>JAWHQI010000019.1:1339166-2678333 GCA_033032865.1 Dactylorhiza incarnata
GAATAAAACTCCTTATCTCTAGCAGTTTCCAGAAGTAAGCCATATGTACAAAAGTAATCCATAAGTACAATTCAAGAATTCACAAGGTTCCAACAACAATATAAAGGAACATCAAGCCATAGTATCCATAATAAAAGTGTATGAGAGAGAAATTCTAAATAAAAGGTATAGCTATAATGGTAACCTTAACTTAGATGCATACACTCACAAACACAAAAACTAAGGGATCTGTCACTCAGGTAAACTCATCGTATAAAGGAGCCCATACTAATTTATAAGATGAGGTCTTGTTTATGCAATAATGATATGATATGCTATGTTATGCGATGCAATGATGCAACTCGCCCACCCGACTATGTACGTACATACCTTTTATTAGTTCCCTCGGTTTGAGTATGACAACTCGGGTACCCGGTTGAGGCAAACAGGGCAGTGGATCGGGCATGTCCACTTCTAGGCTTATGTCACACATCTCTCAGCCTAGACCTCTTGTACGCCCTAAGAACTCACAGGGTATCTGCGTACTATCTAGCAACACCACCTATATATTCCCTTTTCGAGTCTCCGCTCAGGTACATTCCGTTGAGGCAAACAGGGGCAGTGGATCGGTTCCTCCACTCCTAGGCTTATATAGGAAACTACATCTGGCCTGCCCCTAAGAACCCACCTGGTATACACGTACTACCTGATACAACAATGCTTCTAAGTGAAAGACCGAGCCGCCAGCTCGGAGGACTTGACTAGTCCTTCCTTATAATACTGAGCCTACCGCTCGCAGGACTTTCTAGTCCTTGTACCATATATAATTCAGAGGCTACCGCTCACAGGACCCAACCCGTCCTGACAGTTTATATAGGATGTAGTCTTAAACATCTAGAGTGGGGGGGTGAATGGGTTTCTTTTATTTTAGGCTTAGTGTTTTCTGAATTTAGGTTAGCAAATTATCAAGCACAGAAAGCACAAAGAGATTTATAGAGATTCCTCAAGATAGGGTGTCTTGAGTAGTCCTCTTTCCCCCTTCACCTTTCTAACAATGAGTTAGACAAGGCCTACTTCTCCAAACTCACCACCAAGAGCCTACAGCACAGATCTCACAGGATCTCTAAGGTTTTCCCAAACCCTACCTCAGGCACAACAGCCCTACCTCAGAGGAATCCACCTCCTACAACTCAGACCACCTCCCGGTCCTACCTCAAGCTGACCTCTCAGCTCTACAACTCAGGCCAATCATGTTGAAATTGTTGAGGTGAAGTGGAAGGGAGTCCGGCTTGTCTGAAGGCTGGAGACCGCAGAGACCGCGCGGTCTGCGCTGGTGCTCTGGCGGTTTGGTTCTGGCGATCTGGTGAGATCGGCCAGCTTGCTCTTTGGGTTTGGTCGTTGGTTCTGGCGACCCATTGCAGGTTGTTTCCGGTATTATTCTGGGCGGTCTGCTCTTGGTAGATGCGGGTTGTTTCCGAGTAGATATACTGGTTTGCCTGGCCCCCTTATTGGAAGACCGCGCGGGTTGTTCCTATATGACCGTCTACCCGGGCGGTCTATCATGGCGATCTGGCGACTTGTCTGAAGTCGTCCAGATGGTTCTAGCATGCTCCTGGTGGTCTAAGGAAGGAGCGTTGTTGAGACCACACGGCTTGTGCGCGGTCTCGTGTTCGCACGACTTGTGCGTGATCTTGTCTGCTGATCTGCGTCTTGGTCGGGTGATCGTCCAAGAGGTCTGTTCGCGCGGTCTGTCTTTTGAGACCGTTCGCGATCTGATGGGTGGTGACTGTATCCCGGTTTGTGCGGTGACGACATCCGTCCACCCGCCTATAAATAGGGGTGCATGACCCGTCATTCCTAACAAGAACTGTAAGAACGAGAGTCCAAATTGTTTCTTGCGGTCTCAAGTTTGAGTTCGCGTGACTTGGATGCGAGTTAACCTTTGTTGTATTCGCAGGTTTGCGGTAAGCAGGGTACGGTCTCCTTCCTTGGTGATTTCCGGTGGCTCGAATAAATAGTTCGTCTGCGGTCTGTCAGCGAACTGGGTTATTGTGTTCTTGTGCTGTTCGCAGCGAGCTCAGTGATCAGGCGACCTTTAACGGTTAGGCGGTCTAAGTTGTGGTCTGGCAACAGCTTCAGTTCTTTGTTCCAATAAGCTTCAGTTCGTGCGGTCTGAGGTGCGGTCTTGCAGTGCTGGCAGTCTGTCCGGTTTCTGTTCGTGCGATCTCAGGGCAAGCCGGACGAGTTCTGGAGTGGTGCGGCTTGTGCGGTCTAAGCTTGTCTAGCCGCCATCTTTGCTTTTTGGTGTGTCTTGTTCTTCTCATCTCCGTGATTCTGATGAATCATGTCTCGCCATGTATACCTCGCATTGTAAAGCAGTTCTGTTTCAATAAAGATTTCTTGTGTTGCTGTTTTGGCATTGTGGTTGTTTGGCTATAATTCTTGTTGATACAACTCCTGCTTACTCCTAAACAGTCCAATCAAAAATTTTAACAAATCAGCCTTACACACTCAGGCAATAAAGCCCTACAGTCTCAGAACCCAAAGGCTCCTACAAATGATATAATATGGATTACAGATTGAAGGAAGAAGAGATCAAGCCTTGTTCTTCTTCTTCTTAACAACTGATGTTGCAGACTTGAACCAGGGAGGAGAAGTGCAGCTCCAACTTGATTCTTCTTGATCAACCCTTCAGATGATGGACTTGATCTACTTGCTCTATCTTGAGATGAATCAAGATAAGCAATCTCTTTTCTCCTTGCAGCCTTGTGTGAGCTCAGTTCTTGGCTGCCGACAATGGAACCGTATTGTTCTTGAGTTTGTGTGTTGGAGAGTAAGATCAACAACAAAGGTTGTTTTCTCAACCCTAACTTATTCCTTTTATACACCACTGACCCTCAACGGCTCTTAGCTGTCCTCTTGACATGTATGGGAGTGATTGGTGGACCCTAATATGCATTTCTGCAGCTTGCGCCAAAAGCAGAACCCGCCAGATCACTTTTGAATCTTTCTCAGCTGTTGGGCTGAGATGGTCAGCCGTCTCAGCGGCTGCTTTTGTCCCGTCTCAGCGGATCCGCTGAGACAAACAGTTGTCTCGGCAGTTTTCTTCTATCTGCAGCTCAGCTTGCCTAGATACCTTCTCAGCGGCTCCTGGTCTTGTCTCAGCGGTTCAGCTAAGACAGAGAGCTCGTCTTAGCTGATCATACATTATACCATGGTGTGCCCTAGTCCTGCATGCCTATGAGATGGAAATAGGGTTTATCAAATACAACTTATACTTAGCATTGAGTGTGATGTCTCTTCAAATCAAGGCAACATTAAGGGTCATTTTCCCAACAATCTTCCCCTATTTGAAGAAGGCAGAATACCTTCAAATGCTAGAGTACATTACTCATAAATTCTTGATGTGTTATTGTAAAAATTTTGAAGTGGAAGTGGATTTGAGCTGGGCGGTCCGCGGATTGGAGACCGCAGAGACCGCGCGGTCTGCGTTGGTTCTCTGGTCGGTTTTGTAAAATTTTCCGTAGATCTAGGAGCGAGCAGGAATAGAATAACTCAAAGCAATAGCCAACAAACAGAAGCACATGAAAAACTTCAATCTTTATTGATACTTGCAGAAATCTTCATTATATAGCGAGGTATACATGGCGAGACATGATTTCGCCAGTACACAAAAAACAGAAGAAAAACAAGCTGAGAAAGATAACCAACGGTCTGCCCACTGAGACCGCCTGACCGCCCGACCTGCGAGTTCGCGCGACTAGAATACGAGACCGCCCAAGCTTGTCTGCCCTTGAGAACAACACCCACCGAGAACTCCGCGACCTCCACTGATTCTCCCGAACTCCAGCAACCCGCACTGCAAGCCGCGAGACCGCCCGAACACCCTAGAAGAAGAGCTGACCGCTACTGCCCGCACAATCCGCAGAAGCTGCACAAGGAAAGTTCAATCAGCTAACTGATTGGTCACAATAATGAGACCGCAGGAAAAGACGCGAGCTCTGCTTACACTTGGTGCGATTTTTGCTGCTACAGTGACTCCTATTTATAGGCGTGCGACCTGATCCAGTCATCACCCTATGAGATAGAGTCACCGCCCCCTGACCGCGCGACCAAGATTGGTCAACCCGCGTGGTTAGAAGATCGCTCTACGCCTGTGAGCTCGCCGACTTCAAACCTGACCAGGAGAACGCCACTCCTGCAAGAAGCCGCGCGATCATGACAATCCGCCCGGTCATGACGCCCACCACCAGTGTTCCCCTAACAAGGCCTCCTCCAGAGACCGCGAACATAGCCAGGCCGACTAGGGTAACAGCCCGCCAGGTCGACCAAACACCAGTGACAACATATACCAGTAGATCGACAAGGACCTGCTATGCGAACACAAACCGGAGACCACGCGACTAAGAATACTAGTCGGCGCGCACCACCAAGAACCCGGACAGCCACCAAACCGGACTGCCCGTAGCAGAACAACCCAGTGCGGTTAACAGCTTAACCGGCATAGTTCAGCACAACCCACCATGTGGTCTCACAAGCCACACCGCGCGACCTCACCTCGGCACCATGGACAGAAGGAACGAAGGTCAAGCAGAATGGACCTGCGGCTAGACCAAGAGAATAGACCGCAGATGGAGACCGCAAGACCGTGTGGTTTGCCAGATCGAGCGACTCCCCCCCCCCCCCCCCCCAGACCGCCAACTTCCACTTCAACATTTTCAACACTCCCCCTTGAAGTGGGAAGTTGAAAACAGCCCAAGTAAACTCCTTAGCTGAGTGAACGACCCCTTTGCAAGCGCCTTTGTGAAAATGTCAGCAACGTTGTCCTGACTCCGAACATGCTCGACCGAAAGAGACCCCTCCAGCACCTTCTCACAAATGAAATGATGCTCGATATGCTTGGTCCTCGCGTGACAAACTAGATTAGTAACCAGTTTGAGTGCACTCTCATTGTTGCCGCGGAGCAGAGTTGGACCCCGAACCTCCTTATGGACGTCTCCCACCAACCTCCTAAGCCAGATGGCTTCTTGAGCTGCCAAGATCAAAGCCTTGTATTCCGCTTCCGTGGTAGAGACAGACACGGAATCCTGCTTCTTGCTGCACCATGATATAGCCGTAGGGCCCGCCATGAAGACGAATCCAGACGTCGACTTTCGATCATCCGAATCTCCCCTATAATCAGCATCCATGTGCACATGCACCTCGAAGCCCGCATCCCTCCTGTAAAGGAGACCCATATCCAAAGTTGCCTTGACATACTTTAATATATTCTTGGCCACTAGTAGATGAGGCATCCATGGTTCCGCCATATAACGGCTCACCCTGCCAACCGCATATGCAATATCCGGCCTAGTGATCGTCAGATAGATCAAGCTCCCAACTAGAGCTCGGAACACAAGCGGATCTTCCAGAATCCTCCCCTCATCCTTCCGAAGTTTCATGGCCTTCTCCAGAGGTGTAGAAATGCACTTCCCTTCCTTCATGCCGAATCGCTCCACGATTCGCTCTGCATATCCATCCTGGGACACCAGCACTCCTCTTTCCTTCCTCTGCACCTCGAGTCCAAGGAAATGGTGAAGCTCACCCAAGTCCTTCATCTCAAACCTGATAGATAGCTCAGCCCGAAGCTTTGCAACCTCCTCCTTCGAATTCCCCGTCACGATCATATCGTCGGCATAAAGCAGCACGATGACTTGAAGCTCCCCACTCTTCTTGACGAATAAGCTCGAATCAGAGTCTGAAGTACCAAATCCACAGAATAAGAGATATTCTGCAATCTTCCCGTACGACGCCCTCGGCACTTGCTTCAACCCATACAGGGCCTTCTTCAGCTTGCAGACATAGTCATGAAAATCTTCAGATACGAAGCCTGGCGGCTAGACCATGAAGATGTCCTTGTCAATCTCGCCGTACAAGAAAGCATTCTTTACGTCGAACTGCCAAATCTCCCACCCCAAAACGCCGCCAAGGCAATAACGAACCGTACTGAAGTCATCTTTGCCACCGGACTGAATGTCTCTTCATAGTCTTCACCGTATTGCTGCGAGAATCCCCGAGCCACAAGGCGAGCCTTGTATCACTCGATACTGCCGTCTGCCTTCTTCTTGAGCTTATAGACCCACTTGCATGTCACAGGGGTGATACCCTTGGGCCTGGGCACCAGAGACCAAGTCTCATTCTTCTCAAGAGCAGTCAACTCTTCTTCCATAGCCGAATCCCACTGCTTCACGCCTTTGTCTTTCTCAAAGCTCACTGGTTCCCGCTCATCCAGGGGACCAGCAAAGAAACATGAGACAAAGCTCACCATGTTTCCTCCTGTATAGCGATCAGGGGCTATGATCGGTCACTTCGATCTCCTCAGCTCCTTCCCCTGACTCGCAACATCCTCAGCTGCTTCTTCCCTAGCTCCCCTTCCAGACGTACTAGGAGCATCGCTCCCCCTGCTTCCTGATCTAGAATCCTCCGTCCCAGAACTAGAAGTGGATGGACAACCTGGTGACACAGGCAGCTCCACCTGAAGATTTTCCACAGCTCTCACTGGCTCCTCCACCCTGCTTTCTGGTAGTTCAACACCAGAACTTCCCTTATAAGACGTCACCTCGTCAAACACGACGTCGCGAGATACAACAAATCTCCGCGTCTCCAGGTCCATGCACTTCCATCGCTTCTTCCGATCATCATATCCCACGAAGATCAGCTTCCTTGCTTTCGCATCTAGCTTCATCCGAAGCGCATCAGCAACGTGCACATAACAGGTGGAACCAAACACCCGAAGGTGTGTCACGCTTGGCTTTTCCTTGAACATCATCTCATGTGGGGTCAATATGTTGATGGGACTGAGAGGCATCCTGTTGATGACGTAGGCAGCACAAGACATTCCCTCCGCCCAAAAGGACCTTGAGATACTCTTGGCATGTAGCCAACACTTGCAGGTCTCCGTCAGATGACGGATCTTCCGCTCTGCAACTCCATTTTGTTGTGGAGTATGCGCACAAGTAAGCTCCCTCCGGATGCCCGCCTTCCTGCAAAAACTAGAGAACTCACCAGAGGTGAACTCCCCCCCGTTGTCAGTCCTCAGCTTCTTAACCCGCATGCCTAGCCGACCCTCAACAAGCTCCTTGAACTCCACGAACTTGGCAAACACCTCCTCCGCCTTCTCCTTCAGGAAATAAACCCAGATATATCTGGTGTAATCATCGATCAACACCAGCATATACCTGCTGCCTCCGAGGCTTGGGGTAGCAGTCGGTCCCATTAAGTAACCATGGATGCACTCCAACGTCACACTACTCCTTGTCTGCGACTTATCAAACGGCAGTCGATGAGACTTGCCAAACTGACATCCCGCGCAAATATGACCGTCACCGTAGGAAGATAGACAATGCAGGCCCTTGACCAGACCTTTCACCGCCATAGCCTTCAACTTGTCCATCCCTACGTGCCCCAACCTCTCGTGCCATATAACGACACTATCATTCGTCCTCATCTTGTCGACATAAGAACTTGTCAATAAAACGAACAAGTCTTTTGCCCTTATCCCGACCTGAACAACCTCGGCCTTCACCGCCTCAACGTTTCTTAGAAACTTCACTTTTGTTGGGCCGAACAGAACGTGATACCCAGCGTCAACAGTGTTGGTCACGGAAAAGAGGTTTTTACTCATTCCGGGCACATGATCGACACTCTTCAAAGTTAATGGCCCTCTATCACTGCCCAAGGAAACAACCCCCACCTTCTTGACACTATGCACAGTATTATCAGCAGTTATGATGGCATTATTACCTGAGTAAGGCTGCGCTGAAGTAATCTTTGACTCGTCCCCGGTGAGGTGATGACCACACCCCGAGTCCACGATCCAGTCCTCCTAATAGTTGATAGGAGCCGCAACTCCAACAGAAGCCGAGAAGGCTCCTCCCCATCCTCCATCATTCTGCCTGGCCTCAGCTTCCTCCTTTCCTGCAGCAGCATGCCCTAGCTGAAGATTCACCCGGCAATCCTTCCTGATGTGACCAAGCTTCCCACACCTGAAGCACTTGGGTCCTTCTCCCTTCTTCTTCCCTTCAGCCTTAGGAGCATAGCCCCTCTCCTGCTGTCCAGAAGTTGATGGCCCACAGCCTCCAGCGGTCTTCTTCTTCTTATCCCACTTCTTCTTCCCCATAAAGAGAACCTCGCCATCTCCCCCAGACACAGACACCCCCGCCATCTACGTTGCCAGACTCTCCTACGACGCAAGCAAATTCTCCAGCTCCAGCAGAGACGGCTGATTTGCCCAACCCTGCACCAACGTCACAAAATCCACATACTCCTTCCGCAAGCCATGTATGATGTGCCTCTTTAGCTTCACCTAAAAAATTGGCTCATCGGGATCCAGTGCTGAAATCTCAGCACACAGGTTCTTCATCTTCAAAAAGAACGTAGAGATAGAAAGATCACCCTGAGCCGATCTTGCCAGCACATTTTCCAGGAATTGAAGTCTTACCACATTCTTTTTGTTAAACAGCCCATCCAGGTCTCTCCAGATCTCCGCAGCTGATCCACACCCCAAGATGTGATCGAACAGGTCAGGTTATATTGCCCTTTTTAGAGCGAACTCTGCTATGGCATTAATCTGCCTCCAGTTCCTCACCTCATGACCATTATCCCCAACCGGGACAACTTCCTCCGTACTATCTCCTCCAACCACCTCCCAGAGGTCCTCTCCCAGAAGATAACTCTGCATACACGACTTCCACTTCTTAAAGTTAGTCGAGTTTAGCATCTCAATTCCAAGACCTCTTGCTTTCATGGCTCTACCACTGGTTCCTTCTTCACAAAGGCGATGGCAACTTTGAGTTATTCACTGCTCTATCCACTCCAACCTTGCTCTGATACCATGTGAAGTTTTCCGTAGATATAGGAGCGAGCAGGAATAGAACAACTCAAAGCAATAGCCAACAACCAGAAGCACATGAAAAACTGTAATCTTTATTGATACTTGCAGAAATCTTCATTACATAGCGAGGTATACTTGGCGAGACATGATTTCTCCAGCACACAAAAAACAGAAGAAAAACAAGCTGAGAAAGATAACCAGCGGTCTGCCCACTGAGATCGCCTGACCGCCCGACCTGTGAGTTCGCGCGACTAGAATACGAGACCGCCCGAACTGTCTGCCCGTGAGAACAACACCAACTGATAACTTCGCGACCTCCACTGATTCTCCCGAACTCCAGCAACCCGCACTGCAAGCCACGAAACCGCCCAAACACCCTAGAAGAAGAGGTGACCACTGCTGCCCGCACAATCTGCAGAAGCTGCACAAGGAAAGTTCAATCAGCGTACCGACCAGTCACAGTAATGAGACCGCAGGAAAAGACGCGAGCTCTGCTTACACTTGGTGCGATTTTTGCTGCTACAGTGACTCCTATTTATAGGCGTGCAACCTGATCCAGTCACCACCATATGAGATAGAGTCACCAGCCCCTGACCGCGCGACCAAGATTGGTCAACCTGTGCGGTTAGAAGATCGCTCTGCGCCTGTGAGCTCGCCGACTTCATACCTGACTAGGAGAATGCCACTCCTGCAAGAAGCCGCGCAATCATGAAAACCCGCCCGGTCATGACGCCCACCACCAGTGTTCTCCTAATAAGGCCTCCTCCAAGACCGCGAACACAGCCAGGCCGACTAGGGCAACAGCCCGCCAGTTTGACCAAACACCAGTGACCGCATATACCAGCAGATCGACAAGGACCTGCTATACGAACACAAACCGGAGACCGCGCGACTAAGAATACTAGTCGGCACACAACACCAAGAACCCGGACAGCCACCAGACTGGACTGCCCGTAACAAAACAACCCTGTGCGGTTAACAGCTTAACCGGCACAGTTCAGCACAACCCGCCACACGGTCTCACAAGCCAGACCGCGTGACCTCACCTCGGCACCTTGGACAGAAGGATCGACGGTCAAGCCGAATGGACCTGCGGCTAGACCAAGAGAACAGACCGCAGATGGATATCGCAAGACCGCGCAGTTAGCTAGACCGCGCGACTTCCCCCCATACTGCCAACTTCCACTTCAACATTTTCAACAGGTTTTGTCTCAACGGTTCGTTCTGAGCGATCTGATCTGGGAAACCGCCTCTTCTGTGCGGGCAGCTTGCGCAGGTTGGTCTGGCGACTTGTCCTAAGTCGGCCAGATGTTCTTGGAAGGAGACCGGGCGGTCTGCTTATTGAGACTGTAGTGACTGGGCGGTTTGGTTGTAACCGCAAGGTTTAATAAAGGAGCTGTGAACTATGCTGAGCTCGGGCGGTCTGCTTTGCGAGACCGCTCACGATCTGATGGGCGGTTATTGTATACCGGTTTGTGCGGTGACGACATCCGTTTGTCCGCCTATAAATATGGATGCAGGGCCCGTCATTAATAACGAGAACTGTAAGAACTCAAAGTTGGCTTGATTGTTCCGGTCTCACTTTGAGGTCGTGCGGTCTGAGATATTTGTCTGACCGGTTTTGTGTTCACAGGATTAGTGGCTTGCAGCTCGCAGTCAGCTTGTCTCCTTCTTCCAGCTTTGAATAAACCAGTCCAGGCGGACTGTGTTTAGGTGTTCGCGGTCTATGCAGCGGACACAGTTGATCAGGCGGTCTTTAGTGGCCAGGCGGTCTTGAGTTGCGGTCTGTCGCAGGTTGTAGTTCTTCGTTCAGAGTTCGCGGGTTCTTATTTGATCAAGACCGTGCGGTCTGGGCGATCAATAAGTGCGAACTATTTATTTTCAGCAGTGGAATAAAGCAGCAAGTTGGCGGTCTGTGGTTGCGGTCTGGCAGGTGCAGTATGTACTATGTTCGCACGGTCTCAGCGGCTTCCGGCCGGCTTGTTCTATTTGCGCGGTCTGGCGGTCTCAAGCGTCAGGTCGCTGCAGCTTGTTTTACACTTGTGTCTTGTGCTTCTCTCCTCCGTGATTCTTATGAATCATGTCTCGCCATGTATACCTCGCATTGTAAAGAGATAGTTAATGCCATAGTACTATTCATTCTTCTCATTGTCACTGTTGTGCTACACTTGTGAAAGGATTTGTGAAGTGTGTTCTGTATTGTTTTTCACTTCTCCTCCGGACCTCAAGTTTTTCAACATGGTATCAGAGGCAGGTTGCTGAGGTTGTGAAGCTGAAAGTGCTGATACTTCTCTCAGGTTTCTCAAGTGGTTAGCAACCAGTGGGATAGCTGATGAGTCCCGATTATATACACATATATGGACTCATCTGGGCCATCTATTTAGTCTTTTCACTGCACTTTAGCCCTGTTTTAGCTCATATTGGTCATTCTATGCTAGGTGCACTTATAGGCCCACTTTGGTGTGATTTTTTGCTTATTGTCTTTAGTTGTTTTCATGCGCTGTTAAGTGCCACCTTCAGTGGCTAGATTGGTGGTTGTGCTGGAATGGGAGTCGTGCAGGTGTTCCCGGTGCAATTCTACACAGGAACACTGCGCACGATCACCGGTTCTATTGCGCACGACCACTGGTCGTGCGCCACTGATCGTGTGCACTTAACCCTTTTTCACGAGTTCTGTTCGGTGCAGTGCGCACGACCACCAACGCCAGTGCGCACGACCACCGGTCGTGCGCCACTGCTCGTGCGCACTTATCATTGAAATTCTGAGTTCTGTTTGCTGTATTGCGCACGACCATGAACTCCAGTGCGCACGACCACCGGTCGTGCGCCACTGGTCGTGCGAATATGTTATTTTATAACTTCTATCTTTGCAGGTTCCGTCCAGGCAGAGCGCACGATCACAGGATTCTAGTGCGCACGACCACTGGTCGTGCGCCACTGACCGTGCGCACTGTTTAATTCCAGCGCCTATAAATTCCCTGCTCGCGATTTTAGGTCATAATCCCAATTTTCAGCGCCGTTTTCCGCCCGGTTCCGCCCAGTTTCGCCCCTCCACCGTCGCCCACCATATGGAGGTGCTCCGGGCTTGCTCTTCACGCCAATCTTGAGCCGGAGTTTCCTCTCGGCCTCCTCCTTCATCCAAGTGCTCCAAGGAAGGTGTAGCCGCCATCGCCATCAAGTAAGACGAAGTTTGCAACCTCTACCGGATCGTGACACGAAGAAGACGGGTCCATTGGAGAGTCGTGACAGCTCTCTCTACCCCGGACGTAGTTGCGGACCGAGCTTGGACGCGGATTGACAACCCGGCGATTCCAACCGCGAATCTCCAACGAGCCTTCGGATTCGGTCGATTTCTTGCCTTGTTCTCTTCTTATTGATGTATATGTAGCTAGAACCAACATTTTGATGAAGTATATTTTTACTTGTTAACATTAGTATGAAATCATGTCTATGTGATTGAGTAATCTTGTTATATTGTCATTCGAGGTGTGCCCCGTGGTGTGGATAGTTGGTTGTGTTGTGCCGCCCTAACAATTGTTAGTGGTGTGCTTGTCGAAGAGGTGCTTGCGACCCTCATTCCGCTAGCCTACTCGTCCACCCGCCTACCGAAGCGTGGCATAGCGGCCCGTGTATTCCATCCCGCCTAACGAAGCAGTGCGCTCAAGGCCTGCACAGTTCGATTCCGCTTGCCTACTCGTCCATCCGCCCTTTCGACGCAGCGCGCTCAAGGCCTGCCTAGTCTCCATCCCGCCAAGCGAAGCATTGCATAGCGGCATTGCATAGGAGTAGTTGATAGCTTTTATTTTATTTTCCAAAAGCCAACCCAACTCCCCCGCATTCCATCTGATTTAAGGACTTCAATCTCAAGTCCTTCCTCGAAACCTAACTCCACCTTACTGTGTTCCTCAAGAGACCGACACTCGGGGATTTTCCCCATTATTATTACTTGCGCGACCGGTTCACTTGCCGAATCATCGCATCAAGTTTTTGGCGCCGTTGCCGGGGAACACAGTCGTGTGAGTTTTCTTGAGAGGGAGAGCCGAGAGATAGTAGTTCTTCCAGTGTGTATAGCCGCTTTATTATTTTTGTTTGCCTTTTAATTATCTTTTGTTTGTTTTTAATTTCTTCATCCCCTATTTTAAAGTTTTAGGCAAGTTTTATTCAAGGAGTTTTTCTAGTTGTGTAGATTTCCTTGCAAAGAATTTCAGTTTCTTTTTATCTGCTTTGAATTTTGAAAATGTCGTCATGGGGTATTTCACCTAGCTTTAATGATAAGATGGTTTATTATTTAGACCAAATGAATGAGTTGAATGCTAGGCAGTGTAGGAACGTTGTTTGCTTGTTGTGTCGAGAAGAGGGTCATGAATTGAAAGACTGTCCTAGTCTTTTCAAGCCTGACCGCCGCTCCTCCACCCAGGACAACATTGTCCCTATCGCTCATTCTTTACCCATGGAGGCAATTGTGCCCTCTACCCCTGAGCTTGTCTCGTGCACGGACTCCTCACTCCCTGTTTATGGCTTCACTCCCAGTGATGATGATCACTCATCTGTTAGCCAACAAGGAGAGGAATGGGAGCTCCTAGATGCACCTGAGTATGATGAGGGAAGTATTCTTTCCATCGGGGAGGCTTTAGCAGATCTTTTTGCGGAGGAACCGAATATTTTTGTCCCTCCAGTTTCTTTGCAAGATTTTTCTACACATATTCTTCATTATCCTATCGAAGTAAAGGAGCTGGGTGATGCTTCTGACTCGGAGGGTGCTTCAAAGTGGGATGAGGATGCCATTTTCCCTGAGGGGGAGAATGAATACTTTGAACACGATGATGCACCTCGGTGGGATGAGGAGGATACTCTGTCTGATGAGGAGGTTTGCACTTCTTCATGGGACGAGGAGGTCCAAATCACCACTGAGGCTCCTGAGTTCTCAAGTTCCCCTTGCTATGATATTTACGATGATGATAGTGATCTATCCTTGGATCCTGCTGGGAGTGAGACCGGGATCACTCCCCCGATTGATGTTGATTTATGTTCTTCGCCTTATTTATTTCTTGATCCCCTTCCTTCATCTGAGTCTGTGCAGGTTGAATCTTCACAGGTACTTCAGGAGGACTTGGAGCTGTTAGCTCAAGTCAATGATGCGAGCATCCTCTCATGCGAGGAGGTTTATTCTCCCTCCGTAGAGGAAGCTCCACTCATTGCCTTTCCCTCCTGCCAAGCTTGCTTTTGATGATACCTTGCTGGGCAAGGATAGTTTTGGTGAGATGAGTGAGGACCAGGCCTCCTCCTCTTCTTATTTTCTTTTCCCTCTACCTGTGAGGAGCAGGTATTATTATTTAGGTAGAGGGGTGGCTGCCTTATCTCCGTATCGGTACCAGCTACCGAAACGGATAATGGAGCAGTTACCTGTGCATTTTCTTTTTCATAGGCTCATTAGCTAGAACCGTTTTAATTTAGAATAAGTCGTGCTGGGATGACAATAACCCCAGTAGTTATCTTTCTTTTTTTGCATTTTTATTTCATCTAATCATGTTTAGTTAGTAATATTTCTTTTCAGTTTTCTATTTTCTTTTGTTTCTGCGGAGCTGACCCCTGCAGGTATCTTTTCTGGATGGCGGATGCTGCAGCTTCATTTTAGCTTACACGCCAATCTTCTGGTGTGCTCATTTCTGAGCACTAGGTACTCTCTTTCCCTAGCCTTTCCTGATTTTCATGTCATATATTCTGTGGATTGTTTAGTTTAAGTCTGGGGGAGAGTAGTTTTGTTTACCCGCTCACGTGCACTATTGCACTGCATACTAGAAGATTTCATTTAAATTGTTGTTCATTTTCATTGCACACCACCGCACCCACTTGAGCACGTACTCGCCTGTATGCATGCTCTGTAGTGAATTTAATTCTTCTGCTTATTTGGGAAAGTCTAGGTGATGGCTTAGGACTATGTAGCAGAGTAAAATGTTGACTCTAGTAGTGCTCCTAGTCGAGTGCTCGGTTGCATAGGAATTTGTGTAGGTTAGATCTCTTTTTATACTATGGTTTTATATTTTTCTCTATTAGTGTAAATGTTGTTTACTCTACTCAAATGGTGAATCCGGTGTGAATCAAACGGTAGCGTAGGGATGTGTGTAAACGATCGCTAGACTCGTATTGCTTGAGTCGGGAGAAAGGAGAATCTTTCTCGGTGGCTAGAACTTGCCCCAAGCGATTCTTGAAGCATTGGCATAGGATAGTTCTAGTGCGTGAGAATGACGTAGGCCATTATTTTGGCTCGGTTGAACTTTTTATTTCATGCCTATCGTCTACCCTTGCTAGCCCCTTTGTGCCTACCCTTTTCTTGATTCAGCTCCACATTTATCTCACCAAAGCCTAAAAGCCTAGCCTAGTCACACACCCAAATCTGAGCTTTAGTTGTAGTTTCATTTACATTTTGGGGGATGTTGATTGTGGTGTCTATTATGTGATTCTGTGGATGTGCTCATTTGAAAATTTTGCTGAAAAAAAAGACAAGAAAAAGAAAGATAGAAAGAAAAATGAAAAAAAAAAGAGAAGAAAGAAAAATGAGTTTTATTGAAAAATCATGTAGAAAATTGTGTATTGGGAGTAGGCGGTGCACACACCTATGTTGCAAAAGTTCAAGTCTGGGGGTGTGGTGCACTTGCATTCGATTTTGGTGCGCGGGTAGTTATTTTTAAAAGCTCATTTGGTTTATGTGTTTAAGCCATTTTGTTTATCATCGTTTACCTCACCGTAACCCAAGCCCCATCTCTAACCTAAAGTCCTACCGACTCACGCTATGAACCAATCTAGTGTTGTGGAGAGAATGTGACCGGGCAAGCTTATGGTCACCGACACCGATGGATTTCGGTGCAGTTTGTCCGGCATCCCAATCTTGAGCAATGCTCATCTCAGCGTTTAGTTTACTTTCTCCATATGCATGACCGAACGATTCACCGTTGTTCACCATTTTGAGTAGTTGTAATATGCTTTTACTCTTTTAGAAATATATAAACTGTTTTTATAGTCAGAAATCTTTTCTACTATTTTTCTTATGCACGTGAGCATGCGACTTCGCATGGTACTCTGTAGTGTAATCATTAAGCCATCTACTTTTCTTTCCCCGTTCGCTTAGAATTTGTTTGCTCGGGACGCGCAAACAGGTAAGTCTGGGGGTGTGATGAGTCCCGATTATACACATATATGGACTCATCTGGGCCATCTATTTAGTCTTTTCACTGCACTTTAGCCCTGTTTTAGCTCATATTGGTCATTCTATGCTAGGTGCACTTATAGGCCCACTTTGGTGTGATTTTTTGCTTATTGTCTTTAGTTGTTTTCATGCGCTGTTAAGTGCCACCTTCAGTGGCTAGATTGGTGGTTGTGCTGGAATGGGAGTCGTGCAGGTGTTCCCGGTGCAATTCTACACAGGAACACTGCGCACGATCACCGGTTCTATTGCGCACGACCACTGGTCGTGCGCCACTGATCGTGTGCACTTAACCCTTTTTCACGAGTTCTGTTCGGTGCAGTGCGCACGACCACCAACGCCAGTGCGCACGACCACCGGTCGTGCGCCACTGCTCGTGCGCACTTATCATTGAAATTCTGAGTTCTGTTTGCTGTATTGTGCACGACCATGAACTCCAGTGCGCACGACCACCGGTCGTGCGCCACTGGTCGTGCGAATATGTTATTTTATAACTTCTGTCTTTGCAGGTTCCGTCCAGGCAGAGCGCACGATCACAGGATTCTAGTGCGCACGACCACTGGTCGTGCGCCACTGACCGTGCGCACTGTTTAATTCCAGCGCCTATAAATTCCCTGCTCGCGATTTTAGGTCATAATCCCGATTTTCAGCGCCGTTTTCCGCCCGGTTCCGCCCAGTTTCGCCCCTCCACCGTCGCCCACCATATGGAGGTGCTCCGGGCTTGCTCTTCACGCCAATCTTGAGCCAGAGTTTCCTCTCGGCCTCCTCCTTCATCCAAGTGCTCCAAGGAAGGTGTAGCCGCCATCACCATCAAGTAAGACGAAGTTTGCAACCTCTACCGGATCGTGACACGAAGAAGACGGGTCCATTGGAGAGTCGTGACAGCTCTCTCTACCCCGGACGTAGTTGCGGACCGAGCTTGGACGCAGATTGACAACCCGGCGATTCCAACCGCGAATCTCCAATGAGCCTTCGGATTCGGTCGATTTCTTGCCTTGTTCTCTTCTTATTGATGTATATGTAGCTAGAACCAACATTTTGATGAAGTATATTTTTACTTTTTAACATTAGTATGAAATCATGTCTATGTGATTGAGTAATCTTGTTATATTGTCATTCGAGGTGTGCCCCGTGGTGTGGATAGTTGGTTGTGTTGTGCCGCCCTAACAATTGTTAGTGGTGTGCTTGTCGAAGAGGTGCTTGCGACCCTCATTCCGCTAGCCTACTCGTCCACCCGCCTACCGAAGCGTGGCATAGCGGCCCGTGTATTCCATCCCGCCTAACGAAGCAGTGCGCTCAAGGCCTGCACAGTTCGATTCCGCTTGCCTACTCGTCCATCCGCCCTTTCGACGCAGCGCGCTCAAGGCCTGCCTAGTCTCCATCCCGCCAAGCGAAGCATTGCATAGCGGCATTGCATAGGAGTAGTTGATATCTTTTATTTTATTTTCCAAAAGCCAACCCAACTCCCCCGCATTCCATCCGATTTAAGGACTTCAATCTCAAGTCCTTCCTCGAAACCTAACTCCACCTTACTGTGTTCCTCAAGAGACCGACACTCGGGGATTTTCCCCATTATTATTACTTGCGCGACCGGTGCACTTGCCGAATCATCGCATCAATAGCAATGGAAGGAGGATATGCTAGAGGTCTTGGTATTGAGCTCCTTACGCAGACTAACTTCAAGAAGTGGAAGTCTTGCATGGAGAGCTATCGTCTTGGCGAGGACTTATGGGAGGTAGTAGGAGGAGAAGCAAGACAAGCTGTTGTTCCTGCTGAGCTCATGAAGGCTTGGAGAAGAACGAATGCTAAGGAGGAGTTCACTCTCAAGAGAGCTATCATTCCGGATTTATTTGATCACATCATCGGATGGAGATCAGCTGCTCAGATTTGGACAACCTTGGATGGCTTGTTCAATAAGAAGAATGTAGCGAGGCTACAGTTCTTGGAAAATGAGTTGGCGAAAGCAACTCAGGGAGATTTGTCCATTTCAACGTTCTTCTTGAAGATGAAGAACCTCTACGCAGAGATATCATCTTTGGACCCGGATGAGCCTATCTCAGAAGCTAAGCTGAAGAGGCACATAATCCGCGGCTTGCGAAGGGAGTATGTGGACTTTGTTACTTCTGTTCAAGGCTGGGCCAATCAGCCTTCGTTGCTGGAGCTGGAGAACTTACTTGCTTCGCAAGAAAGTTTGGCTATGCAGATGGCTGGGATGTCTGTCTCTGGGGGATAAGGTGAGGTTCTCTTTTCTGGCAATAAGAAGAGATGGGACAAGAAGAAGAAGTCATCTGGAGATGATGGTCAGTCTACTTCATATCAGCAAGAGAGGATCTATGCTACTAAGCGTGATGGGAAGAAGCAGGAAGGACCTAGATGCTTCATGTGCAACAAGATTGGTCATTTCAAGAGGGACTGCAAGGTGAATCTTCAGCCAGGGCATGATGCAGGGAAGGAGGATGTTGGTTCCAATGTTGAAGGTAGTTGGGGTGGTGGAGGTGCATTCATGAAGGGCACGTGTGTTTGGGCCATGGCTTCCATCAACTATCAGGATGATTGGATTGTGGACTCTGCGTGTGGTCATCACCTCACTGGGGATGAGTCAAAGTTCTCCTCGTTGCAGACATATACAGGTACTGATGCTATCATTACGGCTGATGATACTGTTCATGCAGTTGAGAAGGCAGGTGTGGTTTCATTGAACGATGATAGAGGTACTCTTACGTTGAAGAGTGTCTATCATGTTCTGGGGATGAAAAAGAACCTCTTCTTGGTGACCAATGCGGTGGATGATGGCTATCACGTTCTGTTTGGTCCAACATAAGTGAAATTTCTCCGTAATGTTTCAGCGGTGAAAGCTGAGGTCACTCATATTGGGAGATGGGTGAAGGACTTGTTTGTTCTTTCAACAAGTTCTTATGTTGATAAGATGAGGGCTAGCGATAGCGCTGCTATCTGGCATGAAAGGCTTGGGCATATTGGAATGGATAAGCTGAAAGCTATGGCAGGAAGAGGCCTTGTGAAAGGTCTGCCTAGCTTGTCATCTTTTGGGGATGGTCATGTTTGTACAGGTTGTCAGTTTGGTAAAGCTTAGCGCTATCCATTTGACAAATCACAAAGCAGATGTAAAAGACCATTGGAGTGCATCCATGGTGATCTGTTTGGACCTACCAACACTGCCAGTATTGGAGGTAGCAGGTATATGCTAATCTTGGTTGATGACTTCACCATATATACTTGGGTGTTTTTTCTGAAGGAGAAGTCAGAGGCGTTCGAGAAGTTTGTGGAGTTCAAGGAGCTGGTGGAAGGTCGGTTAAACCTACGGGTGAAGAATTTCAGAACAGACAATGGAGGGGAGTTCACCTCTAAGGGGTTCTTTAACTTTTGCAGGAAGCATGGCATCCAAAGGGAGATTTCTTGTGCTCACACTCCAAAACAGAACGGAGTTGCAGAGAGGAAGATCCGTCACCTGATGGAGACTTGCAAATGCTGGCTTCATGCCAAGAGTATCCCAAAGTCCTTCTGGGCAGAGGGAATGTCTTGTGCGGCCTCTATTATCAACTGGATGCCTCTCAGCCATGAAGACCCCTCATGAGTTGATGTTCAAGGAGAATCCAAGTGTGGAACACTTTCGAGTGTTCGGTTCTACCTGCTATGTGCATGTTCTGGATGCCCTTCGAACGAAGCTAGATGCTAAGGCAAAGAAGTTAGTCTTCGTCGGTTATGATGACCGGAATAAAGGGTGGAGATGCATGGATCCTAAGACACAGAGATATGTGGTCTCAAGGGATGTGGTATTCGATGAGCTGACGTCATACCAAGGTAGCTCTTCTATTGAGTTACAACGAAACAGGGTAGATGGTGGACCAGTGGAAGCTGCAAGGGAAGCTCTGGTGGAGTTGCCTGTTTCTCCAGGTGCTCCAGGTATTTCTAGCTCGGTATCAGGTGCTTCGGGTTCTGGAAGCAGGGGGAGCGAGGCTCCATGTCTACCTGAGAGGAGAGCTAGTCCAGAAGCTACAGCGGAAGAGGTGGTTCAGAGTCAAGCTTTGAGGAGGTCCAAGAGGACCATTATTCCACCTGATCGGTATACGGGCGTGAACTTGGTGAGCTTTGTCTCATGTTTCTTCGCAGGTCCCCTGGATGAGAGAGAGCCATCATGTTATGAAAACGCCGTTGGAGTCAAGGAGTGGGAAGGAGCCATGGATGAAGAGATGGCTGCCCTCAGGAAGAATGAGACTTGGGACTTGGTGCCTAAGGTTGAGGGGGTTACTCCGGTGACTTGCAAGTGGGTTTTCAAGCTGAAGAAGAAGGCTGATGGAAGTATTGAGCGGTACAAGGCTCGCCTTGTAGCTCGAGGTTTCTCTCAGAAGTATGTGGAGGATTATGAAGAGACTTTTAGCCCCATTGCCAAGATGACTTCGGTCTGGGTGGTGATCGCATTGGCAGCTTGCCAAGGGTGGAAGATTTGGCAACTCGACGTGAAGAACGCTTTCTTATATGGCGAGATTGACAAGGATATCTTCATGGATCAGCCACCTGGTTATGTATCTGAAGAGCACCCAAGATATGTTTGCAAGCTCAAGAAGGCTCTTTATGGCTTGAAGCAAGTGCCTCGGGCGTGGTACGGGAAGATCGCAGAATACCTCCAGTTCTGCAGATACTTTGCTTCTGATTCAGATTCGAGCTTATTCGTAAAGAAGACGGGGTAGCTTCAGGTCTTGGTGCTGCTGTACGTTGATGATATGATCGTCATGGGGAATTCTGAGATGGAGGTAGCTAGGCTTCGTGTTGAGCTAGCTATCAGATTTGAGATGAAGAATTTGGGTGAGCTCCACCATTTCCTTGGGCTCAAAGTGGAGAGGAAAGAGAGCAGTATGCTCGTTTCCTAGATAGGCTATGCAGATCAAGTCGTGAATAGCTTCGGCATGGAAGGGGGGAAGAGCAGCTCTACTCCACTGGAGGTTGGAGTTCATCTTCGTCGAGATGAAGGCAAGGTTCTTACCAATCCTTTGGTGTTCCGGGCTTTGGTCAGAAGCTTGATATACTTGACGATCACGAGGCCAGATATTGCTTATGCAGTTGGCAGTGTGAGTCGGTTTATGGCAGAGCCTCGGAAGCCTCATCTTGTGGCGGCTAGGAGTATATTGAAGTATGTCAAATCCACCTTGGACTTGGGTCTCTTCTACGGGAGAGATTCGGGCTTTTGCTTGCACGGGTACATGGACACTAATTATGGAGGAGATTCGGATGATCAGAGATCGATGTCTGGATATGTCATTATGATGGGATCTTCAGCTATATCATGGTGCAACAAGAAGCAGGATTATGTGTCTGTATCCACCACGGAAGCGGAGTACAAAGCTTCGGCTTTGATGGCTCAGGAAGCCATCTGGCTTAGGAGGCTTATGGAGGACATTCATAGGGAGGTGGGAGGTCCTACTCTGCTACATGGTGACAACGAGAGTGCTCGCAAACTAGTGAACAATCCAGTTTGTCATGCGCGTACGAAGCACATAGAGATTCATCACCATTTCATTCGTGAGAAGGCGTTGGAGGGATCTCTGATTGTGGAGCATGTGCAGAGCAAGGAGAACGTTGCTGACATATTTACTAAGCCACTGGCGAAGGGACCATTTGGTCGGTTGCGGAGTTTGCTTGGGCTGACTTCCACTTCCCACTTCAAGGGGGAGTGCTAAACTTTTGAAGTGGAAGTGGATTTGAGCTGGGCGGTCTGCGGATTGGAGACCGCAGAGACCGTGCGGTCTGCATTGGTTCTCTGGTCGGTTTTGTCTCAGCGGTTTGTTCTGAGCGGTCTGATTTGGGAGACCGTCTCTTCTGTCCGGGCGGCTTGCGCTGGTTGGTATGGCGACTTGTCCTAAGTCGGCCAGATGTTCTTTGAAGGAGACCGGGCGGTCTGCTTATTGAGACCGCATTGACCGGGCAGTTTGGTTGTAGCCACAAGGTTTAATAAAGGAGTTGTGAGCTATGCTGAGCTCGGGCGGTCTGCTTTGCGAGATCGCTCGCGATCTGATGGGCGGTTATTGTATCCCGGTTTTGCGGTGACGACATCCGTCTGTCCGCCTATAAATAGGGATGCAGGGCCCGTAATTAATAACGAGAACTGTAAGAACTCAAAGTTGGCTTGATTGTGCCGGACTCACTTTGAGGTCGTGCGGTCTGAGATATTTGTCTGACCGGTTTCTGTGTTCGCAGGATTAGCGGCTTGCATCTCGAGGTCAGCTTGTCTCCTTCTCCCAGCTTTGAATAAACCAGTCCATGCGGACTGTGTTTAGGTGTTCGCGGTCTGTGCAGCAGACTCAGTTGATCAGGCGGTCTTAAGTGGCCAGGAGGTCTTGAGTTGCGGTCTGTCGCAGGTTGCAGTTCTTCGATCAGAGTTTGCGGGTTATTCTTTGATCAAGACCGTGCGGTTTGGGCGATCAAGAAGTGCGAACTGTTTATTTTCAGCAGTGGAATAAAGCAGCAAGTTGGCGGTCTGTGGTTGCGGTCTGGCAGGTGCAGTCTGTACTCTGTTCGCGCGGTCTCAGTGGCTTCCGCCCGGCTTGTTCTGTTCGCGTGATCTGGCGGTCTCAAGCGTCAGGTCGCTGCAGCTTGTTTTACGCTTGTGTCTTGTGCTTCTCTCCTCCGTGATTCTTATGAATCATGTCTCGCCATGTATACCTCGCATTGTAAAGAGATAGTTAATGCCATAGTACTATTCGTTCTTCTCATTGTCACTGTTGTGCTACACTTGTGAAAGGATTTGTGAAGTGTGTTCCGTATTTTTTTCACTTCTCCTCTGGACCTTAAGTTTTTCAACAGTTATTGCAATAATGAGTTCAACATATCATGCTTAGTGCCTCAGTTATTTTAAGACAGATGGTTGTTATGAAAAGATTCTACCACAAAGTTTAATCAATCCATCAGTAAGATTTGATAAACATAACAATGCAACATAGATTGACTTAACCAATCAAAACAGGGTAAGGTTTAGATATAACTCAGATTTAGTTACGATACAAGCTGACTACATTACCAATCCATCAATTTCAATCCATATAGAATAGTAATTCAAAGCTCAGTTTGCATTCATATATTCATAAACTATTTTTAGGCAAAGTATAATTAAGTTTGCATCCACACAATCATAAGTCATTATAGTTCATTAACATTTATATACATAAACTGTTTCAATAGTCATTGAAAGCTTTCTTTTCTTATAAGAAGAACATTCAGGAGAGTTAACAGCTGCTTCTTTCACTTTCACTGAAGCATCATCCATGTCATCAGCAACAGTGTTATCTTGACCTGGAGACTTCTTCTTTTCAGCATTGGCAGCCTTGATATCAACAATTCTTTTCTTGTTCTCTTGCCTTTGGAAATACATATATGGTTTTGGAATGTATCTAGTGGGCATTTTCTTTGGATTTTCCTTCCTTACCTGATTTGCTTTGAAAATTTTATCCCTCTTAGTATTTCTCTCCAAATGCTTTATCTATTCTTCAGATGGATTGATAACGCATAATTTAGCTTAAATTATTAACGTAAAAATATTAGTTTTCATATATAAAAATATATATTTTCACCTATTAATATGTCAATTTGCTTTTTAAATACTTTTTATTATAAATTATGCTAATATTATTTTATTGTTATTTTATGACAGGCTTGGGGGAATTTTCGCACGTCTCGACGTAAATGCCCCCTGTCAACCTTGTTTCTGGAGTTTTGTCAAAAATTATATATATAATATCGCGGCCGCGGTCTTGGCGTTGGATGATGATGTTTTGCGAATGTTGCCGCGTTGGCCGAGCTCGAGAATTCAAGCTGCACTCATTAATATAATTTCATGCCGCCGCCATGTGCGCGCCATTGCCGCCACCTTCTATTAAATACATACAGTCCATGAACGCGACCAATTTTATTATTTGAAGACGTCGTCCGACCATTATAACCACCATTCAATATTATTTCTACCATATGGTTATCATTATTATTCCCATGCATGCATTATTATTTTTCTCATGCATGCATTATCCTCACGTGAAATCCATTATCAATTCTTCCAATTAATTGAAAGAACCAGCTCCTCTCCATTTTCAATGCAGCCCTTCACATTTCCTCCAACCAATGCTATCATTTCAATTCTTCTTCATTCATGCGTTCAGCCCTCCCCACTCCTCCAAGCAGCCGGTTGACTTAATTCCTCCAATTTAATTGAGCAGCCCACCTATTAATTTCTCCATTAAAGCAACCTTCATGTGAGCTCCTCTTCATTCCAAGATCAGCCCGTCCACCTCCCTTTCTTCATCTTCAATGCAAGCAGCCATTTAATTCTTCCATTTTAATTCATTAAAATAGCCGGTTCATTTCTTTCTTCAATATAGCCTTTCGGTTTTCTCTCCTCCACATGCATTATAGCCGAATTCTCAATTTAATGTAGCATCCATGCGGCTTCAAAGGACCAGCCCAGTTTATTATCAATCAATGCATGAAGCCATTATTTCCATTCAGCAGCCCATCCGCTTGGATCCATTTCAATGCTGCCATTCGGTTCTCCTCAGCTCCATGCAAGTTGACGAAATTCTTTATGCCTCTTGGAGTTTCAAAAGCCACCATCATTTACTTCCTTGGATGTCTAGATGGGATTTTCACCTATAAAAAGGGCAAGGATTCAAAGGAAAGAGAGATTCAGTCCATGCTTCGATGGGGTCATTGTTAGCTTAGTTTTTTTGCATTTTATTAGTGTAATTTTATTTATGCAGTTTACTTTTTGTCTTGAACTTTTTTAATTCTTAGTTTAGAATTTTATTTCTTGTAAGTGTTATTTCTTTTCTTAGAAATAAATTGTTCTTTTTAAATCATGTTTAACTAATTTTATAGCATTTGATCAGATGATTTCCTAAGCTTTTGTATTTCGTAATCTTTTATTCATAGTTTGGATTTGGAAAAATAGGATTTACCGTTGATTTCCAATTATTGGTTTCATATTTCTAGGGTATGATAATCAAGTTTTGATCCGTATTTTAGTTGATCGAGAGATCCATGAATACGTGTAGATCGCTCATCGGTAGAAAGAATTGCTTGCACTCCTCGAGAGAGGGTGACACAAATCTTCCGGATTGGAGTCATATCCAATAGTGGGGCTCACCGCATAAAGCAAGCTTAGGGGTTTCGACTGGCCGAGGGGTCTTAATCGATCAACCTAAGTTTAGGTGGTAGTTCTCTCGAGAGAGGATCTACCATATTTTGGGAACCTCCACGGTCAAGTTTGTCCAAAGCAATTTATGATGTTTACGAAATATTTTACTTAAGAAGGATTCTCGATCAAATGTTTTCTCTCTTTTATCATTTCTTAAAACCTCTATTTTATTACCGATAAATTAATACTAATTTGCGTGAGTAGAAGTACTCAACAGACACGTGGAATACGACACTTGATATTTATTTATAAATATCCTATGCTATGAATGATAGGTGCTCTTGCCTATAGTTCATCGAATTTGGAGAAATAATATATCGTAAATTTTACATATCAAGTTGTTGGCGCCGTTGCCGGTGAAATATTTTTGTTGATATTTTGAAAACATGAATTTTATTACTTTTATCAATCTCTTTCTCCGCCCCCATTTCTCTTTTTAATTTATTTTCAAATTTAATTCTATTAAGTGACGGTTGTTCAATTTTCTTTCTTCAAAAATGTTATCTCAATTGGTCGTCAAAGTTGCTGAGCTTTAAAACAAAGTCAATCTTTTGGAAGCCGCACGAAAGCACCAACTTATTTGTAACTTTTGTGGTGCAATCATTCTAGTGATGAATGTTCATTTATTATCAAAATAGTTTTTGTTATCAAAATATTTTTTCTATGAAAGATAATTCATATGAAATTTCTTCTTGCTCCGATATTAATTATTCATGGTGGCAAGATCACCCGGATAGTTTTCGGTGCGATGAAAGAAATTCAGTCAATCAAGATTTTCATTCCTCCTCTTTTACCCCACAAAATTCTTTTTCTTCTACTCTTGGGCATTCTCCAGATTTTATTTGTCCAAATTTAAATATTTATTCCCAAGCTTAAGAAGAACTTATTTACCACGAGTTTAAAAGAGTCAAGGAGACACCAAACGTAATAGACGAAGAACATATTTCTTCTCCTCCTCCACCCGAATCTCCTCCTATTTTTCATGAATTTTCTATCTCGCCAAATATTCACTTTGAAAGTGAAATTCATGAAAATATTGTGTCCCATGAATTTAGTCCACTTGGTATTTCAAATAAAATTTTGGATACGAATTTTATTTTTGAAAATGAGCAACCGGTGCTTAATCATGTGTTTTCGCAAGCGCCTCCTCCTTGCGAAAAATTTTCTGACTCGCTAATTTTTGATTCTTTTGATACTAACGATTTTCATGTAGAGGATGAGCCGTTGCAACCAAATGTCTTCCCCGATCCATTTGCCGCTCATCTCCAAAAATCCAAATTACCCAAGGTATTTATAGGTAATTTGGATTCACAATTTCAAGCTAACGAACAACCAAAGAATCACGACTATAACAGAGGAGTCGTCGGGCAACGGAATTCAGAACATTCACCTAAGCGTGAATTAAGGGAGTTGCCTGTGTACCTTTATTTTTATTTTCCTTTTTCCTAACAATAACCGTCTAGCTTAAAGACGGGAAAAAGAAAAGCGCTCTTGGAAGACATCCCTTATTTATCTTTTCCTTTCTTGCATTTTTTCCTTGCAGCTTTTTTTGTTTTCTCTCTTACTTAGTTTTTTAACATTGAAGACAATGTTTCCCTCTGGTCTGAAGGAATATTGGGTTTCATTTTTATTTTAAAAGCAAACTAAAAAAAATATTTTCATATTTTTTTATCAGTTTTTTATGTTGCACTTTTTCCAAAAAAAACCCAAGAAAAATTAGATTTTATTATAAAACTTATGGAAAAAAATATGTAAGAATTTGAGTTAATTTTTGTTTTGTCTTTAGTACCCCATAACTATGTCTTTTCTTGTTTTTAATCATTTATACACTTGCTTATTTAGAATAAATTTCTCTAATTTTCATTTTGCCTATGTTTCATGAGTAATATGTTGACTCATGCAGTGTTTCTAATTATGGTAGCATGTTATTTTTGAAAACTTTCTTGGATATTTGCACTTTTTCATAGCTATCTTTTTATATTTTTTCACTTTTATAAAATCTAACATCCTTTATTTTCTTTTCTAAATTTTTTTGTAATGTTGATTAATGTTGAGTGTAGTAGATGCGAACCAATCTAGACGCTTGTTATTTTCATTTTCATGACAAGTTAATTCTCTTTATTTTCTATCTAGAATTTACTTCTCATGAATTTTTCAATACTTTGCTAAAATAGACTTAGAAGCATGTATATGATCAAGGCATTTTATTGGATAGATTGAGCCTTTGTATTCCAAACCTTAAAAGTTTAATCATTGTTAGCCACCTTGTGCCTTTTCCTTCCTTTTGGTAGCTCCACTTATTTTTACCAAAGACAAACAACCTACCTATGTTGCACACAAATTTATTTTGAGCTTTATATGTTGCTAGTGAGTACTGCATTTTGTGAAGATGGTGGAAGTTTTAATTATTTCATGATGGCTACAAAAGAAGGAAATAAATAGCAAAAAGCAAACAAAAAATGATGAAAAAAATATTTGAAAAAATTATGAGAAAAAGATTATGAAAAAAAGCTATTTTTGATCCCAATTCTTTATATCAAAAATAATTTGGGGTATCAAAAATTATTTTTAGCAACATCATTTCATGCAAAGCTCTCCCTTATGTTTATGTGTACTTGAACCCGTCATTTCTATCCTTTTGATTTCCGCATCTTTAAACCCAAGCTAAAATGTTACTCCTAATGAAAGTCCTTTTGATTCATGCTTCCTAGGTTTATTTTTAGTACCGTAGCGAGGAAGTAAATTGGGTAAATTCTTAGGTAGGAGTATGGATTTTTGACTTGAATTGATATGATTATAAAATGTCTCTAAGATTTTAGTAACAATTCAATGCGCTTTTCATTCGTCATATTACTCAGTTTTTACTTTTGCTAAAATATGGGATGATTTATTTTATGCTAGTGGAATTTATAAAATTATTTTCTAAGATTAAGTAATAATTTTCCGTTTGTTTTTCATAGTTTCCCTACCTTTAATTTTGCATCGTACTTGTGTACGACATAGCCAAATTGTTTGTTTATTTTATTTTATTTTTGCTAGCTCGTATGTGTTCTTGAGATGGATAGAGCTTGTCAATATCTTTACACACCTGACCATGGCTTATCCAGGCATTTAGTATGATGTCCCTTTTCTTTTTCAGATTCTTATCTTGGGCAATTGCCTCTTGATGAGGGAAATCCCAGTCTTCTTCCCTGTTGACATCTAGGATAGAAAGATTCAGAGCTATCCTTGTCCCTTGTAGAACTTTCAGGGTGAGGTCAGAATTTATGATAGCATTTGTGTCCTCCCCCTTTCTGGCTTCTTCATATATCTTTTGATGGAGGTCTTGCTTGGCTGCAGTTATTGTTCCAGAGTGGGTTTGGAACACATTCTCTATATTAGATTGAAGCACATATTTTAACTTGCCTACTTCTTCATTCAGATGGGAAGAGGTGGCTTTTCCAGCAATGGATTGTGAGACAGATGCAATTTCTGCTCTCAGCTCTTGCTTGTACCTGTCAGCTTCTTCATTTAACTGCATGGCAGTGGAATAGACATACTCTTGGATATGATTGGCTGACTTCTCTATCACTTCATCTATTTGACTGACATAAGTCTTGACATATGTCATGTCCTGTTCAGACAGCTGGAGGTGTTTGTCCATAGATCTGAGAATGGTATTCTGAGAAATTACAGATTTTTCAGCCAGATCAAACCATTTGGACATTTGATTGTTGAGTATTTCAGTGTTTTCCTTTATTTCCTTGACCTTAGACATGACTTCAGCTTTCACATTTTTGATGGACAGATCCACATATTCCCTTACTGAGGTAACTGATTTATCTAGATTAGTTTGTATGGAGGTGATATGAGATTGAAGCAGCAGGTTTATGGCACTGAGAAGAGCCTCATTGGGTGAGGTGGAGGAAGAGGCTTGCTGAATGTTGATAACAGCAGCTGGGGCATCATCCTGCTCATCTTTAGTGTCAGCATCTTGATGATCACTCAGATTGACATCACCAGCATTATCATCCTCCTCCCCCTCAGAGAGAACATTCTTTTCTGTTGAGTCCAGGAATGCTGGGACAATGAGTTGGAGTTAGATTGAACTACTTAGAGGTTCTAAGGATAATAATGTAAGATTTACCTAAAACTTCATCTTTCTCTGCAGGAGGAGCATTCTGCACCTCCCCCTCAGATAAATCAACTTGAATGGATGAATCTAGGAATTCTAGAACAAGAATTGTAAAGTTAGATTTTATGATTCTGAATGTTTCGGCTGGGTTTTTAGGGCTTACCTATAACCTAATATTTATCAGCTGATGGCTTTTGTGGCTGCTCCCCCTCAGATAGGGCATCAAATGAACCTTGTGAAGGTAATGACCACATGGCTGGTGCATTTTCAGGAATGTTTCTTATTCTTTCTTCAATACTGAAGATAATTATGTCAATATGACCTTGTAAATTTTGAGGTGATGGGCTTGTGTTCACATCATCATCATTGATTTTTGTAATATCAATGGGTGATGGTTCTTGTTGATACACCCCGTCAGATGAAGCACACACCAGTTCTTTAGGATCTAGGGTCCACATTAATTAAATGCAAGATTTGACTAACTATTATTATTAGCTATGATTAATGAGTTAGGAGGAGTTGAATTAGTTACCAGAAGTTATGACTTTGTCCAGCTGCAGTGGATGGACAGGTTCAGTTGGCAGGTCATTTGGTGTAGCCTCTTTGTCAAGAATGTTGTGTGACTCAATGTCAGCACCAACATCTTCATCTTCGTCTGAATGATCAGACTCAGAACTGGACATGATCAACCTTGTTTTCTTAGAAGATGAGGGGGGTTGTGTTCTCTTTTCCTTTAGTTTCAGAGGGCTGACTCATAGGCAATACCCTGGTGAGTCATTCTAAAGTCTTGATGTCCATTCTCTTGAGATAGTGAAGATTTGCTCCTTTGGATGTGTTGAACTTGTCAGGGTGGGTTTGCAGGAGGTATAATGAGAGAATTCTACCCATATTGGGTGCCTGAAGTCATTCCTTTATTCTTTGAAAGATGACCTCTCCCCAAGAGGTTTTCTTTTTCAGAATTATTCTTGTCATGAGGTCAAACATGTACTGTGAGATTGTATCATGGGACCCTGGTTTGCAAAGAATGGCTTTTCCCACTATATATGATAAAAGTTTTCCCTTTTGGTTTAAAATTTTCTCTTCAATGAGCCAATTTTGGCATCATTGTACTCGGTCCATTTTATAGCCTTTTTCTTGTCTTTTTCAGAGATGTCATCCTCCTCACTTGGACTGCAGGATGGAAGATGTAATGCTTTTTGTAGTTTTGTTGGGGTTATCTTGATTCTATCTTCTCCAATCTTTGACTTGAGGGAGCATTTGGAGGTGGACAACTTAAGATTACCAAACCATTCCAGAACTTTAGTTCTGAGAATGACACAGGGTTCAGATAGTAGAAATTCTAGGCCTTGGTCTTCTAGGAGTTGAATCACTCCCTTAATTTCTTTTGGAGCATGGGCAAACCCATGCCTTACTATCTCATATCCTTCAAGAAGATCTTTAGAGATTTTGGGAGCCATTGCAGTGGTGGAGGAATGCGCTGGGACGGAAGAGTAGGTGATTCATCTCGGCGGCTGGAAGAGAAGGGTCGTGTGCTTTTCACTAATCAGATTGAATATTTATATGACTTAAGACTTAGGTAAAATTAAACCTAGTAATTGGATTTGATTGCTCTTATAATTGTAAGTGAAAATGGGTCAACTGGGGTTGCACTTAGACAATTTATAATGAATCCAACCCGTCTCAGCGGAACCGCTGGGACAGAACACTATCCGATGGGACATATTTAGTCATCTCAGCGGTTCAGCTGAGACTTTTCCCAACTGTCTATGTGCATCTGAAACTACATCATAAAGCTGAGTTCATCGAACTGAATCTGGGGTTCGTTGAACTGAATTAATTCGTCTAACACAAAGCTGAGTTCGTCGAACTCAAGCTGGAGTTCGTCGAACTGAAAACAAAATTGGCTGAACTGGCTGGAAGACTGAATTCGTCGAGCTGAGGAGCAATTTCGTCAAACTGAAACACGACGTTTGTCGAACGTCGAACTGAGACTTTTCCCAGCTGTTTAAGTGCAACCTGAAACTCAGCTAAAACTGATTATTCTGGTTAAGCTGATCATACTACTTTAAAATCATTAGAGATAGGATTACTTGAATGCCTGATCATGTCTCTCATAGGGTTGATGTGTCAAGATTTTAAGTTATATCAAATCAAGATTGGAAGAATGAAGTGTTTTACACTATTCTACATTTAACATTCCTAGTTCAATCTTGAAGGCATTAAACTTGGCCTCATCCAATGGCTTAGTGAAGATATCAGCCACTTGACTGTCAGTGGAGACAAATTCAAGGCAGATATCTTGAGATTCTACATGTTCTCTTATAAAATGATATCTTATTTCTATATGCTTAGTCCTGCTGTGAGAGACAGGATTCTTAATAATAGAGATAGCACTGGATGAGTCACAATAAAGAGGAGAGTTACTTACCTTGAGGTTGTAGTCCTCTAGCTGGTGTTGAATCCATAATAGCTGTACACAACAGCTCCCTGCAACAATGTATTCAAACTCAGCAGTGGAGATAGCCACACTTGTCTGCTTTTTGCTGCTCCATGATATCAACCTTCTTCCTAGGAATTGACAAGTGCCACTTGTGCTTTTCCTGTCTTCTTTGCAGCCTGCAAAATCTGCATCTGAAAATCCAGTTAGTTCAAAATCATTGTTCTTAGGGTACCAAAAGCCAAGATGTAGGCTGCCTTTAAGGTATCTCAGAATCCTCTTTGCAACTGAGTAGTGAGATTCCTTAGGACATGCCTGGTACCTAGAACACACACATGTATCATACATAATATCTGGTCTACTTGCAGTTAAATATAACAGGGATCCAATGATGCACCTGTACATGGATTCATCAAAGGCCTTTCCCTTCTCATCCTTGTCCAGGGAAATGTTGGACCCCATGGGAGTTTTCATGGTGGAAGCTGATTCCATCCCAAACTTCTTGATAAGCTCCCTAGTGTACTTGGTCTGAGAAATGAATATACCTTCATCAGACTGTTTTACTTGGAGGCCTAAAAAGTACTTGAGCTCTCCCATACTACTCATCTTAAACTCCCTCTGCATTAGGTTGGCAAACTTTTTGCAGAGGTTGTCTTCAGTAGACCCAAATATTATGTCATCAACATATATTTGGACTAGGAGACACTTGCCTCTTGTTTTCCTAAGAAACAATGTGCTATCTATCTTTCCCCTCAAGAACTTGTTCTTGATGAGAAAACTAGACAATGTCTCATACCAAGCCCTGAGGGATTGCTTAAGACCATAAAGAGCTTTCCTAAGTAAGCATGACCAGAGAGGGTAGGATGTACAAAACCTGATGGTTGCTCAACATATACCTCTTACTTCAAGTCACCATGGAGGAAGGCTGATTTGACAGCCATTTGATACCCTTTAAACCCCTTGTGGGTAGCATAGGCTAAGAATAGCCTAATTGCTTCAAACCTTGCAACATGGGCAAAGGTTTGATCAAAGTCTATCCCTTCTTCCTGTTTATACCCCCTGGCTACCAACCTTGCCTTGTTCTTTATAATTGTGCCATTTTCATCTAACTTGTTCCTATAAATCGATTTGGTACCTATGATATTGTGTCCTTGAGGTTTTGACACCAATTTCTATACCTTGCATCTCTTGAATTGTAGAAGTTCTTCTTGCATAGCTTGAATCCAAAAGGTGTCTTGGTTGGCTTCTTCAAATTTCTTGGGCTCCATTTGTGATAGGAAGCTCAAGAATAGGGCTTCATTATGAGCCCTACTTCTGGTTAATACACCTTGATTCTGATCTCCAATTATTTGTTCTCTTGGATGATCCCTTAGATGTCTTATAGCTGTAGGCAGTCTGTTCACAGCTTGCTGTGCTGTTTCTGTTGGTTCAACAATGTCTTCATCAGCATCGACTTCTTCCTCTTCGGGGATGGCGGCATCAGAATAAGCTTTGCTGCTGGGTGTGTCTTGTATAAACATCCTTTCCAAATCCTTTTCATTTCCTGCCAAGACAGAAGATCTAGACCAGCCCCTATATATTAGTCTGGTCTCATCAAATACTACATGCATAGACTCCTCTACAACATGAGTTTTCTTGTTATGCACTCTATAAGCTCTACTATGTGAGCTATAGCCAACAAGAACACCCACATTGCATTTCTCTGCAAACTTTGTTAATTAAGATTTTCTATTGTTTAAAATGTAGCATTTAGAGCCAAAGATTCTAAAGTATGAAATTGTAGGTTGTTTGCCTTTCAGAATCTCATAGGGAGTTATTCCATGAACCTTATTGATGGAAGCTCTATTGAGAACATGACATGAAATATTAACTGCCTCACCCCAGAAGTATTCTGGGAGTGAGGAGTCACTAAGCAGGGTTCTCCCAGCTTCTATCAAGGTCCTATTCCTCATCTCAGCCACACCATTTTGTTGTGGAGTCCTTGGGGAGGAGAACTCTTGGGTGATACCATATTCTTGACAAAACCTTGTCATAGCACATTGCTTTGACATGAGTTATAAAGATATTTAGAGTATCAGACCTCTTCTTTAGGAAGAATACCCATGTATATTTTGAGTGATAATCAACAATCACCAAAGTATACAACTTCCCACCTAGGCTCTAAATTGGCAAATAACCAAACAAGTCCATATGCAAGAGATAAAGACATCTTTCAGTGTCTTTGGAGCCAATACTTTTAAAGGTGGCCCTTGTTTGCTTACCCATTTGGCAAGCATGACAGGGACCACTTTTTATACATTTTATATTAGGACTATTCCTAACAAGGTTTTTAGAGAATAGTCTATACATTGTCTTATAGTTAATGTGAGCAAGTCTCTTGTGCCAATGAACACAAGGGGACTCATTCTCATTAGCTACTAGACAAACAGATGTAAGAGAATTACTACATATAAAGTCTAAGCAATAAACATTCCCACTCCTAGTGCCTGAGAGAATGGTCTCTAAGTCTTTAGACTTTTTAATCAAGCACTTGTCATTGTGGAATTTAATGACATATCCTAGATCACATAGTTGACTTATGCTTACTAGGTTGTGTTGCAACTCTTCAACATAAGCTACCCTTGTAATTGAGACTATGCCATTGGAGATCATACCATATCCTTTGGTGATTCCCTTTTCTGACCCCCAAAGATAACTTTGGGTCCATTCTTCACAGCCTTATAGTCCTGTAGAAGATTTCTTGTTCCTGTCATGTGCCTTGAGCACCCACTGTCCAAGTATCAAATTTGGTTGAGGCTGGTACTTGAACTATCCTGCAAGAAGGAGTTTAGTTATCCTTAGGAGCCCAAATAGCTTTGGGTCCTAGGTACTTGTTAGCATGATGAAATGACTTTACACTAGGTGCACCCTTTGCAGGAAGGCTCATCTTTGCACATGGCACATTAGGATTGTGCCAACAGTCTATGTCAAAGTGTCCTACTTTACCACAACACCAACATTTATGACTATTGTATCTCCTCTTCTGAACATTTCTTGAGGGATTTGCAGCACAGTCCACATGTTCAGGAGGAGAGACGACAACTTTTCTCTTGTTTCTTTCAGCAAGAATTTGGCTGAAAGTCAATCTGTGGACAGCCTTAGTGGTCTTTGTATTAATGTCATCAGCTTGCTTTGGCTTTTGAGCAATACAAGTTTTGATGGCATTAGACACTGAGCAATTAGACATGTCCACTGATTTGACAGCAGTCATGTTCTTGGCTGAATTAACCTTAGAAGGGCTTGCTTTCTTATTCTTGAATGAAGGGGCTGATGTACCAAATACAAATGGTCCAGGTTGGGCCATTTCAATTTCCTCATGGGGAGCCTTCATAGCACTCAATCCCATTCCCTTTGTTCCACCATGGGAAGGAGTGTTTTCCTTCCTATAGGTACTTCCATTCTTCCAGTGACCATACATGCTTTCATGGTCATACCTGTTGGAAGGGAGTAATTCATTTTGAAAGGTGGTTTGAGGCTTAGCCTTACCCCTGCTCTTTTCTCCACTCCCTTCTCCTGCTTCCATTTTATTGAATCCTAGTCCTCTCCTATTGGATTGAGAAGAGAAGGAGTGAATAATAGGGAGGACAGATTTTGGCTTGGAGAATTGAGCCACAAGGCTTCTTTCTTTTACAAGCTTCTCCTCAAGATCCTTGATGACCTTGTTCTTCAGGAATATGGTGCTCAGATGGGTGATTGTTATCCCCTTCAGATGGCTAATTTCCCTATACATCTGACTCATCTTGGTAGTAGTGTATTCTTGTTTTTCCATCTTAAGGAAATCAATCTTTTGGGCTTGCCTCTTGGCTAGCTTTTTGCTCCTTTTCAGAGCTTCCAAGAGAGCATCATACTTGTCAATCAATTGATTGACATCTACCTCAGATTCTGAATCACTTCCACCAATTGATGAAGGTGCTCCAGATTCTCGGCCAGTCTCATAATCAGAAGAGGATATGGAATGAATTAATACCTGTTCATTTTCAGAGATGCTCTGACTGTCCTCCTCATCAGTGATGGCCATGAGGCCTAGCTGAATATTGTCCTCTTCATCCTCCTTTATATCACTTTCTGATTGTGATAGAGGGGCCCTGACTCCAACCTTGACAGCAGGATAATCTTCATCCTCTTCTGTTGCAAAGAGTCCTATGTAGTCCTCTACTTCATTCTCTGAATCTGAAGTTGAGGATTCAGATTCACTCCAGCTTTTTCCTTTCTTTGCTAGGAAGGATTTATCATTTTGGCCTGACAGTCAGCTATGACATGTCCAGGTTTGCTGCAGCAATAACAAATAATGTTATTTGAAACATGTTTACTAGATTTGGAATCATACCTGTCACCCTTTGGGTGCTGTCTTTCAGGTTCCCTGTGGTCTTTCTTGGAGTATGATGAGGAGGAGGGCTTGTTCTTCCATTGCTTCCTCCTCATCATCTTCTTAAACTGCCTTGAGAAGGCAGCAAACTATTCATTAGAGGAAGAGCTATCTAAGGTGCTGATTTTAGATGTTTCAGATTCAGCACCTCTCCTTGGAGGAGACATTATCCTGCCCTTGCTTTTCTTGGAGCTGTCAGCTTTGAGAGTTACAGATTTCTCCCTTGCCTGAGCCCTTGTTGAGGTGTCCTCTTCCTTTCTTGCAGACAGCTGCATCTCATAAGAGAGCAGCTTTCCAAAAAGTGTATGAGTGGGGGTCTCACCAAGCCTAGCCACTTCCCTGATAGCACGGATTTTTGTGTCCCAATCCCTTGTTAGAGATCTAAGGAACTTATCATTCAGCTCAAAATCAGTGAACACTCTCTCATAGGTTCTCAGCTCATTGACTATTATGAAGAACCGCTCATAGCACATAGAGATGCTCTCCTAGCTGAGCTGCCTGAAGGCTTCATACTCTTGGTTAAGGAGTGACTTTCTATCATCCCTCACTTCAGCTGTCGCTTCCATATATACTATTAATGTGTCCCACATTCCCTTGGCAGTAGTGCGGTGTACTAAGTTTTGAAATGTGGAATCATCAATAGCATTAACTATGATGTTCTGGGCTCTTTTGTCCATAGTGAACAATGCAAGTTCATCCTTGGTCAAGTCATTGAAGGTCTTGGGCACTCTTCTTGTTGGATCTATGGTGGAGGCAGTTTGAAAGGTGAAAGGCCCTTGTTTTACAGTTATATAGATCCTTAGATCAGATGCTTCCATAAACAATCTAACCCTTTGCTTCCATGTGCCAAAGTTTTCTTTGTTGCATATGGGCAACTTCATGGAACCCATCTCCTTCTGCAATCCAGAGGAAGCCATTGGATTGATAAGACTATTCCTTTATAGGATCTGGTCAGACAGTTATGTCCTTCTTGACCAATCTCCCTCTGATACCACTTGATAGTTTATATAGGATGTAATCTTAAACACCTAGAGGGGGGGGGGGGGGGGGGGGGGGGGGGGTTGAATAAGTTTCTTTTATTTTAGGCTGTGTTTTTTGAATTTAGGTTAGCAAATTATCAAGCACAGAAAGCACAAAGAGATTTATAGAGGTTCCTCAAGACATGGTGTCTTGAGTAGTCCTCTTTCCCCCTTCACCTTTCTAACAATGAGTTAGAAAAGGCCAACTTCTCCAAACTCAGCTCCAAGAGCCTACAACACAGATCCCACATGATCTCTCAGGTTTTCCCAAACCTGACCTCAGGCACAGCAACACTACCTCAGAGGAATCCACCTCATACAACTCAGACCACCTCCTGGTCCTACCTCAAGCTGACCTCTCAGCTCTACAACTCAGGCCAATCAGCCTTACACACTCAGGCAATAAAGCCCTACAGTATCAGAACCCAAAGGCTCCTACAAATGATATAATAAGGATTACAGATTGAAGGAAAAAGAGATCAAGCCTTGTTCTTCTTCTTCTTAACAACTGTTATTACAGACTTGAACCAGGGAGGAGAAGTGCAGCTCCAACTTGATTCTTCTTGATCAGCCCTTCAGATGATGGACTTGATCTACTTGCTCTATCTTGAAATGAATCAAGATAGGCAATCTCTTTTCTCATTGCAGCCTTGTGTGAGCTCAGTTCTTGGCTGCCGACAATGGAATAGTATTGTTCTTGAGTTTGTGTGCTGGAGAGTAAGATCAATAGCAAAGGTTGTTTGCCCAACCCTAACTTATTCCTTTTATACACCACTGACACTCAACGGCTCTTAGCTGTCCTCCTGACAGGTATATGAGTGATTGGTGGACCCCAATATGCATTTCTGCAGCTTGCGCCAAAAGAAGAACCCGCCAGATCACTTTTGAATCTGTCTCAGCGGTTGGGCTGAGATGGTCAGCTGTCTTAGCGGTTGCTTCTGTCTCGTCTCAGCGGATCCGCTAAGATAGACAGTTGCCTCAGGGGTTTTCTTCTATCTGCAGCTCAACTTGCCCAGACACCTTCTCAGCGACTCCTGGTCTTGTCTCAGCGGTTCAGCTAAGACAGAGAGCTCATCTCAGCTGATCATACATTACACCATGGTGTGCCCTAGTCATGCATGCTTATGAGATGGAAATAGGGTTTATCAAATACAACTTGTACTTAGCATTGAGTGTGAGGTCTCTTCAAATCAAGGGAACATTGAGGGTAATTTTCCCAACACGTCCTTTATTATATAATGATGTGCCTTGTACCATTCCATCCCAAATTTGGGACGAGGTTTACATTATCAATTTCTCCTTCTTAGACTACTCTTGTCTACTTAGAAGTTTAGGTGACATCCCAAACTTCCCTTCCTTAAGGTATTTACTTTTGTTGGAGACCACCCCTTTCCCACTGACTCACTCACTTTGTTACTCTTACCACTTAGATGAGTTATGATACTTAATCTTTGTCTACCCTTAGACAAACACTCTTTTGGACGATGATCTTCTCGACAAATTTTCCAAGACTGGGCAGATTTCATCGAAATCCCTCGACGAATCCAGAATCACTCGATGAATTACACAGACAACTCGACGAATTTTCTAAGTCTTGGCGAATTCATCGAGACCACTCGACGAATCCAGATTCACTCGATGAATTTTCCAAAGAACTCGACTAATTTCTAAGTCTCGGCAGATTCATCAAGACCACTCGACGAATCCAGAATCACTCGACGAGTTAAACAAAGAACTTGATAAATTTTCCAAGTCTCGGCGGGCTCGTCGAGATCACTCGACAAATACAAATCCACTCAACAAATTATCCAAATAAACACGACTAATTTCTAAGCCTCGATGGATTCGTCGAGATCACTCGACGAATTAAGTCTCATCGGTTAAGCATCGACGACATGAAGGACCTCTCGACGAATTTACCTAAGCTTCTCAATGAATCATCTAAGCCTCTCGATGATTTACCTAAGCCTCTCGACGATTTACCTAAGTCTCTTGACGAATTACCTAAGTTATAACTCCAAACTCTACACTGTGAATGAGGTACCAAAAATATGTAATCATAAGTTCCATGAAAATTACCTGGGCTTCATAATATTATCACAAGTTTATGTCCAGATTCCTAGAGTATTCCAGTGTCAATAAATCAAGATATGAATATTCTAAGTTATAACTCCAAACTCTACACTGTGAATGAAGTACCAATTATATATAATCATAAATTTCAGGAAAATTACCAAGGGTTCATAATGTTATCACAAGTTTATGTCCAGATTCCTAGAGTATTCCAGTGTCAATAAATCAGGATATGAATATTCTAAATTATAACTCCAAACTCTACATTGTGAATAAAGTACCAATTATACATAATCATAAATTCTAGGAAAATTACTAGGGGTTCATAATGTTATCACAAGTTTATATACAAATTCCTAGAGTATTCCAGTGTCAATAAATCAAGATATGAATATTCTAAATTATAACTCCAAACTCTATATTATGAATGGAGTACAAATTATATATAATCATAAATTCCAGGAAAATTACCAGGGATTCATAATGTTATCACAAGTTTATGTCCAGATTCTTAGAGTATTCCAGTGTCAATAAATCAAGATATGAATATTCTAAATTATAACTCCAAACTCTACATTGTGAATAAAGTACCAATTATATATAATCATAAATTCCAGGAAAATTACCAGGGGTTCATAATGTTATCACAAGTTTATGTCCAGGTTCCTAGAGTATTCCAGTCAATAAATCAAGGTATGAAATCTCTAAGTTATAAGCTCAAATTCAACTTTGTGAAGGAAGTGTGTCATTTATTCAATTAATTCTAACAAAATTCCCAGAGATTCATACTGATATAAAAAGTCTATATACAAAATTTTATAACAATCCAGCAACAACAATTCATGGTATTTATTTCTCAAGTTATAAGCTCAAATTCTACTTTGTGAAGTAAGTGTGTCATTTACTCAATGATTAATTCTAACAAAATTCCTAGAGCTTCCTACTGATATAAAAAGTGTATATACAACCTTCTAAGACATTTCAGTAAGCTTTGACCCTATAACTTCTCACTTAGGGTTTATGTGACCAAATCATATGAAATCAAGTTTCTTAGGGAAATTGATAAGTAGTATTTTTATAACTTTTTAATAGAAAATTTTGTAAATATTTAATATGTTTTTTCCTTTTTATGACAATTTTAGGTTATAAGTAGTTCTTTTTGTAATTTTGATTCTAACTTAGCTTAATTTCAATATTTGCAGAATTTTGGGACAAATCGGGAAAAATGGCATGTCACGCCCTCGGTCACGCCCGTGACCAAGGGCGTGTAACCTAAAGATCAGTCCAGAATGATGCCGCGCTGTCTGAGCTAGCCCACACCAAGTCACACCCCAGGTCACGCCCGTGACCCAAAGTCACGCCCGTGACCAAGGGCGTGTAAACTTAGAATCTTCCACGTGGAGCCACCATCGAGACGTGGAGATGCTGTCGAGAAGTCAACCTAAGTCACGCCCATGACCCACATGTCACGGCCGTGACTTGCCCGGGTGATCTCTGCTTCGCCACCGCGCCGAATTCCAGCCCACGCCGCATTTAATGCAGCCGTCCAAAGTCACGGCCGTGACCCGACATGTCACGCCCGTGACATGTCACTTTTTGCCGCGCCGAATTCGAGCCCACGCCGCTGTCGGATCTGATGTGAATAGTGCAGTCACACCCTTGGTCACGCCCGTGACCGAGGGCGTGTAATCTGAATTTTTTTCCTATAAATTCAGAGGTTCTCCTTGAGTCCAGGGTTGAGAAATTTGGAGATGGGGAGGTGCTGTTAGAGCTGAGAGTGAGTTTTTCAAGTTAATGTTCATGTTTCTTAAGGCTTTCATGTTCTCCTCCTTCCCTTTTCATGCAATGTTGTAAGGTAACTTTCGTGTACTAGTTTTCTTAAGCTTGCAACTTTCATTTTCCTTAGCCTTGCACTCTTAAATTAAGGCTTGTAATAGTTCTTTGATTTTCAATAAAATTAGTTTTCTCTTTCATGTTCTTTTTCTCCTTAAGTAATTTCTTCCTTTTCATGCAAAGTTAAATTTTTCTCTCCTTAGTAATGTTCTCTTTTTATGCAATGTCAATTTCTCTTTCTTTTCATGCAATGTTCAAGCTTTTCATTTAGTTTGAATTTAGTTTCAATTTTAGTTAAGCGAAAACAAACCACCTCAATTTTTGTCGATAAGATAATGGTGATTTTCCTCGAAGTAGAAGTAATCAACGCGCCCCGTGGAATACGACCTTGATATTCCTAAATATCCTATACTATAGATGATAAGGTACACTTGCCTTTATCGGATATAGTCTTGGAGAAAATCTCAAATCTTCACTAAATTTCAAAACCAAGAAATCTATATCAAGTTTTTGGCGCCGTTGCCGGCGACTTTGCGTAGATATTTTGAAAAGAGGATAGCTATTAATTTTATCGTGCTTTTTTTTATTTTACTTTGCTTTCTCTAAATTTCAAAAAGAAATTTTTTTTTTTTTAGTTTTTCTTCTTCCTTTCTTCTCTTTTTAGTGTATGACCCGAGGTAGCACTTCGATTCTTCCTTTTGATCCGGAGATCGAGCGAACCCTTTTGATGTACCACCGTTCTCGTGATCAGGGAAATCAAATAGAATCCGAAGAGTCGATCGGGGACACTAACGCAACAAATATGGATCATAATCTTAATCCTCCTAATCTTAACGAGCCAAATCCTAATGAGGACGCGCAACGGACCATGTCCTATTATGCGCGGCCGAATTTGGAAGGCACACAATCGAGTATTGTTCGCCCCACGGTGGCGAACAATAATTTTGAGATCAAGTCCAGCATCATACAAATGGTGCAACAATCGGTGACCTTTGATGGTCAACCGGACGAGGATCCAAATTCACATATCTCTTACTTTCTTGAAATTTGCGACACTTTTAAGATCAATGGCGTCACCGATGACGCCATTCGATTACGTCTTTTTCCTTTTTCTTTGCGGTCTAAAGCCAAGCAGTGGCTGGGCTCCCTACCTAGGGGATCCATCACTACATGGGCCGAAATGGCGGAAAAATTTCTTAATAAATATTTCCCGCCTTCAAAGACCGCTAAATTGCGCACGGATATTGCGTCATTCATGCAAATCGACTCGGAGACTCTCTATGATACATGGGAGCGCTTCAAGGAGATTTTGCGTCGATGCCCTCACCACGCACTTGCCACTTGGCAACAAGTGCAAATATTTTATAATGGCTTAAATCTCCAAACGAGGCAAATGATTGATGCGGCCGCCGGGGGGACATTAAATAATAAAACCCCGATCCCCGCTCAAGAGCTTTTCGAAGAGATGGCCACAAATGCGTACCAATGGAACATGCCCCGAGCACGACCTATCAAGCCGGCCGGAATTTTGAAATAGACGCAAACGCAAATTTAGCTTTACAAGTTGAGCGCTTAACAAAGCAAGTGGCGGAGATGTCTGCTTCCTCCGCCACTCCTCCTTGGGCTAATAACTTTTTAATTGAAGAACATGTTGACTACATGGGAAATCCACCTCGGCCTTCCTATAACCCGAACACCGCTCCGTATAATAACACCTACAATGCGGGTTATAGGAATCATCCGAATTTCTCATGGAGCAACCAAGGAAATGCTCAGCGTCCTATGAATTTAAATCAACCCCCCCCCCCCCCCCCGAATCAACTTCTTAACTTAACTCCGCCTCCAAATTTGATTTCTCAAAATTATAATCCACCCGGTTTTCCACCGCAACAGCAAAAACTCTCTCCGATTGAAGAGGTTTTTGCAAAATATGTTGCTACAAATGAAACGAACATCCGGAACCTTACCGGATCGATCAAAAATTTAGAGAATCAAGTGGGCCAACTCGCAAAGATGATTTCTGAGCGTCAACAAGGAGCACTACTGGGGAACACCGAGCAAAATCCAAAGGAGAGCGCGCACGCGATTACACTCCGAAGCGGGAAGGAGGTGGTTCAAAAACAGGACGAACCCAAGGTAATTTCCTCTCCTCCTCCTCCTACTTTTAATTCATCTTCGAATTTGCCCGCTACGATAGCTCCGCACACTTCTATTTTAAATCCGCGCGCTCCTACTTCTAATATTCCGTATCCATCAAAATTTAAAAATGAAAGTGCCGAAAAAAATTATAAAAAGTTTTTAGATGTTTTAAAACAAATCCATATCAATGTACCTTTCTGCGAGGCTATCTCACAAATGCCTAAATATGCGAAATATCTTAAGGAGTTGCTCTCCAATAAGAAAAAGTTAGAAGATATTTTGCATATTTCTTTAAACGCAGAATGCTCCGCGGTTGTACTCAACAAATTGCCGAAAAAAGCAAATGACCCGGGACGGTTTTCCATCCCATGTCTTTTTGGCAATTCGTTAGTAAAGCACGCCTTAGCGGATCTTGGAGCAAGCATCAACCTTATGCCGTTTTCTTTGTTCAAAAATCTAGGTCTAGGAAATCCAAGGCCCACTCGAATGAGTATCCAATTAGCGGATCGTTCTTTAAAATATCCGATAGGAATAGTGGAGGACGTGCTCGTCAAGGTTGACAAATTCATCTTCCCGGTGGATTTTGTCATTCTTGACATCGAAGAGGATGCCGAAGTACCCCTCATACTCGGCCGCCCCTTCCTTGCCACCTCCCGCGCTATTATCGACGTAAGTAACGGAAAGCTCCTCCTACGGGTTGGAGACGATGAAGTTACTTTCGGCATAAATTCCTCGATGCGGAACACGCTAGAAAATGACGATTCATGTTTTTACTTAGAAGAGTGTTGTGAGTTCGATTCATCCCTCTAGTTAGTTTCATCGGCGTGTAGTGATTCCGAGCCCGTAGAGCTCTTTTGTGATGAAGAAGAAGTTTCTCACCCCACACCACCCGAACCATTATTTTTAGAAAAATTAAAAATCAAGACTTCTTATGAAGAACCACCAGTATTGGAGTTGAAACAACTCCCCCCTCACCTTAAATACTTCTTTTTGGAAAAAGAGTCTAAGCTACCCGTCATCATTTCATCCGATCTTAGCGACTCAAAATTTTCTGAGTTGACTATAGTCTTAAGAAAGCACCGCCACGCAATTGCGTGGCAATTATCGGACATTAAGGGTATAAACCCATCTTTCTGCACTCATAAAATATTTCTCGAAGATAATTCCTGAAATTCAGTCCAGCCTCAACGACGACTAAACCCTAACATGAAAGAAGTCGTTAAGATCGAAGTTATAAAACTTCTGGATGCGGGAATCATCTACCCGATATCGGACAGTACTTGGGTTAGCCCAGTATAAGTCGTGCCAAAGAAAGGTGGTGTCACGGTAGTTGCGAACGAAAATAACGAATTGATCCCAACCCGTACTGTTACGGGTTGGCGGATGTGCATCGACTATCGGAAATTAAATGATGCCACCCGTAAGGATCACTTCCCTCTACCATTTATCGACCAAATTTTAGAACGCCTTTCGGGTCACTCCTACTACTGTTTTCTAGATGGTTTGTTGGGATACTTCCAAATTTCGATTTCGCCCGACGACCAAGAGAAAACCACTTTCACTTGTCCCTTTGGCACCTTCGCTTATCGAAGGATGCCATTTGGTCTTTGTAACGCGCCAGCTACATTCCAAAGATGTATGCTGGCAATTTTTGACGAGTTAGTGGAGGAGGTGATGGAAGTATTCTTGGACGATTTTTCCGTGTACGGGAGTTCATTTGAAAACTGTTTAAAAAATCTCGAGCGCGTGTTGCAGCGATGTGAGGAAACGAATTTAGCGCTTAATTGGGAGAAATGCCATTTTATGGTCAAGGAAGGACTAGTCCTTGGCCATAAAATTTCGGGCAAGGGGATCAAGGTCGATAGGGCCAAGATTGAAGTAATTGAAAAACTTCCCCCTCCCACAAACGTAAAAGCTATTAGGAGTTTCCTAGGCCACGCGGGGTTCTATCGGCGCTTTATACAAAATTTTTCCAAAATTACAAAGCCGTTAACCCATCTTCTTGAAAAGGAATCCTCATTTATTTTTAGCGATGAATGCCATTTGGCCTTTAAACTTATCAAAGAAAAACTTATAAACGCCCCGATTCTAGTCGCGCTGGATTGGTCGCTCCCTTTTGAAATCATGTGCGACGCGAGTGACATTGCGGTTGGTGCCGTTTTAGGCCAACGGGTGAGTAAGTATTTCCACCCTATTTATTATGCGAGCAAAACACTCACGTCGGCACAAGCGAATTACACCACTACCGAAAAAGAGCTTCTAGCGATCGTTTTTGCCTTCGATAAGTTTAGGTCATACATCACCCTCTCGAAAGTTATCGTCTTCACGGATCACTCCGCACTTAGGTATCGTTTAAGCAAATCGGACGCCAAGCCTCGTCTTTTGCGATGGATCCTCCTCTTGCAGGAGTTCGACTTAGAGATCCGGGACAAAAAGGGAGCCGAAAACTTGGCGGCCGATCACCTCTCCCGTTTAGAAAACCCCGCCTCTGACGTATTAATAGAATCTGACATTAATGATAAATTTCCCGAAGAGCGCCTCCTTACTCTCGAAAATATTAATTCATCGTCTACCCCCTGGTTTGCAGATTTGGCTAACTATTTAGTAGCCCGGGTCCTGCCAAAAGAATTCTCGAGTCAGCAAAAGAAGAAATTCTTTTCTGATTTAAAGAATTACTTTTGGGAGGACCCCTTTTTATTCCGTGTATGCGCAGACCAGGTAGTAAGACGATGCGTCTCGAGTGAGGAAGGCCTTAAAATTTTACGTCATTGTCATGAGGGACCTACCGGAGGTCATTATCATTCAAACCGAACCGCAAGGAAGGCGCTGAAGGCGGGCTTTTATTGTCCCTCGCTCTTCAAAGATGCTCACACCCTTGTGAGTACCTGCGACAGCTGCCAGCGGTCGGGGAACATCTCTCGCCGGGATGAGATGCCCCAAAACATTTTCTTAGAATGTGAAATTTTCGACCTTTGGGGTATCGATTTTGTTGGTCCTCTCCCTCCATCTTTTTCAAATAAATATATTCTAGTGGCGGTCGACTACGTATCAAGGTGGGCGGAAGCGCAAGCTCTCCCCACCAATGATGCGCGAGTCGTCGTTAATTTCTTAAAAAATTATTTTCTCGATTTGGCACGCCGCGCGCTATTGTGAGTGATCGGGGCACCCATTTTTGCAATACTCAATTCACAAAAAATCTTAGCAAAATATGGTGTCACACACAAATTATCCACCGCATATCACCCACAAACGAGCGGCCAAGTCGAAGTTGTTAATCGAGAATTAAAATGGATATTAGAAAAAATAGTTTCTATCAATCGGAAGGATTGGGCAATAAAGCTCGATGACGCGCTATGGGCCTATCGAACAGCGTACAAGACCGCTATCGGTTGTACACCGTATCGAATGGTTTATGGCAAGGCTTGCCACCTTCCGGTCGAATTAGAACACCGCGCATTTTGGGCGCTTAAAATTCCAAATGAACGAATTAGATGAGTGGCGAGCGAATGCGTATGAGAGCAATAAATTATATAAGGAGCGAACGAAGTTTTATCACGATAAGCATATAAAATTTCCAAAAACTTTTTCGCCGGGCGATCTCGTCCTCCTTTATAATTCCCGCCTTCGCCTTTTTCCGGGAAAACTAAAATCCCGATGGTCTGGACCCTTTATTGTTAAAGAGGTTTGGTCCTATGGGACAATTTTAATTTCCCACCCGGAAAAAGGTACCTTCAAAGTAAACGGCCACCGCCTTAAATTATATCTTCCGGGAGAGTTAACTAATGAAAAGAGTGATTCGATTGTATTTCAACCTATAATATGATCGGCAAGTGGGTCAAGCTACGTGACCTTAAACAAAGCGCTGTTGGGAGGCACCCCAAAGTTATCTTTTGTTATTTTCTCTTGTCTTTTCTTTTCTTCTTTAACAACTTTTGCAGGTAATCGCGGCTTCCCCACAAAAGCTTCAAAAAATCAGGGAAGCCCTTTTTCCTTCTCTTCTTTCGTTTTTGCATTTCTTTTTACCTTTTCTTACTTCATACTTATTTTTAAACATTGGGGACAATGTTTAACTTTAAGTATTGGGGTGTAAATAGCCCTTTGTAAATATTTGTAAATAGTTTTAAAAAGAAAATTTTCAAAAAAAAAAAAACAACAAAAAGAAAATTTTAATTTTGTTTCTATGATTTCCTTTATTTAAGCACTTGTAAAATCCAAAAACTCAAACAATTTAGAATATCGAAAATTTTAATCTTGGAAAGGGACGTTTGGGATTTCATCCCATCACACCTCCTAGTACCTTGTGAACCCTTCACCGGGTAGCCCTTGGGAAGTCCAAGACTTGCAAAATTGTTATGTTTTAAAGCTAGTTTCCTTTCTTTGTAAATAGTTTTTAATGTCAAAAATTCAAAAAAAAAGATGATATCAAAAATTCAAAAAAAAAGATAATATCAAAAATTCAAAAAAAATCTTATATCCCTCCTTCTTGTTGTTTTTGTGATTTTTTAGAAATCTAGCTGAGAATGATTATAAGCATGTTTAAGTTTTTAATTGGCTAAAATTTTGCTTATCATAGTTTGTTAATTTTAAATTTGAGGTAATCTTGATTTAAGAATCATCTTATGATTTTAAATTGATTAGAGAATTTTGTTAGCATGACTTCTCTTTTTATTTTTAAATGGCTTCATTTTGTAGTAAATTTCCTAAACCTCTTTAGATTTCAATTATATTTTCTTCTAACTTCTTAGATCTTAGGAATTTTAATTTTACTAGAATTTGCTCTCAATATGATTTAAATCTAGCTAGATTTATTTTCCCCTACCCTACCCCCTTTGATGGCATAAAAAAATGTATTAAAAGATCATATGTCATGGGAATAAGAGGATAAAATTCATTATTCCCTAAAACATATGCACCCAAAATATTTGAAAAGATTATATGGCATGGAGTAAGAGGATAAAATTCATTACTCCTAAACCATATACATTTTGGGTCTTTATTAGAAGAGAAAAAAAAGAGAGAGAAAAAAAAATGGAAATTTCATGATAAATTCCATTTCCTCCATTCAAAAATGTCTCTTCTTATGCCAAATTTTATGAAATCCCCCTTAGCCAATTATCATTGTTCTAGTTTTAGTTGGAAATTATGGAGAGAGCAATATTTAGTAATTTACTTTTCCTTAAGTTTCTTTTAAGGTAGAGTTCTTATAATTTTAATTTAATTTAGTTTTATAATTTCTACAATTTTGTCAAACTACTTAATTTTCTTGAGAAGTTCTTGCCTAAACATTTTCCCTCTTTTCAAATCATCATCATAATTTAGGACTTAACTCCCCCTTGAATTTACTCTTAATTTAACTTTTGGTTAAATGAAATTTTAGTTTTAAATTAAAAATTTTTAAGGATGTCTTATAAATTATGTGTCACACTTTTGCTCTGGAATAGCAAAACCTCAAGTATGGGGGTATTTGATAAGTAGTATTTTTATAACTTTTTAATAGAAAATTTTGTAAATATTTAATATGTTTTTTCCTTTTTATGACAATTTTAGGTTATAAGTAGTTCTTTTTGTAATTTTGATTCTAACTTAGCTTAATTTCAATATTTGCAGAATTTTGGGACAAATCGGGAAAAATGGCATGTCACGCCCTCGATCACGCCCGTGACCAAGGGCGTGTAACCTAAAGATCAGTCCAGAATGGTGCCGCGCTGTCTGAGCTAGCCCACACCAAGTCACGCCCCAGGTCACGGCCGTGACCCAAAGTCACGCCCGTGACCAAGGGCGTGTAAACTTAGAATCTTCCACATGGAGCCACCGTCGAGACATGGAGATGCTGTCGAGAAGTAAACCTAATTCATGCCCGTGACCCACATGGCACGGCCGTGACTTGCCCGCGTGATCTCTGCTTTGCCACCGCGCTGAATTCCAGCCCACGCAGCATTTAATGCAGCCGTCCAAAGTCACGGCCGTGACCCGACATGTCACGCCCGTGACATGTCACTTTTTGCCACGCTGAATTCGAGCCCACGCCGCTGTCGGATCTGATGTGAATAGTGCAGTCACGCCCTTGGTCACGCCCGTGACCGAGGGCGTGTAATCTGAATTTTTTTCCTATAAATTCAGAGGTTCTCCTTGAGTCCAGGGTTGAGAAATTTGGAGATGGGGAGGTGCTGTTAGAGCTGAGAGTGAGTTTTTCAAATTAATGTTCATGTTTCTTAAGGCTTTCATGTTCTCCTCCTTCCCTTTTCATGCAATGTTGTAATGTAACTTTCGTGTACTAGTTTTCTTAAGCTTGCAACTTTCATTTTCCTTAGCCTTGCACTCTTAAATTAAGGCTTGTAATAGTTCTTTGATTTTCAATAAAATTAGTTTTCTCTTTCATGTTCTTTTTCTCCTTAAGTAATTTCTTCCTTTTCATGCAAGGTTAAATTTTTCTCTCCTTAGTAATGTTCTCTTTTTATGCAATGTCAATTTCTCTTTCTTTTCATGCAATGTTCAAGCTTTTCATTTAGTTTGAATTTAGTTTTAATTTTAGTTAAGCGAAAACAAACCACCTCAATTTTCGTCGATAAGATATTGGTGATTTTCCTCGAAGTAGAAGTAATCAACGCGCCCCGTGGAATACGACCTTGATATTCCTAAATATCCTATACTATAGACGATAAGGTACACTTGCCTTTATCGGATATAGTCTTGGAGAAAATCTCAAATCTTCACTAAATTTCAAAACCAAGAAATCTATATCAGAAATCAACCCCAAGGTTGATGATTTTCTCTATAGAGTATTGTCCTATGGCCCTAAGTGCATGTTTTAAATTTCATGAGAGTTGACCAAGGGTATTTTCCTCAATTCTTAAAATATGGTTAATTTATCCCCTTGTTAAACATCTTAAAGGTGGTCCTACTAAGTTTCATGTTTTGACCCAGTTTTGCTTACATGCAGGGTCTAAATGACCCAAGATTTTAACCCGAGGCTATTATTCACACCACCAACCCTCCAAAGGATATTTGGCATTATTTGAATCCAATTGACCCATAAAATACACCATAGATGATTTATTAAGTGTTTTCTAATACCTTAGAAAAATGTGGGCCCATAGTAGGTCTAGGGGGCATATTCACATGGTCCAAATTTCAGCCTCATACAAGTTACCAAATGAAAGTTATTCACCATTTAAGCTCTGTCCTTCTCTGGGACCAGTCTTACCAAATCTGTCATACAAAAAGTTATAGGGCACCAAATGGTGTGATTTTACTTTCTACAGATAGTAGACTCAAATTCCTACAGAAGCTATCTCAGCCTATTTTCCATTTTAAGGCCTCTAAGGGCCTCAAAATATTGGTGCAAAAGATATATTTCACTAGGGCAAAAACAACATTTAGTGTGACCTAAATAAATGTTCTTCTATGATTCATTTAAACATAGATCTACTTATATACAATGATCCAATTGAGTCAAATTTTTTACCAGAGACTAATATACACATAACCAGCCTCCCAAAGGAGATTTGGAGTGATTTGAGTCAAAATAACCCATAATATACACCATGCATGATTTATTAAATTTCTACAAAAACTTTAGGAAAATGGGCCACAAAAATTCTGAAATTTTTATTGGGGGTGTATTAGGGCATGACTCATGCATGCCTTAAATTGCAGGTCATTTGGAGTTGTAGAAATCCTTAACTTAATTTTTCAAGATCTGGGTCACCTTATGTATATGTCACCCTAAAAAATTAATTTTGGGTCGGTAGGTCTCCAAAATGGGCAAACTCAATTTCTAAATTTTGTTCGGTCATAACTTAAGATTTTTCATGTTGAGCATGTCTCCTGAAACTCAATTAATATTAGCATGTGGATTTGCAATCCACAACATTATATAGGACAATTATCCCAACATGGTAAAATACATTTAAGGAGCTACAATGCTCCAAATTACATGAACTAAATTTTCATGTGTAGCTGGGACTGTAAGCTACAAATTTGATCTTTGTCATTTCCTCTGACCCTCAATCAATTATTTTATAAAATTTTTGCAATCGCAGCTAGTACATCTCCATTAAAATGAATATAAACCAAAATTATTTATTTAATCTTAAATCGATGGCCATGATTTCGCCTTCTCTAAAGGGCCAGTAGCTGATATTTCCCACGCCTGAGCCATTTTGTGGGCCAAATTCTGGCGGCCACCGGTGTTTTCCGGCAAAATCCTCCCGCCACCACCATCACCCGACCTAGGGCTTCCTATTGGCGGTGGCCGTTTGGCCTGAGGTGGCCAGAGTAACCCTCCGACACCTTTCGTTTTCCGCTCCAGAACATCAACAAGGGCAATGGAGATATACCATTGCACCCATGGATTTCAAGGGGAAAAATGGGGGAAATCTAGCACGGAGGGAGGAGTAGAGGATCTTTCCTGATTGCGAGTGGTAGCCCTGGTGTTCCTTCTGGATGCCATTGCAATTTTCCTCCGACGAGCTCTTCCAATTCTCCGACGGCAGTGCTCGAAATCTCTAATTAGCTGAGGGGTTCTCCTACTCTCCGAGTTTTGAAGGTGATGGTGGGTTTGGATGAGGCCGGGGCTGGGTTATCTTGAAGGTGCCATTAAGTGGCGACCTCCACGATGCTGCACCTCCATGACAGTCAATCCTCTTGCACCTATTAGGCTAGGAAACAACTCGATTCTCCTCCATGGTTCCAATGCCATCAGTGGAAGTGGAAATTGAACTCAATTGAGGCCTCCCCCATTTATGGCCAATAATGAGGCGCCGACTAGCTTGATTTTGAAAGCTCCCCTCCCCATTGTTCAGCTTCCACCTTGCCTAATTCTTGCAGGATTTCTTTGAAAATGCTAAGAGGATCCCAAGAAAGGAGGAATGGTGGCTATGTGGCCATCAATCCATGAATCCTTCCTCAGATTCTCTCATGGTGGTGGACGACCACCAAAATGTTGAGCCTTTCTTGGGCCCAATTGATGTAAGACCCCATTTTTTTCTTTCAAAACCCGGGTCTTATGCCCAGAACCGCCACTTTGCGGTGACACTCTCGCTCGAGAAGGTCGCCACTACAAAACGACGATCCTGTCGGCCATATCGATCACAAAAGAAGTAAAGCTTAAACAAACTTATAGAAGTTCAAGTCCACATCACATAGTAAATAAAATCATCAAAGAGATGTCCACATAAATAACTGATTAAAAAGGTACGGTAATAATTAAGGGCTCATGCCCTATACATCAATTCCCCACTACAATTTCTCTCGCGGAAGCATAATCTACTAAAGCTAAAAGACACTCACGGATCCTGTCATCGCTGGTCCCATGCTAGACTGCACGCCTCCATCTGCACCGGCCTCTGGTGCTGCAGCGTCTCCTCGGTCGCCTAAAATGATAAGGTCCACCGACCATCAGTCAAACTTGACTCAGCCAATTCCCCACCCGTCCCCCGGTGACTCCTAGGTACCGTGCGGGAAGGATGAAGCGGAGGACATCAAGGGGTAAAATCAAAAGCAAGTGACATTGAGTCTAACTATGGAAGGGTCTATTGGTAAGCAATATATAGTATAATGAGTAAAGCAGTCGGATGTAAAACAGTAGCAAGTAAGCAGTAGTAATGAGTAAAGCTATAGTAAAGAAAGGTATTAAGGAAAATAACAATAAGAACAAGTAACCATAATTTATAGGATTGCCCACATAGACCTATAGACCAAGGGGTCGTTTAGCAGGGCCTATCGTATAAAAAGCCCCATAAACAATTTATACGATAGGGGTAGGGGTTGAAATGCAATGTTTATGCTATGTCATGTAAAGTATGCGGTTTTATGTTATGTTAATACAAGTGCAACTCATACACTACCACTCTATACGCACAGACCTTTAGTTCCCCCTTTTTGGAGCTAGCAAAACTCCCAGGATACTTCCGTAGTGGCAAACAGAAGCAGTGGGTTGGGCCTCTCCCACCTCTAGGTTGGTATCTGCACAACCTGACCTAGACCTATCGTACGCCTCAACGCTAAGAACACAACAGCGGAGATCCTGCGTACTCATACTGGTTAGTCCACCAGACTTTTCTTTGGTAAAGTGTTAACCACACTTACCGAGCCAAAGTATCGACGTCGGTGCGACGACCGTCAATACTAATGACCCACCAACTTATGCACATACAACATGTCCTATTATATCCCGAGCCACAAGCTCCCCGGGCTAACCTGCCCGTTATCATAACCTTCCGACTTGCCGTCTCGCCGGACCAACCCCTCCGTACCAACAAACACTACTGAGTCACCAGCTCACAGGACTAGCTAGTCCACTACCACAACCACCGAGCCTACCGCTCATAAGACCAAACAACTAACCTCCCGTAACCACGGGGTGTGGGTGTGTGTGGATTATTAAGTTAATCTTACACCGCCATTTATTCCTACACTTTAGGGTTAACCATGGACTTCCCGAGGACTACCCTGTAAGGGGCTCTCTACGGTACTAGGAACTATAATGGGATGGCACCCCAAAGCTCCCTTTACAAGGCACTTAATATTATTAGTGACTACCCATAAGTATGCCCTTCTTATCATTACACTTGGATTACCCAACGTATTATATAACCTTCTAAAGGGTATGATCTTTCGTTTATCCCGGACACAACCTTACCTCTTAGCTCATCGGGTACACCCAACTTATTGACCTCTAATGGTGACCTCACATCTTCCCTACCAGATTATGCAAGACCACTTCCCCCGGACTTCCCCAAAACTTGGAAGGACGGAGGGAACATGAAGAGAAATGGGCCCCGAAAACGGGACAACAAGCAGTAGTCGAGGCCCTTTTAGCCATACTACGGGTCTTACTGCCCAGAACCGCCATCTCATGGTGGACTGCCACCACTTAATGCTGATTCTGCCGGCAAAATCTAGAGGAAGCATCCATAGTTAATATTTCATAAGAGAAGCATATCCATCCATAAACCAAATGACATAGAAAGGTAGCATCATAGTCTGGTACAAATCATAAGGGAGTACTCGGGACCAAACCCGGTCAAATAAAGCTAAAACTAAATCTCCTCGAAAACTAAAGTGACTGTAACACAGTCCTCATCACGAAGTACTAAGAATCTAGGATGAAATCTCACGGTAGTACGGCCGCCAACAGAAGGGGCTCCTAAATCTGTAGCTCCTGCCGGATCAGGTCCTCCTGTCCTCTGGTGCTGGGTCTCCTGGTGTTGCCTCCCCTGTGTTAGGTCACAATCGACCGTCAGTCTAAAAGACTCAGCCATAACCTCCCCGCCTCCCCCACGACTCCTAGGCACCGGGCGGAGAGGAGGAAGAGGAAGGACACAAAGCAGCATAATCTAAAGCAGATGGCAAATGGTAGGTTAATTAAATATAACACATATTTATATAGATGATCACGGTAAACTAAGTGAGAACAGGTGAGTATAGAGTACGGCAATGACCATTGTACAAGGAAACTAGCATCATAAGCAATATCACAACATAAGAGAAGCAATAGAAAGTGTAACATATCGCAGTTTATGGAGCATCCACTAAAAGTAAACAAACCACGGTACATGGGGCAACAGTGAGGTTTATATAATTCTAAGGAAGAAAACCTTAACTTATCAATTCAATAGATAAGTTAAGGGGTCGTTTTGAAGGGCCCATCATATAAGGCATCCCATACTACTTTATATGATGGGGGTTAAAAAAAAGGGAAAGATGAGTGATATGATGTATGCTATGTTACGCAATGATGCACATTATTATGAAATGATGATCTACTCACACACACGACTCTGTACGTACATACCTTGTAAGTTCCCCATTGTTCAAGGTGTAGCTATCACCCAGGGTCTCACTACCATGGCCGTAGTGACTGTGGGTCGGGCTCCCCCACTTCTAGGCGGGTACACACACTACCAGGCCTAGACCTCTCCACACTCCCTCCGAGACCCACGCGTGGGTGGACTAGTCGTGCTTTTTGCTGCGCGTCAGACTTAGATAGGCCAAGTATGAGTTTAGGGATGGTAGCTTCTCCACATCATCAACTAAGCCAGATCCTTAACCTTCATCACTCGCCTGAGTCAACGTATGTCCGTCGGTGTGCCAGCCCTGACCATACCGAAGACCCGCCACAGATTCCATTTGTTCATAAAAGTTTTACCCCGAGCTTACAGCTCGCTATTAATCGTATAAAACACGGGCTCAGCCAACCTCTCACTAGGCCTCAAGACAAGTTCATTTCCAAGGTAAGCATGTGGAAATATTTAATAATGTATTTACTTGACTCTAAATTACAAGTTCTCTCCCAGTTGACCCTACTCTTGTAAATTTGAATAGTGAACCTAGATTATCGTACCAATCCTCATCTTATCATGTGGGGTTGATTACGTTGTGGCATGATCCGATCGACACGGTGCCCTTACCTTAGCTTATAGACTTAGGGATTTAGAAATTTACCTTGGAATTCCCGAGGCATAGACCTAAGTGCCTTGGGGTAGGTTAAGTGATGTGGGATCACGCATCTGAGACCTCCATAGGACTTGAAGTCATTTAACTCGTCTTAATTATACTACCTTAAATGGTCACTTTAGATTCTCCTCGTCTTGCTTTAGTTCCTGTTCCAACATGGGAATGAGGTTCTATTGATCCGACACGTCCTCGAGTGGTTATCTTCTAATGATTTGAGTCTATAGTATTTAACAATTACTCCAAGGAATTCATATTAACTTGAGTTTCAAGCCCCAAGAGGTTAAGTTTCAGGAGGAGAGCGATTTGTTCAAATGGAATCTTTGTAATTGTATTCATTGGAGAAGGCATCAGTTGTCTTCCGAGTATATGAGCATTATTAATGGGCCTTATGAGATTAAGATTTATATCTCCCAAGTTTGGTATTACGCAGCGATCTAGATTCACTTAATGAGTATTCAATTTATTCTGGATACCGAAAGGGCATTTTACTATTCACCGAAGGCCTGCCTAACTCCATTCTTGAAGAGGGGACTTCCTTTCATTTTGCTGGTCGAATTGCTATGAAAACTCTCCTTACCCAGAGTCCATACTTAATTAAGTTGCTCACCAAAATTGAGGTGGTTCCGAGGTGCATATCTTCCCAGTTTTACTCTTCTTTACAATTCAATCCCCTAGGGGTAATCTAAGGTAAATTAAGTCTAAAGCTTATGATTTTTGAACATGGGTTGGGTCTAAGGGTGTTCCTAGCCCTGTAAAAGTTTGGGGACAGTTGGGTGTCTCAATTAGTGTGGGGGTCCATCTTAGTGAATTGGCTCATACTAAACTAGGCCTTAGTGAAAATGAAATTCAGGGAGTTCTACAGCTCCTTTTAATCCCATTTCAATTCTGAACAGTAGAGGGTTGTCTCCTCTCCAATAAAGGTTTGGGGCACCCTTTCTTATAGGAACCCTAAGGGAGGTGAATTTTTAGTCAAACTTATAGTGGTTTTGGTGACCACCTAGGGGTTACTATTTCTCTAGTGTTTCCTTCTCGTTCTTACTCAGATTAATTTAATAGCTTCTGTGGGGTCTGCTGGTTTTCCTATCATTTTATTACCATGATTTAATTGAGATCATGTATTAAGAAAATTTGCTCATGTCTTCAATTGATAGTATCCACTCACTAGGAAATCTCTATGAATATTGGGGTGGACTGATGTATGATTTTGAGCCTTGGGACATTTTAGAGTCCTATGCTTTGTTCAAGACTTCTGTTCAACCTATGTAAGCTCACTTGAGTAAGGTGGATTATTGTTGCATCTAACTTACTCTACTTTTACTTTTGTGTGAGGCTAGTTTAACTTTATTCCCTCTAGATAGCCTATGGTAAGACACTTCAAGGGTTGGTGAACTCTTTTCAATCTAAGTTTTAGAATCATGAAGTTCTTAAGTTCACTCTATATGCTATACTTAAAGTATGAGTAAGGGATCATCTAAGTTGCATGGACCATTTTGCTTAAAGACATCAAAATACAAGGGAATGTAACATTGTACATACTTTACTAAAATGGGTCTACAGGGAGCTATACTACACCAAATATTTTGTATGACATATCATTAGAAAGGTAAGAGCAAGAGCTACAACTTTGGTGTTGACCACATGATCTGAAATTGAGTGTAAGTCATTCAATGTTCTGCCTAAAGTTTCAGTATGGGGTATGACAAATTAAATACTATTCATTTATTCAATCTAGTGATCACAAATTCCAAGCTTCATATCTTTATTTCTACTTAGCCAAACCTTATGAAAATTTTACTGATGACTAATCGTGACTTTGGGGAGAGACCCCTGAAATTTCATTAAAAATTAATAATTATTATTTCCTAAATTCACAAAATTCATAAAATGAAATATCTAGCAAAACTTTAGAAAAATATTCTCTAACAATTCTAAATTTCTCATCAAGCATTGGTCATGCATGGCCTGAATATCATTCCTGTTGCATGCACCAATATCTTTAAATTTCAAAAATACCAAAATCTTAAGCAAGGTACATGTCACACCAAAACTAGTCTACAGTGAGATTTACTCCACCAAAATTTTTGTATAACACATCATTAGAAAGGTAAGAGGGTGATCTAAAACTTTGATGTTGAACGCATGATTTGAATTTGAGTGTAAGTCACTCAATTTACTGCCTAACGTTTCAGTATGAGGTGTGACAAATTATGCACTATTCATTTATACAAGCTACTCAACAAGATTTGGAAACTTCATATCTTTACTTCTGCCCATTCAAACTTCATAAAAATTTCAAGGATGATGGATCATGCCATTAGGAAGGGAAGCCTTAATATTTAATTAAAAATTTGTAATTAAAATTTCCTAAATTCACAAAATTCACAAAAAGAAATATCTTGCAATACTTTAAAAAAAAGTCCTCTAAAAATCCCAAATTTTTCACCAAGCATAAGTCCTGCATGGATGCATGCATGGCCTGAAAATCATTCATGTTGCATGCACCAATATTTTTAAAAAAAATCAAAAATACATAGAAATTGAATATTATACATGTTACACTAAAACAGCCCTACAGGGAGCTATACTCGACCAAAAATTTTGTATAACATATCATTAGAAAGGTAAGACAAGGATTTACCTTTTTGGTGTTAAACACTTTGTCTGATATTGAGTGGATGAGGGCTAAATTTCAGCTCAAAGTAACAGCACATAATGTGACACACACTGTCACTATTCATTTATTAAAATGATTTTGGTCTGCGATTAGGATCTCATCACATCCAACGGCCAGGGCATTGTCTTCAACCTCCAGCCAAGGGTTGACATTGCTCCCGCCTGGGCCGACTTTGGACCCAATTTCCCGGCCACCTGAGCGACTTCCCGCCCGACCACCACCACCACCACCTTCACGGAGGTGGGGGCTGTCGAGACGGCGGTCTAGGTCGGCCGGCGGCGGCCGGATTAGGGAATTAGAGGAGGGTCATTTCAACTGGAAAACCGGTGAAAACCAGTGGTGGATCTCGCTCGATTGAGCTCATCTCACCTCCTATTCGATCTAGATGACTAGCACGAGGGAAGAGAAGGAGGTACGGGCCTGAGTTTGTGGTCGGAGGCGCGGATTCGCCCTTGTTCCCATACGTGAATTGTCTCCACCGGAAGCCATGGCCGACTGTGCTTTCAGAGCTCGAAATCTTTGACGGTGGTGGGGGATCGTCTTCGTGGGAGTCACTGAGCATGCCAGGGCCTTCAAATGGGGCTGAGAGGGTGTATAAATGAAGAAGGTAGGTGGAGGGGCTCGACCATTAATTCCACCTCTCAAGCACCCACTGCATGGCCTCCAGCTGAGCCAAAACAGCTAGGGACCAAGCCTGAGGTCGGGTGAGGAGAGAGGGGTGGAAGGGAGGTGCCAATTGGCACTCTGAGGCTGGTTTCAAGGTGGGTGAAATCACACCTTTGCACAAGCACTATTCACCCAAATTTCACCCTCTTCATGGCCATGCATGGCTGCCACCTCAACTCAAAATGGTGGGGGTTTACTCTCCAAGGGTGGCTGAGTTGGTTGGGGCAAGGTAGGGTGTGCCATTTGGCATGGTGCACAAAAATCCTTCCTCTTTCTCTCTCTTTTTGTCTTTTTCTCCCCAAATTAATTCCCTACTTTTCATTTATTTGATTTATTAATTATCAATAGGTCCAATTTTTATCATGGGCTGAGAATGGCTTGAAATTGGGCTAGGGTCCAAGGAAATTCATTTTTGGACCCAAGGTGACTTGGTGGGTCATTTTGAGACTTGACTTAGCCTAGCTCACCTAGGCTAATATGAGCAGTTCAATTGGACTTAGTGGGCTCAATGAGTTCTTGGTAGGGTGCCCTAAGTGGAGGGGAAGACACAAAGAGGCCTTGAGTTCACTTTTGAGCTTGGAGGCATAGTGGAGGTCCTTAGGGTTTGCCCTAATTTCCAATTTGGAGGGCCCATTGGGTTAGAGAACCTCAATGGAAACCCTAGGGTTCAAGGCTCCTTGTTGATACTAGTTGATTCTCAAACTTAGGGTTTTACCTTTATGTGGCTAGGGAGCTCACCCTAGTGTCACCTAATCTCCTGTTGGTCTAGGGAGCTTGTTTAGAAGGGGGGAGTGTCAAAACCTATACTAAGGGGGTCTAGAAGTTTTGGAGATGTTACAGATTAGGTACACAAACTACCTTCCATTCCCACCTAATGATCCATCAAATACTCAAGTTTTACAGTTTTACTACACGCAGACCAAGTGAGTTATATGAGTTACATATGGGGAGGTACCCCAAATAATCATCCAACTGACTCAAGATTATTACTGGGTGTCTATCATGATATTTTAGGTCTAAATCCAGAGGATCATATTTTTCCTTATTTAATTGGTGTTTATTATAATTTTCCTAAACATTGACCGAGTATGAAATTGAACATGAAGTATAAAATCCTCTTATGACTTGGCCTCCATAAAATTATAGAAAATCTATGGAGTCAAAATAATAGCAAATACATAACATCAAAATTCTGCAGTAAGGGGTTGGCCTCTAATTATGATATTGAACAATTATCCCAAATTAAAATTTAAAGGAGGAACCACAAAAAATATTTGTCTAATAAATATGGGAAAATTACCAGACCTTCATATTGATCAGAGAAGTCTACTGGATAAATTTTAGATTTTATCAAGATAAATTAATCACATAAATAAATATTCCAGGAAAACCCATACTATGGAAAATTGTGAAGGAACCTACTGATAAATAATTCCAAAATTTTTACAAAAATTCAGAGAGCTTTCTATAGTCTTACAATGTCCTACCACCAAGTTTCATAATTTTCCAGAGGATATTTGACCCTTTATTATTTATTACATTCTTAAGACCAAATAGATGACTTGTGAATGAAGTGCTAAATAAATTAATTCAATAATTACCCAAAAATTACCAGAGATCTATCACATTGTTATGAGGGTACCACCAAACTTTCATCACCATAAAAGTTGATTTGAGCATGTAAATTTCTCTTATAAGGAGATTCCCAAAAATGGTTATATCCCAAATCAGAGGGAACAATAGGTCCTAAAATGCTCTTAAAATTTCCTAGGGAATATTTACACCCCATGAACTTATCTACCAAGTTTCATGACCTTCCAAGGACATATTCCCCTATGTCCTTCACAAGGCTTAAAGTGCAACCCTAAGGTTAAAACTAGGGTCCTAGGGCATATCCACCCAACATCACCCCAACTCATGGGGGTGTATTATGTGACGCTAAACCAGTTGCCAAGGTTCCACACCACTTTGCTGAGATTTGACCACCTAATTCCATTATGTGCACTTTTGACCTAGTTTGACCAAACTTGGGTTAACTAATTAACCAACCAAATCAGTCCCAATTGGACTAAAATTTTTGCCAGGGTCATATAATGACTCTAAAAGGCACTTACCAAAATTTGGAGTAGATTGGAGGTCATTAGTCCCCTTAGTTAAATAATATATGAATTATCAAATTATTACAAAAACCATAGAAAAATGTTCTCCTAAAATTCTCATCTTTGAATATGTTAAGGCGGTTGGTACAAATAGCCTAGGTTTCAATTTTCATGACAATAGCATTTCCCTATCAAATGTTAGTCAAGAAAATGTGACTGCCCTACCCTAGGGACCAGTCCCACCAAAATGTCTCTACAGGGAGCTACAGTGCCCCTATTGGGCTGAAACAAATTTTCAATTAAACTACACACCAAAGGATACAACTTTGATGTTGGGCACTTTTTCATCAGAGGGGATCTAGTATTTTTAATAATTAATTTAAACTACTGCATAATATGTGACAGCAAATCATATACTTAACATTTAATCATCTAGGTCTGTGAATAGCAGATCACGATAGATCCAACGGCGCCCACTCATCGTCCACAATGAATGGACGGTCCCCGATAGCCCGTCCTGGGTGACATTTACGCTCGATTTGCCATCCACCCTTGCATCCATCCGGCAAGCTGGTGCCACCACCACCTTCGTCGAGGTGGTGGCAAGCGATGGGCGGCGGTTTGCCAGCTGGTGGTGGCCGGAGGGGGGTTTTCTGGAAGAGGAAAGGGGCTAAAAAATGAACCCTTTCAGGAGCGTGATTCATGCTCATTTGAGCTCGAATCAAGCCCCAAACTGATTGAGATCTATGCACTAGGGGAGAGAGGAAGGATCAGACCTGTGTGGGGGCCTGGTGTCACGAATTCCGGCGGGTTGCCATGGCAGGTGGTGGTGCTTTTGGTGCCATGTTGATCTAGGCTTCTGGTGCACGATTTCTTCGGGGAAGAGGGGGGTTTCATTCCTTTCCGACCTCTGAAGGTGTTAAAGAGTTCAATTGGGGGAGGGGAGGAGCCATGACATCAATGGCCATTAACACCATTAATGGTGATTTTCGGTTTCAAATGGGGGGAATGAATTGGGCATCAATATGGCCGGGAGAAGGCTGGAAACTTCTCCTCTCCCCAAGAGGAGATGAAGGGTGCCATTATTGGAGGAGATGAGAGGTTTCCTCTTCCTGTCCATTAACTCCCCCTTCCTTCTCTCTCTTTCAAATTGGGGCTTTCTCTCTCCTGGCCGAATTTCCTAAAATTGAATGGCCAATTCAGCAGCACTCAACCCCATTAGGTGGTGGACCACCACAATTGGGTCTAGCCCAAGAGGATTGGGCTTGATTTGGTCGACATAGGTCATTTTGAACTAAATTTGAGGTAGAGTTGACTTTGGTCAAATTAACAATTTGGGTTGACCCCAATGGGTGGATCATGACTCATTGGCCTCCCTTATGGGTTAGGAAGGTATGGGCAGGGTTAATTTGTCAAGGTGAGGGTGAATTGACCCTCAATAGGGCACTTTTGACCAAATTAGGGCTAGAGTTGACTTTGGTAAAATTGGCCAAATTGGAGGCCCCATGATGGGGCTTTTTGGTCCACTGGGTCCCTAGTATCCTTATAAGGGTAGGGGTAAGGTCAATTTGGCATGGTGGAGGTCAATTGGCCCTAATTAAGCTACTTTGATCAATTTAGGGTTAGGGTTGACTTTAGTAAATTTGGCCTCTTTGGTTGACCCCAATGGGTCCCTGGTGCTCTAAGGGGGCCCCTAATGAGTTAGGGATGTTATGGTGGGATCAAAGGATCAAGGTGAGGCCCTAAAGTCCAACACTAGGCTTGGTATTTGGAAATTACTATTTGCAGACCACTTGAGTTTTCTCCTTCTTACCTAAGTTCACATGGTCATAAGCTCTTCCTATGGTTTTTTCATGACCTAGTCATGACAAAATCAACTTGGGGTCTAGTTGTTTGGGGGATGTTACAATTGACTCTTAGGCAATTTAGCCCCTTGTGGGCTTGGTTAGGTTGTGTTGTGCCCAATGACATTGGGTTTGGTGTTTACTTGATTCAAGGTAGCCCAAATAGGTCAAATTGGGGCAAATGGGTTTGGCTTGACTCATGCAATTTTACCTGTTCTCTTGAGTTTTTGGGGCTCCCTGGCAGATCTCCCCTTTTGTCATGACAAAGTCATGAAAAAACTTCAATCTAGGGGTTTAGTGGTTTGGGGGATGTTACGAATCCCAATACAAAAAAAAAACAATTTCGTCCTCGAAATTAAGATAGGGTGTACTGGGTTTTAGATCAAGTTGAATAATCTTGAAAATTGTAAGCAATTAAGTGTTACCTGATTCAAAAAGTTCTAGGTATTGTTGCTTCATCAGGTCCAGTGGTTCACATGTATGTTCTTCCCGACCGTGATTAGACCAAAGGACCTTTACCAGTGGAACTTTCTTTCGTCATAAGATCTGGATGGCGGTGTCATCAACTCGGATTTGCTTCAGTCGGACTGTGCGGTCGGATTTTATAGGGCCCGTTGTAGTGGCGATCTGTTGCTCTGGCCGAAGGAGTGATCTACTAAGCGAGGAGACATGAGAAACGTCATGCAACCCGGCCAACTCTGGTGGCAACTCAAGTCTGTAAGCCGCAGGGCCGATCCATTCCAGGATCCTATAGGGCCCCATGTATCTCGGACTGAGCTTCTTTAACCCCCACACTCGGATGATACTATGCACATGATGTATCTTCAGAAAAACTCGGTCTCCCACCTGGTACAAAGCATCTGTATACACTTGAAATCCTTCCTTCCCAGATGGAAGTGCAAGGATCGAAGCGGAGATGAGTCTACTCTTTAGTTATTGGAAAGCCGCTTCACACTGCGGTGTCCATACGAACAATGCATCCTTCTTTGTCAATGACATAAGAGGAAGGGCAATTCGGGAGAACCCTTCCATGAACTTTCGGTAGTACCCGACAAGTCCCAAGAAACTTCGTACATCTGATGCTGTTTTTAGTTGAGGCCAGTCTCGTACTGCCTGAATCTTCGTCGGATCCACCGCCAATCTTGCTCCACTGATGATATGTCCTAGGAAGGCTACTTCCTTAAGCCAGAATTGGCATTTGCTAAACTTAGCATATAACTTATGCTCCCTAAGCCTTTCCAGCATGAGCTTCTGGTGTTGTGTATGCTCTTCCTCTATCCTCGAGTAGATAAGTATATCATCTATGAATACTATGACGAAGACATCCAGGTAGGTTTCAAACACACGACTCATTAGGCTCATGAATGCGGAGGGGGCATTCGTGAGTCCAAAGGGCATTACCGTGAACTCGTAGAGACCATATCGACTGCTGTAAGCAATCTTCAGAATATCTACTTCTTGAATCCGTAGTTGATAATATGCCAATCTCAGATCTAGATTTGAAAACTAGTACGCTCCTTCCAACTGGTCAAACAACTTGTCGATCTGGGGTAGAGGATAAGTGTTCCATACAGTTAGTCTGTTGAGCTCCCAGTAGTCGATGCATAGCCAGAGAGTTCCGTCCTTCTTTTTCACAAACAGCACCGGAGCAATAAATCAAGATATGAATATTCTAAATTATAACTCCAAACTCTACATTGTGAATGAAGTACCAATTATATATAATCATAAATTCCAGGAAAATTACCAGGGGTTCATAATGTTATCACAAGATTATGTCCAGATTCTTAGAATATTCCAGTGTCAATAAATCAGGATATGAATATTCTAAATTATAACACCAAACTCTACATTGTGAATGAAGTACCAATTATATATAATCATAAATTCCAAGAAAATTACCAGGGGTTCATAATGCTATCACAAGTTTAAGACCAGATTCCTAGAGTATTTCAGTGTGAATAAATCAAGATATGAATATTCTAAATTATAACTCCAAACTCTATATTGTGAATGAAGTACCACTTATATATAATCATAAATTCCAGGAAAATTACCAGGAGTTCATAATGTTATCACAAGTTTATGTCCAGATTTCTGGGGAAATGAACCCAAAGGTTGATGATTTTCTCTATAGAGTATTGTCCTATGATCCTAAGTGCATGTTTTAAATTTTATGATAGTTGACCAAGGTGATTTTCCTCAATTATCAAAATATGGTTAATTTATCCCCTTATTGAACATCATAAAGGTGGTCATACTAAGTTTCATGTTTTGACCTAGTTTTGCTTACATGCAAGGTCTAAATGACCCAAGATTTTAACTAGAGGCTATTATTCACACCACCATCCCTCCAAAGGAGATTTGGCATTATTTGAATCTAATTGACCCATAAAATACACCATAGATGATTTATTAAATGTTTTCTAATATTGGTGATGAGAAGTGAAAGTACTCCATAGTTAAGCATGCTTGGGATGGAGTAGTCATGGGATGGGCGACCTCCTGGGAAGTCCCTGCACTGCCGCTTAACTGAATCATTCCTCATGAAAAGGGGTGTTGCGACCTCCAACAACCCACTATGTCCTATTGTGGGACAGAGAGGTGTTGGGGTGCACAGTTTGCAGACCGGTTGAGGCTGAACCCTTTCGAGCAGGAAGTTGGGGGTGCCGACAGTCGTCCTTATGAGCTGTGAGCTGGGGAGACCATTTCATGCGGTTACGACCGCCACCCCCACAAGGAGGGGGGCTTGGCCGCACTCCGGCATGTGGGTGCGGCTTGGCCGCACCCCTTGGAGGTGCGGTTTGGCTACACCCCTTGGTGGTGCAGTGGTCGTACCCCCCATAATGGCGTGGGGGGGGGGGGGGGGCTACCCGCACCCTACTCGTATGGTGCGGGCTGACCGCACCCTAATAGTGGGGTGTGGGCTGACCGCACCCCAATAGTGGGGTGCGGTCTTGACTGCGCCTAGCACTGATAGAGCGCGAGTTGCATACGACGGTTTCTCCACTCTCAAGATCATGGGTTGGACTTTGACCTCATTAACTCCACATCTCCATAGCGGAAACTACTCTAAACGCACGCCAGAAGTGCCTATAAATCTACGGGTGCACATCATAAGCCCCCCAAACCTTCAGAGTCTGGAATACTGTGCGGAGGAGTTCGGAGGTTTTGACTTTTATGCGGCAATTTTGATCATCGCCATCTTCATGATGTCTTGGGTCGGTATCGTTGTTGGAGGGTGAGTGTGAGGTTGCTTTCGTTTCCTGTTATGCTAGGCACTTCTTGCTATATACAACATTGTGATAGATCTTTTGCAAGGGTCCCCAATTCCCACGCTAATTACAAGCGGGTCTTGATGTGGTAGTCGTAGTTCTTGTAGATCCTCTTCCCCGAAAGTGATTGTGATATCCTGTTTGAGCTTTTTGTCCTCGTGGTCCCTGGGTGGTTTGGCAATTGAGAGAATCTATGTGGCTAGGGCGGGAGGTCCTGCAATAGTCTCGATTTCTCACATCATCGGCTTACCCTCTGCAACGCCTCGGGGAGCGAGGGGTTGCTCCCTTGTCTCCCTAGGTGGCTGGGGTTGTTTGGGAATCAGGCCCTGCAAAAATGTTCCTAGAAGTCCCTAACGGACGAGATGCTCGATCTCATCCTAGAGTCCAAAACATTCTTCGGTGGTGTGTCCGGTTCCTTGGTGGAACTCGCAGTAGTTCGATTGATCGCTTCTAGGATTCGGGAGAGGCACCCCAAGCCTTTGAAGTTCTGGGATATCTTGGATTGCATAGAGAACGTTGGTTCTGCTGGTGTTCAATGGGGTGTACGCTCTGGGTTATCACGGATCTGGATGTAACAGTCTCCCCAGCACACGGCTCTAAAGGATGACCACTGACACCCCCAGCATCCAACTCAAAAGAGTTCAGCCTTAACTAGTATGCAGAACATGCACCCCAACCCCTCTCCGTCCCTCCAAACAACCCACTGTGCCCTATGGTGGGACAGAGAGGGGTTGGGGTGCATGGCCTGCAGACCAGTTAAGGCTAAACCCTTTCAAGCTGGTTGCTGGGGTTGCCGACGGTCGTTCTTTCAACCCGTGTGCTGGGGAGACCGTTACACTGAATCTCTCCGAGGATTGCGACAATGCTCATCGAAGTGGCGTTCTTCGCTACGCCGCTCTTCCTGTCTTCCGGAGGCTTTCTCTAGACCTCTTTTCCTTTTCTGGTTTGCCTTCAAACAGTTGTTGGTGCGCCTCGATAGCCTCATCTACAGCTATTTGAGCTTCTACCTGATAAACGAGATCAGGATAACTTGACACTGTTTCCCTCATCAAGGCTGAGTAAAAACGGGTTGGACGGAGCCCCCCAAGAAAGATGCCCCGCAGAAGTTCGGGATCAGCTCTCGGGATTTGCCTGGCCTCTGTGGTGAAGCGGCGAAAGAAATCCCTAAGAGTTTCTTCATCGTTCTGGCGGATTCCTGAAAGATGAGAGGGGTCTCGTACAATTCTGCGATTGACGATGAACTGGTCTGTGAACTGTTGCGCCATCTCTGCGAAGCTATTTATGGCTCTTTCTTGTAGAGATTGGAACCAAGTGCGTGTTTTTCCTTTCAAGGTTACTGGAAACACCTGACAGAGGAGTTGATCTAGAGCGTTGTAGATTCTCATGATAGTAGTGAAATGTTTAACATTGTCTAGTGGGTTGTCCGTCCCATCGAACGTCTCTATGTTGGGGAGCTTGAAGCCTTGGGGAACTGCGTGAGCCAGAATTTGAGGCACTAACGGGGAACCATTGCGCAGGGGATGGCGAGCAAAAGCTGCGCGCCTTCCAACCTGACCGTACTCCTCTGCTATTACATCACGAATTTCTTCTCGAGTGTCCCTTGCTACTGCTCGTGGAGTGTGAAAGGTCAATTGATAGCCTCTGATACCAATTGAAAGGTCAATTGATAGCCTCTGATACGAATTGAAAGTGAGTTTAGTTCTTAAATTAAAAACTCTTTTTAAGTTATTTCAAAATAATGATATATATGAATATGTGTAGTGCTGAGTGAGTAATAAAAGCAAACACAAAGAAGGCAAAGCACAAGCATAACAACAAGAACAAAATGCAAAGCAAACCAGAAGACACCAAGAAATATAGTAGTTCCCCAATCAACCTGGGTACATCTACTCTTCTACCCACTGGTAGGAATCCACTAGGATTTTTGATCAGGTGTCCTAGCACCAATGAGCTTTTGATAAGGTGCCCAAAAACCAAACAGGATTTTTTGATCAGGTGTCTTGCCACCAATGGGTAAACTTTTGAAGGGAGTTTTAACCTTGTACAAGATGGGGTAAGAAGGATAAAAGATATATTATTCTTCTCTTTTGCTGAGAAGAGTCTTGATGATCCTGATGGGTTGTTGAAATTGGATCTTTGATGATGTTGAAGAGCTCCCCCTGTCTGATATGAATTGATGAGCTTGTGAAGGCTTCTTCTTTTGATTGTAATAACTCCTTTTCTTTATGCATTTTGATCCTGAGCAAATGATATTGTTTGAGTGTCTCAGGATGAAGATGATGTGCAAAGAGGAGTTAACAAAAAGAAGATAAATAATATATTAGATCTTCTTCTTCTTTTTGCTCCTCTGTTTTTCTCTTCCTGGTTCTTCATGTTCTCTTGTCTTGTTCTATATATGTTCTTATTCTATCTTGTCTTCTTCTCTGCTCTTCTCTTTGTATATATTATGGAGAAGACTTCTGGGCTAATTTGAATTCTTGCCGACAAGGAAGGATATAATATCTCTTTAATTTCCTAGATTCCTCGAGCAGACAAATTGCCTTCTTTAGCTTATCTGCAACGACTATATTATTTAATACTGCAACGGCTATAATGTTAAGTTATCAAGGAAGCAATATATAGCAATATATAAATAGAAATCAATCAAGAATATTGCTGAGAATATTAGACGAGCTGAGAAAGGAGAAATATAATTGCTGATAATAAATTCGTCGAGCTCAGCTTCAAGTTCGTCGATCTGAACATTTAATTTATCATTCTGAGCTTCTGCTGAATATTCGTCGAACGCAGACTTGAGTTCATCGAACGGAAGGATTCGTCGACCGCTGAGCCTGGATAATTTCATCGACCGATAAAATATTGGGCTGTTCGACGAACGCGGACTTGAGTTCATCGAACACAACTTTTCGTCGATCTCAACAAATTTCGTTGACCTCAGAGCTGTGTTCGTCGATCTGAAGATATTCATCGAACGCAGACTGAGTTAATCTCGTCGACCGCTGAGAACAAGTCTGTTCATCGACCGCTGAACCGCTGAGATGGGATCGTCGACCACAGACTGGAGCACGCCGTTCGTCGAACGCAGAGAGAAGGCCGTTCGTCGAACGCAGAGAGCAGTTCGTCGAACGCAGTATGGAGTTCGTCGAACGCTTGTTGGCTCATTACTTTATTTAACAGCTAGTTAGCAATTGTATATCACAATCCAAGTATGCTACTTGTATTTGTGCTAGGTTTCAAGTTAATCCCAAAGAATCTCATCTAATTTTATTAAAAAAGATTTTGAGATATATAAAGGGTTGTCCAAATCTAGGACTTTGGTATCCAACAACATCTGAATTTGAATTAATTGGATTCTCAAATTCAAATTATGCTGGATGCAAAGTAGACAGGAAAAACACATCAGGAACTTGCCAGTTTCTTGGTGATAGGCTTGTGTCTTGGTTTTGTAAGAAACAAACATCTGTGTCTACATCAACAGCTGAAGCTAAATATATAGCTGCAGGCAGTTGCTGCTCACAGATATTGTGGATACAAAATCAGCTCCTAGACTATGGTGTCAACTTAAATAACTCAATTATATTTTGTGACAATACCAGTGCAATATCTAAAGCACAAAATCCAGTTCTCCATAGTAGGACTGAACACATAGAAATTAGGCACCACTTTATCAGAGATAATGTGGATAAAAATAAAATTTGCATAAAATTCATCTTTACTGATTTGCAAAGAACTGATATTTTCACCAAACACTTGGATGAAAAGAAACATATTTTCTTTATAAATCAGTTGGGAATGATAGATGGAGATTCAATCTGATAAAAATTAAATCTTATCGAGTTCAGGGGGAGATGCTTTCAGAAGTTCGGGATCAGCTCTCGGGATTTCCCTTCAATATCAAACTAGGTTTTTCTGATTATATAATTGCCTACAGAATTGCTTCTCTTTTTAGTTCCCTTTGCACTTGATCTCTATTTCATTTTGCAGGAACAATAGCAATATAAAGATTGCATCCTTCCCTACCTCCTCAAATGTCCCTTCTTCTATGGGCCTAGCTCCAGGTCTTCCTGAAACTAGGCAGGGGGAGATGTATTGAAGAAGCTCTCTTTTTGTCAGGGGGAGATACCTTCCTTTGTGGCAGGGGGAGTTATTTTTTCTGAAGGTGCTCAAGCTTCAAGATTCAAAAGCTGATGAAGAAGCATGTCTTCAGTTCTATGAAGATACTCCATTTGATGCAGTGTTTTGCTCAGGGGGGGTTGTTCTATGAACTAGGCAAGGGAAGAAAGATGAAGAACCTCCAATCTCATGGGGAGATACTCTCAGGGGGAGATGCTTTCAGAAAGGGAAAGATGACTTATGAACAAGCTCCACTACTTTTCAGATCAACAATTCAGAAAGCTGAAATATAGCAGAAATAGCTTTTCAGATCAACAATTCAGAAAGTTGAAATATAGCAGAAATAGCTTTTCAGATCAACAATTCAGAAAGCTGAAATATAGCAGAAATAGCTTTTCAGATCAACAATTCAGAAAGCTGAAATATAGCAAATACAGTTCAGACAATATCAGATTTCAGAATTCAGAAAGCAGAATTCAGAGAAAGAAATGGTTCTGATTATGTGTTTTTATCAGTTTTATTTTCATTGAAATGTTTCAAAACTCAGAGTACTATTCATTTACTATCTGATGAAATATTTAAAATATATCAGATATATATATGCTCTGTTGTTCTTGTTTGTTTTAATTTTTGTCAAATAGTGTCCTAACCCAAATAGGGGGAGATTGTTGGAACAACCCTATTACTGATTTGGGCTAGGATCACTATCTGTTGACTAGGATCAAGTTGACCCCAATGTATAGTCAATGGGTCAAGAGTTTAGGCTGTTAGAACTAAAGAAATCATTCAAGTTCTGCGTTCGACGAACTCCATACTGCGTTCGACGAACTGCTCTCTGCGTTTGACGAACGACCTTCTCTCTGCGTTCGACGAACGGCGTGCTCCAGTCTGTGGTCGACAATCCCATCTCAGCGGTTCAGCGGCCGACGAACAGACTTGTTCTCAACGATCGACGAAATTAACTCAGTCTACGTTCGACGAATATCTTCAGATCGACGAACACAGCTCTGAGGTCGACGAAATTTGTTGAGATCGACGAAAAGTTGCATTCGACGAACTCAAGTCTGCGTTCGACGAACAGCTCAATATTTCAGTGGTCGACGAAATTATCTAGGCTCAGCGGTCGATGAATCCTACCGTTCGACGAACACAAGTCTGCGTTCGACGAATATTCAGCAGAAGCTCAAAACGACGAATTAAATGTTCAGATCGACAAACTTAAAGGATTCGTCGAACGCTGAGCCTGGATAATTTCGTCGACCGCTGAAATATTGAGTCGTTCGTCGAACGCAGACTTGAGTTCGTCGAACGCAACTTTTCGCCGATCTCAACAAATTTCATCGACCTCAGAGCTGTATTCGTCGATCTGAAGATATTCGTCGAACGCAGACTGAGTTAAACACGTCAACCGCTGAGAACAAGTCTGTTCATTGACCGCTGAACCGCTGAGACGGGATCGTCGACCACAGACTGGAGCACGCCGTTCGTAGAACATAGAGAGAAGGCCATTCGTCGAACGCAGAGAGCAGTTCATTGAACGCAGTATGGAGTTCGTAGAATGCAGAACTTGAATGATTTCTTGAGTTCTAACAGCCTAAACTCTTGACCATTGACTATACATTGGGGTCAACTTGATCCTAATAAATAGATAGTGATCCTAGCCCAAATCAGTAATAGGATTGTTGCAACAGAGTGCCAATTCTTTATGGGCGTTGGTGATGGTGTTCGCCTCCTGGCGCTTGAGCGGAGCTTGCTGCATCCAAAAGTTCTTCTGGGACATTATCTTCCCGAGTCGCTGCTTCGATCGGAGCATGGTTCGGGGATGGATGGAGTAGAGCGTTTGGCATCATAGGTGGAGCGGGAGCTCAAGGAACCTCGAGGTTCCTTAGTATGGTCAGCATCTCAGTTTGATGCTCCTACATTTGATGCATGCATCCTTCTAGCGCTACTACAGGAGCACTTCTTGGTTCCTCCACATGGGGAGCGCATTCATGAGTGAATGCAAGGGAAGTGGGTCGACGCGTCCCCCGGGGATTGATCCTTCGGTGGTCCTGAAACTTCTTCTAACCATTGTTGAATATTACTGTGAAGCGAATTCTGGCTCCGGAACTTCTTCACAGAGTTTTGGGAACACGGTTCCCACAAAAGACGCGAAACTGTTGGGGGTCGCTCGGGTGCTCTGGTAGAACGGTCAAATTAAATCACCTTAGCTCGGAAGCAAACCGAGCATGCAAACAGTCAATGAATGAATCGATAAATGACACGAGGACTTTTAACGTCGAAAACCCGAAAGGGGTGAAAAATCACGCTATCGGGGTTATGCCGACCAAACTCCACTATCTTCGGGCATGTTGCAGTTTGAAATTAAGAACTCGAGCGCGACAGGCTGCTGCTCGTTACAATGGTAGAGAGATAACTACGATGGTGGCATGCCACCTCTCAGAAAGCTGAACGCTTCTTCTTCTGAGAACAAAAGTGAGATGACTGAGTCGTCTTTCTAGATCCGAATGATTCCCAATTGCTTAGGAAGATTGTCTTCTGAAGCGGAGGAAATCTTTAAGAACTCGAAGGAGATCTTTGAAGCCTCGAAGGAGATCTCCAGAGGCCGAAGGAGATCTTCAAGCGCCGAAGGAGAACTTAGAGGAAATCTTCAACAGAGCTCTCTCAGCATAGAAGGCAAGGTGTCTTGAAAGGAAGACCTTGAGCTCCTTCTATAGCTTTGGTCGGGGGTAGCCCGGTAATTTTGCCGTCGTAACCACCGTAACCACCTAATGAGCGAATCACGTTTGCTGATTCGAAGCACACAGATCGCCATTTTTCATAAATGACCGTCTCGCCCCACGAGCAGTTCGGGCAGGTCGGGCAGATCGGGCATCTTCGTTGAAGGTGATGAAGGCGATGAATGAGACCTGCGATCTGAGAAATTAAGAAAGGCTAACTGCGCTCGTGTCAGGAACATGAAAGTGTTCTGAACGTGCATGGAAGTGTTTTGAGCGCACAACGAACATGAGAGTGTTCTGAGCGTGCAACGAACACGGGATCGCTCTGAGCGCGCAACGAACTCGAGAGACGAGAACTCGCGCCCCGAAAGGGGAAAATTGGCTCCGGTCGTACTGGATGAGGGGGTATGTGTTCGACCGCCTCCCCCGCAAGGCCGGGAGGAGGGGGGGGGGCGGCTTGGCCGCACCCCGACATGGAGGGTGCGGCCAGCGTTGCGGCTTGGACGCACCCCTTGGGGGTGCGGTTTGGCCGTACCCCCCATAATGGTGGGTGTGGGTTACCCGCACACCACTAGTGGGGTGCTGGCTGACTGCACCACACCCCAATAGTGGGGTGCGGTCTTGACTACGTCTGCCGCTGATAAAGCGCGAGTTGCACGTGGCGGGTTTCTCCACTGCCATGATCTTAGGTTAGACTTTGACCTCACTAACTCCACATCTTCTTAGTGGAACCTCCTCTAAACGCACCCCGAAAGTGCCTATAAATCTCTGGGTGCACATCAATTATCAACATCATTGAATTCACTGAATTACGATTTACACGTGAAGGATGTTTTCGAATAAATTATGCATTGTCATTGTCATAATCACAATATCAGTCTGTTTTGAAAAAACTATATGGATGCATGTCCTTAGTAGCCCATTTTTTCCATACACCGAAATTTAGTTCTATCACGTTTCGCAGTGATGAGTGCGCTTAATTGAAGATCACCTTTTGTCCTTCGATCGAACTACTACCGTGAGCAAAATTTGGCCGATGATACCAAGTTTCTCGATAAGGTTTCAAATAAATGCGTTGTAGTGGATTACTAGCGTCGACTACGTCATATTTCACTGTACAGAAAGTATATATTGTTCAATTTATTTATTTTATATCTGAAATGAAAAAAAATAATGCACTAGTTACCTCGAGGTGGGTGCGTGAAATTGTGTCTAGGATTACTAATTGCATAATTAAAAATGTGACTATCGTGTGCTAATCCATCCCAACCAGCTATAACGAAGGTAAAGCTCGTGTTGAGTAGCACACCTTCTCGTTCTCTGTAGAGAGTGGTTGCTTCCTTCTCCCATCGAAGTGGTGTCCAAATGGCCCGGGCCTAAGAAGTCCATCCGAGCTCAGCATGTATAAAGCCAGACTAGGCTTGGACCCGGGCAGGCCTGGGTTAGGCTTTGGGGGCCTAAAAATTCCCTCATTTGATAGTAACATCTGGCCTAGTACCAGACCCAAGAAAAGCCTGGCCCGAGCCCAATCTCCACCTAACTAGGCATGGGGCCGCACCACGTGATGGCCTAGTCTGGTGACCTTTTTTTATTTAAATGTTTTTAATGTTTTTTTAAAATTATGTTATTAAATTGTATAACTTTACTTAAAAAGTTATTTAATTACTTGTAATTACTATATTATTATTAAAATCTATTTAAATTATATTACTAATTTTATTAACTATGAGGTAATCAAAGATATGTATAAAAATTCAGTGACTAGGGTGAGGACATCTGGAGGATAACACAAGAATTCCCTATTACTGTTGGCTTACATCAAGGGCCATCTTTAAGCTCTTATCTCTTTACCCTTATCTTAGATGAGCTCACCGGATATATCCAACAAGCAATAACTTGGTGTTTATTATTTGCAGATGATATTGTTTTGGTCGATGAGACGCGTGAGGGTGTAAATGCGAAACTTGAATCTTGGCGAGACAATTTAGAAAAGAAGGATTTTAGGTTGAGCATGACAAAGATGAAGTATATAGAGCTTATATTTAGTAGTGCAAGAAGGTCGGATGACTTCGTCATTATATTGGGTGACCAAGATATTTCCTGCAGTGAGTCTTTTAAATATTTGGGATTGATAATTCAAAAAGATGGAGGTGTAGATAATGATGTGATTCATTGAATTCAAGCAGGTTGGTTGAAGTGGAGAGGCGCATCTGGGATTTTATGTGATCGTAAAGTACCATTAAAACTTAAAGGCAAGTTTTGTCATACTGCAATTAGACAAGCAATGCTCTACGGTTCTGTGTGTTGGGCAGTGAATGGTGTACATGAGCGAAAAATGGGAGTTGCGGAGATGAGAATGCTTAGGTGGATGTGTGGTCACACGTTACTAGATAAAATTAGGAATGAGTGTATCAGGGATAAGACAGGAGTGGTGTCAATTGTAGAGAAGATGCGAGAAGCTCATTTAAGATGGTTCAGACATGTACCTAGGAGACCATTAGAGGTACAAGTTAGGCGTTGTTAAAGTTTAGTCACTAGACATGTTAAACGGGGGTGGGGTGGACCAAAAAAAGACTTGGAATGAAACTATAAGGAAAGATATGATGTACTTGTGAAATTTTACGTAGATCTAGGAGTGAGCAGGAATAGTATAACTCAAAGTTCAAGCCAACAACCAGAAGCACATGAAAAACAACTTCAATCTTTATTGATGCTAGCAGAAAACTTCATTACAAGGCGAGGTATACATAGCGAGACATGATTTCGCCAGTACACAAAAAACAGGAGAAAAATACAATGCTGAAAGATAACCTGCAGTCTGACTTCCTGAGACCGCCTGATCGCCCGACTTGCGAGTTCGCGCGACTAGGAAACGAGACCGCCCGAACTGCCTGCCTGCGACTTGAACAACACCAACTGAGAACTCCGTGACCTGCCACTGATCCCCCGAACTCCAGTAACCCACACTGCAAGCCGCGAGACCTCCCGAACACCTTCAGAATTGGAGATGACCGCGACTGCCCGCACAATCCGCAGAAGCTGCACAAAAAAAGTTCAATCAGCAAAACCGACCGGTCACAAGAAAGGAGACCGCAAGGACTAGCCGCGAGCTCTGCTTACACTTGGTGCGATTTAATTTTGCTGCTATAGTGGCTCCTATTTATAGGCGTGAGACCTGATCCAGTCACCACCCTATGAGATAGGATCACCACCCTTGATCGCGCGACAAGACCGGTCAACCCGCGCGATCAGCAAAAGATCATTCTGTTTAGTGAGCTCGCCAGCTTCAGCATAGACAAGGAGATCGCCACTCCTCCAAGAAGCCCCCACTACCAGTGTTCGCCAATGAGACCGTGAACATAACCTGTTCGCTAATGAGACGGCGAACACAACCTGTTCGCATTGCAAGCCTCCACCAGAGACCGCAAACAGAGACCGCGCGACTAAGAAGCCTTAGTCGGCGAACACTACCAGGAACCCGGACAGTCGCCAGACCGGACTTCCGGATACCTGAACCAACCCTGTGCGGTCACAGCTTGACCGACACAGTCCTGAAGTAACAACCCACCACGCGGTCACAGAACCAGACCGCGCGGCTTCACCTCAGTAGCCTTGGACAGAAGAACGACGGTCATGCCGAGAAGACCTGCGGCTAGACCAGAGAGGTCAGACCACATAGGGAGACCGCAAGAGCATGCAGTTTGCCAGAACGCGCGACCTCCCCCCAGACCGCCAACTTCCACTTCAACATTTTCAACACTCCCCCTTGAAGTGGGAAGTTGAAAACAGCCCAAGTAAACTCCTTAGCCGAGTGAACAGACCCTTCGCCAGCGCCTTTGTGAATATATCAACAATGTTGTCCTGACTCTGAACATGCTCGACCGAAAGAGACCCCTCCATCACCTTCTCACGAATGAAATGATGCTCGATCTCGATATGCTTGGTCCTCGCGTGACAAACTGGATTAGTAACCAGTTTGAGAGCACTCTCATTGTCGCTGCGGAGCAGGGTCGGACCCCGAACCTCTTTATGTACATCTCCCACCAACCTCCTAAGCCAGATGGCTTCTTGAGCTGCCAAGGCCGAAGCCTTGTATTCCGCTTCCATGGTGGAGACCGACACGAAATCCTGCTTCTTGCTGCACCATGATATAGCCGTGGTGCCCGCCATGAAGACGTATCCAGACGTCGACTTCCGATCATCCGAATCTCCCCCATAATCAACATCCATGTACCCATGCACCTCGAAGCCCGCATCCCTCCTGTATAGGAGACCCATATCCGAAGTCGCCTTAACATACTTCAATATATTCTTGGCCGCTAGAAGATGAGGCATTCGTGGTTCCGCCATATATCGACTCACCCTGCCAACTGCATACGCAATATCCGGCCTAGTGATCGTCAGATAAATCAAGCTCCCAACTAGAGCTCGGAACACCAGCGGATCTTCCAAAATCCTCCCCTCATCTTTGCGAAGTTTCATGGCCTTCTTCAGAGGTGTGGAAATGCACTTACCTTCCTTCATGCCGAACCGCTCCACGATTCGCTCCGCATATCCATCCTGGGACACCATCACTCCACTTTCCTTCCTCTGCACCTCAAGTCCAAGGAAATGGTGAAGCTCACCCAAATCCTTCATCTCAAACCTGATAGATAGCTCAGCCCGAAGCTTTGCTACCTCCTTCTTCAAATTCCCCATCACGATCATATCGTCGACATAAAGCAGCACAATGACTTGAAGCTCCCCGCTCTTCTTGACGAACAAGCTTGAGTCTGAGTCTGAAGCACCAAAGCCATAGAATAGGAGATATTCTGCTATCTTTCCATACCACTCCCTCGACGCTTGCTTCAACCCATACAGGGCCTTCTTCAACTTGCAAACATAGTCAGGAAAATCTTCAGATACGAAGCCTGGCGGCTGGACCATGAAGATGTCCTTGTCAATCTTGCCGTACAAGAAAGCATTCTTTACGTCTAGTTGCCAAATCTACCACCCCCAACACGTTGCCAAGGCAATCACAACCCGAACTGAAGTCACTTTTGCCACCGGACTGAATGTCTCTTCATAGTCTTCACCGTATTGCTGCGAGAATCCCTGAGCCACAAGGCGAGCCTTGTATCGCTCGATACTGCCGTCTACCTTCTTCTTGAGCTTATAGACCCACTTGCATGTCACAGGGGTGATACCCTTGGGCCTGTGCACCAGAGACGAAGTCTCATTCATCTAAAGAGCACTCATCTCTTCCTGCATAGCTGAATCCCACTGTTCCATGCCTTTGGCCTTCTCGAAGCTCACTGGTTCCCGCTCCTCCAAGGGACCAGCAAAAAAACATGAGACAAAGCTCACCATGTTTCCTCCTGTATAGCGATCAGGGGCAATGATCGTTCGCTTCGATCTCCTCAGCTCCTTCCCCTGACTCGCAACATCCTCAGCTGCTTCTTCTCTAGCTCCCCTTCTAGACGTACTAGGAGCATCACTCCCCCTGCTTCCTGATCCAGAAACCTCCATCTCAGAGCTAGAAGTAGAAGGACCACCTGGTGACACAGGAATCTCCACCTGAAGATTTTCCATAGCTCTCTCCGGCTCCTCCACCCTGCTTTCTGGTAGCTCAACAACAGAACTTCCCTTGTACGACGTCACCTCGTCAAACACGACGTCGCGAAATATAACAAATCTCCGCGTCTCCGGGTCCATGCACTTCCAACCCTTCTTTCCGTAACACCCTGCCAGTACGAATAATATAACAGTAGGTCCGGCCGAGACCCCACGCCATACTAACCACACAAGCTAGGAGTTAAAAGGTGATAAACAGAAAGAAACTACAGCAGAGTATACTAAACACTAGCGGAAGCATAAAGATTTAACATTTCAATTATAATTGTCCACTATCGTAGGAATGAAACCATGAAATAGAGTTATGGCCTTAAGGCCTTACATTCAACAAATGTACTAAAACTCCAAAACATACATCGGCACGCAGGCCGGCAATACGTGAGAAAGCTAAAAAGGGAGGCTGGCCTTCAAGGGCCAACTCAGCAAAAGGGGCCGCCGCCCGCTATTTCCCGCTAGGCTCACCTGCACCTGCATAAGAACATTCCACCAAGCGGTGGCAAACAAAGTAACGGTCAGCACAGCTGACCAAATTATAACGAACCCACACCTTTCCCGGGGTGGCGGAGATTCTACCCTGCAAGCAAGCCATACTAGCACAAGTACTAAATAAAGAAAGTGCAACTACACAAGGTGAGGTTTCAAGCACATTCAATCTTCTAGGTTGAGCATCAAAAAGGAGGGAACCTAGGTATGCACATGATGTTAGTTGGGTTCACCCGAAGGTTCCCCACAACTGCCTAAACAACCGCATGAGGCTAACAACATCAATTCCACAAACACTCCACCGTAAGGGCCATCGCCTTAGGTGGGAAAAAGAGCTTTTGGTCGGTCTAGGTAAAACACCTTCCACGACCTCTCCCATGATCGCACGACTTTCATGAGGTAGGGACCTCTTGCCGATCTGCATGGAAACGGGTTCGGTTTAGCTTTGCCCGTGCTCTAATCGTCGCGATCTATCGCACGACGCGGGTACGGCTTCGCCTCGGCCCGTAAGGGTTTAGCACTTTCAAGTGCTACACAATTATAAGCTACGCACCTAATCCCTTCACAAGGATCTAGGCTTCACAAATACTCAAATAAGGGAGGTATAATACGCTCCGCATCAATTTCGCGGTGAAGGTTTGCCTTCATCCAATCTCAAAGCATGGGGCTTTCGTTAGGATCTTCACAAGACGCCTACACTTAAATCCCGCACTACTTTAGACGATTTCACGGAGTCATTCTCCGGTACGCATTCTAGGCTTAACCTAAATGCAACGTCGCAATCCAAGCATCACCGATTCGGGCTCACGGCCACGAATAGGCTTCACACAAAATGCCTAAATCCGCACGACTACCGGATTTTCTACATGCAATATGCCGGGGATGGACACAATCGACCCGGAGTTCCGAAGAACTTAAGGGAATCCTACACTTCACCCATTTGGTGAAAGGGATCCCTCATGCAAGCATAGAGAAATGAAGGAGAGGACAAAAGACAAGTCCAAACAACGGGAGAAGGAATCGTTACCATAGGAGCATTCTTTTTCGCCATGGATCCGAGATTCTAGACGGAGGGAAATGACTGCACCGGGCTGCACTCTCCAGATCTGGAAACGGCTCGCGAAACGGAGCTCCGGAGCTCCGTCAATGGCGGAATCTCACTTCTTCTTCCTTGCCTCCTTCTTCTTCCTCTAGGTTTGGAGAGAGAAAAGCCTCAAAAGAATGAGGGTTTAACTCCTCTCACAAGCCCTAAGACCCTCCAACAACTAATCCTAGCCATTGGATCGAATTCCAAAGGATTTGGACGGCCGGATCGTCTCCTTCGCTCAAAATCGCGGAGCAGATAAACAGCGCGCACGATCACAGGCGCACGATCACTGGTCGTGCGCGAAGAGGAGAATGGTCGTGCGATAAGCCGAGACAGAACTCCGATTCCTTGCGGGTTACGCACGATCATTAGCGCACGATCACTGGTCGTGCGCGAAGAGGAAAATGGTCGTGCGCATTGACCTGATGTGGAATTTTTAGCCTATCCCGAGCTCAGCACTACCACTCCGCCTACCTCGCTGAACCACGATCTTTGGGGTGTTACAACTCCACCCCCCTTAAAAGAATTTCGTCCCAAAATTTCGAAAACAGTAATAGCAGGAATTTACAGTTTTTTTTAAAGAAAATTTACCTGAGAGAAATAGCTCGGGGTACTCCGCAAGCATCGCTTGCTCTCTCTCCCAAGATAGCTCCTCTCGGCCGCAATTATCCTACCGGACTTTTACCATCCGAATGGACTTGTTCCGCAACTGCTTTACCTCGGTATCCTCGATGCGTAAGGGCTTGACTTTCGTCGACAACCCACTATCAACCGGCACTTTGCCAACTGCAACGATATGAGTAGGCTCTTGCACTGCCTTCCTCAGAACTGAAATGTGAAACACGTCGTGCAGACCGCTCAGCTCTGCAGGTAGTGCAAGCCGATAAGCCGCATCACCAATACGTTCCACAATCTCAAACAGTCCTAAGTACCTTGGACTGAGCTTTTTCAAGCGTCGGATCCTTGATACCCCTTTGAACGGTTTGATCTTCAGGTAAACCCGGTCACCGACGACGAACTCTAGGTTCCTATGCTTGGCGTTGTAATATTTTGCTTGCCTATCCTGGGCAATCAATAGCCTTTCATGAATAGTTCAGATCGTCGAAGTTGCTTCCTCAACATCCTTTCGCTTCAATAGCTTAGTATCGCCCGTTTCCGCCCAAGACAACGGTGTACGACACTTCTTACCATAGAGGGCCTCGAAGGGAGCTATCTTTATACTGGCTTGGTAGCTATTATTGTAGGCGAATTCGATCATATAGAGATGATCTTCCCACTTCTTTCCAAAATCTAGAGCGCACATTCGGAGCATATCCTCCATAGTCCTATTGGTCCTCTCGGTCTGTCCATCTGTTTGCGGGTGGAAGGTCGTGCTGAAATTCAATTTAGTGCCCAACAGTTCATGGATAAGCCTCCAATCTTTCGATGTGAAACGCCCGTCATGATCGCTGACGATGTTACGAGGGACACCGTGCAGCCACACAATACTATCGACATAGAGCTTCGCTAGCTTTTCTACAGAATCATCCTTCCGGTTCGGAATAAAATGCGATACTTTTGTCAGTCTGTCCACGATCACCCAGATGGCGTCGTTTCCATGCTGAGATTTCGGCAATCCGTGCACGAAATCCATCGAAATATCGCCAAACTTCCATTCCGGAATCGGCAAGGACTTCAAAAATCCACCGGTACGCTGACATTCCACCTTCACCAACGCGCAAGTGTTACACTTGGCCACGTAGAGGGCAATGTCTTTCTTCATACCCGGCCACCAGAAAAGTTTCTTCATGTCCATGTACATTTTCGTGCTTCCCGGGTGGATAGAGTACTTGGTATAATGAGCCTCGTACATCAACTCCGCCTGTAGAGTACCAACGTTTGGGACGCACAATCTGCCATTCTTCCACATAAGGCCATCTTCGAAAGAGAAATCAGCGTTTAACCCGTCAACGGTTTCCGCTTTAAAGCGTTTCATGCTCTCATCCAGCTCCAATGCCTGTCGAACTCGGTCGGCAAGGTGGTATTGAACCTCCGTCCAGTTCAAGCATGCTGAAGTAGACGCTCTTCGATCAACGCAAATGATCTCCATTTCTTCCAGCTCACGGATTAGACGCTCATCGTGCATCAAAATCCAATTTGCTTGAGCGGGAGCCCGACGACTCAATGCGTCTGCAACTACATTTCCCTTTCCAGGAGTATATTTGATGTCGAAGGTGTAGTCCCCAAGGAACTCCAACCACCTCCTTTGACGCATATTCAACTCCCTTTGATCCAGCAAGTACTTGAGGCTCTTGTGGTCGGTAAAGATGTCGATCTTCACGCCATACAAATAATGCCTCCAAAGCTTAAGAGCAAATACCACGGCCGCTAGTTCCAAATCATGGACCGGGTAATTCCTCTCATGAACCTTCAACTGCCGGGAGCCGTAGGCAATTACCTTACCGAACTGCACTAAGACACAACCCAAACCACTCCCTGAGGCGTCGCTATAAATTTCGTAGCCTTCCGTACCACATGGCGAGCATAGAATGGGCGCCGTGGTCAGACGACTCTTCAGCTCTTCAAAAGCTCGTGCGCACTCGGGCGACCAAACGAACTTATGATCTTTCCTAGTCAATTTAGTGAGAGGAAGTGCAATCCTCGAGAAGTTTTCCACAAAGCGCCTATAATAGCCGGCAAGTCCTAAGAAACTTCGGACTTCCGCTACGTTTTTCAACAAAGGCCAGGCTCGGATCGCTTCTTTCTTCGACGGATCAACCGCAATTCCATCTCCACTAACGACGTGACCAAGGAATGCTACTGACGGTAGCCAAAACTCGCACTTGGAGAACTTGGCATATAGCTGACTCCTCCTCAAGGTGCTCAGAACGGCGTGCAGATGCCCTACATGCTCCTCTTCCGATTGAGAGTATACCAAAATGTCGTCGATAAAGACGATCACAAATTGATCCAAATACTCACAGAACGTCCTATTCATTAAGTCCATGAATACCGACGGTGCATTAGACAGACCGAACGGCATCACCGTGAACTCATAGTGCCCAAAGCGGGTACTAAACGCTGTCTTTGGAATGTCACATTCCCTTATCCGCAGTTGGTAATAGCCGGACCTTAGGTCCAGTTTGGAGTATACCGTCGACCCAACCAGCTGGTCGAATAGATCATCGATTCTTGGAATCGGATATCGGTTCTTCTCGGTCAACTTGTTTAGCTCTCGATAATCGATACATAGACGCAAGCTCCCGTCCTTCTTTTTCACAAAGAGGACCGGTGCACTCCAAGGCGATGAACTTGGACGTACGTAGCCTTGCTCTAGCAGCTCTTGCAATTGGACCTTCTGCTCTGCCAATTCCTTCGGCGCTATCCGGTACGGTGAGCAGGCCACAGGTTTGGCACCTGGCACCAACTCGATACAGAAATCAATCTCCCGATGAGGCGGGGCCCCAGGGAGTTCGTTAGGAAACACGTCGGCATACTCCGCTACGACTGGGACATCACATAACCTCGGCTTTGGCTCCGAAGTCTCCAATAAGGTGAAGAACAACTCGGCGCCTTTTCTCACTGCCTTAACCACTTGGAGAGCAGACATCAGCGTCTTGCTCGCTCCTCGCATACCGGCAAACGTGGTTTCTCCATCGGTGTTCCTTCCCAGAGTGATCTCCTTAGAATTGCAATCTATGCATGCACGCTGCTCCGAGAGCCAGTCCATGCCGAAGATCACATCGAATTCAGCTAACGGTAATAACGATGCTTCCAAATCGAAATCCTGATTTCCGATCCGCACCTTCACACGGCTCTTCCTATCCGCAGACATGCGAGATCCATTGGGTAGCATTACTTCTAATCTATCCTCTACGAAGGTAGATGGCACTCCGATTCGCACCACGAAGTCCTCGGACAGAAAAGAGTGTGATGCACCCGTATCAAATAGAGCTCTCGCCGGATAGTTGAAAATTAGGACAAAGCCTAATTGCACACGAATAAAACATACAGTTGCACAACAGTATAATCACAAATAGCTATGCAAAAGCTAATTTTTGATTCATACCTGTGACAACATCAGCTTGTCGTATGGCTTCTTGATGGCCAAGCGAGTAGACTCTCGGCTGAGTCGGAGTAATGTGCTGGGAAGCCGAAGACTCCGCAGCTTTACCCTTTTCCACAGCTCGAGCATATTCCAATGCTCGATTTTCTGCCTTCGGGGGACCACTTCGACACACTGTGGCCTTGTGTCCCACATTCAAGCAGGTGAAACACGTGATAGGACTCCGCACAGTCGTTGCTCCCGAAACATTTGAGCGGTTTTGCTCCGCCGGTTTGAACTTCATTTTGTTCTTTCTGAACTCTGACTTGGACTGAGAGACCGGCACATGAAACTCAGGTTTCTTTGCCACAGCTTTTGCTTGTACCCTCTTCATGTCCAACTCTAGGGATCTGGCAGTTTGGACCATCACCTGGAAACCTAACGTCATAGGGCCTGCAAAGAGCAGCCTCAACTCGTCCCGAAGACCTTCATAGAACTTGTTCATCTTTGTCTCTTCGTCTTCCATCATAGGCCCCGCATAATGACCCAGCTTAGTGAACTCGTGCAAGTACTCATCCACTGAGCTGTCGCCTTGAGTTAACTTCAGAAACTGGTTCTGCAACGCAATGCGTTGGGCAGAAGGAATATACCTTTGAAGAAAAGACTTTGAGAACTCCGCTATCGTGATCTCGGTAATCTCCCTGCCTCCGAACTTGTGCACTTCCTGTTCAGCCCACCAACGCTCTGCCTCTCCGTTAAGGAGGAAGGTGGCTAAAGTGACCATCATAACTTCTTCTGTTGCTGTCGCCCTTAGAATCTTCCTAACCGTTGACAGCCAGTCCTCCGCCTCCGTTGGGGATCCGGTCCCCGAGAAAGTTGGAGGATGGAAGCTTAGAAAGTGTTGCAGCTATTGATCACGCGCTCGCGCAACAACTACACGCTCTACAGGACGCTCCACCCTTTGCACCACTGCAGGTTCCACTGCAGCCACTAGCACATGGGTCTCAACCCTCGGTTCCACCGCAGGTTCCACTGCAGGTTCGATCACCGGGGCCGCATCTGTATTAGGCGTAGCAGGCTGTGCAAGACTTTGCGGTTGAGCATTGATCATCGCGAAGACAGCTTCTGCGATTAACCTGATCATCTCAGCAGGAGGAGTGGTCGCTGGCACTTCAGCCGACCCACTACTTTCAGCAGTGTTACGGGGTTGAGACGGCCCCGCACCACTTCTAGTCGCCTATAATCGTGTAAGAAACAATTTAGTGACTGAAAACATAGCAAACAACAATCATGGAACGCTCAGGTTCCGCAAACAAGTATGTTTTCCCATTCCTAAGTGGATATTCTTATTAGTTTTTGTCGTTTTAGGTGAATGCACATCTCGTGCACACCACCACTTAAAAGGAATTCGTCCCGAATTCGCTAAACTACGGATCGACGCCTTAAGTCTGATACCAAATTGTAACACCCTGCCAGTAAGAATAATATAACAGTAGGTCCGGCCGGGACCCCACGCCATACTAACCACACAAGCTAGGAGTTAAAAGGTGATAAACAGAAAGAAACTACAGCAGAGTATACTAAACACTAGCGGAAGCATAAAGATTTAACATTTCAATTAGAAATGTCCACTATCGTAGGAATGAAACCATGAAATAGAGTTATGGCCTTAAGGCCTTACATTCAACAAATGTACTAAAACTCCAAAACATACATCGGCACGCAGGCCGGCAATACGTGAGAAAGCTAAAAAGGGAGGCTGGCCTTCAAGGGCCAACTCAGCAAAAGGGGCCGCCGCCCGCTATTTCCCGCTAGGCTCACCTGCACCTGCATAAGAACATTCCACCAAGCGGTGGCAAACAAAGTAACGATCAGCACAGCTGACCAAATTATAACGACCCCACCCCTTTCCCGGGGTGGCGGAGATTCTACCCTGCAAGCAAGCCATACTAGAACAAGTACTAAATAAAGAAAGTGCAACTACACAAGGTGAGGTTTCAAGCACATTCAATCTTCTAGGTTGAGCATCAAAAAGGAGGGAACCTAGGTATGCACATGATGTTAGTTGGGTTCACCCGAAGGTTCCCCACAACCGCCTAAACAACCGCATGAGGCTAACAACATCAATTCCACAAACACTCCACCGTAAGGGCCATCGCCTTAGGTGGGAAAAAGAGCTTTTGGTCGGTCTAGGTAAAACACCGTCCACGACCTCTCCCATGATCGCACGGCTTTCATGAGGTAGGGACCTCTTGCCGATCTGCATGGAAACAGGTTCGGTTTAGCTTTGCCCGTGCTCTAATCGTCGCGATCTATCGCACGACGCGGGTACGGCTTCGCCTCGGCCCGTAAGGGTTTAGCACTTTCAAGTGCTACACATTTATAAGCTACGCACCTAATCCCTTCACAAGGATCTAGGCTTCACAAATACTCAAATAAGGGAGGTATAATACGCTCCGCATCAATTTCGCGGTGAAGGTTTGCCTTCATCCAATCTCAAAGCATGGGGCTTTCGTTAGGATCTTCACAAGATGCCTACACTTAAATCCCGCACTACTTTAGACGATTTCACGGAGTCATTCTCCGGTACGCATTCTAGGCTTAACCTAAATGCAACGTCGCAATCCAAGCATCACTGATTCGGGCTCACGACCACGAATAGGCTTCACACAAAATGCCTAAATCCGCATGACTACCAGATTTTCTACATGCAATATGCCGGGGACGGACACAATCGACCCGGAGTTCCGAAGAACTTGAGGGAATCCTACACTTCACCCATTTGGTGAAAGGGATCCCTCATGCAAGCATAGAGAAATGAAGGAGAGGACAAAAGACAAGTCCAAACAACAGGAGAAGGAATCGTTACCCTAGGAGCATTCTTTTTCACCATGGATCCGAGATTCTAGACGGAGGGAAATGACCGCACCGAGCTGCACTCTCCAGATCTGGAAACGGCTCGCGAAACGGAGCTCCGGAGCTCCGTCAATGGCGGAATCTCACTTCTTCTTCCTTGCCTCCTTCTTCTTCCTCTAGGTTTGGAGAGAGAAAAGCCTCAAAAGAATGAGGGTTTAACTCCTCTCACAAGCCCTAAGACCCTCCAGCAACTAATCCTAGCCATTGGATCGAATTCCAAAGGATTTGGACGGCCGGATCGTCTCCTCCGCTCAAAATCGCCGAGCAGATAAACATCGCGCACGATCACAGGCGCACGATCACTGGTCGTGCGCGAAGAGGAGAATGGTCGTGCGATAAGCCGAGAAAGAACTCCGATTCCTTGCGGGTTACGCACGATCATTAGCGCACGATCACTAGTCGTGCGCGAAGAGGAAAATGGTCGTGCGCATTGACCTGATGTGGAATTTTTAGCCTATCCCAAGCTCAGCACTACCACTCCGCCTACCTCGTTGATCCACGATCTTTGGGGTGTTACACTTTCGATCATCATATCCCACGAAGACTAGCTTCCTTGCATTCACAACTAGCTTCGTCCGAAGCGCATCTGGAACGTGCACATAGCAGGTGGAACCAAACACCCGAAGGTGTGCCACGCTTGTCTTTTCCTTGAACATCATCTCATGCGGGGTCAACATATTGATAGGACTGAGAGGCATCCTGTTGATGACTTAGGCAGCACAAGACATTCCCTCCGCCCAGAAGGGCTTTGGGATACTCTTGGCATGCAGCCAACACTTACAGGTCTCCGTCAGATGACGGATCTTCCGCTCTGCAACTCCGTTTTGTTGTGGAGTATGTGCACAAGTAAGCTCCCTCTGGATGCCCGCCTTCCTGCAAAAACTAGAGAGCTCACCAGAGGTGAACTCCCCTCTGTTGTTAGTTCTCAGCTTCTTAACCCGCAGATCTAGCTGACCCTCCACGAGCTCCTTGAACTCCACAAGCTTGGCAAATGCCTCTGCCTTCTCCTTCAGGAAATAAACCCAAACATATCTGGTGTGATCATCGATCAGAACAAGCATATACATGCTGCCTCCGAGGCTTGGGGTAGCAGTCGGTCCCATCAAGTCACCGTGAATGCACTCCAATGGTACACTACTCCTTATTTGCGACTTATCAAATGGTAGTCGATGAGACTTGCCGAACTGACATCCTGCGCAAATATGACCATCTCCGTAGGAGGATAGACTAGGCAGGCCCTTGACAAAACCTTTCACTGCCATAGCCTTCAGCTTATCCATTCCTACATGCCCCAACCTCTCGTGCCATATCACGACACTATCATTCGTCCTCATCTTGTCGACATAAGAACTTGTCGATAGAACGAACAAGTCTTTTGCCCTTCTCCCCACATGAACAAACTCCGCTTTCACCGCTTCAACATTTTGAAGAAACCTCGCTTTTGTTGGGCCAAACAGAACGTGATACCCAGCGTCAACAATGTTGGTCACGGAGAAGAGGTTTTCCTCATTCCGGGCACATGATAGACACTCTTCAAAGTTAGTGGCCCCTATCACTGCCCAAGGAAACAACCCCCACCTTCTCGACACTATGCACGGTATTATCAGCAGTTATGATGGCATCATTACCTGAGTAGGGTTGCGCTGAAGTAAGCTTCGACTCGTCCCTGGTGAGGTGATGACCACATCTCGAGTCCACGATCCAGTCCTCCTGATAGTTGATAGGAGTCGCAGCTCCAATAGAAGCCGAGAAGGCTCCTCCCCATCCTCCATCATTCTGCCTGGCCTCAGCTTCCTCCTTTCCTGCAGCAGCATGCCCTGGCTGAAGATTCACCCGACAATCCTTCCTGATGTGACCAAGCTTCCCGCATCTGAAGCACTTGGGTCCATCTCCCTTCTTCTTCCCTTCAGCCTTGGGAGCATAGCCCCTCTCCTGCTGTCCATAGTTGAAGGCCCATTGCCTCCTCCATCGATCTTCTTCTTCTTCTTCTTCTTCCCCGTGAAGAGAACCTCGCCTTCTCCCCCAGACACTGACACCCCCGCCATCTGCCTTGCCAGACTCTCCTGCGACACATGCAGATTTTCCAGCTCCAGCAAAGACGGTTGATTTGCCCAACCCTGCACCGACGTCGCAAAGGCCACATACTCCTTACACAAGCCATGGATGATGTGCCTCTTCAACTTCGCCTCAGAAATTGGCTCATCAGGATCCATTGCTGAAATCTCAGCGCACAGGTTCTTCATCTTCAAGCAGAACGTAGAGATAGAGAGGTCACCTTGAGCCGATCTGGCCAGCTCATTCTCCAGGAATTGAAGTCTTGCCACATTCTTCTTATTAAACAGCCCATCCAGGGCTCTCCATATCTCAGCAGCTAATCCACACCCCAAGATGTGATCAAACAAATCAGGTGAAATTGCCCTTTTCAGGGCGAACTCTGCTTTGGCATTAATCCGCCTCCAGTTCCTCACCTCATGACCATTATCCCCAACTGGGACAACTTCCTCCGTGCTTTCTCCTCCAACAACCTCCCAGAGATCCTCATCCAGAAGTTAACTCTGCATACATGACCTCCACTTCTTAAAGTTGGTCGAGTTGAGCATCTCAATTCTAAGACCCCTTGCTTCCATGGCTCTACCACTGGTTCCTTCTTCACAAAGGCGATGACAACTTTGAGTTAATCACTGCTCTATCCACTCCAACCTAGCTTTGATACCATGTGAAATTTTCCGTAGATCTAGGAGTGAGGAGGAATAGTATAACTCAAAGTTCAAGCCAACAACCAGAAGCACATGAAAAACAACTTCAATCTTTATTGATGCTAGTAGAAAACTTTATTACAAGGCGAGGTATACATAGCGAGACATGATTTCGCCAGTACACAAAAAATAGGAGAAAAATACAATGCTGAAAGATCCTGAGACCGCCTGACCGCCCGACTTGCGAGTTCGCACGACTAGGAAACGAGACCGCCTGAACTGCCTGCCTACGACTTGAACAACACCAACTGAGAACTCCGCGACCTGCCACTGATCCTCCCAAACTCCAGCAACCCGCACTGCAAGCCGCGAGACCGCCTGAACACCTTCAGAAGAGGAGATGACCGCGGCTGCCCGCACAATCCGCAGAAGCTGCACAAAAGAAGTTCAATCAGCAAAATCGATCGGTCACAAGAAATGAGACTGCAAGAACTAGCAGCGAGCTCTGCTTACACTTGGTGCGATTTAATTTTGCTGCTACAGTGGCTCCTATTTATAGGCATGAGACCTGATCCAGTCACTACTCTATGAGATAGGATCGCCACCCTTGATCGCGCGACCAGACCGGTCAACCCGCGCGATCAGCAAAAGATCATTCTGCTTAGTAAGCTCGCTAGCTTCAGCATAGACAAGGAGATCGCCACTCCTCCAAGAAGCCGCCCACTACCAGTGTTCGCCAATGAGACCGCGAACACAACCTGTTCACCAATGAGATGGCAAACGCAACCTGTTCGCATTGCCAGACTCCACCAGAGACCGCGCGACTAAGAAGCCTTAGTCGGCGAACACTACCAGGAACCCGGACAGTCGCAAGACTGGACTTCCGGATACCTGAACCAACCCTGTGCGGTCACAGCTTGACCGCCACAGTCGTGAAGTAACAACCCGCCATGCGGTCACAGAACCAGACCGCGCGGATTCACCTCAGCAGCCTTGGACAGAAGAACGTCAGTCACGCCGAGAAGACCTGTGGCTAGACCAGAGAGGTCAGACCTCATAGGGAGACCGCAAGACCGCGCGGTTTTCCAAACCGCGCGACCTCCCCCCAGACCGTCAACTTCCACAAACTTCCACTTCAACATTTTCAACAGTACTTAGGCATTGGTGAGACTATGATTAAAGATAGGGCGCAATGGTGACAGAGGATCCATATAGCCGACCCCACTATGGTGGGATAAAAGGCTTGAGTGTTGTTGTGTTGTATATAATTATTTAAGACTATAAATATGGGAGTGGAGAGAATGAGGAATTCTTTGTTCATTCTCTCCACTCCACCATTTAAGAGTTCAAGTGTAACTGTTATACACTCCACAAGATCCATCACATAATGACTTTATCTTCCTCGGACGTCGTTCATGAAGTTGTGGAGCACAAGTATACCACTCCAATTTTGGAGCACTTCAAAAAAGTGAAGATCGATGACGAATTTAAGGCGTAATGCAATCACTGCGCAAAGCTATTAACCCTTGGCGGGAACTCAACATTGACGCATCTTATCAAATTGTGTGTTGCCAAACAAGCCATGGAGTCAACCAAGCATAACTTTTCATATCGCAAATTTGGACATATGATCAAATGCGACAACGGGAGTAGAGGAAATCAAATGCGACACTTCTAACCATTGTAGAATATTACTGCGAAGCGAATTCTTGCTCTGGAACTTCTTCACAGAGTTTTGGGAACACAGTTCCCACAGATGACGCCAAACTGTTGCGGGTCGCTCGTGTGCTCTGGTAGACCGGTCGAATTGAACCATCTTAGCTTGGAAGCGAACCGGGCACGCAAACAGTCAATAAATTGACGCGGTCGAGGTTGTGCCGACCAAACTCCATTATCTTCTAGCGTGTTACAGTTTGAAATTAAGAACTCAAGCGCGACAGGCTGCTACTCATTACAATGGTAGAGAGAGAACTACGAGGGTGACAAACCACCTCTCAAAAAACTGAATGCTTCTTCTTCTGAGAATAAAAGTGAGATGACTGAGTCGTCTTTCTGGATCTAAAGGATTCCCAATTGCTTAGAAAGATTGCCTTCTGAAGCGGAGGAATTCATCAAGAACTAGATGGAGATATTCGAAGCCTCGAAGGAGATCTTTAAAGGCCGAAGGAGATCTTCAAGCGCCGAAGGACAACTTAGAGGAAATCTTCAACAGAGCTCTCTCGGGCGTAGAAGGTAAGGTGTCTTGAAATGAAGGCCCTGGGCTCCTTCTATAGTTTTGGTCGGCGGTAGCCTAGTAATTTTTCCGTCGTAACTACCGTAACCACCTGATGGGCGAATCACATTTGCCGATTCGGAGCACACAGATCGCCATTTTTCATAAATGACTGTCTCGCCCCTCGGGCAGTTCGAGCAGTTTGGGCAGCTTCATTGAAGGTGATGAATGCAACGAATGAGACATGTGATCTGAGAAATTAAGAAAGTTTAACTGCGCGCGTGTCGGGAACATGGAGGCATTCTGAGCGTGCGTGGAAGTGTTCTCAGCGCGCAATGAACACGAGTGCATTCTGAGCGTGCAACAAACACGGGGGCGCTCTGAGCACGCAATGAACTAGGGAGACGAGAAGCCGCACCCCCAAAGGGAAAAATGGGCTCCGGCTGCACCCGATGAGGGGGTGCGGTTTCGGCCGCGTCCCCCACAAGGCGGGAGGGGGGGGGGGGGGGGGCTTGGCCGCACCCCGACATGGGGGTGCGGCTTGACTACCCGCACCCCACTAGTGGGGTGCGGGCTGACCGCACCCCAATAGTGGGGTGCGGTCTTGACTGCGCTTGGCGTTGATAGAGTGCGTGTTGCGCGTGGCGGGTTTCTCCACTGTCATGATCATGATTTGGACTTTGACCTCACTAACTACACATCTCCTTAGTGGAGCCTCCTCTAAACGCACCCCAAAAGTGCCTATAAATCTACGGGTGCACATCAATTATCAATATCTTTGAATTCACTGAAATTATGATCTACACGTGAAGGATGTTTTCAAATAAAATTATGTTGTCACAATCACAATATCAGTCTATTTTGGAAAACTATATGGATGCACATCCTTAGTAGCCCATTTTTTCCATACACCAAATTTTTTTTCTATCACATTTCGCAGTGATGAGTGCACTTAATTGAAGATCACTTTTTGTCCTTCGAATGGACTACTACCGTGAGCAAAATCTGTCCGACGATACCGAGTTTCTCGATAAGGTTTCAAATAATCATGTTGTAGTCGATAACTAGCGTCGACTACGTAATATTTCCATGTAAATACAATATATATTATACAATTTATTTATTTTATATCTGAAATGAAAAAAATAGTGCACTAGTTACCTCGAGGTGGGTGCGTGAAATTATGTCGGGATTACTAATTGTATAATTAAAAATGTGATTATCGTGTGCTAATCCATCCCAACCAGCTATAATGAAGGTAAATCACGTGTTGAGTTGCACACCTTCTCGTTCTCTGTAGAGAATCGCTGCTTCCTTCTCCCATCAAAGTGGTGTCCAAAAGGCCCGGGCCTAAGAAGTCCATCAGTTCTCAACATGTATAAGGCCGGACTAGGCATGTGTAAGACCCATTTTTTGCTTTCATTTCCAGGTCTTACTGCCCAGAACCGCCGTATGCGGTGGCACCGACTTGCAGAGTGGTCACCACCATAATATGTCGATCCTATCGGCTTATCATTCATCCAGGACAACCACAAAAAAAAAATCAAAGAGAACAGGTCCACAAAAACCACATCATCATTATGATATTTAATTACTTGTCCAAATGAGATTATAACAGAAGAAGTACTGATGAAAGAAAAGCTAAAGATAAAATGGGCTTAAGCCCGCAACATCAAGCTTTCTTGGCCTCTCTCTTGGCAAAAATAAAACACTATAAGCAGTGACACGGTCTAGTGCCTTCACGAATGTATAACTCTCTTCTCTGCCCTAGGTAGATGTGGAGAGAGGGTATCGGAAGAGGGCCGCTCACTGGTGCTTTCCCCACAGCTGCCGAGAGACTAAGTCCAGGTCTATCCACTGTGTCTTGTTCCTCCCTCTGGTAAAGGGTATGCTCCCCCTGGTGCACTTGTTTGTTATGCCACATCCGGCCGCCAGTTTATAATACTCAGCATGTTCCTCACCGCCTCCACCCACGACTCCTAGGCACCGTGCGGGAGGAGGAAGCGGAGGACAACAAAGGGTAAAAAGAAGAGCAAGCAGGTGACATGGAACTAGTTATCTAGTATAATTTTGAATAAAACTCCTTATCTCTAGCAGTTTCCAGAAGTAAGTCATACGTACAAAAGTAAGCCATAAGTACAATTCAAGAATTCACAAGGTTCCAACAACAATATAAAGGAACATCAAGCCATAGTATTCATAATAAAAGTGTATGAGAGAGAAATTCTAAATAAAAGGAACAACTATAATAGTAACCTTAACTTATATGCATACACTCACAAACACAAAAACTAAGGGATCTGACACTCAGGTAAACTCATCGTATAAAAGAGCCCATACTAATTTATACGATGAGGTCTTGTTTATGAAATAATGATATGCTATGTTATGCGATGTAATGATGCAACTCACCCACCCGACTCTGTACGTACAGACTTTTTATTAGTTCCCACTGTTTGTGTAAGACCCCATTTTTTTGCTACCTAACCGGTTCTTATGCCCAAAACTGCCGCTTTGCGGTGACACCATCACTCGGGAGGGTCGCCACTACAAAACGCCAATCCTGCCGGCCATATCGATCACAGAAGAAGAAAAGTATAAACGAACAATAATAAAGGGGCTCATGCCCTGTACATCATGTCCTCACTACAAGATCACTCACGGAAGCTAGCTACTAATCACTCACTGATCCTGAAACTTGTGCTCCTGTACTAGAATGGCCCGCCTCCGTCTGCACCGGCCTCTGGTGCTGCAGCATCTCCTCGGTCCCCTAAAATGATAAGTACACCAATCGTTAGTCAAAAGACTAAGCCAATCCCCCACCCCTCCCCCAGTGACTCCTAGGCACCGTGCGGGAAGGATGAAGCGGAGGACATCAAGGGGTATAAACAATAGCAGGTGACAGAGGTATAATCTACAGGGAATGTTTCTACAACCACACATTTGTATATAGATAATTGAAGCAGTAAGTAAAACAGGGTAAAAATAAGTAAGGTGTAGTAAGTAAAGACATGTATATAATAGAAAAGTAACCATTGATTTATATAAATGCCCATACAAACTTATAGACCAAAGGGTCGTTTAGAAAGGCCTGTCGTATAAAGAGTCTCATAACCAATTTATACGATAGGGGTAGGGGTTGAAATGCAATGTTTATGCCATGACATGCAGAGTTATGTAGTTTATACTATGTTCACACAAGTGCAACTCACGCACTTCGACTCTATGCGCACAGACCTTTAGTTCCCTCTTTTTGGAGTTAGCAAGACTCCCAGGATACTCCCGTAATGGCAAACGGAAGCGGTGGGTTGGGCCTCGCCCACCTCTAGGATGGCATTCACACTACCTACCCTAGACCTATCGTATGCCTCAACGCAAAACCGCGGAGCATCTGCTTACTATTACTGGCTGGACCACCACACTTTTATGGCTAAGTGAAAATTCCACACTTGTCGAGTCAACGTATCGACATCGGCGTGAACGACCGTCCAATACCGAAGACCCACCATACTCATGCACATGCAAACATGTTCTACTATATCCCGAGCCATAAACTCCCCGGGCTAAACAGCCCATCATCATAACCTTCCGAGCCAACGACTCGCCGGACCAACCCGTCCGTACCAACAAGCTTTACTGAGTCATAAGCTCACCGGACTAACTAGTCTGCTGCTTCAACCACGAGCCTACCGCTCGTAAAACCAAATCCACTAACCTACCGTAACCACGGGGTGTGGGTGTGTGCGTTATTAAGTTAATCTTGTATATCAACTTATCCATACAATTTATGGTAAATCTTGGACTTCCCGAGGATTACCCTGTGAGGGGCTCGCTATGGTACTAGGAACCATAATGGGATGATACGCCAAGGCTCCCTTTCACAAGACACTTAGTGTTATTGGTATCTACCCATAAGAATGCTCTTCTTATCATTACACTTGGACTACCCTAAGTATTTTATGACTCCCCACGGGAAAGACGATCTTTCATCAATCCCGAGCACAACTTTACCCTTAACTTACCAAGCACACCCTCATCACCTAAACTCCTTTTGATATCTTTCAATCTCTTCAACCTGACCATGTACACCAACTACATGCCACTTCCACTTGGTAGGCCGATAAATACCCAAGTTTCACATTTTTACTATACGCAGACCAAACTAACTATATGAAGCTAATAAGTAGAAGTACTCCAAATATTCATCCTCATGACACAAGATTATTATTGGAGGGCTATCATGGCATTATAAGACTAACTCCAGAGATTCATAATTTTCCTTGACATTTTAGCATTTATTTTAATTTCTCCAACATTTGCCAAGTATGAATATGAGCATGAAGTGTAAGGTATTCTTATGATATGGCTCACATAAAATTAAGATAAATATATCATGCCAAATTAACCATAAGTACAGAATGTCACAATTTTACAATCAGGAATTGACCTCTAATTATAATATTTAGCATCTTTCCAAAGTTGGAGGTTAATGAAGGAACCATCAAAAATACTAATCCAAAATTTATGGAAAAATTACTAGACCTTTATATTAGTCAGAAAAGTCTACTGCCCGAATTTCAGAATTTAAAAAGGCAAATTAATCACATAAATGAATATTCCAAAGAAACCCTTTCTAGGGAAAATTGTGAAGGAACCTACTGATAACAATCTCCAATAATTATATAAAAATTTACAGAGCTTTCTAGTGCTCTGAAATGTCCTATCACCAAGTTTCACATTTATCCAGAGAGTTTTGGACCCTTAATTATATTTCTTATGATTAAGGTAAAATAAGTGTCTTGTAAATGAAGTACTGGTTAAATCATCTAATAAATTTCACAAAAAATACCAGAGGTCTATAATATGATTATAAAGGCACTACCAAGGTTTCATCATCATCCAAGACCAATTGAGTATGTAAATGTCTCTTATAAGAAATTTCCCTAAAGGGGTTATGGCCTAATTTAGGGGAAATAAGTACTCCTAAAATTCTCTCAAATTTTCCTAGAGCATAATCACACCCCATGAACATATACCCTAAATTCCATGGCCATTCTAGGGCTTTTTACACATGGCCTTCACAAGGTTCTATAGGCACCCCAAGGGGTAAAACTAGGGTCCTAGGGCATATCCACCTCTACACCACCCACCTTACTCATGAAGGTGTTTTAGGGGATCCTAAACCAGTGGCCAAGGTTTCAACTCATGGTGATGAGTTTTGACCACCATACCCCAAGATAAACACCATGCCCTAACTTTGACCTAATTTGACCTAACTTGGGTTGACAAATTTCCCTACCAAATCAGTCCCAACTGGACTGAGATTTTTACCAGGGTCATTTGAAAACCCTAAGAAGTACCCACCAAAATTTGGAGGGAATTGGAGGTCATTTGACCCAATAATTAATTAATATTTGATTTATGAAATTATTACAAAAAACTTAGAAAATGTTCCCCTAAAATTCCCATCTTTGGTTATGATGTGTGGGTAGGTGTAAATAGCCTAGGTTTTCAATTTCAAGGTCATACCATTTACCAATAGAAAGATATTCATGAATTTGTGACTATCCTACCCTAGGGACCAGTCCTAGCAAAATCACTCCACATGGGGCTATAGTGCCCCTATTGACCTGAAACAAATTTTCATTTAATCTAGACACCAAGGTCTACAACATTCATGTGGGCACTTTTTCATTTGAGGTGATCTAGTATTTTTAATAATAAAAATAAAACACTGCTAAATGTGTGACAAAATGTGTTGGAACAATCCTATTGCTGATTTGGGCTAGGATCACTATCTGTTGGTTAGGATTAAGTTGACCCCATTGTATAGTCTAATGGTCAAGGTTTAAAGTGTGTCTGAGTAGATAGGACTTAGGAAAATTCTAGGTCTCTACGTTCAACGAACTTCAATCTGCGTTCGACGAAAACCGTTCTGTGTTCGAAGAACGTCATGCTTCAGTTCGACGAAATTGCTTCCCAGCTCGACGAATTCAGTTCTCCAGCCAGTTCAGCAGATTATCTCTCACTTCGACGAACTCCAGATTCAGTTTGATGAACTCCTGATTGTGTTTGACGAATTAATTCAGTTCGCCGAACTTCGGATTGTGTTCGACGATTTAATTCAGTTCGACGAACTCCAGATTCAGTTCGCCGAACTCCCGATTGTGTTCGACGAATTAATTCAGTTCTACGAACTCCAGATTCAGTTCATCGAACTCCCAATTGTGTTCGACGAATTAATTCAGTTCGACGAACTCGAGATTCAGTTCGACGAACTCAACTTTCAGTTCGACGAACTCAACCTTCAGCTCGACCAATTTCTTCTCCAGCCTAACAATCTCTGAAAGATCAATTATCTATTTTCTCTGAACTCAGATCGACTAGTCAACAACGGCCTCACTTTCAAAATGAAATAACATTATAACATAATCATTTAAATCTGTGAATAGCTGATCACGGCAGATCCGACGGCTCATAGTCATCATCCCCGATGGATGGACGGCGCGCGATAGCCCGTCCTGGGCTTCTTTGAGGGATGATTTTTCAGCCACCTGTGCCTCTTCCCGGCCGGCGAATGCCACTACCACCTCCGTTGAGGTCGTGGCCGGCGATAGGGGGTGGTTGGTTGGCCGGAGGTGGTCGGAATCGGGGTTTAGAAGAGGGGAATGAGAGCTCGAATCAAGCGCCAAATTTGGGGCTTGGTGGCGCGAATTTCGGCGAGTCGCCATGGCCAGAGGTGGAGATTTCGGCACCAGGTCGATCCTAGCTTCGGGTGCTCGATTTCTTTGGGGAAGGTGGGGAAACTCCTCCTCTTCATCCACTGAAGGTGTTATAAGGTCCAATTGGGGGAGGGGAAGAGCCAAATCATCAATCACCATTATCACAATTAATGGTGAATTTTGGCCAACTGAATTCCTCTTGATTAAGCCCCCATGTGAGTAGGAAAAACCCCCAAACTTCTTGTAACAGCCAGAGGAGATGAATCCCCATCAATTGGGAGATCAATTGGCCTCCCTTGGCCATGAATGCCATTAATCCTCCTTTTCTCTCTCTTCAAATTAGGGGAAACTCCCAATTGCTCTCTCCTAGTCACCCCTCCAGAAATTGGATGGCATTCCATGTAAATTCAGCCTCATGAGACTAGAGTGTCACTTCAATTGGGCCTAGCCCAAGTGGATTGAGCTTGAGTTAGCCTTTTCCCCTCTTTTTGGGCAAGGTTGACCAAGTGTTGACTTGAGGTGTTGACTTGGTCAACTGATGGGTTGACTGGTCCAAGTGGTGTGTCTTGAGTCCCTTTACATCACCCAAAGTTGGTCGAGTCATGGTGGTGCCCCAATTGGGCCAATTTATCCAAAAGGTATTGGTTTGACCAAAACAGGGCTAGAGTTGACTTGGGTCAAATTGGCCAAATTGGTGGCCCTATGAGGGGGATTTTTGGTCCATTGGGTCCCTAATAACCTTATAAGGGTAGGGGAAAGGTCAATTGGGCATGGTGGAGGTCAATTGACCCTAATTAGGCTACTTTGACCAATATGGGGTTAGGGTTGACTTTGGTCAATTTGGCCTCTTTGGTTGACCCCAATGGGTCGTTGGTGCTCTAAGGGGACCCCTAAAGGGTTACGTATGTTATGGTGGGATCAAAGGGTCAAGGAGAGGCCCTTAAGTCCAACCCTATGCTTGTTAACTGGAAATTGCTTTTTGCAGACCAGTGTGGTTTCCTTCTTCCTTGCTAAGGCCAAGTGGTCTCTTCAAGCTTCCTAGGGTGTAGTCATGACCTAGTCATGACAAAACCACTCTAGGGGTCTAGTTGTTTGGGGGATGTTACAAATCCCAATAAATAAATAAAATTTCATCCTCAAAATTCCAGCTAGGCTCGCGGGGTTTTCACCGATAGTGACTGAACGTAACATCCCCTAAGAATTGAAGTTATTTCTGACTCGAAGAGCACCAAATATCTCTGCCACACCAGGTCTAGTGGCTCCCAGGTGAATCAATCGATCGGAGGCTACCGGGCCATCTATAGTAGAAATTTGCTGCTCCGGCCGTAGTAGAGCTCTCCTAAAGGAGGAGACATGGAAGACGTCGTGCAATCCCGCTAACTCCGGCGGCAACTCTACTCTATAAGCCAATGGGCTGATCCACTCCAGGATCTTGTAGAGCCCCATCTATCTCAGACTGAGCTTCTTCCGCATACGAACCCGCAAGACTCCCTGCATCGGACGTATCTTCCGGAACACCCAGTCTCCAACCTGGAACTCTGCCTAACAATACCACGCATCATAATACCTGACCTGGCTGCTCCGGGCCTCCATCATCCTAACTCGAATCAGTCACACTTGGGTATCTATGTCCTCCATAAATTCTGAGCCGAGTGCCTTGGGATCCTCATCCTGTATCCAAGACAGTGGAGTCTTGTGCCTCCATCCCTCTGAGGGTGGAAAGCTGTGCTGAACTTCAACCAAGAGCCGAGATAAGCCTGGACTGATCTTCACTCTTTAGACATAAACTGTTCATCCCGATCCGACACGATCGTCCTGGGTACACCACGATAATGGACAAACATCTCATCAAATCCCATCAAACACCCACGGGAGCATCGTTCCAGCCCGGGTTGACCCTAGCTACCTTGGTCAATCTATCCTCGATGCTCCAAAGCAAGGTAAGAATTAGATCATTCTTACCATAGTAACCTTAAATTTTATATTCTAAATCCAATAATTCATCGTTTTAGATCTCAGGTTATTCATCATCTTTGCTTCCAAGGTTGGAGGATTGTTATCGTAGTTAAAATTTTCTACCAGAATAGGTCGTGATTTTTAACAAGTCATGAGTTAATCACTTCCGAATGCCCCAAGTCACAAGAACCTCAAATATAACTATGACTTGTATGACCTAGTTTCTGTCCATAACTTCTAGAATGGGACATCGGCATCCATAGGTGATTAATCCTGGCGACTTTACATTTCCAATGATTCAACTAAGGTCAAGTTGTTGTTCGATCGATGATGTCTATCTATTGTCCTGGTAATACTTTAGATCATCATTACGAACATACAGTTACACCATCTCATCTTTGTCGAAGTAACATCGAATAAGATCGACTTTAAAATCATTATGTTCGCGACCCAATATTTTTTTAAATTAAATCTAAGGGGAAACCCAAGTCAGTAACTAATTTGCCCAATAAACAAAAGGTAAGCCCCAATAAACAAAAGATAAGCCACTATCCATTTTGGGCTAGGTATCTTCAATATCACTATGTTATATTCGTCCTAGGTATGCAAACAATCCTTAGGGCATACAACTTTAGACTTGGGGTTCTATCTTGAGACTTGTTGGTGTATTCCACACCTTAGACTCTTCCAGGTACCTTCTACGATAACCTTATCAGGGTAAACATGTCACCCAATCCCAAACGGGTCTCTTCTGAAATTGAATTCTTGTCTGACCCTCGGTGTTTGTCGTGGTGGTTGTCTTAAGTAATCATGTCACTGATACGAGGGTTGAGTCTACGAGTGCCCGCCCATTCTTATTATGTGTCAATCTCCTTAAGGCGGTCCAATCAGTTTGGATAATCCTTGGTACGTCAAGTAGGGACATCCGAGTTTATGGCTTAGGTTCCAGCATTAAGCGGTTCAGTTAAAAGTGGACTTTTCAATGTGATTTCCCATATGGGCACACCATTACTTCCGCTGCTTAGTTTGTCCTCAAACTAAACTCGTGCGAGGTGGCCCAGGGTTTGTGGACTTCTTTTCTTTGGATTGAGGTTTTCTCTGATACCACTTTGTAAGACCCCAATTTTTTTCGCTACAAAAATGGGTCTTATACCCAGAACCGCCGCTTTGCGGTGACACCATCACTCGGGAGGGTCGCCACTACAAAACGCCGATCCTGCCGGCCATATCGATCACAGAAGAAGAAAAGTATAAACGAACAATAGAAGTTCAAGTCCACAAATCACATGCTATATATATAAATGTCCACATGGTATAACTGAAATAACAAAGTTACAATAATAAAGGGGCTCATGCCCTGTACATCATGTCCTTACTACAAGATCACTCGCGGAAGCTAGCTACTAATCACTCACTGATCCTAAAACTTGTGCTCCTGTACTAGACTGGCCCGCCTCCGTCTGCACCAGTCTCTGGTGCTGCAGTATCTCCTTCGTCCCCTAAAATGATAAGGTCCACCGACCGTTAGTCGAAAGACTAAGCGAATCCCCCACCCCTCCCCTGGTGACTCCTAGGCACCGTGCGGGAAGGATGAAGCGGAGGACTTCGAGGGGTATAAACAATAGTAGGTGACAGGGGCATAATCTACAGGGAATGTTTCTACAACCACACATATATATATAGATAATTGAAGCAGTAAGTAAAACATGGTAAAGAATAAGTAAGGTGCAGTAAGTAAAGACATGTATATAATAGAAAAGTAACCATTGATTTATTGGAATTCCCATACAAACCTATAGACCAAGGGGTCGTTTAGCAAGGCCTATCGTATAAAGAGTCCCATAACCAATTTATACGATAGGGGTAGGGGTTGAGATGCAATGTTTATGTCATGACATGAAGAGTTATGCAGTTTATGCTATGTTCACATAAGTGCAACTCAAACACTTCGACTCTATGCGCACAGACCTTTAGTTCCCCCTTTTTGGAGTTTGCAAGACTCCCAGGATACTCCCGTAGTGGCAAACTAAAACGGTGGGTTGGGCCTCGTCCACCTCTAGGTTGGTATTCACACTACCTAACCTAGACCTATCGTACGCCTCAATGCAAAACCGCGGAGCATCTGCGTACTCTTATAGGCTGGACCACCAGACTTTTATGGCTAAGTGCAAATTCCACACTTGCCGAGTCAACGTATCGACGTCGGTGTGAACGACCTTCCAATATCGAAGACCCACCACCTTCATGCACATGCAAACAAGTTCTACTATATCCCGAGCCATAAACTCCCCGGGCTAACCCGCCCGTCATCATAACCTTCTGAGCCAACGGCTCGCCGGACCAACCCATCCGTACCAACAAGCTTTACTGAGTCACAAGCTCACCGAACTAACTAGTCTGCTGCTTCAACCATGAGCCTACCGCTCGTAAAACCAAACCCACTAACCTACCGTAACCACGGGGTGTGGGTGTGTGCATTATTAAGTTAATCTTGTATATCAACTTATCCCTACAATTTATGGTAAATCTTGGACTTCCCGAGGATTACCCTGTGAGGGGCTCGCTACGGTACTAGGAACCACAATGGGATGACACCCCAAGGCTCCCTTTCACAAGACACTTAGTGTTAATGGTATCTACCCATAAGAATACTCTTCCTATCATTACACTTGGACTACCCTAAGTATTTTATGACTCCCCACGGGAAAGACGATCTTTTGTCAATCCCGAGCACATTTTTACCCTTAACTCACCAAGCACACCCTCATCACCTAAACTCATTTTGATGACCTTCAATCTCTTCAACCTGACCATGTACACCAACTACATGCCACTTCCACTTGGTAGGCCCCTAAATACCCAAGTTTCACATTTTTACTATATGCAGACCAAACTAACTATATGAAGCTAATAAGTAGAAGTACTCCAAATATTCATCCTCATGACACAAGATTATTACTGGAGGGCTATCATGGCATTATAAGACTAACTCCAGAGATTCATAATTTTCCTTGACATTTTAGCATTTATTTTAATTTCTTCAATATTTGCCAAGTATGAATATGAGCATGAAGTGTAAGGTATTCTTATGATATGGCTCTTATAAAATTAATATAAATCTGTCATGCCAAAGTAACCATATGTACAGAATGTCACAATTTTACAATCAGGAATTGTCCTCTAATTATAATATTTAGCATCTTTCCAAAGTTGGAGGTTAATGAAGGAACCATCAAAAATAATTATCCAAAAATTATGGAAAAATTACTAGACCTTCATATTAGTCAGAAAAGTCTACTGGCCAAATGTCAGAATTTTTAAAGGCAAATTAATCACATAAATGAATATTCCAAAGAAACACTTTCAAGGGAAAATTGTGAAGGAACCTACTGATAACAATCTCCAAAAATTATATAAAAATTTATAGAGCTTTCTAGTGCTCTAAAATGTCCTATCATCAAGTTGCACATTTATCCAGAGAGTTTTGGACCCTTAATTATATTTCTTAAGATTAAGGTAAAAAAATTGCCTTGTAAATGAAGTACTGGTTAAATCATCTAATAAATTTCACAAAAAATACCAGAGGTCTATAATATGATTATAAAGGCACTACCAAGGTTTCATCATCATCCAAGACAATTTGAGCATGTAAATGTCTCTTATAAGAAATTTCCCTAAAGGGGTTATGACCTAATTTAGGGGAAATAATTACTCCTAAAATTCTCTCAAATTTTCTTAGAGCATAATCCAAGTGAAACATTCTGATGAGGGAATTTTCATCTCTCAAACCAAGTACACTAGGGAGCTTATTAAGAAGTTTGGAATGGAATCAGCCTCCACCATGAAAGCTTCCATGGGGTCCAACATTTCCCTGGACAAGGATGAAAAGGGTAAGACCTTTGATGAATCGATGTACAAGTGCATAATTGGGTCTCTGTTGTATCTAACTGCTAGTAGACCAGATATTATATATGCTACATGTGTTTGTGCTAGGTACCAAGCATGCCCTAAGGAATCTCATTACTCATCTGCAAAGAGGATTTTGAGATACCTTAAGGGCAACCAACACCTTGGCCTTTGGTAACCTAAGAATAATGATTTTGAACTAATTGGCTTTTCAGATGCAGACTTTGTAGGTTGGAAGGAAGATAAGAAAAGCACAAGTGGAACTTGTCAATTCCTAGGAAGAAGGCTGATATCATGGAGCAGCAAGAAGCAGACCAGTGTGGCAATATCCACAGCTGAATCTGAATATATAGCTGCAGGAAGTTATTTTGCACAACTATTGTGGATACAACACCAGTTAGAGGACTATAACCTCAAGGTAAGTAATTCTTCCCTATATTGTGACTCATCCAGTGCTATCTCTATAACTAAGAATCCTATTTTTCATAGCAAGACTAAGCATATAGAAATTATATATCATTTTATTAGAGAGCATGTAGAATGTAAAGATGTATGTCTTGAATTTGTCCCCACTGACAAATAAGTTGTTGACATCTTTACAAAGCCATTGGATGAGGCAAACTCTAATGCTTTTAAAATTCTGATTGGCATGTTGAATTTAGAATAGATCTTATTCTGCCAACTTGTATGTCTTGCTCATGATGATTATAACCTAGATCTATAATAGCATGTAATCATAGGAAAAGTAGCTATCTAAATAATTGGTAGCATGTTTAGGTCTTGACACATGCCTAAAGTTTAACACTATCAAGTGCTATTTGAAATTAGCATGTTTAGGATCAATGATACTAAAATCAATTGAAACAGCTGAGAAGATATCAGCTGAACCACTGAGATAGCTGAGAAGATCTCAGCTAAACCACTGAGACGACGAGATCTGTCTCAGCAGTAGACAAAGTTTTGTCCTAGCGGCTAACAACTCCATCTCAGCTATTTCACTGTGATGGGCTAGCCACTTGAACAGATGCCATAATTGACACGTCCGCAATGTAAAAACAATTAAATTGATTAAGTCCAATCAACATATACACTTAGGGCAAAACCAACCTAAATCATGCCCTATAAATATCATAATGTTGATTAAAGTATTACACTTTCCATTGACCTAGCCGATGAGATGAACCCTTCTACCTCCCGTCTCAGCGACCTGGCATTCAGAAAATATGGCGCCTAAAATGGCAAAAGAGCTGCATGAAGGCTATGAGATTGTTCGAAATGGATTCATGCATGCTTCTACAGAAATTAAAGAAGTGATTCAACTTCTATCAGACTAAGGAATGGACTATATGCTATCTGAGCAAACAAAGATTCTCAGAGCCAAAGTTCTGGAATTCATCTCCATTTCTAAGATGTCCTCTTCCAATTCGTCTATCAAAGGAAAGATATGGTGTGACAAGATTAAAATCTCGCCTAAGAAAATGGAGAAGGCCCTTCAGCTGATCTCTTGCATTGAAGAAGAGGAAGATGCAATTTATGAAAAGGATAAAGACCTGGCCTTACAATGGTGTGAATATAGTGATGCCAAACTTGGCTCACTAAAAAGGATGTTCTTTAAACAGAGAGACAAATTGCTCTCTGATATAGTAGGAAAAGCTATCTTGTGTAAGCCAGGATCACATGACACCATATCCAAACACATGTTTGAGTTGATGTCAAGAGTCATTTTGAAGAAGAAGACATCATGGGCTGAGGTGATATTTCAAAGGATAAGGGAATGTCTGCAAGCCCCCAACCTATGAAGAATTCTATCCCTCTACCTCTTAAATACATATCCAGAAAAGTTTGACAAGTCAAAAGGAACACACCTCCATTACTTAAAAAGGATGGACAGAAAGACCCTGGACAGATTCTCAAGGGTCCTCCCCATGAGCCAACCATCAAAGCACAAAGGGAAAAAGAAGAGCTTAGTCAAAGGGCTGAGAAAAGCTAGAATAATCTGCTCCGACTCTGGGTCAGAGGCATAAGAGGGTGTCCAATCTATGGACAATCAAGGTCCAACCAGCAGTCCTCCAAAAGATGATCAAGGAGGAGATCATGACACTGAAGGTCATGAAGGCAATGCTCCTGAGAAAGAGCATGAAGAGGAAAAAGATGTTGATGATGAGAAAGAGCATCAAAAGAGTGAAGATGTTGCTGCTGCTACTATGGACATGTCAAAAGGACATGAAGAAGATCACACAACTAGTGAATCCTCCAATCCTTCCACTGTTGATAAAAGTGTGCATGTCATACCCTCCTCCTCAGAAGAACATGAGGATGATGAAGATAATGCTGCTACTGATCGTCTTGGTAATATTGACTCACTTTTATCCAATCTAGAGCAAAGAATTAAGTAAATCCCTCATGAACCTGCAGACTACTGGGGAGATGATCAAGACAATGATGATCCTTCATCTGAGGGGGAGCAGCAGAAGAAGTCTCCTGTTAAGGAAAAAGAAGATGCTCTAGCTGAGGGGGAGCAAGCAAAGTTGAATGCTCAAGCCCAGATAAGTGATAAAGCTGAGGGGGAGCATCCTTAGAAGGCAGTGGAGCCAGTTACAGCTGAAGCCCAAACATCAGCAATATCCCATGAACAGCTGCTCAGCTCCATCAATACAGTCATTGAAAATCAGATGCTCTCAATAAAGAATTATATTGACAGTTCAATCCTGTCTGTAAAGACTGAGATCATGGCTGAAGTCAAAGATATTAAGGAAGAGACTGCATTCCTCAATCAACAGATGACCAAATGGTTTGAACTTGCAGAAAAGTCAGTGGTTTCTCAGAATACAATCCTGAGATCAATGGACAAACACCTCCAACTGTCTTAGAAGGACATATCATATGTAAAGAACTTTGTAAGCATGATAGATGAGGTTATAGAAACATCCACCATCCATATACAAGAATATGTCTGGAATACAACCACCACTATGATCAGTGAGGCTGAGAAAATGAAGGATGAGATGAAATCTGACCTTGAAAATGTCTTCCAGACCATCTCAGGTTCTGTAGCAGCTGCCTCCCAGTCCATAGAAGCTAAAATAGTTGAAGAAGCCAGAAAGGGGGAGGTGGCCAATGCTGAGACCAATTCTGAATTGGCTCTCCAAGTGCTACAAGGAACCATAATTGCTCTGAATCTGCCCCTGCTAGATAATTACAGAAAAGAAGACTTTGATTTTGAAGGGCAAGCTAAGATAGCTCAAGATGCTTAGCTGGATAAAAGGAGAAACAAAGAAGGAGTATTGCTAGCAGAAGAATTTGTGGCTAAGCAAAGGGAAGAGCAGGGCAATGACCCAGATTATGAGTATTGGAGCGAGGAATCCAAGAGTATCACCCTGAATACCTGGCTAAGCCATGGTGAAGTGTGCATGGATATTGATAGAATCTACCCAGCTGAAAAGTGGATTAAACATCTAGAAAGAAACACTCACATGGATAAAATTTTCAAAGAAAATCTAGTAAGACAGAACAATCCCAAGAGAGTGTCTTCTAAGTACATTCCAAAGCCATATCTTTATTTCAAGAGGCAAGAAAACAAGAAGAAGCTAGCTGAGATTGCTGCTGCTGCTAAAGGGAAGGAGATTGCTGCTGACAAGGCTGAAAGCTCAAAGAGAAGAAAAACTTAGATGAATGCATTTAGTTTTTCATTAAACCAACTTGTAATTTGAACAATGTAGAAACATGATGTCAGCAATAAAATTGAAAATTCTGTTGAATCAATTGGTGTGTGTAATAGGCTAATCTTAGTCAAAGCTTAATATGTTTCTGTATTAGTGCTTTATATAATCTATGATGCCTAGACATAATTAGGTAACAATGTTATGGTTTTTATAATCAAACAATGGTGTTATGTTGTCATGAAAACAATATATCATGACACTTTCTGTGATGCCACACTGCTTTTGACATTTAATCATTATGATATCATGAATGCCATGTAATACATTCTCATGATAAGTTTTTATTAGTTATGTATCTTAGCATTGGGGGTATGTTCTGCCTTCTTCAAATAGGGGGAGATTGTTGGGAATATTTCTCTCAATGTTCCCTTGATTTGAAGAGGCATCACTCACAATGTTAAGAAGATATTGTATTTGATAAGCCCTATTTTGGATCAGGAATGTGCAGGGTTAAGATATTCCAAACATTGGAATAAGTTCAGAGGTTTGCTGTTAAAACCGCTGAGAAGTGATCTGCCTCTGCTGTGCTGCAGATAGACAAAATCCGCTGAGAAGAGAAACTGTCTCAACGGATCCACTAAGACGAAAGCAGCTCAACCGCTGAGACAGAAGGCTGTCTCAGCCCAATCGCTGAGACAAATTCAAATAATGAAGAAGACAGTGACACGACTTGCTTTTGGCGCAAACATCTGTAAGGGCGTGATAAAGCATTTTATCCTCTTCCAAAGTGTCAGGGACCTTTCTAAGAGCCGTTGAAGACAAATGAAGTATAAAAGAACATATTAGGGCACTTTCAGATGGAACTATTGGTGTGCTGAAAAGAAGAGAGCTATTATTACGGTTCCATTGACGGCTTTCAAGTTCTCTCCTCCTCCTGCCAACTGAACGAGGAAGAAGACACAAGGAGAGAAGATAGCTCTTCTACTCAGAAGAGCAAGGTGATCCTTTCTCCTCTACTGAAGAGAAGGATCATAAAGATGCAAGGACTGAAGTTTACATTCAGCTAAGCTCCAAAGAAGCACCAGCTGTGCAGGAACAACAGATGCCATCATACCAGTGCTATCTACTGTTGTAAGCTTAACATTTATTCACTGTAGGAACTATATTGTTGTGAGCATGTAGGGGACTGTGCCTGATATTGTAGGGTTGGTGAACCTGAGTAGTAGGGTTTTTTGGCCTGAGGTTTGTAAGGATGTTGAGCCTAAGAAGTATGGCATTTTGCCTGAGAAGTAGGGCTTCTTGATAGGCCTGAGGTAGGAGGTCAAGGGGATCTCTGAGCTATAGGAGTGGGAGCACTCTGAGTTGTAAGGCTGGTTGGCCTGAGGTAGGGCTTGGAGCAAGCCTGAGAGATCCTGAGGGTTCTATGTTGTAAGCTCTAGGAGCTGAGATTGGAGGAGTTTGCCTTGTCTAACAAACTGTTAGAAAGGTGTAGAGGGAAAGTGGACTACCCATAGACACATTGTCTTGGGGAACCACTATAAACACTTGTGTGATTTCTGTGTGTGCTTGTTATTTTGTTTACTAGAAAAATATAAACTATTAGGCACGACGGAGGATTACTCGTTGAAGGATGATCTCTTACTTTTCAGAGGCATAATGTGTATATCGACAAGAGGTCAGATTCAGGAAGATATTCTCACCGAAGCACACTATAATAGGTACTTAGTGCACCCTGGGATCTCGAAGATGACAGCCGATCTGAAGAGGACCATGTATTGGCCTAATATGACGAAAGAGATAACCTACTTTGTGACATGCTAAATACTACGATGCACGTCATCGTCGGGTAGAGTTCTGAGCAGGAAACTGGGTATTCTTGAAGATACGTCCGATGCATAGAGTCTCGCAGATATGTGGGCGGAAGAAGCTCAGTCCTAGAAATATGGGACCCTATAGGATCCTGGAGCGCATTGAACCCTTGGCTTATAGATTGAAGCTGCCGTCGGAGTTGGCAGGTTTGCATGACGTCTTCCACGTCTCCTCCCTTAGGAGGGCTCTCCTACGGCCAGAGCAGTAGATTTCCATTACAGCTAGCTCAGTAGCATTTGATCGATCAGTCCGCTTGGAGCATGTATGGATAGACGATACAATAGTAAGAGTCTTGCGGCGAAAGAAGGTCCCGGTGGTCAATGTACTATGGTCGAATCACGGACAGGAAGAGCACACCTGGGAGTCCCAAGACCTTATGCAACAAAAGTACCCGGAACTTTTCGCGATAAGTATAACTTTAACCGCCTAAAAAATTCTCAACCATTTACTTTTAGTAGGAACCCCCGTAGGCCTAATGATGAGTACTTTTTGTACTCATATTTTAGTATAATTTTAATATAGTTTTAATAGGAATTTATATAATTTATATGTATTTTCTTATTTAATTCATTCCTTTTTACTTATTCAACTAATTTAAGCTTAGTTTATATTTTTCAGGTTTTCTGGAAATTTTTGGACGAAATTTATAAATACACACCCAAGGTCACGGGCGTGACCTGGGGGCGTGACCACTGGATTGGACTGTGTTCGACGAAAGCACGGGAGAAAGATGAACTACGCCTCGCCAATTGTGTTCGACGAAAGCGCGGGAGTTCGACGAACTGCGCCTGGCGAACTCCTATCGACGAACGGGCGAGAGATCGACGAACCTCGTTCGACGAATATGTGGGCGATCGACGAACTGTCGCCTGGCGTCCTCCGATCGATGAACGGGCGAGAGATCGACGAACCGCGTTCGACAAATATGTGGGCGATCGACGAACTGTCGCCTGGCGGCCTCCGATCAACGAACAGGCTAGAGTTCGACGAATTGCGTTCGACGAATATTCAACAGCGCCTCCTTCCCGCCAATGCTTCCCGCCAGCAATTAATCTAGAAGGCGCCTTCTCCGCTGCTGCTTCAATCACGCATGTTACACGCCCCTTGGTCACGGGCATGACAAAGGGCGTGTAGCACCAAAAAATTAACTATTTAAGGGGAGCTTTTCCTGATGATCAGGAGACGAATTGTTTTGGAGTTTTAGCTTATTTCTTGCACTGCTTTCTTACTCTTGTATGTCTTTTCCTTCTTGTACTTTTATTTCCCAAGCTTGTAACTTTCAATTTCTAGTTGTAACTTCATTTGCAAATTAATAAAATAGTTACTTTCCTCTTATTCTACTCTCACTTTTCATCATGCACTTCTTTTATTTCATTGTTTCCGCCATCTCTATGAGTAGCTAAATTCTATTAGTACTCGACTGAGATGATCCAAGGAAAATATAATTCATGATTTAATTTTTAGTTTCTCTTTCTCTTTCTTAGAATACTTAAGATTTATCCTTGAACTTTATTGGATTGAGATTATATTGTCGATATATTATTCTCATTCTTGTTTTCGTAATCTAATAACCGAGAGGTTTTGAATTCGAATCGATCATTTCAAGGATAAAGAGAGTTGAATGCACTCCTCAAGCGAGGATGACATAATTCTCCCGGATTGGAGTCAATTTTAATAGAGGGGTTCACTACGATAAAGCGAGTTTTAGGGATTTTGATTCTAGAACAAAAATTCTATTGATCAAACTAAACTCAGTTGAGCGTATCCTCGAGAGAGGTGTGTTCATAAATTGGGAACCTCCACGGTCAAGTAATTTCTTAAGAGAATTAGAAGTTGTTCTTATTATAGTTTATTTTCCAAGGTGATTCAAGGTTGAGTACTAGTCTTTAAACTCATCAATTTAAAAACAGTTGTTCCTTTTTCTTGCAACCAACCAACCACAAGTTTTATTTGATAAGATAATAAAGATTTTCCGAAGTAAGAGTACTCAACCGCCCCGAGTCTAATATGACCTTGTTTTTTATAACCTATACTACATTTGATACGGTACACTTGCCGTTATCGTTTGCGGATATAGTTTTTGCGCATCAAGTTTTTGGCGCCGTTACTGGAGACTACGGTTGATATTTCTAAAAGAGAAATATCTATTAATTTTATCGTTCTCTTTCCGTCTCCTTTTCTATTTTTTTTTAAAAAAGAATCTTAAAATAAGCGTAATCTAAATTCTCGGAAAGGACGCTTTGGGCTTGAATTCACATCACAGCCTCTAGTACCTTGCGAGCCCTTCACCGGGTTGACCTTGGGAAGTCCGGGATTAAGTAAACCCATTTTTTAAAAGAAGAAAAAACTATATAAATATTTTTTATTAATATTATTCTAAAAATTTCATTCATTTAAGTGAAAGTTGTTCCCTTTTTTATCTTTATTATGCAATTATCTGAATTGGCCGTTAAAGTTGCCGAGCTTCAAAACCAACTTTATCTCTTACAAGCCGCACGAAGGCGCCAATTTAGTTGTTATTATTGTGGTGCTCCTCATCAATGTGAGGAATGTTATTTACAGTCTTATTCTCAAAATAATTATTATGAAAATAATTATCCTCAATATTATGCAAATAATTTTGATTATAATTACGATCATAATTTTTCCTCTTTTCATGAAAATAATTTTTCAAACTTTGAAGAAAATGTTTTTTCTAATGAGAATAATTTTTCGGCGTTTAATAATTGTTCTTCTAGCTCCGAAGTAGATTATTCCTGGTGGCAAGCTCACCCGGATAGTACTCAGAGCGATGAATCTTTAGATCCGAATTTTTGCTTTTCTTCTTATACACCGCAATTTTCGTTCTCTAATTTTTGGGAAATTCCGCAGATTCAAATAGATACTTCCCCCCAAAATTTAGAGGAAAATATTATTTCGTCTAGTGTTTTTTCTCCACCTCTTGATAATTTAGTTATGGAGGAACATGTGCTTTCATGTAATCCCATAACTTCTCTTACCAAAGATGAAGAAAAATTTTCTTACCATGATTTTCTTAATGTTTTGGGCACCCCAGAAGAACTAGAAGAAGAACAAGTTTCTTCCCCTACTCCACCCGGATCTTATTTTCTTTGTCATGAATTTTCGCAAATTTCTTCCATCCAACCGAAAATTCATGAAAATTTCGTGTCCGAAAATTTTATTTCACTTGGTAGTGCACTAGATTCTTCTGATGAAAATTTTATTTTAGAAAAGGAACAACCGGAGCTTAATCATATATTTTCGCGAGCGCCTCCTCCTTGCAAAAAAATTAGCTGAATCATTTATTTGCGATTCTGTAAAAACTAATAATTTACAGGTTGAAGATGAGCCGTTACTACCCCAAAGAATTGACGATCCATATGTCGCTTATCTTTATAAAACCAAATCACCTCAGGTATGTATAGGTGATTTGGATTTGCATATTCAAGATCAAAGACAAATGAAGAATAACATGTTAAGCGGAGGAGTAGTCGGGCGACTAACGCCAGCACATTCAACTACGCGTGAATTAGGGGAGTTGCATGTCCACTTCTCTTTTCCATTTTCGTTTTCCTAACACTAACCGTCTAGCTTAAAGACGGGAAAAAGAAAGTGCTCTTGGGAGGCACCCCTTGCTTATCTTTAATTTAATGTATTTTTTTTGTTTATTTTCCTTCAAGTGTTCTTCATACTTAGTTTTAAACATTGGGGACAATGTTTAATTTTAAGTATGGGGGTGTAGCTTTGCGTTCACTGCATTTTTATTTGAAAAAAGATTTTTTTTTTATAATTTAATAAAAATCTAATTTCTTGGAAAGGGAGCTTTGGGCTTGAACTCCATCACAACTCCTAGTACCTTGCCTAGCATTGTTGTTTTTATTCTTCTAGAAATCTAGTTTGAAGAGTAAATATAAGCATTCTTACGTTTTTAATTTAGCTAATATTTTGTTTTATCAGATTTTGTTAGATTTAAATTTGAAGTAATTTAGTTTTAAAAAACACTTTATGTTTATAATTCAATTGTAGAACGTATTTAGCACTTCTTCTCTTTTTAATTCTAAATGGCTCCACTTTGTAGAAAATTCGCAAAACAAACTTAGATTTTTATTATATTCTCTTTTAACTTTAAAGATCTTAAGAAATTGCATTCCACTAAAAAAATTTGTTCTCGAAATAGTTTAATTGAAAAACTAAGAATTATTTTCTTTATCCCCACCCTTTGTTGGCAAATAAATTTTTTTTTAAAAGATCATATGTCATGGGAATAAGAGGATAAAATTCATTATCCCCTAAACATATGCACCCAAAATCATTTAAAAGATTATATGTCATGATGTAAGAGGATAAAATTCATTACATCTAAAACATATACATTTTGGGTTTTTGATTGAAGAGAAATTTTTAAAAGATTATATGACATGGAAAATAAGAGGATAAAATTCATTATTTTCCTAAACATATACAAATTCGTATTCAAATAAGCTGAGGGGATAAAATTCTTCACCTCTATTTAAAATCTCTTCAATTTGCCAGTTTATTCAAACCCCTCTCTTTAGCCAATTTCACTAATTCTAGTTCTAAATAAAATTATTAAGAGAGCAATATTTTGGTATGTGTCTTTTCCTTAGCCTCTTTTTTATTAAAGTTTCTATAATTTCAATCTAACATTGGATATTAATTTCTACAATTTTGTTTGCTAAATAGTTATCTTGAGAAGTCTTTTTAGCTAAGCATGCCTCTCTTTTTGAATTACCACCATAATTTGCAACTTAATTCTTGAATTTCTAGAATTTATTTTTGACTTAGTCTTGATCTAATGAATTTTTAGTTAGTTAGAAATAACATCAATGTCTTATATTTTATCTCTCACTCTTTTGCTCTGGAATAGCAAAAACTCAAGTATGGGGGTGTTTGATGAGAACTTTTTGTACTCATCTTTTAGTATAATTTTAATATAGTTTTAATAGGAATTTATATAATTTATATGTATTTTCTTATTTAATTCATTCCTTTTTTACTTCTTCAACTAATTTAAGCTTAGTTTATATTTTTCAGGTTTTCTGGAAATTTTTGGATGAAATTTATAAATACACGCCCAAGGTCACGGGCATGACCTGGGGGCGTGACCACTGGATTCGACTGCATTCGACGAAAGTGCGGGAGATCAATGAACTGCGCCTGGCGAACAGCGTTCGACAAAAGCGCGGGAGTTCGACGAACTATGCCTGGCGAACTCCGATCGACGAACGGGCGAGAGATCGACGAACCACGTTCGATGAATATGTGGGCAATCGAGGAACTGTCGCCTGGAGGCCTCCGATCGACGAATGGGTGAGAGATCGACGAACCGCGTTCGACGAATATGTGGGCGATCGACGAACTGTCGCCTGGCGGCCTCCGATCGAAGAACAGGCCAAGTTCGACGAATTACGTTTGACGAATGTTCAACAGCGCCTCCTTCCCGCCAATGCTTCCCACCAGCAATTAATCTAGAAGGCTCCCTCTCCGCTGCTGCTTCAATCACGCCTGTTACACGCCGCTTGGTCATGGGCGTGACCAAGGGCGTGTAGCACCAAAAATTTAACTATTTAAGGGGAGCTTTTCCTGATGATCAGGAGACGAAAAGTTTGGGAGTTCTAGCTTATTTCTTGCACTATTTTCTTACTCTTGTATGTCTTTTCCTTCTTGTACTTTTATTTCCCAAGCTTGTAACTTTCAATTTATAGTTGTAACTTCATTTGCAAATTAAAAAAATAGTTACTTTCCTCTTATTCTACTCAAACTTTTCGTCATGCACTTCTTTTATTTCATTGTTTCCGCCATCTCTGAGTAGCTAAATTCTATTAGTACTCGACCGAGATGATTCAAGGAAAATATAATTCATGATTTAATTTTTAGTTTCTCTTTCTCTTCCTTAGAATACTTAAGATTTATCCTTGAACTTTGTTGGATTGAGATTATATTGTCGATATATAATTCTCATTCTTGTTTTCGTAATCTAATAACCGAGAGGTTTTGAATTCGAATTGATCATTTCAAGGATAAAGAGAGTTGAATGCACTCCTCAAGCGAGGATGACATAATTCTCCCGGATTGGAGTCAATTCCAATAGAGGGGTTCACTACGATAAAGCGAGTTTTAGGGATTTTGATTCTAGAACGAAAGTTCGATTGATCAAACTATACTCAGTTGAGTGTTGATGAGTCCCATTTATATACACATATTTGGACTCATCTGGGCTTATTTTCATGCATATGCACTTCACGTTTAGTCCTTTATTGCTTATATTTCACTTGAACACATTTCTTCACAAAGTGCACTCTTTGATCCCATTTTGGTGTGCAATTGCGTGCTATGTTTGTTGGGTGTAAGCACATGGTGCTCCCCAACCCTTTTTCTGTATTTGGATTGAGATGGAAGGGTATTCCCAGCTGTGTGATTGCTGTTTGTTGCTGTGCAGGTGGGTAGAACATCCATTTTGCCCAGATTTCATGTCTGCATGAATCGCACGGTCGTTTGTTTTCTTGACGCACGGTCGGATGCGATCATGCGCTCTCATCTATGGCCTAAAGAAGCATTCTGAATTTGGTCGTGCGTTTTTACGCAGGGTCTATTTTGATCTTGCGTGAGTAAAATCGCACGATCTCCTTTTTTGTCTAAAAAATTATGTTTTTTTTTGTTCACGCATGGTTGTGCGTTTCTAAAATGCGCGATCGAGCATGAACAAAATTCTGCAACTTTTCTATTTAAACTGCGATTTTTTAGGTTTTCAGGACCCGGACAGCTCCGCGATTTCTTCCGCCGGAAGGGGCCAACTGCTCCATTTTTCTTCTACCAAGGGAGGGTATCACTCCATAGTGTTTCCCCATCATCCTAAGCTCTAAAGAAGGTGATCTCCACTCCATATTATCCGGATTGCAAGGAAGAATGAGGGCATTGACGTGGACAACGTAGACACTCGAGAAGACGTGATAGAGGTGGTGAGAGCTTCAGAGATCCCGGACGCAACCGATGAATGGACTGTAGGACATGGATTGACAACCCAGTGCATCCTCCCATTTCTACGGCATAGTCTCGATCGTTGTTTGTATTTCTACCCTTATTTTCCTCTTTTAAGGTTGTATGGTATGAAATCACATATACTTTGATGATGAACCTTGCTTAAACCTATTTTAATTGCTATTTGCTTTCATTATGCTTTTATGAAAGTTTATTGTGTTTATGCTTGGTGTGTAGAATCATTATGGAGTGGTATGCCTGTGATCTTGGTTGAGCTTTGTTAGATGTGAATGCAACCCTCCTTTCCGCAAAGTGATTTCAATCCATTCTGTATGCCTACTCGTCCATCCGCCTAGCGAAGCGTGGCATAGCGGCCCGTATAATCCATTCGCCTAACGAAGCAGTGCTCTCAAGGCCTGCACAGTTCGATTCCGCACTTACCACTCCATCCGCTTGCCTACTCGTCCATCCGCCCTTGCGAATCGGTGCATAGCGGCCCGTGTAGTTTCCATCCCGCCTAGCGAAGCAGTGCGCTCAAGGCCTGCATAGGAGTAGTTGATTTAGTTCTTTTACTTTATTTTCCACAAACCAAATCACCCTCTCCCGCAATCCATCCGACCTAAGGACTTCAATCTCAAGTCTGTCCGCAATAGTTAACTCCACCTTACTGTGTTCCTTCGAGATCGATACTTGGGGATTCACTCCCACATTTTATATTACTTGAACGATCGGTACACTGTCATTTCGTGCCGCAGTCCTGCTACCGCCTATAGCGGTGTGCGAGATTTGCGCATCAAGAGTATCCTCGAGAGAGGTGTGTTCATAAATTGGGAACCACCACGGTCAAGTAATTTCTTAAGAGAATTAGAAGTTATTCTTATTATATTTTATTTTCCAAGGTGATTCAAGGTTGAGTACTAGTCTTTAAACTCATCAATTTAAAAATAGCTATTCCTCTTTTTTGCAACCAACCAACCACAAGTTTTATTTGATAAGATAATCGAGATTTTCTGAAGTAAGAGTACTCAACCGCCCAAAGTCTAATACGACCTTGGATTTTATAACCTATACTACATTCGATACGATACACTTGCCGTTATCATTTGCGGATATAGTTTTTGCGCATCACCTAACCTTAATTTCAGGGACGATTTTTTTATGTATTGCGATTTGTAATATCCCACAAATAACTAGACCTCTAGGAGGGTTTTTTGTCATGACTAGTTCATGACAAAGCCCTAGGAAAACCAATAGAACCTTACGAACCTAGTGAAGCAGGAGGAATCACCTTGGTCTACAAATAGCAACTACTGGTTACCTAGCATAGCGTATGACTTTTAGGCCTCAAGTTGACCAACTAACCCCACCATGACACCCCTAACCCCATAGGGAGTCCCTTGGGTTACTTAGGGCCCATCTGGGTCAACCAAAGTGGTCAAGTTGACCAAAGTCAACCATAACCCTAGATATGTCAAAATAGTCAATTAAGGACCAATTAGTCTCCAATTGGTCAAATTGACCTCACCCAAACGTTCTTAACCCTTAAAGGAGTTCAATGAGTTACTAACAACCCATTGGGTCCAATTAAATCCATGAATGGGGACAAAATCAACATTTGGACCCAAAAAGCCTAATTCGGCGTAGTTAGGTCAAAGTGACTCAATTTGACCCAAATTGATCACACCAAGTCACAATTGGCCTTGGGTGGTGTCAAGAGACCTAAGAACACCCATTTGGGTTAGTCACACCACCTAAATTGATCTAGGATTAGGTTAAACCAATTGGGGTTAATTAAGACAAAATTGGGAAAATCAAGCCAAGGCTAAATCCAATTGGGCTAGGCCCAATTATGGTGATCCACTAAGTCCTCATGACTTAGATTACATGAAATACCTTTCAATTTCTGGAGGGGGTGACTAGGATAGAGAGAATTGGAGTTTCCCCCAAATTGAAGAGAGAGAAAGGAGCATTCATGGATTTGAATGCTATAAGTCACCCAATTCCTCCTCTAATGGTTCAAATTCATCCCATTTAATTAATTTGGAGGAGATTCATGGCTTTTCCCGGCCTCCTAGAGGAGGAATTCAAGGAGTTCAAGGTGTCCAAAACGTCCCCCTTCATGGCCATTAATGGCAATCAATATTGTAACCTCCCCCTCCCTCAATTGAGGTCTTTAACACCTTTAGAGGTCGGAGAGGAGAAAAACCCCCATCATTCCAGAAGAGATCGTGCTCTCTAAGCTAAGATTGACCATGGCCCCCAAAGCTTCCCAAGCCTCCATGGTGAACCGACGATTGACTAGGCAAACGACCACCACTCAGGTCCGATCCTCTTCTCCTCCCTTGGTGCATAGATCCCAATCAAATTGGGGCTTGATTCTACCCAAATCAGGCTCGGATCAAGCTTCCCAAGGGGCTCGTTTTTTAGCCTCTTTCCCCTACCAGGAAACCTCCTTTCGGCCACCTCCGACCGGCAAACCACCCCCAATCACCGACCACCACCTCGACGAAGGTGGTTTTGGCAATAGCCGGCCGGGAGGGTGCATGGGTGGCCGGCAAATCAAGCCTAAAGTTCTCCCAAGACGGGAGGTCGTGTACCGTCCATCTATTGGGGATGATGACCACCAGCCGTCGGATGGCGCGATCTGCTATAAGCAGATCAAAATGATTTAATGTATATATTTTATTTCATTCTACACATATTATGTAGCAGATAGTTTTATTTATTAAAATTACTTAAAGGCTTCTTTAGTAAAAGTGTTGAACATGAAAAAGGTGGTCCTAAAGGTCAACTTTATTTCAAAAAAATTTTCATGCAATTTGACCCACATGATCTCTCTCAACACCCATTTTGGTGCAAGTTGTCCCTAGGGATAACCATAAATCAAATTGAGTGCCCCTCTGATCCACTCAGTAAAATAGCCTGAAACTTTAACCATAGGCCAGTCTAGCCATGACTTAAATCATATCCAAAAATTAGAGTTTTTAGAAATGATTTTTCTATAGTTTTTGTAATAATTTAATAAATCACACATGGGTTAAATATAGGGTCTATGGACCTCCCTAAATCCCACAATTCTCCGGTGGATGGCTTGTGGGGTCATTATATGGCCATGATAAAAATCTCAGCCCATTTGGGTTTGTTTGGACTTAGTAAATTAGGGTCCAACCTTAGTCACCTAGGGAAAGTTTACCCTAGTTCACCGAAAGTGCACTTTGTGGTTTTGAGTGACCATCCCTCAACCAAATGAGATGAAACTCTTGGCACCACTTTGTTATCACATGAAACACCCCCACAAGTAATTTTAGAGGGTTTAGGGTTGGAATACAAGAAAACCTAGTTCAACCCCTAGGGATAATTATTGGGGCTAATGAAGGAAATGGGGTCACATTTCCATGGTTGGGCTTGAAACTTTGTATATAGTTTCAGAGGGTGAATATATATACCCTGGATAATTATGTTGAAATTGTTAGAGATATTATCACCCACTGAACATTTAATATTTAAATTGGGAACTTTCATTTCAAGTGCAAAATATATGGTCATATATTTTAGGAAAATCGTGAAACTTTGATAATGATTTTTTTATGATGCTATGAGTCTCTGGAAAATTTATTATAATTTTTAGATAAGGTAATTTGGTAATTCCTTCACAATGTGCAAAATATTAGTTTCCATGACTTCAATTATTAATGTGGTCATATAATTTTAGAAAAATGTGAAATTTGATCAGAGAGCCTCTAGGGTTATTATAATGCTCTGCAATTTATATTATAATTATTGGACGAGGATTTACAGTGATTCCTTCACAAATTCATTAAATTCAGTTCTCTTGAAATAGTTAATTATATGACCAACTGATTTATGAAAAAATAGTACTTAGCCAATAAACCTTTTAGGTCATCATGGTGCTCTGCAAATTTTGTTATAATTATTGGATGAGATTATGTAGTGGTTCCTTCACAAATTGATTTAGATTTAGTTCCTTAAAACTAATTAATTATGTGGCTAAATGAAATTAAGAAAAAAATATGAAATTTGGCCAGTGAGCTTCTCTGGTCAATATGGTGCTCTGGTAATTTTATCATAATTTTGGGATGAATATTTACTGTACTTTGTTCATATATTTGTTAAAAGTAGCATTTGTGATTTATTTAAATTATATGGGCACATGACATTGTAAAATACTCAATCTCTGTTAGAGGACATGTTAGGCCTATTCGAACCCATGGGAATTGATTCATGTCATTTGGGTAAGAGGAAGTTGAAGTTCCTTCACAAATTTGGATTATGTCTTAATTATTCATATAATGATTTCCATGGAAATAATCAGGGAGAAAAATATAAATTATTGATATCTTCAATATAGACCATAACAACCCTCTCGATGTGTGGTTCATCATATGAAAACCTTGGGAACATATGAGACCTTCATAAATGTCAATCTTTCCCCTTAAGATTGAAGTGGTTTGCGGATAGCCAAAAAGGAGTTTAGTGGTTTTGGGTCTTTCTATGAGTTCTTGGGTAGGGATTCTTTAGTGAGAGGTTATGTAGGTGAATTCTAGGGTGGTAAGGCAAATGTTGAAACCAATAAATTGGTCTCTCGAGGAATTCAGGCCCTCAACAAGTTAAGGGGTGACCTCACACTTACTCCTCCCAAGGGAGAGCTCTAGACTAAGAGTCTAAGGAACTAGGAACAAGGGCAAGGGCTTAGCGAGGAGGTCCCACCACACACCTGGAAGATCTTAGAGCGCTTCCCCTCCCAAGCCAATGCCAAGCTTGGGCACCTTTGGAGGCTCTCTCTACCCAACAAAGGAACTTAGGAAGAGAGGAGGCCAAAAGGGAGCCCTCCAAATGGTGGCCCCTTGGGCTTATTTATAGTTTTTGGAACCAGGTCTGCAAATAGCCAGATTCTGGCCTACGAGATTACGAAAATACCCCCGGATTTGGCCTGCGAACAGCCAGATCTTGCTGTTCAGAGGCACTAAACGAAGTCCAGAACACCTTCCCAGGGCCGGGAGAGAGGGGGCTGGCCTCCTCCCTTGCTCGCCCCCTCATTGGGCTGGGCGAGCCCGGGAGGTCGCCCACCCCTCTGGCTCGCCCTCTGCTGGGGCGGGGCGAGCCAGGAGGTCACCCCCTCCTAGGCTCGCCCCCTACTGGGCGGGGCGATCCGGGAGGTCGCCCCCTCCTGGGCTTGCCCCCTGCTGGGGCGGGGTGAGCCGGGAGGTCGCCCTCCTCCTAGGCTCGCCCCCTACTGGGGCGGGGCGAGCCGGGAGGTCACGTGCCTATGGCTCGTCCCCTTGCTGGGGCAGGGCAAGCCGGGAGGTCGCGTGCCTCCGGCTCGCCCCCTGCTGGGGCGGGGCGAGCCGGGAGGTCAACCCTCTCCTGGGCTCACCCCCTTTGCTAGGGCGGGGGCGAGCCCAGGAGGCCGTGTGCCTCTGGCTCGCCCCCTTGCTGGGGCGGGGGCGAGCCCAGGAGGCTGCGTGCCTCCGGTTCACCGCTCCTACGGGATGGGCGAGCGGGAGGCCTCCGCCTCCACCGCTCGCTCCCTTCTTTTTGAGCGGGGCACACGCTCGGAAAGAAAAGTCCAACCCCGCATATTCGGCGAGTGGTGCTGAAAGCCTGACTAGCGGAGCCACCTCGGGGGAAAACACTTACCATCCCCGAGACACCATCCTACCCCGCCGGCTAGTGAGAGCCCGGATAGCGGAGCCACCTCGGGGGAAAAACACTTACCCTCCCCGAGAGGCCATTCTACCCCACCGACTAGTGAGAGCCCGGCTAGCGGAGCCACCTCAGGGGGAAAAACACTTACCCTCCCCGAGAGGTCATCCTACCCCGCCGGCTAGAGAGAGCCCGGCTAGCGGAGCCACCTAGGGGGAAAACACTTACCCTCCCCGAGAGGCCATCCTACCCCGCCGGCTAGTGAGAGCCCGCTAGCTGAGCCACCTCGGTGGATAAACACTTACCCTCCCCGAGAGTCCATCCTACCCCGCCGGCTAGTGAGAGCCCGGCTAGTAGAGTCACATCGGGGGAAAACACTTACCCTCCCCGATAGGCCATCCTACCCCGCCCGCTAGCGAGAGCCAGGTTAGCGGAGCCACCTCACGGGGAAAACACTTACCCTACCCGAGAGGCCATCCTACCCCGCCGCCTGTAAGACCCCAAATGGCATGTGCACCCAAAATACCAAAAAAATGAACATGAGCTGAATCAGGGAGCTAGCGCCAGGCGCTAGTGCTAGCTCCGACGGTAGTGCCTCTCAACGGTACGGACTTAGGGCTAGCGCCAGGCGCTAGCCACTAGCGCCGGCGGTAGCGCTAAATATTAAATACCCTCAAACCCGACTTTTCAGCCATTTTTCTTTGAAATCCTTGGAAGTCCTGAGGGCAGAGAGCTGGGAGAAAGGAAGGAGAGCCGTTGGAGTCGATCTTTCATCGTGCCAGGAGGGAGGTTAGTGAAGAAGCATCTGCGTGCGTGTGCCACCGCGGATTCCAGCCATTTCTCTCTCAATTCTATGGCACCGAAACGGCCTACAAGGGTAATGAATCTCCCCCTAATCCTTGAACATGTACGTCCTTTGATTTGCATGTATTTCGGGAGACTTCTACTAATTAGTGGATTGGATCTTCCGGTGGGATGAAGGTATTCCCCCACAAATTGCATATAGAGTCCGGAATGGTAGTACGGGCATAGGCATGCTGTGTGAAACCCATCTGGACAGATCGAGTCGGATTGGTGATGTTTTATTGTGTGTAGCGTGCCGGAGAAAATCCGTGTACATGCTGTGATTCGGGTCATGTGACTGTTATTGTGCAGAAAATAGGACCTGGAGGTGTTTCCCAGGCTGTACCCGATATATCGTAGCAGAACTAAATTCTGTTACTAGCGCCGGGCGCTAGCGTTAGCGCTGGTGCTAGCGCCCATCATAAAGACTGTATGTTTCTGTGCTACCCAAATTCCCGTAGTCTGGATAGGTAGCAGGAGAAGCTGTGGAACTTGCAAAACCCAGCTTTAAGAAATGGGTATTGGGTGAAGCTTACCTGTATCGTGTATACTACGATGATTGAGCACGGGTATAGCTGAGCCGAACCCCACATAGTGGTGGTGAAGAGGTCGCTCCTCGTTGCACCGGGCTATGGAAGAGTGCCGTAACTTCGGTTACGGGCTAGCTCAATTTGCTTGTCTAAGTTGAAATAAGACTTAGCGTAAGGGCGTAACTCAGGGAGTATGCCAAAGTGTGCCTTGAGAGCACGAAGCGGGTGGCTTGGTTTGCCTCCGTTGGTGTTGTTTGCGGATATATATATATATGTTGCTGACTCTTACTCGCAGGGAAGGAGCACCGCTGCCCCGAGTGTGGGGCGGGGTCGTTATAAATCTTGGTCAGCTAAAGCTGACCGGTTGCTTGTTTTCCCACCAATTGGTGGATTTGCTTATACAGGTCCCGGTGAGACTAGTGGGAGATAGCGGGCTGAAGCCCCTGCTGCTGTGCTGTGCTGGCCCTTGAAGGCCAAAGCTTTTGTTTACTTTTTTTCATGTGTGGCCGGCCTGCGTGTCGATGTCTGGAAGCCACCCTTTTGATGTAAACAAACTCATGTAAATAACTGTTTATGTATTTCATTCCTAGTAGTAATGTGGACTTGTTATAAACTGGTTTTAAATGAAAATAAATATGCTTTCGTGTTGCGACTCTGATGCTGAGATAGTTATAGTTTTTAACTGTTTAACACTAATTTTAGTAACACGCTCTTCTGTTCATTTCATATGGCGTGGGGTCCCGACCGGACCTACTGTTATATGTTATGTGACAGGGAGGGTGTTACAAATTGGTATCAGCTACGGGTCTCGATCCCTTTCCGTCTGAATTCGTGGTCGAATTCTTTTAAGGGGTGGTGAGCACGTGTGTGCGTCGCCTTTAAATCATGTAAATAACCAGTAATTGTCCACTTTAGGAATAAAATACATGTGTGATTGTCGCAACATAGTGGAATCTGGGTATTCCTTTGCTGTTTAATGCTACAATTCGGTTGCTTAATTATGTTTTGTTACACGATTATAGGTGCTTTGGGGTCCTGCAGGAAGGATCCAACCTCGTAACATCATGGAGAGTGCTGAAACAGTTCGTGTGGTCAAATACGGTTATGGCAACTTTACTTGCGCAACCCAAAATACCACCGCAGAACCAGTGTTTACACCTCGAGCAGGGAGAGCACTCTATAGATGATTACTTGAATGAATTCCTATGACTGGACTGTTTTACGGGGTCAACATGGGGCGATGAGGAGACCAGAGTCCACAAGTTTTACAACGGTCTGCGGGGTGACTTACGTCAAGCACTCGCGGGACCGAAGTTACATAGCTTCCATGCAGTGGTGCGAGCGGCTAGATCTCTGGAAATGAATTTGACATGTGAGCAAAGCATGAAAGACACCATCGTAAGCAGTCTAAGAGGAAGAGGAAGGGTGGGCAGTTGAATCTACCTTCCTCTAGCGTGGCAGAAGTTGCCACCACTCGGGTTCCCCTAACGTGCTACACATGTGACAAAAAGGGACACATTGCTCGTGACTGCCGAAGTGGGCCCCCAAAGTTAGTATTCCGAGGCAGGGACTCTACATGTATGATGGGTCCAGCTTATGAGGATAAAGGTAAAAGTGTAACAAATGCGACGGTGATCATCCTGAACGCTGCAAAGTCTGGGAAACGCAGATGGAGCAAAAGATCGAGAGCTTCTGGGTCAGCTCAAGCTTCAGTATCAGGAGTGACTGGGCGAGGCCCAATCATCTGTTACAACTGCGGCAAGCCGGGACATATAGCACGTGACTGTCGTAGTGGGAAGAAGCTAGTTGCAGCCTATGCGGCAGAGAAAGGGAAGGCGGCAGAGTCAACCGCATCCCACACTACTCCAGCCAAGCCTAGAGTTTACAACCTTGGCCAGCAGGAGGCCATCAAATAGAACGATGTGGTGACATGTATGCGATAGTATATAGCTTTTGTTGTTTTTTATACTTCATACCTTGTTGCACTGCTTGTTAACTGATCGTGTACTAGGCTTTGACCTAATCTTTAACTATCCTGCGAGAGCACTATTATATACGGGTGCTTCACATTCCTTTCTATCGGAGGCCTTCATACAGCAGCTTGGAGTGCATTCGTCGTTTAGACAGGAACGATTAGATGTGTTGCTACCTAATGGGTGTTCGATGCGCGCAGATCGAGGATGTGTGGTAAAGGTACGAATAGGTTGTCAAGACTTTGATTTGGAAGCACTGATACTCCCGCTTTCGGAATTCGATGTGATCTTTAGTATGGACTGGCTGTCAGCGCAGCAGGCCTACATTGATTGCACTTCTAAAGAGGTCACACTGGGGCGAAATATCGAACGTGCGACTACGTTTGCTGGTTTGCATGGATCGAGCAAGACACTGATGTCTGCTGTCCAAGTGGTCAAGGTGGTTCGGCAAGGCGCAGAGTTATGTGTTGTGCTAGTGGGGGCTGCAAAGCCTCAACCCAGTCTGAGTGATGTTCCTGTGATTTCAGAGTATCCAGATGTGTTTCCGAAAGATCTTCCTGGGGCTCCACCTCAGCGAGATATTGACTTCACTATAGAGCTGGTGCCAGGTGCCAAACCTATTTCACGCTCTCCGTACCGAATTGCGCCAAAGGAGATGGCAGAATTGAAAGTTCAATTACAGGAGTTGCTAGAGCAGGGTTATATATGTCCAAGTACCTCCCCTTGGGGTGCTCCGGCCCTTTTTGTGAAGAAGAAGGACGGAAGCCTGTGTCTATGCATTGACTACCGAGAATAGAACAAGCTGACCGAAAAGAACAAGTATCCGATTCCTCGAATCGATGACTTATTCGATCAGCTAGTTGGGACAACTGTGTATTCAACGTTGGATCTCAAATCCGGCTATTACCAGTTGCGAATTCGGGATTGTGATATCCCCAAGACAGCATTCAGTACCCGCTACAGACACTTCGAGTTTACAGTGATGCCGTTTGGATTAACGAATGCGCCGTCAGTATTTATGTATCTGATGAATAGGACCTTTCGAGAGTACCTTGATCGGTTTGTCAGTGTATTCATTGACGATATCTTGGTGTACTCTCAGTCTGAAGAAGGGCACGTGATTCATTTGCGTGAAGTTTTGGAAACCCTTCGACGTAGTCAGCTTTATGCCAAGTTTTCCAAGTGCGAGTTCTGGCTAGCCTCAGTAGCGTTCCTTGGTCATGTTGTTAGTGGCGAGGGTATCGCAGTAGATCCAGCAAAGATCGATGCAATCCAGAAGTGGCCCGTTTTGGCATCAGTAGCGGAAGTCAGGAGTTTCCTTGGACTTGTTGGCTACTATCGGCGCTTCGTAGAAAACTTTTCGCGGATCGCTCTACCTCTCACCACCTTGACGAGGAAGGATCAGAAGTTCGTTTGGTCACCAGAGTGTGCACGGGCTTTTGAGGAACTGAAGAGGCGTCTGACCACATCACCAATTTTTTGTTTTGCCATCTGGTGCAGAGGGTTATGAAATTTACAGTGATGCGTCAGGGAGCAGCTTAGTGATAAGTAATAAAATATATGTATTTTTAGTATAATTATTAGTATAGTTTTAATTAATATTGTGAATTTTCTATGTAAATTAATGAATAAATTGCTTCTTTATTATTTCTGGTTTCTAACTTAGTTTTATTTTTGTTTTTGCAAAATTTTCCCAGGTCACGCCCTCAGACACGCCCGTGACCAAGGACGTGTAATTTTAAAAGCCAAATTTCCAGTTGGCAGCCGTTTTCAGGTGAAATCTCGAAGAGTTGACCAAGTCACGCCCGTGACTCTACAAGTCACGCCCGTGTTCCAGCAGAGTCACGCCCGTGAGCTGCCAGCGCGTCACGTCTCGAAGCCGCGCCCATGCTGCCGACATCAGCCACCCATAGTCACACCCGTGACTCACAAAGTCACGCCCGTGACTCACAAAGTCACGCCCGTGACATACCAAGTCACGCCCGTGTGCAGCCATGTTTGACGGCCGGACCTTCCAGAAGACGGCGAATACAGCCGAGCAAATGTCACGCCCTAAGTCACGGCCGTGACATTCAAGTCACGCCCGTGACCTAGGGCGTGTAAAACTCAAATTTTTCCTATAAATAGAGGGGCTCGGCTGAAGTATTTTTCATCCAAATTTTGAGTAGTTCTTGTTGTATTGTGAGTTCTTTTGAGTGATTGTGAGCTTCTCTTATGCAATTCAGTTTAAGTTCGTTTTAAGTTTTTTTCGTCTTCCTAGTCTAGTTGTATTGCTGATTTCAGAAATAAAATGATGTTTTTCTCATTTGGATCATCTTCCTTTTTATTAATGTTAGCGTGTGTGCGTGTATGAGTTTAGCTTTATTGCTTTCATAATTTAGTTTTATTGCTTTTATAGTTAGGTTTATTGCTTTCATAATCTAGGTTTACTGTTTTCATAGCTTAGATTTACAAGCTTTCATAAAATAGTTTTATCGTTTTCTTTTTCGCTTTATTTTATCACTTTCATTTTAAACGCTTTCTTTTCAGTTTTTTTTAGAGTGTGTGCGTGTATGAGATTACATTTTTCTTTTTTTTTGTAACTTAGTTTTATTTCAGTCTTCATATAACTGCTATATACCACCCCCATCTTGAATAAGAGGCTAATTAAATTTAGCATTTATTTAAGTCGGTTGGGACGGATATTATTTCTGCACCTTTATAAGTCTTTTCATTTCTATACCACCCCCATCTTGAATAAGAGGCTAATTAACTTTAGCATTTATTTAAGTCGGTTGGGACGGATATTATTTCTGCACCTTGATAAGTCTTTTCATTTCTATACCACCCCCTTCTTGAATAAGAGGCTAAGAACTTTTTAGCGCTTGTTTAAGGTGGTTGGGACGGATACTATTACTGTTTTTTATATAAGTCTTTTTATTTCCTTTTTATCCGCTTATATCTGCTTTAATCTTTAAACATGTATTTTTCAACCGATAATGCCGTCTCCATTCCGATGAGTGGCTAATTTCCTTTAGCACACGACGTCGAAAAGCATTGGGACACAAAAAATAGTTTTTCTATAAAATTAAAACAACTCTTTCTAAAATAATTAACGCTTAAGGTTTACCCGAGAATCACGTTGAGTGGAGCCACATAATCGATGTGTGGTTTTCATTTCCGTTTTCGTACCTAGTTAGCCGAGAGGCTCGTGCGTACGGATTGATCGCTCACGGGTAAAGAGAAGTGCGCTCTACCCTCGAGAGAGGACGAGGTAATTCTCCCGAATTGGAAATAAAAACCCAATAGCGGGGTTCACAACATAAAGCGAGTATTAAGAACATTCGATTGTAGAACGAGAGTTCGGTCGAATATTCATAATCTCAGGTGGGCGTACCCTCGAGAGAGGAGCGTTCATAATTATGGAACCTCCACGGTCAAGTCATCTTAATATTTTGAAAAGTCATCACTTTTAATTCTACGAAAAAAATCTATTTTCGTCTCAAGGTAATTCGACGTCGCGCGCTATCTTTCTCATCGCTTAGAACTCTAGTTAATCGCTTATTATCGTCTTTCGCATTTTATCACTTAGAACTCTAGTTAAACCAACTAAAAATATTATTCCGATAAAATAATAGTTCGTTCCTCGAAGTAGCATAATCAACACGACCCGCGGAAATATACGATCCCGATATTTTCAAAAAAATATCCTGTATTACTTGCGATAAGGTATACTTGCCTTTATCAAATGATTAATTTGGACTAAGAATTCAAACACAGCTTTCCAAACTCATTTAGTGCAAAACTCTCCTTTTCTACTTTTCAATTCAATAGAATTCGGCGTTGTAGCCGAGGCGTAATTGTCAATATTCCGAAAGAAGAAAAAGACCGTTACTTCTATCCTTCAATAGGATAACGGTTAATTTCTCAAAGTAGGAGTACTTGCAAGACTCTTCGAAAATATCCGTTAATTCTAAACTCTTAATATAAAGGTTATCTTTTATTTATAAAACAAAAGAAGAAGTCCGAACAAAATCATCAAGTTTTTGGCGCCGTTACCGGGGATCTTTGTGTTGTTATTTGAAAGTAGGAACTGCTATTAATTTTATTCCTTATCTATATATTTTAAAATATATATATATATATATATATATATATATATATATAATATAAAAAAATATATATATATAAAAACTTATATTTATAAAAATTAACAATAAAACAGAAAATCCAAAAATATTGTTTTTAGTATATGACCCGAGGAAACTCGTCGGACGATTCGACTATTCCTTTTGACCCCGAAATCGAGCGCACTCTTCGTGAGCGCATCCGATCTCGTGATCAAAACTTACTCGAAACCCCCGAAGAGTCAATCGGAAATACTGCAAATATGGGCGATCCAATTCCAAATGCGGCCCCGGCCCGGACCATGGCATATTATGCCCGGCCGAATTTGGACGATACAGGATCAAGTATTACTCGCCCAACAGTTAATAATAATAATTTCGAAATAAAATCCAGCATAATTCAAATGGTACAACAGTCGATTCAATTCGACGGTTTGCCAGATGAGGACCCAAATCAGCACCTTTCAAACTTTTTAGAAATATGCGACACCTTTAAAATTAATGGCATCACTGATGACGCCATTCGTTTACGCTTATTTCCATTTTCGCTACGGTCAAAGGCCAAATCGTGCTTGACTTCTCTTCCGAGAGGGTCCATAACCACGTGGGCCCAATTGATGGAATTTTTCTTAACTAAGTATTTTCCTCCGTCAAAAACCGCAAAACTACGCACGGATATCACATCCCTTGTGCAATTCGATTCCGAGTCTCTTTATGAGACTTGGGAGTGTTTTAAAGAATATTTGCGTAGGTGTCCTCAACACGCGCTACCAACTTGGCTGCAGGTCCAGACGTTTTATAATGGTTTAAATTTTTCTACGCGGCAGATGATTGATGCGGCCTCCGGGGGAACGTTAAACAACAAAACCCCGGAGACGGCTCAAGCTCTGATCGACGAAATGGCCATGAACGCGTACCAATGGAACGTGCCAAGGTCGCGTCCTAATAAACCGGCTGGTCTTTTTAAAGTGGACGCCACTACTTTCTTAGCCTCACAGGTAGAGCGGCTAAGTAAGCAGGTGGCGGAGATGACTGTTTCCTCCTCCACTCCCGCTTGGAATAATAATAATAATAATGTAATCGAAGAATCGGTGGATTACCTCGGTAATCCGGTTAGGCCCCCCTTCAACCCTAATAATAACCCGTATAGTAATAATTATAATCCGGGTTGGAGGACCCACCCTAATTTCTCCTGGAGCAATCCTAACAATGCTCAGAGGCCCCCAATTATGAATCCTCAAGGATTTCCGCAAGGATTTCCGCAGGGATTCCAGCCTCCTCCTCCAAAACCTTCGCCGCTCGAAGAAATTTTGTCTAAATATATCGCGTCCAACGATTCAAATATCCAGAATCTTACCGGATCGATTAAAAACTTGGAAAACCAGGTTGGACAACTTGCAAAGATGGTCTCCGAGCGGCCATACGGAGCTCTACCAGGGAATACGGAGCCAAACCCCAGGGAAAATGCCAACGCTATAACCCTTCGAAGCGGCAAGGAGGTCGTCTCCCCATTGCGGGTTGAGCCTAAGGTATGCATTTCGCCTCCGACCCCTCCACCCTCTTCCTCGATTCTAATTGTTCCGGATTCTCCGGTTGCGCCGAATGTTTCGAGTCCTCGAATTCCTTACCCGTCTAAAATTAATAAAGAGAAGGAGGACGAAAATTATCAAAATTTCTGCGTATTTTAAAACAAATTCAAATAAACGTCCCCTTCTGCGAGGCACTCTCCCAAATGCCGAAATACGCGAAATATCTTAAGGAGTTGCTTTCTAATAAAAAGCGACTCGAGGATGTTTCGCGTGTTTCCCTTAACGCGGAATGTTCGGCTGTTCTCCTTAACAAATTGCCGCCAAAACTGAACGACCCGGGACGGTTCTCCATCCCGTGTCTCTTTGGCAATATGTTAATAAAGTACGCTCTTGCGGATTTAGGCGCCAGCATCAATTTGATGCCCTTTTCTCTTTTCAAAAAACTCGATTTAGGCGTCCCAAGTCCAACAAAAATGAGTATCCAACTCGCGGATCGCTCGGTAAAGTACCCAATAGGTGTAGCGGAGGATGTTCTGGTCAAGGTCGACAAGTTTATCTTCCCGGTAGACTTTGTCATCCTGGACATAGAGGAGGACGTCGAGGTACCCATCATCCTCGGTCGCCCCTTTCTCGCAACCTCCCGCGCGTTAATCGATGTCAGTAACGGTCGCCTCCTCCTTCGAGTTGGAGACGACGAAATTACTTTACATATCAACCCCTCCATGCGGAACTCATTATCGAATGATGATTCCTGTTTCAATTTGGAATCCGCGTTTGTGGACGAGTGTTCTTCTCTTTCGGAATTGCTATCTTTAATGATAGACGATTCGGATCTGGCGAATCAACCTCCTTTAGACGAATTACCACCAAATTCGCCTTTCGAGCCTTTTGATTCGAAAGCTTTAAAAATCTCCACTTCCTATGAAGAACCTCCGGTCTTGGAGCTTAAGCAACTCCCCGACCATTTAAAATATGCTTTTCTAGCCGCGAACTTAAAACTTCCGGTTATAATATCGTCTACTTTAACTGATTCGGAAACATCCGAATTGGTTGAAGTTTTATCTAAACATCGTCGTGCAATTGCATGGCAAATTTCCGATATCAGGGGAATTAACCCCTCATTCTGCTCGCACAAAATTTTTCTCGAAGAAAACCCCCGCAAAACAATTCAGCCTCAACGGCGACTTAACCCGAACATGCGGGAAGTCGTTAAGACTGAAATTATTAAACTCCTCGATGCGGGGATTATCTATCCTATTTCCGACAGTACGTGGGTAGGCCCCGTACAAGTCGTCCCAAAAAAGGGCGGTATAACGGTCGTGGCAAACACGAATAATGAATTAATCCCAACTCGCACTGTTACGGGTTGGAGGGTGTGCATCGACTACAGAAAACTAAATGATGCCACCAGAAAAGACCACTTTCCGTTACCGTTTATTGATCAAATCTTAGAACGTCTCTCCGGTCATCCTTTCTATTGCTTCCTTGATGGTCTCTCGGGATTTTTCCAAATCCCTATTTCACCCGAGGACCAAGAAAAAACGACTTTTACTTGCCCTTTCGGCACCTTCGCATATCGACGAATGCCGTTTGGCCTCTGTAACGCGCCAGCTACATTCCAAAGATGTATGCTGGCAATATTTGGCGAGCTAGTAGAAGACATAATGGAAGTGTTCATGGATGACTTCTCCGCCTTTGGAGACTCTTTTAAAAATTGTCTAAAAAATTTAGATAGAGTCCTCCAACGGTACGAGGAGACAAACTTAGTCTTGAACTGGGAGAAATGCAACTTCATGGTCCGAGAGGGCTTAGTCCTCGGCCATAAAATTTCTTCCAAGGGGATGGAGGTCGATAGGGCCAAAGTCGCTATAATTGAACAACTTCCTGTTCCTTCGAACGTCAAATCAATTAGAAGTTTTCTTGGCCACGCAGGTTTTTATCGGCGGTTTATTCAAGATTTTTCAAGAATAACCAAACCGCTAACTCACCTCCTGGAAAAGGATTCCCCATTCATTTTTGACACGGCCTGCGTAGAGGCATTTGATTTTATAAAAAACAACTTATCAATTCTCCAATTCTGGTGGCGCCAGATTGGCCCCTTCCGTTCGAGATTATGTGCGACGCGAGCGATATCGCGGTAGGAGCTGTCTTAGGCCAACGCATAAATAAATATTTTCATCCAATATATTATGCTTCTCGCACACTCAATGCCGCACAGGCTAACTATACAACGACGGAAAAGGAACTTCTTGCCGTCATTTTTGCTTTTAATAAATTCAGGCCTTACGTAACACTTCCCACGTGATCGTTTTCACTGATCACTCCGCCCTAAAATATCTTTTGGCCAAAGTTGATGCCAAGCCTCGCTTACTTCGATGGATCCTCCTTTTACAGGAATTTGACTTAGAGAACCGAGATAAGAAAGGGGCTGAAAATTTAGCAGCCGACCACCTCTCACGTTTAGAACACCCCGTCGCAGAAGCGCTCGTCGAACCAGAAATAGATGATCGATTTCCTGAAGAGCGCCTTTTAATCATAAATAATACAAAAACTTCTTCTACCCCTTGGTTCGCAGATTACGCGAACTATTTAGTCGCGCGGGTCCTTCCAAAAGATTTTTCGACTCAGCAGAAGAAAAAATTCTTTTCTGACTTGAAAAACTACTTTTGGGAGGACCCCTTTCTCTTTCGCGTCTGCGCAGACCAAGTGATACGAAGATGTGTTTCAAGCAAGGAGGGTGCGCAAATATTGCGACACTGCCATGAGGGGCCGGCTGGAGGGCATTATCAAGCCAACCGGACCGCGCGGAAAGCATTCGAGTCAGGCTTTTATTGGCCCACTCTCTTTAAGGATGCTCACACTTTTATGAGTATATGCGATAGCTGCCAGCGGTCGGGTAACATCTCTCGTCGTGACGAGATGCCCCAAAACTTTTATTTAGAATGTGAAATCTTCGATTTGTGGGGCATAGACTTTGTAGGCCCCCTACCTCCTTCTTTTAATAATCGCTATATTTTAGTGGCGGTCGACTACGTATCTAGGTGGGCGGAAGCGCAAGCTCTGCCCACCAATGATGCGCGAGTCGTCGTCCATTTTCTAAAAAAATTATTTTCTCACTTCGGCACGCCCCGTGCAATAGTTAGTGATAGGGGCACGCACTTCTGCAACGCCCAGTTTTCAAAAAATTTATCTAAGTACGGCGTCACGCATAAGCTTGCCACCGCCTATCACCCCCAAACGAGCGGCCAAGTAGAGGTAGTAAATCGCGAGATAAAATGCATTCTGGAAAAAACCGTCTCTTTAAATAGGAAGGATTGGTCCTCAAAACTCGACAACGCGTTGTGGGCGTATCGTACGGCATACAAAACCGCTATCGGTTGTACGCCCTATCGATTAGTCTACGGCAAAGCGTGCCATTTACCGGTAGAGTTAGAACACCGCGCTTTTTGGGCCTTAAAATTTTTAAATCTCGATTCGAACTTAGCCTCCGAGAATAGGAAATTCCAACTAAATGAACTCGATGAATGGCGTGCGAACGCTTATGAGAGTAATAAATTTTATAAGGAGCGTTCTAAGTTCTACCACGATCGAAAAATTAAATTTCCAAAAACTTTCGCGCCGGGCGATCTTGTCCTTCTTTATAATTCACGTCTTCGTCTTTTTCCGGGTAAGCTCAAATCCCGCTGGTCTGGCCCCTTTGAAGTCAAAGAGGTTTGGCCGTATGGGACCGTTCTTATCTCTCACCCCGAAAAAGGTGATTTTAAAGTCAACGGCCACCGTTTAAAACTATATCTTGCGGGCGATCCGGTGGACGGACACACGGAATCTTTAAACCTCCCCAATTTATAATCTCACCACGCCAAATGCGTCAAGCTATGCGACGGTAAACAAAGCGCTCGTGGGAGGCACCCCATATATCTAATATTTTTATTATGCTTTTTCTCTATTTTTGCAGGGTTTCTTACGACCCCGCCAGCTTTCATTCAGGGAAGCCCTTCTGCTTCCTCTTTCCTTTTGTATATATTGCAATGTTATTTTCTCTTCTTCATACTTACATTACAACATTGGGGACAATATTGGGTTTTAAGTATGGGGGTGTTGTACCGTTTTCTTTTTAAATAAAAAAAAAATAGATATATATATTACAAAAAAAATATATTACAAAAAAATATATGTATTTTTTTTCGAGAGTATATGTTTCAAAAAAAAAAAAAAACACAAAAAAACGTTCCAAAAAAATATACCCTACTTTACTTTTATTCTTAAAGCATTTAGTTTCGAGAGTATATGTTTGTGGATTTTCATAATCGCTAATTTTACTATTTGTTTGTTTATCTAAGATCGATAGATTTAAACGTTCGGGGTTAAGTTTTAAAGAATATCTTGTGTTTTTAATTTAAATAGAGGCTTTGTTATCAAGCACTACTTCTACTAGCTAAAATAGAGACATGTGTATTATGTTGGCAAAACAACTTTAGACTGCAATTATCCCTACTTTATGTTTTCAGGAATCTAGGAATATTCAACTTACTAAGGTTGCTCTCAAAACTTTTTTTTATTATTCTAAAATTTCTCTTGAAAATCCCTTGTATACACCAATTTAGCATGGCAAAAACAAACAAAGGAAAAAAAAAGATCTTATGTCAATGGGAATACAAAAATTTCGTAAACATAGGCACCCAATATTTGTTAAAAGAGATCCTATGTCAATGGGAATTGCAAATTCCGTAAACACAGGCATTGGGTTAATTAAAAGGTCAATTTTCCCTCGTACACCAACGATGGGAGTCAAAGGAAACTATATAAGAGGGGTGAGATGATACAATTCATCACCCCTAATTCAAGTACTCGTCTATTTGCCAAGGCTTTTTACCCCCCTTTTCCCTTAACCAAATTATTGTTTCTAGTTTTAATTCAAAAAATCATTTGAGAGCATAATTAGTAACTTATATTTTTTCCTTCATGTTTCTTTAAACAAAGGTTATTATAATTTCAATCTAATCTCGTTTACTAATGATTGCAATTTTGTTTGCTATTTGGTTAATTAAGAAGTCTTTTGACCAGGACATTTCTTTATACTTAAATCATTTGCATAATTTAGGACTTAACTCTTATTACTCCGAATTTTTATTTTTCAGTCTCTTATGATTAAAATAAAACGATAGCCAAAAATTAGAACTTATGTTAATCCCGTATAGATCTCTCTTACTTTTGCTCTGGAATAGCAAAAGCTTAAGTATGGGGGTATTTGATAAGTAATAAAATATATGTATTTTTAGTATAATTATTAGTATAGTTTTAATTAATATTGTGAATTTTATATGTAAATTAATGAATAAATTGCTTCTTTATTATTTCTGGTTTCTAACTTAGTTTTATTTTTGTTTTTGCAAAATTTTCCCAGGTCACGCCCTCAGACACGCCAGTGACCAAGGGCGTGTAATTTTAAAAGCCAAATTTCTAGCTGGCAGCCGTTTTCAGGTGAAATCTCGAAGAGTTGACCAAGTCACGCCCGTGACTCTACAAGTCACGCCCGTGTTCCAGCAGAGTCACGCCCGTGAGCCGCCAGCGCGTCACGTCTCGAAGCCGCGCCCATGCTGCCGACATCAGCCACCCATAGTCACGCCCGTGACTCACAAAGTCACGCCCGTGACATACCAAGTCACGCCCGTGTGCAGCCATGTTTGACGGTCGGACCTTCCAGAAGATGGCGAATACAGCCGAGCAAATGTCATGCCCTAAGTTACGGCCGTGACATTCAAGTCACGCCCGTGACCTAGGGCGTGTAAAACTCAAATTTTTCCTTTAAATAGAGGGGCTCGGCTGAAGTATTTTTCATCCAAATTTTGAGTAGTTCTTGTTGTATTGTGAGTTCTTTTGAGTGATTGTGAGCTTCTCTTATGCAATTCAGTTTAAGTTCGTTTTAAGTTTTTTTCGTCTTCCTAGTCTAGTTGTAATGCTGATTTCAGAAATAAAATGATGTTTTTCTCATTTGGATCATCTTCCTTTTTATTAATGTTAGCGTGTGTGCGTGTATGAGTTTAGCTTTATTGCTTTCATAATTTAGTTTTATTGCTTTTATAGTTAGGTTTATTGCTTTCATAATCTAGGTTTACTGTTTTCATAGCTTAGATTTACAAGCTTTCATAAAATAGTTTTATCGTTTTCTTTTTCGCTTTATTTTATCACTTTCATTTTAAACGCTTTCTTTTCAATTTTTTTTAGAGTGTGTGCGTGTATGAGATTACATTTTTCTTTTTTTTGTAACTTAGTTTTGTTTCAGTCTTCATATAACTGCTATATACCACCCCCATCTTGAATAAGAGGCTAATTAACTTTAGCATTTATTTAAGTCGGTTGGGACGAATATTATTTCTGCACCTTTATAAGTCTTTTCATTTCTATACCACCCCCATCTTGAATAAGAGGCTAATTAACTTTAGCATTTATTTAAGTCGGTTGGGACGGATATTATTTCTGCACCTTTATAAGTCTTTTCATTTCTATACCACCCCCTTCTTGAATAAGAGGCTAAGAACTTTTTAGCGCTTGTTTAAGGTGGTTGGGACGGATAATATTACTGTTTTTTATATAAGTCTTTTAATTTCCTTTTTATCCGCTTATATCTGCTTTAATCTTTAAACATGTATTTTTCAACCGATAATGCCGTCTCCATTCCGATGAGTGGCTAATTTCCTTTAGCACACGACGTCGAAGAGCATTGGGACACAAAAAATAGTTTTTCTATAAAATTAAAACATCTCTTTCTAAAATAATTAACGCTTAAGGTTTACCCGAGAATCACGTTGAGTGGAGCCACATAATCGATGTGTGGTTTTCATTTCCGTTTTCGTACCTAGTTAGCCGAGAGGCTCGTGCGTATGGATTGATCGCTCACGGGTAAAGAGAAGTGCGCTCTACCCTCGAGAGAGGACGAGGTAATTCTCCCGAATTGGAAATAAAAACCCAATAGCGGGGTTCACAACATAAAGCGAGTATTAAGAACATTCGATTGTAGAACGAGAGTTCGGTCGAATATTCATAATCTCAGGTGGGCGTACCCTCGAGAGAGGAGCGTTCATAATTATGGAACCTCCACGGTCAAGTCATCTTAATATTTTGAAAAGTCATCACTTTTAATTCTACGAAAAAAATCTATTTTCGTCTCAAGGTAATTCGACGTCGCGCGCTATCTTTCTCATCGCTTAGAACTCTAGTTAATCGCTTATTATCGTCTTTCGCATTTTATCACTTAGAACTCTAGTTAAACCAACTAAAAATATTATTCCGATAAAATAATAGTTTGTTCCTCGAAGTAGCATAATCAACACGACCCGCGGAAATATACGATCCCGATATTTTCAAAAAAATATCCTGTATTACTTGCGATAAGGTATACTTGCCTTTATCAAATGATTAATTTGGACTAAGAATTCAAACACAGCTTTCCAAACTCATTTAGTGCAAAACTCTCCTTTTCTACTTTTCAATTCAATAGAATTCGACGTTATAGCCGAGGCGTAATTGTCAATATTCCGAAAGAAGAAAAAGACCGTTACTTCTATCCTTCGATAGGATAACGGTTAATTTCTCAAAGTAGGAGTACTTGCAAGACTCTTCGAAAATATCCGTCAATTCTAAACTCTTAATATAAAGGTTATCTTTTATTTATAAAACAAAAGAAGAAGTCCGAACAAAATCATCACTTAGGCTGCGTGCTTCTTCAACACGGTCAAGTAATAGCTTATGGATCTCGTCAGTTGAAAGTGCATGAGCGGAATTATCTGGTCCGGTCCATGACTTGGAGTTGGCGGCCGTAATCTTCGCTCTAAAGCTGTGGCAGCACTATTTATATGGTGTGAAAGTTGACATCTTTACATACCATAAGAGCCTTAAGTATCTGTTAATGCAGAAGGAGCTCAATATGCGACAACGAAGGTGGATGGAGTTCCTGGGGGACTACACTTTTGATATACACTATACACCTGGGAAGGGAAATGTAGTCGCAGATGCTTTGAGCCGAAGGGCTTATGCACAGGCCAATTGGATTCAGAAGTATGATCCACGTCTGATCAAAGAATTGGAAGACTTGGATATCTCCTGTGTAGAGCGGAGTTCTAGTGTGAATGTGTGCTTAAACTGGATGGAGGTGCAGTATGACCTCGCGGACAGAATACGACAGGCCTTAGAACTTGATTCGAGCATGCAGCGCTTTTTGGCGGAGTCTGAAGTTGGGACTGCTGCAGAGTTTGTGTTAAACGATGGTCTGATGTGGAAAGACGGTCGTTTGTGCATCCCAAAAGTGGGTAAGCTGCGAGAGGAATTGATGTACGAAGCACATTTTACCAAATACTCAATTCACCCAGGGAGCACAAAGATGTACCAAGACATGAAAAAGCTGTTTTGGTGACCAGGATTGAAGAAAGACATCGCCTTGTATGTGGCAAAATGCAAAACTTGCGCACTGGTGAAGGCGGAATGTCAGAAATCTGGAGGTTTCCTGAAGTCGTTGCTTATACCGGAATGGAAATTTGATGACATTTCGATGGATTTCGTGCACGGTTTGCCGAGATCACAGAGTGGGAATGATGTCGTATGGGTGATCGTGGATCGCTTGACGAAAGTAGCCTACGGTATTCCAAACCGGAAGGACGATTCACTTGAAAAAAAAAATTTGGCAAAACCTTATGTAGATAGCATTGTCCGATTGCACGGTGTGCCCCGTAGCATCGTCAGTGACCGAGATGGGCGCTTTACTTCTAAGGATTGGAGGCTAATCCACCAGGTGTTAGGTACAAAGTTGAAGTTTAGCACTGCCTTCCACCCTCAGACGGATGGACAGACTGAATGTACGAACATAACTCTGGAGGATATGCTCCGAATGTGCGTCCTGGACTTCGGTAAAAAGTGGGAGGATCATCTTTTCATGATCGAATTCGCTTATAATAACAGCTATCAGGCAAGTATAAAGATGGAACCCTTCGAGGCCCTCTATGGTAGAGCTTGCCGCGCTCCCTTATCTTGGGCGGAGACAGGTGAAACGAAGCTGTTTAAGCGAAAGGAAGTTGAAGAGGCAAATTCGGCTATTCAAACAATCCGTGAGAGATTGTTAATTGCGCAAGATAGGTAGGCGAAATACTACAATGCCAAGCACAGAAACATCGAGTTCGCCGTGGGCGACTGGTTTTATCTCAAAATCAAACCTTTCAAGGGTGTGTCCCAGATTCGGCGCTTGAAAAAGCTGAGTCCAGGGTACCTTGGACCATTTGAGATACTAGAACGTGTTGGCGAAGCTGCCTATCGACTCGCTCTTTCGACAGAGTTGAGTATTCTGCACGATGTGTTTCACATATCAGTATTGAGGAAAGCTGTACCAGAGCCTAGCCAAGTGCTTGTGGCTAATCAGGTGCCGGTCGATGATGGGTTGAAGACAAAGGTTATACCTATTAGCATCGAAGACACTGAGATCAAATAGCTGCGGAATAAATTGATTAAGATGGTCAAAGTCCGCTGGAACAACTGCGGTCGCGAGGAGCTTTCATGGGAGAGCGAACTAACTATGCGTGAGAAGTTCCCCGAACTATTCCGTTGAGGTACAAGTCGTATTTTATGTCTTTTTGAGTATTTGCACTATTAGAATTTCGGGACGAAATTCTTTTAAGTGGGGGAGAATTGTAAGACCCCAAATGGCATGTGCACCCAAAATACCAAAAAATGAACATGAGCTGAATCAGGGAGCTAGCGCCAGGCGCTAGTGCTAGCGCCGGCGGTAGTGCCTCTCAGCGGTACCGACTTAGGGCTAGCGCCAGGCGCTAGCCACTAGCGCCGGCGGTAGCGCGAAATCTTAAATACCCTCAAACCTGACTTTTCAGCCATTTTTCTCTGAAATCCTTTGAAGTCCTGAGGGCAGAGAGCTGGGAGAAAGGAAGGAGAACCGTTGGAGTCGATCTTTCATCGTGCCAGGAGGGAGGTTAGTGAAGAAGCGCCTGCGTGCGTGTGCCACCGAGGATTCCAGCCATTTCTCTCTCAATTCTATGGCACCGAAACGGCCTACAAGGGTAACGAATCTCCCCCCTAATCCTTGGACATTTACGTCCTTTGATTTGCATGTATTTCGGGGGACTTCTACTAATTAGTGGATTGGATCTTCCGGTGGGATGAAGGTATTCCCCCACAAATTGCATATAGAGTCCGGAATGGTAGTACGGGCATAGGCATGCTGTGTGAAACCCATCTGGACAGATCGAGCCGGATTGGTGATGTTTTATTGTGTGTAGCGTGCCGGAGAAAATCTGTGTACATGCTGTGATTCGGGTCATGTGACTGTTATTGTGCAGAAAATAGGACCTGGAGGTGTTTCCCAGGTTGTACCCGATATATCGTAGCAGAACTAAATTCTGTTACTAGCGCCAGGCGCTAGTGTTAGCGCCGGCGCTAGCGCCCAGCAGAAAGACTGTATGTTTCCGTGCTACCCAAATTCCTGTAGTCTGGATAGGTAGCAGGAGAAGCTGTGGAACTTGCAAAATCCAGCTTTAAGAAATGGGTATTGGGTGAAGCTTACCTGTATCGTGTATACTACGATGATTGAGCACGGGTATAGCTGAGCCGAACCCCACATAGTGGTGGTGAAGAGGTCGCTCCTCGTTGCACCAGGCTATGGAAGAGTGTCGTAACTTCGGTTACGGGCTAGCTCAATTTGCTTGTCTAAGTTGAAATAAGACTTTGCGTAAGGGCGTAACTCAGGGAGTATGCCAAAGTGTGCCTTGAGAGCACGAAGCGGGTGGCTTGGTTTGCCTCCGTTGGTGTTGTTTGCGGATATATATATATGCTGCTGACTCTTACTCGCAGGGAAGGAGCACCGCCGCCCCGAGTGTGGGGCAGGGTCGTTATAAATCTTGGTCAGCTAAAGCTGACCGGTTGCTTGTTTTCCCACCAATTGGTGGATTTGCTTATACAGGTCCCGGTGAGACTAGCGGGAGATAGCGAGCTGAAGCCCCTGCTGCTATGTTGTGCTGGCCCTTGAAGGCCAAAGCTTTTATTTACTTTTGTTCATGTGTGGCCGGCCTGCGTGCCGATGTCTGGAAGCCACCCTTTTGATGTAAACAAACTCATGTAAATAACTGTTTATGTATTTCATTCCTAGTAGTAATGTGGACTTGTTATAAACTGGTTTTAAATGAAAATAAATATGCTTCCGTGTTGCGACTCTGATGCTGAGATAGTTATAGTTTTTAACTGTTTAACACTAATTTTAGTAACGCGCTCTTCTGTTCATTTCATATGGCGTGGGGTCCCGGCCGGACCTTCTGTTATATGCTATGTGATAGGGAGGGTGTTACAGGAGCCACCTCAGGGGGAAAAATACATACCCTCCCCTCATCCTACCCTGTCGGCTAGCGAAACCCCGGCTAGCGGAGCCACCTCGGGGGAAAAACACTTACCCTCCCAGAGAGGTCATCCTACCGCGCTGGCTAGTGAGAGCCCGGCTAGCGGAGCCACCTCGGGGGAAAAACACTTACCCTCCCCGAGAGACCATCCTACCCCGCCGGCTAGTGAGAGCCCGGCTAGCGAAGCCACCTCGGGGGAAAAACACTTACCCTCCCCGAGGGGCCATCCTACCCCGCCGGCTAGCGAGAGCCCGGTTGGCGGAGCCAGCTCAGGGGAAAAACACTTACCCTCCCCGAGAGGCCATCCTACCCCGCCAGCTAGTGAGAGCCCAGCTAGCGGAGCCACCTCGGGGGAAAAACAATTACCCTACCTGAGAGGCCATCCTACCCTGCTGGCTACCGAGAGCCCGGCTAGCGGAGCCACCTCGGGGGGAAAAACCCTTACCCTCCCCGAGAGGCCATCCTACCCCGTCGACTAGTGAGAGCCCGGCTAGCGGAGCCACCTCGGGGAAAAAACACTTACCCTCCCCGAGAGGCCATCCTACCCCTCCGGCTAGTGAGAGCCCTGCTAGCGGAGCCACCTCAGGGGAAAAACACTTACCCTCCCCGAGAGGCCACCCTAACCTGCCGGCTAGCGAGAGCCCAACTAGAAGAGCCACCTCGGGGGGAAAACACTTACCCTCCCCGAGAGGCCATCCTTCCCAGTCGTCTAGTGAGAGCCCGGCTAGCGGAGCCACCTCGTGGGAAAACACTTACCCTCCCTGAGAGGCCATCCTACCCCACCGGCTAGTGAGAGCCCGGCTAGGGGAGCTACCTCGGGTGAAAACACTTACCCTCCCTGAGAGGCAATCCTACCCCGCCGGGTAGCGAGAGCCCGGCTAGCGAAGCCATCTCGGGGGGAAAATATTTACCCTCTCTGAGGGGCCATCCTACCTTGCCGGCTAGCGAGAGCCCGGCAAGCGGAGCCACCTCGGGGGGAAAAACACTTACCCTCCACTAGAGGCCATCCTACCCCGCCGGCTAGTGAGAGCCCGGCTAGTGAGAGCCTGGCTAGCGGAGCCACCTCGGGGGAAAAACACTTACCCTCCCCGAGAGGCCATCCTACCCCGCCGGCTATTGAGAGCCCGGCTAGCGGAGCCACCTCGGGGAAAAAATACTTACCCTCCCCGAGGGGCCATCCTACCCCGCCGGCTAGCGAGAGCCCGGATAGCGGAGCCACCTCGGGGGAAAAACACTTACCCTCCCCGAGAGGCCATCCTACCCCGCCGACTAGTGAGAGCCCGGCTAGATGAGCCACCTCGGGGGAAAAACACTTACCCTCCCCGAGAGGCCATCCTACCCCGCCAGCTAGCGAGAGCCCGGCTAGCGGAGCCACCTCGGGAGAAAAACACTTACCCTCCCCGAGGGGCAATCCTACCCCGCCGGCTAGCGAGAGCCCGGCTAGCAGAGACACCTCAGGGGAAAAACACATACCCTCCCTGAGAGGCCATCCTACCCCGTTGGCTAGTGAGAGCCCGGATAGCGGAGCCACCTCGGGGGAAAAACACTTACCCTCCCCGAGAGGCCATCCTTCCTGATGCGCTATTTCGGCACTGCTAATTAGCAGGCACGAAATGTGATACGACGGTAGTGCACCGGTCGTTGTCAAGTAATAAAATAGGGAGGAACTCCCCGAATATCGATCTCTCATGGACCGCAAGTTGGGTAGTACGATTTGCTCTCGCAGGAAATCAGTTCAAAGGATAAAATAGTAACGACGGGGTTTTTGATTTGGTTTCCAATGCTATTGCAGAATGAAGAAAGATGCGGGTCTAAACTCCGCTTCGCACGGCGAGATGGGTGCAACGACCGCGATGCCGTGCTTCGGAAGACGCGTGGGGGGAATATCACTATGACGGTTGAGGTTCGCACACACCTCTTCTCAAAACATCACCGCTAGCTTTTGCTAACGACTTCAACCACAACGTAACACAGAAAATAAAAAGAAACAAAGGGGCTATTCATACCACCACAATAACATTGCATATGAAAACAAGCAGTAATCCATAAGATCTACTTAACACGCATTCATAAAGCAACTGCAAACGAGTTCATGCAACAAAGGTTAGAGAGTACCACAACGAAGAAATCACGTCTTGGGTTCACGACCGGAATGAGAGGTTGTCGGGCTCTCTACGGACTCGGCCCTCAGATGGTGAGCTTGGCTCGAAGGAGGCTGTCACCGCTCCTACGATCTTCAGCGCTTCCTTGGTCTCCTTGGCGAGGAATGCTTGACCTAATGGCGGATGAAGCTTCCTAGTGCTCCTCGATGGAAGGATGGAGGTGGAAAGTCACTGGAAATGGCCTTGATGGTGGAGGAGATGAAGGAGAAGCCTTCACCCCTCAAGAGCAGCGGGAAGGAAGAGTTTTTCCCGCCCTCAGAATCGCTCCAGCTCGTGCCCTGGTCGTCCTGGTCGTCCCCTTCTCGTCCCTCTCTGCCTCGATTCCTGCAGCTTTTATAGGAAACAGGCTGAAAATTGGTCACGCACGGTCGAACGCATGATCGTGCGCAGACCGTGCGATATTAATGGAAGAGATAAGGCTTGGAGAAGACGCTGCGCCGCCCGTGCGATTTGTTCATGCACGACCAACGCCGCCCGTGCATTAAGACGCGTGGGTAAACTCTGATGCTCTGAAATCAGCAAGACACAGGTCGACCGTGCGTTTTGTTCACGCACAGGCGAATCCGCCCGTGCGTCAAAATGCACGAGTAAACTCCGATGCTCCGTTTTCTGCCCCAGACACAAACGCACGACCGCACAGACCGTGCGTCAAGAGAAAACGCACGACCGTGCGATATGCACAGAAATTACTTATGGGAAAATGGGGCAATCAGGTCACCTGCAAACAAGATATACTAGCTGGGAATACACATCCAGCACAGAAATACATAAAAGAAGGGAAGGGGAGCACAATGTGCTTACCCCCAACAACAAGGAATGCAATTGCACACCGAAACGGGCTTAAAAGTGCACCTAGCATGGAATAGTACATATGAATGGAAATGTGCCTAAAATGTGGTGCAAACACTAGAATAACAGCCCAAATGAGTCCAAGAATATATATATAAATGGGACTCATCACACCCCCAGACTTAACCATTTGCACGTCTCGGGCAAACTACTCAGCTCTCCTGTCGGAACAATTGAGTGTTAGCATGAGTTTGAGTGGCAGAGAATTATGCGAAGTCGCATGCTCTCGTGCGTAGAAATATATTAGAACAGAATTAAACTCAAGGTTGTATCTAATTATTTCTAAAACAGTAGTTTGGAATTTACTTTACTTGGATGGTGAATCCAGGTGAATCTTTCGGTTGCGCAAAAAGTGAAAATAGTGTGACTAATGAGTAGAGTATTACTTGAATCGAAGCTAGGGACAATCTCCTAAGAAATCCATCATATTCGGTGTCCATAGGCTTGCACGTCCGCACTCTCTCTACTGCATGAGACAACTCGTATCTAAAATCAATAGGGCTTATAAGCAATTGTTAGGCTTAGGTTGAGTATAGGCTAGGTAAGTAGAAGGACGATGGGAATCACACACAACACAACCGTCGCACTCAAGAGAATGACACTCACCAAAATAACATTTTCAGTACTTACACGACACCCCCGGACTTCAACTGAACACAAGGTGTGTGTTGAGCCAGAAATAAATAAAATTTTTGCCGAGAGAAAATTATTATTGCACAACTCTTATATTTTTTTTCTTTTCTTTTCTTTCTTTTCTCTTTTCGGCAAAAGCACATTTTTACACACAATAAAACAGCTCGTTTAGCTACATTAAAGCAGCCATACATGCATAGATGACACCAAATACGATCGAGACAGAAATGTCTTTCAGCTCAGCGGTTGGTGCGAACATAGGTTCGGCTGTATGGCCATGGTTACATTAAATAATGGAGCTAAACAAAGAGGAGAGGTAGGCTCAAGTGGGCTTGCAATGGTGATTACGTAGGTTAGGATTTCAAAAGAACAAACGGATCAAGAGATGGCCTATACCACATTTCATGACGAGTATTTCAACACAATTGTGTCGAGAGTCGCCTAGTGCAAGTTCTAGCCACCGAGAAAGGTTGTCCTTCCTTTCGACCCTAGTAAAAAGCTACTATTAGTCTGCTACACTCGACCTATTACTACCATTGGATTCACCGGATTCACCACTAAAGTAAAATAAATTTCATCTACTATAACAGAAATAAGTACATTACAACTCTGAATTTTATTCTACTCTAATCGAATTTCTAGGCGTGACGGGAGCACTTGACTAGAGCACTACTCGAGTCAACATTATTCTCCACTCCTCACTCACATGCTAATAATTCAATTCTTACGAGCGGGAAAACCTCGCAGCGATACCCAATAAGCATGCGTGATCAAGTGCGCGTGAACTAGGTGCACATGTATGCAACAAAATAAAAATCCTAACTCAGCACATTCTAGGATGTCATGCAACGTGTGTGCACTTGCACAACTCGCTCTCTCCCCCAGAATAAACGATTCAAACATAAATAGGAGAGGGGTAGAGTTGACCTATGCTCACAAAGGAGCATGCCAGAAGTGCGGTAATCCCAATTTCTCTAAAAATAAATCTCCTTCCACGCGAGAGCAAAGCTTCACCTACAATGTTAGCAAAACTGAAATAACAATACGCAAAAGGATTTAAAAGATAGACGGAACCGGGTGGTTCCCCATAGGTTGTCTCCCAAGAAGCCCTTTTGTTTAATGTCCTTTGAGGTGGACCAAATACCTGTATTAATCATTGTTCAAGTGGCAACAGTAAAACGAAAATTTCTCAGAATTATCCCAGAGATACATATAACCAGCAGAAAAGAGATAAAGGTTCATCAAGATTATACAAATTACGCGATCGAATACAACAAAGTGATACAAGAGAAAATCACTCAAACACAATTGACTCCGCTAAATACACTTTTTCACTGTCCTTCAAAACTGCGCCGCCCTCATAAATTTTTAAGCGATGCCCATTCACCTTGAACTTCCCTTATTTTTCACCAGAAATTTCAATAGCGCTAAACAGAGAGACACCAGTCACAGTGAACGGTCCACTCCATCGTGACTTCAGCTTTCCGGGGAATAGGCATAAATGAGAGTTGTAGAGGAGAGCACTATCTCCCGGATTGAATTCTTTTGGTTTAATATGCCTATCATGCCACTGCTTTGTCTTTTCTTTATATATGCGGGAGTTCTCGTAGGCAGAATGACGCAATTCTTCAAGTTCATTTAACTGAGTGAGACGCCATTCCGCGGTGGCCGCGATGTCCATGTTTAGGAACTTAGTTGCCCACAAAGCCTTGTGTTCTAATTCCACTGGTAGGTGGCATGCCTTTCCAAAAACTAGCTGAAAGGGTGATATTCCCAAAGGAGTTTTGAAGGCTGTACGGTAGGCCCACAAGGCATCATCCACATTCGTTGTCCAATCCTTTCTGTTCGAGTGGATTGATTTTTCTATTATTCTTTTAAGTTCTCTATTCGAAACTTCCACTTGTCCACACGTTTGCAGGTGGTAAGCTAAAGAGACTTTATGATGCACACCAATTTTTTTTAGTAATTGTAAAAATTGTCGGTTGCAAAAATGGCTACCACCATCACTAATGATTGTCCGCGGAGCTCCGAATCTAGAGAAGATATTTGTATGAATAAATTTTAAAACTGTACGGGCATCATTAGCAGCAACAGCCTCCGCCTCCACCCACTTAGAGACGTAATCCACCGCCACTATTATATAATGTTTTCCGTGAGACATTGGGAATGGACCCATGAAGTCGATTCCCCAAACGTCAAAAGGTTCACAAACTAACATATTGTTGAGCGGCATTTCGTCTTTCCTTGAAATATTACCAGTTCTCTGGCATTCATTGCATTTTAAGACATATGCATGAGCATCCTTGTGCAGCGTGGGCCAAAATAGTCCACATTGAAGCACCTTGCGTGCTGTCCTAGCAGCGCCCATATGTCCTCCAGCCTCCCTATCATGGCAATGTTCGAGAACGGATCTAAACTCAGATTCCGGGACGCAACGTCTGATTACACCATCACTACAAGTACGAAATAACAATGGATCTTCCCAAAAATAATACTTTAAGTCCGAAAACAGCTTATTCCTCTGCCGAGGCGTAAGATTGGGGGAGAAAGTTTTACATGCGAGATAGTTCGCTATGTCAGCATACCATGGTGTTGCTGACGGATGCGTGGTGATGGCGAATAGCTTCTCGTCCAGAAAGTAATCAGTCGTTTCCTCTTCTTTGTTGTTGGGAGAGTTAGCCTCCATGTCGCTCTCCAGCCGCGATAAGTGGTCTGCGATAACATTCTCTACCCCCTTCTTATCTTTAATCTCTAAATCGTATTCTTGCAACAACAGAATCCAGCGGATCAGACGCGGCTTGGCCTCCTTCTTGTTGAAAAGATACCTCAGTGCGGCATGGTCTGTGTACACTATTACTTCAGAGAGCACCAAGTAGGAGTGAAATTTCTCGAAGGCGAAGATCACGGCTAACATTTCCTTCTCCGTGGTAGTGTAGTTTGCTTGAGCATTGTTTAGAGTTTGACTGGCATATTCGATGGTGTGAAAGATTTTTTCTTTCTTTTGACCAAGCACAGCACCCACGGCTACGTCACTAGCATCACACATGATCACAAAGGGTAAAATCCAGTCAGGTGCCACCAAGATCGGAGCAGAGATCAGTTGCCCCCGTAGGGTTTCAAATGCTTGCATACAAGCTTTATCGAAATGGAATGGGACATCTTTGCCAAGTAAGTGAGAAAGAGGTTTTGAAATGGATGAGAAATCCTTGATAAATCTCCGATAGAATCCCACGTGTCCGAGAAAGCTTCGGATACCCTTCACAGAAGACGGCGGAGGAAGGTTCTTGATGACTCTAACCTTCGCCTGATCCACCTCAAGCCCTTGGTAGGAGACCTTATGCCCCAGCACGATTCCCTCGCGCACCAGAAAGTGGCATTTTTCCCAATTTAAGATGAGGTTGGTGTCCTCACACCGCTTCAAGGTCTTCTCAAGATTGGCAAGGCGCGAATCGAAATTGCTGCCGAATAACGTGAAATCATCCATGAAGACTTCGAGAAAATCTCCCACCATGTCAGCGAAGATTGCAAGCATGCATCGCTGAAAAGTTGCGGGAGCATTGCAAAGTCCAAATGGAATTCGCTTGAACGTGAAGGTACCGGACGGGCAAGTGAATGTCGTCTTGTCCTGATCAGCAGGATCGATTAAGATTTGGTTGTACCCGGAGTATCCATCCAGAAAACAGTAATAGTCTTGCCCAGCCAACTTTTCCAACATCTGATCAATAAACGGGAGTGGAAAGTGGTCCTTGCGCGTAGCATCATTTAGCTTGCGGTAATCAATGCAGACCCTCCATCCGGTGATCACACGGGTAGGTAATAACTCATTTTTCTCGTTAGGAACAACGGTGATCCCTCCCTTCTTTGGCACAACCTGAACTGGGCTGACCCACTTGCTGTCACTGATTGGATAAATAATGCCAGCGTCCAAAAGTTTTATCACTTCGGCCTTCACCTTCTCTTGCATCTTCGGGTTCAGTCGCCTTTGGGGCTGGACTGATGGCTTGTACTGATCTTCGAGAAGGATCTTATGCATGCAGACAGTGGGGCTTATTCCTTTAATGTCGGCGAGGGATCGTCCGAAGACTTTTTGATATCTTCTTAGCAGACTTACTAACACAGCTTTGTCGGCCTCAAACAGAGTTGCAGAAATAATCATCGGATGCGTGGCATTCTCTCCCAGGAAGATATATTTCAGAGATTTCGGTAATTGTTTGAGAGCTGGGGAGGGTTCAGAATCCGATGGCATAATAAATGATTCTCTGATCGGAAGTGGATCCTCAGACTTGTCCGAAAATGAACCCGCATTGCCCACAAGGCTTTCTTGCTGCCAAAAAGTCTCACACTCCCCCGGACTTATATCAAACTGACTATTCGGTTCCTCGGTTGACTCCACCAGCTCGCAGTCTGTGATCTCAAATAGTTGCGCCGGGTTGTCAACATTAAAAGATATGGCGTCCTGCCCCAATCTGAGTGTGAGCTCTCCCTGCTCCACATTAATGATGGCACGTGCCGTTGCGAGAAAGGGGCGTCCCAAAATAATAGGAACTTTAGCATCGACTTTCATATCCAGGATGACGAAATCAGCTGAAAAGGCGAGATCATTCACCAAAATAGTAAGGTCTTCCACAATCCCGACCGGTTTCTTGATCGTTCTGTCGGCCAGCTGCAGCATTACTTGCGTCGGCTTCAAAATTCCCGCACCCAACTCTTGAAAGATGGAGAGAGGCATTAGATTGATGGAGGCTCCTAGATCACACAGTGCCTGACCGAATCGGTGGCGACCGACTTTGCAGGGGATAGTAAAGCTGCCCGGATCCTTACACTTTGTAGGAATGTCGGCAATGATGGCGGAGGACTCCTCGGTGAGATCAATGATTTTGAGATCCTCCAGTTCCTTTCGCTTTGAAATCAGCTTCTTCAGGAATTTTGAGTAACCCGGAATCTGGGAGATGGCCTCAATCAGCGGGATGCTAACTTGCACTCCCTTCATCATTTCCAGGAATCTGCGAAAATGCTGTTCTGATTTCTCGTTCCGTAACCAGTGAGGAAAAGGAGGGCTAACAATATTTTTTGAGGGCTGTGCCACACTCGCAGAATCCGGTACAGTAGGGCTAGGAGTCAGCTCCGATGTCACATCAGCAGCAGGCCTGTCCGTGGGATTCGTAAGCGGTTCCTGTAGTGCAGGTGCTGGAGGTGTTTTCTGATGTGGGATGTTTTTTACACTCCTGCCACTTCTTAACTCCATGGCGTTTACATACTCGGGCGGCTGGTCCACAATTCCAGAGAAAACATATGTGAGAGTACTGATAGCAAAATCGAGCTGCTGGATTGCTGCGGACTGTTCATTCATTTTGAGCAGCATATTGCCCACGAAAGTAACTAACCGCTCTGCTTGGTCTGCAGGAAAACATTCTTCTGCACCATTAAGTGTTACTGCATTAACTTCACTAGTGCGTGGAGTGTGAGTAGAGTTGCTCCAATATTGGCTAGTCTGCACTATATTCGCCACTATCTCCCAGGCTTCTTTGCCCGACTTGTTAAACAGAGCGCCTCCAGCTGCAACATCGAAAAGCACACGGAACTTGTCCGTAACGCCGAAATAAAAAATCTGAATTAACAAATCTTCTGACAAATCCTCACGTTAACAATCCCTATGCAAGGATTGAAAACGCCCCCATGCGTCCACTAATGTCTCGTCTTTTCTCTGTATGAAGGCAATAAGTTCCTTATGCCTGTTCATACCTTGCATGCGGTGTTGAAAATCAAACAGGAACTTCTTTTCGAATTGGTTCCAAGAAGTTATCTCAATTTTTCGGGTATCCCGGTACCATCCTTTAGCTCTATCATGCAGAGAGAATGAGAATGCTAGGATATTCAGTTGGTCATTTTCAACTCCATTGAAAATACATGTATAATAGACTTCTAGAAAATCCTGCACATGACGTACTGCATCCTCATGTGTATCCGCGCTGAATTTGCAATTCTCAGAAATAAACTCAATAACATCAGTGGAGATCTCGGATGCCAGATTATTTAATTGTGCCTGATTCCTAAGATCGTCCAAACTTCCCTGAAACATACGTTGTTGGATAGAAGTTATAGTAGACTTGATTGCAAGACAATGGATTTGCGCACAATAAAAAAAAAGAACAAAAAGTCCCTTAAAGCAGATTTCCAAAGAAAAACAAATCACACACGCTTGCAGTCCCCGGCCACGGCGCCAAAAACTTGATGCGCTATTTCGGCACTGCTAATTAGCAGGCACGAAATACGATACGACGACAGTGCACCGGTCGTTGTCAAGTAATAAAATAGGGAGGAACTCCCCGAATATCGATCTCTCAAGGACCGCAAGTTGGGTAGTACGATTTGCTATCGCAGGAAATCAGTTCAAAGGATAAAATAGTAACGACGGGGGTTTTGATTTGGTTTCCTATGCTATTGCAGAATGAAGAAAGATGCGGGTCTAAACTCCGCTTCGCACGGCTAGATGGGTGCAACGGCCGCGATGTCGTGCTTCGGAAGGCGCGTGGGCGGAATATCACTATGACGGTTGAGGGTCGCATACACCTCTTCTCAAAACATCACCGCTAGCTTTTGCTAACGGCTTCAACCACAACATAATACAGAAAATAGCAAGAACAAAGGGGCTATTCATACCACCACAATAACATTGCATATGAAAACAAGCAGTAATCCATAAGATCTACTTAACACGCATTCATAAAGCAACTGCAAACGAGTTCAAGCAACAAAGGTTAGAGAGGACCACAACGAAGAAATCACGTCTTGGGTTCACGGCCGGAATGAGAGGTTGTCGGGCTCTCTCGGGACTCGGCCCTCAGATGGTGAGCTTGGCTCGAAGGAGGCTGTCACCGCTCCTACGATCTTCACCACTTCCTTGGTCTCCTTGGCGAGGAATGCTTGACCTAATGGTGGATGAAGCTTCCTAGTGCTCCTCGATGGAAGGATGGAGGTGGAAAGTACCAGAAATGGCCTTGATGGTGGAGGAGATGAAGGAGAAGCCTTCACCTCTCAAGAGCAGCGGGAAGGAAGAGTTTTTCCCACCCTCAGAATCACTCTAGCTCGTGCCCTGGTCGTCCTGGTCGTCCCCTTCTCGTCCCTCTCTGCCTCGATTCCTGCAGCTTTATAGGAAACAGGCTGAAAATTGGTCACGCACGGTCGAACGCACAATCGTGCGCAGACCGTGCGATATTAACGGAAGAGATAAGGCTTGGAGAAGACGCTGCGCCGCCCGTGCGATTTGTTCACGCACGACCAACGCCACCCGTGCATTAATACGCACGGGTAAACTCCGATGCTCTGAAATCAGCAAGACACAGGTCGACCGTGCATTTTGTTCACACACGGGCGAATCCGCCCGTGCGTCAAAACGCACGAGTAAACTCCGATGCTCCGTTTTCTGCCCCAGACACAAACGCACAACCGCACAGACCGTGCGTCAAGGGAAAATGCACGACCGTGCGATATGCACAGAAATTACTTATAGGAAAACGGGGCAATCAGGTCACCTGCAAACAAGATATACTAGCTGGGAATACACATCCAGCACAGAAATACATAAAAGAAGGGAAGGGGAGCACAATGTGCTTACCCCCAACAACAAGGAATGCAATTGCACACCGAAACGGGTTTAAAAGTGCACCTAGCATGGAATAGTACATATGAATGGAAATGTGCCTAAAATGTGGTGCAAACACTAGAATAACAACCCAAATGAGTCCAAGAATATATATATAAATGGGACACATCACTTCCCCACTGTCTAGCGAGAGCCCGGATAGCGGAGCAACCTCGGGGGAAAAAATACTTACCTTCCCCGATGGGCCATCCTACCCTGCCGACTAGCGAGAGCCCGGCTAGCGGAGCCACCTCGGGGGAAAAACACTTACCCTCCCTGAGAGGCCATCCTACCCTGCCAGCTAGCGAGAGCCCATCTAGCGGAGCAACCTCGGGGGAAAAATACTTTAGAGAACTTCCGGCCACCGAGCGATTCCCAGACCTGCTAGCTTGATGGGAGCCTAGTCAGCCGGCTTGCATCGGGGCTAAGCACTTCTGAAACATCCGGCAACCGAGCGGTTCCTGACCCTGCCAGCTTGATGGGAGCCTGGTCAGCGGGCCAGCATCGGGGCTAATTACTTTCCTTCCTGCCACCGAGCGGTTCCCGGCCCTGCCATCTTGATGGGATCCTGGTCAGCGGGCAAGCATCGGGGCTAAGACCTTTCCTTCCTGCCACCGAGCGGTTCCCGACCCTGCCAGCTAGGTGGGAGCCTGGTCAACGGGCCATCATCGGGGCTAAGTACTTTGAGAACTTCCAGCAACCGTGCGGTTCCCGGCCCTGCTAGCTAGGTGAGAGCCTGGTCAGCGGGCCAGCATCGGGGCTAAGTACATACATCCTGCCCCCGAGCGGTTCCCGGCCCTGCCAGCTAGGTGGGAGCCTAGTCAGCGGGCCAGCATCGGGGCTAAGTATTTCTAAAACATCCGGCCACCGAGCGGTTCACGGCCCTGCCAGCTTGATGTGAGCCTAGTCAGCGGGCCAGCTTCGAGGCTAAGTACTTACATTCTTCACCCGAGCGGTTCCCATCCCTGCCAGCTAGGTAAGAGCCTGGTCAGTGGGCCAGCATCGGGGCTAAGTACTTCTGAAACATCCGGCCACCGAGCGGTTCCCGTCCCTGCCAGCTTGATGGAAGCCTGGTCAGCGGGCCAACATCGGGGCTAAGTACTTACATCCGGCCCCGGAGCGGTTCCCGGCCCTGCCAGCTAGGTGGGAGCCTGGTCAGCGGGCCAGCATCGAGGCTAAGTACTTCTGAAACATCCGGCCACTGAGCGGTACCCGGTCCTGCCAGCTTGATGGGAGCCTGGTCAGCTGGCCAGCATCGGGGCTAAGTACTTACATCCGGCCCCTGAGCGGTTCCCAGCCCTGCCATCTAGGTGGGAGCCTCGTCAGCGGTCCAGCATCGGGGCTAAGTACTTACATCCAGCCTTCGAGCGGTTCACGGCCCTGCCAGCTAGGTGGGAGCCTGGTTAACGGGCCAGCATCGGGGCTAAGTACTTTGCAAAACTAAGTACTTTACATTAGTCATCACAATACATGCAAGAAAAACTACGTCTGAAAATGAAACATCGCGATACATGTGCTTAAGGGAAGAAAAACAACTAAGTATGGAGACCAAAACTTGGTCTCCTACTCCTAGGCCTCATCTTCCTCGACCTCTTCCGGTTGCTGCTGTTGCTGCCTCGGACGCCTCGCCTCCCTTATTTCCAAGAAATCTCGGCAGGCGGACGTCGCGTGAACCTCCTCATCGTGGAAGTCACAGTAACGTAACTCAACCATATCCCATCTTCTTCCTCTTCTTTTTGCTTTCTTGGCTCTCCTCCTTCTTCCTCTGCCAATTGCCATGGCTTGCTGAGGCGGTGGAGAGGGTGCTTTCGATCCCTGCCTCCACCCTGGGGGGTCGGGCCTCTCTCCCTAGAAGTTGCCCTCTTCTTGGTCGAACTTCCTCTTGGGAGCCTCCACTCTCCCCCCCCCCCCCCTGCTGCCTTGCCTCCGGCTCACTCAGCTCGGCCAACCATCTTGAGAACTCTGGGTTTGCCTCCTCACTTTCTATTTCTTTCGCCACCCTTTCCACCAGCTCTTCAAAAGATAGGGGGACTTCTGCTTCAAGCTCATCTTGAAGAACCCCTCCCGCAGCCCCACCATAAAGGCGAGCTGGAGGGTGAAACCTGGCACTTCCTGGATGAGCAGGACCTCTTTCTGGAACATGTCAACATAACGAGCCAGCGGCTCCCTTGGCTCTTGCTTGATCTTAAAGAGTGCTTCGACATCCTTCTTCCTCTTCCTTGATGTCGAGAAGCGTAGCAGAAAACCTCGACGCAAGTCTTCGAGGGCATAGATAGATCCCGCAGGGAGCTGGTGGAACCAATCCCTTGCCTTCTCCTTCAGAGTTGTCGCGAAGAGTCGACACTTGAAAGCGTCCGACATGTGCCTGATGGAGACCATGTCCTCAAACCACTGCAGGTGTAGGACCGGGTCATCCTTGCCGGAGTAGAGAGACATCTCCGGCCACCCGAACCCCTCTGGAACCGAGGCTGGGAGAACCAGCTCACAAAAAGGACTTCTCTTGATTGCCTCATTTGGGGCTGGGCGAGTGGGGGTATGATACCTCCCCACTCGCCCCCTTGGGGCTGGGCGAGTGGGGGCCTGGTACCTCCCCACTCGCCCCCTTGGGGCTGGGTGAGTGGGGGCCTGGCACCTCCCCACTCGCCCCCTCCTAGGGGACCAGGCGAGTAGGGGCTGAATGCCTCCCCATTCCCCCCCCCTGGTACCTCCTTCCTGGATTGCTGGTCGGGATTGTTCTCGCCCACCTGCTGAGGCGGGACCTCCGGACCACCTCCTCTCCTATATTCGCCTATCGCGGCAAAAGTTAGTTGCAAGGTCTGTAGGACCTCCTTCCTAAAATTTTCAAACATCTCCAACGTCACTCCAACCATCGGAGGCTGCGAGTGGCCTGGGTCGGATCCTCCTCCACCTCCAGCCATGGAGCACAACTTGAGATTTTCTTGTGTTGGTCACTCTGTTGGGTTTTCTATACCCCTTCATAAGGGATGACATATCGAATATGCGCAGCGGAAATGACAAGAACAACCCAAAAAGAGATCAACGGATCTTGCGGTTTTCATGATTCAAGAGAATAAGCAAATAGAATACAATGTACCTTTGCGGGATTGAGTCAATACTCAACCAAGGTGCTCCAAAGAGAAATCTGAAATCTGCCTTTGAGTTCTTCAAGAATCGAAATAGATCGATCCCTCTACAGAAGTCCACACAAGCAAAGGTGAACCCTAGCTTCTTATCGTACAAGAACTAGGTCGGAGAAGGATGCTCTCAACGTCCCCACGGACTGCTAGATCCGATCCAGGGGAGGCTGCGATCGACGACGGCGACAAGCGGCGGCGGAACACGATCGGCGGACGGGAAGAACGTGCCCTCGCGCTGAACAGTTCCGATCGGCAGTTCTTCTAAATCGCGAAAAGGACTAAGTCTAAAACCATCTGTATCGAAGACCTAATCGCATGTCATTATATACGCAAGGTAGAGGAAAGGCTATCCGCAGACCAGAGGGAAAATCAGAATTTCTGTCCAGATTTACATTCGCCGAATTCGACTAATCAAATTAACCGAATTCGGCTAATCACTATAACCGAATTCGACTAATCACTATAACCGAATTCGGGTAATCACTATTACCGAATTCGGCGAAATCATTTCGACGAATTCGTCTATATATAAATTCGGCTATATAAATTCGGCGAAACCATTTAGCCGAATTTGACTTTAGCCGGATTCGTCTAAACCCTTTAGCCGAATTCGTCTAAACCCTTTAGCCGAATTCGTCTAAACCCTTTAGCCGAATTCGTCTAAACCCTTTAGCCGAATTTGTCTAAACCCTTTAGCCGAATTCGTCTAAACCCTTTAGCCGAATTATCTAGTGTAAATCCATTCGTTTAAACCCTTTAAACGATTTCCCGTTGAGACATTCTCAACTTAATTCCAAGCAGTTACAGGATTGGTCCTCCACTCATATCCAATATGAGTAAGGCCAACACAATCCTTTCTCCATTTTCTCCAAACGCTTTTATGTGCGACCCTATAGGCTCGCATTGCGTTGGCAGCAAGACTAACTATTGATTGCTTTGAGATCACCTCAGAAACTCCAACGCACTCTCCACGTTCACCGCACCATAATGTTGAAACCAATAAATTGGTCTCTCGAGGAGTTCGGGCCCACAACAAGTTGAGGGGTGACCTCACACTTAATCCTCCCAAGGGAGAGCTCTAGGCTAAGAGGCTAAGGAACTAGGAACAAGGCCAAGGGCTTAGCGAGGAGGTCCCACCACACACCCGGAAGATCTTAGAGCGCTTCCCTTCCCAAGCCAATGTTAAGCTTGGGCGCTTATGGAGGCTCTCTCCACCCAACAAAGGAACTTAGGAGGAGAGGAGGCCAAAAGAGAGCCCTCCAAATGGTGCCCCCTTGGGATTATTTATAGTTTTTGGAAACAGGTCTGCAAAAGCCAGATTCTGGCCTACGGGATTATGAAAATACCCCCGGATTTGGCCTGCAAACAGCCAGATCTCGCTGTTCGGAGGCGCTAAACGCAGTCCAGAACACCGTCTAGGGGCCGGGCGAGAGGGGCTGGCCTCCTCCATTGCTCGCCCCCCTTACTGGGCTGGGAAAGCCCGGGAGGTCGCCACCCCTCTAGCTCGCCCCTTGCTGGGGCGGGGTGAGCCGGGAGGTCGCCCCCTCCTGGGCTCACCCCTGCTGGGGCAGGGCGAGCCAGGAGGTCGCCCCCTCCTTGGCTCGCCCCCTGCTGGGGTGGGGCGAGCAATGAGGTTGCCCCCTCCTGGGCTCGCCCCCTGCTGGGGCGGGGCGAGCCGGGAGGTCGCCCCCCTCTTGTGCTCGCCCCCTGCTGGGGCGGGCCGAGACGAGAGGTCGCCCCCTCCTAGGCTCGACCCTGCTGGGGCGGGGCGAGCCGGGAGATCGCGTTCCTCCGGCTCACCCCCTGCTGGGGCGGGGCGAGCCAGGAGGTCGCGTGCCTCCGGCTCGCCCCCCCTGCTGGGGCGGGGCGAGCCAGGAGGTCGCGTGCCTCTGGCTCGCCCCCCTGCTAGGGCGGGGCGAGCCGGGAGGTTGCCCCCTCCTAGGCTCGCCCCCTTTGCTGGGGCGAGGGCGAGCCCAGGAGGCCGCGTGCCTCCGGCTCGCCCCCTTGCTGGGGCGGGGGCGAGCCCAAGAGGCCGCGTGCCTCCGGCTTGCCCCTCTTACGGGCTGGGCGAGCGGGAGGCCTCCGCCTCCACCGCTCGCCCCCTTCTTCTTGCCTGGGGCAGCGCTAAAAACTGTTGGTCCTAAAGACATCTTAGGCCTCGGGGACCCACTTGGCGAATACGGGTTTGTACAACAAAACCCCCTTCAAGACATTTCATTGGCGAGGGCTTCCCGAATTATACTTGATCTCCCTCTGAGGTGACCTGTACTTCCCACAATCCTGATTCAAAGTTTGGGTGTTGTTAAGACCATGAAAATGCTTGAATTATTATGTCTCTCAAATTATTGCTTGCATGTCTATTACATTTGGACTCAATGTGTGTCGTTATGTTATGCACCATATCTGTGAATTTTAGAATTTTTGGAAATAATTTTTCTCAAGTTTTTGTGGAAAATTTAGAGGTGTGACACAAATGATATAAATGAAATTTTTATGCCTTAAGTCATGTGAACATACCAAATCTATGGTGACATGTTCTTTAGGTCATTTTACATTTATGTTATAAATTTTAAGTCATTTGGAGCTCTGCATATTAGTCTATCCCACATGCATGAAAATGTGATGAGTGGGTAGTTGGTGTAAATATAGCATATGTATGTATTTTGTGAATTTTTCACAAATGGCTTAATCAATGTTAATGATATTTGGAGCATGCACACATTATGATGAAAGGGATCGTCTCTAGAAAAATTAGGATTTTTGGACTTAAAAATCTTAGGTGTTCAATTAATTGTATTATGCCACATAATTAAATTAATGAAATGAAAGTGACCTAATGACCTAGGAAAATCCTAATTTTCTGTCACATGATGACTTTGGTCATATTACATCTCTGGTAATTTTATTAGAATTTTTGCAAGGCATTTACCTTGAAACAAATCAAACATCCCATTTGTCACACCTTTGTATTATTAAAATACTTGTGGTCAACGTGACTTGGAAAATTTCCAAACTCTAGTGGAACCTTAATTGAGTCAAAATACACCTCTTGAAATAAATTTGGAATTTTAGAATAAATACATATATTATTTGACAATATTTAAATCATTTCACACAATGGTATTAATGAAGAAATTAGGACATGAATGTTCTGAAAAATCCCAAATTTATGGGAAACCTTCCTTATACTAAGTTACACTTCTGGTAGAAATTTTAGGTCAATTGGTTAAACGAAATTTGATGTAAACACTTATAATTCACATGTGGGGTGATAATATGAATTTTTGATTATTGGAATATCTCTCTTAAAACTCATCAAAAATTAACCAAACTTTGCTGGCAGTATATTTAATTCATCTTATACCTATGGTAGAAATTTTAGGTGAATTGGTTAAATGAAATTTGATGTACACACTTATTATTCACATGTGGGGTACTAATAATAATTTTTTATTATTGGAATATCTCTCTTAAAACTCATCAAAAATTAACCAAAACCATGCTGGAAGTATATTCAAGTAATCATAGACCTGTGGTAGAAATTTTAGGTCAATTGGTTAAATGGAATTTGATGTACTCACTTATAATTCACATGTGGGGTGCTAATAGTAAATTTGGATTGTTGGAATATCCCTTTTAATACTCATAAAAAGTTAACCAAATATTGCTGACAATATACTTGACTTACCTTAGCCCTATGGCAAAAGTTTTAGGTCAATTGGTTATATAGAAATTGATGTACACACTTGTGATCCATATGTGGTGTGCTAATAGTAAATTGTGACTGTTGGAATAACTCTTTTAATAATCATCAAATATTAACCAAATCGTTGGTGGCTGTATAATTAAATTATCTCAGACCCTTGGTAGAATCTTGGGCCATGTTGGGGTAGACTAATATGGTTGACTTCATATGGAACCTCAAATGAGGGTGTAGTTAGTAATTCTTTGCTTAATAACCTTTTATTTCAATACAACCTCGCATCAACACCTTACCTTATGAATATACTAATAGGAAATGTTGAGAGCCCATGATATTAATTATCTTGATAAATAGAGGTTTGGGATGTCATCCCATTGCACCTCCTAGTACGGCTCCGAGCCCTTTACCGGGTAGACCCCAGGAAGTCCAAGAATCAACGTAAACCATTAAGTCTACATATGATGAATATATTATGCAAAGAATATACACTCATAATACCATAAGTAATCCTTAGGATCACGATTAAATCACTAAGGTTGTACTTCCCCCATACAGGACTTGAACCCTAGGTTATAAGGTGTTGTTACTCAGAGCTTATACATCCGTCTTATATATCCCGATGGATGAGTGTAGAGAGGACTCGGTTGATAGTCCCTGGGAGCTGTTAGCTCAGTGTTTCATATGAGGTGGGGATGTCTATTTGTGCATGTGCATATAGATCTTATGGTGGGATTACTTGTGGTGGCTCTACGATGCGTGTCCAGTTGTCACACCGATGGAAGCATGTAGACTTGGCTAAAGGGGTTGAGGTCTAGTTGGCCTGCTCAGCTGGTGTCCTTGAGATGCTTTCCCAATGACTCTTCCCTAAGCCTTGGAGGTTTGGTTTGGTTCATTCCAGCAAAAGTACGCAGAGGATCCACAATGCTCATGCGTTGAGGCGTACGTAAGGCCTATGTCTGGTAGTGTGTTATACTCACCTAGTAGTGGAGACACCCGCTCCATTGTCTCCGTTTGACCATGGCGGGAGATGCCTGAAAAGTTAGCTACCCTCAAAAAGGGGAACTGAAATTATATGCCGACATAGAGTTTTTGTGTGGGGGTAACTGCATGATAGTCATCATATCATAAGCATAACATGTCATGTACATCATAAACCTTCACCAAAGATCCCCATCATATAAATTTGTATGAGCTCTTAAATTTGTATGAGCTCTTTTATATGCTGAGTTACTTTACCTGCTAGAACGACCTTTAACTTATAAATTTGTGTGAGCATTTTTATAAGTCAAGTTACTTATTAATTGCTGTTATATGATTGTACATGATAGTTTATTTTGAGTTTAGCAAGTAGATGTAGATCTATAATCATGTAATGAGAACTATAACACTCTTAATAATCCTACATGTACAACTACTTGATATATTGTTATGAATGACACCATAGAATACATTATCTCTTATGTCACTTGCTTGTATTATTATTACTTCTTATATTGTACCTTTCTTCTCCATCCTTCCGCCCGATGCCTAAGAGTGGCTGGGGAAGCGGATGCTGAAACCGCTTATTCTTTTTGACTAACGGTCAGTGGACCACATCATTTTAGGGGCTCGTGCCGACACAGCAGCAACACCTCGAGGAGGAGGACCACCGGGACATAGAGGTAGAGCCTGACTTGATGATGCGATATATGTTGGCCCCTTCCGCAGCAGATGTGAGACAATAGAGATCTTCCGCTTGTAGTAGTTTATATTTCATTTTGGACATGTATCAGATTGTATCAGTCCTTATTAATATTCCGTGGACTACTATTTTTACTTAATGTGACGTGGACTTAAGTTTTATCCCTTTAATATTATGGTTGGCCTTGATATTTGGAAATTGTCGGCAGAATAGGCATCTTGTGGCGATTGCCAGCCCGTGAGTTGGCTCTACCGCAAGACGACTGTTCTGGGCATAAAACTCCCCTCGGACGTGCCCAATTACTGGGAGGTGGAGTTTTTAAACTGGTATCAACCAAAACATGATCCTAGAAAAGAACAAGTCCACTAAACCATTGGAACGCCCCGCTCAAAAATTAGTTTGCAGACAAACGAATGTATCGGAAGCATTGGTGTGCCTATGTGAGAATTCACATTAGTAAGTCCACAATTTTAACAAAATAAGGTCAACCTTTTGATACAAATTATATCTTTCATTGGTAGCCTCTAACGAACATTTGTCCACAGGCTACTATGCCCCCTCTTCCAGCTGCTACTCCTTTCCAGCAGTCCAAACTCAGACAGAAACTAATGGCATTCTTGGAGGCCTTCAGGTTACAGCAGGCTCCGGTGCAGCATTAGAACATGTGGTCAAACTGGCTGAGTGCTTTTCGAGTCCTTTTCCCCTATTTACCACGGGATGGAGTCAGCAGTGTGGACTGAGGAGTGGTTAGACACTATTCAGGAGATGCTAGTCGGGATCTGATGCCCGGCTAACCTGGCTGTCACCTTGGCAGTTTTAGCATTGGATTTGCATGCTAAAAGATGGTGGAAGTCCCTCATGGACTCCACTTATACTGGATGTGAGTACACTAACATCACTTGGGATGACTTCAGTGAGACCTTCTTAGAACATTTCATGTCTCCTACCAATCATGACGAGCTAGAGGAGATATTCTTGCATTAGAGGCAGGGAAATCGGTCGGTTTTAGAGTATCGGCGAGAATTCTCCCACCTAGCCAGATTTGCGGGAGCTCAAAACTTGGATGTAGAGGGTATGCCAAGAGATTCTACATGTTTACCCAGAAATTGGCGATCCACCCAAGGCGATCCGGGTAGTCTTAGCAGACCCGACGGTCTAAGCCAGCCAGGGCGGTATCAGCAGTCCCGACAGTCTTAGCCATCCTGGGCAGTCTCAGCCATCCCGGATGGTCTCAGCAGTCCCGACAGTCTCAGCCAGCCCTAGCGGTCTCAGCAGTCCTGACGGTCTGAGCCAGCCCGGGCAGTCTCAGCAGTCCCGACATTCTCAGCTATCCCGGGCGGTCTTAGTAGTATCGGCGGTCTCAGCCAGCCCGGGCACTCTCAGCAGTCTCGGCGGTCTCAGCCAGCCTATGCGGTCTCAGCAGTCTCGGCGATTTCAGCCAGCCAGGGCAGTCTCAGCAGTCCCTGCAGTCTCAGCCAGCCCGGGCGGTCTCAGCCAGCCTGGGCGGTCTCAGTAGTCCCGACAGTCACTATTTTTGGAGACTGCACAGACCGCCTATCTCATCTTCAGAAAAACCTTCAAGGCACAGGCGGTTAGTGTCCAGCAAGACCACGCAACCCCGCAGTCACATGTACCCCGGGCAGCCCGTCATTCCTGGACTTAACATTTGGGCAGGCCTCCGCGTCTATAAATAGAGGGGCAGGGGTACCAGAAAAAGGGACTTCGAGGAGTTTCCAGACCCCGGCTTGTGATCTGAGTGGTCTCAAGTTTTTAGACCGCAACGACCAGGCGGTCTCGCCTTTGCTAGGCGATCTCGCTTCCTCCCATCGATCTCGGCGGTCTCCTCTAGGCAGTCTCAGCGACCTCCTTTATCGCCAACTCCGTTCTTTAGTCCTTGTACTACTTTTTATTTGCATCTTAATGTAATCTCAGTTATACAGACTTTATATCAATAGCATTGCCCGCCACAACAGAAACATTCACCACGATGGGTAGATCTGGTCTCGCCGCTTGCTCGCGGCCATCGCTTTTCTCCCTCTCTCACTCCTTCACTCATGGCCCAAAGTAACCGACTGCTCAACAATTACCCCCCCCCCCTCATTCTTCAGTTTGAGCAAGTGTAGACTTGGTACATTTTTGGTGTCAAAAGAACAACACGCGACCTTCAGATCTTGAGTGGTTGATGAACAATAATTGCGATAAAGATGCTGGGTTTAGGCTAAAATACAGCCAAACTTAAAACAACCATAACTTTTTATCAGATAGTCCATTTTCAGCCCACAATATCTTTTCGGGACTGGCTCAGAGCCCTACATCCAATATCGAACTGGTTTACCAGTTCGAGATTGTTTAGCGCCCTCAGATTGCTCAAATTCGTCTCCGTTTAGAAGTTATCGCAATTTTTGTCCTTCAGCAATTTCAGCAAATTTTTGTTTTTGTGCGGGTGATTAGCCATGGCTGGCCACAAGTTTGCCCAGTGTCCAGTTCAATCTAGCCCAGGTGAAGCAATCATCTGGGAAGCCTTTGAGTAGTATTGTTGCGAGATCGCTCAACATTTCGAAGCCTTAAACCAAGCCTTGGCCACCCTCCTCCGGTAGTAACCACCTCAAGCTCCTTTTGAGGAGGATCCTCCTCCTGCAAGTTTTGCATATCTGGTCGCTCCTATGTCATCTCAATCTGAGGAGTTCACAACTGCTTGCCATGACCACTTCAGATCAGCTGCCCAGGAAGATCCAGTAGAAGTGTCGAACTTTCAGGTGGACTATACTTATATTTAGGCCCCTACGGATGTTGCTTATCCTTTAGCTCCTCCCGTTATTATCGAGGTAGAGGAGCCTTCTCCCTTTACAGACAGAGTTCATTGGGAACCTGCTCCTAAAGGGTTTAGAGAACCCCACCTGCCAACCTTCTCAGGGGGAGAAGATCTAGTCTCCCACCTTCAAGCCTTTGAGTCAGCTGTTGCGTTAAGAGGGATATCTAATGGCATCAGGTGCAAGCTTCTTGTCATGACCTTTGACTGTCAAGCTCGAAAATGGTTCAATAAGTTGCCACCTCAATCAATTACTTGCTTTTTGGATATGTAAAGAGAACTTCTCTTATTGTTTGCTACCTCGATGAAGCAGAAAAGAGGCCCAGCAGCTCTCTTTCATATCTAACCAAGGGATAATGAAACTCTTGTTCACTTCGTTGACAGATTCCAAAAGAAAATACTTGAAATTGTTGATGTTAATCAGGACTTGTATAAAATCGCCTTAATACACGGGTTATAGGAAGGTCTTTTTAAATTTGAAGTCAACTGAATTGAACCCAAGACTTATGAACATTTTATCAGCATGGCAAATCAGTTTATTGACGTAGAGGCAGTAAATCCTCATTTTTTTCTTCTCTAAATTGAAGGAGACAACAACTTCAAAGGAACAATTGTTACCAACATTCGTCTACATCACAAAATATTTCGCAAGATAAAGACTTCAAATTTACTCCTTTCCCCAGAATGCATCTACTCAGTGTCGCAGCAAGATGCATCACCTAAATTTCTAGAAGCCTATCCTATTTAGTTTTTACAATCCAAGAACACTTGAATTCAAAAATTATCAAGAAAAGTATTCCCAGCTTTATATTTCCAAGGAAGAAGTTCTTCTGATTATCCAAGATATGCCAGAATTTAGAATTCCTTGCCCTATGAGATCACAAGATAAGAATCGTCATGGTAAACTCTTATGTAAATATCATGTAGACATTGGTCATGATACAGAATGTTGTCGAGCTCTTCGGAAGCTGGTAGATGAACTATAGAATGCAGGAAAATTACAGGCTTATCTTGCTCAACAATCTGATGATCTTTCCTACAACAGAAACAAAGTTACAAACAAAGAGTTCCTTACTCAAAAAAAAGAAGTGAATATAGTAGAGATAAGATAGAATGTCATTTTGTTTCTTATTTCATATAACTCCTATTTGTTTGGAGTTTTCTGCATCTCTGCTTTTCTAGATTTACTTGTAATAAGTATAGCAGTAATCCAGGCTCTACCAGCGGCTGTCATCACAAAGACTTTCTCAGCAGTCAGATATATCATACCTCATATCCATATCCACCGCCGTATCCTCCATTCCATACATTTATCCAATTATGTCTTAAGCTTTTTTCATTACTCTACTTTTTTGCTTTGTGCGAAAATACTTCTAGAACTACGTGGATGTGAAGGGTGGAATTACCACCTCTATTGTTTGATGTGATGGGTGAACATACCACCTATAATTATTCTTTTAGGCTATAAAACCCACAAAGATCACATCTCACTCGAATTATTCGCAGATGTGCAGTGGTAGCCCAATCTGTTGCTCTGTGATGGTCATTAATTGCCATGATATTTTGTCAAGTTAATCGACTTGCTTTGCTTGAATATAGATGATTCCATTTGATAATGGATTAGTTGTGATAGATTACCAACAACTGATGTTAGGTTGATGTGATGTTACTTGCAAAAGAAATATGCTAACTTTAGTATGTATCCAAATATACTGCCAAATAGCTGGGCAATTATTTGTTGATTGTTAATATTCCAGGTACCATAAAATCCCATATGCATCATGTCAGGATTCCTGGATTTTTGGATTTCTGGATTAATCTATTTATGACTTCAAATTTCTCAAATCATATACTAAGTTGGGAATCAATTGACATAATATCATTAACAACATTATTATCGGCAAGTCAAAAATTATATAGCCATGCTCACTTCACAATCATTGTTCTGGAATATGTGAATTTGAGGTTATCAGAATATTATCTTATCTTTCCACAAACATGGGTACTGCCTTATCTATTTACATAGAAATATTATTTCATCAACACCAAAGCAACTGATTGTGAATAAGCGTTCATATTCCCCTCTGTAAATGAGATGTTCTTTCTTATACACTTCAAATGTGAACAAAAATAAGTATCAGCAAGTTGTCTCAGGTACCTGACATATTCTTATTATATTTTCCTATACCTGTTCTTATATCTTTTTGTATATAGAAACAGATGTTCGTGAGTTCTCCTTCAGGTACTCGCATATAATATTTTCTCATACCCGTTCTTCATATCTTTTGCAGATAGAAACAGATGTTTGTGAGTTCTCCTTCAGTTACTCGCGCATTATATTTTCACATACCTGTTTTCATATCTTTTGCAGATAGAAACAGGTGTTCGCGAATTCTCCTTGAGGTACTCGCGTATTATATTTTCATATACCTGTTCTTCTTATCTTTTGCAGATAGAAATAGGTGTTCACGAGTTCTCCTTCAGGTACTCGCGTATTATATTTTCATATACCTATTCTTCACATCTTTTGCAGATAGATACAGGTGTTCACGAGTTCTCCTTCAGGTACTCGCGTATTATATTTTCACATACCTGTTCTTCATATCTTTTGTAGATAGAAACAAGTGTTCGCGAGTTCTCCTTCAGGTACTCGCATTTTATATTTTCATATACCGGTTATATCTTTTTGCAGATAAAAACAGGTGTTCGCGAGTTCTCCTTCAAGTACTCGCGTATTATATTTTCATATCTCTTGCAGATAGAAACATGTGTTCGCGAGTTTTCCTTTAGGTACTCACGTATTATATTTCATATACCTGTTCTTTATATCTTTTTCAAAGAGAAACATGTGTTCGCGTGTTTTCCTTCAGGTACACTCGTATTATATTATATATACATATTATTTATATCTTTTTGTAGAGATGAGCAGGTGCTTACGAGTTCTCTTCACGTACTTGCGTAATGTTCTTCTTTTATACCTGCTTTGACTACTCTTTTGCGGAGATGAGCAGGTGCTCGAGAGTTCTCTTCAGGTACTCACATAATGTGCTTCTTTTATACCTGCTTTGACTACTCTTTCGTGGAGATAAGCACGTGCTCGCAAGTTCTCTTTAGGTACTCGCGTAATGTGTTTCTTTTATACCTGCTTTGACTACTCTTTTGCAGAAATTAGCAAGTTATCACGAGTTTTCTCTTTAGGTACATGCACTCTTTTATACACATGTTCTGTTATGACAGGAAAAGTGGATCTCGATTCTCGTGGGTAAGTTCTATTTTTTTCCAAGTTTTTCAAAAACTTGAAAAATGCGGGGATCATGTTTACCCAGAAATTGGCGATCCACCCAAGGCGAGCCAAGCATCTCAACAGTCCCGACGGTCTCAGCCAACCCGGGCGGTCTCAACAGTCCCGACACTCTCAGCCATCCCGGGCGGTCTCAACAGTCCCGGCGGTCTCAACCAGCTCAGGTTGTCTCGGCATTCCCGGTGGTCTCATCCAGCCAGGGAGGTCTCAGTAGTCCCAGTAGTCTCAGCGTGCCTGGGTGGTCTCAGCAGTCCTGGCGGTCTCAACCAGCCTGGGCGGCCTCAGCAGTCCCAACAATCATTATTTTCAAAGACCACCCAAACTGCCTATCTCATCTTCGGCAAAACCTCCAAGGCACATGCAGTCAATGTCCTGCAAGACTGCGTGATCGCACGGTCACGTGAACCCTGGGCAGCCTGTCATTCTTGGACTTGCCTGTTTGGGAGGCTCCCACATCTGTAAATAGAGGGGCAGGGGTACCAGAAAAAGGGACTTCGGGGAGTTTCCAGCCCTCGACTTGTGACCTGAGCAGTCTCATGTTTTTAGACCGCAGCGACCATGCAGTCTCGCCTTTGCTAGGTAATCTCGCCTCCTCCCGTCAATCTCGACGGTCTCCTCCAGGCGGTCTCCTTCATCTCATGTCATTCTCAGCGACCTCCTCCTTGATCTCCAACTCTTTTCTTCAGTCCTTATACTATTTTTCTTTGCATCTTAATGTAATCTCAGTTGTAATACAGACTTTATATCAATAACATTGCCCTCCGCAAGAGAGGCATTCGCCGCGGTGTGTAGATCTGGTCTCGCCGCTTGCTCGCGACCACCTATTTTCTCCCTATCTCACTCCTTCACTCGTGGCTCAAAGTAACCGATTGCTTAACAGTTACCCCCACTCATTCTTCAGCTTGAGCAAGTGTGGACTTGGTACATTTTTGGTATTTACACTACATGGGTCTTCGGGACTCCCTCAGGCAAGCTTTTTCTTTGTGGACGATTCCAGTCTCTCTCAGATCATAGAGATGGCCAAGAAACTCGAGTCGGACCACATTATGGTCCAGAATAGAGGAAAGAGGTCGGCAGACCTTATGGAAGAAGGAGAGGGCAATAGGGGGAGGGGTCCCCAAGGGGCAGAATCACGGGCCACCAGAGAGCTGAAGGATGTCACCCTCCAAATCATTGACCTGAGCGGCCGACACTAGCAGTATTAGCCCCTCAGCCTTTACACATTTGGAAACCTCCGTGAAAGTGCACAGTGTCCCTCTGAGTATTCTCTAGAGGGTGTGTGTGTGTGGGGGGGGGGGGGGGGGTGAATAGAGTTTTAAAACTTTTATACCCTAGTTATGCACACATAATAAACTACTAAGAGCTATGCAATAAACAATACCAAAACAGAATAAAGTAAGCACAAAAGATATACAACAGAAAAAAGCAGCAAACTGGACAGCACAGAAAACACATAAATTTTATAGTGGTTCCCCAAAATGTAGATAGTCCACTCTTTTACCTCCCTGGTAGGATTGCACTAACAGTGCCTGAGTCTTTTGATAAGGAAACTCTCAGAACCACTAAATCTTTTGATAAGAAGACTCTTAGAACCACTGAGTCTTTTGATAAGGAGACTCTTAGAACCACTGAATTATTTGAAAGAGGGATTCTTAAAACTCTTTTACAGTTGGGGTATAAGAACAATAGAAGAAGAAGAAAGAAGAGAATGTGATTCTTCAGTAGAATCCTTTAGCAGCTATCTCTATGGATACTGTTGCTTCAATATATTTCAGGATCTAAATATGGTGAACCCTTGCTTAAGATAGTGATGATTGCAAGAGTTATTAGCTTGATCCTGATCCTCTCTGCACTTTTGTTGACTTGCTGCTATATGATGTAGAAGAAAGAGCAGCAGTATTGTTGTGATCTTTTCCTGTTCAGAGGAGTTGTTCTTCAGTACTATCTTAGGGTTGGAGGAGGATGAAGAAGAAGCCCTATTCGACATAGAGAATAATGAATTAGTTGGTTGTGTTTTCTTTCTTTCTCAGTATAATTATTCTCTATTGATTTGTGTTTGAATTTCTTTCTTCTTCTGGACTGTCCTTAGAAGGAATGTCCATTGGACAATAAATTGTTTCCTTCTATTTTTGTTCCCGACCCATCCATTTGATTTGAATAACTTCCAAGAATGTCTTTGTTGTATCTCTGAAATACTCCATTCTATTCTTGGCAATAAACGAGCCATTAGAGAACATATCTCAGCCTTGCAGATCATCTGGAAAAGCACCAGAAAGGACAACAGAAAACCTTATATTTCTGTTTATATTCGACGCAGCGTCGACTTCATTATCCTTCATATCGACGCACCTATGAGTTCTTATAGAAGCAGCTTCGAATTACTTCTTAGCTTTGACTGAACTCAGTTGTCGACGTTGCGTCGAGTTCTTATCGACGCATCCGTTGAGTTGAAGACTTGAACTTGAACTTCATCTTCTACATCGAATTGAAGTCAAAGTAGCTTCGACTTCTAAGATGGCTTCGACAGGCTCTTTCTTCTGCGCCGAGTTCCTTTCAACGTTGTGTTGACTTGACTTGATACTTCGACAGACAGTTTGAGTTAATTCGACTTTTAGTCAAAGTTGCGTCGACACTTGTCGAAGTTGCGTCGACTTCTATTCGACGCAAGTCTTAGCTCAACTAAATTTGTGCTTCTCTTAGGCCTGGTCTTGACACTATAAGGTGAGTGTGACATCCTAGGACATATAATGACCATTTTACCCTTTCTATACAATGTGGGTAATACACACTAACTGATGAAATCACTTTAAGATAATTTGTTAGATAAATCAAAAGGGTTTTCCCAATAATCTCCCCCTATTTATCTTAACAAATTTTACAATTTGATTAAGTGATTTCAAACATACTTTTACATAAAATTAAATACAATCACAAATACAAAGACAATAGACTGAAAGATATGGTAAACAAAAATCATCTTGTTGATATAAATAAATGTTTATCAGAGTTAGTTAACCAAGAAATGATCTACTTTCTCTTTTTGAGAAAAGTAGATAAGGACTCATAGACCTTTCTGAACTTTCTTTCAACATACATGAAGTTGGCTGGAATGGACTTCTTTGGATGTTTCTGAATTCTTTCATGTACCTTGAAGAGCTTCTCCAGATCAGCTTCATCTTCAGGATAAACATCATTTAGCTTTAGCCCCAGACCAATAACTTTAGCAGACACCAAATTTATTTCTTCTAGGTCTAGCTCTTCTGCATCAGGAGCTGGTACAATGAATGTTGATTGTGGATACCAGAAGTTGGAGCTGTTTAGAATACAATCTTCTTTTTCTTTTGGAGTGGATGTTCTGCCTCATCCTTATCACATCCTAGACCTCCTCTGTGAAGTTGCCCTGTATTCTCAAGAAGTTTTGCTTGAGGGTTCCTGACAACATACTTTGTAAGGTCAAAGAGTGTGCTTGAGATTTAGATTGTCTTTTCTACATGTTCCTTTTCTACAACATCCTTTCCTTTCTTTAACCTTTCAATAAATAACCTCCTTTGTTCTTCTAGGTCTCTTTGCGATGCTTCTTACTCATGTAGATCCCTTTCTCTGAGTTCATCTAGGACTTTATCAAGACCTGGATCAGTGTATACTTTCATTGTATTTTTTGGGATTTCAACCTTCTCATAGGTTTTGTAATAGGACTTGTCTTTCTTGAATTGTTTTCTTTGTTCTTTTGTATATTTCTCCCAAATTGGTATTCTTCCTCTAGGTCCTCTTCCCCTTCCTCAGTAGTTCCCTCCATATCCCCTTCCTCTGAATGGAGGTCTTCCTCTGAAGGCTGGTTCAGGGACTGTGTGCTGAAGTAGGATCAGGAGGAAGCTGAGATTGTGGTGGAGAGGATGGAGCAGCTACAGGAACTTGATCAGCAATCTTAGATGGTGCTGGTGTCGATTCTTCAGAATGGGTCTAGAACTCTTATGTCTCATGGATAGATAACTCAGTGGACTCATTGTACTCTTGCACACTCTTCAGGTAGCCATTATCATCTGAAAATAAATCAATCTCCCCTTGTTTTGATGAATCCCCCTATATTGAGGGTTGAGAAAAGGAACATGTAGAAAAGATTTTGCATCAAGTGGCTTAGTAAAGATGTCAGCCCTTTGCCTATCAGTGGAAATGTATTGAAGATTGATCTTACCCTTCTCAACATTGTCACTGAGACAGTGGTGCCTTATTTTTATGTGCTTAGTTCTGCTGTGGAGAAAAGGATTGGAAGCTATGCAGATAGTACTAGAGCTGTCACAAAATATTGTGGAATTATCAAGAATGTTGTAGTCTAACAACTGATTTTGCATCCATAATATTTATGAGCAGAAGCTTCCTGCAGCTATATTCTCAGCTTCAGCTGTAGAAGTGGAGACTAAGGTTTGCTTCTTGCTAAACCATGAGATCAGTATAGCACCCAGGAATTGACAAGTTCTTGAGGTGCCTTTTCTATCCAGCCTACATTCAACATAGTCTACATCTGAATACACAACTAAGTCAAATGAACAACATTGGTAGCCATGGGGGTTTTCATGACAGAGACATTTTCCATCCCAAACCTCTTGATGAGTTCTCTTGTATATTTGGATTGGGATATGAAAATGCCATCTTCATTCTGCCTTACTTGGAGACATAGGAAATAGAATAATTCCCCCATGCTACTCATTTCAAATCTAGACTGTATTAGGTATGCAAACCTTTTGCATAGTGTTTGGTCTGTTGACCCAAATATAATATCATCTACATATATCTGTACTAGTAGGAGTTGATTTTTATGTGCTCTTGTGAAGAGTGTTTTATCCACTTTGCCTCTTTCAAAGAGTGTTCCAGAAGAAAGGTGGATATGGTCTAATACCAAGCTTTTGGAGCTTGCTTGAGACCATACAGTGCTTTATCTAATCTATACACAAAGGAGGGAAAAGATGGCTTGACAAAACCTGGGGGCTGCTCCACATATACTTCTTACTGAAGAGTTCCATTTAGGAAGGCACTCTTCACATCCATCTGATAGACCTTAAACTTTATGTGTGCATCATATGCAAGAAACATTCTGATGGATTCCAGCCTTGCTACTGGAGCAAATGTCTGGTTGAAGTCAATCCCCTCTTCTTGCTTATATCCTTGAGCCACATGTCTGGCCTTGTTCCTAACTATGACTCCAATTGCGTCCATCTTATTTTTGAATACCCATTTGGTTCCAATTAATAAGTAATTCCTTGGTCTCTCAACCAATGTCCAGACCTTGTTCCTTTCAAATTGAGTTAGCTCTTCTTGCATTGCAGATATCTAGTGAGGATCACTGTTTGCTTCTTCAAACATCTTAGGTTCATAATGTGAGAGAAAACACTACAACATTGTTTCATGTGTTATCTGATTCCTTGTCTTACCTCCCACTATCAAATCTCCTATAACCTTTGTTGAAGGATGATCCTTTAGGTTCATTCTGGTTCTTGTTGAGCTATTCAAAGGTTCTCTTCTCCATGAAGTTCTACTTGTTCATTGACTGTGAGAGCACCATCTACATTCTCTATAATGATCTCAGTGGCTGGTAGATCAGGTGCTTTACACTCATCCTCATCTGCAGTAGAGTCTTCATCTGAATCAGTGTCAGCTTTCTGTTTCCCTCTGTCCTGACACTCTAATGAATGGTCTATGATGCTGAGCCTTTCAACTTGATTTGCAAGTTGGTCGTCTTAGTGCAATATAGTGCTGGTGGAAGTTTCCTTCCCCTTATAAAACATGTTAGCTTCATCAAAGACCACATGCACTGACTCCTCAATTTTGAAAGAGTTTTTATTATATCACCTATAGGCCTTTCTTGATGAGAAATATCCCAAAAATATTTCATCATCAGCCTTCTTATCAAATTTGGCAAGATCACTCTTTCCATTGTTTAGAATGAAGCAAGTACAACCAAAAATCCTAAAGTAAGTGACTATATGTGCCTTTCCCATTAATAACTCATAGTGCGTCTTCAACTTTGTCTTGTGGATGAGACTTCTATTTAGAACATAGTTGGAAGTATTCACTGCCTCAGCCCAAAAGGACTTTGGCAAGTTGGATTCAACCAATAATGTCCTTCCTGATTCAATTGAGGTTCTATTTTTCCTTTCAGCCGCCCCATTTTGTTGGGGGGTTCTAAGAGCTGAAAAGCTTTGTCTTATTCCTTCATCCTCACAGAATCTACACATTAACTGATTTTCAAACTCAGTACCATGATCACTTCTGATCACAGTAACCTGAGTGTTGGATTCAGATTGAATCTGTCTAATGAATCTTGAGAGGATCTTGAAGGTGTCTGACTTAGGTTTTAGAAAGAACACCCAAATTAATCTAGAAAAGACATCAACAATGATTAGAGTGTAGGACTTACCTGCTAAGCTCTGAGTGGAGATATGACCAAATAGGTTCATGTGCAACAAGTATATGGTTCTGGGGGAATCATTCTTACCAATTGGTTTGAATGATGATTTGATCGGCTTTTCTAGTTGGCAGGCTCTACAAGGATGGTCTTTATTAAACTTACCTGTTGGTAAGCCTCTTACTAGGTTAAGCTTAGACAATTTAGCTATGGTCTTAAAATTTAGGTGACTGAGTCTCCTATGCCACAACTCATTGTTTTCTAATTGAGAGTTAAATAAGCAGATATCTGACTTAGCATACTCAAAATCTACTACATAGACCTTCCCCTTTCTAAGACCATTCAATACTATCTGATTGGTTATAGAGCTAACTATATGACATAAGGACTTGGTGAATACAACTTTTTATTCACCATCACATAGCTGACTGATTCTAATTAAATTATGTTGAAGACCTTCAACATAAGCTACCTTAGAGAAGAAGATTTCTCCAACTCTGAGCACACCATATCTATCCTCTGGTCTGACCAGAGTGGGAGTTCCAAAAAATTACCTTAGGGCCTTCCTTGGCCATGAAGTTTTCGAGCATCTCCTTTGCTCCAGTCATATGCATAGAGCATCCACTGTCTAGATACCACTACTGGTTTGTGGTAGAACAGTCTCCCTTCTGCACATGCAATTAAACATTAGCATAGACCCTCACTTGTTGAGGTCTCTTTCTTCTATCATCATATGAAGTTATGAAAGAATATGTTGGTCTTCCAGTATACCCTTTAAGGTGAAGAAGTGCTTGTTTATTATGCCAGTAATTTTTTAATTTGTTCCCAAATTTGAAACAACAGGAGCATCTAGAATGGTAATTAGAAATAAAATAGAGCGGTCTAGATGATTGAAGAGTTTTTCAGAAAACATGCGTCGATAAGAAATCAACGCATCTTTAGAGTTGCATCGAGTGTAATTCAACGTGTTTGCATAGTTAAATCGATAATGATTCGATGAAGAATATTGGTTGCATCGAATAGAATTCGATGCACCCTCATACTTGCTTCGAGATGATGTCGAAGCATATGTAGAACTCCGTCGAGTTTCATTCGACGCATCTTTAAAAATGCGCCGAGTTCTATTCGACGTATAATTTCTTTTATTAAGGATTTTATAATTTTTCATTGTATTTTCTGAGGTGTGCTTACCTAGAATTCCTATGTGATTAGTATTATTCACCCTATTGAAGATAGTGATTTTATTAGGGTTGTTATTTTGTTCTTCACTTGATTTTAAGTTGTTCATAGGTTGATTTATACTAGAACTAATGAATACTACATGATTTTCCCAGGCAAGTTTGCTAGGGATTAGTGTGCTGGTGGATGGTAATGATTCTAGATCAACATGGTTAAATCTCTTGGAGAGATTTTGTGAGATGTCCTTAAGCTTTTGACTCCTCCCATTGAGTGAGTCCTCAATGGATTTTGCCTTTGTAAGTTCTTTCTTTAAATTAGAATTTTCATTAGTTATTGTGTATATTTCTTTTTCTTTCTTAAACATTTGATTTCTTATATCATAGTTAACTGAGTACAGATTGTCTTTCCTAAGGTCTTCTAGTTCTTTTCTGATTATGTTAAGTTCCTTTTCGCTGTTAATGTAATCTTGACAGAATTCTCTAAAACAGCCTTTAAAATCTTCTGAGGAAATGTCAAATTCATCAAAGATAGTTACCTGATTTTCTGTAGTAGAGTCTGTTGGAATATGGTCTTCCGCATCTCCTAGGTTTGAGAATAACAAATCCTATGTGTATTTAATTTTGTGTGTATAAGTTTACAGGAAACAAAGTCCATATGACTCAAGGATAACATAAGAAGGTTGCCCCCAAAATTGAGCGAATAAATCAAACATGCCCACTAGCGCCGGCGGCAGCACCTAGCGCCCGACGATAGCGATGATTAGCGCAATATCGGGAGCACATTTAGAAGGCGCTAGCGCCAGGCGGTAGCGGATAGCGCATGCAGTAGCGTGGACCACAGAAGGCAAGACAAAAATGTTTCCTCGGATTGAAGATTCTCCCGCGCAGAATATGTCCTAATATGGGAAAGCGCCGATGGTAGCGGTAGCGCAGGCACTAGCGCTAAGGCTATAAATTGGACCCCTCTTCTCTCGTTTTTCACAACCATCAGAGAGAGGTTGAGTGCTAGAATTCCAGAGCCTGATTTGGCCGAAAGTTGATCTCCCAACAAATCTCTGTGAATTTCTGAAGGAGGACTTCTTCACGTCGGATCCAAACGACGTCCAATTCAACAACGCTTATTCTACAGCGGATCTTCGTCCCCAACTTCAGAAGTTCTTCAAGAGGAAATTTTTATTATTATCATTTCATATCGTTTGTAAACCGTTAGAGAATTTGTCTCGTTTTGGCGACTAGGTCTGGGTAGGACTTAGGGTAGAAATTTGTCTCGTGTTGGCGACTAGATCTAGGTTAGGTCTAGGGGGTTCTCAAGGCCATATCCGGGGTAGGATTGGCTAGAGCGGCTTGAGGTCGAATCCAGGGAAGGATATGCTAGGGCCACCGGTTCGTGGGGATGCGAGTCGGGATAGAAAACAAAAAGAGTTTATTATTATTCGCCACCGATTTCTAGCGTTATAGAAATCAAGTTTTGTAAAACCATATTTCATATTAATAAAACATGTCTCTATTTTATTTTACTTAGTTTGTTTGATTTCTCGCCATCTTCATCTCTTATTATTTTAAGATATTCAAAATATAAGAAAAAGTTTTAAAACCCTTATTCATCCTCCCCCCCCCCCCCCCCCCCTAAGGGAGCCTACCGATCCAACAGAGTCTTCCAGAGCCATTAAGCAGGATTCTTCAGTTGCACACTCTTCATCACTATCAGATGAAAAGGAGCTTGGCTCAGACTCTGAATCACTCCAGGTTTCACCAATGAAACCTTTCCCCCTTTTCTTATCCTTCCTCATGAAGGATTTCTTCTTGTGCTCTTTCTTTTTGCTGCTTTTGTTCTCTTCAGAACATTCTGTGGCAAAGTGCCCATGTTTTCTGCAAGAGAAGCAGATAATTTCTTGTTTAGGAGTTTTGTCATACCTTGGTTTGCTTTAACTCCTCTCCTTCCTTCTGGAGTCCTCTGTCTTGACCCATCTCTTGAATCTTCTGGCCATGAGATTAAACATCTCTTCTTCAGAAGTGGAAGGCTCACCTTCAGCAGCCTTTAGAGCAAGTGTCCTTTCCTTAGGAGTTGAGATTCTCTCATGGGCTTCTGACTCTGCCCTGATTTCTAGTAAGAGCTCATAGGACTTGAGCTTGCCTAGCAGAGCATCTGTAGATATTTCTCTGAGACACCTGGAATCTCTAATAGCCCAGATTCTTGAGTCTCATGTGCTTGTGAAGCACTTAAGTAGCTTGTAATTAAATTATGTCAGATAAATTTCTTTGTCAAGACCCTTCAACTCATTTTTGATGAAACTGAACCGGTCATAGTTCTCAACTATGCTTTCTTCAGCCTTTTTTCAGAAAGTTCTCATATTGGGAGATGAGAATGGACTTTTTGTTCTTTCTTTTATCTGAGCTGCCCTCAACTAATCTAGAAAGTGATTCCCAGATTTCTTTGGCAGAGTTGCAATCAACAACTTTCTGGAATATGTCATCAGACATAGTTGACACCAGAATATTCATGTGTTTGACATCACAAGCCTTCACCTTCTTTTTAGCATCATTCCACTCTGCTTTGGGGACTACAGTTTGTATTACTATCCCACTAACATCTTTTCTGACTAGGACTGGGGGACCTGAAATAATGATATTAAAAATGACTTCATCAATAGAGTTCATATATATCTTTATTTTAGCCTTCTAGAGTGTAAATTTATTCAAGTTACACACTGGTGGTCCTGTTGATGCATAGTCCTTAGAACTCATTTTTCATTACAAAATAGTTTTAGTTAATTTTAAATAATGAAATAAGAGTGATGAGATCTTTTGATCAAAATGTTAACCTTTTAATGATCAACCTACCTCTGATACCAATTGAAAGTACACAGTGTGCCTCTGAGTATTCTCTAGAGGGGGAGGGATGGGGTGAATAGAGTTTTAGAACTTTTATACCCTAGTTATGCACACACAATAAAATTACTAAGTGTTATGCAATCAACAATACCAAAACAGAATAAACTAAACACAAAAGATATACAACAGAAAAATCAGTAAACTGGACAGCACAAAAAAGCAATACAGAAGACACAGAAATTTTATAGTGGTTCCCCAAAATGTGGGTAGTCCACTCGCCTACCTCCCTGGTAGGATTGCACTAACAGTGTCTAAGTCTTTTGATAAGGAGACTCTTAGAACAACCGAGTCTTTTGATAAGGAGACTCTTAGAACCACCGAGTCTTTTGATAAGGAGACTCTTAAAATCACTGAATCCTTTGAAAGAGGGGTTCTTAAAAATCTTTTATAGTTAGGGAATTAGAATAGTAGAAGAAGAAGAAGAAAGAAGATAATATGATTCTTCAGTAGAATCCTTCAGTAGCTATCTCTATGGATGTTGTTGCTTCTATTTATTTTAGGATCTGAATATGATGAACCCTTGCTTAAGATAGTGATGATTGCAAGATTTATAAGCTTGATCCCGATCCTCTCTGCACTTTTGTTGACTTGCTGCTATGTAATGTAGAAGAAGGAGCTGCAGTATTGTTGTCATCTTTACCTGCGCAGAGGAGTTGTTCTTCAGTACTGTCTTAGGGTTGGAGGAGGAAGAAGAAGAAGCCCTATTCGACAGAGAGAATAATGAATTAGTTGCTTGTGTTTTCTTTCTTCCTCAGCGTACTTATTCTCTATTGATTTGTGTTTGAATTTTTTTTCTTCTAGGTTGTCCTTAGAAGGAATGTCCATTGGACAATAAATTGTTTCCTTGTATTTTTGTTCCTGACCCATCCATCTGATTTGAATAACATTCAAGAATGTCTTTGTTGTATCTCTGAAATACTCCATTCCATTCTTGGCAATAAACGAGCCGTTAAAGAACATATCTCAGCCTTGTAGATCATCTGGGAAAGCACCAGAAAAGACAACATAAATTCTTCTATTTTCGTCTGTATTCGACGCTGCATCGACTTCATTATCCTTCATATCGACGCACCTCTGAGTTCTTATAGAAGCAACTTCGAATTCCTTATTAGCTTTGACTGAACTCAGTTGTCGACTTTGCGTTGAGTTCTTATCGACGCATCCGTTGAGTTGAAGACTTGGACTTGAATTTCATCTTCTACGTCGAATTGAAGTCGAAGTTGCATCGACTTCTAAGATGGCTTCGACATGCTCTTCCTTCTGCGTCGAGTTCCTTTCGATGTTGCATCAACTTGAATTGATACTTAGACAGATAATTTGAGTTACTTCAACTTTTTGTTAGAGTTGCGTCGAAATCTAGAAGAAGTTGCATCGATATCTAGTCGAAGTTGCATCGACTTCTATTCGGCGCAAGTTTTAACTCAACTAAATTTGTGCTTCTCTTAGGCCTGGACTTGACACTCTAAGGTGAGTGTGACATCCTAGGACATCTAATGGCTATTTTGCCGTTTCTATACAATGTGGATAATACACCCTAAATGATGAAATCACTTTAATTTAATTTGTTAGATAAATCAAAAGGGTTTTTCCCATCACTCGGAGGCCGGAAGGGAGAGGACACTTCCCGGGGACTTGCTACAGGTGTAACCAGTCGGGGCACATATAGGCTCACTGCCCCCAGAGTCATCCACCATCCCCCCTGCAGCTCCACCAACATAGCAAGACAGAGGCCGAGGTCGAGGATGAGGCCGAGGTTGAGGACATCCTGGAGGAAATCACAGGCCAGATTAAGGACATGTGTATCATTGGACATGACCCAGGAGAGGAATCCACAAGAAGTCATCACAGGTAACCATACGTTGTATTTTCATCTTCCCAAAATTGATAAGTATGGGTGTATTTAATAGTTTCTTAGAGAACCCCACACATAAGTACACATAAATTAAATCCTATGTACCTTGATTGTTAGCGGTAAGCTCGCCCACACTCTCTTTGATATGGTTGCATCTGATTCTTTCGTTTCAGAGGATTTCATGGAGGATCTGGATGGAGTACATCACATCACGGGAATCACCAGCAGGGTGCGTCTTCCAGATGGCTAAGAGATGTTATCATCCACAAACTATAGCATGTAGGTGTCCATCGATGAAAAACTATTCGAGGCACCGACCATGGTACTAAGAATGCCAGATTTTGACCTTATCGTGGGCATGCCATGGTTACATTGGAATCATGTGAAGATTAATTGCTTGGCAAAGCAGACCACCTTGAGACACAATGATACTGAAGTTGTCATCAAAGGTATTAAACCCATCCCGCATATCGTGTTATCTTCCATTAAAGTAGTTAAGGCTCACACGCAGGGAGATGAGGTGTAAATAATTTGCTTCGAGATGAAGGAGACGGAAGCCAGTGTTTCTGACATACCCATAGTTCGAGACTTTTCTGATGTTTTTTCCAGAGAAACTACCCGAATTACCCCCGCATCGGGAGGTGGACTTCTAGATCAAGTTGATATCGAGAGACAGACCCGTATCTCATGCTCCGCATAGAATGACATATAAGGAACTTGCAGAGTTCCGTACGTAGTTGCATGAATTAGTGGATTCGAGGTTCGTCCGCCCCATTTCTTGCCTTAGGGAGCTCCAATAGTAAGAAGAAGGATGGCTCGCTCCGATTGTGCATCAACTACCGAGAGCTATACCAGATGACAGTCCGGAATACGTACCAATTTCCTAGGATAGACTAGCTCTTTGGACATCTTGAGGGAGCACATTGGTTCTCGAAGCTAGATTTGCGGTCGGGATATTATTAGCTTAGGATCCAAGGGGAAGACATCCTGAAGACCGCTTTTAGTTTGAGGTACAGCCTTTACGAGTTCACAATCATGCCATTTGGGCTCACAAATGTTCCCTCCGCATTTATGAGCTTGATGAATAGAGTATTTGAACCATACCTGGATGTGTTCGTCATAGTGTTTATTGATGATATTTTGGTCTACTCAAAGACCAAGGAGATTCATACCCATAAGGAAAGAGTTCCCTCTGGTCAAAGTCTTGTGTGTTGGATCGGTAGGTGCCCTTAGAGGGGGGTGAATACGGGTTTTAAAACTTTTATGTTATTTTGATATGCTAGAAATATTAGGAGACTGAAATAGTGCAAAACAAAGACAAATTAAGTAAAATAGAATAGAGACATGATTTTATTAATATGAAATGTAGTGTTACAAAATTTGACTTCTTATAACACTAGAAATCGAAGGCGAATAGTAAAAGTCATTTTCATTTTCTATCCTGACTTGTATCCCCATGAACCGGTGGCTTTAGCCAATCCTTCCCCGGATATGGCCTAAAGCCGCTCTAGCCAATCCTTCCCCAGATATTGCCTCTAGCACCCCCTAGACCTAACCTAGATCTAGTCGCCAACACGAGGCAATTTTCTTCCCTAAGTCCTACCCAGACCTAGTCGCCAATACGAGGCGAATTCACTAAATGATTACAAGAAAAGATGAGAAATAAACAACAATAATATTAAAAATCCCTCTTAAAGAACTTTTGAAGTTGGAGACGAAGAACCGCTGTAGAATAAGCATTGTTGAAGTGGTCGTCGTTCGGATCCGGCGTGAAGAAATCCTCCTTCAGAAATTCGCAGAACTTTAGTGGGAGATCACTTTTCGGCAGAATAAGTCTCTGGAACTTTAGCACTCAACCTCTCTCAAACTTGTGTCATTAAAACGAGAGAAGAGGGGTCTTATTTATAGCCTTTGAGCTAGCGCCTGCGCTAGCATTACCGCCGACGCTATCCTAGATTAGGCAATATTTTGTGTGTGCGTATCTTCATTCCAAGGAAACCTTTCTAAAAATTCCGCGCTACCGCCAGCGCTATCCGCTATCGCCTAGCGCTATCGTCTTCTAAAACAGCTCCTAAAATTGCTCTAATCAGAGCTAGCACCTGCGCTAGGTGCTTCCGCCGACGCTAGTGGACATGTTGGAATTTTGGCTTCAAATTTGGGGGCAACCTTCTTATGCTATCATTGAGTCATATGGACTTGTTTCCTACACACTTAAACACACAAGATCAAATACACGTAGGATTTGTTATTCTCAAACCTAGGAGATGCGGAAGACCATGTTCCAACAAACTCTCCCTTTTGATGATATCAAATCCATTAATGATAAAGCAGAGCATTAATATATAAGCATGATGAAACCTACTTATGTGTGTGTGTGAGTGATGACTTAGGATAATTGTCGATTTAAGTATTTAGAATTGCTCCCCCTAAATATATGCTCCCCCTATGTGAATGCTCCCCTTATATGTAAGCTATCCTCTTATTCTTTAGTCATGTTAGTTATTCAATTTGATAGCGGTTTTTATTTATCATGTCAGTTCTCCATCTTTTGTTATTAGCAAAAGCTGGTAAGGAAGCAAGAGACATAAAAAAGGATTTTTGATAACAAGAGAAGGCATAATCGAGCTTTTTAGAGGAAATGAAATGATATGGAGTTTTAAGCATAAAAATTTTCATAGAGATGAATCAGAGTTTTTAGCATGAAAATGATATGCGTGTTAGAATAACCAATATAGATTTTACCAAGCAAGTCTGCCCTTTGTAAAATGATTTTTTTTTAAGATTTAAGTGATGATGCACACAAAAGTGAAGACTTTAAAAATGCATGAAAGCGCAAGGTAAAAAAGTATATGGTAATGATGCGGAAGACTTATCGAAATACAAGAAGAATCTTTTTGTAATCATGATAATTCATAAGAAAAGATATGAGTTTAAGTTCCAAAAACAATGTTATTATAAATCAATATTCATTTTAAATTTTGACAATAAAGTAACGAAGCATGATAAAATATCACAAAGAGACTACTACAATGTTATTTTAATTCACAAATTCAAGACATACCAAATATTGTAAAGAGCATGCTAGGTTATCTAGTGCATTTTAAATATCAAGAGAGTATAGAATTAGCAATTAGGGTCCAATTCTTATGGGAAGAAGTGTTATGGAAGATAATGATTTACACATACGTGTATATAGAGTGAACAAATGATTTAATAAAAATAGAAGACATATGTAGAGTAAAGTGCGTAATAAAACACATATAATTTTACTTCCACACACTTCAATGAACATAGAAAAGAATAAGTGGTGTAAATAAGAAGTTTATGGTTTGCACAAGATACTTTACTATTCTTTCCAAGGTGCTCAACCTCACAATGCTCATTAAGATTTATCAGGAGGTTCAAGTATTGCTGGGTGGAGTTATCTTTGTAAATTTATTTCATGATTTTTGTTTTGTTTTGTACAAAGTTTTTCGAATACACTTGTTTTGCAAACAAATGCAATTTTGAAAGCACAACCACTTTTCTTAAATATTAAGAGTGCAAATAAAGGAGGTGTAGGTAAGATACTTGTGCAAAGTTTAATTCATTGTACAATTACAATACACAAGTAAGCATTCTTAGATTAAAAACACATGTAGACTTTGCCAAAATAAGTGAGTGAATAAAAATCATTATCAACCATAAAACATTAACTCATACTTAGAGGCATGCTAAGCTTGGTTCTACACAACCTTTTCATATTACAATTGGTGCACATATCAGTAGATATATCAAAGCATGATAAAAACAATGTTCAAAGTAGTTTGAAAAAATGAATTGCAACATTGTAGAAGGTCTAAATGATGGATTAAATCATGCTTGTTTTTACAATAAAGTCCATACAGTATTTTTGATATTTTGAAAAATAATTTTGATTTAAAATTTGAACTCTTAAAATTGATCTTGGACTTTCCAAGGTCTACCCTGTGAGGGGTTCGCACCAGTACTAGGAGATGTGATGGTATGATAGCCCAGATCTCCCTTTTGCAAGATACATGTAAATAGAAAAGTTAAGTTCAAAAGATATGTTTTGATAATTTTTATGTTTTATATTTTTGTATTTGATTTTTTTAATATAGGAATAGAAATCAGACACATAAACAAAGAAAGTGGGTGAAAAAAATATTTTTTGTAATTTGGATTTTGTATTTTTTTGTTTTAATTTTTCAAAAATCAATTAATACAGAAATGCAAAAATAAGTAGTACATATAATATAGCATATTTTTAGGGATTTTTCAAAATTTAAAAAATACAGAAAATCAGAAAGGTGCGCTAGCGCCGATGCTAGCGCTAGCACGGGAAATAGTACACTAAATTTTAGGATTTTGAAAAATCAAATTTTGATATTGGTCAAGTGTCCAAAGTTTAGTTTTATGCATAAATTTCAGAAGATTTGAAGATGTTTAGATAGGTAAAACATAAAACCATTGCGTTTAAGAATGTGATTTAACCAGAAAGATCTAGGACAGCTAATTCAAGTCGTAGAAGTCAAAATCTTGCATCTGGAAGAGGTTTAGTGAATATGTCAGCAAGTTGGGAGCCCGACCAATGAAACTTACTTTTACATGCTCTATCTTAAAATGACCCCTAATGAAATGATGACGAACATCTATGTCTTTGGATCTAGAGTGGTGTATGGGATTATTTGTAAGATCAATGACACTTTTGTTGTCACATTTGAGATTAATGTTTTTGAGATGAAAACCAAAATCCTCTAGAGTTTGGCTCTATTGGAACATGGCTTTCTGCATCCCTTTAACTTGAGAATAACAAATCCTACATGTATTTGATCTTGTTTGCCATTGTGTTTTTAGCATGCAGGTTTGGACAGATATGACACCAGGTTGCTGCAATTCTTGTCTGACACTATCCACAAGCAGAAGGATTGAAAGATGTCTAACGCTAGGCGTTAAGTCTTAACACTGGGCGTTAGCGATCGACAGGAAGGTCTGCCGATCGACGAGATGGGATGTCGATCGATAGGATGGCTTGCTGACTAAATAAAAAGAGAGAGATGCTCAAAGCCATGCATTAGGTCTTAACGCTAGGTGTTCGCGATCGACGGGATGGTCTACCGATCGACGGGATGGCTTGCTGACTGAAAAAAAAAAGAGAAACTCAACACCAGGCATTAGGTCTTAAAGTTGGGCATTATCGATCGAAAAATATGGCATGAAGGAAGCAACCGTGATTGTAGGAGGAACTTTAGGAATTTTTTGTCCAACGTTTGCGTTAGCCTTAACGCCGACATTAGTATTGCCTAAAATAAAACAATTCCTAAAGTGCAAAATATCCTTCCTCTTCTGGAGATCTGAGCCATCAATATGTTGTTATACATGGTCAACGCCTGGCGTTAGAACTTAACGCTGATGTTAGCTCAAAGTCTATAAATTGTATGGCTTCATCGTCTCTGACTACTGATTGATTTGAGCCTTACTCCAGTACTCCAGAAACTCAATCAGAGACGTATTTTCCAGAACTTCAACTCCCGCACATATTCGAGCAAAGAATTTATGGAGAACCCGATCAACGCTTACTCAATGCGAAGAACGCGCGCTTCAACTTCAAGAACATTCAGCGGCCTTCGCCATCTCCAGAATTTTTCAGACGGAGTTTTTAGTTTATGTGTTCAAATATTTTGTAACCTTTTTGTTATTTTCTTGGAAGTAAATTCGCCTCGTGTTGGCGACTGGGTCTAGGAAGTATATCTAGGGGGTGCTCGAGGCCTTTTCTGGGTATAGAAAGGCTAGAGCGGCTTGAGGTTAGATCTGGGGAAGATTGGCTAAAGCCAACCGATTCTTGGTGAGAAGAGTCGGTATAGAAAACAAAAAGAAGATTTCATATTTCGCTCGATTTCTAGCGTTATAGAAATCACATATTTTGTATTCTTAAGTCATAATGAAAATCATGTTCTTTTTGGTTTGTTTTAAATTGATTCACTCCTCTTAAGTTTTGATTAAAGTTGTTTTAAAGAAAAAAACAAAAGTTTTATATTAAATAATCAAGTTTTAAGAACCCTTATTCAACCCCCCCCCCCCCCCCCTCTAAGGGCGCCTCACGATCCAACAAGTGGTATCAGAGCTAGGTTATTCCAAAATGTTTTCACCACCGGGAATAATGGCGTCTCTTGATCACGATCTCGCTTCTACTAGTGGGGAAAATTTTTATATAAATAAAAAATCACTTGCAACACCTTTATTCGAAGGGAAAAATTATAAAATGTGGAAAAATTTAATGGAAAATTTTCTCAAGTCCTTAGGCATAGATGTTTGGAACATTACTATTGAAAATCCACCTAGCGTATTAAATAGAAGCGAAATAGCTTTAAATGCAAAATCTATGAATTGTTTATTTTGTGCTTTAGATCAAAATATTTTCAAACTTATTTATAATTTACCTACCCGCATATGAAATTTGGAATTCTCTTGAAAGAACTTATGATTCTCCTTCTACTGGTATTGAACAAATACAAGACATGGAGAACATACAAGCTTGCACATATATTGAAGAAAGCTCCTCTCATGATGGATCAATGGAGTGCACATCAAGTGGAAGAGAAGAAGAAATCTTATCTTTGGAAGAGGAGTGCCAAAAAGATGTCAAAGGAACTATATATTCGAATATCACATCGTCCACAAGTAATGTAAGGAAATCAAAATCCATCTTTTGTACCTCTATTTCTACATTTCAATTGCTACAAACTACTAAACTTATGATTAAGAAATTAAAAAGGCTAATGCAAAACTACGTTTAGAAAATAAAACTTTGAAAGCAAATATGAATGTAGAATCCAAAAATGATGTGTTTAAATCTCCATCATGCTCTTCATTTGAAAACTCCACACCTTGTATTGATTATAATGAATTAAAAGAAAAATACAAAGAACTTGAAAAAGAATTTACTCTTGTAAAAGAACAACATGAAAGATTATGTTTAGAAAACCCTTTGAAAACTGATTGTGCTAAGTGTGAAGACAATAAAATTGAAATTGAAGAGATGGATGAAACATTTGAGGAATATAGAAATAAATATCAAAATCATATTGATTCAATTGTTTCTACTCTTATAAATAGCACAATTGCATATAATAAAGCTAGACATAATCTCAAAGTTAAAAACTATGAATTATAAAATAAAGTCAACTTGCTTTTGGAAATTATAAAGAAATATTTTCAAAACACACACTCACAATATCAAGCAAAATCCAAAAGCAAGTTGAATAGGAATTTTCATAATTTATCTAAGCCAAACAAAAGAAATGAAAAACATCAAAAGCATGCAAATGAAACCACAAAACACTATCATCATTATCATTTACAACAAAACTCTTCTCACAACATAAAATTGAAAATGAACAAATTTCCTATAAACAATGTTTTAAAAAATCATCAAGGAAATTTCAAGTATAAAAACATTAACCCAAAGTATGAATGGAGACTCATACTCAAGAATGATGCACTAATCTCAAATAAAAGGGCCCACTCATCTTTGTCACCCCAAAGGCCAACTCGATGTATTTGGGTACCCAAAGGAACCATCCCTCTTGGTCCTCTTTGGATACCTAAATCTCAAATCCATTAAGAACTATCAAATGTATGAAGTAGATTTTTTTTTGTGCAAATATCTACTTCATGATTCACTTTAAGTTTTTTTATTTTGAAAATTTAACTTTTCTTAAAATTTAAATTTTACAAATTAAATCAAATTAAAAGTCAAGTTTCTATCTCTTAAATGATCAATCTATTATCACATAAGATATGAGTATCCTATAATATTAAATGATTTTTCAAAACTCAAAAAATTAATTAGGAGTGATGTTGAAACCCTAATACAAAATCATAAAATAAAACGTCACACTAATGCTTATCCGTACAAGTCATCAAACAAATTTAAAACTAGGAAAACATAGCATTACACCCTTAAACAATTCAATATTCTAATCCAATACCTATAAAATATTTTAGATAGTTTTTTTATTGAAAAACTCACCAAAGATTAAGTGAAATTTGTTGTGCTCCAAAATTAAAAACTATGAAATCCTGGATAAATACTTTAACACAGCACAGAAACAGTTCACAGATTAGATAAAACCAAAAATAAAAGGAAAAGCATGATAACAGCTAACGCTGGGCGCAAGCAGTAACGCCAGGCGTTAGACAATATTGTCCAAATATTAAAAACTGCTTTTACAGAACTGAAAAGCACTTTAAAATTGTTTACTTTCACTAATTGAGTCTGATTCCCCTTTAGTTGAAATGCCTCGTTCCCTTGACCTTCGAGTACGGCGAGTTGAGTGACGTGGCAGATCCTCCACGGGAACCTCCCAATCCCTTTCCTCTGCCGGTGTCGGTTTCAACTTCAGGGCCCTGATCATGTATCGCATCATTTTCTCGATCCGTGACATTCTTTGTGTCACATTCTCTTTGAATTCTTCAAACGACTCCTGATTTGTCTAACAGAGTGATGCTCCTCATCGTAAAGGTGGTCGAGAAGATGATGGTATATCTCGTGACCTAGGAACTCGAGTGATAGAAGTAGAATAAAGCTCCGGAACAAGATCAGTAATATAGTTGGTTCTAACTATATACACATATTTCACCATCACCACCCTCTGTATGATTCCTCCTAAGGGAAGTGTGTTGAGACGAGACCTTCTTGGATCCTTCAACTTAAAGGTATAACGGATCTGGGAAAGTATGAGATCTGCCACATCAAAACTTTCTTCCTGCATAATGTAATAAGTCACTATACTCAGTTGTGCATTGATCTTCTTGGTATCCCCAGACTTCAACATTATAGTATGTCACAAAATGTCTTGAATTATGAATGCGCATTCCTTAAGAGAAGAAACATTTGTTATCTACTCTCGTGTCTCCTTCGCATGCAAAACCCGATTCACAAGTGAGTAGTCTCGCTCAGCCCTATATTTCTCAACCACATCTAAACGATTCTCGCTCTCTATTAACCCAAACTCATTCCTTAATTCTTCATGTGTAATCTGAACCGCTTCAAACTGTCTCATTGACGTTACTCCTCCATGGAATTCTGTTTCTTATGGATCAAACAAATTGTTGTAAAATTCCCTGACAAAATCCGTTGAAAAGCAGTCATAAGAAATAATCGATGCAACCCCTGATTCAGCCAAAAGGTTCTGAATATGAGCATGACGTGGGAGGTCTATGTGCAACACCATGCCAACTCCAACAGTCGCCTTTTTAATCCCCACATAAGATTGATAAGACTCTTGTGGTGGACGGGCTGATGACTTCCTGGCATGAACTCCATGACCATTAGAAGAAGCCATAAACCTACACACATCAAAACATCAACAAAAATTTTCTTATCAACGCCAGGCATTATTGTCAACGCCTGGTGCATGCTCTGTAATTTCCTATTACTACCAGTACACAATCACAGCCTTCAGAAACACTTATAAATCAAAAAATTGTTGGAACATGGTCTTCCGCATCTCCTAGGTTTGAGAACAACAAATCCTATGTGTATTTGATCTTGTGTGTTTAAGTGTGCAGGAAGCAAAGTCCATATGACTCAAGGATTACATAAGAAGGTTTTCCACAAATTTGAGCCAACAAATCCAACATTCCCACTAACGCCGATGGTAGCACCTAGCGCCCGGCACTAGCAATGATTAGCGCAATTCCAGAGCACATATAGAAGGAGCTAGCGCCTGGCGGTAGCGGATAGCATAGGCGGTAGCGCAGAGCACAGAAGGCAAGAGAGAAATGTTTCTTCGGATTGAAGATTACCCCGCGTTGAATGTGTCCTTATCCGGGATAGCGCCGGTGGCAGCGCTAGCGCAGGCGCTAGCGCTAAGGCTATAAATAGGACACCTCTTCTCTCGTTTCAGATAGACATCATATAGAGAGATTGAGTGCTAAAATTCCAGGGCCTAATTTGTCCAAAAGTTGATGTCCTACCAAAGCTCTGCAAATTTCTGAAGGAGAATCTCTTCACGCCGGATCCAAGTGACGTCCGCTTCTACAACGCTTATTCTACAGTGGATCTTCATCTCCAACTTCAGAAGTTCTTCAAGAAGGTCCTTTTTTATTATTATCATTTCATATTTCTTGTAAACCGTTAGAGAATTCGCCTCGTGTTGGCGGCTAGGTCTGGGTAGGACTTAGGGTAAAAATTCACCTCGTGTTGGCGACTAGATCTAGGTTGAGTCTAGGGGGTGCTCAAGGCCATTTTCGAGGTTGGATTGGCTAGAGCAGCTTGAGGCCAAATCCAGGGAAGGATAGGCTAGGGACACCGGTTCGTGGGGATGCGAGTCAGGATAGAAAACAAAAAGAGCTTACTAATATTCGCCACCGATTTCTAGCGTTATAGAAATCAATTTTTGTAAAATCTTATTTCATATTAATAAAACATGTCTCCACTTTATTTTAATTATTTTGTTTCATTTCTCACTTTCTTATTCACGCATTATTTCAAAGATAATCAAAATATAACTTGAGTCTTAAAAACCCTTATTCACCCCCCCCCCCTCTAAGGGCGCCTACCGATCCAACAAGTGGTATCAGAGTGGTTTTATTCCAATCAGCTTAACAACCGGGAATAATGGCGTCTCATGATCTCTCTTTTTCGGAGGGTTAGGGTGTTAGTCGACCACCTCTTTTTTTTTGGGTCAGATCTCAACTCATGGAAAAATCGAATGATGTGTTTTCTTATGACCATGGATGTGGAAGTATGGAACAAGGTAGAAGTTCAGTACTCTCCTCCTAAAATTGTAGTGGGAGAGGCGACATTACTAAAACCTAAAGATAAATGGGATGATAACGATAAACTAAGGTGCAAAAATAATGCTAAGGCAATGAACACTTTATATTGCGCCTTAAATAGAACTGAATTTAATAGAATTTCTGCATGCATAACTGCTTATGATATTTGGAATCAATTGGAAGTTACTCATGAAGGTACATCGCAGGTGAAAGATGCAAAGCTATTCCAACTGGAATCTGAATATGAAAAATTAAGGATGGATACCGAAGAGGACAGCAACTCAATGTATACTCGCTTCACCAAGATCGTCAATGCTTCAAAGGCACTTGGAAAGATCTACTCAGACGGGGACTTGGTGAGGAAAATTCTTCGCTCTTTACCTCCAAGGTTCAATCCAAAGGTGACGGCCTTCTCGGAGTCGCACGACCTAAGAACGCTCCAGATCGAGAACCTTATTGGGAATCTCAAGACCCATGAGGTAGAACTCCAGATTCAACACGATGAATACAACAAAGAGCCAAAGAAAAAGGCACTAGCACTAAAATCATAGAAGGAGAGCATCGAAGATGATGATCAAGATGAAGAAGGTCTCCTGGTGAAGAACTTCAGGAAGTTCATTAGAAATCCGGAGAGAAGGAACACCTTTCGGAAATACTTCCAAAAGGATGCTCGACGAAAAGGATCTTCCTCTTCATCAAAGAAAGGAAAAGGAAGCAAAGATGAAGAAGAAAGGCCACCACCAGAATGCTACCACTACAAAAAGACCGGGCACATTCGGATCCAGTGCCCAAAGTATCAAAAGGAGCAAAAAGAACAATACAAAGAGAAGGAGAAAAAGAAAGTATTGAAAGCCGCAACTTGGGTTGATTCTTCCTCGGAAGATTCAAACGAGTCTGAGTCAAGCAGCGAGGAGGAAGCAAACTTATGCATAATGGCAAAAAGCAACGATGATGACACAAGTGTTCTTAGCGACACTGAGGTAACTCCTCCCACCTTCGAAGAACTCTATGATGAATTTGTTCAAACTTGCAAATCCTATGATCAAAGTATAAAAGATAATATTATTTTAAATCATGAAACTGAATCTATTATCAAAGAAAATCATAAGCTCACAAAAAAATCGATTTCCCTTGAAAAGAGAAAGGTTTCATGCCAAGAGTGTGAGCACTCTTTATGTAAGGCAAAAGAACTAGAAGTTTCTCTTTCTAAGGCCCTCTCACAAATCAAAGATATTACAAAAGAAAAGGAGGACTTAGAGAGAAAACTAAAAACCTCTCTCTCACAAATTGAAAATAACAAAAAGGGTATTGAAAATAAATGTGTTATGATTGTACAAGAAAATACATCTCTTAAAAAACAAAATCATGATCTCAATATGGCCATAAAAAAATTCGGAATAGGTCAAAATCCCTGGATATGATTTTGGGAAACCAATGTTATGGTTCTGGATAGTTTCGGCTCGGATATCAAAGTGATCCCTACCGCCCGGCGCTAGCCACTAACGCCGGCGGTGGCTCAACAGTTAAAAAATCTTATGTTTTTTCTAAAGTTCAAACATCATCCAGCAAGAGCAATGTAGAAATTCAGAAAAGGGTCTCAACCCCCTTTATTTCGTGTGCAAATTGTCTTAAGTTTGGACACACGTCTAGCTCTTGCAGGAACATAAAACAACGATCGTTAAAACAAATCTGGGTACCTAAGAAATCCACTTACTCTATGGGTGGTACCTCTTGGGTATCTGCATCTTTACTCTCATCTTCTTTCTAGATTTGCAGGAAGGCTAAGGAAACGGAGGACGTGTGGTACTTGGACTCAAGCTGCTCCAAGCACATGACCGGCAACAAAGCAAAAATCCTTACCCTAGAAAAGAAGAAAGGAGGGATCGTAACATTTGGTGATAAAGATAAAGGAAGGATCATGGGAGTAGGTACAGTGGGTAACGAATCATTTCTTATCTCAAATGTTCTTTATGTTACAGGATTAAAACATAACTTAATATCTCTAAGCCAACTGTATGATAAAGGATTAGATGTATTATTTGAATCATCCACTAATCTTTGCAAAATATTTAATCCTACAACAAAATATGTGTTACTAACTGCACCTAGAATTCACAATGTTTACATAATTTTGTTTCATCATCTTTCCAAATCATCTATAAAATGTTTTATAACCAAAAATGATGAATTAGAACTATGGCATAGACGTTTTGGTCACTCTAGTACAAAGCTCATTTTAAAACTAGCAAAAAAGGAATTGATTAGAGGATTGCCTAAATTGAATGGGAATTTATCTTCACTATGTTCTCCATGCCAAAAAGGAAAATTTACAAAATCATCTTTTAAAAGCAAAAACAAAATTTCTACTTCAAAACCATTGCAACTAAATCATATGGATCTCTTTGGTCCCGTTAGCACCGCAAGTCTTGGTGGTAGAATTTATACTTTCGTTCTAGTAGATGATTTCTCGAGATATTGTTGTACTTTATTTCTCTCTTCCAAATCTGATGTGTTTTGCGAATTCTCAAAATTATGTACTCGTATTCAAAATGAACTAGATTTAAAAATAAAATGCATACGCTCAGATCATGGAGGAGAATTTGAAAACTTTAAATCTTTTTGTGAAATGTTAGGTATTAAGCATGAGTTCTTCGCTCCGCGCAGACCTCAACAAAATGGTGTTGTAGAAAAAAAGAATTGGACAATCTAAGAACTAGAATGCACTATGCTATCTGAATATAAATTACCTAAGACTTTTTGGCCTGAAGCCGTAAGCACATCATGCTATGTAATGAATAGAGTCATGCTTCGCCCATCTCTAAATCTCACACCGTATGAACTATATTATCAAAAGAAAATTATTATTATAAAGCCAAAATTACAAAAACACTTCTTTTACTTTTTTCATTTGTTTAAATTCTATTTATAAATGCAAAATCAAATACAAAAATATAAAACATCAAAATTATCAAAAAAAACTGTATGGACTTTATTGTGAACATCAAGCATGATTTAATCTATCATTTAGAACTTCTACTTTGTTACAATTTATCTTGTCAAACTACTTTTTGAACATTGTTCTTATCATACTTTGATATATCTATTAATCTGTGCATCAATTCTATTGTAAAAGTAGTGTAGAACCTTGCTTAGCATGCCTCTAAGTATGAGTAAATGTTTTATGGTTGATAATGATATTTCTTCACTCACTTTTTGGCTAAGTCTACTCAAGTTTTTGATCTAAAGATGCTTGCTTATGTATTGTAATTATACAATAAATTAAATTTGCATAAGTATCTTACCTACACTATATTTATTTGCACGATTAAATATAAAGAAAAGTGGTTGTACTTTCAAAATCTAATTGGTTTGCAACGCAAGTGTAATCGGAGAACATTGTACAAAATGAAAAATTAAAATTACCACTTATTCTTAAGTACACCGGATCAAAAACAAAACTGAAAAAATAAAATTGTGTGATCCCCCAAGCAATACTTTGCACCCTGATAAGTTTTAATGAGCATTGTGTGTGCAAAGCACCTTGGTAGTTGTACATTTTCTTTGTGCATAAAAGTGTGTGGAAGTAATCTTATTTGTGTTTTATTGTGCACTTTACTCTACATTTGTCTTGTATTTTTTATCATAACATTTGTTTACTCTTTTCAAAATACACTTTGTGCACATCATTATCTTCCATAACACTTCTTCTCATGAGTATTGGATCCTAATGCTAATTCTATAATACTTTTTGTATCTAAAATGCACTAGATAACCTAGCATGCTTTCTACAATGTTTGGTGTGTTTTTGACTTTATGAATTAGAATAACATTGTAGTAGTCTCTCTTTCATGCTTGGTTACTTCATGATAATTTTAAGAAATTTTTTGTAAAAACATCTTTTTATGAATCATCATGTCTTACAAAAAGATGTTTGTTGTATTTTTACAAGTCTTCCGCTACATTACATTTACCTTGTACTCTTTTCATACTTATGCTAAAAACTCTGATTTCTTTCTATGAAAATTATTATAAAACTCCTTATCATTTTCTTCTCTCTCAAAGCTCGATCATGCTTTTATCTTATTATCAAAACTTGTATGTGTTTTGCTTCCTTACCCACTTTTGCTAATAACAAAAGGGGGAGATCTACCATGATAAATAAAATCCGCTATCAAAATGAAAAACTTACTTGATTAATTAAAGATGATAGCTTACATAATAAGGGGCATTCACTTAGGGGGAGCATGTATTTAGGGGGTGCAATTTTAAAATTCTACAATCAATATTTATCCTAAGTCATCATTCTCACACACACACAAGTAGGTTTCATCATGCTTATATATTAGTGCTCTAATTTATCATTAATGGATTTGTTATTATCAAAAGGGGGAGTTTGTTGGAACATGGTCTTCCGCATCTCATAGGTTTAAGAATAACAAATCCTATGTGTATTTGATCTTGTGTGTTTAAGTGTGCAGGAAACAAAGTTCATATGACTCAAGGATTACATAAGAAGGTTGCCCCCAAATTTGAGCCAACAAAACCAACATGCCCACTAGCGTCGGCGGTAGCACCTAGCGCCCAGTGCTAGCAATGATTAGCGCAATTCTGGAGCACATATAGAAGGAGCTAGCGCCTGGAGGTAGCGGATAGCGCAGGCGGTAGCGCGGAGCACAGAAGGCAAAAGAGAAATGTTTCCTCGGGTTGAAGATTCCCCCGCACAGAATATGTCCTAATCCGGGATAGCGCATTGCGCTAGCGCCAAGGCTATAAATAGGACCCCTCTTCTCTCATTTCAGATAGACATCATAGAGAGATTGAGTGCTAGAATTCCATAGCCTGATTTGGCCGAAAGTTGATGTCCTACCAAAGCTCTGCGAATTTCTGAAGGAGAATCTCTTCACGCCAGATCCAAGCGACGTCCGCTTCTGCAACGCTTATTCTACAGTGGATCTTCGTCTCCAACTTCAGAAGTTCTTCAAGAGGGAGTTTTTTTTTATTATTATCATCTCATATTTCTTATAAACCGTTAGAGAATTCGTCTTGTGTTGGCGACTATGTCTGGGTAGGACTTAGGGCAGAAATTTGCCTCGTGTTGGCGACTAGATCTAGGTTGAGTCTAGGGGGTGCTCAAGGCCATATCCGGGGTTGGATTGGCTAGAGCGGCTTGAGGCCGAATCCGGGGAAGGATAGGCTAGGGCCACTAGTTGGTGGGGATACGAGTCGGGATAGAAAACTAAAAGAGCTTACTATTATTTGCCACCGATTTCTAGCGTTATAGAAATCAATTTTTGTAAAATATTATTTCATATTAATAAAACATGTCTCCACTTTATTTTAATTGTTTTGTTTGATTTCTCACTTTATTATTCACGCATTATTTCAAAGATAATTAAAATATAACATAAGTTTTAAAAGCCCTTATTCACCCCCCCTCTAAGGGCGCCTACCGATCCTACAAAAATTTCGTAAAATGATAGGGATAATTGGAAAATTACCAACACAACTCAAAAACAACAAAAAAGGGTAATGGAAAGACTCATTTTCTTTGGAAATCTCAAAAACCCTTTCTTCAATTCAAAACCTGAAAACCCTAGATCTCATTACCATAGATCTATCATATACCATATCAAAACACTTCAATACTTCAAAAGGTTTCATTTTAGTGAAAGAGAAATGCTTTAAACACAAAATAGAAGAAGAAAAGTAAGAATTTTACCTAGATCTGAGAAATGCAGTCGGCGAAACCTGAAGAGAAATGGGTTAAAATAATGGGAAAAAGGAAAGAACTCGGTTTAGGGCCTTTTATATAAAGTAAAATTAACGCCAGCGTTGACTCTAACACCAGGCATTAACCAATTTTCTACACATCTGCAAAAATTCCTTGCTGCATATCTATCTATAAATCATTATATATATATACACCCTATTTACCCCCCACATTATTGAAAAAAATCAAAAATCTCTACCCTAAGAAGGCCTATGTACATACTCCCTATTCCAAAGATTTTTTTTTTCAAAAACCTCAAAAATCGAGTACTATTTAGGTGTTAACTACTTAACGCCAGGCGTTAGCCTTTTTCTCCAGATCAAAATTCTGCTTTCACTAATCTATTTCTTGTATTTTTCTATTGATTTTTCTCGGTTTATTTTGTCTGATTTCAAATTATCTTGTTATTATTGTTGTTGTTTTTATTCCAAAACACAAAAAAAAATTCAAAATGATCAAAATTATGTTTTTGTTATTTGTTTTGCTTTAAATCTTTACAAAAATTATGGTTTGACTATAAAACTTCACATGAGCAATCATCTTTGTTATTTTTGTTTCCAATGGTCAAAATTGATTTTGGCATACTCACAAGGATTTTATTCAATGTCTAATTTTAATTTAGAATTTTTAAACATTATTTTTGTCATGCCTTGACCTTAATCTGATTATGTGCAATGAAATAGTCTATAGATAGTTGTGTATGATTGCCTAGCATGTCTCTAAGTATGAGTAATGCTTTATGTTTATCAATGATTTATACACTCACTATTTTGATAATCTACATGTGTTCATAATCTTAGTCTTGCATGTTTGTGTAGTGTAATAGTTTTAACTCATTTAGTTGTATGTCTAAATTACCTACACCGTCTTTTAAAAATAAATTTCTTGCACACATAGAAGTGTTACTTCAAAATTATACATGTTTGCAACAAGTGAATTCGGAGACTTTTGGCCTCAACAAAAAAATCAATTAATAATATGCCAAAGATAACTCCACCAAGCACTACTCACCCTCCTGATAAGTCTTAATGAGCATTGTGAGGTTGAGCACCTTGGAAAGAATTGTAAAGTGTCTTGTGCAAACATATATCTTTTTCTCACTTCTATTTGTACACTAGATCATTAAAATATAATTTATATACAAATGCTTATGTGATCCCCCAAGCAATACTTCGCTCCCTGATAAGTCTTAATGAGCATTGTGTGGGCGAAGTACCTTGGTAGTTGTACTTATGTTTTGTGCTTTGAAAATTCATTCTAAGTATGATGTGTGAAAGTAATTATAAGATTGCATTCTTAATGTTGTTGTTACTATTTCATTACATATGACATGTGTTTTGATTATTTCACTTGTATACTTTTATCAAAACACCTTATGCACACACCCTTGATTTTCATAAAGCTTCTACTCATGAGAATTGGATCCTAAAGCAAATTTACATAATTCTCCCAAAACTTAAGTAAAAGCACTAGATTGCAATGCATGATTTCTACAATGTTTCTTTACTTGAAATACGAATTGGTTACATTGTAGTTATTATCCTTATGAATATGTTAATTCATGCTTACATATGTGTTATGAAAATTTTCAAATTTAAAATGCTCAAATGTGAAGAGTCTAAATATATTGTTGAAATAGTCAAACTATTACAAAAATATTAAATCTTAATAACTTTGTTTCATCTTTCCGCATTCCTGTTTATCATGTATCCTTATACCATGTGTTCTCATGCTTACTTCTACAGTTTGTTTTCTCTTTTGCTTTGTCAAACAAAATTACATCTCTCTTAATAAGTAGTATCACTCGTAAAATAAATTTAAAAAGTAAGTGATTACATTTCTTTGGTATAATCGTTGAATGATGTTCTTTCACGCTTATCATATGTTTTTTTTTTCCGCTGTGCCACTCTCTCCCTTAGCTCGATCACGATTTATCCTTTGTTAAAAACAAATTTTTTCTTCCTCTCTTAGTTATGTTCTACCTTTTGCCCTCTCTTTTCTTTACACTCCACCCTCTTTTGCTAATAACAAAAGAGGGAGAATAAAATGAAAAATCACAAGGAGTAGGGTTCACTAGATTAAGGGGGAGCATAAATCTAGTCTATGGGTGCATACACTAAGGGGGAGCACTTAAGTAGGGGGAGCACAATGTTAAAAAAACTATAACTCTTATTATTATCTCTATGATTACTTTGTGTCATATATCCTTCTAAAAACACATATCTTATATATGATTATGATTTATCTCTATTGGATTTGTTATTATCAAAAGGGGGAGATTATTGTAACATTGCTTTCCGCATCCCTTTAATTTGAGAATAACAAATCCTACCTGTATTTGATCTGGTTTGTCATTGTGTTTTTACCATGCAGGTTTGGACAGATATGACACCAGGTTGCTGCAATGCTGGTTTGGCACTATCCACAAGCAGAAGGATTAAAAGATGTCTAACGCTAGGCATTAAGTCTTAACGCTGAGCATTAGTGATTGACGGGAAGGTCTGCCGATCGACGGGATGGGATGTCGATCGACGGGATGGCTTGATAACTGAATAAAAAGAGAGAGATGCTCAATGCCATGCATTAGGTCTTAACGCTGGGCGTTAGCGATCGACGGGACAGTCTGCTGATCGACAGGATGGCTTGCTGACTGAATAAAAAGAGAGAGAACCTTAATGCCAGGCATTAGGTCTTAACGCTACGCGTTATCGATCGACGAATATGGCATGAAGGAAGCAGCCGTGATTGCATGAGGAACTGTAGGAATGACTTGTCCAACGCCTGCGTTAGCCTTAACGTCGGCGTTATTGCCTAAAATAAAACAATTCCTAAAGTGCAGAATCTCCTTCCTCTTCTGGAGATCCGAGGCATCAATATGTTGCTATACATGGTCAACGCCTGACATTAGAACTTAACGCCGGTGTTTGCTCAAAGTCTATAATTTGGATGGCTTCGTCGTCTCTAACTACTGATTGATTTGATCCTTACTCCAGTACTCCAGTAACTCAATCAGAGACGTATTTTCCAGAACTTCAACTCCCGCACATATTTGAGCAAAGAATTCAAGGAGAACTGGATCAACGCTTACTCAATGTGAAGAACGCGCGCTTCGACTTCAAGAACATTTAGCGGCCTTCGCCATCTCCAGAATTTTTCAGAGGGAGTTTTTAGTTTATGTGTTCAAATATTTTGTAACCTTTTTATTATTTTCTTGGAAGTAAATTCGCCTCGTGTTGGCGACTAGGTCTGGGTAGGACTTAGGGAGCAATTTGCCTCGTGTTGGTGACTGGGTCTAGGAAGTAGATCTAGGGGGTGCTCGAGGCCTTTTTTGGGTATAGAAAGGCTAGAGCGGCTTTAGGCCGGATCTGGGGAAGATCGGCTAAAGCCAACCGGTTCTTGGTGAGAAGAGTCGGTATAGAAAACAAAAAGAAGATTTCATATTTCGCATTCGATTTCTAGCGTTATAGAAATCACATATTTTGTATTCTTAAGTCATAATGAAAATCATGTTCTTTTTGGTTTGTTTAAAACTGATTCACTCCTCTTAAGTTTTAATTTAAAGTTGTTTTAAAGAAAAACAACAAAAGTTTTATATTAAATAATCAAGTTTTAAAAACCCTTATTCACCCCCCCCCCCCCTCTAAGGGAGCCTCACGATCCAACAGGCTCATCCATAAAGTTTGTGCACAACAACTCCCAAGAGCGATGTATTCTACTTCTATGGTGGAGACTGCAACCAAAGGTTGTTTCCTACTAGACCATGCAACTAATGAGGGTCCTAAAAAGTGACAAGTACCGCTAGTGTTTTTTCGATCTAGTGAACAACCGACGTAATATGAATCGGAATAGCCGTGAAGTTTAAGTGATTCATTGTGTGGGTACCATAATCCTAATTTAGATGACCCTAATTGATAATGAAAAATATGTTTTATCACTTTTAAATGAGATTCTTTTGGATTGGCTTGAAAGCAAGCACATAAACATATGGCAAACATATCTGGTCTAGATGCACTTAAGTAAAGAAGAGATCCAATCATTCCTCTATATAAAGTTTGATCAATAGAAATTCCAGATTCATCTATTCCTAATTTTAAAGAAGCACTCATATGTGTAGAAGCTTGTTTATGATTTTCAAATCCAAATCGTTTAAGCATATCGTGACATACTTTTTTGGCAAATAAAGATATCATCATTTCATTGTGAAATTTGAAAACCAAGAAAATAAGAAACTTCTCCTACAAGGCTCATTTCAAATTCATTTTTCATTACTAAGACTACTTCATTACACAACTCTTCATTAGTTGCTCCAAAAATGATATCATCAATATATATTTGTAAGATAATTAAATCGTTATTATTATGCTTAATGAAGAGTGTGTTGTCGGCAATTCTCATGACATAGCCGTGCTTTAATAAAAACGATGTAAGTCTATCATACCATGCACGGGGCGCTTGTTCTAAACCATTAAGCGCTTTTTCTAATTTAAAAACATGATTTGGAAATTTTTCATTTATAAAATCGGGGGGTTGTTCTACGTAAACTTCTTCTTTTATAAACCCAATTAAAAAAGCACTTTTGACATTCATTAGAAATAATTTTATCCGTTTAAAACTTGCAAATGGCAAAAATATTCATATAGATTCTAAGCGAGCAACGGGTGCAAAGATTTCTTCAAAATCTATCCCCTCAATTTGAGAAAAGCCTTGAGCAACTAAGCGAGCTTTATTTCTTGTAATCCTAGATTCACAATCTAATTTATTTTTAAAGATCCATTTTACGCCAACAACGGGATGATTAGATAGACATTCTACTAGGTTCCAAACTTTATTTCTTTCAAATTGATCTAACTCTTCATTTATAGCCAAAAACCAAAATTCATCATTTAAAGCGGTTAAAACGTTTTTAGGTTCAATTTCGGAAAGAAAGCAAATATTTGAAAATGTTTCATGAAGAGAAGATCGAGTTCTTACCCCAATAGATGGTTCCCCAATAACTAGCTCCTTTGGATGATTTTTTGAGAAGCTTAAGATGCTTCGGGCACATATTTATCTTCCTTGGCCTCCTTCTCCTCTTCTTTGGAAGGTTCCTCTTCCTCGTGCTCCAAAGATGGCAAAGGTTCATCATTTGTACCTGTAGGAAGTCTTTCTGCACAAGGAATAAATTCATCAAATTTTACATTTATAGACTCTTCAACCTTACTTGTTCTTTTGTTGAATATTCTATAAGCTTTACTAGTTGAAGAGTATCCAAGAAATATTCCTTCATCACATTTTCATCAAACTTTCCTAAGGCATCTTTTGTATTTAGAATAAAACATTTACAACCAAATACTTTAAAATATGATACGTTAGGTTTCTTTTGATAATATAGTTCATACGGTGTGAGATTTAAAGATGGACGAAGCATGACTCTATTCATTACATAACACGATGTGTTTACGGCTTCGACCCAAAAGACTTAGATAATTTATATTCAGATAACATAATACGTGCTAGTTCTTGAATTGTCCTATTCTTTCTTTCTACAACACCATTTTGTTGAGGTGTGCGTGGAGCGAAGAACTCATGCTTAATACCTAACATTTCGCAAAAAGATTTAAAATTTTCATTTTCAAATTCTCCTCCATGATCTGAGCGAATGCATTTTATTTTTAAATCTACTTCATTTTTAATACGAGTACATAATTTTGAAAATTTGCAATACGCATTAGATTTGGAAGAGAGAAATAAGGTTCAGCAATATCTAGAATAATCATCTATTAGAACAAATGTATATATTCTACCACCAAGACTTACGGTGCTAACGGGACCAAAGAGATCCATATGAATTAATTGCAATTGTTTTGTAGTAGAAATTTCATTTTTGCTTTTAAAAGAGGTTTTGTAAATTTTCCTTTTTGACATGGAGAGCATAGTGAAGATAAATTTCCATTCAATTTAGGCAATCCTCTAATCAATTCTTTTTTGGCTAGTTTTAAAATGAGCTTTGTACTAGCGTGACCTAAACGTCTATGCCATAGTTCTAACTCGTCATTTTTAGTTATAAAACATTTTATAGATGATTTGGAAAGTTCACGAAAGGAAACTATATATACGTTGTGAATTCTAGGTGCAGTTAGTAAAACATCTTTTGTGTTAGGATTAAATATTTTGTAAATATTTGTGAATGACTCAAATAAGACATCTAATCCTTTATCACACAATTGACTAATAGATATTAAGTTATGTTTTAATCCTTTTACATAAAGAACATTAGAGATAAGAATGGATTCGTTACCCACTTTACCAACTCCCATGGCCCTTCCTTTACCGTTATCTCCAAAGGTTACGATCCCTCCTTTCTTCTTTTCTAGGCTAAGGAACTTTGATTTGTTGCCCATCATGTGCTTAGAGCAGCCCGAGTCCAAGTACCACAGGTCCTCTATTTCCTTAGCCTTCCTGCAAATCTAGAAAGAAGATGAGAGTAAAGATCCCGATACCCAAGAGGTACCACCCATAGAATAGGTGGATGAGTTAGGTACCCAGATTTACCATAAAGATCTTTGTTTTATTTTCCTGCAAGAGCTAGACGTGTGTCCAAACCTATGATAGTTTACACAAGAAATAATGGGGGTGGAGACCCTTTTCTGAAATTCTACACTACTCTTATTGGATGAGGTTTGATTTTTAGAAAAAATAGAAGAATTTTTAAATGATGGTCTACCGCCAACGTTAGTGGCTAGTGTTGGGCGGTAGTGGTCACTTTGATATCTGAGTCCAAATTTTCCAGAACCATAACATTGGTTTCCCAAAATCATGTCCAGGTATTTTTGGCCAATTCCAAAAATTTTGATGGCCATATTGAGGTCATGAGTTTGTTTTTTAATAGATGAATTTTTTTTAACAAGCATGCCACATTTATTTTCAAAGCCCTTTTTGTTATTTTCAATTTGTAAGAGAGAGGTTTTTAGTTTTCTCTCTAAGTCCCCCTTTTCTCTTGTAAGAGTTTTGATTTGTGAGAGGGCCTTAGAAAGAGAAACTTCAAGTTCTTTTGCCTTACATAAGGAGTGCTCACATTCTTGACATGTAACCTTTCTCTTTTCAAAGGAAATTAATTTTCTTGTAAGCTTATGATTTTCTTTGATGATAGATTCATTTTCACGATTTAAAATAATATTATCTTCTATACTTTTATAATAGGCTTTGCAGGTTAGAACAAATTCATCATAAAGTTCTTTGAATGTGGGAGGAGTTACCTTAGTGTTACTAAGAATACGGGTATCGTCATCGTTGCTTTTTTCATCAAGCATAAGTTTGCTTCCTCCTCGATGCTTGACTCAGATCCGCTTGATTCTTCTGAGGAAGAATCATCCCAAGTTGCGACTTTCAACACTTTCTTTTTCTCCTTCACTTTGTATCATTCTTTTTGCTCCTTTTGATACTTCCAGCACTGGCTCCGAATGTGCCCGGTCTTTCTGCAGTGATAGCACTCTGATGGTGGTCTTTCTTATTCATCTTCACTTTCCTTTTATTTATTTGATGAAGAGGAAGACCCTTTTCGTCGAGCATCCTTCTGGAAGTATTTCTCGAAGGTGTTCCTTCTTTCCGGATTACTAATGAACTTCCTGAAGTTCTTCACCAGGAGACCTTCTTCATCTTCGATGCTCTCCTTCTTTGACTTTAGTGCCAGCGCCTTTTTCATTGGCTCCTTGTGTATTCATCATGTTGAATCTGGAGTTCTACCTCATGGGTTTTGAGATTCCCAATAAGGTTCTCGATCTGGATCATTCTTAGGTTGTGTGACTCTGATATGGGTGTCACCTTTGGATTAAACCTCGAAGGTAGAGAGCGAAGAATTTTTTTGACCAACTCGCCGCCCGAGTAGATCTTTCCAAGAGCTTTTGAAGCGTTGACGATCTTGGTGAAGCGTGTGTACATCGAGTTGATGTCCTCTTTAGCATCCATCCTAAATTTTTCATATTCCGATTCTAGTTGGAATAGCTTTGCATCTTTTACCTGCGATGTACCTTCATGAGTAACCTCTAATTGGTTCCAAATATCATAAGCAGTTACACGTGCATAAATTCAATTAAATTCAGTTCGATTTAAAGCACAATATAAAGCGTTCATTGCCTTTGCATTATTTTCGCACTTGAGTTTATCGTTATCGTCCTATTTATCCGTAGGTTTTTGAATTGTAGCCTCTCTTACTACAATTGTAGGAGGAGAGTACCGAACTTCTACCATATTCCAAACCTCTACATCCATGGTCATAAGAAAACACATCATCCTATTTTTCCAGTAGTTGAAATCTGTCCTAGTAAAAAGAGGTGGTCTACTAACACCCTAACCCTCTGGGAAAGCGAGATCATGAAACGCCATTATTCCTGATTGTTAGAACATTTTGGAATTAAACCCCTCAGATACCACTTGTTGGATCGGTATGCACCCTTAGAGGGGGGGGGGGGGAGGGTGAATATGGGTTTTAAAACTTTTGTGTTATTTTTATATGCTAGAAATATTAGGAGATTGAAATAGAGCAAAACAAAGACAAATTAAGTAAAATAAAATATAGACATGATTTTATTAATATGAAATGTAGTGTTAAAAAATTTGACTTCTTATAACGCTAGAAATCGAAGGCGAAAAGTAAAAGTCTTTTTCATTTTCTATCCCGACTCATATCCCCACGAATCGGTTGCTTTAGCCAATCCTTCCCCGGATATGGCCTCAAGACGCTCTAGCCAATCCTTCCTCGGATATGGCCTTGACCACCCCCTAGACCTAACCTAGATCTAATCGCCAACACGAGGCAAAGTTTTTCCTTAAGTCCTACTCAGACCTAGTCGCCAACACGAGGCGAATTCACTAAACGATTATAAGAAAAGATGTGAAATAAAAAACAATAATATTAAAACTCCCTCTTAAAGAACTTTTAAAGTTGGAGATGAAGAACTGCTGTAGAATAAGCGTTGTTGAAGAGGTCATCGTTCGGATCCAGCGTGAAGAAATCCTCCTTCAAAAATTCGCAGAACTTTTGTGGGAGATCACTTTTCGGCAGAATAAGGCTATGGAATTTTAACACTCAACCTCTCTCAAACTTGTGTCATTAAAATGAGAGAAGAGGGGTCTTATTTATAGCCTTTGAGCTAGCGCCTGCGCTAGCTCTACCGTCGGCGCTACCCTGGATCAGGCAATATTTTGCGTGTGCGCATCTTCATTCCAAGGAAACCTTTCTAAAAATCCTGCGCTATCCGCTACCGCCTGGCGCTATTGCCTTCTAAAATAGCTCCCAAAATTGCTCTAATCAGAGCTAGCGCCTACGCTAGGTGCTACCACCGGAGCTAGTGGACATGTTGGAATTCTGGCTTCAAATTTGGGGGCAACCTTCTCATGCTATCCTTGAATCATATGAACTTGTTTCCTGCACACATAAACACACAAGATCAAATACACGTAGGATTTGTTATTCTCAAACCTAGGAGAAGCGAAAGACCATGTTCCAACATTGTGGTCCAACCATGGACTAGAGGAGCACACCTGGGAACCTATGGACCTTTTGCAACAACAGTACCCAGACCTGTTCGCCTCTTGTATAACCTAAATAAGCAAAAAATGCTTTCTTTCGCTTTGTATAGACATCCTTAAACTTAAATTTCGGGGATGAAATTATTATTTTTTTATTGGAATTTGTAACATCCCCTTCCCTTCTAGACCCCTTGGGGTAATATAGGCCATCATGTCATGGCTAGGGCAACGTGAAAGGTGTAAAACCCAATAGACTTGGTAAACCCACCTTGTGGATCCAAGTCAAACTAGGTCAACATAGCCTAGTCACCACAATTGAACCTCTAATGACCCAATTGAACTCACCTCACCCCAATGATTACAAAGTCAAGTCATTAGATACATGACCAACATCATTGGGACACCTAATTTTCTAGTTTTGACCAAAGTCAACTCTAGGTCAACATACCCCAAATTGACTAAATTTGGCTAAATTGACCTCCCAATGGCCCCACCATGACCAAACTAAATTAGGGTGGTGACATAGGACCCATGACCACCATATGGGGGTAGCCACCTCATCAGTTGACCAAGTCAACACCAAGGTCAACCATGGTCAAAATTGACCAAATTAGAGAAATTAAGTGGGTAATCCCAATTCTCAATGGGCCAAGAGCACCACCCATGGCCCATCCTACAACCCAACTCATAAATTACCACCCTTAAACCTGAAAATGATGACATGGCCACATGCATTAGGGTAAAAGAGGAAAATCCATGATCACCATTTGTGACAAAGAGGAAAAGAGGCAATGAAGGCTAGTTGGCCCTCCATTCCTTCTCCCAACCTCATCCCTTAACTCCTCACAACTAGCCAGCCAAAATTGGAGGAGAATGGGTGCCAAATGGCGGCTAGGAGGGGCTTCCTAAGCATGGATGACCACCTCCATTGTAACACCCCAAAACTTCTTGTGCTGCGAGCTAGCCGAAATCCGTCTATTTCTATGAAATTTAGTCTAACGTTATAGCTGAATTCGTCAAATGGGTATAGCCGAATTCGTCTAATGTATATAGCCGAACAGTCTAAGGTTATAGCCGAATTCATCTAATGGGTATAACTGAATTCGTCTAATGTATATAGCTGAATAGTCTAATGGGTATAGCCGAATTCTTCTATTGTATATAGCCGAATATGCCTTAGCATTCGTCGAACGCAGGTTTAGCAGCCGTTTGTCAAACGCAGGCCGTCGTTCGTCGAACGTAGGTAGCCGTTCGTCGAACACATGTTTAGCAGTCTTTCGTCGAACGCAGGCCACCGTTCGTCGAACGCAGGCAGCCTTTCGTCGAACGCAGGCAACCGTTCGTCGAACGCGGGTTTAGCAGCCGTTCGTCGAACGCAGGCCGCCGTTCGTCGAACGCAGGCCGCCGTTCGTCGAACACAGGCAGTCGTCCGTCGAACGCAGGTTTAGCAGCCGTTCGTCGAACGCAGGCCGCCGTTCGTCGAACGCAGGCAGCCGTTCATCGAATGTAGGTTTAGCAGCTGTTCGTCAAATGCAGGCCGCCGTTCGTCGAACGCAGGCAGCCGTTCGTCGAACGTAGGTTTAGCAGCCGTTCGTCGAATGCAGGCCGCCATTCGTCAAACATAGGTAGTCGTTCGTCGAATGCAGGTTTGTTAGCCGTTCGTCGAACACAGGTTTGTTAGCCGTTCATCGAATGTAGGTTTGTTAGTTGTTCGTCGAACGCAGGCTTGTTAGCATTCATCGAGTGCAGCTTTACTGCCATTCGTCGAACGCAGATTTAAAGGTATTCGTCGAACGCAGACAGAATCATCGATTTGCGAATTAACAGACCCGTGACTTCTTGATCGTGGCCATCAAATCCAGGGCTTTAAATCCAAGGGTTGGGATTTATTTCAGGGTTATCTTAGGGTTGTCCAGAGGGGTATATATATATCCTCTTTATCTTAAGTCTTATTCTCTTCCAGCGTGAAAAAGACGGAAGCCGAGGAAAAACAGCGACAGCGAGGAAGAAGAAGGAGACATTTTCTGCCATTGCCGGAGCTTCGGAGCTCCGAATCGCGAGCCGTTTTCAGATCTGGAAATAGCAGCCCGTTGTGGTTCTTTCTATCCGAGTGAAATCCTAGATCTATGGCAAAGAAGAAAGCTCCAAGGGTAACGATCCTTCTTCCCAGTCTTAGGACGTGTTTGGTCCTCTCATTCCTTTTTCTATGCTTGCATGAGGAATCCCTTTCACCAAATGGGTGAAGTGTAGGATTTCCTCCAGTTCTTCAGAACTCCGGGTCAATTGTGTCCGTCCCCGGCATATTGCATTTAGAAATCCGGTAGTCGTGCAGATTTAAGCATTTTGTGTGAAGCCTATTCGTGGCCGTGAGCCCAGATCGGTGATGCTTGGATTGCGACATTGCATTTAGGTTAAGCCTAGAATGCGTGCCGGAGAATGTCTCCGTGGGATCTTATATTGTGTTGCGGGACTTGAGTTTTAAGTGCCTTTTGAGAGCCTAACGGAAGCCCCTTGCTTGGGTGGCTGAATGCAAACCTTCACCACTAGATTTGAAGAGGAGTGGTCTTGTACCTCCTTCTTGGTTGTTATTTGCGAAGTCTAAGTCCGCGTGAAAGTATTAGATGCGTAGCTTAATTATGTGGGCACTTGATGTGCTAAACCCTTACAGGACGAGGTGAAGCTGTACCCGCATCGTGTGATAGATTGCGACTGTTAGAGCACGGGCAAAGCTGAACCGAACCCGTTTCCATGCAGATCGGTGAGAGGTTCCTACCTCCTGTAAGCCGAGTGATCATGGGAGAGGTCGCGGAAGGTGTCTTACCTAGACCGACCAAAAGCTCTTTTTCCCCACCTAAGGCTATGTCCTTTGGGTGGAGTGTTTGTAATGTATTGATGTTATGTTAGCCTCATGCGGTTGCTTAGGCGGTTGTGGGGAACTTTCAGGTGAACCCAACCAACATCATGTGCATACCTAGGTCCCCTTTCACTTAATGCTCAACCTAGAAGATTGATTGTGCTTGAAACCTCACCTTGTGTAGTGTAGTTTGCACTTTCTTTATATTGTTACATGTTGCATGTACGGCTTGCTTGCAGGTTAGCGGTGACACGCCCCTGAGCCGGCTAGATGGCTGGGGGGTGGGATCATTACGTAGTTTATGGTCAGCTCATAGCTTACCCTCGTTTACCTCTTATTGGATGTTGGTTGCAGGTGCAGGTGAGCCTAGCGGGAAATAGCGGGCGGTGGCCCTTTTGCTGTGTTGGCCCTCGAAGGCCAGCCTCTTTTCTGCTTTTCATGTATTGCCGGCCTGCGTGCCGATGTATGTTTTGAGTTTCTATACTTTTGGTAAATGTAAGGCCTTAAGACCGTAACTCTATTTGTTTCATTCCTGGGATAGTGGACAATTCTAATTGATGTTTAATCCAAATGCTTCCGCTTACATTTTTTTTATACTCTCGCATAGTTGTTGTTCTTTCTGATTATCACCTTATAATGCCTAGCTAGTGTGTATAGTATGGCGTGGGGTCCCGACCGGACCTACTGTTATATTATTTGTACTAGCACGGTGTTACAATTTGGTATCAGAGGTGGTGTGCACGGGATGTGCATTCACCTAAAACGACAAAAAACTAATAAGAATGTCCACTTAGGAATGGAAAAACATACTTGTTTGCAGAACCTGAGCGTTCCATGATTGTTGTTTGCTATGTTTTCGGTCACTAAATTGTGTATTGCACGATTATAGGTGACTAGGAGTGGTGCGGGGCAATCTAGACCCCATAACACCGCTGAAAGTAGTGCGTCTGCTGAGGTGCCAGCGACCACTCCTTCGGCTGAGATGATCAGAGTAATCGCTGAAGCAGCCCTCGCGTTGATCAACACTCAACCTCAAAGGCTTGCACAGCCTGCTACGCCTACTCCGAATGTGGCCCCGGTGGCAGCTGCCGCATTGGAACCTGCAGTGGAACTGAGGGTGGAGATCCCTGTACCAGTGGCTGCAGTGGAACGTGCGGTGGATCCAAGGGTGGAATGTCGAGTTGAGTGAGTAGCTGTTGCGCGAGCGCGTGATCAACAACTTCAGCACTTTCTAAGCTTCCACCCTCCAAACTTTTCGGGTACTGGATCCCCAACGGAGGCGGAGGACTGGCTATCAACAGTTAGAAAAACTCTAAAGGCGACAGCAACGGAAGAAGCTATGATGGTCACCCTAGCCACCATCCTCCTTAACGGAGAAGCAGAGCTTTGGTGGGCCGAACAGGAAGCGCATAAGTTTGGAGGTAAGGATATTACCGAGATCACTTTGGCGGAGTTCTCAAAGTCATTTCTTCAGAGATATATTCCCTCTGCCCAACGCATCGCATTGCAGAACCAGTTCTTGAAGTTAACTCAAGGCGATAGCTCGGTGGATGAGTACTTGCACGAGTTCACTAGACTGGGCCGCTATGCGGGGTCTTTGAGGGAAGATGAGGAAATGAATGCGAACAAGTTTTATGAAAGTCTTCAAGGTGAGTTGAGGCTGCTCCTTGCAGGCCCAATGACATTTGGATTCCATGTGATGGTGCAAAGCGCCAGATCTCTGGAGTTGGACATGAAGAGAGTGCAAGCAAAGGGCGTGGCAAAGAAACCTGAATTTCATGCGCCGACCTCTCAATCCAAATCTGAGTTCAGGAGGAACAAAAGGAAGTTCAAGCCTGCAGAACCAACTCGCTCAAATGTGTCGGGAGCTATGACTGCACGTGGTCCAATTACATGTTTCACTTGCGGAAAAGTGGGACACAAAGAACGCGTGTGTCGCAGTGGTCCCCCGAAGCCAGAGAACAGAGCGATTGACTATGCTCATGCTACGGGTCATGCGGAAAAGGGCAAAGCTGGGGAGTCTTCTACTTCCCAGCATATTTCGACCCAACCGAGAGTTTACTCGCTTGGCCGGCAAGAAGCCATAGGACAAACTGATGTCATCACAGGTATGGATTAGAAGTTAGCTTTTACAACTATTTATGATTGATACTGTTGTGCGACTTTATGTTTGATTTGTGTGCAATTAGGTTTCGTGCTAATTTTCAATTATCCAGCGAGAACTCTATTCGATACGAGTGCATCGCACTCTTTTCTGTCTGAGGACTTCGTGGTGCGAATCGGAGTGCCATCTACCTTAGTATAGGATAGATTGCAAGTAGTGCTACCTAATGGATCTTGCATGGGTGCGGATAGGAAGAGTCGTGTGAAGGTGCGGATTGGAAATCAAAACTTCGACTTGGAAGCATCATTATTACCGCTAGCTGAATTTGACGTGATCTTCGGCATGGACTGGCTCTCGAAGCAGCGAGCATGCATAGATTGCAATTCAAAGGAGATCACTCTGAAAAAGAACACCGGAGACGAAACCACGTTCGCGGGTATGCGAGGAGCGAGCAAGATGCTGATGTTTGCTCTCCAGATGGTTAAGGCAGTGAGAATGGGCGCGGAGTTGTTCTTCACTTTGTTGGAGGCTTCGGAGCCATAGCGCAGTTTAAGTGATGTCCCAGTTGTAGCGGAGTATGCCGATGTGTTTCCTAACGAACTCCCTGGGGCCCCGCCTCAGCGAGAGATTGATTTCTGTATTGAGCTGGTGCCAGGTGCCAAGCCTGTAGCACGCTCACCGTACTGAATAGCGCCAAAGGAATTGGCAGAGCTGGAGGTTCAGTTGCAAGAGCTACTAGAGCAAGGCTATGTACGTCCAAGTTCTTCACCTTGGAGTGCATCGGTCCTCTTTGTGAAAAAGAAGGACGGGAGTTTGCGTCTATGTATTTACTATCGAGAGCTGAATAAGCTGACCGAGAAGAACCGTTATCCGATTCCAAGAATCGACGACTTATTCGACCAACTGGTTGGGTCGACGGTATACTCTAAGCTAGATTTAAGGTCCGGCTATTATCAGCTTCGTATTCGGGAGTGTGACATTCCAAAGACAGCTTTCAGTACTCGCTTTGGGCACTATGAGTTCACGGTTATGCCGTTCGGTCTGTCTAATGCACCATCGGTATTCATGGACTTAATGAATTGAACGTTCCGAGAGTATTTGGATCAATTTGTGATCGTCTTCATCGACGACATTTTGGTATACTCTCAGTCGGAAGAGGGGCATGCAGAGTATCTGCGCGCATTTTTGAGCACCTTAAGGAGGAATCAGCTATATGCCAAGTTCTCCAAGTGCGAGTTTTGGCTATCGTCAGTAGCATTCCTTGGTCATGTTGTTAGTGGAGAAGGAATAGCAGTCGAACCTTCGAAGATAGAGGCGATCCAAGCATGGCCTGTGCTGAAAAATGAAGCGGAAGTCCGAAGTTTCTTAGGACTTGCCGGCTATTATAGGCGCTTTCTGGAAAACTTCTCGAGGATTGCACTTCCTCTCACTAAACTGACTAGGAAAGATCAAAAGTTCGTTTGGTCTCCCGAGTGTGCACGAGCTTTTGAGGAACTGAAGAGCTGTCTGACCACAGCGCCCATTCTATGCTCGCCATGTGGAACAGAAGATTACGAAATATATAGCGACGCCTCGGGGAGTGGCTTGGGTTGCGTTCTAGTGCAGTTCGGAAATGTAATTGCCTATGGATCCCATCACTTAAAGGTACATGAGAGGAACTACCCGGTCCATGATTTGGAGCTAGCGGTCATGGTATTTGCTCTTAAACTTTGGAGGCACTACTTGTATTGCGTGAAGATCGACATTTTTACGGACCACAAAAGCCTCAAGTACCTGCTTGATCCGAAAAAGTTGAATATGCGACAAAGGAGGTGGATGAAGTTCCTTGGGGACTACACCTTCGACATTCGATACACTCCTGGGAAAGGAAATATGGTTGCAGACGCGTTGAGTCGTCGGGCTCCTGCACAGGCAAACTAGATTTTGATGCATGATGAGCGTCTAATCCGGGAGCTAGAAGCCTTGGAGATCATTTGTTTCGATAGAAGAGCGTCTCCTTTAGCATGTTTGAACTGGACGGAGGTTCAATGCGAACTGGCCGACCGAGTTCGACAGGCTTTGGAGCTGGATTCGAGCATGAAGCGATATAAAGCGGAGACCGTGGATGGGTCAAACCCTGATTTCTCATTCGAAGATGATCTTTTGTGAAAAAATGGCAGATTGTGCGTCCCAAATGTTGGTACATTGCGGGCGGAATTGATGTACGAGGCTCACTATACAAAGTACTCGATCCACCCTGGGAGCACAAAGATGTACATGGATATGAAGAAGCTCTTTTGGTGGCCAGGAATGAAGAAAGACATTGCCCTCTACGTGGCCAAGTGTCATACTTGCGCGTTGGTGAAGGCCGAATGTCAAAGACCCGGTGGGTTTCTAAAGTCTTTACCGATCCCGGAATGGAAGTTCGACGATATTTCGATGGATTTCGTGCACGGATTGCTGAGATCGCAACATGGAAACGACGCCATCTGGGTGATCGTAGATCGATTGATGAAAATTTTGCACTTTATTCCAAACTGGAAAGACGACTCCATGGAAAAGCTAGCAAAGTTATACGTTCATAATATCGTACGGTTGCACGAGGTTCCCCATAGCATCGTAGCGATTGTGATGGGCGGTTCACATCAAACGATTGGAGGCTGATTCATCAATTAGTGGGTACCAAGCTAAAATTTAGCACGGCCTTCCACCCGCAAACGGATGGATAGACCTAAAGGACCAATAGGACGATGGAAGACATGCTAAGGATGTGCGCCCTGGACTTTGGAAAGAAATGGGAATATCATCTTTATATGATTGATTTTGCCTACAACAACATCTACCAAGCTAGTATAAAGATGGCACCTTTCGAGGCTCTTTATGGTAGAAAATGTCGTACACCGTTGGCTTGGGCTGAAACGGGCGACACGAAGTTGTTAAAACGCAAGGACGTGGATGAAGAAAATACATCAATCCGGGCAATACGAGAGCGGTTGCTCATTGACCAGGATAGGCAGGCAAAGTACTACAATGCAAATCACCGGAACGTCGAGTTTGCCGTTGGTTATTGGGTTTACCTGAAGATCAAACCGTTCAAAGGAGTATCGAGGATCCGACGCCTGAAAAAGCTAATTCTGAGGTACTTAGGACCGTTCGAGATCTTGGAGCGCATTGGTGAAGCTGCCTACCGGCTTGCTCTATCTTCAGAGCTGAGTGGGCTGCATGATGTATTTCATATCTCCATGTTGCGGAAGGCTGTCAAAGAGCCTAGTCTTGTAGTTGCGGTCAATGAAGTTTCGGTAGATGGTGGGCTAACGACGGAAGTCAAGCCCATTCACATCGAAGACACAGAAGTAAAGCAGTTGTGGAACAAATCCATTCGGATGGTAAAGGTTCGTTGGAATAATTGCGGAAGAGAGGAACTCTCTTGGGAAAGAGAGCAAACAATGCTTGCGGAGTACCCCGAGCTTTTTCTCTCAGGTATAATTTAAATTCTGTTGCTATTATTTTCGTAATTTCAGGACGAAATTCTTTTAAGGGAGGTGGTTTTATAACACCCCAAAACTTCTTGTGTTGCGAGCTAGCCGAAATCCATCTATTTCTATGAAAATTAGTCTAAGGTTATAGCCGAATTCGTCTAATGGGTATAGCCAAATTTGTCTAATGTATATAGCCGAATAGTCTAAGGTTATAGCCGAATTCGTCTAATGGGTATAACTGAATTCGTCTAATGTATATAGCCGAATAGTCTAAGTATAGCCGAATTCGTCTATTGTATATAGTCGAATCTGCCTTAGCATTCGTCAAACGCAGGTTTAGCAGCCGTTCGTCGAACGCAGGCTGTTGTTCGTCGAATGCAGGCAGCCGTTCGTCGAATGCAGGTTTAGCAGCCGTTCGTCGAACGCAGACCGCCGTTCGTCGAACGCAGGCAGCCGTTCGTCGAACGCAGGTTTAGTGATGAGTCCTATTTATATATATATTTTTGGACTCATTTGGGCTGATATTCTAGTCTTTGCACCACATTTTAGGCACGTTTTCATTCATATGTATTATTCCATGCTAGGTGCACTTTTTAGCTCATTTCGGTGTGCAATTGCATACCTTGTTGTTGGGGGTAAGCACATGGTGCTCCCCTTCCCTTCTTCTATGTTTTTCTGATGTTGGACGTGTATTCCCAGCTGTTATATCTTGTATACAGGTGACCTGATCGTCCCGTTTTCCCCAGAAGTAATTTCTGTGCATATCGCACGGTCGTGCGTTTCCTTGACGCACGGTCGGTTGCGGTCGTGCGTTTGTGTCTGGGCAGAAAATGGAGCGTCAGAGTTTACTCGTGCGTTTTGACGCACGGGCGGATTCGCCCGTGCGTGAGTAAAACGCACGGTCGACCTGTGTCTTTGTGATTTCAGAGCGTCGGAGTTTACCCGTGCGTTTGAACGCATGGGCGGTATTGGTCGTGCGTGAGCAAATCGCACGGGCGGCTCAGCTTCTTCCCCAAGCCATATTTTATCCGTTAATATCGCACGGTCTGCGCACGGTCGTGTGTTCGACCGTGCGTGACCATTTTTCAGCCTATTTGCTATATAAAGCAGGAATCGAGGCAGTCAACGGGAGAGCGATTGGAGGCGGACTGGAGCGATTCAGAGAGCGGGAAATCACTTCCTTCCCGCTGCTCTTGAGGGATGATGGCTTACCCTTCATCTCCACCACCATAGAGGCCATTTCCGGTGATTTCCACCTCCATCCTTCCATCCGGGAGCACTAGGAAGCTTTCTCCACCATTAGCTCAAGCATTCCACGCCGAGAGATCAGAGAAGCGCTGAAGATCGTAGGAGCGGTGACAGCCTCCTTCGAGCCAAGCTCACCATCTGAGGGCCGATTCCGGAGAGAGCCCGACAACCTCTCATTCCGGTCGTGAACCCAAGACGTGATTTCTTCTTTGTGGTCCTCTCTAACCTTTGATGCTTGAACTTCTTTGTTGTTGTTTTATGAACGTTTGTTCAGTTAATCTTAAGGATTATTGCTTGTGTTCATATGCAATGTTGTTGTGATGGCATGAATAGCCCTTTTTCCTAGTGATTTCTGAGATTCGTTGTGTGTGAAGCCACTCGCAATTGCTAGTGGTGATGTTTAGAGAAGAGGTGTGTGCGACCCTCAACCGTCATAGTTACATTCTGTCCACGCGCATTCCGAAGCACGGCATCGCGGCCGTTGCATCCATCTCGCCTTGCGAAACGGAGTTTTGACCCGCATCTTTCTTTATTCTGCAATAGCATAGGATCCCAAACCAAACCTCCTGTTGTTACTTAATAACCCTTTTAACTGATTTCCTGGTTTGAGCAAATCGTACTACCCAACTTGCGGTCCTTTGAGAACGATATTTGGGGAGTTTCTCCCTATTTTATTACTTGAGCGACTGGTGCACTGCCATCGTATCGCATTTCGTGCCTGCTAATTAGCAGTGCCGAAATAGCGCATCAAGTTTTTGGCGCCGTTGCCGGGGACTGCAAGCGTGTTTGATTTGTAAATTCGTTTTAAGATATTTTGTTTTCCTTCAGTATGCTATTTTCTTCTTCTGTATCATGTGGGCGCATTTGAATATTCGATGTCGTTTGTGTGGAGACACATCCCACGCTAGTGATAGGTGTCCCAAAGAATATGGTGTTGTTCAGAAACCGTACGAAACCCATAAGTCTTTTGGCTACTCAACTGCAACTCCGTTGACGCACTCTCACGCGGTTGCCGCACCTTGGGTGCCAGCTAAGCCGGTGAGACAGTGTTTATTTTGCAAAAGTAGAGAGCATGCCTTGAAGGACTCTGCGGATTACCTTCGCCAATTGGAGGATGACGATGAGCCGGATATCCGGATCGTCCCATCTTCGAATTCTGCGAGCACGGCTTCTTCCTCTGGTTACGTATCCCTTCCACCTTCACTTCTTGAAGTCTCTGGAATCGACATGTGCATCAGTGTCCCTCATGACCCTGTTTCTAATGCGGCCCCCCATACCTCTTCGGTTCACGTACCACTTTGCGTGGATTTGTGCCCTTGTGTGGAGAGTGAGCTTAAACTCTCAAGTGGCATGTCTTCTCCCACAACACACGAATCTACATCTATTTCTGATATTGTCATTGAGGTCAATTTGCAGGATGTTGCAGACCTGCGCGGTGACGTGCCCACTCTCCTGAAGGAGGACCATCTCGATTGTGCTGAAGCAAGCGTTTCAGTTCAGTGCGAGGAAGTCCAAGTGATAGAGGAGGCCACTGCGTGCGCTGTTGAGTCTAGTGAAATCTTCGATGATCTCATCAGTTTATCATTGCTGCACCACATGGGGGATGAAGCCGGGATTATCCCCTCAGATTAGATTTCTTTTAGTTTTTCTTCTAATTTATTTCCTGACCCCCTTTCTTTTTGTACAAGGATGCAGGATGTCCCTCCTACGGTTGATCAGATATTATGCATGGAGGAGCCGAAAGCCTGGCGGGATGAGGAAGGTACAGTGAAGGAACATCTTGTTTCCTCATCATCGTTGGTGCTTCCCTTTGAGGATTGGTTACAAGGGGGCAAGCGGTTCTTCTTTGAAGACATAATACTGGAGGAGAAGAAGAGAGCGAAAAAGGAGGAGATCTGGGGTTGGAGGCTGAGCATCCTACTAAATTTCCACCCCTACTACCAGGTCCCCAGACTTTTTTCTTTCATCAGTTGTTACTATTTCAAATCCGCTTATAGCTGATCTGTTTTGAGCATGTAATAGTAATTAGGATTTATTAACTTTTGCTTAGTCCTAGACTTTATAAACTGCTTTAATACAAGTATTTGGTCCACCTTTAAGGACGTTAAATAAAAGGGCTTCTTGGGAGACAACCCATGGGGAACCACCCGGTTCCATCTTTCTTTTTAATCTTTTTTTGTGTACTGTTATTTCAGTTTTGCTAACCTTGTTGGTGAAGCTAAGCTCTTGTGTGGTGGACGATGATGAAGGAGAAATATTTTCAAAATGGGATTACCGCACTTCTGGCATGCTCTTTTATGAGCATAGGTCAACTCTACCCCTCTTTTATTTATTGCTGAATTCTTTAATTTAGATGGTTTTAATCAAGTCTGGGGGAGAGAGCGAGTTATGCACGTGCACACACTTTGCATGGCATGTTAGAATGTGATGAGTTAGGATTTGTATTTTGTTGCACATATTGCATACACTTGCACCTAATTCACGCGCACTTGATCACACGTGCTTTTTGGGTATCGCTGCGAGGTTTTCCCACTCGTAAGAATTGAATTGTTAGCATGTGAGTGAGGAGTAGAGAAAAATGTTGACTCGAGTAGTGCTCTAATCAAGTGCTCCCGTCACACCTAGAAATTCAATTAGAGTAGAATAAAATTCAGAATTATAATTTAGTTATTTCTTTTATAGTAGATGAAATTTATTTTACTTTAGTGGTGAATCCGGTGAATCCAACGGTAGCATAAGGTCGAGTGTAGCAGACTAGTAGTAGCTTATTACTAGGGTCGGAAGGAAGGACAACCTTTCTCAGTGGCTAGAACTTGCACTAGGCGACTCTCGACACGATTGTGTTGAAGTACTCGTCATAAAATGTGATATAGGCCATTTCTTGATCCGGTTGAGCTTTGGAAATCCTTACCTATGTAATCACCGTTGCAAGCCCACTTGAGCCTACCCTTCCTCCTTGTTTAGCTCCACTAAAAATTTAACCAAAGCCATACGGCCGAACCTATTTTCGCACCAACCTTTGAGCTGAAAGAAATTTCTTTCTCGATCACATTTGGTGTCATTTTTGTTATGTATGGCAGCTTCAAATTAGCTAAGGGAGTTGTTTTATTGTGCGTACAAATGTCATTTTGTCGATGAGAGAAAAGAAAAGAAAGAAAAGGAAAAAAAATAAAAAGGTGGTGCAAAAATAATTTTCTCTCGGCAAATTCTATTTATATCTGGCTCAGCACGCACCTAGTGTTCAGTTGAAGTCTGGGGGTGTCGTGTAATTACTGAAAATTTTGTATTGGTGATTGTTATTATCTCGAGTGCTCAGGTTTTGTTGAGTGCGATTCTCATCGTCCTTCTACTTACCTAGCCTATACTCAACCTAAGCCCAATGATTGCCTATAAGTCCTATTGATTTTAGTTACGAATCGTCTCATGCAGTAGAGAGAGTGCGGACGTGCAAGCCTATGGACACCGACTTTGTTGGATTTCTTAGGAGTTTGTCCCTAGCTTCGATTCGAGTAATACTCTACTCATTAGTCACGCTATTTTCCCTTTTTGCGCGACCGAAAGATTCACCAGGATTCACCATCCAAGTAAATTAAATTTCAATTTACTGTTTTAGAAATAATTAGATACAATCTTGAGTTTAATTCTGTTCTAATGCATTTCTATGCGTGAGAGCATGCGACTTCGCATTGTTCTCTACCGCTCAAACTCATGCTAACATTCAATTGTTCCGACAGGAGAGCTAAGTAGTTTTCCCGAGACGTGCAAATGGTTAAGTCTGGGGGTGTGATGAGTCCCATATATATATATATATATATTTGGACTCATTTGGGCTGATATTCTAGTCTTTGCACCACATTTTAGGCACGTTTTCATTCATATGTATTATTCCATGCTAGGTGCACTATTTAGCTCATTTCGGTGTGCAATTGCATTCCTTGTTGTTGGGGGTAAGCACATGGTGCTCCCCTTCCCTTCTTCTATGATTTTCTGATGCTGGACGTGTATTCCCAGCTGTTGTATGCAGGTGACCTGATCGTCCCGTTTTCCCCAAAAGTAATTTCTGTGCATATCGCACGGTCGTGTGTTTCCTTGACGCACGGTCGGTTGCTGTCGTGCGTTTGTGTCTGGGAAGAAAATGGAGCGTCGGAGTTTACTCGTGCATTTTGACGCACGGGCGGATTCGCCCGTGCGTGAGTAAAAAGCACGGTCGACCTGTGTCTTTGTGATTTCAGAGCGTCAGAGTTTACCCGTGCATTTGAACGCACAGGCGGTATTGGTCGTGCGTGAGCAAATCGCACGGGCGGCGCAGCTTCTTCCCCAAGCCTTATTTTATCCGTTAATATCGCACGGTCTGCGCACGGTCGTGCGTTCGACCGTGCGTGACCATTTTCATCATGTTTGCTATAAAAGCAGGAATCGAGGCAGTCAATGGGAGAGCGATTGGAGGCGGACTGGAGCGATTCAGAGAGCGGGAAATCACTTCCTTCCCGCTGCTCTTGAGGGCTGAAGGCTTCCCCTTCATCTCCACCACCATAGAGGCCATTTCCGGTGATTTCCACCTCCATCCTTCCATCCGGGAGCACTAGGAAGCTTTTGTAACGCCCTTGAATTTTCGGATATTAATTTAATTATATTAATAACGTCATTATGATGTAAGGCGTTACGTTAGCGCGGAGTTAGCAGAGCGCCGTCGCTGTGCATTTTTGTATCCGTTGGGTCGCGTCGACCAAATTTTGAGACTATCCGGAATTGGAAAATTTTACTTTAGGAAATTAGATTATTTAATTTTAGAAATAACTTGTTAAAGTTTCGTGGCGTTCCGAGCAAATTTGAAGCCTCGGTGAATTTTCAAAGTTTGTATATTTATCTATCGCCGTAAACTTCAGAAATTTATATCTCGAGAACGGTACGTCGGATTTTGATTTCAACTTCGCCGTTGGATTCATAGCGCCACCGTTCACCTAAGGTGCGAGTTTCGTCATCTTCGGCATTCGTTTAAATTTTTTGATAATAATATAATATTATTAAATTCACTATTATATTTGTCAATAATGTTGATATATATAAGAAGATAAAAGCTCTCCTGAAATCCAAAACTTATCTCACGGGAAATCCAAAACATATTTCACGAGAAATAAAAAAAAAAAGGAAAAAAAAGAAAAAAAAAAAACGTATACTTCTCGTAAAATCATGAATTCTTATATTTCTGTGAACTCTTATACTTCCCGAGAAATCTTATACTTCTCGTAAAAATCATATATTCATCTCCCGTGAAATTGTTTCCTTCCTCCTGATTGGCTCTATAGTCTATTGTTGTTATTATTATTATTATTATTATATCTGTATATATATATATACATTCATGCGTGAAACTTTTCTTCCCCTCCGAAAAACCCTATTCACCTCCTTCTTCCCCGATTCCTTTTGCGAACCGAGAGCGGCGCTGTTTTCGTGAACCTTCCGATCGCCGCCACCGGAGCTCCGGAGCACGAAATATTCGTCGGAGCATAGATCTGGAAAGCTCTCGCCGAGCTCTTCACGTGTGCGGTAAGTATTTCGAGTTTCGTAGATTTTTGAGGTTGGAGTCGGTGGCCCTAATCTTCTTTTTCGCCCCAAAAGTTTCAGAAATTGTTCCTTGAGGTTTTCTAGCGGTCGATCTGCGACGAGGAGCGAGTCGGAGGCCGTCTTCTTCGAAAAATTTGAGGCAAGTGGTGGACTCTTCCCCCTTGCCACGTTATTGTTCTTTATTTATTCACCATTATTGCTTCTATCTAATTTATACAGAAAATATTATATGTAAATATCATTTTTTCCGCTAAAGAATCGTGTGTCCAACCGAGTAGTCGCGTATCTTGTCAAAACCATCAAAATACCCTTAAGGTAGATTCGCCGATTTCGTTATAGTTAAACTCGTCGATATCATTTCGACGAATTCGCCGATAGGTTTAGGCTTTCGCCGACTTCGTCATGTGTCATAGATTGTGTCTTCGCTAAGTGTATTCGTGATTCGTCGATAGTATTTCGACGAATTCATCGATAAGATCGGGTTTCCTCACGGAATTGTTTCCGAGTTTTCCTGTGGTGCCTGTCTTGGTCAGGGTTTGGTGAGTCCCTATTTCCCAGTTGGTTGTTTTGGACGGTGGATGGTCGATATGGCCACCACCAGTACCGGGTTGTTTTTCCGTGGACGGGTAGACTGTTGGTTGGTGGACTGTAAACCACCGCCGCAGTGTTTTTGTTCCTCGGGGGTTTTAGTCTGATGGTTGGTTGGAAAGAATGCCTCCGCCTCAGTACTGTTTTTTGGCTGGGATAGTGATTCACTCCTTGGGCAATTCGGCACTTTCCCTTCTTTGGATGTTGTCGAACTACAACTTTGACTGCACTTTGTGCCAGTTTTTACTTACTTGATGGATACTTACTTGATTTGTTGTTATTCATAGCTGTTCCTGGCGGGTTGGTAACCCCTTTTTTGTTGAGTTTTCTCTTACTCTTTGATTTTGATGCCTTTGTGCTGAGGCATTCTTTTCTTTTGAATGCCTCAGGTTCGGACCAGTAGCAGGTTGAGCTGACCGAGTTCATCTTCCGTCAGATTTGCAGTAGTTGATTCCTTTGCTCCTTTCTGGAGAGGTAGACTGTGGATTTCTTTGAGACTTGTTAGGGTTATGGGTTCGTGTCAGTTTGTTGACGCCCATAGCCTGAGTTCTTTTATGTTAGATTTTGTCTTGCTATTTTTATGCTACTGCCGTTATTTGCTATTTATGCAATTTCTCTCTGGGAAGGTTTTATGTTAGGGTGCATAGTAGTTATTTTACATACAAAACTGCATAATTCTTTCTACATGACATCTCTTTTAAAAAAAACCATTATAACTCTACTTTTGAAGCCCGTAAAAGAAATTCTTTTTACTTATACTAAATATAGAAATTTCATATCATTAGAATGTTGGTTAGTTCATCATGCTCATATAAGGTGAATTGAAGTAAATTATGTATTTTCCGCTGCATAAACCTATACTTTCTTATTTATGGACTAGTTGATCCATTAAACTGAGGGGCACGGTAATTGAAAATCTTAAATTTAAGCTATGTTTTAAAACATAAAGTTCTTGACTTTCTAAAGAAAAGTGTAAAGTTAGAGCCGCCAGAGCGTCGGCAGTTGTCCCCTGCATGACGTGGCATCATGACGCGTATTTCCTATTACTCTGACGTATTATTTAATACGGAGAAAATGCGGGTTGTGACAGTTGGTATCAGAGGGAGGTTTGTTCGACAAGTTGGTCGAGCGACTAATTCTGATATAGTTTAGTTATTTGGTTTCATTGCATACACACACCGATGTGTCATCAGTACGTCTTGGCTGAAGCATGAACACTACACTCATAGCATGATAAGAAGTATACGGGGCATATTATGTAGTATGGGATGCATAATATGTGTTTGTATATGGATCCACCATAGGTGGCAACATGTGACGGTTATGTAGTATGGGATGCATAACCATCATCACATGGATGCCCATTAGCACGTTTTCTTTTTCGTTACATGTGATATTATGTAGTATGGGATGCATAATATTTCATGTGTACGCCGCTCATAACATGCATTAAGGCTTTTCTTAGAATGCATAGCACAACATACATATCATAACATCGCATAAAGCACCCGTGCCAAGCTAAAGAATTACATGATGACATTTGTACACACATAATTTGAAAAGAAGATTTAAACATTCATACATCCATGTGTCTTGCACAAGAGTCAAAGGATGACAGTATATCATCCTAAGTTAAAGCATAACATCATTTGTATAAAATCCCAGAGCAAGATAGTAGCTAGAGCAAGTGTCTTTTCCTGTTTGGTTAGAGCTAAGTTGAGTAGTTCTAGTTCCAAGTTAGGGTTTTGATGAGCCTTTTGTGCATTTTTATTGTGATGTCGAAGAGACGTGTTACGACGAGGTCGACTCCCCAATCGGAGGGTGAGTCTTCGGGTGTGCAGAGTGAAGCCATGATGGAGAGTCTGTGACTGAGTAATGAGGCTCTGTCAAGGCAGTTATTGCGATGCAATCGCAGATTGAGACGTTGATGACTACAGCGGCAGCGCAGCAGCCTGTGGTGCAGGACCTTGCAGTGGGTCAGACTGTGCCTGTTCCTCCCGCTCCTTTGGTGCCTCCAGTTCTGCTGCCACCAGAGATGAACTTCATATCGCATTTCCAAAGATTAGGACCCCCTAGGTTTGACGGAAGGGCTGATTTCATGGCGTTGGATGACTGGTTCGTTGCCATTGAGGAAATGTTTTTGTACTCGGGAATCTCCGCAGACCAAAAGGTGATGGTCGCCGCTTACCAGCTGAAGGGACTTGCTAAGAGATGGTGGATCAGGGAGAGAGAAAGCCTTGTAGACGGATGTTCGTGGGAGTCGTTTAAGGCAATGGTGTTAAAGAAGTTCCTGCCGTCGGTCGAGCAAGACCGTCTAATGAATAATTTTCTGCACTTGAAGCAAAGGCAACTCACGGTTAGTGAGTATGAGATTGAATTCAGTAAGTTGAGCAGATTTGCTCCAGATTTAGTAGCTTCAGAAGCAGGAAGAGTGAAGCGATTTCTCAGAGGACTTCGTAGCGACATTCAGCAATTGGCTAGCGCTTACCAGTCTGAAAGTTATGCTGAAGTAGTAGAAGCAGCGCTGAAAGTCGAAGCCATCGACAACGCCAAGAATAGGGGTGCGTTGATGAGGAAGGATAAGAGAAAGGTCGAAGAGGGGGAAAGCCCCAAGGTATCTGACCCTGCCCCAAAGAAGAGTAGTGAAGTTTGTAGTTTCTGTGGTCGCCCTGGCCATCCATTTGAAAAAAGTTTCAAAAGGTTGGGAGCTAAGAAACAGCAGCAAGTGTCGGCAATACAGAGCGCTCACAGAGGAGATCTGACCTGTACCTTTTGTAAGCAGAAGGGGCACGATGTTGCCCATTGTTGGTCTAAGGATAAGGTGTGCTTCCGGTGCGGGCAGAAGGGTCACGTTAAGACTAAATGCCCGCATTTTCAGCCTGTTCTGCAGCCAGTGCCACTTCAGGCTTTGCCGCCGCCGCAACATCAGGATAGGGGAAACGGCAAGTTGAACGTAAGGACTAGGGAAGAAGCTCAGAATTCCACCCAAGTTATTTCAGGTTAGACTTTAATTTAACTCTTAGCCTTTATCCTTAGTCTCGTTTTCCGAGCGGTTAGTTACGTATTCGATTTTATAGGAGAATTTAAGGTAAAGAACCGTCGGGCGCGCGTTCTGTTCGATTCTGGTGCTACCCACTCATTCGTGGCTAGGACTTTTGTAGAGCGTCATCATTTGATCCTCAATCGGATTGGCGATGCGTTTCGCGTTAAGTTTCCTTCTGGCGACTCCGTGGTGTCGGACCAGGGTATCTAGAAATGCCCTATTCTCCTAGGTGACTTCTTAGCTTTTGCGGATTTAAAGGTGCTAGACCTGGAAGATTTTGATGTGATTTTGGGCATGGACTGGTTGTCCAGTTATGATACGGTTATCCAATGCAAGGTTAAGCGTTTGGACTTCAAGATGGACAATGGTCAACCCATGAGTGTGTATGGTTTTCCACGCCAGGATTCCCCGATTATTTCTGCGGTATGTGCTAGGAAACTCTTAGATTCCGGTTGTTTTGCTTACTTTGTTTCTGTGTTAGAAACTGTTAGCGGTTTGCCGTGTATAGCGGATGTTCCTGTGGTGCGAGAGTTTTCTGATGTCTTCCCTGTAAGCCTCCCTGGTCTTCCACCTGAGAGAGATGTGGAGTTCGTTATTGATCTTGAGCCTGGTACTCGCCCGATTGCTAAGTCACCGTACCGTATGGCCCCGCGTGAGCTGGAGGAGTTGCGTACCCAGTTAGATGAATTGTTGTAGTGTGGATTCATTAGGCCAAGTTCTTCGCCCTGGGGTGCTCCAGTGTTGTTTGTGAAGAAGAAAGATGGTTCTATGAGGTTGTGCATAGACTATAGGGAATTGAATAAGGTAACCATTAAGAACAGATATCCGTTGCCGCGAATCGATGATTTGTTTGATCAATTGCGTGGTAGTTCGGTGTTTTCAAAGATTGATCTTCGTTCGGGTTACCATCAGTTGAGGATCCGTGAGTCGGACGTCCCTCGGAATGCCTTTCATTCCCGTTATGGTCATTTTGAATTTCTGGTGATGTCATTTTGTTTGACAAATGCACCCTCTGCGTTTATGGATATGATGAACCGAGTGTTCAAAGACTTCTTAGACCATTTCGTAGTAGTTTTCATCGATGATGTGTTGGTGTATTCAAGAAGTGCTGAGGAGCATGCTACGCATTTGCGTTTAGTATTATCTACTTTAAGAGAGCACAAATTGTATGCGAAATTGAGTAAGTGCGAATTCTGGCTTTCGCAAGTATCTTTCTTGGGTCATGTGGTAAACAAGGACGGAATTTCTTTAGACCCAGCAAAGATTTCTGCTGTTTTGGATTGGAAGACGCCTACAACGCCTAAGGAGATAAGGAGTTTCTTAGGGTTGGCAGGTTATTATAGAAGGTTTGTGCAAGGATTTTCAGTGCTGTCAGCACCTCTGACTAAGCTTACCCAAAAGAGTACAGCATTCGTTTGGAGTGATAAGTGCGAGGAAGCCTTTCAGGAATTGAAAAGAAGATTGTGCACCGCTCCTGTTTTGGCTTTACTGACCGAAGGAGTAGAGTATGCCGTTTATGTGGACGCATCTCATGTTGGACTAGGTTGCGTTTTGATGCAAGAAGGAAAGGTGGTCGCTTATGGGTCAAGACAATTGAAAGTTCATGAAAAGAATTACCCTACGCATGACTTAGAATTTGCTGCAGTGATTTATGCCTTAAAGCTTTGGAGACATCTGCTTTATGGAGTGTCATGCAAGATTTATACGGATCACAAGAGTTTGAAGTATGTATTTACCTAGAAAGAATTGAATTTGCGCCAGCGCAGATGGTTGGAGTATGTTGCGGATTATGAAGTTGATATCCTATATCATCCGGGGAAGGCTAATGTAGTGGCTTATGCCTTAAGTAGAAGGACCGCGCATGTCTTCAACCTTTCTGTGCAGTCCTTAGTGGAGGAATTTATGTTGATGGATATCTCAGTTGGTAGTAGTGCCACGCCTTCGAGTTTAGAAGCTGAAGAGCCTTCTTGGATTACCCTTACAAGACTGCATCAGAAGGATGATCCTGATTTGCAGCATCTCTGGAATAGAACTGAGAAAGGGGAATTACCAGATTTTTCAATTGATGACAAGGATACCTTGAAGTATCGGGGTAGGTATTGTATTCTCGCGTTTGAGGATATTCGAACAAAGATCTGTAGTGAAGTGCATGGCTCGAGTGTTTCTTATCATCCTGGTTCCACAAAGATGTATAAAGACCTGAAGCAAATTGTTTGGTGGTCAGGTATGAAGAATGATATAGCTAGATACGTTTCAGAATGTTTTACCTGTCAGCGTGTTAAGGCAGATCATAAGAGGCCTGGAGGTAAATTGAACCCTTTGGATATTCCAAGCTGGAAGTGAGAGAGTATTTCAATGGACTTCATTACCGGCTTGCCGAGATCTCCCGGAGGTCATGATTCGGTGTGGGTCATACTAGACCGTTTTACAAAGTGTGCTCACTTTGTGCCTTTTAAGATCGGATATTCTATGGAGAAAATAGCAGAGCTCTATCTGGATGAGGTTATTAGATTGCATGGTGTGCCAGTGAGTATTGTGTCGGATCGAGATTCCAGGTATATGTCTCGTTTCTGGCAGAGTTTGAAGGGAGCTTTGGGCACTGACCTTAGATACTCCACCGCTTACCACCCTCAGACCAATGGACAAACAGAAAGAGTGAATCAGATTTTGGAAGATATGATCAGATGTTATATTTTGGATCATGGTGGAGCTTGGGATAAGCGTCCTGGACTGATGGAATTTGCATATAATAATAGTTATCAGGAGAGCTTGCAGATGACCCCCTTTGAGGCTTTGTATGGGAGGCGTTGTCGAACTCCTCTATTTTGGGCCGAGGTTGGTTAGAGCCCGCTGTTAGGTCCAGAAGCTTTGGAAGAAATGAATGTTGTTGTGACTCATATCCGCGAGAAGCTTCGCATCGCTCAGGAGCGTTATGAAAAGTATGCTAATCGGAGAAGGGTTGATCTGGAGTTCGCAGTTGGGGACATGGTTTTTCTGAAGGTTTCTCCGATGCCAGGTGTTAAAAGATTTGGAAGGAATCACAAGTTGGATCCCCGGTATGTGGGACCTTTCCAAGTTGTTGAACGCATCGGAGTGTCAGCTTATAGGCTGGAGTTGCCCGCTACTTTCCCAGGTGTTCACGATGTGTTTCATGTGAGCCAGTTGAGAAAGTGCGTGCGTAGTGATCGACATGTCCTTGACTCGATGCCCCAGTTGCAACCTAATCTGTCTTATGTCGAAGAGCCTGTTCGTATTCTAGAGACTCAGGATCGCGTGTTGCGAAAGAAGACTATTCCTATGGTCAAAGTCCTTTGGTGAAACCAAGACGTCGAGAGCGCGACTTGGGAACTGGAATCCGTGATGAGGACATCCCATCCTCATCTTTTCTCCTAATCCTCTTTGGTATGTGTTTTTTATCTGTTAGTTTTTAATTACTCGTCTTTGTTTTCGATCTATTTGTCAAAGTTTCGGGACGAAACTTCTTTTTAGGGGGAGTGACCGTAACGCCCTTGAATTTTCAGATATTAATTTAATTATATTAATAACGTCATTATGACGTAGGGCGTTACGTTAGCGCGGAGTTAGCAGAGCGCCGTTGCTGTGCATTTTTGTATCCGGTGGGTCGCGTCGACAAAATTTTGAGACTACCCGGAATTGGAAAATTTTACGTCAGGAAATTAGATTATTTAATTTTAGAAATAACTTGTTAAAGTTTCGTGGCGTTCCGAGCAAATTTGAAGCCTCGGTGAATTTTCAAAGTTTGTATATTTATCCATCGCCGTAAACTTCAGAAATTTATATCTCGAGAACGGTACGTCAGATTTTGATTTCAACTTCGCCGTTGGATTCGTAGCGCCGTCGTTCACCTAAGGTGCGAGTTTCGTCATCTTCGGCATTCGTTTAAATTTTTTGATAATATAATATTATTAAATTCACTATTATATTTGTCAATAATGTTGATATATATAAGAAGATAAAAGCTCTCCTGAAATCCAAAACTTATCTCACGGGAAATCCAAAACATATTTCACGAGAAATCAAAAAAAAAGGAAAAAAAAAAGAAAAGAAAAACGTATACTTCTCGTAAAATCATGAATTCTTATATTTCTGTGAACTCTTATACTTCCCGAGAAATCTTATACTTCTCGTAAAAATCATATATTCATCTCCCGTGAAATTGTTTCCTTCCTCCTGATTGGCTCTATTGTTATTATTATTATTATTATTATTATTATTATTATTATTATATCTGTATATATATATACATTCATGCGTGAAACTTTCCTTCCCCTCCGAAAAACCCTATTATTATTATTATATCTGTATATATATACATTCATGCGCGAACCGAGAGCGGCGCTGTTTTTTGTGAACCTTCCGATCGCCGCCACCGGAGCTCCGGAGCACGAAATCTTCGTCGGAGCATAAATCTGGAAAGCTCTCGCCGAGCTCTTCGCGTGTGCGGTAAGTATTTCGAGTTTCGTAGATTTTTGAGGTTGGAGTCGGTGGCCCTAATCTTCTTTTTCGCCCCAAAAGTTTCAGAAATTGTTCCTCGAGGTTTTCTAGCGGTCGATCTGCGACGAGGAGCGAGTCGGAGGCCGTCTTCTTCGAAAAATTTGAGGCAAGTGGTGGACTCTTCCCCTTTGCCACGTTATTGTTCTTTATTTATTCACCATTATTGCTTCTATCTAATTTAGACAGAAAATATTATACGTAAATATCATTTTTTCCGCTAAAGAATCGTGTGTCCAACCGAGTAGTCGCGTATCTTGTCAAAACCATCAAAATACCCTTAAGGTAGATTCGCCGATTTCGTTATAGTTAAACTCGTCGATATCATTTCGGCGAATTCGCCGATAGGTTTAGGCTTTCGCCGACTTCGTCATTTGTCATAGATTGTGTCTTCGCTAAGTGTATTCGTGATTCGTCAATAGTATTTCGACGAATTCGTCGATAAGATCGGGTTTCCTCACGGAATTGTTTCCGGGTTTTCCTGTGGTGCCTGTCTTGGTCAGAGTTTGGTGAGTCCCTATTTCCCAGTTGGTTGTTTTGGACGGTGGATGGTCGAAATGGCCACCACCAGTGCCGGGTTGTTTTTCCGTGGACGGGTAGACTGTTGGTTGGTGGACTGTAAACCACCGCCGCAGTGTTTTTGTTCCTCGGGGGTTTTAGTCTGATGGTTGGTTGGAAAGAATGCCTCCGCCTCAGTACTCTTTTTTGGCTGGGATAGTGATTCACTCCTTGGGCAATTCGACACTTTCCCTTCATTGGATGTTGTCGAACTACAACATTGACTGCACTTTGTGCCAGTTTTCCTTACTTGATGGATACTTGATTTGCTGTTATTCATAGTTGTTCCTAATGGGTTGGTAACCCCTTTTTTGTTGCGTTTTCTCTTACTCTTTGATTTTGATGCCTTTGTGCTGAGGCATTCTTTTCTTTTGAATGCCTCAGGTTCGGACCAGTAGCAAGTTGAGCTGACCGAGTTCAGCTTCCGTCAGATTTGCAGTAGTTGATTCCTTTGCTCCTTTCTGGAGAGGTAGACTGTGGATTTCTTTGAGACTTGTTAGGGTTATGTGTTCGTGTCAGTTTGTTGACGCCCATAGCCTGAGTTCTTTTATGTTAGATTTTGTCTTGCTATTTTTATGCTACTGCCGTTATTTGCTATTTATGCAATTGCTCTCTGGGAAGGTTTTATGTTAGGGTGCATAGTAGTTATTTTACATACAAAACTACATAATTCTTTTTACATGACATATCTTTTAAAAAAAACCATTATAACTCTACTTTTGAAGCCCGTAAAAGAAATTCTTTTTACTTATACTAAATATAGAAATTTCATATCATTAGAATGTTGGTTCGTTCATCATGCTCATATAAGGTAAATTGAAGTAAATTATGTATTTTTTCCGCTGTATAAACCTATACTTTCTTATTTATGGACTAGTTGGTCCATTAAACCGAGGGACACGGTAATTGAAAATCTTAAATTTAAGCTATGTTTTAAAACATAAAGTTCTTGACTTTCTAAAGAAAAGTGTAAAGTTAGAGCCGCCAGAGCGTCGGCAGTTGTCCCCTGCATGACGTGGTATCATGACGCGTATTTCCTCTTACTCTGACGAATTATTTAATACGGAGAAAATGCGGGTTGTGACAGCTTTCTCCACCATTAGCTCAAGCATTCCACGCCGAGAGATCAGAGAAGCGCTGAAGATCGTAGGAGCGGTGACAGCCTCCTTCGAGCCAAGCTCACCATCTAAGGGCCGAGTCCGGAGAGAGCCCGACAACCTCTCATTCCGGCCGTGAACCCAAGACGTGACTTCTTCTTTGTGGTCCTCTCTAACCTTTGATGCTTGAACTTCTTTGTTGTTGTTTTATGAACGTTTGTTAAGTTAATCTTAAGGATTATTGCTTATGTTCATATGCAATGTTGTTGTGATGGCATGAATAGCCCTTTTTCCTAGTGATTTTGAGATTCATTGTGTGTAAAGCCACTAGCAATTGCTAGTGGTGATGTTTAGAGAAGAGGTGTGTGCGACCCTCAACCGTCATTGTTACATTCCGTCCACGCGCCTTCCGAAGCACGGCATCGCGGCCGTTGCATCCATCTCGCCTTGCGAAGCAGAGTTTTGACCCGCATCTTTCTTTATTCTGCAATAGCATAGGATCCCAAACCAAACCTCCCGTTGTTACTTAATAACCCTTTTAACTGATTTCCTGGTTTGAGCAAATCGTACTACCCAACTTGCGGTCCTTTGAGAAGGATATTCGGGGAGTTTCTCCCTATTTTATTACTTGAGCGACCGGTGCACTGCCATCATATCGCATTTCGTGCCTGCTAATTAGCAGTGCCGAAATAGCGCATCATTTAGCAGCCGTTCGTCGAACGCAGGCCGCCATTCGTCGAATGCAGGCAGCCGTTCGTCGAATGCAGGTTTAACAGTCGTTCGTTGAACGGAGGCCGCCGTTCGTCGAACGCAGGTAGCCGTTCATCGAACGCGGGTTTAGCAGCCGTTCGTCGAACGCAGGCCGCCGTTCGTCGAACGCAGGTAGCCGTTCGTCGAACGCAGGTTTGTTAGCCGTTCGTCGAACGCAGGTTTGTTAGCCGTTCGTCGAACGCAGGTTTGTTAGCCGTTCGTCGAACGCAGGTTTGTTAGTCGTTCGTCGAATGCAGGCTTTTTAGCATTCGCCGAACGCATCTTTACTGCCATTCGTCGAACGCAAACTTAAAGCTATTCGTCGAACGCAGACAGAATCAGCGATTTGCAAATTAATAGACCTGTGAATTCTTGATCATGGCCGTCAAATCCAGGGCTTTAAATCCAAGCGCTGGGATTTATTTCTGGGTTATCTTAGGGTTGTCCAGAGGGGTATATATATATCATCTTTATCTTAAGTCTTATTCTTTAGCCGTTCGTCGAACGCAGGTTTGTTAGTCGTTCGTCGAACGCAGGCTTTTTAGCATTCGTCGAACGCATCTTTACTGCCATTCGTCGAACGCAAACTTAAAGCTATTCGTCGAACGCAGACAGAATCAGCGATTTGCGAATTAAAAGACCCGTGACTTCTTGATCATGGCCGTCAAATCCAGGGCTTTAAATCCAAGCGCTGGGATTTATTTCTGGGTTATCTTAGGGTTGTCCAGAGGGGTATATATATCATCTTTATCTTAAGTCTTATTCTCTTCCAGCGTGAAAAAGACGGGAGCCGAGGAAAACCATCGACAACGAGGAAGAAGGAGACGTTTTCTGCCATTGCCGGAGCTTCGGAGCTCCAAATCCTGAGTCGTTTTCAGATCTGGAAAGAGCAGCCCGTTGCGGTTCTTTCTATCCGAGTGAAATCCCAAATCTATGGCAAAGAAGAAAGCTCCAAGGGTAACGATCCTTCCTTCCGGTCTTAGGACATGTTTTGTCCTCTCATTCCTTTTTCTATGCTTGCATGAGGAATCCCTTTCACCAAATGGGTGAAGTGTAGGATTTCATCCAGTTCTTCGGAACTCCGGGTCGATTGTGTCCGTCCCCGACATATTGCATTTAGAAATCCGGTAGTCCTGCGGATTTAGGCATTTTGTGTGAAGCCTATTCGTGGCCGTGAGCCCGGATCGGTGATGCTTGGATTGCGAAGTTGCATTTAGGTTAAGCCTAGAATGCGTGCCGGAGAATGTCTCAGTGGGATCTTCTATTGTGTTGCGGGACTTGAGTTTTAAGTGTCTTTTGAGAGCCTATTGGAAGCCCCTTGCTTGGGTGGTTGAATGCAAACCTTCACCACTAGATTTGAAGAGGAGTGGTCTTGTACCTCCTTCTTGGTTGTTATTTGTGAAGTCTAAGTCCGCGTGAAAGGATTAGATGCGTAGCTTAATTATGTGGGAACTTGATGTGCTAAACACTTACGGGCCGAGGTGAAGCCGTACCCGCGTCGTGCGATAGATCGCGACGGTTAGAGCACGGGCAAAGCTGAACCGAACCCATTTCCACGCAGATCGGTGAGAGGTCCCTACCTCCTGTAAGTCGTGTGATCATGGGAGAGGTCGCGGAAGGTGTCTTACCTAGACCGACCAAAAGCTCTTTTTCCCCACCTAAGGCTATGTCCTTAGGGTGGAGTGTTTGTGATGTATTGATGTTATGTTAGCCACATGCGGTTGCTTAGGCGGTTGTGGGGAACCTTCGGGTGAACCCAACCAACATCATGTGCATACCTATGTCCCCTTTCACTTAATGCTCAACCTAGAAGATTGATTGTGCTTGAAACCTCACCTTGTGTAGTGTAGTTTGCACTTTCTTTATATTGTTACATGTTGCATGTACGGCTTGCTTGCAGGTTAGCGGTGACACACCCCTGAGCCGGCTAGATGGCTGGGGGGTGGGATCGTTACGCGGTTTGTGGTCAGCTCATAGCTGACCCTCATTTACCTCTTATTGGATGTTGGTTGCAGGTGCAGGTGAGCCTAGCTGGAAATAGCGGGAGGTGGCCCTTTTGCTGCGTTGGCCCTCGAAGGCCAGCCTCTTTTCTAATTTTCATGTATTGTCGGCCTGCGTGCCGATGTATGTTTTGAGTTTCTATACTTTTGGTAAATGTAAGGCCTTAAGGTCGTAACTCTATTTGTTTCATTCCTGGGATAGTGGACAATTCTAATTGATGTTTAATCCAAATGCTTCCGCTTACATTTTTTTTATACGCTCGCGTAGTTGTTGTTCTTTCTGATTATCACCATATAATGCCTAGCTAGTGTGTATAGTATGGCGTGGGGTCCCGACCGGACCTACTGTTATATTATTTGTACTGGCAGGGTGTTACATCCATCATGGCTTTCTATATACAGCCATCCTCAACCCCTTTTGAGCTTCTTATCATCTTCCCCATCTACTGAGGAGTTGAGCAAGCCCTCTGCTCGAAGACTTGGAGCTCAGGAGATCAATTTGGAGCAAGGTCGCAAGAATACACCACCATCATGCCTCCCCGGCGAATCACCAGGGCTCGAGCACAATCTCAGGTGCGTTTCCGCTCTTCTCCCTTAGTCCTAGCTTCCTATCACATTTCCATGATGATTCGAGCTCACCAAATCGGCCGAAAATGTGATTTTCGGTCATGACGGAATTCTGTTTTCCGCCCACCTCAGGTCGCCGAACCACCACCACCCGATAGCCCTCACCTCGATGAAGGTGGTGGTGGCGGTGGTTGGCTGGGAAGATGCTCGGTTGGATGGGAAATCCCCTTCAAGAAGCTCCAGGACGGGAGGATCGTGGCCATAGCTGGAGGTTGAAGATGATGGAGGAGCGTTGGATCTGCGCCAAGATTCATGCAGATTACTTTATACGCAACTCTAGCCTTATATTTAGATGAGTTGACTTTGTCAAACTCAATCCAACCACTTCAAGCACGATTTTGAGTTAGTTCTGGATAGATCCAGATCAGGGCTTCAACATAAATGTTGTAGCCCTTGGTGAGGGCTTCCTGAATTGTACTTGATCTCCCTCTGAGTTGACATGTACCTCCAACACTCCTGATTCAAAGTTTGGTTGTTGTTAAGACCACGAAAATGCTTTAATTGTTATATCTCTCAAATTATTGCTTGCATGTCTATGAAATTTGGACCCAATGTGTGTCATGATGTTATGCACCGTATCTGTGAATTTTAGAATTGTATGAAAAAATATTTCTAAAGTTTTTATGGAAAATTTAGAGGTGTGACACAAATGATATAAATGAAAATTTTATGCCTTAAGTGATGTGAAAAAAAACCAAATTTATGGTGACATGTTCTTTAGGTCATTTTACATCTATGTTATAAATTTTAAGACATTTGGAGCTCTGCATGTTGGTATATCCCACATGCATGTAAATGTGATGAATGTGTAGTTGTTGTGTGTTGAAACCAATAACTTGGTCTCTGTGGAGTTCGGGCCCTCAACAAGTTGGGCGGTGACTTCACACTTACTTCTCCTAAGGGAGAGCTCTAGGCTAAGAGGCTAAGGAACTAGGAATGAGACCAAGGTCTTAGCGAGGAGGTCCCACCACACACCCGGAAGAGCTTAGAGCGCTTCCCCTCCCAAGCCAATGCTAAGCTTGTGCACCTTTGGAGTCTCTCTCCACCCAGCAATGAAACATGGGGAGAGAGTGGCCAAAAAAGAGATCCCTCCAAATGGTGCCCCCTTGGTCCTATTTATAGATTTCTGGACTTGGTCTGCCAATAGCCAGAATCTGGCATACGAGATTACGAAAATGCCCTCAAGTTTGGCATGCCAATAGCCAAAGCCCGCCATTCCGAGGTGCTAAACGCAGACCGCCCCCTCTCCTTGGGGCTGGGGCGAGAGGGGGGCTGGCCTCCCCTCCTCCTCTCGCCCCCTGCTGAGGCAGGGGAAGAGGGGGGCAGGCCTCCCCTCACCATCTCGCCCCCCCTGCTGGGGTGGGGGCAAGAGGGGGCAGGCCGCCCCTTACCATCTCGCCCCCCTGCTGGGGTGGGGGCGAGAGGGGGGCAGGCCGCCCCTCACCATCTCGCCCCCCCCTCCCCTACTGGGGTGGGGGCGAGAGGGGGGCAGGCCGCCCCTCTTCTTCTCGCCCTCCTGCTGGGGTGGGGGCGAGAGGGGGGCAGGCCGCCCCTCCTCCTCTTGCCCATCTGCTGGGTTGGGGGCGAGAGGGGGGAAGGTCGCCCCTCCTCCTCTCACCCCCCTGCTGGGGTGGGGGCGAGAGGGGGGAAGGCCGCCCCTCCTCGTCTCGCCCCCTGCTGGGGTGGGGGCGAGAGGGGGGCAGGTCGCCCCTCACCATCTCGCCCCCCTGCTGGGGTGGGGGCGAGAGGGGGGCAGGCCGCCCCTCCACCTCTCGCCCCCCTGCTGGGGCGGGGGCGAGAGGGGGGCATGCTGCCACACCTCCTCTCTCCCCCTGCTGGGGCGGGGGCGAGAGGGGGGCAGGCCATCCCTCCTCCTCTCGCTCCCCTAGCTAGTTGGGCGAGCGGGAGGCTCCCGCCTCCACCGCTCGACCCCCTCTCTTCCTGCCCTGCACCGTGCTGGAAAATATTGTCTTAAAATAACCCTTAGGTCTCGGGGGCCCACTCGGCGAATACATGGTTGTACACAATCCCCTCTCTTTTCGAGCGAGGTACACGCTCGAAAAGAAAAGTCCAACCCTGCGTATTCGGCGAGTGGCGCTGAATGAAATTGAGAAGACCCCACATCGTCTCGGTGAAAATTTGCTCAAGCTTCCCAGAGAGATCATCCTACCCTGCCGGCTAGTGAGAGCCCAGCTAGCGGAGCCACCTCGAGGGAAAATACTTACCCTCCCCGAGAGGCCATCCAACCCTACCGGCTAGTGAGAGCCCGGCTAACGGAGCCACCTCGGGGGAAAAAATACTTACCCTCCCCGAGAGGCCATCCTACCCTGCCGGCTAGTGAGAGCCCGACTTGCGGAGCCACCTCGGGGGGAAAAATACTTACCCTCCCCGAGAGGCCATCTTACCCTGCCGGCTAGTGAGAGCCCGGCTAGCGGAGCCACCTCGGGGGAAAATACTTACCCTCCCCGAGAGGCCATCCTACCCTACCGACTAGTAAGAGCCCAGCTAGCGGAGCCACCTCTGTGGAAAAATCACTTAGAGAACTTCCGGCCACCGAGCGGTTCCTGGCCCTGCCAGCTAGGTGGGAGCCTGGTCAGCGGGCCAGCATCAGGGCTAAGTACTTTCCTTCCAGCAACCGAGCGGTTCCCGGCCCTGCCAGCTAGGTGGGAGCCTGGTCAGCGGGCCAGCATCGGGGCTAAGTACTTTCCTTTCTGCCACCGACCGATTCCCGGCCCAGCCAGCTTGATGGGAGACATGTCAGTGTGCCAGCATGAGGGCTAAGTACTTTCCTTCCTGCCACCGAGTGGTTCCCGTCCCTGCCATCTTGATGGGAGCCTGGTCAGCGGGTCCAGCATCAGGGCTAAGTACTTTCTTTCCTACTACCGAGCGGTTCCCGGCCCTGCCAGCTTGATGGGAGCCTGGTCAGTGGGCCAGCATCGGGGCTAAGTACTTTCCTTCCTGCGACCGAGCGGTTCCCAGACCTGCCAGCTTGATGGGAGCCTGGTCAGCGGGCCAACATCGGGGCTAAGTACTTTCCTTCCTGCCACCGAGCGGTTCCCGACCCTGCCAGCCTTATGGGAGCCTGGTCAGCTGGCGAGCATCGGGGCTAAGTACTTCCGAAACATCCGGCCACCGAGCGGTTCCCAGCCCTGCCAACTTGATGGGAGCTCGGTCAGCGGGCCAGCATCGGGGCTAAGTACTTTCCTTCCGGCCACCGAGCGGTTCCCGGCCCTGCCAGCTTGATGGGAGCCTGGTCAGCGGGCCAGCATTGAGGCTAAGTACTTTCCTTCCTGCCACCGAGCGGTTCTCAGCCCTGCCATCTTGATGGGAGCCTGGTCAACGGGCCAGCTGTGAAATTTTTTTGAATCTTTATGGAGTGAGCAGGAATTGTACAACTTAGAGTTCAAGCCAAACAACAGAAGCACATGAAGCAAACACGATCTTTATTGATAAGCAAAATTCTTCATTACAGGGCAAGGTATACATGGCGAGACATGATTTCACCAGTACACAAAAAACAGAAGAGAAAAGCAGCTAAAAGGAAAACCAGCGGTCTGCCAAACTGAGACCGCCTAACCGCCCGACTTGACAGTCCGCTCGGCTAGAAACCAGATCGCCCGAACTGCCGATCTGCGACTTGAGCCTGATAAGTAATAAAAAATATGTATTTTTGGTATAAGTATTAGTATAGTTTTAATTAATATTGTGAATTTTCTATGTAAATTAATGAATAAATTGCTTCTTTATTATTTCTAGTTTCTAACTTAGCTTTATTTTTGTTTTTGCAATTTTTTGCAAAATTTTCACAGGTCACGCCCTCAGACACGCCCGTGACCAAGGGCGTGTAATTTTAAAGATCAAATATCAACGGGACGGCTCAATTTAGATCAAATCCCGACAAATCGCTCAAGTCACGCCCGAGGTCACGCCCGTGACCAAGGGCGTGTAATTTTAAAAGCCAAATTTCCAGCTGGCTGCCGTTTTCAGGTGAAATCTCGAAGAGTTGATCAAGTCACGCCCGTGACTCTACAAGTCACGCCCGTGTTCCAGCAGAGTCACGCCCGTGAGCCGCCAGCGCATCACGTCTCGAAGCCGCACCCATGCTGCCGACATCAGCCACCCATAGTCACGCCCGTGACTCACCAAGTCACGCCCGTGACATACCAAGTCACGCCCGTGTGCAGCCATGTTTGACGGCCAGACCTTCCAGAAGGCGGCGAATACAGCCGAGCAAATGTCACGCCCTAAGTCACGGCCGTGACATTCAAGTCACGCCCGTGACCTAGGGCGTGTAAAACTCAAATTTTCCCTATAAATAGAGGGGCTCGGCTGAAGTTATTTTCATCCAAATTTTGAGTGGTTTTTGTTGTATTGTGAGTTCTTTTGAGTGATTGTGAGCTCCTCTTCTGCATTTCAGTTTAAGTTCGTTTGTAGTTTTTTCGTCTTCCTAGTCTAGTTGTAATGCTGATTTCAGAAATAAAATGATGTTTTTCTCATTTGGATCATCTTCTTTTTATTAATGTTAGTGTGTGTGCGTGTATGAGTTTAGCTTTATTGCTTTCATAATTTAGTTTTATTGCTTTTATAGTTAGTTTTATTGCTTTCATAATCTAGGTTTACTGTTTTCATAGCTTAGATTTACAAGCTTTCATAAAATAGTTTTATCGTTTTCTTTTTCGCCTTATTTTATCGCTTTCATTTTAAACGCTTTCTTTTTCAGTTTCTTTTAGAGTGTGTGCGTGTATGAGATAGTATTTTCCTTTTTTGTAGCTTAGTTTTTATTTCAGTCTTTATATAACTGCTCTATACCACCCCCTTCTCAAATAAGAGGCTAATTTACTTTAGCACTTATTTAAGTCGGTTGGGACGGATATTATTTCTGCACCTTTATAAGTCTTTTCATTTCTATACCACCCCCTTCTCAAATAAGAGGCTAATTTACTTTAGCACTTATTTAAGTCGGTTGGGACGGATATTATTTCTGCACCTTTATAAGTCTTTTCATTTCTATACCACCCCCTTCTTAAATAAGAGGCTAAGAACTTTTTAGCACTTGTTTAAGGTGGTTGGGACGGATATTATTACTGTTTTTATATAAGTCTTTTTATTTCCTTTTTATCCGCTTATATTCGCTTTAATTATCAAACATGTATTTTTCAACCGATAATGCCGTCTCCATTCCGATGAGTGGCTAATTTCCTTTAGCGCACGACGTCGAAGAGCATTGGGACACAAAAATAGTTTTTCTATAAAAATTAAAACATCTCTTTCTAAAATAATTAACGCTTAAGGTTTACCCGAGAATCACGTTGAGTGGAGCCACATAATCGATGTGTGGTTTTCATTTCCGTTTTCGTACCTAGTTAGCCGAGAGGCTCGTGTGTACGGACTGATCACTCACGGGTAAAGAGAAGTGCGCTCTACCCTCGAGAGAGGACGAGGTAACTCTCCCGAATTGGAAATAAAAACCCAATAGCGGGGTTCGCAACATAAAGCGAGTATTAAGAACATTCGATTGTAGAACGAGAGTTCGGTCGAATATTCATAATCTCAGGTGGGCGTACCCTCGAGAGAGGAGCGTTCATAATTATGGAACCTCCACGGCCAAGTCATCTTAATATTTTGAAAAGTCGTCACTTTTAATTCTACGAAAAATCTATTTTCGTCTCAAGGTAATTCGACGTCGCGCGCTATATTTCTCATCACTTAGAACTCTAGTAAATCGCTTAAATCATCTTTCGCATTTTATCATTTAGAACTCTAGTTAAATCAACTAAAAATATTATTCCGATAAAATAATAGTTCGTCCCTTGAAGTAGCATAATCAACACGACCCGCGGAAATATACGATCCCGATATTTTCTAAAAATATCCTGTATTACTTGCGATAAGGTATACTTGCCTTTATCAAATGATTAATTTGGACTAAAAATTCAAACACAGCTTTTCAAACTCATTTAGTGCAAAACTCTCCTTTTCTACTATTCAATTCAATAGAATTCGGCATTGTAGCCGAAGCGTAATTGTCAATATTCCGAAAGAAGAAAAAGATCGTTACTTCTATCCTTCGATAGGATAACGGTTAATTTCTCAAAGTAGGAGTACTTGCGAGACTCTTCGAAAATATCCGCCAATTCTAAACTCTTAATATAAAGGTTATCTTTTATTTATAAAACAAAAAGAAGAAGCCCAAGTAATCATCAAGTTTTTGGCGCCGTTGCCGGGGACCTTTGTGTTGTTATTTGAAAGTAGGAACTGCTATTAATTTTATTCCTTATCTATATATTAAAAAAAAAAAAAGGGCACAAAAAAAAAAAGAGGTTACAAAACTAATAAATAAAAAATTATATAAATATAAAAACTTATATTAAAAAAAAAATATATATATATAATAATAATAAAACAGAAAATCCAAAAATATTGTTTTTTAATTTATGACCCGAGGAAACTCCTCGGACGATTCGACTATTCCTTTTGACCCCGAAATCGAGCGCACTCTTCGTGAGCGCATCCGATCTCGTGATCAAAACTTACTCGAAACCCCCGAAGAGTCAATCAGAGATACTGTAAATATGGGCGATCCAATTCCAAATGCGGCCCCGGCCCGGACCATGGCATATTATGCCCGGCCGAATTTGGAAGATACAGGATCCAGTATTACTCGCCCGACAGTTAATAATAATAATTTTGAAATAAAATCCAGCATAATTCAAATGGTACAACAGTCGATTCAGTTCGACGGTTTGCCAGATGAGGACCCAAATCAGCACCTTTCAAACTTTTTAGAAATATGCGACACCTTTAAAATTAATGGCGTCACTGATGACGCCATTCGTTTACGCTTATTTCCATTTTCACTACGGTCAAAGGCCAAATCATGGTTGACTTCTCTTCCGAGAGGGTCCATAACCACGTGGGCCCAATTGACGGAATTTTTCTTAACTAAGTATTTTCCTCCGTCAAAAACCGCAAAACTACGCACGGATATCACATCCTTTGTGCAATTCGATTCCGAGTCTCTTTATGAGACTTGGGAGCGTTTTAAGGAATATTTGCGTAGGTGTCCTCATCACGCGCTACCAACTTGGCTACAGGTCCAAACGTTTTATAATGGTTTAAATTTTTCTACACGGCAGATGATTGATGCGGCTTCCGGGGGAACGTTAAACAACAAAACCCCAGAGACCGCTCAAGCTCTGATCGACGAAATGGCCATGAATGCGTACCAATGGAACGTGCCAAGGTCGCGTCCTACTAAACCGGCTGGTCTTTTTGAAGTGGACGCCACCACTTTCTTAGCCTCACAGGTAGAGCGGCTAAGTAAGCAGGTGGCGGAGATGACTGTTTCCTCCTCCACTCCCGCTTGGAATAATAATAATAATAATAATAACGTAATCGAAGAATCGGTGGATTACCTCGGTAATCCGGTTAGGCCCCCCTTCAACCCTAATAACAACCCGTATAGTAATACTTATAATCTAGGTTGGAGGAGCCACCCTAATTTCTCCTGGAGCAATCCTAACAATGCTCAGAGGCCCCCAAATATGAATCCTCAGGGATTTCCGCAAGGATTTCCGCAGGGATTCCAGCCTCCTCCTCCAAAACCTTCGCCGCTCGAAGATATTTTGTCTAAGTACATCGCGTCCAACGATTCAAATATCCGGAATCTTACCGGATCGATTAAAAGCTTGGAAAACCAGGTTGGACAACTTGCAAAGATGGTCTCCGAGCGGCCATACGGAGCTTTACCAGGGAATACAGAGCCAAACCCAAGGGAAAATGCCAACGCTATAACCCTTCGAAGCGGCAAGGAGGTCGTCTCCCCATTGCGGGTTGAGCCTAAGGTATGCATTTCGCCTCCGACCCCTCCACCCTCTTCTTCGATTCTAATTGCTCCAGCTTCTCCGGTTGTGCCAAATGTTTCGAGTCCTCGAATTCCTTACCCGTCTAAAATTAATAAAGAGAAGGAGGACGAAAATTATCAAAAATTTTTGCGTATTTTAAAACAAATTCAAATAAACGTCCCCTTCTGCGAGGCACTCTCCCAAATGCCGAAATATGCGAAATATCTTAAAGAGTTGCTTTCTAATAAAAAGCGACTCGAGGATGTTTCGCGTGTTTCCCTTAATGCGGAATGTTCGGCTGTTCTCCTTAACAAATTGCCGCCAAAACTAAACGACCCGGGACGGTTCTCCATCCCGTGTCTCTTTGGCAATATGTTAATAAAGTACGCTCTTGCAGACTTAGGCGCCAGCATCAATTTGATGCCTTTTTCTCTTTTCAAAAAACTCAATTTAGGCGTCCCGAGTCCGACAAAAATGAGCATCCAACTCGCGGATCGCTCGGTAAAGTACCCAATAGGGGTAGCGGAAGATGTTCTGGTCATGGTTGACAAGTTTATCTTCCCGGTAGACTTTGTCATCCTGGACATAGAGGAGGACGTCGAGGTACCCATCATCCTCGGTCGCCCCTTTCTCGCAACCTCCCGTGCGTTAATCGATGTCAGTAACGGTCGCCTCCTCCTTCGAGTTGGAGACGACGAAGTTACTTTACATATCAACCCCTCCATGCGGAACTCACTATCGAATGATGATTCCTGTTTCAATTTGGAATCCGCGTTTGTGGACGAGTGTTCTTCTCTTTCAGAATTGCTATCCTTAATGATAGACGATTCGGATCTGGCGAATCAACCTCCTTTAGAAGAATTACCGCCAGATTCGCCTTTCGAGCCTTTCGACTCGAAAGATTTAAAAATCTCCACTTCCTACGAAGAACCTCCGGTCTTGGAGCTTAAGCAACTCCCCGACCATCTAAAATATGCTTTTCTAGCCGCGAACTTAAAGCTTCCGGTTATAATATCTTCTACTTTAACTGATTCAGAAACATCCGAATTGGTTGAAGTTTTATCTAAACATCGCCGTGCAATTGCATGGCAAATTTCCGATATCAGGGGAATTAACCCCTCATTCTGCTCCCACAAAATTTTTCTCGAAGAAAACCCCCGCAAAACAATTCAGCCTCAACGACGACTTAACCCGAACATGCGGGAAGTCGTTAAGACTGAAATTATTAAACTCCTTGATGCGGGGATTATCTATCCTATTTCCGACAGTACGTGGGTAAGCCCCGTACAAGTCGTCCCGAAAAAGGGCGGTATAACGGTCGTGGCAAACACGAATAACGAATTAATCCCGACTCGTACTGTTACGGGTTGGAGGGTGTGCATCGACTACAGAAAACTAAACGATGCCACCAGAAAAGACCACTTTCCGTTACCGTTTATTGATCAAATCTTAGAGCGTCTCTCCGGTCACCCTTTTTATTGCTTCCTTGATGGTCTCTCGGGATTTTTCCAAATCCCTATTTCACCCGAGGACCAAGAAAAAACGACTTTTACTTGCCCTTTCGGCACCTTCGCATATCGGAGGATGCCGTTTGGCCTCTGTAACGCGCCAGCTACATTCCAAAGATGTATGCTGGCAATATTTGGCGAGCTAGTAGAAGACATAATGGAAGTCTTCATGGATGACTTCTCCGTCTTTGGAAACTCTTTTAAAAATTGTTTAAAAAATTTAGATAGAGTCCTCCAACGGTGCGAGGAGACAAACTTAGTCTTGAACTGGGAGAAATGCAACTTCATGGTCCGAGAGGGTTTAGTCCTCGGCCATAAAATTTCTTCCAAGGGGATGGAGGTCGATAAGGCCAAAGTCGCTATAATTGAACAACTTCCTGTTCCTTCGAACGTCAAATCAATTAGAAGTTTTCTTGGCCACGCAGGTTTTTATCGGCGGTTCATTCAAGATTTTTCAAAAATAACCAAACCGCTAACTCACCTCCTGGAAAAAGATTCCCCATTCATTTTTGACACGGCCTGCGTAGAGGCGTTTAATTTTATTAAAAAGCAACTTATCAATTCTCCAATTCTGGTGGCGCCAGATTGGTCTCTTCCGTTTGAGATTATGTGCGACGCGAGCGATATCGCAGTAGGAGCTGTCTTAGGCCAACGCGTAAATAAATATTTTCATCCAATATATTACGCTTCTCGCACACTCAATGCCGCACAGGCTAACTACACCACAACGGAAAAGGAACTTCTCGCCGTCATCTTTGCTTTTGATAAATTCCGACCCTACGTAACCCTTTCACATGTAATCGTTTTCACTGATCACTCCGCCTTGAAATATCTTTTGGCCAAAGTTGATGCTAAGCCTCGCTTACTTCGATGGATCCTCCTTTTACAGGAATTTGACTTAGAGATCCGGGATAAGAAGGGGGCTGAAAATTTAGCAGCCGACCACCTCTCACGTTTAGAACACCCCGTCGCAGAAGCGCTCGTCGAACCCGAAATAGACGATCGATTTCCTGAGGAGCGCCTTTTAATCATAAATAATACCAAAACTTCTTCTACCCCTTGGTTCGCAGATTACGCGAACTATTTAGTCGCGCGGGTCCTTCCAAAAGATTTTTCGACTCAGCAGAAGAAGAAATTCTTCTCTGACTTAAAAAACTACTTTTGGGAGGACCCCTTTCTCTTTCGAGTCTGCGCAGACCAAGTGATACGAAGATGTGTTTCCAGCGAGGAGGGTGCGCAAATATTGCGACACTGCCATGAGGGGCCGGCTGGAGGGCATTATCAAGCCAACCGGACCGCGCGGAAAGCGTTAGAGTCAGACTTTTATTGGCCCACTCTCTTTAAGGATGCTCACACTTTTGTGAGTATATGCGATAGCTGCCAGCGGTCGGGTAACATCTCCCGTCGTGACGAGATGCCCCAAAATTTTTATTTAGAATGCGAAATTTTCGATTTGTGGGGCATAGACTTTGTAGGCCCCCTACCTCCTTCTTTTAATAATCGCTATATCTTAGTGGCGGTCGACTATGTATCTAGGTGGGCGGAAGCGCAAGCTCTGCCCACCAATGATGCGCGAGTCGTCGTCCATTTTCTAAAAAAATTATTTTCTCGCTTTGGCACGCCCCGTGCAATAGTAAGTGATAGGGGCACGCACTTCTGCAATGCCCAGTTTTCAAAAATTTTATCTAAATACGGCGTCACGCATAAGCTCGCCACCGCCTATCACCCCCAAACGAGCGGCCAAGTAGAGGTAGTAAATCGCGAGATAAAACGCATTCTGGAAAAAACAGTCTCTTTAAATAGGAAGGATTGGTCCTCAAAACTCGACGACGCATTATGGGCGTATCGTACGGCATACAAGACCGCTATAGGTTGTACGCCCTATCGATTAGTCTACGGCAAAGCGTGCCATTTACCGGTAGAATTAGAACACCGCGCTTTTTGGGCCTTAAAATTTTTAAATCTCGATTCGAACTTAGCCTCCGAGAATAGGAAATTCCAACTCAATGAACTCGATGAATGGCGTGCGAACGCTTATGAGAGTAATAAATTTTATAAGGAGCGTTCTAAGTTCTACCACGATCGAAAAATTAAATTTCCAAAAACTTTCGCGCCGGGCGATCTTGTCCTTCTTTATAATTCACGTCTTCGTCTTTTTCCGGGTAAGCTCAAATCCCGCTGGTCCGGCCCCTTTGCAGTCAAAGAGGTTTGGCCGTATGGGACCGTTCTTATCTCTCACCCCGAAAAAGGCGATTTTAAAGTCAACGGCCACCGTTTAAAACTATATCTTGCGGGCGATCCGGTGGACGGACACACAGAATCTTTAACCCTCCCCAATTTATAATCTCACCACGCCAAATGCGTCAAGCTACGCGACGGTAAACAAAGCGCTCGTGGGAGGCACCCCATATTTATCTAATATTTTTATTATGCTTTTTCTCTATTTTTGCAGGGTTTCTTCCGACCCCGCCAGCTTTACTTCAGGGAAGCCTTTTTGCTTCCTTTTTCCTTTTGTATATATTGCATTGTTATTTTCCCTTCTTCATACTTACATTACAACATTGGGGACAATGTTGGGTTTTACGTATGGGGGTGTATTTCCCGTTTTCAAAAAAAAAAAAAAAAAAATATGTATTTTTTGTAGTTGAAAAAAAAAAAAAAAAACAACAAAACAAAACAAAAAAAAAAAAAAAAAGAAAAAACTCCAAAAATAATAAACCCTACTTTACTTTTATTCTTAAAAGCATTTAGTTTCGAGAGTATATGTTTGTGGATTTTCATAATCGCTAGTTTTACTATTTGTTTGTTTATCTAAGATCGATAGATTTAAACGTTCGGGGTTAAGTTTTAAAGAATATCTTGTGTTTTAAATTTAAATAGAGGCTTTGTTATCAAGCACTACTTCTACTAGCTAAAATAGAGACATGTGTATTATGTTAGCAAAACAACTTTAGACTGCAATTATCCCTACTTTATGTCTTCAGGAATCTAGGAATATTCAACTTACTAAGGTTGCTCTCAAAACTTTTTTTATTATTCTAGAATTTCTCTTGAAAACCCCTTGTATACACCAATTTAGCATGGCAAAAACACAAAAAGAAGAAAAAAAAAAGGATCTTATGTCAATGGGAATACAAAAATTCCGTAAACATAGGCACCCAATATTTGTTAAAAGAAATTCTATGTCAATGGGAATTGCAAATTCCGTAAACACAGGCATTGGGTTAATTAAAAGGTCAATTTTCCCTCGTCCCTCGTACACCAACGATGGGAGTCAAAGGAAACTTTATAAGAGGGGTGAGATGATACAATTCATCACCCCTAATCCAAGTACTCTTCTATTTGCCAAGGCTTTTTACCCCCTTTTCCCTTAACCAAATTATTGTTTCTAGTTTTAATTCAAAAAATCATTTGAGAGCATAATTAGTAACTTATATTTTTCCTTTATGTTTCTTTAAACAAAGGTTATTATAATTTCGATCTAATCTCGTTTACTAATGATTGCAATTTTGTTTGCTATTTGGTTAATTAAGAAGTCTTTTGGCTAGGACATTTCTTCTACTTAAATCATTTGCATAATTTAGGACTTAACTCTTATTACTCCGAATTTTTATTTTTCAGTCTCTTATGATTAAAATAAAACGATAGCCAAAAATTAGAACTTATGTTAATCCCGTATAGATCTCTCTTACTTTTGCCCTGGAATAGCAAAAGCTTAAGTATGGGGGTATTTGATAAGTAATAAAAAATATGTATTTTTGGTATAAGTATTAGTATAGTTTTAATTAATATTGTGAATTTTCTATGTAAATTAATGAATAAATTGCTTCTTTATTATTTCTAGTTTCTAACTTAGCTTTATTTTTGTTTTTGCAATTTTTTGCAAAATTTTCACAGGTCACGCCCTCAGACACGCCCGTGACCAAGGGCGTGTAATTTTAAAGATCAAATATCAACGGGACGGCTCAATTTAGATCAAATCCCGACAAATCGCTCAAGTCACGCCCGAGGTCACGCCCGTGACCAAGGGCGTGTAATTTTAAAAGCCAAATTTCCAGCTGGCTGCCGTTTTCAGGTGAAATCTCGAAGAGTTGATCAAGTCACGCCCGTGACTCTACAAGTCACGCCCGTGTTCCAGCAGAGTCACGCCCGTGAGCCGCCAGCGCATCACGTCTCGAAGCCGCACCCATGCTGCCGACATCAGCCACCCATAGTCACGCCCGTGACTCACCAAGTCACGCCCGTGACATACCAAGTCACGCCCGTGTGCAGCCATGTTTGACGGCCAGACCTTCCAGAAGGCGGCGAATACAGCCGAGCAAATGTCACGCCCTAAGTCACGGCCGTGACATTCAAGTCACGCCCGTGACCTAGGGCGTGTAAAACTCAAATTTTCCCTATAAATAGAGGGGCTCGGCTGAAGTTATTTTCATCCAAATTTTGAGTGGTTTTTGTTGTATTGTGAGTTCTTTTGAGTGATTGTGAGCTCCTCTTCTGCATTTCAGTTTAAGTTCGTTTGTAGTTTTTTCGTCTTCCTAGTCTAGTTGTAATGCTGATTTCAGAAATAAAATGATGTTTTTCTCATTTGGATCATCTTCTTTTTATTAATGTTAGTGTGTGTGCGTGTATGAGTTTAGCTTTATTGCTTTCATAATTTAGTTTTATTGCTTTTATAGTTAGTTTTATTGCTTTCATAATCTAGGTTTACTGTTTTCATAGCTTAGATTTACAAGCTTTCATAAAATAGTTTTATCGTTTTCTTTTTCGCCTTATTTTATCGCTTTCATTTTAAACGCTTTCTTTTTCAGTTTCTTTTAGAGTGTGTGCGTGTATGAGATAGTATTTTCCTTTTTTGTAGCTTAGTTTTTATTTCAGTCTTTATATAACTGCTCTATACCACCCCCTTCTCAAATAAGAGGCTAATTTACTTTAGCACTTATTTAAGTCGGTTGGGACGGATATTATTTCTGCACCTTTATAAGTCTTTTCATTTCTATACCACCCCCTTCTCAAATAAGAGGCTAATTTACTTTAGCACTTATTTAAGTCGGTTGGGACGGATATTATTTCTGCACCTTTATAAGTCTTTTCATTTCTATACCACCCCCTTCTTAAATAAGAGGCTAAGAACTTTTTAGCACTTGTTTAAGGTGGTTGGGACGGATATTATTACTGTTTTTATATAAGTCTTTTTATTTCCTTTTTATCCGCTTATATTCGCTTTAATTATCAAACATGTATTTTTCAACCGATAATGCCGTCTCCATTCCGATGAGTGGCTAATTTCCTTTAGCGCACGACGTCGAAGAGCATTGGGACACAAAAATAGTTTTTCTATAAAAATTAAAACATCTCTTTCTAAAATAATTAACGCTTAAGGTTTACCCGAGAATCACGTTGAGTGGAGCCACATAATCGATGTGTGGTTTTCATTTCCGTTTTCGTACCTAGTTAGCCGAGAGGCTCGTGTGTACGGACTGATCACTCACGGGTAAAGAGAAGTGCGCTCTACCCTCGAGAGAGGACGAGGTAACTCTCCCGAATTGGAAATAAAAACCCAATAGCGGGGTTCGCAACATAAAGCGAGTATTAAGAACATTCGATTGTAGAACGAGAGTTCGGTCGAATATTCATAATCTCAGGTGGGCGTACCCTCGAGAGAGGAGCGTTCATAATTATGGAACCTCCACGGCCAAGTCATCTTAATATTTTGAAAAGTCGTCACTTTTAATTCTACGAAAAATCTATTTTCGTCTCAAGGTAATTCGACGTCGCGCGCTATATTTCTCATCACTTAGAACTCTAGTAAATCGCTTAAATCATCTTTCGCATTTTATCATTTAGAACTCTAGTTAAATCAACTAAAAATATTATTCCGATAAAATAATAGTTCGTCCCTTGAAGTAGCATAATCAACACGACCCGCGGAAATATACGATCCCGATATTTTCTAAAAATATCCTGTATTACTTGCGATAAGGTATACTTGCCTTTATCAAATGATTAATTTGGACTAAAAATTCAAACACAGCTTTTCAAACTCATTTAGTGCAAAACTCTCCTTTTCTACTATTCAATTCAATAGAATTCGGCATTGTAGCCGAAGCGTAATTGTCAATATTCCGAAAGAAGAAAAAGATCGTTACTTCTATCCTTCGATAGGATAACGGTTAATTTCTCAAAGTAGGAGTACTTGCGAGACTCTTCGAAAATATCCGCCAATTCTAAACTCTTAATATAAAGGTTATCTTTTATTTATAAAACAAAAAGAAGAAGCCCAAGTAATCATCAGAGCCACACCAACTGAGAACCACGCTAACTCCCAAACTCCACTGATCCTCCCGAACTCCAGCAACCCGCACTGCAAGCCGTGAGACCGCCCAAACACCTTCAGAAGAGGAGTGACCGTTGCTGCCCGCACAATTCGCAGAAGCTGCACAAGACAAGTTCGATCAGCTAACCGGCCAGTTACAAAACACAAACCGCAAGAACAGGTCGCGAGCTCAGCTTACACTTGGTGTTATATATTTGCTGCTACAGTGGCTCCTATTTATAGGCAGGCGACCTGATCCAGTCACCACCCTATGAGATTGGATCACCAACCCTTGATCGCGCGACCAGACCGGTCAACCCGCGCGACCAGCAAAAGAACCTCCTGCTTAGTGAGCTCTCCGACTTCAGCAGAAGCGCGCGACCATGACAACCCGCCCGGTCATGTCGCTCACCACCTGTGTTCGCCACCCGACCTCCTCCAAAGACCGCGAACACACCAGACCGACTAGGGCACAGCCCGCCAAGTCGATCAAACACCTGTGACCGCATATGCCAGCTGATCGCCGAAGTACCAGCCATGCGAACACAAACCGGAGACCGCGCGACTAAGACGACCTTAGTCCGCGCACACCGCAAAGAACCCGGACAGCCTCCAGACCGGCTGACCGCACCAGGCAGTCATAAGCACCAGACCGTGCGCCTTCCTTACCAGGTAGAAACCTGCTCCGCCACGCGGTCAGACAACCAGACCGCACGACCTCAACTCGGCACCCTTGGACAGAAGACTAGCGATCACACCGAGTAGCCTGCGGTAGACCAAAGAGGTCAAACCGCCAGAGGAGACTGCAAGACCGTGCGGTTAGATCAAACCGCGCGGTCTCCCCCCAGACCGCCAACTTCCAAAATCCTCCCACTTCAACATTTTCAACACTCCCCCTTGAAGTGGGAAGTTGAACCCAGTCCAAGTAAACTCCTTAGCCGAGTAAACGGCCCCTTCGCCAGCGCCTTTGTGAAGATGTCAGCAATGTTGTCCTGACTCCGAACATGCTCGACCGAAAGAGACTCCTCCAGCACCTTCTCACGAATGAAATGATGCTCGATCTCGATTTGCTTGGTCCTCGCGTGACAAACTGGATTAGTAACCAGTTTGAGAGCACTCTCATTGTCACCGCAGAGCAGAGTCGGACCCCGAACCTCCTTATGGATGTCTCCAACCAACCTCCTAAGCCAGATGGCTTCCTGAGCTGCCAAGGTCGAAGCCTTGTATTCTGCTTCCGTGGTTGAGATCGACACGGAATCCTGCTTCTTGCTGCACCATGATATAGCCGTGGGGCCCGCCATGAAGACGTATCCAGACGTTGACTTCCGATCATACGAATCTCCCCCGTAATCAGCATCCATGTATCCATGCACCTCGAAGCCCGCATCCCTCCTGTAAAGGAGACCCATATCTGAAGTCGCCTTGACATACTTCAATATACTCTTGGCCGCTAGAATATGAGGCACCCGTGGTTCCGCCATATAACGGCTCACCCTGCCAACTTCATATGCAATATCCGGCCTGGTAATCATCAGATAGATCAAGCTCCCAACCAGAGCTCGGAACACCAACAGATCTTCCAGAATCCTCCCCTCATCCTTGCGAAGTTTCATGGCCTTCTCCAGAGGTGTGGAAGTGCACTTCCCTTCCTTCATGCCGAACCTCTCAATGATCCGCTCCGCATATCCAGCCTGGGATACCAGCACTCCACTCTCCTTCCTCTGCACATCGAGTCCAAGGAAATGGTGAAGCTCACCTAGATCCTTCATCTCAAATATGATGGACAACTCAGCCCGAAGCTGCGCTACCTCCTCCTTCGAATTCCCCGTCACGATCATATCGTTGACGTAAAGCAGCATGATGACTTGAAGCTCCCCACTCTTCTTGACGAACAAGCTTGAGTCTGATTCTGAAGCACCAAACCTGCAGAATAGGAGATACTCTGCAATCTTTCCATACCACGCCCTCGGCGCTTGCTTCAAACCATACAGGGCCTTCTTCAACTTGCAGACATACTCCGGAAAATCTTCAGATACGAAGCCTGGTGGCTTGACCATGCAGATGTCCTTGTCAATCTCACCGTACAAGAATGCATTCTTTACGTCGAGCTGCCAGATCTTCCACCCCCAACACGCCGCCAAGGCAATCACAACCCGAACTGAAGTCATTTTTGCCACCAGACTGAATGTCTCTACATAGTCTTCACCGAATTGCTGCGAGAACCCCCGAGCCACAAGGAGAACCTTGAATCACTCGATACTGCCGTCAGCCTTCTTCTTCAGCTTGTAGACCCACTTGCATGTGATAGGAGTGGTGCCCTTGGGCCTGGGATCCAGAGACCAGGTCTCATTCTTCTCGAGAGCTTCCATCTCTTCTTGCATTGCAATGTCCCACTCCTTCACGCCTTTGGCCTTTTCAAAGCTCGACGGCTCCCTCTCATCCAAGGGACCAGCAAAGAAACACGAGACAAAGCTCACCATGTTTCCTCCTGTATAGCGATCATGGGCAATGATAGTTCGCTTCAATCTCCGCAATGCCTTCCCCTGACTCGCAGTATCTTCAGTTGCTTCTTCCCTAGCTCCTCTTCCAGACGTACTCGGAGCATCGCTCCCCCTGCTTCCTGATCCAGAAGCCTCCGCCTCAGAACTAGATATTGATGGACCACCTGGTGACACAGGTAGCTCCACCTGAAGATTTTCCACAGCTTTCTCTGGCTCCTCCACCCTGCTTTCTGGTAGCTCAACACCAGAGTCCCCCTTGTACGACATCACCTTGTCGAACACGACGTCGCGAGATACAACAAATCTCTGCGTCTCTGGGTCCATACACTTCCAGCCCTTCTTCCGGTCATCATACCCGCGAAGACTAGCTTCCTTGCTTTCACATCTAGCTTCGTCCGAAGCGCATCTGGAACGTGCACATAGCAGGTGGAACCAAACACCCGAAGGTGCGCCACACTTGGCTTTTCCTTGAACATCAGTTCATGCGGGGTCTTCATATTGATGGGACTCAGAGGCATCCTGTTGATGACGTAGGCAGCACAAGACATTCCCTCTGCCCAGAAGGACTTTGGGATACTCTTGGCATGTAGCCAACACTTGCAGGTCTCCGTCAGATGACGGATCTTCCGCTCTGCAACTCCGTTTTGCTGTGGAGTATTCGCATAAGTAAGCTCCCTCCGGATGCCCGCCTTCATGCAAAAAGTAGAGAACTCACCAGAGGTGAACTCCCCTCCGTTGTCAGTCCTCCGCTTCTTAAGCCGCAGTCCAAGCCGACCCTCCACGAGCTCCTTGAACTCCACAAACTTGGCAAACGCCTCTGCCTTCTCCTTCAAGAAATATACCCAGACATATCTGGTGTAATCATCGATCAACACCAGCATATATCTGCTGCCTCCGAGGCTTGGGGTAGCAGTCGGTCCCATCAAGTCACTGTGGATGCACTCCAACGGCACACTACTCCTTGTCTGTGACATGTCAAATGGTAGTCGATGAGACTTGCCGAACTGACATCCCACGCACACATGACCATCTTCGTAGGAAGATAGACTAGGCAGGCCCTTGACCAGACCTTTCACCGCCATAGCTTTTAGCTTATCCATCCCTACGTGCCCCAACCTCTCGTGCCATATCACAACACTGTCGTTTGTCCTCATCTTGTCAATGTAAGAACTTGTCGAAAGCACGAACAAGTCTTTAGCTCTCCTCCCCACATGAACTACCTCAGCCTTCACCGCCTCCACATTCCGAAGAAACCTCACTTCTGTTGGGCCAAACAGAACGTGATACCCAGCGTCTACAGTGTTGGTCATGGAGAAGAGGTTTTTCCTCATTCTGGGAACATGATAGACACTCTTCAAAGTTAGTGGCCCTCTATCACTGCCCAAGGAAACAACCCCCACCTTTTCTACAGCATGCACGGTATTATCAGCAGTAATAATGGCATCATTACCTGAATAAGGTTGCGCTGAAGAAATCTTCGACTCATCCCCGGTGAGGTGATGACCACACTCCGAGTCCACGATCCATTCCTCCTGATAGTTGATAGAAGCCGCAGCTTCAACAGAAGCCGAGAAGGCTCCTCCCATCCTCCATCAATCTGTCTGGCATCAGCATCCTCCTTTCCTGTAACAGCATGCCCCGACTGAAGATTTACCCGGCAATCCTTCCTGATGTGACCAACCTTTCCGCACCTGAAGCACTTGGGACCTTCTCCCTTCTTCTTCCCTTCATCCTTAGGAGCATTGCCCCTCCCTGCTGTCCAGAAGTTGAAGGCCCATTGCCTCCTCCAGCGGTCTTGTTCTTATCCCTTTTCTTCTTCTTCCCTGTGAAGAGAACTTCGCCATCTCCCCCAGACACTGACACCCATGCCATCTGCCTTGCTAGACTCTCCTGCGAAGCAAGCAGATTTTCCAGCTCCAGCAGAGACGACTGATTTGCCCAACCCTGCACCGACGTCACAAAGGCAACAAATTCCTTCCGCAAACCACGGATGATGTGCCTCTTCAGCTTCGCCTCAGAAGTTGGCTCATCAGGATCCAGCGCTGAAATCTCGGCGCACAAGTTCTTCATCTTCAAGAAGAACATAGAGATAGAAAGGTCACTTTGAGCCGATCTGGCTAGCTCATTCTCCAGGAATTGAAGTCTTGCCACATTCTTCTTGTTAAACAGCCCATCCAGGGCTCTCCAGATCTCTGCAACTGATGCACACCCCAAGATGTGATCAAACAGATCAGGTGATATTGCCCTCTTCAGGGCGAACTCTGCTTTGGCATTAATCCACCTCCAGTTCATGATGGTTATCTCCAACCAGAAAAACTTCCTCCGTGCTCTCTCCTCCAACTACCTCCCAGAGGTCCTCACCGAGAAGATAGCTCTGCATACAAGACCTCCACTTCTTAAAGTTGGTCGAGTTGAGCATCTCAATTCCAAGACCCCTGGCTTCCATGGCTCTACCACTGGTTCCATCTTCACAAAGGCGATGGATACTCTAAGTTGTTCACTGCTCTATCCACTCCAACCAGGCTCTGATACCATGTGAAAATTTTTCGAATCTTTATGGAGTGAGCGGGAATTGTACAACTTAGAGTTCAAGCCAAACAACCAGAAGCACATGAAGCAAACACGATCTTTATTGATAAGCAAAATTCTTCATTACAGGTCAAGGTATACATGGCGAGACATGATTTCGCCATTATACAAAAAACAGAAGAGAAATGCAACTAAAAGGAAAACCAGCGGTCTGCCAAACTGAGACCGCCTAACCACCCGACTTGACAGTTCGCTCGGCTAGAAACCAGATCGCCCGAACTGCCAATCTGCGACTTGAGCCACACCAAATGAGAACCACGCGAACTCCCAAACTCCACTGATCCTCCCGAACTCCAGCAACCCGCACTGCAAGCCGTGAGACCGCCCGAACACCTTCAGAAGAGGAGGTGACCGCTGCTGCCCGCACAATCCGCAGAAGCTGCACAAGACAAGTTCGATCAGCTAACCGGCCTGTTACAAAACACAAACCGCAACAACAGGTCGCGAGCTCAGCTTACACTTGGTGCTATATATTTGTTGCTACAGTGGCTCCTATTTATAGGCAGGCAACCTGATCCAGTCACCACCCTATGAGATAGGATCACCACCCCTTGATCGCGCGACCAGCAAAAGAACCTCCTGCTTAGTAAGCTCGCCGACTTCAGCAGAAGCCACGCGACCATGACAATCCGCCTGGTCATGTCGCTCACCACCTGTGTTTTCCACCCGACCTCCTCCAGAGACCGCGAACACACCAGACCGACTAGGGCACAGCCCGCCAAGTCGATCAAACACCTGTGACCGTGTATGCCAGCTGATCTCCGAAGGACCAGCCATGCTAACACAAACCGAAGACCGCGCGACTAAGACGACCTTAGTCTGGGCGCACCGCAAAGAACCCGGACAGCCTCCAGACTGGCTGCCCGCACCACGCAGTCATAAGCACCAGACCGCGCGCCTTCCTTACCAGGTAGAAACCTGCTCCGCCACGCGGTCAGACAACCAGACCGCGCGGCCTCAACTCGGCACCCTTGGACAGAAGACTGGCGATCACACCGAGTAGCCAGCGGCTAGACCAAAGAGGTCAAACCGCCAGAGGAGACCGCAAGACCGTGCGGTTAGATCAAACCGCGCGGTCTCCCCCAGACCGCCAACTTCCAAAATCCTCCCACTTCAACATTTTCAACACCAGCATCTGGACTAAGTTCTTTTCTTCCGGCCACCGAGCGGTTCTCGACCCTGCCAATAAGATGAGATCCTGGTCAGTGGGCCAGCATCGAGGCTAAGTACTTCCGAAACATCCGGCCACCGAGCGGTTCCCGGCCCTGCCAACTTGATGGGAGCTTAGTCAGCGGGCCAACATCGGGGCTTAGTACCTTGAAAAACATTCATTATAATAATCATCATAATACATGCAAGACAAACTAAGCATGGAAATGAAGCATCGCAATACATGGACTTAAGGGCAGGAAAAACTATGTATGGAGACCGGGACTCAGACTCCTACTCCGAGGCATGGTCTTCCTCGACCCCCACTGGTTGCTGATGTTGCTCCACCTGATCCCTTGCCTCCATCATTTCCAAAAACTCGGGGCAGGCGGATGTCGCGTAACCTTCCTCCTCATGGAAGTCACAGTAGCGTAACTCTACCATGTCCCATCTTCTTCCTCTTCTTTCTGCTTTCCTGGCTCTCCTCCTTCTTCCTCCGCTAATTGCCATGGTTTGCTGAGGTGGTGGAGAGGGTTCCTTCGGTCCCTGTCTCCACCCTGGGGGTCGGGCCTTTCTCCCTGGAAGTTTCCCTCTTCTTGATCGAACTTCCTCTTGGGAGCCCTACCTTCCCCCTACTGCATTGCATCCGGCTCACTCAGCTTGGCCAACCTTCTTGCGAACTCCGGGTTGGCCTCCTCACTGTCGATTTCTTCCGCCACCCTTTCCATCAGCTCTTCGAAAGATACGGGAGACTTCCGCTTCAAGCTCATCTTGAAGAACCCCTCCCGCAACCCCACTATGAAGGCGAGCTGGAGGGTGAACCCAGGCACCTCTTGGACAAGCAAAACCTCTTCCTGGAACCTATCCGCGTAGTGAGCCAGTGACTCCCTTGGCTCTTGCTTGATTTTGAAGAGTGCCACCGCATCCGTCTTCTTCTTCTTCTTTGACATTGAGAAACGCAACCTGAAGCTCCGGCGCAGGTCCTCGAAAGCGTAGATGGAACCCACAGGGAGTTGGTGGAACCAGTCCCTCGCCTTCTCCTTCAGAATGGTGGCAAAGAGCCGGCACTGGATGGCATCTATCATTGGAAGGATCAAGACCATGTCCTCAAACCATTGCAGGTGCAGGACTAGGTCATCCTTGCCGGAGTAGTGAGACATCTCCGGCCCCCTGTGTAACATCTCGACATTTATTGGGTCACTAGACCCTAGTGAGCCCAATAAAAGTAGGCCCGAGCGATAGAGAATGACCCAATATAGGATGATGTACTAGGGGACTACGATTTGACTCCCATCAGTTCTGTTAGACTCGTATAACCAATACGAGTGTAATGGAGCTCGTTCCATTCTGATCCGAGGTCGTTTGGAGAAAATGACCGATTTGGGTATTGTTGCGCGCCGCAACTAAGTCGATGGGGTACAGTGACCAAATGTACCCCGATTTGACTCCCGTCAGTTCTGTTAGACTCATATAACCAATACAAGTGTAATGGAGCTCGTTCCATTCCGATCCGAGGTTGTTTGGAGAAAACAACCGTTTTGGGTATTGTTGCGTGCCACAACTAAGTCGTTGAGGTACGATGACCGAATATACTCCGATTCGACTTCTGTCAGTTTTGCTAGACTTGTAAAGTCCACACGAACGTCACGGAACTCGTTGACCGTTCATCCGAGGTCATACAGAGAATATGCCCATTTTGGATTATGCAGACCGCCTCGGTACAACACACGAAATACGAAATGCAGAAACTCAGAATCGGCCCTGGTAAACCTTGGTGGACACTCGGGACCATGGAGGACCCCGCCCTAAGCTGACCATGGTCAACCCCCCCCCCCCCCCCCCCCCCCCCAAGCATGAAAATCTTTGGGAAAAGAAATGAAAAGGGGGGGGGGGGGGGGGGAGGAGAGAGAATCTCCTCCCTCAAGGAGGGAGTGGGGCTGCCCATGAATAATGGAGCTCGTTCCTTTCTGATCCGAGGTCGTTTGGGGAAAACGACCGTTTTGGGTATTGTTGCGCGCCGCAACTAAGTCGTTGGGGACAGTGACCAAATGCACCCCGATTTGACTTCCGTCAGTTCCGTTAGACTCGTATAACCGATACGAGTGTAATGGAGCTCGTTCCATTTCGATCTGAGGTTGTTTGGAGAAAATGACCGTTTTGGGTATTGTTGCGCGCCGCAACTAAGTCGATGGGGTACAGTGACCAAATGTACCCCGATTTGACTTCCGTTAGTTCCATTAGACTCGTATAACCGATACGAGTGTAATGGAGCTCGTTCCATTCCGATCTGAGGTCGTTTGGAGAAAACGACCGTTTGGGGTATTGTTGCACGCCGCAACTAAGTCGTTGGGGTACGGTGACCGAACGTACTCCGATTCGACTTCCGTTAGTTTCGTTTGACTTGTATAGTCCACATGAACGTGACGAAACTCGTTGACCGTCAATCTAAGGTCATACGGAGAATATGCCCATTTTGGATTATGCAGACCGCCTCGGGACAACGCACGAAATACGGAACGCACAAACTCGGAAGCGGCCCGGTAAATCATGGTGGACCCTCAGGACCATGGAGGACCCCGCCCTAAGCTGACCTTGGTCAACCCCCCCCCCCCCCCCCCCCCCCAAGCATGACAATCTTTGGGAAAAGAGAAGAAAAGGGGGGGGGGGAGGAGAGAGAATCTCCTTCCTCAAGGAGGGAGGGGGCTGCCCATGAATAGGCAGCCCCCTGTGTAAGATCTCTTTTCTCAAAACCCATTCGGGTACATGAAAACTCGAACCTCTCCCGCTTCGCAAGGTTGAGGTGGATCTTCGCCCAGAATCGCTGCCTTGCGGTGTCACCAACACTCGGGTTGGCTAACCCCGCTTAGCACCGACTCTGCCGGCTATACGATCATAAGTAAATATATGCCAAAAGTAAGTACAGAATTAAAGGCATGTCCACATGTCACAACATCATATAGAGATATAATGAAACAAAAATGTCCAAAAAGAGTCATTACAAGCAAAAGGGGCTTAAGCCCGATACATAACCAAAATGAGTACTCTCTCTCTCTCTCTCTACAATATGCGGAAACTACAAAACTCTCAAATACTAAAATCTAACTATCTAATCATCAACCTGTGGTGTCGTGGTAGTACGCTGCATCCGCTGCTCAGGTCCTGCCATCTCGTCCGGCTGCGCGCGGGACAACTCTGTCTCCTCGGACTCCTGCAGTCACAACCGACCGTTAGTCATAAAGACTAAGTCGTTTTGTCCTCGCCTCCCTCCACGACTCCTAGGAACCGAGCGGGAGGAAGAAGCGGAGGACAAAAAGGGGTAAATAAGGATAGAGGTGACATGGCACTAATCTAGCAAGTATAGGAAAAGCAGTAAAACTAGCTAGCAGTATAGTGCAAATAAATGACAGTAAAGTAGAGCATGAAGTAAACCAGTAATAAAAATGCGGTGCAGTAAGTAAAACTAATCTACCATCACAGATTCGTACCTTAACTTATATGAACGCCCATACGACATATAAGTTAAGATGTCCAGGTAACCCATCATATAAAAGAGCCCATACTAATTTATATGATGGGGGTATGCTAATGTGTATGTTATGCTATGTTATGCTTATGATGATTTAATGTGTTTATGCAATGTGACTCACCCACACGACTCTATGCGCACAGACCTTTATAGTTCCCAATTTGTTTGAAAGGAAGCCAACCTTTCAGGTACCGACCGTCGTGGCTCACGGTGGCAGTGGATCGGGAACTCCACATCCTAGGCGGGTATGGTCACTACCAAGCCTAGACCTCATGTACGCCTCAACGCTAAGAACACAATAGCGGAGCTCCTGCGTACTCTTGCAGGAATCCACCAGAATTTAAGGTCGGGGTGGGTTATTAGGGATTGTCCTCCAGACCGCGGTACTTAAACTTACCAGCCCTCTAAACCTCACCCTCACCCGAGTCAACGTACTATCGTCGGTGACACGACTAGCCTAGTACCGAAGACTAGCCACTAATTGCATAAGTAACAGGTGTTATCAAGTCCACCCGAGCTTCCAGCTCAGGATTTACACACAAGTTGCTCCAACCCATCTCCATCCCAAAGGAGATCCATACTAGTTTGCTGACCTAATTAGGCTACTCTTGCCTACAATTTAGTTAGTGATAGATTTAGTGTGAATCTTGGACTTCCCGCGGTATACCCCGTAAAGGGGCCCCCAACGGTACTAAGGATTCAATGGGCTCAACCCCACCATCCTCCTTCTCAAGACAATTACTTTAGTTGGTGATTAACCTTTAGTTCACCCCTCTTTATTTCATATAATTAAAGTGACTTAGCTCAACACCCGTCCCACCCAATTGGGTTGGACGTGCCTCCACACCTCAAACACTAACCCTAGCACAATCTCACTGCTAACCCTAGGTTTGACCCTCCTTGAATCATTGCGAGCTATAACTCAAATACTGAATGGATATAACTTATAACACTACTTAGGGGTCTAAGTCGTCTAAAATTAAAAATTCTGTTTTTACTAATCGCAAACCACTAAGTTGAACTAACCTCAAACCTCATAAGGGAATCCTTCTAAAAACTCATCACCAAGGTCTGGTATAATTATCCTAGGCTCCCACTGACCTTAATAAGGTATGTTCCAATTTCCATAATTTTCCATATTAATTTGGCATTTATTATTATTTAAAGTAGTTAAGACCTTAAGTCAAATTACACATGATCTATCCTCAAAATGCTTCTACATGCTACATGAAAATTATCAGTAAGGTAATGTTCCCTATCAAGGTGGTTTACTGAGTTTCAAGACCCTAGGATGTCATGTGGCCTACTAAATCATCATAGTTGTATAATTACCAAAATACCACTATAATTAGGAAAAATAGTATTTCACATCTGAAAATTCTACAAAAATTACCAAGTATCCATATGGGGATCTAGAGTCCTCTGCCAAAGGATTGTGTTATTACCATATGATCTGACATTTTAAAATGATTTAACTTCTAAGTGTTGTAAATACCAATTTCTACATGATGTACATGAAATACAACTCTACAAGCTTCCAAATAATTATCATGGGTATATATTAACATAAAATGGCAGATAACCAAGTTTCATAATTTTTCCCCATGATTTGACATTTTTCAAAATTAAATTCCTCTAAGCTAGTAAGCACTTAAAAATTCCTCCACAAGAGATAACACTTCGATAAATCATAATAAAATTACCATAGCCTATTTTCATTCCAATTCAGCCACTAATAAAATATCATAACCATACAAGGATATCTGACCATGCATTTTAGTTATTTGAGGAAATAGTGGCAATTTCATTTAATAAGGGAGAAATACAAAATTGACTCAAAATATTCCCAATAAATTATCTAAGCCTTTTATTCTCTTAAAAACATGACTACAAAGTTCTGAGCTAAGGAAAGGACATTTGGTCCTATGTCCTTCACAAACCCTAAATTGCAACCTTAAGGGTTTACCCTTAGGGTTTTAGGACACACCACCCTAATGGCTCCAAATACTCCATTAGGGGGTGTCACATGCATTTATATATCAATACCTACATAATCATCTAGATTGGAGGAGGCCAACTCACTCAACTCCTCATATGGCCTAAACCCTAATTTGCCCCTCAAGGGCCCTCATTAGGGTTTCCCATTTTCCATATCAAATCAACTCCAAATGGAGTGAAAATTTAGGCAGGCACTACTCATGTACTAAAGAGCAAGCCACCAAAATTTGGTGTCAATTGGACTTCATATGCTCCAAAAATCAACTTTATTTAAATATCTTAACTACCACAAAAAATATAGGTAAAGTTGCCCATCAAGGGCTGATCTTTGGGCATAGGGTGCCCCTAGGGTATACGTACCCATGGTTAAAATCTCAGCTCAAAAGCCTGAGAGGTTTAGGCTAGGTAATTATTTTAGTGGACGGACCTAGTGTTGGACCAGTCCTAGTAAAACAGCTCTCCAGGGAGCTGTGGGTCACCAAATGACTTGAACTCAAGCCCTAATGAAAGTCAAGACCAAGGCCTACAACTTTCATGTTGGGAATTTTTTCTAATTCAGTCATTAAGAAGCCCTAATTAATTTTTGAAGTGGACTGAATAATAGAGGCATAAATTCTAATAGTTTGAATTAATTTATATAAAGAAATTAGGCTTTGCACGGATCTTAAAGCAAATCTGGCTGCAGAGGCTCATCTTCCTCCTCCAGCCAATGGCTGAGATTCAACCACGCTGGGCGACTTTGCGAGGGAGATTGCCGGCGATCCAGCCACCACCACCGCCGACCAACACCACCGACACCTTCGTGGTGGTCGGGGCTACCGTCAACCAGCGACTGGTGGCCAGAGGAGGCGGTTTCCGGCGATCCCAACCTCCTCAATTTGAACCGAAATCCATGGAATTGAGGAGTGGATTTGGGCTCAATTTAGCCCGATCCTTCTTCGTTTTGTGATAGGAAGCTAGCATGGGGGAGGGGAGGAGAAATGAACCGTGATTGGGGCGTGGCGGCGGCTCCGGCGGTGGTTCACCATGGTTAAGCCTTGCTCCGGCGAGCCTGCTCCTGACCTCGATTCTCCGGCTATGGCCTTGCTCCAGGTGTCATTCCCGACTGCTCTCTCACTTCTGAAGCTAATGGTGTGGCTGGAATGGGGTGGGGAAGCCTCTATAGCTTGGTTTGAAATCAAGCTTCCTCGGGCATGCCCCTTGCTGCCACCCTCCTGCACTAGCTGGCCTCCTGCTTCCCTCTGGGTCAAGCCCAGACCCACAGCAATCAGGGTTGGCCCCTAGGCTGATTGGAGGTTGAGTGTAGAGGAGGGGGGGTTAGCTTTTGCTTTTGCCTTTTTGTTTTTGCTTTTTTAATCACCTTTTGGTCCCCCTCTCATTTGATTAGTCAAACCATGGTTTGGGTTCAGTCCAAGGCTGATAATGGGCTTTTCCTAAGTCCATGAATGATTGGTTAATTGATGGGTGTTGGGTTCCACTCAATTTAGGCTTGGAATTCACCTTAAAGGGCTAGGTTTGTTGGAGCATGCGTTCCGCACTTGTCCGATTTGAGAATTACAAATCCCGAATGTATTTGATCCTATTTTTGATTAATGGTGTGCAGATAACAGGTGCAAGAATAACATGTTTTCAACTGGAGCAAAATACTAATTTTCCATAAATTGGAGCTATCGGATTTCCGACAGTAGTACCGGATTTCCGATAGCGCACGATTTCTTCCGTTCTCCGATCTCTACTCAGCGGTTTAGAGCTAACGGATTTTCGATAGTGTTATCGGATATCCGACAGTGCACGATCTTCCCGCAACTCTACGACGTGCAGCAGTTACGCAAGCTAACGGATTTCCGATAGTGATATCGGATATCCGACAGCCCACGTCTCAACCACGACCTCCACTTCGCGCAGAAACTTCGAATTAGTGGGACACGTGGCAGCCTCTGGAGATATTGGATTCTGGCGATACCTAGCTAACAGACGGCGACAGCTCTTTTTTATTAAAGGGTTCAGAACTTCATGGATTTCCTGCTTTCAGACCTTCAAGCCTTCTTCCTAAGTGTTATCGTACAGAGAGCTCCAGAGAACGAAAATCCCCATCCTTGAAGAAGAAAAGAGAGAGCGAAGCCGAAGATTGTACACGCGTTCCAAGGAGATTTTCTCAAGGATTCTTCGCTGCTTTGGTCCAGAAATTTTAAAGGGGGTTTTTATTTTGTATTTCATTTATATTTACATTCATCTTGTAATCGTTGTAGAAATCATCATCTTGCGTGCAACGTCTAAGTCCATGTGAGGCTTAGGGGAAATCATCACCTTGTGTGTGGTGTTAGATCCTTGTGTGGTCTAGGGTAAATCATCGTCTTGTGTGCGGTGTCAAGTCCTTGTGTGGCTTGGGAGAAAATCGCCGCCATGTGTGCTGCGTCTAGATCAAGATTTGATTTAGGGGGAGGCTACTGTCTATATCTGGGAGATATAGGCTATAGCCAACCGATCCTTAGGAGAAGGACCGGTGAAAAGAGACAAGAGATTTTATTAATTGTAAGCCTTTGATTCCAAGCTTTATTGGAATCATTTCTACTCATTATCTTTGATGAAACAAAATCTTGTTTTTAAATTCAATTATTTGTCTCTATATTCATATATTGTTTCATTTTTTACAAAAAATATCAAAGATCTAAATTGCCCTTATTCACCCCCCTCTAAGTGCGCCACAAGATCCAACAAGGTTGACCATGGTTGACTTTGGTCAACAAGGTGAGTGGGTTGACCCCACTTGGGGGTCATGGGTCCCTTAACATCACCCAACATTGGTTGGTCCATGGTGGGGCCCCAATTGGTTCAATTTAATCAAGGGGTGTAGATTAGACCAAAATTGGGTAAAGTTTGGCTTTGGTCAATTTCATGAAATTGGGTCCCACCCAAGTGCAATTTCCATCCTATAGGTCTCCCCTAGTGGTTAGGGCATCACATGTGAGGTCAATTTGGACAATTGAGGGTCAATTGACCTAGTTGAGGGGCTTAGGGTTAGGTTGGTTTTTGAGCTTTGGTGTGCACTTAGCAATTTCTACCCTAGCCTAAAGCCCTTGTGGCCACTCATCTCACCACTATGCCCTAACATTTCCAATGGGTCTAGCAGGATTGAGGATGTTACACCCTGTTAGGGTAAGGGAGGGGGGGGGGGGAGAAAATATCTCCCCCATCCCTCCCTTTAACCCACGAGGGATAAAGGGAGGGAGGGGAGGCCTCCCTCTTCCCTTATAAAAGGAGGGGCCCAGCGTCCTTTCCTGAATGCACAACCCCCCCCCCCCCCCCCCCCCCCCCTCAGCCCACTCCTCCCATGCCAGCACCTCCTCCACCTGCCAGCCAGCGCTCCCCTTCCGCTGCCGTAGCTCTTCCCAACCGAACCGCCGCCACCTCCTCCTCACCATGGCGAGCACCCCTCCACCTCACAAGCGCCTCCCCTAAAGATAGAGTCCCTCTCCCTCCTCCCTCCTAATCACCTAAGGCAGCCGGCCGCCTCCCCGTCGCCGGAGCGCCGCCAGCCCCACCCCAAACCTTGCCCAGGTTCGGGCGGGGGAATGGCTAGTAGTGAACCTGCACCCCCAGCGCCGGTGGTGGCGCTGGGAAGTAGGTCCCCACCCGGGTACCGGAGCTCCGACGGGAGGAGGCGGCAGGGCCGCCGGAGGACACGCCTCTGGCAGCACCCGCGCCCTTCCCCCACCCTCTCCGCTTCCTGTTCGGGGAACCCCCCCCCCCCCCCCCCCCCCCCCCGCCGAAGTACTGTCCCCTCCTTGGCGCCCCAACCAGGGGCGGTAGGGGAGGCTTTCCCAGCGGGGGAGTTGACCCCCCCCCCCCCCCTCTGCCTATATTCCGGCAGTGGCCGGCGACGCCAGACTACCGGACCACCACCAAAGTGGTCGCTGGCCCATGGCGCACCGACCGGGGGTAGCGCCGGCCCCAGTCGGCCGCTGCCCGGTGGATCATCTCCAGGAGATCGGGCGGCTCCCCTAATCTATCCCCCCCCCCCCCGCCTCCACATATGTGCCCCCCACAGTGAATCCTCTGCAGATCCGCTGTGCGGACCCCAGGAGGGCGCATGGTGTAGCGCCCCCTGCTCTCCCTCTTTCTGCTATCCGCACCCCAAAAGCCCCTTCCTTATTTTATTTTCCTGATGGTAAATGGGGCATTTTTGGCTAAAACCCCCAACATGGAAAATGTTCCCCAATCAGAGGGGCACTTTCTGTTATTTTTTGAGATTTTTAGGAGGAGTTTTACTATTTTTAAACCCTTCTACAAGATTTATTTTAAGAAATTAAAAGCCCAAAGGAGTTTGAAAAAAATCCCAAAAATTATAAGCTCTAATTTAGGGTGTTTTGCAATTACTATAAAAGTTTGAAGGTGTGACCTTTTCTTTTGGTCCTTTAAAAGTCCTTTTACGAGCAAAATAAATGCCCGAAAGCGAGCGAAATTAATTGGGATAAATTGGCAAACTCGCGACGTGTATTTTTGTTACGTAGCAAATAATGTGTATCAATCTAAGGAATCGACTAAGTTAAAAGTATCGACGCACAATTCGGGTCGCAATCGCGAGGTGACACTGCCAATTCATTAACGTCAAAATAATTAAAATGTGAACCCAAGGCACACGGAAATAAGGAATTTCATGAAATATAAGTAATCTCACTCAGCTTTTACTTTCGGCATTTATTCTTTAAATCCAGTCTCGTACTGGTCCCCCTGCTTTTACTTTCGACATTTATTCTTTAAATCCAGTCTCGCACTGGTCCCCCTGCTTTTACTTTTGGCATTTATTCTTTAAATCCAGTCTCGCACTGGTCCCCCTGCTTTTACTTACGACATTTATTCTTTTAGTAATCCAGTCACGCACTGGTCCCCTTACTTATATTTCTGTTCGTTCATTTCCTGTAATCCAGTCTCGCACTGGTCCTTTATTTACTACTTCCTGTACTTTCAATTCTCCAGTCTCGTACTGGTCCTGATATTTTGGCCCCTGCTTCCGGCCTTTCTTTCTGCTTATGTTGCACTTTATTATATTTTAGTGCTAACCGCAGTCCTACGCTGGCAAGCGGTGCTTCTCCTCCTTTCTGTGAGGCCTTAGTTTGGGAAAACCTGGAGTTGAGTCCCTCCTCCTAAGTTTGCCCCAAATAAGGATCCCTCCTACCGCCGAGCCTCCCGGTCAAGAGTCGAGTTATCGGTCGAGTTATCGGTCGAGTAATAATGTCGCGTCAAGTCTTAAAGCGCTTTATCTGTGTTTAAGATTTTGAAGATTGTTTTGGAAATGGCGGGTCGTTCACGCCTGCGGACGTTCGTACCGGTGCGGGTGGGTTGATGACTCATGGCGACAGGGAGATGTGCACGGCGGGTTCTCACCACTCCGAACCCGCTGTTATGCCTCCGCTGGTCGGCCTAAATCTCTGAATCGCCGGATGTCGCTCACATCCAGTTAGTACACCAAGTTGTACGGGAGGGCCTGAGTGAAACGGTATGACTACATTCAGAAGTGACAGGACTGGCCACTGTTACCGGCGACCACATCAGTGAGGCCAGCGGGGTTCGCAACCCCGCTTGAAGCAAAGCGGTCCAAGCTGTATTGACATAGGGTTTGTGTATGCAGGTTTGAATACCTGGGTGTGAGTTTGTGCAAGATAGTATAGCTTTTATTACGTACTGCGCGTCTATGTCACCTTGTGGATATTATGGTTGGTAGGCCCTGTAGATATATACACGTATATGTGTTTGGTTGCTGCTAACCATTTACCTTGCTTCGGCTATTTATTCATGTACTTTAGCCCCCCAGGATACGGATCCGGGGAGGGAATGTGTTTTCTACTTAGCTCTGTGACTAATGGTTATTCTTGTAACCAATCACAGGAGATGGGACAGTGCGAATCCCTCGCGCCGCAGGATGAGTTACCGGCCGTAGATCTGGCCCGATCAGATACTCTAGCCTTGGCCCCTGTCTTTCACGACGTGAGTCCTTGAGTATATGACTAGCTTAAGAGCATTTCGTTATAGTTATATGTAGCCTCTGAGGCAGATGTTGTAAACAATAGGCTTCGGCCTTTTTCCTTTAAGTAAATATAAGTTGTGTGCTTAGTTTCCAAATTCTAATGCTTCTGCTATGTGAATCTGATGTGTTGTTGTGATTCTTGTGCCTGACAAGGCCACCACTCAGTGCTTGAGAGGGTGGGTCGTTGCCACCCGGGAAGCGCTAGTGGTCGTCCTTGGGCAGTAAGATCCCCCCTCCCTGATCCGGGTTCAATTTTGGGGGGGGGGGGGGGGGTCTTACAAATGGATCAGAGCTACCACGATCCAACCACATGGGGCAGTCTTTAGATCCCCCCTTCCCAGTTTCCGTTATTTGGTTCGGGACGAACCACGCAGCGGAAGCCTGGTGGACCCTTAGGTTTAAGGTTTAAGTATCCTAGACTGCACAATAGCACATCCACACGTTTTTCCGCTTCCTTTCAGTCAGTTCTGCAAAATTCCCTTATTTTTGTAAATACCTATGTTCGTCCACTACTTCTCCAGATACCAGAGTCCAGTAATGGAAGGTCCTCCTTGTGAAATTTTTCGAAACTTTATGAAGTGAGCAGGAATCATACAACTTAGAGTTCGCAAGCCAAACAACCAGAAGCAAATGGAGGCAAACAAGTGATCTTTATTGATAGCAACTTCAAATTACAAGGCAAGGCATGCTTGGCGAGACATGATTCCGCCAGCACAAACACCAAAGGGAAAAACAGAAATTGAAGATAACTTGAGACCGCACGGTCTCCCTTGCGACCTCAGCAACTCGCCAAACCGCAACCCACTGCCGACCTCAGAACAACACAGACCATTGATCAGACCGCACCCCTCCTTCCAAACTCCTGATTCTCCCGAACTCCAGCAACACAACTCCAAGCCGCAGACCACCCGAACACTTTCAGAGGAAGAGGTGATCGCTGCTGCCCGCACTATCCGCAGAAGCTGCACAAGAAGAGTTCAATCAGCAGACCGCCCGGTCACACAAATAGAGACCGCAGGAAAAAAGAGAACTTGGCTTACACTTGGTGTGTCTTAATTATTGCTGTCGATGGGTCCTATTTATAGGCGTGAGACCTGATCCAGTCACCACCCTATGAGATAGGATCATCACCCTCCAGACCGCGCGACCTTACCGGTCAAACCGCGCGATTAGCAATAGTACTCCTGCTTCATTTTAGGTGAGCTCGCCAGCTTCAACCAAACCATGAGAGACAGCCACTCTCATAGTGAGATCACGACTCCACAAGGAGATCGCCAGACCGCAAGGAAGCTGCTCACCACCTGTGTTCACCAGAGACTGCTAACACAGCCAGTTCTCTATCAGACCGCGAACTCCTGTCCGCATGCCGGTCTCCTCCTGAGACTGCGAACAGCATCCAGCTCGCATACCAGTCTCCTCCTGAGACCGCGAACTGAGACCGCACGACTAAGTCCCTTAGTCCGCGAATACCACCAGAAAGCCCGGTCAGCTACCAGACCGCATTCTGGAAAACCTGGATCAAACTGTGCAGTCACACCAGACCGCTACATCCTTGAAGAAGACAGCTCTCCACACGGTCACACACAGACCACGCACACCTGAAGACGATCAACCCACCACGCGGTCACAGACAGACCGCGCGGCCTTCACCTTCAGCCGCCTTGGACCCATACCAGCGATCAAGCAAGGAGACCGCGGCTAGGCTTAGACAAGCCAGACTGCAGAGGAAGACCGCCAGGACGTGCGGTCACGCCAGACCGCCCGACCTCCTCCCAGACCGCCCAGGTCCAAAAGCCCTCTAACTTTCACTTCAATAATTTCAACACTCCCCCTTGAAGTGGGAAGTTGAAACTAGCCCTAGTAGGCTCCTTAGCCGTGTGAACGGCCCCTTCGCCAGCGCCTTTGTGAAGATGTCCGCCATGTTGTCCGCACTCCGCACATGCTCGACTGAAAGAGATCCCTCCAGTACCTTCTCCCGTATGAAGTGGTGCTTGATCTCGATATGCTTGGTCCTCGCATGACAAACTGGATTGGTAACCAGTTTGAGAGGACTCTCGTTGTCACCGTATAGCAGAGTAGGCTCCCGAACCTCCTTGTGGACGTCTCCCGCCAACCTCTTAAGCCAGATGGCTTCCTGAGCTGCCAATGCCGAAGCCTTGTATTCCGCTTCCGTGGTGGAGACCGATACGGAATCCTGCTTCTTGCTGCACCATGATATAGCTGTAGGGCCCGCCATGAAGACGAATCCAGATGTCGACTTCTGATCATCAGATCTCCCCCGTAGTGAGCATCCATGTACCCGTGCACCTCGAAGCCCGCATCCCTCCTGTATAGGAGACCCATGTCTGAGGTCGCCTTGACATATTTCAGAATGTTCTTGGCTGCTAGCAGATGAGGTACCCGTGGCTCCTCCATATATCGACTCACTCTGCCAACTGCATATGCAATATCCGGCCTCGTGATCGTCAGATAAATCAAGCTCCCAACCAAAGCTCAGAACACCAACGGATCTTGCAGAGTCCTCCCCTCATCCTTGCGAAGTTTTGTGGCCTTCTCTAGAGGTGTGGAAGTGCACTTCCCTTCCTTCATGCCGAATCGCTCCACGATTCGCTCCGCATATCCGGCCTGGGTCACCAGCACTCCACCTTCCTTCCTTTGCACCTTGAGTCCAAGGAAATGGTGAAGCTCACCTAAATCCTTCATCTCGAACCTGATGGACAGCTCGGCCCGAAGCTGTGCTACCTCCTCCTTCGAGTTCCCCATCACGATCATATCGTCGACGTATAGCAGCACGATGACTTGAAGCTCCCCGCTCTACTTGACGAACAAGCTTGAGTCTGAGTCTGAAGCACCAAATCCATAGAATAGGAGATATTCTTCGATCTTCCCGTACCACGCCCTCGGCGCTTGCTTCAACCCATACAGGGCTTTCTTCAGCTTGTAGACATGCTCCGGAAAGTCTTCAAACACAAAGCCTGGTGGCTGGACCATGAACATATCCTTGTCAATCTCACCGTACAAGAAAGCGTTCTTGACGTCGAGCTGCCAAATCTCCCATCCACTGAATGCCGCCAAGGCAATGATGAACCGAACTGAAGTCATTTTTGCCACCGGACTGAATGTCTCTTCGTAGTCTTCACCGTATTGCTGCAAGAACCCCCGAGCTACAAGGCGAGCCTTGTACCGCTCGATGTTGCCGTCAGCTTTCTTCTTGAGCTTGTAGACCCACTTGCATGTCACAGGAGTGGTGCCCTTGGGCTTGGGCATAAGAGACCAGGTCTCATTCTTCTCGAGAGCTGTCATCTCTTCTTGCATAGCAATGTCCCACTCCTTCACGCCTCTGGACTTCTCAAAGCTCGACGGCTCCCTCTCATCCAAGGGACCAGCGAAGAAACATGAGACGAAGCTCACTGCGTTTCCTCCTGTATAGCGATCAGGGGCGACGATCGCTCGCTTTGACCTCCTCAGCTCCTTCCCCTGAACCGCATTATCTCCAGCTGCTTCTTCCCTGACTCCTCTTCCAGACGAGCTAGGAGCATCGCTCCCCCTGCTCCCTAAACCAGAAGCCCCCGTCTCGGAACTAGAAGGAGATGGACCACCTGGTGACACATGTAGCTCCACCTGAAGATCCTCCACAGCTTTCTCCGGCACCTCCACCCTGCTCTCTGGTAGCTCCACATCAGAAGACCCCTTGTAAGATGTCACCTCATCGAACACGACGTCGCGAGATACCACAAACCTCCGCGTCTCCGGGTCTATGCACTTCCATCCTTTCTTCCGCTCATCGTATCCCACGAAGACTAGCTTCCTTGCTTTAGCATCTAGCTTTGTCCGAAGAGCATCTGGAACATGCACATAGCAGGTGGAACCAAACACCCTAAGGTGTGCCACGCTTGGCTTCTCCTTGAACATCATCTCATGCGGAGTCAACATGTTGATGGGACTCAAAGGCATCCTGTTGATGACGTAGGCAGCATAAGACATTCCCTCTACCCAGAAGGACTTTGGGATACTCTTGGCATGCAGCCAACACTTGCAGGTCTCCGTCAGATGACAGATCTTCCGCTCTGCAACTCCGTTCTGCTGTGGAGTATGTGCATAAGTGAGCTCTCTCCGGATTCCTGCCGTCCTGCAAAAAGTAGAGAACTCACTGGAGGTGAACTCCCCTCCGTTGTCAGTCCTCAGCTTCTTCACCCGCAATCCTAGCCGACCCTCCATGAGCTCCTTGAACTCCACAAACTTAGTAAACGCCTCCGCCTTCTCCTTCAGGAAATATAACCAGACATATCTGGTGTAATCATCGATCAACACCAGCATATATTTGCTGCCTCCGAGGCTTGCGGTAGCAGTTGGTCCCATCAAGTCACCGTGGATGCACTCCAACGGCACACTACTCCTTGTCTGTGACTTGTCAAACGGTAGTCGATGAGACTTGCCGAACTGACATCCTGCGCAAACATGACCCTCTCCATAGGAAGATAGACTAGGCAGGCCCTTGACCAGACCTCTCACCGCCATAGCTTTCAGCTTGTCCATCCCTACGTGCCCCAACCTCTCATGCCATATAACGGCACCATCATTCATCTTCATCTTGTCGACGTAAGAACTTGTCGATAAAATGAACAAGTCCTTTGGCCGTCTCCCGACATGGACGACCTTGGCCTTTACGGTCTCAAGATTGCGTAGAAACTTCACTTCTGTTGGGCCGAATAGAACGTGATACCCAGCGTCTACAACGTTGGTCACGGAGAAGAGGTTTTTTCTCATACCAGGCACGTGATAGACACTCTTCAAAGTAAGTGGCCCTCTATCACTGCCCAAGGAAACAACCCCCACCTTCTCTACTAGATGCACAGTATTATCAGCAGTAATGATTGCATTGTTACCTGTATAGGGCTGTGCAGAAGAAAGCTTGGTCTCGTCTCCGGTGAGGTGATGACCACACCCCGAGTCCACGATCCAGTCTTCGAGATAGTTAATAGGAGTCGAAGCTCCAACAGAAGCTGAGAAGGCTCCTCCCCAACCTCCTTCAAGGTGCCTGGCCTCAGCTTCCTCCTTCTCCGCAGCATGCCCAGCTTGGGTGACCACCCTGCAATCCTCCCTGATGTGGCCATACTTTCCACACTTGAAGCACTTCGGACCTTCACCCTTCTTCTTCCCATCGGCCTTGGGAGCATACCCCCTTTCCTGCTGCCCAGAAGTTGAAGGCCCATAGCCTCCTCCAGTGGTCTTCTTCTTCTTATCCCACTTCTTCTTCTTCCCCGAGAAGAGCACTTCGCCATCTCCCCCGGCCACTGACACCCCCGCCATCTTCCTTGCCAAACTTTCTTGCGATGCAAGCAAGTTCTCCAGCTCTAACAGAGACGGCTGATTTGCCCATCCCTGCACTGACGTCACAAAGGCAACATATTCCTTCCGCAAGCCGCGGATGATGTGCCTCTTCAGCTTCGCCTCAGAGATAGGCTCATCAGGATCCAATGCTTAGATTTCAGCGCACAAGTTCTTCATCTTCAGAAAGAAAGTGGAGATAGAAAGATCACCCTAAGCCGACCTTGCCAGCTCATTCTACAAGAACTGTAGCCATGCTACATTCTTCTTGTTAAACAGCCCATCCAGGGCTCTCCAGATCTCCGCAGCCGATCCACACCCCAAGATGTGGTCGAACAGGTCAGGTGAGATTGCCCTCTTCAGAGTGAACTCTGCCTTCGCATTCGTCCTCCTCCAAGTTCTCACCTCAGCCCCATTATCCCCTTCCGAGACAACTTCCTGCATCTGATCTCCTCCAACTACCTCCCAGAGGTCCTCACCTAGAAGATAGCTTTGCATACACGACTTCCACTTCTTGAAGTTAGTCGATGTAAGCATCTCAATTCCAAGACCCCTTGCTTCCATTGCTCTACCACTGGTTCCTTCTTCACAAAGGCGATGGCTACTCTAAGTCACTCACTGCTCTATCGACTCCAACCTACCTCTGATACCATGTGAAATTTTTCGAATCTTTATGAAGTGAGAAGGAATCATACAACGTAGAGTTCACAAGCCAAACAACCAGAAGCAAATGGAGGCAAACAAGTGATCTTTATTGATAGAAACTTCAAATTACAAGGCAAGGCATGCTTGGCGAGACATGATTCCGCCAGCACAAACACCAAAGGGAAAAACAGAAATTGAAGATAACTTGAGACCGCACGGTCTCCCTTGCGACCTCAGCAACTCGCCAAACCGCAACCCGCTGCCGACCTCAGAACAACACAGACCTTTGATCAGACCGCACCCCTCCTTCCGAACTCCTGATTCTCCCGAACTCCAGCAACACAACTCCATGCCGCAGACCGCCCGAACACTTTCAGAGGAAGAGGTGATCGATGCTTCCCGCACTATCCGCAGAAGCTGCACAAGAAGATTTCAATCAGCAGACCGCCCGGTCACACAAATAGAGACCGCAGGAAAGAAGAGAACTCGGCTAACACTTGGTGTGTCTTAATTATTGCTGCCGATGGGTCCTATTTATAGGCGTGAGACCTGATCCAGTCACCACCCTATGAGATAGGATCACCACCCTCCAGACCGCGCGACCTTACCGGTCACACCACGCGATCAGCAATAGTACTCCTGCTTCATTTTAGGTGAGCTCGCCAGCTTCAACCAAACCATGAGAGACCGCCACTCTCATAGTGAGATCACGACTCCACAAGGAGATCGCCAGACTGCCACGAAGCTGCTCACCACCTGTGTTCGCCAGAGACCGCGAACACAGCCAGTTCGCCATCAGACCGCGAACTCCTGTCCGCATGCCGGTCTCCTCCTGAGACTGCGAACAGCGTCCAGCTCGCATACCAGTCTCCTCCTGAGACCGCGAACTGAGACCGTGCGACTAAGTCCCTTAGTCTGCAAATACCACCAGAAAGCCCGGTCAGCTACCAGACCGCATTCTAGAAAACCTGGATCAAACTGTGCGGTCACACCAAACCGCCACAGCCTTGAAGAAGACAGCTCGCCACGCGGTCACGCACAGACCGCGCACACCTGAAGACGATCAACCCACCACGCGGTCACAGACAGACCGCGCGGCCTTCACCTTCAGCCGCCTTGGACCCATACCAGCGATCAAGCTAGGAGACCGCAGCAAGGCTTAGATAAGCCAGACCACAGAGGCAGATCGCCAGGACGTGCGGTCACGCCAGACCGCCCGACCTCCTCCCAGACCGCCCAGGTCCAAAGCCCTCTAACTTCCACTTCAACAATTTCAACACTCCTCTAGGGATCAGTACCATCCCACCACTCCACCACCAGCCCCGGCTGCCCTAGGAGCAGTCCCTTTTGTTGATACGGATTTAGGACGGACACTAACAGCCCTGCTAGCCACCTTCTAGATGACCATCCTACGGCCACCCCAGCAGACCACCGTGCCTACCGACCTTCTTACGACATTCCGGGGGCTAAGGCACCCTACCTTCCGAGGCACCAAGTCGGCCATACAGGCAGAAGAGTGGGTGGAGAGAGTAGAGGAGCTCTTGGTTGGAATGATGTGCCCCGTCGTGCACGCGGTGTCTTTAGTAGTGACCTTGCTAGAGGGCTATGCCCGAGATTGGTGGAGGGCAGCCAGCCGCTCCACATTAGAGGGCGACCACTCAGCACAATCCTCTGGGGAGAGTTCTCAGAGGCCTTCCTAGAGCATTTCATCTCTGACGCTGATAGGATTGCACTTGCTGAGCAAAACTATATCCGCAAACGACAACGGTAAGTGTACCGTATCGAATGTAGTATAGGTTATACAAACCAAGGTTGTATTTGACTCGGGGTGGTTGAATACTCTTACTTCGGAAAATCTCTATTATTTTATCAATAGAACTTTGATTGGTTTTGCAAAAGAGGAATTAAAATAATGATTAAAACCATAACAAGAACAATTAGCACTCGATCTTTGAATCACCTCGGAGATAAAAATAAGAAGAAAGAATAGAATCACATTCTCTTACTAAAATAACTTTGACAGTGGGGATTCCTGAATTATGAACGTACCTTGGGTCGAGGATACGCCTAACTAAGATTAGGAAATATCAACTGAATTCTCATTCTATAGTCGATAACCTAATACTCGCTTTATGAGGTGAATCCCGTTATTGGCTTTTACTCCAATCAGGAAGGGTAACGTTGTCCTCTCTCGAAGATTGCATTCTACTCTTCTTTATCCTTGAGTGATCGATTCATCTTACGATCCTCTCGGCTAACTAAAGAACGAAAACACGAACTAGAATTATATATCAAAAATATAATCTCGTTATCTTAAAATCAAGGATAAATCTTAAGCTTTTTAGAAAAGATAAAGAGCAATTCTAAATTACTTCAAAACTTTTATTATTCCTTGGATCATCTCGATCGAGTACTAATAATATTTTAGTTACTCATGGAGATGGAGGAATCAAAAGAAATAAAAGAATACATGAAGAAGGAAGAAGAGAATGACAGAAATAAAAACTATTTTATCAATTGATTTAAAGGGATTACAAACTAAGAATTGAAAGTTACAACAATTGAATAGAAAACTACAAGTACAAGATTAAAGAGAAATATAAGAAACTACTTAAAATAAGAAAATGATACAAGAAATGAAGAGTCTAAGTCCTCAAAAAATTCATCTTTGATCAGCTGGAGAATCTCCCTTTAAATAGCTGAAAATTTGGTGTTACACGCCCTTGGTCACGCCCATAACCAAGGGGCGTGATCGAAGTCGCAACGGAGAGGGCGCCTTCTAGAGTAATTGCTGGCGTTATGTGCGTGTCACGCCCCTAGGTCACGCCCGTGACTTGGGGGCGTGTAACTTTAAAACAGGCTGCTGGCGGGAAGCTTCTGCGGGAAGTGGCGCGGGATGAGTCACGCCTGTGTACTGGATGACACGCCTCCTGGTCACGGGCATGACCTGGGGCATGTAACTTTAATTGACATGGCAGGCTGTATGGATGCTTGTGGCGGGTCGCGACCGTGACACTGGGTCACGCCCTTTGGTCACGCTCGTGACCTGGGGGCGTCTACTTGGCGAATCTCCACGGAATGACCCCGGGCTGGCGGAAACATGCCTGGAACACATCGTAGGTTACACGCCTATTGGTCACGCCCGTGACTTTGGGCGTGTACTTGCACTTTTTGCTCAAAATGCCCAGAAACCCTGAAAAACACAGAAAAGCTTAAGTTAGTTTATGAAATAAAAAAGGGAATGATTTATATGATATAATTCATATAATTAATATCATTTCATATTAAAACTATACTAAAAGATCAGAATATAAACTACTCATCAAATACCCCCATACTTGAACTTTTGCTATTCCAGAGCAAAAGAATGAGGAAAGAATTACAAGACATCGATATTATTTCTAATTAACTAAAATTTTGTTAAGCCAAGAGTTAGTTAAAAGTAAATTCTAGGAATTCAAGAATTAAGTCATAGGTTATGGTGATAATTTAAAAAGAGAAATCGGTTTTGCTATATACTTCTCAAGATGACTATTTAGCAAACGAAATCATAGAAATTTTCAAACAAAATTAGAATGAAATTATAAACACTCTAACATAAAAGAAACTTAAGGAAAAGACACCTACCGAAATATTGCTCTCTTAATAATTTTGTTTAGGACTAGAAACGATGAAATTTGCTAGGGATGGGTTTAAACGAAATGGAAAATGAAATGATACTAAAATAAAGGTGATGAATTTTATCCTCTCACCTTATTTGAATATGAAAAATGTATATGTTTAGGAAAATAATGAATTTTATCCTCTTATTTTCAATGCCATATAATCTTTTTTAAATTTCTCTTCAATCAAAAACCCAAAATGTATATGTTTTATATGTAATGAATTTTATCCTCTTACATCATGGCATATAATCTTTTAAATGATTTTGGGTGCATATGTTTAGAAAATAATGAATTTTATCCTCTTATTTCCATGACATATGATCTTTTTTCTACACATTTTTTTTTATTTTGCCAACAAAGGGTGGAGGAAAAAGAAATATTTCTAGTTAATAAATTAAACTATTTTGAGAGCAACCTTTTTAGTGGAATGAAATTGTTGGTGCCAAAAATGGTACCTCCAAAATTCGCACTAAAGGGGACGAGAGAAAACTGCGAAGTGCAGGTTACTAAGACAGAAGATGCTGGAAAAAAAAGAGAAGGCGATCGTAAAATGGTGATCACGAAAAAATGAGACCGCTTACACAAGTTGTAAGCTGGAGCCTCCCAATCCAGTCCCCTTTCTGGTACCCCTACCCCTCTATTTATAGACGAGGGGGCTGCCCAAACGGGCAGAATGATAAACTACGGGCTGCCCGGGATACAGGAGAGCCGGGCAGGGAGAAGAGGTGCAAATAACAAAGATAAGAAAAAATGATCAGACCGCCCAAACTAACGGTCTTCACTGTGCTGACCGCTTGGTACTTAGAAAATCCTGGTTGAGAAGGCATCTGCCGATCTGGGCGATCACCTTATTCGAGACCGCTGAGACCGGGAAAATTGAGCAATGAGAGGAGGTCGCGGGCTTTCTGGGCAAACATAATCCCCGCACATTTTTAAGTTGCACCTGGAACTTTGAAAATGTAAGCTTTGACCGCTGAGACCGCGACCATCATTAATGCGGCTTGGTCTATAAATACCGGCTGAAAACTTCATTTTGCAAGACATTGAGGAACTCCACTATTCGAGCGGTCTTTGATAATTAGGCAGGTGCGACCTTACAAAGATGACCATGCTTGATCTCTTAAAAGCTCTCCCATCGAAAGCGAACTCTCCTGGGAAAAAGGAAAGCGTTAGCTCAAAGAAAGGAAAGAAGGCGCCGAAAATCTTAACAAAAGTGAGCACTTCAAAGGAGACCGCCCGATCCCCGCTAAAGAAAACTGAGCTTCCTGAGGGCCCGATTGTGCCGGTCTCTGTTGCTTCTGATCTGTCTAATACTTCTTCAGACCCTGTATTGAAATTGCCTGACTTTTCCATTTCTTTTAATTGTCAGAAATCTATGGAGGCACTGGGTCAAACATCTTCCAAGCTTCCTGAGACCGCCTCCACCGAGATCATTCTGGCTGGGCTGCGTCAGAAGGGAGCTGAGGCCGAAACCTTAAGGCAGAAGATCGCTGACCAGGAGATCGCTGCAAAGGACAGGAAAAGGAAGAATACAAGTCCATCTAGTTTAACTTATAAGAGGAGCAGAAGAAACGAGGAAGGAGGAGATGTGACCGCCATGGAGGCGACCAGATTTTCTGAATCCATCGATCTGGAAGACTCCGCTGATTTTCAGAAGGTGAATGCTAAGGGCGATCTCCCCTTCCTTCCCGCGGTCTCAACCTTACCAAGAGAGGATGATTCTGGATTAATCGCCTACCTTGATGAGGTTTCTTCTAACAATTCATCTTTTTCATCATTGCAGGTGTTGGATCCCTTAGATGCTTCAGCTCTCAGAAATGCCGCCGTTGATGAGGAGATCGCGGGCAGGGAGAAGGAGATCGCCGACGCAGCGATCAAGGCAAAAGAGGAGGAAAGGAAAAAGATAGAAATGGAAGAGATAGTGAAGAGGAGGAAAGAAAAAGTGGTAGAAGAGCAGAGGGAAAAAGAAGAGAAAGAGAAGGAGAAAGAAGAAAAAGATAAGAAAGAAAAGAAGGAGAAAAAAGAGAAGAAAAAGAGGGAGGACGAGGAGAAGAAGAGAGACAAGAAAGATAAGAAGGAAAGGGAAGAAGAGGAGAAGAGGAGGGAGGCGGTCAGAGTTGCTGAGGAGAGAGCGGCTCTGATCGCTGAGGAGAAGAAGAAAGAAGCGGTCAGGGTCGCTGAGGAAAAGGCGGCCCTGATCGCTGAAGAGAGGAAAAAGGTTGAGGTCTTGCAGACTTCGGATAAAAACGGTGAGGAGACCGTGGATAGGCCGCGGATTGCCAAGGAAAAAACTGTGCTTTCTAGCGGTCTCCCGGATGATCTTCTCCAGGGAGATCGTTCGAACAAGGTTGCAGCAGATCGTGCGGCGACGGCCTCGATTTCGCGAGTTGGTAAGAATAAAACGATTCTTCAGTCAGCTGAGTTCCCTCCATTTCCTACAGTTCGTTTTGCTTCTCCTGAAAGAAAACACGGGATCGTTTTTATTGAGACCGACAATGTCTTCTTAAGTAACGAGGAATTAAAAAGGAGAAGAAAAGAGGGAGAAAAAACGCAGAAAAGAGATTTGGAAAGAACAGATCTGGAGCGCTTAAGGGGATCAGATCGTCTTTCTTTGACCGCAGATCCCGCGGTCACTAAAGATATCGGAAGAGCTTTACGTGACTGCGGTCTCGACTTTTTTCCAAGTACTCTTTCTGTTTATTCAAAAAGCTTATCTGATCATATGTTTATGATTGGAATAATCCATCTCCTATGGCCGCAGATAACAAAAATGCTGAGATCGAGGAGGGAGAACTTCTTCAACCCATCGAGATCACCCCTCAGTTAACCAACATCCTTAACCCCATGTTTGAGGATGTTCGTTCTATGCTGATGAGGGAGCGGACGCAGAATGATCAGATCCGTGATCTTGAAGAAAGATTGCGTTCCAATGAGAAGAGGATTTGTGAAGAATGCGATCTGAGGGTTGTCGAGATCGCGCGGGCTCTTAAGAAGGCTGAAAAAGAGGCTGAATACTACAGGGGAAAAGCTGCGGCGCTGTCCGCGGAAAATGAGAGGCTGAGGTGCGGTCACGGAAAGATGCTGATGCGACCGGGCACCTCCAGCGATCATCCAGTGGAGAGACCGCAACCTGAGATTGTACTGATCCCCATGGAACAGGTGGACAAGGAAATGTCGAAAATTCACCGGTCTGCAATGCTGGCTAACCACAGCCTGGTGTCGGTCATGGCCGCAGTGAACGACATGCAAGATGTTGCAGCTCATGTAGGGAGGAACAGGCCTCCTAGGAGATGAACACTTAACCTGAGACCGAGCGGTCTCCAAATTTAAACTGTTTTTGTAAAATTTCACTGTTATTTCTCCATTGATTTGTGGTTGTTTTTGATTTTAATGTTGTGGTCTTGATTTGTTAAATTTCGATCTCTTTATGCCTGGATTGCTTGTATTGCTGCTGTATTTTTTATTGATTGAGATCGCCAACCATAGTATGCTTTCATATTACTTTGCATAGGTCGAGCGGTCTGATCATATTTTAGCTGGGCGGTCTTCAAGATGTAATGATTACGAAATGACCCTTGGTCTTCTATAAATAGCTGTCTTCATGGTCTTTATTTTATCTTTTCTTGAATGCGCTCTTAGCACCGATCTCATCGATCGCTCAAAATGGTGTCCGCTCGTGCTTCTTCTGCCACCATCTTCCGGAATGCCGATCACAAACAAGGTCGTCTGTCAAAAGATGAATATATTGAGTTCATAAATAAATACATGATTCAGACTCAGGTAGTTGTGAGACCGCCAACTGAACAAGAAAGGTTGAACTTTGCGGAGGAGAAAAAGTTTATTATCCCCATCGATCACTTTGATAATGGGTTGAGGATTCCCCTCCCATGGGAATGGCTAGAGATCTTGGAATATTACGGCTTCGTGCTCGCCCAATTGGCCCCGAACTCGATCGGTCTAGTTAATGTCTTCATTAATTACTTGAGATCGGTAAGAGTGAAGTTTACAATGAATCTGTTTCGTGCAACCTTTACCGCGAAGATCTTGAAGGAAGGCAGAAAAAAGGAAGAGTTCAAAGGGTTGATGTACTTTTCAGCAGACTGAATAAAAATCCTGAATCTTCCAAAAAAAATCTCCTTCTGGACAGAAAGGTTTCTTGTCTTTGAAGGTGACCTTGGCGGTCTCAAGAACTCACCTTCTCCACGACCTGACAGTATCTTTAAGAAGATAAGAGCGGTCTCAGAAGAGGAGCTGAGAATCTTGGCTTTCTTGGCGGGCAATAGGATCGATCTTGTTCATTATCTAGCGATCTGGCCTGAGATCGCCGATATTACGCCGGCTGAAAGTAAGCTTTTCTTGCGGTCTCGAATAATTTCCTTTCATACCTTTTGTATGTTTTTCTAACTTTTTCCCGTTTTTTAGCGACCTTTGCGGTCCCTGTTCAAGATCCGATCTCCCCGGCTGCAGAGGTTCTTACTCAGAGGGAGAGGAGGCTGAAGCGTGAGGCCGATGTGTTTGGCACCACCTCTGAGACCGCCGAGCGAGATTTTCCATTGATTGGTTTCAAAAGAAAAATGAAAGACATTAAAGGAAATCCTCTCCTCAAATGGGCGGCCAAAGGAAGGTCTGTGAAGGTTTCCACCGATCTTCCTTTATGGAGTGGAAAAGTGACCCGCCACGCATATGCGGTCACTGCTGCTCTATACGGCAAAAAGAATACAAACAAAATATTGAATATAGAGACCGATGCTCTCCCCGACCTCTGTGCCCAGGTGACCGCTAGGAGCGCGATCTTAAATCACCATATGGGGCGATCCCTTCGCGGTGCTCTGGACGAAATAACTGCTTTGCAAGAAGAAAGAAAAGTAAGAATTTCACTTAATATTTTATGAACGCGTTACCTATGATCGCGCGGTCTTAACACATATCTCTTTTGCAGCAATCTGAAAATGCAGCTTATGACCCTGAAAATCCGGCTTTTCAGAGGGCTATGATGCATCACATTAAGGAGACCGCCGACCAAGTGCTGAATGAGGTTCGAGTTCGAGGTGGTTTTACTGAAGAGTATAAGGACATTACATTTGCCGATCTCTTCCCTGATGCGGCACAGAGGATTGAAGAGCAATCTGTAACTGCTGAAGAGACCGCGGATTTTGTTGATGAGACCGCTGGTCAAGATGAAGACGTGGTGATCGAAGATGAAGAAAGCGGAAGCCGTTACACTCAAGGCCGGGACTCAAGCTCGGGTTCTAGCTCTGGATCCAGAATTCCTCTTAGTAAATCGGAAGAATCTTCTGCAGACACTGACTCCACTTCTTCAGATGAGCGATCTCCGAAGAGATCAAAAAAGGAATGAATTGTAGTGATATATTTTTTTTTTTTTGGAGACCGAGCGGTCTCGTTGTAACAGATATTTTAGAATATATATGAAAATTGGATTTTTGTTAGATTCTGGGCAAACTTGTTTTTGATGTACAATTATTTGTTCTTCTGAGTTCAAAAATCGGCATTCGATCTCAATGCCTTGGGTTTATTACGTAATTTTCATATCAACATTAAAGAACTACAGATGGCGATCTCTTGAAAAAGACATCAAGGATTTTGAGGGAAAAGTTAATACTTTTGCGTAGATAGAACTACTTCTGCGGTCTTGAGATAATCAAACCACTGAAAGAATATTTAGCAATTTAACTGTGATCAGAAAAATAACCAATTTATTTGCAACAGTTATGCGGTCTCATATTACACAGATCGCGATACAAAGGAATTATCTTGAAGATTTGAACTTATTGGACTCTGGGTGATCGGCGCCCAAATGACTTTCAGGAAATCCATCTGATAAAGATCCCTTGATAGTCAAGGTTATTACTTGAAAAAAGGAAATAACTCTTCATAAATTCAGTTCAGCGATCTCATTATATTCAGACCGCCCTTGAAGAAGAAACCCCACTTTCCCTTGATAAGAACACCATGATTATTTCATGTAACTTTGAATAACAAGGAATATCGGAATCTCGTTATTACTGAGACCGGGCCGACCTCTATCGGGCTGACATAGAAGATTCCTGAATAGCGACCTCAATTATCCTGGAAAAAATTTCATCTGACGATCATAAGCGACATCACTCTTTATAGGAAAGAAAAATTGGCGGTCTCATAAACTTCTGACCGCCCGATCTCTGTACAAAAAGATTAAGAGAGATTTTTTTTTTGTAGTAAGAAGATGGGAAAATGGGATCTCAAAGATGACCCAAAAGGATGGTGTGGTCATGCCGCGGAGGCTATACCGACATTGCCTTTTTAAAATAATTCCAGAGTTTACTGCAAATATGCCAATCCAAGGTTCAGGCGACGGTCATGGATGTTTCTGACCGCCCCTTACCTAACCACGCTTCAACGAGTGTTCGAGAGTTACAAATCCAAATGATCTGTAGGGCAGGTGTGGTCATGCCGCGGAGGCTATACCGACATTGCTTTCCCTGAAAGATCATTAAGATTGTAACAATGTCCTTCCTATTGCATGACAGAGCTGAGCCAGCCACCCAGACCCCTTTGAAAAGCTGAGGTGTGCCAGATGTCAGCAAGGACCCGGTATCCTAAACTTCCACCGCTCGAGCTTGGTGAGCTACTGCTACACAGATTCGAAATCTCCCCGACATCTGTGGTCCTGGCAGAATTACACGTCGAGCTGACAAGTCGAGGGGGAAGATAGTAGGATCCGTCGATGTCTCACTTGACAGGTTTTTGGCTTTTCAAAGAATAACATGCTTAAAACTTGTCACCCATCACTCATATTGCAAATGCTTTGATAATACATTTAAGAAAAGAAGAGTTTGAGATCATCTCCGCTCCATGAATGAGGCAATTCTTTCCCTTCATAAGTTTGGAGATGGTAAGCGCCATTTTTAAGTACGCTCTTCACCACAAACGGTCCCGCCCAGTTTGGGTTAAGCTTTCCGACTGAACCAGCTCTTGCTGCTGAATCTACTTTCTTTAAGACTAGATCCCCAACAGCGAACTCCTTGGTTCTTACATTTTTGTTGAATAGCCTCGCCATTCTTCTCTTCACCTCTTCTTGCCTGATGATTGCCGTATCTCTCAGCTCCTCAATTAAATCAAGGCTGCATTTTAGCTCCTCATCATTTCCTTCCATCCAATCAATTTGATTTTGTTGTGCCAATAACACTCTCGGGCTTTTTACTTCAAACTCCACCGGAATAAGTGCTTCGGAACCGTGCGACAGTTTGAACGGAGTTTCTCCAGTAGCAGAACTCGGAGTTGTCCTCAAGGCCCATAAGACGGAAGGTAATTGTTCTGCCCAGTTGCCCCTGACATTTTCTACTTTCTTTTTCAAGAGATTTATGATGAGTTTGTTGGCGGCTTCTACCTGTCCATTGCTTCTAGGGTGATGTACGGAAGCGAAACGCAGTTCGATGCCAATTTGCTTACAAAAATTAATAAGAGTCGAATTATTGAATTGAGAACCGTTATCCGTGATGATTGCCAGTGGAATCCCATGTCGACACACTATCTCTCCCCAAATAAAATTTTTCACGGCTTGAGTGGTAATTTTGGCCAATGCTTTTGCCTCTATCCATTTGCTGAAATAGTCAATCATGACTATAATATATCGACGTTGTCCACTTGCCATAGGGAAAGGCCCAATCAAATCCATTCCCCAAACTGCAAACGGCCATGGAGTTGCTATCGACTTGAGTTGTTGAGCCGGCTGATTTTGGAGAGGAGCGAACTTCTGGCACTTTACACATTTCTTAGCAAATTTTTCCGCATCTTTCCTCATTTGAGGCCAAAAATACCCTTGCCTTAGAATTCTTTTTTCCAACGTTCTAGCTCCAGAGTGACTTCCACATTCTCCAGAATGGACCTCCTGAAGGACCGCTGGAATTTCCTCCTCTGAAACACATCGTGCTAATGGTGAAAGGAAAGTTCTTCTATAAAGCACTCCTGCAACAAGATAATAGTTAGCTGCTTTCCGTTTAAACCTTTTCCTATCCTTTATTGATGAATGGAGCTCTCCAGTTGAAAGATAAAGAACAAACGGATCCATCCAAGATGGACGTTGATCAATCTCCATGACCTCTCCTTCTTCAATCGCCGGGCGAAACAACTCCGAAGTTGTTCCTCCTGAGAGAAGCCCAAACTTTGCCAACTCGTCTGCTTCCACGTTCTCACCTCTTGGAATATGATTGATGGTAAAGCTTTTGAATTTCCCAACCTCAATTTTTACCAGAGTTAAATACTGCTTTAAAATACTATCTCTAGTCTCGAAAATCCCATTTACTTGAGAAGCCATCACCAAAGAATCTGTGAAAACTTTGACATCGTCAATCCCCAGCTCCCTGGCAAACTTGAGACCGGCTAGCAAAGCCTCATATTCCGCTTGATTGTTTGTTACTTGAAAATAGAACTTCAGTGCTTGATCAAGCCTTACTCCATTTGGGTTGATTAAGATAACTCCTGCTCCGGAAAAATTTTTCCCTGAGGATCCATCCACAAAGATTTTCCAGGCAAGGGGCACTCTGACCCCCTTCTGCGACTCAACTTCTTTAGCATCCACCATGAAGTCCGCTAAGACTTGAGCTTTGATTGCCATTCTTGGAACATAGGATATGTCAAACTCACTGAGCTCTATTGCCCACTTTGCCAATCTGCCTGAATGCTCCGGCTTCTCCAAGACACTCTTTAATGGAAGGTCAGTGACAACTAAAATCGAATGAGCTTGAAAATACGGTCTTAGTCTTCTTGCTGAAATTACGAGCATTAAGGCTAGCTTCTCTAGGATTGGATATCGAGTCTCTGCATTCTTCAAAATTCGGCTTACATAGTAAACTGGAAATTGTTTCTTTTTCTCTTCTCTGACCAAAACAGAGCTTATAGCATCGGCGCCAACTCCCAAATACAGGAAAAGATCTTCCCCTTCTTGCGGGCTTTGGAGCAGAGGAATTGACGTTAACTGCTTTTTAAGCTGACTGAAAGCATCATCACACTCTTGAGTCCATTCAAACTTGGCCCCTCCCCGGAGGGTCTTAAAGAAAGGTGCACTTTTATCCCCTGACCGGGAGATGAATCGACTCAAGCCTGCCATTCTCCCTCCCAACTGTTGAACTTCTTTTGGGGTTTTGTGAGGTGGCATTTCCAAAATAGCTTTTACCTTGTCTGGATTGGGCTCTAACCCTTCTGGAGTGAGGAGATGACCCAAAAATTTACCTTTGTTTGCTCCAAAAATGCACTTCAATGGATTCAACCTCATATTGAAAATTCGTAAGGTTGCAAAAGTTTCCGAGAGATCTTCGAGATGAGAGGAGAAGGATTTGCTTTTCACCAAGAGGTCATCGACATACACCTCAAGGTTCCTTGCCTTCTGACTTTTGAAAACTGTATCCATCATTTTTTGGTAAGTTGCTCCAGCATTTTTCAACCCGAAAGGCATCACGAGATAACAGAAGCAACCATCATTTGTGATAAACGAAGTATGCGGTATATCCGGTTTATGCATCCTGATTTGGTGGTAACCTGAAAAAGCATCTAAAAAACTCATAAAAGAATAACCTACCGCAGAATCCACTAAAGAATCTATTTGAGGCAAGGGATAGCAATCCTTGGGGCAAGCTTTATTGAGTTTGGTAAAATCGACACACATCCTCCACTTTCCACCTGGCTTAGTTACCATTACAACGTTCGACACCCACTCCGGATACTGGATCGGTTGAATGAACTTTGCCTTCAGAAGCTTCTCTACCTCTTCACGGATAGGTTGAGCCAGAGTAGTTGCAACAGTTCTCTTCTTCTGCTGGACCGGAATGACGTTTGGACTAATGTTGTGGTGATGACAAGCAACATCCGGATTCACTCCAGGCATGTCGTCTGCCGACCAAGCGAAGATGTCTAAATTTTGCAGGAGACAAGGGATGAGCTGACTCTTGTCGGCTTCAGATAATTCAGCGTTGATGGAGAGGCTCTTGCTCTCATCTTCCTCGCTGATCTGAACATTTTGAGTTGCTTGGGCAGGTTCCAAGCGGACTCCGTCTCTCGCATCCTCCACTTCTTCTGCAGTTTGAACTTGTTCAGGAACTTCAATGGATTCAGTCATCATAACTTACTGGGGTGGAGAAGACATGATCATGTTGACCGTCTTTACATAGCATTCTCTAGCTTTCCTGGGGTCGCTCCTGATTCGATGTTGTTTGCCATTCAAGGCGAACTTCATCGCTTGATGATAAGTGGAGACAATGGCTTGATACCCGTTCAGAAAAGGTCTCCCGAAAATTGCGTTGTAGCTACTGGGAGCATCAACGACTATAAATTTGACCAGCCTTACTATTCCTCCAAGAATCACGGAGAGGGTAACGAGCCCTTCAACTTCTTTCTTTTCTCCTGAAAAACCATAAAGAGGCCCTTCAGTTGGTAGGAGAGGTTTACCTGTCTTTAATGCCTCAAAGGCAGGCTTAAAAAGCACATTGACTGAGCTCCCCGTATCTACTAGAATTTTTTTCACCGTATAGTTTTCGATCACAGCTTTGATGACGACTGCATCATCAAAGGGATTCGCGGTCTGAGGAAGATCTTCATCTCCAAAAGTGACCGTCCCTCGAATCGGAGCCGAAGAAGTAGCGGCAACCTCTGATTGATAAACTCTCTTCAGACTTGCCTTTCTTGAGGACTCCGGGCCTGCGCCCCCATGGATGCAGAAAAGGTTGCCCAAGGCACCCTCATCATTAGCGTCTACACATTCGCTGGGAAAACCGATGTTGCCCAGATGGCCAACATCATCTACTTCCTCGCACTCCCAATGGACTTCTGCTACCTCCTTGGCCTTGGAGGTTGAAGCTTTGGCAGAGTCATTCTTTTGAATGAGATCAAGGAGCTTCCCCTCCTTTAATAGTTTCTCTAAAAATAGGCGGAGAGCTCTACAGTCTTCTGTCAAATGCCCCCTATCTCTGTGATACTCACAGTAGAGGGTTGGGTTTCTGGTTTTCGGATCAGAATTCAGCGGAGCTGGCCTCTTAAAAAAGGGCTGTTTCTGAAGAACTTGCAGCACTTCATTCATAGAAACACCAAAGTCCGTGAAGGACTCTTGGGATTCATTATAAAGTGAAGGAATGGGTAGAAGAGGAGGTTGAGTATACTGGATCTGGTGGATGGGGGTGACTTGCGGAGCAGGAGTAGCAGGAGTTTGAAGAAATGAATTTTGAGGTGGGAAAAATTGATTACCTCGGTTGAAGCGGTTGTTGCGGTAATTCTTACCTCTTGGAGCTGGAGGCGGAAGCTCTTGTTTAGTTTTTGAGGAAGATGGAGCAGGATAGAATCCCGCAGAGCCTTTCTGAGTGGCTCTGTTGGTCAGATTGCTCACATAGGTGGGGTTGTTGATCTCCCCTTCTATATAGCGATTGGCGATGCTGATCAGCTCCTGATAGGAGCCAGGCTCTTTGGTTGTGACTTTGAACTTCAGAGGACCTTCCTGCAGGCCGCTGATCAAAGCCACCATATAGAGCTCGGGATCCATGTCTCTGACCCCCAGGATCTCTTTCTGAAAACGTTCAACGAAATGCGCTGCAGTTTCGTTGTCCCCTTGCCTGATCTTGAAGAGGGTCGCAGGACCACTCTTCCTTTTTTTGCAGTGGCGAACCTCAGGAGGAGCTCTTGCCTTAGGGCAGCAAAGCTTGGGATAGACTGACAAGGAAGCTTATAGAACCATTCCATGGCTGACCCATCGAAGGAGGTGACCATCAGCTTGCACCTCACTCCATCTGAAATGTTCCTGAGAGCCACGGCAGACTCGAAGGCTTGAAGATGACACATGGGGTCGGTCTCTCCCATATACACTGGGAGTCGAGGTTCTCTGAACCCGTGAGGAATGGGATCCCGACGAATTTCATCGGTAAAGGGGGAGGGCTCCCCTAATTCAGAAGGCCCCAGAGGAGGTAAAAAGGAAGTAGGAGGAGCCTGAGGGTAAGCAAACCCTTCTTCAAAATTCAGGGTCTGAGCCGGAGGCCCCTGGGCTGCGGCTCGGAAGGAATTATGACGAGCGGCGAACTCCTCATGCTGAGATCGCTGAGGAGCTGCGGGCTGGAAAACGGGATGATCGCTATGGTGACCGCTTGCCACTCGGTCAGGAGTAGCGATCTGAGAGGCTTGAGGAAGGATTTTCTGGGAGATCGCGGCCAGAACCTGGTTCATGGCCTCAATCTGTTTCGCGGACTCCTGCTGAGTCCGGACAACTTCTTGTCGATCTCGAGTGGCCTCCTGCTGAGACCACGCGATCTCTTGCTGAACAGCGGCAGCGTCCTGCCTAGCTCGGGCGGCCTCGCGAAGAGCCTGCTCTACGCGAAGCTCGAAGCGGCGCTCCATCGCCTCTAACGGATTGTGATCGGAAGGGGGAACACTGGGAGACCGCAAGGGACGACCTCTACGGCGATCAGCCATCTTGGAAGTCTAAGATTCACCTGACACTTCGAATATGAAGGTCGCGTGTTCGTTCTGTTGGTGCCAAAAATGGTACCTCCAAAATTCGCACTAAAGGGGACGAGAGAAAACTGCGAAGTGCAGGTTACTAAGACAGAAGATGTTGGAAAAAAAAGAGAAGGCGATCGTAAAATGGTGATCACGAAAAAATGAGACCGCTTACACAAGTTGTAAGCTGGAGCCTCCCAATCCAGTCCCCTTTCTGGTACCCCTACCCCTCTATTTATAGACGAGGGGGCTGCCCAAACGGGCAGAATGATAAACTACGGGCTGCCCGGGATACAGGAGAGCCGGGCAGGGAGAAGAGGTGCAAATAACAAAGATAAGAAAAAACGATCAGACCGCCCAAACTAACGGTCTTCACTGTGCTGACCGCTTGGTACTTAGAAAATCCTGGTTGAGAAGGCATCTGCCGATCTGGGCGATCACCTTATTCGAGACCGCTGAGACCGGGAAAATTGAGCAATGAGAGGAGGTCGCGGGCTTTCTGGGCAAACAGAAATTTCCTAAGATCTTAACGTTAAAAGAGAATATAATAAAACTCTAGAGAAGTTTAGCCAATTTACCACAAAGTGAAGCTATTTAAAATTAAAATGAGAAGTAATGCTAAATAAATTCTCTAATTGAATTAAAAACATAAAATGTTTCTTAAAACTAAATTACTTCAAATTTAAGTTTAACAAATTCTGATAAAACAAAATATTAGCTAAGTTAAAAATGTAAGAATACTTATAATCAACCCTCAAACTAGATTTCTAGAAAGATAAAACACAAGGCAAGGCATATTTATCATTATTACTATTATATAATAATAAATATTTTATTAGTTCCTGGACTTCCCAAAGTCAACCCGGTGAAGGGCTCGCAAGGTACTAGAGGCTGTGATGGGAATTCAAGCCCAAAGCGTCCTTTCCAAGAAATAAGATTTTTATTATATTATTTTTTTCAAAAGGAAAAAAAATAATGAATGCTAAGCTACACCCTCATACTTAAAATTAAACATTGTCCCCAATGTTTAAGACTAAGGATGAAGAATACGTGAAAGGGAAATGCATAAAAAAATGCATGAACATTTAAAGATAAGCAAGGGGTGCCTCCCAAGAGCGCTTTCTTTTTCCCGTCTTTAAGCTAGACGGTTATTGTTAGCTAAACGTAAATTGAAAAGAGAAGTGCACATGCAACTCCCTTAATTCACATTTAGTTGAATGTGTCGTCATCAGTCGTCCGACAACTCCTCCATTTATCATGTGATTCTCCTTTTGTTCTTGAATTTGAATATGTAAATCCAAATCACCTTTACATACCTGAGGTGATTTGGACACATAAAGATGAGCGGCATATGGATCATTGATTATTTGGGGTGGCAACGGCTCATCTTCAACCTGAAAATTATTAGTATAAAGAGAATCACAAATAAAGGGGTCAGAAAATTTTTCGCAAGGAGGAGGTGCTTGCAAAAATATATGATAAAGCTCCGGTTGTTTATTTTCTAAAATAAAATATTCTTTAGAAGAATCTAGTGCAATATCAAGCGGAATAAAATTTTCGGACACAACGTTTTCATGAATTTTTGGTTGAATAGAGGAATTTTGCAAAAATTCATGACAAACAAAAGATGATCCAGGTAGAATAGGGGAAGAAACATGTTCTTCTTCTATTTCATCTGGGGTGCCCATAACATTAAAAAATAATTTTTCTTCATTTTCGGTAAAAGAAATTATGGGATTACATGAAACCACATGTTCCTCCATAACTAAATTATCCAATGATGGAGAAAAAACACTAGACAAAATAATGTTCTCATCTAAATTTTTGGGCAGAGTATCGAATTGAATTGGATGAAATTCCCCAAAATTAGAGTACAAAACTTGCGGCGCAAAAGAGGAAGAACAAAAATTTGGATCTAAAGATTCATCTTCATTGTTCTGAAAACTATCCGGGTGAGCTTGCCACCAAGAATAATCTACTTCAGAGCTAGAAGAGAAATTATTAAAAACCGAATAATTATTCTCGTGAAAATTAGAAAAAACATTTTCATCAAAGTTGGAAAAATTATTGTTTTGAAAAGAGGAAAAATTATGATCGTAATTATTATCAAAATTATTTGCATAAGATTGAGAAAAATCATTTTCATAATATAAATTTTGAAAATTAGAATGAAAATCACTTTGATGAGGCGCACCACAATAATTATAACTATTATGGCGCTTTCGTTCGGCTTCCAAAAGATTAACTTGGTTTTGAAGCTCGACAACTTTTACGGCCAAATCAGAAAACCTCATTTAATAAAAAAAAATAAAACAACCTTCACTTAAATGAATGGAATTTTATAATATTATTATAATATAAAAAAAATTATATAATTTTTTTTCAAAAAGCGGGTTAAGTTAGTCCCGGACTTCCCGAGGTCTACCCTGTGAAGGGTTCGCAAGGTACTAGGAGATGAGATGGGAGTTCAAGCCCAAATCTCCCTTTCCGAGAATTTAAATTACGCCTTTTAAGTTTTTTAAAAAATTTAAGAGAAGGGGGAGAAGAAAGAGAACGATAAAATTAATAGATATTTCTTTTTTTGTAATATCAACCGTGTTCCCCAGCAACAGCGCCAAAAACTTGATGTTGCTGAAACTATATCTGCAAACGACAACGACAAGTGTACCGTATCGAATGAAGTATAGGTTATGAAAACCAAGGTCATATTAGACTCGGGGTGGTTGAATACTCTTACTTCGGAAAATCTCTATTATTTTATCAATAGAACTTTGATTGGTTTTGCAGAAGAGGAATAAAAATAATGATTAAAATAATAACAAGAACAATTAGCACTCGATCTTTGAATCACCTCGGAGATAAAAATAAGAAAAATGAATTGAATCGCATTCTCTTACTAAAATAACTTTGACCGTGGGGATTCCTGAATTATGAACGTACCTTGGGCCGAGGATACGCCTAACTAAGATTAGGAAATAACAACCGAATTCTCATTCTATAGTCGATAACCTAATACTCGCTTTATGAGGTGAATCCCGCTATTGGATTTTACTCCAATCCGGAAGGGTAACATCGTCCTCTCTCGAAGATTGCATTCTACTCTTCTTTATCCTTGAGTGATTGATTCATCTTACGAGCCTCTCGGTTAACTAAAGAACGAAAACACGAACAAGAATTATATATCGAAAATATAATCTCGTTATCTTAAAATCAAGGATAAATCTTAACCTTTTTAGAAAAGATAAAGAGCAATTCTAAATTAGTTCAAAACTTTTATTATTCCTTGGATCATCTCGATCGAGTACTAATAATATTTTAGTTACTCATGGAGATGGAGGAATCAAAAGAAATAAAAGAATACATGAAGAAGGAAGAAGAGAATGAGAGAAATAAGAACTATTTTATTAGTTGATGCAAAGGGAATTACAAACTAAGAATTGAAAGTTACAACTATTGAATTGAAAACTACAAGTACAAGATTAAAGAGAAATATAAGAAACTACTTAAAACAGGAAAATGATATAAGAAATGAAGAGTCTAAGTCCTCAAAAAATTCGTCTTTGATCAGCTGGAGAAGCTCCTTTTAAATAGCTGAAAATTTGGTGTTACACGCCCTTGGTCACGTGACCAAGGGGCGTGTAAGGGGCGTGATCGAAGCAGCAGCGGAGAGGGCACCTTCTGGAGTATTTGATGGTGTTACATGCGTGTCTCGCCCCTAGGTCACGCCCATGACCTGGAGGCGTGTAACTTTAAAATAGGCTACTGGCGGGAAGCTTCGGCGGGAAGTGGCGCGGGATGAGTCACTCCCGTGTACTGGATGACACGCCCCCTAGTCACGGGCCTGACCTGGGGCGTGTAACTTTAATTGACATGGCATGCTGATCTAGATGCTTGTGGCGGGTCGCGGCCGTGACACTGGGCCACGCCCGTGACTTGGGGGCGTGTACTTGGCGAATCTCCACGGAATGACCCCGGGGTGGCGGAAACATGCCTGGAACACCTCGTAGGTTACACCCCCATTGGTCACGCCCGTGACTTTGGGCGTGTACTTGCACTTTTCCTCAAAATGCCCTGAAAACCTGAAAACAAGAAAAGCTTAAGTTAGTTTATGAAATCAAAAAGGGAATGATTTATATGATATAATTCATATAATTTATATCATTTCATATTAAAACTATATTAAAACTATACTAAAAGATGAGTATATAAACTACTCATCAGCACTCCAGGAGCGATTCATGCAGATCCGGCAAGGAGAGAGGATGGTACCGGAGTACCAGCGAGAGTTCATCCACTGGCCCATTTTGCCGGGACCTTGGCAGTTACAGACAGAGATAGAGCGACTAGATTCTATCGAGGACTACGAGACGATCTTCGACAGGCTTTGATCATGATCTCCCAGTCGACCATTCAAACGATCGCCTCTCACGCTGCAGCTTTAGAGATGGATCAGAGGATGGTGGACCAGCAACGAAGGGGACCCATGGATGTTCCCCTGGCTCAGGGCCGAGGGGGAGGAGTAGGCCCTCGCAGAAAGGATCGAGATAATAGACAGCGTCAGCGCCACCAGCCATATAGGCAGGCACCCCAGCCCCGACCGCCACCTCCAGCCCCAGCACCTCAGCCCTCCCTAGCCACACGATGAGATCCCCCCTTTGCAGGGAACTGCTACCTTTGCCAGCAGCTGATGAGTACTTTTTGTACTCATCTTTTAATTAAAGTTTAATATATTTTTAATGTGAAATTATATAGTTTTTATGCTTTTCTTATTAAAATTATTATCTTTTCAATTTTATAAACTAAGTTAAGCTTTTTTGTGTATTTCAGGTTTTTTGGACGCATTGGACAAAAACTTCAAGTACACGCCCAAGGTCACGGGCGTGACCATGGGCGTGTAACCTGCGCGGTGTTCCAGACCTATTTCCGCCACCACGGGTGCGTTCCGTGAAGAATTTGCCAAGTACACGCAACAAGTCACGGGCGTGACCCAATGTCACAGCCGCGACTCACTGCAAGCATCCAAAATCAGCCTGCCACGTCAATTAAATTTATACGCCCCAGGTCACGGGCGTGACCAGGGGCGTGACTCAATGACACGGGCGTGACACATCCCGCACCACTCCCCGCTTCTTCCCGCTGAGGATTCCCGTCAGCAGCATGTTTTGAAGGTTACACGTCCTAGGTCACGGGCGTGACCTAGGGCGTGACACACAAATTTTGTCAGCATTAAAGCCAGACTGCGCCCTTTCCGCTCCGAGATGATCGCGCGCCTTACACGCCCTTGGTCACGGGCGTGACCGAGGGCGTGTACCCAGAATTTTCAGCTATAAAAAGGCAGCTCCTCCAGATTATTTGACACACATTGTATTGGAGTCCAAGCCTCCATTTTCTTGCTTTATTTCTGAGTTTTTAAGTATTCTAGCGTTACTTTTCTTTGCACTTGTAATTTCTCTTTCAATAGTTGTAATCCTTTTTCTTGAAGTAATAAAATAATTATTGTTCTATTCATCCATTCTTCCATCTCTCTTTTCATTAGTTATAATCTTCTAGTTGAGTTCCTTTTCTTATTACAACCGAATCAAAAGTACTTTTTGATAGAACAATAGTGATCGTCTTGAGTAAGAGTAATTAACGCGCCCGGATTTTTATACGACCTTGGTTTTTTTTATAAGCCTATACTACATCCGACACGGTACACTTGCCGTTGTTGTTTGCAAGCATAGTTTTGCCCCATCAAGTTTTTGGCGCTGTTGCCGGGGATCTGAGTTGATATTTCGAAAAAGAATATCTATTGATTTTATCATTCTCTTTCTTCTCCTCCTTCTCTTTAAATTTTAAAAAAAAAATCTTAAAAAGCGTAATCTAAATTCTCGAAAAGGACGCTTTGGGCTTGAATTCCCATCAAAGCCTCTAGTACCTTGCGAGCCCTTCACCGGGTTGACCTTGGGAAGTCAGGGACTAATTTAACCCGCTTTTTGAAAAAAATTTATATAATAATTTTTTTTTAAAATTCCATTCATTTGAGTAAAGGTTGTTTCCTTTTTATTTTTTATTATGCAATCACTTGAATTGGCCGTAAAAGTTGCTGAGCTTCAAAGCCAAGTATATCTTTTGGAAGCGGCATAAAAATGCTAAAATTGATGTTATTATTGTAATGCGCCTCATCAAAGTGAGGAATGTTATTTACATTCATATGCACAAAATAATTATTATGAAAATAATTATCCTCAATATTATGCAAATAATTTTGATAATAATTACGATCATAATTTTTCATCTTTTAATGAAAATAATTTTTCAAACTTTGATGAAAATAATTTTTCTAATTTTAATGAGAACAAAATTTTTGGCATTTAATAATAGTTCTTCTAGCTCCGAAGTTGATTATTCTTGGTGGCAAGCTCACCAGGATAATTCTCGGAGCGACGAAGATAAATATTTAGACACAAATTTTTGTTTTTCTTCTTATACACCGCAGTTTTCGTTCTCTAATTTGGGGGAAATTCCGCAGAATCAAATAGATACTTCCCCCCAAAATATAGAGGAAAATAATTTTTCTAATTTTCACGAGAATAATTTTTCAGCCTCTAATAATTTTTGTTCTAGCCCCGAAGTAGATTATTCTTGGTGGCAAGGTCACCCGGATAGCTCTGGAGCGATGGAGATAAATCTTTCGATCTGAATTCTTGTTCATCTTCTTTTACGCCGCAATTTTCGTACTCTAATTTTGGGGAATTTCCGCTTTTTCAATTTGATACTCCACCCCAGAATTTAGATGAGAATTTTCTTTCTTCTAGTGTTTTTTCCTCGTCTTTGAAAAATTTAGTTATAGAGGAACATGATTGCTCATGTACTCCCATAGTTTCTTTTCCCAAATATGAAGAAAAATTCTCTTACCAAGAAATTCTTAATGTTTTGGGCACCCTGGATGAAATAGAAGAAGAACAAGTTTCTTCCCCTACTTCACCCGGATCTTATTTCCTTTATCATGAATTTTCGCAAATCTCTTCTATTTTAATTCAACCGAAAATTCATGAAAATTTTGGGTCCGAAAATTTTATCCCGCTTGGTAATACACTAGATTTCTCTAATGAAAATTTTATTTTAGAAAAGGAACAACCGGAGCTTAATTTTATATTTTCGCGAGCGCCTCCTCCTTGCGAAAAATTATCTGAATCGTTTATTTGTGATTCTTTATACACTAACAATTTTTAGGTTGAAGATGAGTCATTGCTACCCCAAATAATCGACGATCCATATGCCGCTCATCTGTATGAATTCAAATCACCTCAGTTATGTATAGGTGATTTGGATTTGCAAATTCAAAATCAAAGACAAACAAAAAATCACATGTTAAGCGGAGGAGTAGTCGTGCGACTGACGCCGACACATTCACCTACGCGTGAATTAGGGGAGTTGCCTGTCCACTTCTCTTTTTATTTTCCTTTTTCCTAACACTAACCGTCTAGCTTAAAAACGGGAAAAAGAAAGCGCTATTGGGAGGCACCCCTTGCTTATCTTAAATTTATGTATTTTTCATAAAGTTTCTTTTCTTTCAAGTGTTCTTCATACTTAGTTTTAAACATTGGGGACAATGTTTAATTTTAAGTATGGGGGTGTAGCATTGCTTTCTTTGAATTTCTATTTATTTGAAAAAAAAATATATATAAATATTTTCTATCTAATAAAAATAAAATTTCTTGGAAATGATGCTTTGGCCTTGAATTTCCATCACAGCCTCTAGTACCTTGCGAGCCCTTCACCGGGTTGACCTTGGGAAGTCCAAGAAGAAAAAATTATATAAATATTTTTTTTGCTGAATTTTTATACTTACTCATTTGCAAAATCCTTAGTAGATTTGCTTTTGTTTAGTGTAGTAGGGAATTTTTATACTTCATTAGATTTTGAATTTTGGAATAAAATTGTTGACTCATGCAGTGTTCCTAGTTAAACGCACGCGTTTGTAGAATTCTATGTCAAATTAACTATTCAGCATAAAATTAGATTTATGTTTTTCTCACTGCGAAAAAACAATTCTTGTTTTACTTTTACCTTGAATCCGGTAGAATCTGTGAATAAATTCAAGTGAGTATGTAGAAGCTTACTAGAGAAAAATTACACATTTTTGAACGGAAGGGTATTCTTTCTCGACGGCTAGAACTTGCCTCTAGCGATTCTCGAAGCATTTACATAGGTTTGTCATAGTTTTTAGAAGTGATTTAGGCCACATTTTGGTCGTTTGTGCCTGTTTGCCCATCTTTTTAAATTTTTCATTGCTTAAACACTTTGGGCATTACCTTATTTCCTTTGCTACCTCCACATTTCATTTTCACCAAAGCCAAAACATCCAGCCCATGATCACACTAAATATTTGAGATTTATTAAAATTCTGCAATGGATTCAATTATGAAAATAAGGAAATTACAACGTCTTATTCGGAGCTATTATGAAAAAAAAGGGATATAAAAAAATATATATGAAAAATTATTGGTCAACTGTGAAAATATATATATATATATAAGTATTCATGGCCTCATTTTTGAAAAATATGAGAGTTTTGCTTCATAACAACTCTTATGCGAGGTTTAAATTTTTTCATAATTTTGGGAAACTCTCACCTTGGTCTAGTGTGATCCTTAGCCGTCATATTCTATCTTTTTGATTTCCAAATCCAAATCATATACCTAAGCCAAGTTTCACTCCTAATGAAAGCCCTTTTGATCTTTAAGCTATAACATTATACTTGCGTAGTGGAGAGAGTTCGACCGGGCAAGCCTATGGTCGTCGTCATTGATGGACTTCATTGGAGGCTATCCCGAAACTCAATTTTGGGTAATATTGACCTTAGAAAACACGCTACCCGCTCCCTGAATAGCATTCGAGAATTTGCCGAACTTTCAATTTAAAAGTAAAAGCAATTTGTTAATTCGCATTGCTGAAAATTATAAGCTAATCATTATGCTGAATAGATCTTTCAACTAGGATCTCTACACGTAGGCGTAAGACTTCGCGTTTTTATTCCTTGAGTTCAAATTTCTTTTCTAGTATTTAAATTTTTCTACTCCTATGAAAAGTTGTTTGCTCGGGACTAGCAAACGAGTAAGTATGGGGGTGTTTGATGAGTACTTTTTGTACTCATCTTTTAATTTAAGTTTAATATATTTTTAATGTGAAATTATATAGTTTTTATGCTTTTCTTATTAAAATTATTATCTTTTCAATTTTATAAACTAAGTTAAGCTTTTTTGTGTATTTCAGGTTTTTTTGGACGCATTGGACAAAAACTTCAAGTACACGCCCAAGGTCACGGGCGTGACCATGGGCGTGTAACCTGCGCGGTGTTCCAGACCTATTTCTGCCACCACGGATGCGTTCTGTGAATAATTTGCCAATACACGCCCCAGGTCACGGGCGCGACCAAGGGCGTGACCCAATGTCACGGCCGCGACTCGCCGCAAGCATCCAGAATCAGCCTGTCACGTCAATTAAATTTACACGCCCCAGGTCATGGGCGTGACCAGGGGCGTGACTCAATGTCACGGGCGTGACTCATCCCGTGCCACTCCCCGCTTCTTCCCGCTGAAGATTCCCGCCAGCAGCACGTTTTGAAGGTTACAAGCCCTAGGTCACGGGCATGACCTAGGGCATGACACACAAATTTTGTCAGCATTAAAGCCAGACTGCGCCCTTTCCGCTCTGAGATGATCGCGCGCCTTACACGCCCTTGGTCACGGGCGTGACCGAGGGCGTGTACCCAGAATTTTCAGCTATAAAAAGGCAGCTCCTCCAGATTATTTGACACACATTGTATTGGAGTCCAAGCCTCCATTTTCTTGCTTCATTTCCGAGTTTTTAAGTATTCTAGCTTTACTTTTCTTTGCACTTGTAATTTCTCTTTCAATAGTTGTAATCCTTTTTCTTGAAGTAATAAAATTATTATTGTTCTATTCATCCATTCTTCCATCTCTCTTTTCATTAGTCATAATCTTCTAGTTGAGTTCCTTTTCTTATTGCAACCGAATCAAAAGTACTTTTTGATAGAACAATAGAGATCGTCTTGAGTAAGAGTAATCAACACGCCCGTATTTTTATACGACCTTGGTTTTTTTATAAGCCTATACTACATCCGACACGGTACACTTGTCGTTGTTGTTTGCAAGCATAGTTTTGCCCCATCAGCAGCCCGGGCACATACGAGCTTTCAGCCCTCAGGCTATAGGTAGGCCCGTCCTAGGAGCAGTGTAGGGAGACGCAGAGTGAGGACGAGGATGAGGTGGACACAGAGGACGACCTACAGGCAGAATGGGCCAGGCCAGACAGGGCAGAGCAGCGCCGCTCGAGGCATATGCTTTAGATCTCCAGCACGGCCCTGCACCAGATGTAGTGATAGGTATCTATTTTCATTAGCCACGATATCCTAGGAGGATGATATAGTAGAAATATATGATGTAGTCTTTTGTTTAGCTTGTGTAATTAGTACTCATGTATATCTGTAAAGAGCATATGATCATAGTATATATATATATATTATGAGGTTTACTTCTGGTAGAAGGTCAACCCACTAAAATGTTTTTTGATACCGGTGCCACGCATTCCTTCGTCGCACAGAACTTCATCGCAGACAAAGGAAACACCGTACTATCATCTGGAATGTCGATACGAATATGACTCCCTGATGGATCAGACATGACGTCCAAAGAGAAGTGCTCCTTCCAAGCAACACAAGGAGACGTAGAATTCGAAGTCAACGCAACCATTCTAGCGATAACCGAATTGGACATCATTTTAGGAATGGATTGGTTGGTCGAGCACAGTGCCCAAATCAATTGTTCGACTCGAGAGATCCACATTCGGAACCCAAATGGGCAGTCTATCACCCTAACAGGTATACCCTATGTCACCCGCATTATCTTGCAATCTGACGAAAGGATGAGATGTACCTAATCTACTTCGAGATGGAAGACAAGACGCTAGTGCTCTCTAGAGTACCCATAATTCGAGACATCCAGACGTCTTTCGAGAATTCCTTCCCGGGTTGCCCCCGCAATGGGAAGTGGACTTCCAGAGTGAACTTGCTCATGGAGCTCGACCAGTGTCCCGAGCACCCCACCGAATGGCCCCAAGGGAACTAGCCGAGCTTAAGATACAATTACAAGAGCTAATTGACGCAGGTTTCGTTCGTCTAAGTACCTCGCCCTGGGGAGCTCCAGTACTATTTGTGAAAAAGAAGGATGGATCCCTGCGTCTCTGTATCGACTACATGGAACTAAATAAACTCACTATCCAAAATACCTATCCCCTACCCAGGATAGATGAATTATTCGATCAATTACAAGGCGCGTCCGTCTTCTCCAAAATGGATTTAAGGTCCGGCTATTATCAACTCCGAGTATGAGAAGAAGATATCCCCAAGACCGCTTTCAGCTCCCGCTATGGACTTTACGAATTTATGGTAATGCCGTTTGGGCTGACCAATGCCCCATCCGCCTTCATGGATCTAATGAATAAAGTGTTTGAACCCTTCCTAGACCACTTTGTGATAGTCTTTATAGATGATATACTCATCTATTCGAAGAGTAAGACCGATCATTCCAGGCATCTCCAAATAGTTTTGCGCAAGTTAAGGGAACATTCGCTCTTCGCTAAGTTTAGCAAGTGTGAATTTTGGATGAAGGAAGTTGGTTTCCTTGGGCATACGATCAACAAGAACGGGGAAGCGGTAGACCAAGCCAAGGTGCAAGTTGTGCGAGACTAGCCGCCACTTAAGTCAGCAGCAGATATCAGAAGCTTCCTTGGCCTCGCCGGCTACTACCGCAAGTTTGTAGAAGGTTTCTCTAAAATTTCCTTGCCCCTCACCTCCCTCACCAAAAAGGATACAACATTCCAGTGGACTCCCAAATGCGAAGCAGCGTTCGTAGAACTAAAGAACCGACTAATATTGGCTCCTTTTCTGACACTCCCCTCAGGAACTAAGGGCTTCCAAATCTACGCCGACGCATCGTTGAAAGGGTTGGGAGCAGTACTAATGTAACACGGCAGGGTAGTCGCCTACTCCTCACGACAGCTGAAGCCTCACGAACTAAACTACGCAACACGTTACTTGGAACTGGGAGCGGTAGTATTTGCACTAAAAGCCTGGAGGCATTACCTCTGCGGAGTAAGATGCGAGATCTTCTCCGACCACAAGAGCCTAAAATATATCTTCACCCAGAAAGAGCTAAATCTCTGACAGCGCCGGTGGTTGGAATTCCTGTGCGATTACGACTTCGCCCTCTAATACCACCCCGGTAAAGCCAATAAGGTTGCAGATGCCCTAAGTCGACAACCTCCGATAGCCGAAAATTGGCTAGAGATGATACCGGAAGAGTTAGTCAAGTCCTTGGAAGACTTGGATATCATCCTCATCACCCGTAGGAACCCGATGGATTACCAGGCCCAGCTCTACTGGATGGAGATACAGTGTGACTTCAGAGACAGAATACGAGAGGCCCAGAAGATCGATGTAGAAGCGGCCCCAATCATTCAGACTCTACAATACGGCGCTCAGGAAGACTACAATCTATGATGGCATCCTATAGTACAAACACCGCATATTCATTCCCTTTGTCGAAGGAATCCGGGAGGAGATACTACGCGAAGCACATCAATCAAGGTATTCGATACATCCGGGAGTAGTGAAAATGTATACAGATCTATGAAGAACGTTATACTGGCCAGGTATGAAGAAGGACGTCACCAATTATATAGCACACTGCCAGACCTGTCAAATGGTCAAGGCAGAATGTCGTAGCCCAGGAGGTTTACTACAACCCCTGCCCATACTAGAATGGAAGTTCGAAGATATTTCCATGGACTTCGTCCATGGCTTACCCCGATCTCGTGCAGGGAATGACTCAATATGGGTCGTAGTAGCCCACCTCACTAAAGTGGCCTGTTTTATCCCAAACAGACAAGGCGACGACGTCGACATATTAGCCCGGCTATTTATAGAACAAGTGGTCTGATTTCATGGGGTACCCAAGTAAATCGTGTCTGACCGCGACGGGGGCTTTACATCAAAAGAATGGAGGAGAGTGCAAGCTCATCTGGGAACCAGATTGACTTTTAGCACCGTCTTCCACCCCCAGACCGACGGGTAAACAGAAAGGACGAACCGGACGATGGAAGACCTTCTTTGATTATGCATAGTAGAACACAATGAACCTTGGGAGCAGTTACTGCCTTTGGTAGAATTCTCATACAATAACAGCTTCCAGGCAAGCATCAAGATGGCACCGTACGAGGCCCTCTACGGAAGACGCTGTCGAACACCACTATCATTGGCACAGGATGAGGACCCCAAAGCTTTAGGTTTCACCTACATAGATGATACCACAGCAGCTATAAGGTTAATTCGAGAACGAATGCTGGAGGCACAGAGCCGTCAGGCAAAATATTACGATGCACTTCATCGACTGGTGGAATTCAAGGTAGGAGACATGGTATTCTTGAAGATTAAGCCAATGCATGGGATATCCCGAATAATGAAGTAGAAAAAGTTGGATCCCCGCTACCTAGGCCCATATCAAGTCATAGAAAGGATTGGCCCTGTTGCATATAGGCTAGCTCTGCCAGTTTAACTGGGAAATCATCACGACGTATTCCACGTCTCCTCGCTAAGACGTGTCCTTCGCCAACAAGAGTAGCATCTTCTCGTGCCACCAATGGCAGTGCAATCTGACCGATCCGTCCAACTCAAACTGATGAGGATATTAGATTCCAAGATCAAGGAACTACGGAACAAAACCATCACGATGGTCAAGATCTTATGGTCAAACTGTGGAAGCGAGGAGTTTACCTGGGAACCAGAGATGCTCGTTCGGGAAAAATACATGGCACTCTTTCCCCAGGTATGTCCTTTTAACCCCCCCTACTTTAGGCAATTTTGATGATGAAAATCCCTTTATTTTTATTGGATTGTAACATCCCGACTTTTATTGGGTCACTAGACCCTAGTGAGCCCAATAAAAGTAGGCCCGAGCGATAGATAATGACCCATTATAGGATGGTGTACTAGGGGACTACGATTTGACTCCAGTCAGTTCCGTTAGACTCGTATAACCAATACGAGTGTAATGGAGCTCGTTCCATTCCGATCCGAGGTCGTTTGGAGAAAACGACCGTTTTTCGATATTGTTGGTGCCACAACTAAGTCATTTTGGTACAGGGACCAAATGTACCCCGATTTGACTCACGTTAGTTCCGTTAGACTCGTATAACCAATACGAGTGTTATTGAGCTCGATCCATTCTAATCCGAGGTCGTTTGGAGGAAAACGACCATTTTGGGTATTATTGCGCGCCCAACTAAGAAGTTGGGGTACAGTGACCAAATGTACCCCGATTTAACTTCCTTCAGTTCTGTTAGACTCGTATAACCGATACGAGTGTAATGGAGCTCGTTCCTTTCCGATCCGAGGTCGTTTCGAGAAAACGACCATTTTCGGTATTGTTGTGCGCCACAACTAAGTCATTGGGGGTACATTGACCAAATGTACCCCGATTTGACTTCCGTCAGTTCCGTTAGACTCGTATAACTGATACGAGTGTAATGGAGCTCGTTCCATTGCGATCCGAGGTCGTTTGGAGAAAACGATCGTTTTGGGTATTGTTGCGCGCTGCAACTAAGTCGTTGGGGTACAGTGACCAAATGTACCCCGATTTGACTTCCGTTGGTTCCATTAGACTTGTATAACTGATACGAGTGTAATGGAGATCGTTCCATTTCGATTTGAGGTCGTTTGGAGAAAACGACCGTTTTGGGTATTGTTGCGCGCCACAACTAAGTTGTTGGGGGTACGGTGACCGAATGTACTCCTATTCGACTTCTGTCAGTTTCGTTAGACTTGTATAGTCCACACGAACGTCACGGAACTCATTGACCGTCAATCCAAGGTCATACAGAGAATATGCCCATTTTGGATTATGCAGACCGCCTCGGTACAACGCACAAAATATGGAACGCACAAACTCAGAATCAGCCCTGGTAAAGCTTGGTGGACACTCGGGACCATGGAGGACCCCGCCCTAAGCTGACCATGGTAAACCCCCCCCCCCCCCCCCCCCCCCCCCTGCCCTAGCATGAAAATCTTTGGGAAAAGAAATGAAAGGGGGGAGGAGTGAGAATCTCCTCCCTCAAGGAGGGAGGGGGGTTGCCCATGAATAGGCAGCCCCCTGTTAAGGCAAGGGAGGGGGGGGGGAGAAAATATCTCCCCCCACCCATCCCTCCCTTTAACCCACGTGGGATAAAGGGAGGGAGAGGGAAGACCTCCTTCGTCCCTTATAAAAGGAGGGGCCCAACCTCCTTTCCTGAATGCACACCCCCCCCCCCCCCCTCAGCCCCCTCCTCCCCTACCAAGACCTCCTCCCCCTGCCGGCCAGCCCTCCCCTTCCCCTGTCGGAGCTCTTCCCAGCCGAACTGCCGCCACCACCTCCTCACCATGGCGAGCCACCCCTCCACTTCCCGAGCCCCTCCCCTACAGGTAGAGACCCTCTCCCTCCTCCCTCCTACTCCCCTAAGGCAGCCGGCCGCCTCCCCGTCGCCGGAGCGCCGCCAGCCCCACCCTAAACCTTGCCCAGGTTCAGGCGGTGGAAGGGCTGGCCGTGAACCTGCACCCCCAGCGCCGGTGGTGGCGCTGGGAAGCAGGTCCCCACCCGGGGACCCGAGCTCCGGCGGGAGGAGGCGGCAAGGCCGCCGGAGGATGCGCCTCTGATGAGTCTGGTTTATACAGTGATTTCCGACCTCATCTGGGTTTTTTTTAGTGTCATTGCACTTCAATTACTGTTCATATATGCTTATATTGATATCACGGCGTATCTGCGCTTTTGTGCAATCCTTTCCCCTTTGTGGCATGTTTTTCTTATATATTATTGTATGCCTGTGTTATGGATCCAGTGGTGTGCACGGATCGGGGTCATATGTATTTTTCCTGCAGGTCCTGGGATCGCGTGAACGTTCGGGATGGTGCGGGGCAATTTTTGGCCAAGAAAGCCTCTGATCGTGCACATTCCTTCGCGCACGATCAGGCGCACGACCAGTGGTCGTGCGTTAATTCCCTTCCCAGACAGAGCGTCTGCGCACGATCAGAGGATTCCTTCGCGCACGACCACTGGTCGTGCTCCCTTGACCGTGCGTTATTTGCCATCTTTTTCTTTGCTACAGGTTGACTGCGCACGGTCACAGGCATTCCTTCGCGCACGACCATTGGTCGTGCGCCACTGACCATGCGCAGTGTTTATTCTGCTCCGTATTTAAACTTCTGCTCCGCGAAATTAGGTATTCAGCACTATTTTGGGGCGCGATTTCTCCGCGCCAGTCCGCCGTTTCACCTCTCCAATTTCCTCCCATCCATTCCCCCCTTTGGGAAGGCTTCATCCATTGATCTTAAGGTCCATCTAGGATCCCGGAAGCATTCTCCGCCATCTACAGCCAGCATTCCATGAGGAGGACATCTCCATTGGGGGAAGTAGAAGTGACCCAGCTCTGAGAAGAAGACGGGATACGGTTGGAGGTAGTGACAACCTCTAAGCCCCGGAAGCAACCAAGGACTGAGCTCGGAGGAGGCGTGACGACCCCCCATTCCGACCAAGATCCACGGCGAGGCTTCTCATCTCGTGGTTCCTTCTACCCCTTCTCCTTTTTGATATGTACTCTTCATTGTTGGAATGAACTAAGTGAACCTCTATTTGTCTATGAATGGGAGTTTGTTTATGATCTTGTTCTTTACTTGATGCTGTGTTGTGATGCGCTCCGCCCCCGCTCCACTTACACACACACATTCTAGCACTCGCTCTAGCAAATGTTGGAAGCAATAGTGAAGAGGTGCCTTCAACCGTCAACTCTCGCATTTGCACTCACCTCATCCATTTGCTCACCGGCCATCCGCTAAGCGAAGCACGACATCGCGGCCGGCACTAAATCCATCCACCAAGCGACGCGGTGATTGCGACCCGCATAGTTTGTTTAGTTTTCTCATTCCTATTCTATAAAACCAATCAAAATCCCCCTGTTTTTGTTTAACTTAGAAACCCTCATAATTAATCTCCTAACAAGAAAATCGTACTACCCAACTTGCGGTCCTTTGAGAACGATATTCAGGGAGCTACTCCCTACTTTTATTGCTTGACAACGACCGGTGCACTGCCGTCGTACCGCATTTCGTGCCCGCTAATTAGCGGTGTGGAAATAGCGCGTCAAGTTTTTGGCGCCGTTGCCGGGGACTGCAAGCGTGTATGATTTGTCTTTCTTGGGAAATTAGTTTAAGGGTATTTTTGTTTTTGATATTTCTTTTTTTGGTGTAGTGTGCGCATGCGTAGACAACATCCTGGTGAATTTGCCACATTTGATCCTGAAATAGAGTGTACCCTACGGGCGCGTCTCCGTGCTGCCGCCACCATGGATGTCAATGGGGACCCGATCAATCCCGAGATGGGAGATGCACCAGGCGTTGGTCAGGCGGCCGACGAGAATGAAGTGGTTAGGTCGAGGCCGAGGACCATGAGAGATTACACCACGCCCACTGTGGGGAGTGTGTACCCCGGATTTGGCCCGGCTATTACTAACAACAATTTTGAGATAAAGCCGGCCATTCTGAATATGATCCGCAATAATGCCCAATTCTCCGGATTAACCAGTGAAGACCCCCATCTTCACCTAGCTGAATTTGCAGATATTTGCGATACATTTCGGTATGCAGGAATTGCTGATGAGACGGTGAAACTCAGGTTGTTTCCATTCTCCCTCCGCGACAAGGCGAAGACTTGGCTTCACACAATACCACCCGGCGCAGCTACCACCTGGGACGCTCTGCAGACAAAGTTTTTGGCAAAATTCCACCCGGTAGACAAGGTTGTAAACTTGCGGAGAGAAATCGCAACCTTCCGACAACACGATTAGGAGACCCTTGCGGAAGCATGGGATAGGTTCACGGACCTCCTCCGAAAGTGCCCTCAGCATGAGCTACAACCTTGGAGCTTAGTGGAAAATTTCTATTTTGCAATCGAGCCCAATTATAGAGCCATGATTGATGGTGCTGCAGGCGGGACCCTGATGAACCATACTCCCGAGGACGCACTGAGGATTCTCCGGGACACTGCCATTCATAGTTCGTTCTGGACTGCTGGAAGAAACGCTCCAAGGAATGCTCGTGGACTCTTTGAGGTGAGCACGTCAGGCGCATCTGCCGAGGTGGCGTCGGCGCCTTATGACAACGTCGTGCTACTTAAGAGGCCTGCCCTCACTCCTGCCCCAGTAATGGCCATTTCGTGTCAAGGATGTGGAAACCCCGGGCATCATGCATATGAGTGCCCCTCAGGTGAGCAACCTGCTGAATTAACTTTTGATGAAAGTGTAAATTATATGAATGATCAAAATCGGGGAGTACCATTTAACAACGCTTATAACCCGGCTGTGAGGAGTCACCCGAACTTCTCATGGAAACAAAACGTTTTTTAGCCAACGATGGCAAGGAGGCTTGCATCAATTTGATGCGCAAGCCTCCGGTAGCCAACCGAGGCCACCACAACCGGAGTTTGCTCAAAATGCACCACCGCAGAGGAAGAGCGCATTGGAAGAAATGATGGAAAAGTTTGTTGATCTTGCTCAAACAAATATGGCCAATCAAACTGCTTCAATGCGAAACTTGGAGACATTGCTAGGCCAATTGGCCCAGGTGCTCTCCGAGGGTACGCAAGGTGCTCTTCCAAGCAATACTGAAAAGAACCCACGGGAGCAAGGTAAAAGCATTGCTGACGCGGATGGTGGTCAAGTGAGCCCTTGCGTTGTTGAATGTACTATTAATAATATTGAGGTTTCCGCGCTTTGCGACTCTGGGGCATCTCGCAACATTCTTGCTCTGCAAGATGTTGAGAGATTGCACCTAACAATGAACTCTGAGGACCGGAAGTCGCTGGTGTTGGCTAATGGAGTGACTGTCGAAACTGAGGGCGAGATTCGTGAGGTCGTAGTAAACCTTAATGGGACGGCTGTAGTCACCGACTTTCAGATTCTAGGCCCCATGGAAAATGATTCCATGCCAATCCTGGGAGTTCCTTTTCTAAAGGAGAGTGGCGCAACCCTCAACATTGCCACGGGTTGCGTCACCCTACCTTCCAATGCGACAAACCTGTCAGGATCATCTTATCTTCCTAACCTCTCTATGAGTAAAAGTAAGTGCAGGTCCAATGAAGAAAAATCAGACTTTGACGTGAAGGATCCTAGAGAGGAGGAAAGTATCACTCTGATAGAAGAAAAAGAAAAGCAGCTCACAAATAAAGAGTTGGAGATAGAGAGGAAAAGCAGTAAGACCAAGGAGTGGGAAGACATGGGAGAAGGCGGAGCGATGAGCCTTACAAACAATGTTTTTATTCAAAACAAGAAATGTAAACAATCTAAACAGGTTCATTGGGCCGATCTACCCCTTTTTGAGGGTGCAGAAATGAATCCCCCGGCTGATCCCAATCCGACAAACACTATCACCCCTCCAGCACCTGGTGCTCGGTGGCGCTCTCCTTCAGTGGAAAAACTGAAGCGGGAAAGAATCCTGCACGCAGCGCGCTTTGCAGCCCTCCGGCGCGAGAAGGAGGAGGTTAGGGGCAAGGGAGAGACATCTTCCTTGGGCCCTAAAGCTTTCACCTCCTGCCCATCTCGCGTGACTGGGGAGAACCACCACAAATCAGCATATAGCTGATGCGTGCTGGGATCTCCGGGCTGTGCTGTGTGCCATCTGTTATGTTTCTGTGCTTTTCTATTTCAAGTTATTTGCTGCTTCGTACTGTCTCTTTTGTTTTTTTATTATAAGACTATTGCTATCAAACTCTAATACAGATATTTGGTCCATCTTCAAGGACGTTAAACAAAAGGGCTCTTGGGAGACAACCCATTGGGGACCATTTGGTTCCGTTCTTTCTTGTTATCTTTTTTTGCTATATTTTTGTTGTGCTTGGGATCTCTTTAATCGCAGGTCCGCATCTATTGGAGCACGGCGGAATCACCGCATTCTGAACAAAACGCCATATCTTCTGGTATGCTCATTTCTGAGCATGGGGTAATCTCTCATCCTAGCCCTCTTAAGCTTATGCCGCTATCAAACATGCTTTTTGCTTAGTGTAAGTCTGGGGGAGTGAGAGTTATCGTTACCACGTGCACATGCACAGTGCACAGCATACTAGGATTTACAATCTGTGTTATATTTTAGCATTGTTCATCTCATGGCACACCACGACACCCACGTGAGCGCACTTAACTGTAGGCGCGCGACAAGTCTAACTCGTCTCGGTTGCGTGAATGGGAAATCACGGTGCTGGGTTAGGATTGCAAGACGAAGTACTTTGTTGACTCGTGTAGTGCTCTAGTCATTTATTCATGTCGCGCATAGAAATTGGTGTAGATTGAACTTTTCTTTATGCTTTTAGTTTTACATTTTATTCTGTCAGCGTAATTCTAGTTTATTCTACTCAAAAGTGGTGAATCCGGTGTGAATCAATCGGTAGTGTAGGGATGTGTGTAGAGGGGTGCTAGGCTCGTATTGCTCGAGTCGGGAGGAAGAATCATCTTTCTCGGTGACTAAGAACTTGCCCCCAAGTGACCCGATCCGGTTGATTCAGCTCCACCTTCAATTCACCAAAGCCAAAATGACTATCCTAATCGCACACCAAATTCTGAGCTCAAGCAATTTGTGCATTTAAATAAATTGGGTGTTGATGCGGTGTATATTTGTGATTGTGGTGGAAATGCGTTATTGAAGATAAAGTTGTTTTGTATCTAAATTGTGCAAAGTTATGAAATTTGAAAAAATGAGAAAAGAAAGTAAAAAAAGAAAAAAAATGTATAAAGAGATATATTTGGGAATAAGTGGTGTACACATTTTTATTATTGCTGGGATAGTGTTTCTTTTGCAAGCTCATTTGGGTTATGTGTGCTAAGCCCCCGCATTTATCATTGTTTACCGCACCGTAGCCTAAGCCTTAATCATAACCTAAAGTCCTATTGATTTGCGCATCGAATCGTACGAATGTCGTGGAGAGAGTGCAAACGGGTGAGCTTATGGTCATCGACATTGATGGATTTCAGTGGAGGTTGTTCCGAACTCCGGTGTTGAGTAATATTCGCCTCAGCAGGCTTTCTACTTTCTTCCTACGCATGACCGAGTGATTCCCTATGATTCAACTTTTGAGTAGAAATAATATATAGTTATGTTGTTAGAATTATGTAAACTATTTTGCATAACTAAAAATTCTTTTTACTAGATTTCTATGCACATGTGTATGAGACTTCGCATATTACTCCATCCTTGCAATTTCTAACCCAGCTATGTCTTTTCTCGCTCCGCCGGATTTCTTTGCTCGGGTCGCGCAAACAGGTAAGTCTGGGGGTGTGATGAGTCTGGTTTATACAGTGATTTCCGGCCTCATCTGTAAGATCTCTTTTCCAAAACCCGTTCGGGTACTTGAAAACTCGAACCTCTCCCGCATCGCACGGTTGAGGTGGATCTTCGCCCAGAATCGCTGCCTTGCGGTGTCACCGACACTCGGGTCGACTAACACCGCTCAACACCAACCCTGCCGGCTTTACGATCATAAGTAAATTATGCCTACGAATAAGAACAGAAGAAAAAGGCATGTCCATAATATCACAGCATCATACATAAATATATAATGAAATAGCAGTCCAAAAGAGAAGTACAAGCAAAAAGGGGCTTATGCCCGATACATATCCAAAAGGAAGTACTGTCTCTCTCTCACTACAAAATGCGGAAGACTACATCAAAACTCTCAAAAAAATGCGGAAGACTAGCCGTCTAATCATCAAAACTCTCAAAAAATTGCGGAAGACTAGCCGTCTAATCATCAACCAGTGGCGTCGTAGTAGTGCGCTGCATCTGCTGCTCAGGTCCTGCCATCACGTCCTGCTGCGCGCGGGACAACTCCGTCTCCTCGGACTCCTGCGGTCACACCGACCGTTAGTCATAAATACTAAGCCGTTTTGTCCTCGCCTCCCTCCACGACTCCTAGGCACCGAGCGGGAGAAAGAAGCGGAGGACAAACAAGGGGGTAAACAAGAAGGGGTGACATGACACTAATCTAGCAGATATAAGTAAAGCAGTAAACTAGCTAGCAGTATAGTGCAAGTATATGGCAATAAAGTAGAGCAAGGAAATAAGCAGTAAATAGTAAGGAAATGCAGTGCAGTAAGTAAATCTAAACTACCATCACAGATTCGTACCTTAACTTATATGAACGCCCATACGACATATAAGTTAAGATTTCCAGGCAACCCATCATATAAAAGAGCCCATACTAATTTATATGATGGGGCTATGCTATGTGTGTGTTATGTTATGCTATGATTATGATGTTTTAAATGAATTATGCAATGAGACTCACCCACACGACTCTATGCATAGACCTTTATAGTTCCCAATTTGTTTGAAAGGTAGCCAACCTTTCGGGTACCGACCGTCGTGGTTCACGGTGGTAGTGGATCGGGCACTCCACATCCTAGGCGGGCATAGTCACTACCAAGCCTAGACCTCATGTACGCCTCAACGCCAAGAACACAACAGCGGAGCTCCTGCGTACTCTTGCTGGAATCCACCAGACTTTAAGGTCGGGGTGGGTTATTAGGGATTGTCCTCCAGACCGCGGTACTCAAACTTACCGGCCCTCTAAACCACACCCTCACCCGAGTCAACGTACTACTGTCGGTGACACGACTAGCCTAGTACCGAAGACTCGCCACTATTTGGATAGGTAACAACTGTTAACATGTCCACCCGAGCTCCCGGCTCAGGGACTAACACCCAAGCTGATCCAACCCATCTCCTTCCCGGAGGAGATCCATACCAGTCTGCATACCCACTTAGGCTACTCTTTCCTACATTTTGGTTCGTGTTATATTTAGGGTGAATCTTGGACTTCCCGCGGTGTACTCCGTAAGGGGCCCCTAACGGTACTACAGATCAATGGCTCAACCCCACGATCCTCTTCAAGATAATTATTTTAGTTGGTGGATAACACTTGGTTCACCCTTAATCATTTCATATAGTAAAGTGATTTAGCTCATCCCCCGACCCACTCAATTGGGATGGACGTACCTCCTTTCCTTCTACAATGATCTCAGCACAACCTCACAACTAACCCTAGAATTGACCCTCCTTGAATCCCGGTGGGCTATATCTCATTTACTGATTGGGTATAACTCCTACCCACTACTTAGGGATCTAAATTGTCAAAAACTCCAAATTCTGTTTTTACTAAACGCAGTCCAACAAATTCAGTTTTTACTAAACGCAGTCCACCAATTTGAACTATCCCTCAACCCCATAAGGGAATTCCTCCAAAAACTCATCTCCAGGGTCTGGTATAATTATCCTAGGCTACTACTGACCTTAGTAAGGTATTGTCCAATTTCAATAATTTTCCATATTAATTTGGTATTTATTTTAATTCAAAATAGTTAAGGACTTAAGCCAAATTACACATGAACAACCCTCAAAATGATTCCTCATGTTACATGAAAATTATCAGTAAGGTAATAACCCAAATAAAGGTGGTTCACTGAGTATCAAGACCCTAGGGTGTCATTTGGCTTACCATAACATCATAATTGTATAATTACCAAAATGCCACTATAATTAGGAAAAATAGCAATTTCACTTCTGGAAATTCTACAGAAATTATCCAGTGTTTATATGGGGACCTAGAGTCCTCTGCCAAAAGAATGTGTCATTACTAAGTGATTTGACATTTTAAAAAGATTAAATACACAAATGTTGTAGATGTCAATTTCTACATGAAGTGTATGAAATACAATTCCAATGGCTCCCAAACAATTATCATGGGTATATAATATCATTTAATGACAGTTAACCAACTATCACATTTTTTCCCCGTGATTTGATATTTTTCAAAATTTAATTCACCTAAGCTAGCAAGTACTTAAAATTTCCTACACAAGGAATAACACCTCAATAAATTATAACAAAATTACCATAGTACAATTTCATCCCTAACCAGCCACTGATGGAGTTTCAACACCATACAAGGTCCTATGACCATGCATTTCAATTTATTAAGGAAAGGGGTGGCTATTTCATTTATTAGGAGAAAATACTTAAATGCCTCTAAAATTCCCATTTAAATTTCCTAAGACATTTTATGCCCCCACAAACATATCCACAAAGTCTTAAGCCATGGCAAAAACATTTGATCCTAGGTTCCTCTCAAGACCCCACCTTGCACCCTTAAGGGTTCACCCTTAGGGTTTTAGGTCACACCACCCTAATGGCTCCAAATGGACCATTAGGGTGAGCCTCAAGCATTTTCATGTCCATACCAACATATCCAACAGATGGGAGGAGGCTAACACACTCCACTCCTCAAATTGATGCAAACCCTACTTTGACCCTTAAAGGTCCTCATTAGGGTTTCAAATTTACCATAGCAAATCAACTCCAAATGGAGTGAAATTTTAGGTAGGCACTACACATATACCAAAGAGCCATCCACCAAAGTTTGGTGTCATTTGGACATCATATGCTCCAAAAATCAACTTAATTTAAATATTCTAGTTATCATAAAAACCCTAGATAAAAGTGTCCACCAAGGGATGCCCTTTTGGCAGGGGGTGCCCCTATGGTATACTTAGCCATGGTTAAAAGCACAGATCCTAATGATGAAGGGTTTGACCTAGGTAATTTTTCTAATGGACTGACCTAGTGTAGGACCAGTCCCACTAAAACAGCTCCCTAGGGAGTTGTAGGTCACCAAATGACCTAAACTCAAGGCCAAACGAAAGTTATGACCAAGGCCTACAACTTTCATGTTGGGCACGTTTTCTAAATCGGCCAATAGGTAGCCCTAATTCATATTGGAAGATGACTGAAAATTCAGGGCAGAAAATCAAGCATAATGAATTAATAAAAGCAGGAAAATGATGGCGCGCACGAATCCTACAACAGATCCGGCGGCAGCGGCATCGTCTTCCTCCTCCAGCCAACGGCTGAGATCCAACCGCGCTGGGTAATGTTGCGGGGGAGATTGTCGGCGATCCAGCCACCACCATCACCGGCTGTAACACCCCAAAGATCGTGGTTCGGCGAGGTAGGCGAAATGGTAGTGTTGCGCTCGGGATAGGCTCAAGATTCCAGATCAAGTCAATGCGCACGACCATTGTCCTCTTCGCGCACGACCAGTGATCGTGCGCCTGTGATCGTGCCTAACCCGCAAAGAATCGGAGTTCTGTCTCGGCTTATGCGCACGACCATTGTCCTCTTCGCGCACGACCAGTGATCGTGCGCCATCGATCGTGCGTTAATTCAGAAGAAAATCGAGTTCTGTCTCGGACAGTGCGCACGACCATTCCCCTCTTCGCGCACGACCACTGACCGTGCGCCTGTGATCGTGCGCCCTGTTTATTCTGTTCCGCGATTTTGAGCGGAGAAGAAGATCGGACCGTCCAAATTTTTTGGGATTTGATCCAACGGCTAGGTTTAGTTGCGGGAGACCTTTAAGGCTGATGAGAGGGGGTTAAACCTCATATTCTCTAAGCCATTCTCTCTCCAAACCCTAGAGAAAGAAGGAGGAGCCAAGGAAGAAGAAGGGAGATTCCACCATTGACGGAGCTCCGGAGCTCCGTTTCGCGAACCGTTTCCAGATCTGGAGAGTGCAGCCCGGTGCGGTCATTTCCCTCCGTCTAGAATCTCAGATTCATGGCGAAAAAGAACGCTCCTAGGGTAACGATTTCTTCTCCCGTTGTTTGGACTTGTCTTTTGTCCTCTCCTTCGTTTCTCTATGCTTGCATGAGGGATCCCTTTCACCAAATGGGTGAAGTGTAGGATTCCCTCAAGTTCTCCGGAACTCCGGGTCGATTGTGTCCGTCCCCGGCATATTGCATGTAGAAAATCCGATAGTCGTGCGGATTTAGGCATTTTGTGTGAAGCCTATTCGTGGCCGTGAGCCCGAATCGGTGATGCTTGGATTGCGACGTTGCATTTAGGTTAAGCCTAGAATGCGTGCCGGAGAATGACTCCGTGAAATCATCTATAGTAGTGCGGGATTTAAGTGTAGGTGTCTTGTGAAGATCCTAACGAAAGCCCCATGCTTTGAGATTGGATGAAGGCAAACCTTCACCGCGAAATTGATGCGGAGCGTATTATACCTCCCTTTTTTGAGTATTTGTGAAGCCTAGATCCTTGTGAAGGGATTAGGTGCGTAGCTTATATTTGTGTAGCACTTGAAGGTGCTAAACCCTTACGGGCCGAGGCGAAGCCGTACCCGCGTCGTGCGACAGATCGCGACGATTAGAGCACGGGCAAAGCTAAACCGAACCCGTTTCCATGCAGATCGGTAAGAGGTCCCTACCTCATGTAGCCATGTGATCATGGGAGAGGTCGTGGAAGGTGGTTTACCTAGACCGACCAAAAGCTCTTTTTCCCACATAAGGCGATGGCCCTTACGGTGGAGTGTTTGTGGAATTGATGTTGTTAGCCTCATGCGGTTGTTTAGGCGGTTGCGGGGAACCTTCGGGTGAACCCAACCAACATCATGTGCATACCTAGGTTCCCTCCTTTTTGATGCTCAACCTAGAAGATTGAATGTGCTTGAAACCTCACCTTGTGTAGTTGCACTTTCTTTATATTAGTACTTGTGCTAGTATGGCTTGCTTGCAGGGTAGAATCTCCGCCACCCCGGGAAAGGGGCGTGGTCGTTATAATTTGGTCAGCTGTGCTGACCGTTACCTTGTTTGCCACCGCTTGGTGGAATGTTCTTATGCAGGTGCAGGTGAGCCTAGCGGGAAATAGCGGGCGGTGGCCCCTTTTGCTGAGTTGGCCCTTGAAGGCCAGCCCCCTTTTTAGCTTTCTCATGTATTGCCGGCCTGCGTGCCGATGTATGTTTTGGAGTTTTTAGTACATTTGCTAAATGTAAGGCCTCAAGGCCATAACTCTCTTTCTTGGTTTCATTCCTATGATAGTGGACAATTCTAATGGAAATGTTAAATCTTTATGCTTCCGCTAGTGTTTAGTATACTCTGTTGTAGTTTCTTTCTGTTTATCACCTTTTAACTCCTAGCTAGTGTGGTTAGTATGGCGTGGGGTCCCGGCCGGACCTACTGTTATATTATTCGTACTGGCAGGGTGTTACAATTTGGTATCAGACTTAAGGCGTCGATCCGTAGTTTAGCGAATTCGGGACGAATTCCTTTTAAGGGGTGGTGTGCACGGGATGTGCATTCACCTAAAACGACAAAAACTAATAAGAATGTCCACTTAGGAATGGGAAAACACACTTGTTTGCGGAACCCGAGCGTTCCATGATTGTTGTTTGCTATGTTTTCAGTCACTAAATTGTGTCTTACACGATTATAGGCGACTAGAAGTGGTGCGGGGCCGTCTCAACCCCGTAACACCGCTGAAAGTAGTGGGTCGGCTGAAGTGCCAGCGACCACTCCTCCTGCTGAGATGATCAGGTTAATCGCAGAAGCTGTCTTCGCGATGATCAATGCTCAACCGCAAAGGCTTGCACAGCCTGCTACGCCTAATACAGATGCGGCCCTGGTGATCGAACCTGCAGTGGAACCTGCGGCGGTGCAAAGGGTGGAGCATCCGGTAGAGCGTGTAGTTGTTGCGCGAGCACGTGATCAACAGCTGCAACAATTTCTAAGCTTCCATCCTCCAACTTTCTCGGGGACCGGATCCCCAACGGAGGCGGAGGAATGGCTGTCAACGGTTAGGAAGATTCTAAGGGCGACAGCAACAGAAGAAGTTATGATGGTCACTTTAGCCACCTTCCTCCTTAACGGAGAGGCAGAGCGTTGGTGGGCTGAACAGGAAGTGCACAAGTTCGGAGGCAGGGAGATTACCGAGATCACGATAGCGGAGTTCTCAAAGTCTTTTCTTCAAAGGTATATTCCTTCTGCCCAACGCATTGCGTTGCAGAACTAGTTTCTGAAGTTAACTCAAGGCGACAGCTCAGTGGATGAGTACTTGCACGAGTTCACTAAACTGGGTCGTTATGCGGGGCCTATGATGGAAGACGAAGAGACAAAGACGAACAAGTTCTATGAAGGTCTTCGGGACGAGTTGAGGCTGCTCCTTGCAGGCCCAATGACGTTAGGTTTCCAGGTGATGGTCCAAACTGCCAGATCCCTAGAGTTGGACATGAAGAGGGTACAAGCAAAAGCCGTGGCAAAGAAACCTGAGTTTCATGTGCCAGTCTCTCAGTCTAAGTCAGAATTCAGAAAGAACAAAAGGAAGTTCAAACCGGCGGAGCAAACCCGCTCAAATGTTTCGGGAGCAACGACAGTGCGGAGCCCTATCACGTGTTTCACCTGCGGGAAGGTGGGACACAAGGCCGCAGTGTGTCGAAGTGGTCCCCCGAAGACAGAGAATCGAGCTTTGGACTATGCTCGAGCTGCGGAAAAGGGTAAAGCTGCGGAGTCTTCGGCTTCCCAGCACATTACTCCGACTCAGCCGAGAGTCTACTCGCTTGGCCAGCAAGAAGCCATACGACAAGCTGATGTTGTCACAGGTATGAATTTAAAATTAGCTTTTACATAGCTATTTGTGATTATACCGTTGTGCAACTGTATGTTTCTTTTTTTTGTGTGCAATTAGGCTTTGTCCTAATTCTCAACTATCCGGTGAGAGCTCTATTTGATACGGGTGCATCGCACTCTTTTTTGTCTGAGGACTTCGTGGTGCGAATCGGAGTGCCATCTACCTTCGTAGAGGATAGATTAGAAGTAGTGCTACCCAATGGATCTCGCATGTCTGCGGATAGGAAGAGCCGTGTGAAGGTGCGGATCGGAAATCAAGATTTCGATTTGGAAGCATCGTTGTTGCCGTTAGCTGAATTCGATGTGATCTTCAGCATGGACTGGCTCTCGGAGCAGCGTGCATGCATAGATTGCAATTCTAAGGAGATCACTCTGGGAAGGAACGCCGATGGAGAAACCACGTTTGCCGGTATGCGAGGAGCGAGCAAGACGCTGATGTCTGCTCTCCAAGTGGTTAAGGCGGTGAGAAAAGGCGCCGAGTTGTTCTTCACCTTGGTGGAGGCTTCGGAGCCAAAGCCCAGGTTATGTGATGTCCCAATTATAGCGGAGTACGCCGACGTGTTTCCTAACGAACTCCCTGGGGCTCCGCCTCAGCGAGAGATCGATTTCTGTATCGAGTTGGTGCCAGGTGCCAAACCTGTGGCCCGCTCACCGTACCGGATAGCGCCAAAGGAATTGGCAGAGCTGAAGGTTCAATTGCAAGAGCTGCTAGAGCAAGGCTACGTACGTCCAAGTTCTTCGCCTTGGAGTGCACCGGTCCTCTTTGTGAAAAAGAAGGACGGGAGCTTGCGTCTATGTATCAATTATCGAGAGCTAAACAAGTTGACCGAGAAGAACCGATATCCGATTCCAAGAATCGATGATCTCTTCGACCAGCTGGTTGGGTCGACGGTATACTCCAAACTGGACCTAAGGTCCGGCTATTACCAACTGCGGATTAGGGAATGTGACATTCCAAAGACAGCGTTCAGTACCCGCTTTGGGCACTATGAGTTCACGGTGATGCCGTTCGGTCTGTCTAATGCACCGTCGGTATTCATGGACTTAATGAATAGGACGTTCCGTGAGTATTTGGATCAATTCGTGATCGTCTTTATCGACGACATTTTGGTATACTCTCAATCGGAAGAGGAGCATGTAGGACATCTGCACGCAGTTCTGGGCACCTTGAGGAAGAGTCAGCTATATGCCAAGTTCTCCAAGTGCGAGTTTTGGCTACCGTCAGTAGCATTCCTTGGTCACGTCGTTAGTGGAGATGGAATTGCGGTAGATCCGTCGAAGATAGAAGCGATCCGAGCCTGGCCTTTGTTGAAAAACGTAGCGGAAGTCCGAAGTTTCTTAGGACTTGCCGGCTATTATAGGCGCTTTGTGGAAAACTTCTCGAGGATTGCACTTCCTCTCACTAAATTGACTAGGAAAGATCATAAGTTCGTTTGGTCGCCCGAGTGCGCACGAGCTTTTGAAGAACTGAAGAGCCGTCTGACCACGGCGCCCATTCTATGCTCGCCATGTGGTACGGAAGGCTACGAAATTTACAGCGACGCCTCAGGGAGTGGTTTGGGTTGTTTCCTAGTGCAGTTCGGTAAGATAATTGCCTACGGCTCCCGTCAGTTGAAGGTTCACGAGAGGAATTACCCGGTTCATGATTTGGAGTTAGCGGCCGTGGTATTTGCTCTTAAGCTTTGGAGGCATTATTTGTATGGCGTGAAGATCGACATCTTTACCGACCACAAGAGCCTCAAGTACTTGCTAGATCAAAGGGAGTTGAATATGCGACAGAGGAGGTGGTTGGAGTTCCTTGGGGACTACACCTTCGACATCAAATATACTCCTGGAAAGGGAAATGTAGTTGCGGACGCGTTGAGTCGTCGGGCTCCCGCTCAAGCAAATTGGATTTTGATGCACGATGAGCGTCTAATCCGTGAGCTGGAAGAAATGGAGATCATTTGCGTTGATCGAAGAGCGTCTACTTCAGCATGCTTGAACTGGACGGAGGTTCAATACCACCTTGCCGACCGAGTTCGACAGGCATTGGAGCTGGATGAGAGCTTGAAACGCTACAAAGCGGAAACCGTTGACGGGTTGAACGCTGATTTCTCTTTCGAAGATGGCCTTATGTGGAAGAATGGCAGATTATGCGTCCCAAACGTTGGTACTCTACGGGAGGAATTGATGTACGAGGCTCATCATACCAAGTACTCTATCCACCCGGGGAGCACGAAAATGTACGTGGACATGAAGAAACTTTTCTGGTGGCCGGGTATGAAGAAGGACATTGCCCTCTACGTGGCCAAGTGCAACACTTGCGCGTTGGTGAAGGTGGAATGTCAACGTCCCGGTGGATTTCTGAAGTCCTTGCCGATTCCGGAATGGAAGTTTGACGATATTTCGATGGATTTCGTGCACGGATTGCCGAGATCGCAGCATGGAAACGACGCCATCTGGGTGATCGTGGACAGACTGACAAAGTATCGCATTTTATTCTGAACCGGAAGGATGATTCTGTAGAAAAGCTAGCGAAGCTCTATGTCGATAGTGTTGTGCGGCTGCACGGTGTCCCTCGTAGCATCGTCAGCGATCGTGACGGGCTTTTCACATCGAAAGATTGGAGGCTTATCCATGAACTGTTGGGCACTAAATTGAAATTCAGCACGGCCTTCCACCCGCAAACGGATGGACAGACCGAGAGGACCAACAGGACTATGGAGGATATGCTCCGAATGTGCGCTCTAGATTTTGGAAAGAAGTGGGAAGATCATCTCTATATGATCGAATTCGCCTACAATAATAGCTACCAAGCCAGTATAATGATGGCTCCTTTCGAGGCCCTCTATGGTAAGAAGTGTCGTACGCCGTTGTCTTGGGCAGAAACGGGCGATACTAAGCTATTAAAGCGAAAGGATGTTGAGGAAGCAACTTCGACGATTCGAACTATTCGAGAAAGGCTATTGATTGCCCAGGATAGGCAAGCAAAGTATTACAATGCCAAGCATAGGAACCTAGAGTTCGCCGTCGGTGACCGGGTTTACTTGAAGATCAAACCGTTCAAAGGGGTATCAAGGATCCGACGCTTGAAAAAGCTCAGTCCAAGGTACTTAGGACCGTTTGAGATTGTGGAACGTGTTGGTGATGCGGCTTATCGGCTTGCACTATCTGCAGAGCTGAGCGGTCTGCACGACGTGTTTCACATATCAGTTCTGAGGAAGGCAGTGCAAGAGCCTACTCATATCGTTGCGGTCGGCAAAGTGTCGGTGGATAGTGGGTTGTCGACGAAAGTCAAACCCTTACGCATCGAGGATACCGAGGTAAAGCAGTCGCGGAACAAGTCCATTCGGATGGTAAAGGTCCGGTGGGATAATTGCGGCCGAGAGGAGCTAACTTGGGAGAGAGAGCAAGCGATGCTTGCGGAGTACCCCGAGTTATTTCCCTCAGGTAAATTTTCTTTAAAAACTGTAATTTCCTGCTATTACTGTTTTCGAAATTTCGGGACGAAATTCTGTTAAGGGGGGTGGAGTTGTAACACCCCAAAGATCGTGGTTCAGCGAGGTAGGCGAAATGGTAGTGTTGCGCACGGGATAGGCTCAAGATTCCAGATCAGGTCAATGCGCACGACCACTGTCCTCTTCGCGCACGACCAGTGATCGTGCGCCTGTGATCGTGCGTAACCCGCAAAGAATCGGAGTTCTGTCTCGGCTTATGCGCACGACCATTGTCCTCTTCGCGCACGACCAGTGATCGTGCGCCATCGATCGTGCGTTAATTCAGAAGAAAATCGAGTTCTGTCTCGGACAGTGCGCACGACCATTCCCCTCTTCGCGCATGACCATTGACCGTGCGCCTGTGATCGTGCGCCCTGTTTATTCTGTTCCGCGATTTTGAGCGAAGAAGAAGATCGGACCGTCCAAATCTTTTGGGATTTGATCCAACGGCTAGGTTTAGTTGCGGGAGACCTTTAAGGCTGATGAGAGGGGGTTAAACCTCATATTCTCTAAGCCATTCTCTCTCCAAACCCTAGAGAAAGAAGGAGGAGCCAAGGAAGAAGAAGGGAGATTCCACCATTGACGGAGCTCCGGAGCTCCGTTTCGCGAACCGTTTCCAGATCTGGAGAGTGCAGCCCGGTGCGGTCATTTCCCTCCGTCTAGAATCTCGGATTCATGGCGAAAAAGAACGCTCCTAGGGTAACGATTTCTTCTCCCGTTGTTTGGACTTGTCTTTTGTCCTCTCCTTCGTTTCTCTATGCTTGCATGAGGGATCCCTTTCACCAAATGGGTGAAGTGTAGGATTCCCTCAAGTTCTCCGGAACTCCGGGTCGATTGTGTCCGTCCCCGGCATATTGCATGTAGAAAATCCGGTAGTCGTGCGGATTTAGGCATTTTGTGTGAAGCCTATTCGTGGCCGTGAGCCCGAATCGGTGATGCTTGGATTGCGACGTTGCATTTAGGTTAAGCCTAGAATGCGTGCCGGAGAATGACTCCGCGAAATCATCTATAGTAGTGCGGGATTTAAGTGTAGGCGTCTTGTGAAGATCCTAACGAAAGCCCCATGCTTTGAGATTGGATGAAGGCAAACCTTCACCGCGAAATTGATGCGGAGCGTATTATACCTCCCCTTTTTGAGTATTTGTGAAGCCTAGATCCTTGTGAAGGGATTAGGTGCGTAGCTTATATTTGTGTAGCACTTGAAGGTGCTAAACCCTTACGGGCCGAGGCGAAGCCGTACCCGCGTCGTGCGACAGATCGCGACGATTAGAGCACGGGCAAAGCTAAACCGAACCCGTTTCCATGCAGATCGGTAAGAGGTCCCTACCTCATGTAGCCATGTGATCATGGGAGAGATCGTGGAAGGTGGTTTACCTAGACCGACCAAAAGCTTTTTTTCCCACATAAGGCGATGGCCCTTACGGTGGAGTGTTTGTGGAATTGATGTTGTTAGCCTCATGCGGTTGTTTAGGCGGTTGCGGGGAGCCTTCGGGTGAACCCAACCAACATCATGTGCATACCTAGGTTCCCTCCTTTTTGATGCTCAACCTAGAAGATTGAATGTGCTTGAAACCTCACCTTGTGTAGTTGCACTTTCTTTATTTTTAGTACTTGTGCTAGTATGGCTTGCTTGCAGGGTAGAATCTCCGCCACCCCGGGAAAGGGGTGGGGTCGTTATAATTTGGTCAGCTGTGCTGACCGTTACCTTGTTTGCCACCGCTTGGTGGAATGTTCTTATGCAGGTGCAGGTGAGCCTAGCGGGAAATAGCGGGCGGTGGCCCCTTTTGCTGAGTTGGCCCTTGAAGGCCAGCCCCCTTTTTAGCTTTCTCATGTATTGCCGGCCTGCGTGCCGATGTATGTTTTGGAGTTTTTAGTACATTTGCTAAATGTAAGGCCTCAAGGCCATAACTCTCTTTCTTGGTTTCATTCCTATGATAGTGGACAATTCTAATGGAAATGTTAAATCTTTATGCTTCCGCTAGTGTTTAGTATACTCTGTTGTAGTATCTTTCTGTTTATCACCTTTTAACTCCTAGCTAGTGTGGTTAGTATGGCGTGGGGTCCCGGCCGGACCTACTGTTATATTATTCGTACTGGCAGGGTGTTACACCGGCCAACACCACCGACACCTTCGTGGTGGTCGGGGCTATCTTCCACCTGCGACTGGCGGCCGGTGGTGGCGGTTTCCGGCGATCCCAGGGGTCTCATTTTACGGCGAAATCCATGGATTTCAGAGGTAGATCCGGGCTCAATTGAGCCCGATCCTTCCTCGTTTTATGATGGGAAGCTAGCACGAGGGGAGGGGAGGAGAAACGGACCGTTGTTGGTGCGTGGCGGCGGCTTCGGCGGCGGTTTGCCATGGAAGTGTGCAGCTCCGGCGATCCTGCTCCCGATCCCGATTCTCCACCAAAAGCTTAGCTCCAGGTATCGTTTCCGTCTGCTCTCAGAGCTCTGAAGCTAATGGAGTGGTCGAAATGGGAGGGGGAGGTCTCTATAGGAAGTTTTGAAATCGAGCTCCTCGGTTGTGCCCCCTTGCTGCCACCCTCCTATAGCTGCCGGCCTCCTGCTTCCATCTGGGTCAAGCTCAGACCCCCAGCAATCAGGGAAGGGTCCAAGACTGATTGGAGATGGAGTGTAGAGGGGGAATTGCTTTTGCTTTAGCTTTATGCTTTTTGATTAACTTTTGGTCCCCCTCCCCCTCCATTTGATTAATCAAACCATAGGTTAGGGCTCAGTCCAAGGCTGATGGGCTAGGCTAAGTCTATGTGCAATGGTTAACTAAGGTGAGACATTCAATTTAGGTTTGAAATTCCCCTTAAAGGCGATGTTGACCATGGTTGACTTTGGTCAACCATGGTGGGTGGGTTGACCCCACTTGGGGTCATGGGTCCCTTAACATCACCCAACATAGGTTGGTCCATGGTGGGGCTCCAATTGGGTTAATTTTGCCTTAAGGTGTGACTTTGACCTAAATTGAACTAAAGTTGACTTTGGTCAAATTGGTCAAAAGGTTGACCAAGGGATGGGGCTTTTGGGTCCAATGAGTTCCTTAAAGTGTTTAGAGTGTGGTGGTAAGGTCAATTTGAACATTTGGGGGTCAATTGAACCCTAATTGACTTGGTTTGGTTAATGTTGACCTATAGTGGACTTTGGTCAATTTCATGCAATTGGGTCCCACCCAAGTGCACTTCTCATCCTATAGGTCTCCCTTAGTGGTTAGGGCATCAAAAGTGAGGTCAACTTGGACAATTGAGGGTCAATTGTCCTAGTTGAGGGGCTTAGGGTTAGGTTAGTTTTTGAGCTTTGGTGTGCACTTAGCAAATTCCACCCTAGTCTAAGGCCCTTGTGGCCACCCACCTCACCCCTATGCCCTAACATTTCCAATGGGTCTAGGAGGATTGGGGATGTTACATCATCTGGGTTTGTTTTAGTGTCATTGCACTTCAATTACTGTTCATATATGCTTATATTGATATCACGGCGTATCTGCGCCTTTTGTGCCATCCTTCCCCCTTTGTGGCATGTTTTTCTTATATATTACTGTATGCCTGTGTTATGGATTCGGTGGTGTGCACGGATCGGGGTCATATGTATTTTTCCTGCAGGTCCTGGGATCGCGTGAACGTTCGGGATGGTGCAGGGCAATTTTTGGCCTAGAAAGCCTCTGATCGTGCGCATTCCTTCGCGCACGATCAGGCGCACGACCAGTGGTCGTGCGTTAATTCCCTTCCCAGACAGAGCGTCTGCGCACGATCAGAGGATTCCTTCGCGCACGACCACTGGTCGTGCGCCCCTGACTGTGCGTTATTTGACATCTTTTTCTTTGCTACAGGTTGACTGTGCACGATCACAGGCATTCCTTCGCGCACGACCATTGGTCGTGCGCCACTGACCGTGCGCAGTGTTTATTCTGCTCCGTATTTAAACCGCTACTCCGTGAAATTAGGTATTCAGCACTGTTTTGGGGCGCGATTTCTCCGCGCCAGTCCGCCGTTTCACCTCTCCAAGTTCCTCCCATCCATTCCCCCCTTTGGGAAGGCTTCATCCATTGATCCTAAGGTCCATCTAGGATCCCGGAAGCATTCTCCGCCATCTACAGCCAGCATTCCATGAGGAGGACATCTCCATTGGGCGAAGCAGAAGTGACCCAGCTCTGAGAAGAAGATGGGCTACGGTCGGAGGTAGTGACAGCCTCTAAGCCCCGGAAGCAACCAAGGACTGAGCTCGGAGGAGGCGTGACGACCCCCCATTCCGACCAAGATCCACGGCGAGGCTTCTCATCTCGTGGTTCCTTCTACCCCTTCTCCTTTTTGATATGTACTCTTCATTGTTGGAATGAACTAAGTGAACCTCTATTTGTCTATGAATGGGAGTTTGTTTATGATCTTGTTCTTTACTTGATGCTGTGTTGTGATGCGCTCCGCCCCCGCTCCACTTACACACACACATTCTAGCACTCGCTCTAGCAAATGTTGGAAGCAATAGTGAAGAGGTGCCTTCAACCGTCAACTCTCGCATTTGCACTCACCTCATCCATTTGCTCACCGGCCATCCGCTAAGCGAAGCACGACATCGCGGCCGGCACTAAATCCATCCACCAAGCGACGCGGTGATTGCGACCCGCATAGTTTGTTTAGTTTTCTCATTCCTATTCTATAAAACCAATCAAAATCCCCCTGTTTTTGTTTAACTTAGAAACCCTCATAATTAATCTCCTAACAAGAAAATCGTACTACCCAACTTGCGGTCCTTTGAGAACGATATTCAGGGAGCTACTCCCTACTTTTATTGCTTGACAACGACCGGTGCACTGCCGTCGTACCGCATTTCGTGCCCGCTAATTAGCGGTGTTGAAATAGCGCGTCAGCCTCTAGAGGCACCCGCGCCCTTCCCCCTCCCTCTCTGCTTCCTGATTGGGGATGTTACATCATCTGGGTTTGTTTTAGTGTCATTGCACTTCAATTACTGTTCATATATGCTTATATTGATATCACGGCGTATCTGCGCTTTTGTGCAATCCTTTCCCCTTTGTGGCATGTTTTTCTTATATATTATTGTATGCCTGTGTTATGGATCCAGTGGTGTGCACGGATCGGGGTCATATGTATTTTTCCTGCAGGTCCTGGGATCGCGTGAACGTTCGGGATGGTGCGGGGCAATTTTTGGCCAAGAAAGCCTCTGATCGTGCACATTCCTTCGCGCACGATCAGGCGCACGACCAGTGGTCGTGCGTTAATTCCCTTCCCAGACAGAGCGTCTGCGCACGATCAGAGGATTCCTTCGCGCACGACCACTGGTCGTGCTCCCTTGACCGTGCGTTATTTGCCATCTTTTTCTTTGCTACAGGTTGACTGCGCACGGTCACAGGCATTCCTTCGCGCACGACCATTGGTCGTGCGCCACTGACCATGCGCAGTGTTTATTCTGCTCCGTATTTAAACTTCTGCTCCGCGAAATTAGGTATTCAGCACTATTTTGGGGCGCGATTTCTCCGCGCCAGTCCGCCGTTTCACCTCTCCAATTTCCTCCCATCCATTCCCCCCTTTGGGAAGGCTTCATCCATTGATCTTAAGGTCCATCTAGGATCCCGGAAGCATTCTCCGCCATCTACAGCCAGCATTCCATGAGGAGGACATCTCCATTGGGGGAAGTAGAAGTGACCCAGCTCTGAGAAGAAGACGGGATACGGTTGGAGGTAGTGACAACCTCTAAGCCCCGGAAGCAACCAAGGACTGAGCTCGGAGGAGGCGTGACGACCCCCCATTCCGACCAAGATCCACGGCGAGGCTTCTCATCTCGTGGTTCCTTCTACCCCTTCTCCTTTTTGATATGTACTCTTCATTGTTGGAATGAACTAAGTGAACCTCTATTTGTCTATGAATGGGAGTTTGTTTATGATCTTGTTCTTTACTTGATGCTGTGTTGTGATGCTCTCCGCCCCCGCTCCACTTACACACACACGTTCTAGCACTCGCTCTAGCAAAAGTTGGAAGCGATAGCGAAGAGGTGCCTTCGACCCTCAACTCTCGCATTTGCACTCACCTCATCCATTTGCTCACCGGCCATCCGCTAAGCGAAGCACGGCATCGCGGACTGCACTAAATCCATCCACCAAGCGACGCGGTGATTGCGACCCGCATAGTTTGTTTAGTTTTCTCATTCCTATTCTATAAAACCAATCAAAATCCCCATGTTTTTGTTTAACTTAGAAACCCTCATAATTAATCTCCTAACAAGCAAATCGTACTACCCAACTTGCGGTCCTTTGAGAACGATATTCGGGGAGCTACTCCCTACTTTTATTGCTTGACAACGACCGGTGCACTGCCGTCGTACCGCATTTCGTGCCCGCTAATTAGCGGTGTTGAAATAGCGCGTCAGCCTCTAGAGGCACCCGCGCCCTTCCCCCTCCCTCTCTGCTTCCTGTACGGGGAAACCCCACCCCCCCCCCCCCCCCACCGGAGGACTGTCCCCTCCCCAACGCCCCAGCCAGGAGTGGCAGGGGAGGCTTTCCCAACGGGGGAGGTGACGCAGCAAGCCTGCATGGCGCATGTAGGCTACGCCACCACCCCCCCCCTTTCTGCCTATATTCTGGTGGTGCCAGACCGCCGTACCACCACAGGAGTGGTCGCCGGCCCCTAGCGCACAGACCGGGGGCGGCACCGTCCCCAGTAGGCGGGTGCCCGGTGGCGGTAGTGTCCGCCTCCCGCTGGGATAGCGGGAGCCGTCTGATCTTCTCCAGGAGATCGGGCGGCTCCCCTAACCTATTCCCCCCTGCCTCCACATATGTGCCCCCCACATCCGCCACAGATCTGATGTGGGGACCCCAGGTGGGCGTACGGTGCAGCGCCCCTGCTCTCCCCCTTTCTGCTATCCGCACCCCAAAAGCCCCTTCCCTTATTTATTTTCCTGAGGGTAAATGCGGCATTTTTGGCTAAAACCCCCAACATGGAAAATGTTCCCCACTCAGAGGGGCACCTTCTGTAATTTTTTGAGATTTTTAGGATTTTTACTATTTTTAAACCCCTCTACAAGTTTTATTTTAAGAAATTAAAAGCCCAAAGTAGTTTGAAAAAAATCCCAAAAATTATATGCTCTAATTTAGGGTGTTTTGCAATTACTATCAAAGTTTCAAGGTGTGACCTTTTTTTGGTCCTTTAAAAGTCCTTTACGAGCAAAATAAATGCCCGAAAGCGAGCGAAATTAATTGGGATAAATTGGCAAACTCGCGGCGCGTATTTTTATTACGTAGCGAAATAATGTGTATCGATCTAAGGAATCGACTAAGTTAAAAGTATCGACGCGCAATTCGGGTCACAATCGCGAGGTGACACCGCCAATTCATTGACGTCAAAATAATTAAAATGTGAACCCAAGGCACAGGGAAATAAGGAATTTCATGAAATATAAGTAAGCTCATATGAACGGAGAAAAGACCCCTATGAACGGGGATCGAACGGAACTTCCTCCTAAGAACGGAGTCGACATTGAAGCCACCTGTTATGGGGTGATTGGACTACTAACCCTTTATTTATTATGCTCTCCAGTCTCGTACTGGTCCCCCTGGATTTACTTTCGGCATTTATTCTTTAAATCCAGTCTCGTACTGGTCCCCCTTCTTTTACTTTCGGCATTTATTCTTTAAATCCAGTCTTGCACTGGTCCCCCTGCTTTTACTTTTGGCATTTATTCTTTAAATCCAATCTCACACTGGTTCCCCTGCTTTTACTTTCGGCATTTATTCTTTTAGTAATCCAATCACGCAATGGTCCCCTTACTTATATTTATGTTCGTTCATTTCCAGTAATCCAGTCTCGCACTGGTCCTTTATTTACTACTTCCTGTACTTTCAATTCTCCAGTCTCGTACTGGTCCTGATATTTTGGCCCCTGCTTCCGACCTTTCTTTCTGCTTATGTTGCACTTTATTATATTTTAGTGCTAACCGCAGTCCTACGCCTGCAAGCGGTGCTTCTCCTCCTTTCTGTGAGGCCTTAGTTGTGGAAAACCTGGAGTTGAGTCCCTCCTCCTAAGTTATCCCCAAATAAGGATCCCTCCTACCGCCGAGCCTCCCGGTCAAGAGTCGAGTGACCGGTCGAGTAAGAATGCCGCATCAAGTATTAAAGCGCTTGCTCTGTGTTTAAGCTTTTGAAGATTGTTTTGGAAGTGGCGGGTCGGTCACGCCAGCAGACCGTTCGTACCGGTGGGGGTGGGTTGACGACTCATGGCAACAGGGAGATGTGCACAACGGGTTATCACCACTCTGAACCCGCAGTTTTGCCTCCGCTGGTCGGCCTAAATCTCGGAATCGCCGGATGTCGCTCACATCCAGTTAGTACACCAAGTTGTACGGGAGGGCCTGAGTGATACGGTACGACTACATTCAGAAGTGGCAGGACTGGCCACTGTCACCGACGGCCACATCGGTGAGGCCCGCGGGGTTTGCAACCCCGCTTGAAGCAAAGCGGTCCAAGCTGTGTTGACACAGGGTTTGTGTATGCAGGTTTGAATACCTGGGTCCGAGTGTGTGCAAGATAGTATAACTTTTATTACGTACTACGCGTTTATGTCACCTTGTGGATTTTATGGTTGGTAGGCCCTATAGATATATACACGTATATGTGTTTGCCTGCTGCTAACCATTTACCTTGCTTCCGCTATTTATTCCTGTACTTTAGCCCGCCCCCAGGATACATATCTGGGGAGGGAATGTGCTTTCTATTTAGCTCTGTGACTAATGGTTATTCTTGTAACCAATCACAGGATATGGGACAACGCGAAGCCCTTGCGCCGCAGGATGAGTTACCGGCCTTAGAGATGGCCCGATCAGATACTCCGGCCTCGCCCCTGTCTTCCGTGACCCGAGTCCTAGAGTATAGGACTAGCTTAAGAGCATTTCATTATAGTTATATGTAGCCTCCGAGGCAGATGTTGTAAACAATAGTCTTCGGCCTTTTTCCTTTATGTAAATATAAGTTGTGTGCTTAGTTTCCAAATTCTAATGCTTCCGCTATGTGAATCTGATGTGTTTGTTGTGATTCTTATGCCTGACAAGGCGACCACTCAGTGCTTGAGAGGGTGGGTCGTTGCCACCCGGGAAGCGCTAGTGGTCGTCCTTGGGCAGTAAGATCCCCCCTCCCTAATTCGGGTTCAATTTTGGGGAGGGGGGGTCTTACTCCCTGAACCCCTCTAGAACTGGGGCTGAGAGGATCAACTCAAAAAAAGGAATTCCCCTGCTCGCCCCCCTTTGGGATTGGGCGAGTGGGGGATGGACGCCTCCTCACTCTCCCCCTTGGGGCTGGGAGACTGGGGGCATGACACCTCCCCACTCGCCCCCTTGGGGCTGGGCGAGTGGGGGCATGACTGTCGCAACCCGCATTTTCTCCGTATTAAATAATACGTCAGAGTAAGAGAAAATAAGTGTCATGATGCCACGTCATGCAAGGGACAACTGCAAACGCTCATGCAGCTTTACCTACACATTTTTCTCTAGAAAGCCATGAACTTTATTTTTAAAACATAATTTAAGTTTAAAGTTTTCAAACATCGTGTCCCTCGGTGAAATGGATCAACTAGTCCATAAATAAAAAATTATAGGTTTTCGCAGCGGAAAGTACATAATTTATTTCATTTTACCCTGTATGAGCATGATGAACTGACCAGCATTCTGATGATATGCAATTTCTATATTTAGTATAAGTAAAAAAAGGATTTCTTTTACGAGCTTAAAAATAGAATGATATTAAATTAAAAAGAGATGTCATGTAGTAAGAATTATGTTATTTTGTACGTAAAATATCTACTATGCAACCTAACATAAAATCTTCCCAAAAGCATTTGCAATAATAGCAAGGCAACAGTAGTAGCATATACATAGCAAGACAAAGTCTAACATAGAAGAAATTAGGCAATGGGCGTCAACAAACTAACACGAACCCATCACCTTAACAAGTTCTCAAGCGAGAGTAAGAAGACAACTAGCAAATCTGAAGAAGACAGATCTTGGTCAGCTCCACTTGCTACTGATCCGAATCTGAGGCATTCAAAAGGAAAGAATGCCTCAGCACAAAGGCATCAAAAGACATCATAACAAGGAGTGAGTGAAAACTCAATAAAAGATGGTTACCAACCCAGTCAAGAATGGCTGTGAACATCAGCAAATCAAATAAAGAAGTATTAGCATTCAACAAGTAAGGAAAGACTGGCACAAAGTGTGGTAAAAGTTACATTGCAACAACATCCAAAAAAGGAAAGTGTCGAGTTGACCAAGAAGTTGTAACAGTCCTGGCCCAAGCCTCACCGGGTCTTGCCGCCCCAGGAACTACCGGCACCGGTGGCCCAGGCCCATTCTGGGATCAGCCTGACCAAGCCCATCCCGGGTCACTGGCCCCGTCCTAGGACACTGGCGCCCCACCGGTTCAGCCTGACCATAACTGGTCAACAACAAGCCTGCAGGTCGTACACCCCAACGCCTCTCTGGCCCTGTTTCTCAGGCGCAGCGCGTTGTTGGTCTCATCACCAGCTCAGTTGGTGATGAGACCTGTTTGAAGAGGTTCTTATCAAGGGAGGTTGTGGGTTCGAGACCCCCCTCCAACAACGCGCTGCGCCTGAGAAACAGGGCCAGAGAGGCGTTGGGGTGTACGGCCTGCATGCTTGCTGTTGACCAGTTGTGGTCAGGCTGAACCGGTGGGGCACCAGTGTCCTAGGACGGGGCCAATGACACGGGATGGGCTTGGTCAGGCCGATCCCACAATGGGCCTGGGCCGCTGGTGCCGACAGTTCCTGGGGCGGCAAGACCCGGTGAGGCTTGGGCCAGGACTGTTACAGAAGTGAATTCCTATCCCAGCCATAAAACAGCACTGAGGCGGAGGCATTATTTCCAACCATCCATCAGACCAAAATATCCAAGGCACAAAGCACTGTGGCGGTGGTGTCATCCCACCAACCAACAGTCTACATGTCCACGGAAAAACAACAGGCACTGGTGGTGGCCACTTCGTCCACCCACAGTCCAAAAACAACCAACTAGGAATAGAGACCCATAACATCCTGACCAAAACAGACACCACAGAGAAACCAGGAGAAAAACTCCCAGGAAAACCACCTTCACAACAAGCTCGTCGAAAGTACTTGACGAAACCAAGGTAAACTTGACGAATCCCAAGGACTCTCGACGAATTCGTCGAAACTCATTCGACGAATTTCGGCGAATCGACTTAACTATTTCACGGAAGTCTAAATCTATTTCGGCGAATTCATCAAAATGAATCGACGAATCTACTTTGAATACTCGGCGAAATTACACGTATCTATACGACGAATTTGTACTCGAAGAATTAACTTAACTTCTGGATGAAATCTACTTTAGCGTAAACGACGTATTCTGCAAGACAACTACAGAAATCTTGCTCGAATAACTGAACACATTACATATCATTTCTCTAAGAGGAAAAAAAGGAATAAATAGTAAAAGGGGAAAAAGAGCGCGCAAGAGGGGTTTAGTCCACAACTTGTCTAGTTTTCACCGGAAACGTTCTCCGAACAACTCCTCGTCGCAGATCGGTGGCTAGAAAACCTCGAGGAAGAATCTCTGAAACTTTTGGAACGAAAAGAAGGGTTAGGGCTACCGGCTCTAACCTCAAAAATCTACGAAACTCAAAATACATACCGCACACGCGAAGAGCTCGGCGAGAGCTTTTCAGATCTATGCTCCGGCGAAGATTTCGTGCTCCGGAGCTCCGGTGGCGGCGATCGGAAGTCTCGCAGAAGAACGCCTCTCGCCGGATCGCCAAAAAGGTCCGGGAAGAAGATGAATAGGGCTCGGTTTTCTTTTCACGGGATAGAGGAAATCATACATATATATAAGGTATAATGAAAAAAAAATAATAATAATAATAATAATACTAAATTTCACGTGAAGGAGAGGTCTTCATGGGATAAGAATGTCTTGAACTTCGAAATTTCTCGAGAACTCTCTTTCACGTACCAATACTTCCAATTTCTCGAGAAGTTCATAAGTTCTCATGAACCTCATTTCACGCATGGGACAATACTTCATTTCTCGGGAAGTAGAAGCTAATTCCCCATGAAATATTTCACTTGCCATAAATATATAGTAATAACTATACGGTTATAAAAATATATATATATATATATATACATATAATATTATTATAGTAATACCAAAATTAAACGAATGCTGAAATCGACGAAATTCGCACCGAAGGTGAACGGCGGCACTACGAATCCAATGATGAAGTCGGAATCAAAATCCGGCGTACCGTTCTCGAGATATAAATTTCTGAAGTTTACGGAGACGTTAAAATATACAAATCTTTGAAAATTCACCGAGGCTTTATTTTTGCTCGGAACGCCATGAAACTTTAAAAACCTTTCTAAAATTAAATAATCTAATTTCCTAACATAAAATTTTTAAATTCCGGGCCGTTTCAAAATTTGGTCGACTAGACCGAACAGACGCGAGAACGCGCAAATGACGGCGCACCGCTAAGTCCATACTAATGTAGCGCCCTTACGTCATTATGACGTCGATAATATATTTCCAAATAATAGCCGAATATTCAGGGGCGTTACAGCCACTACCCCTAAAAAGAAGTTTCGTCCTAAAACTGTGACAAATTTATTCGGATACAACAGATAGAAGCGAGTAACTAAAAGCTACAAATGAAAACACTAACCAAAGAGATCTACGAGAAAGGATGAGGATGTGATTTCCTCATAACTGATTCCAGTTCCCAAGTCGCGCTCTCGACGTCTTAGTTCCGCCAAAGGACTTTGACCATAAGAATCGTCTTCTTTCGCAACACGCGATCCTGAGTCTCTAAAACACGAACATGCTCTTCAACATAAGACAGATTAGGTTGCAACTGGGGCACCGAGTCAAGGACATGACGATCACTACGCACGCACTTTCTCAATTGGCTCTCATGAAACACATCGTGAACACTAGGGAAAGAAGCAGGCAAATCCAACCTATAAGCTGAAACTCTGATGCGCTCAACAACCTGGAAAGGTCCCACATACCGTAGATCCAACTTGTTGTTCCTTCCAAATCTTTTAACACCTGGCATCAGAGAAACTTTCAAGAACACCATGTACCCAACTGCGAACTCCAGATCAACCCTTCTCCGATTAGCATACTTCTCATATCGCTCCTGAGCAATGCAGAGCTTCTCGCGGATATGAGTCACGGCGACATTCATCTCTTCCAAAGCTTCTGGACCTAACAACGTGTAAAACCCCAAGTTTCGTGTGCAAAGAAAGTGGAAATGTGCAGAAGCTGAAGAGCTAGCGCCTGGCGCTAGCGATAGCGCCGACTGTAGTGCATTTCCCACTAAACCTGTATAGTTCTCGAGGGACAAGTGCATTTCCCGAGAAATGAAGCATGCTGAAATAGATGAGCTAACGCCAGTGTTAATGCTAACGCCTGGCGCTAGCCCATCTTCGTCGAACGCAGGAAGAAGCCATAAGCAGCTGAGGATAAGCTCAGCCACCGCCTTAGAGCTAACGCCAGGCGCTAGCGATAGCGCCGGCGGTAGTGTTTTTTTGAGAAGTGTGTTCTTTCTCGAGGAGCGTGGCATTTCGCGAGAAGTTTGTAAAATAAAGATAGCGCAGGCGGTAGCGCTAGCGCTAGCGGTAGTGCTAGCAGTAGGGCTAGCGGTAGCGCTAGCGCTAGCGGTAGTGATTTCTCGCAAAATCCTTAAGCGGTAGAGCGGTACCGACTCTGAGATAGCGCCAGGCGCTAGTGGCTAGCGCCGGCGGTAGCGGAAAATTATATAAACACTCAACTTCGACTTTCCTTCTCATTTTCTATGAATCTTCTTCCATTCTGAGAGCACTGAGCAGAGAAGGAAGTCCGTTGAAGGTTGTTGTGCCAAGGGAAAATCCGCGAAGGAGTTCTTGGGCGCTTGTGCAATCGTCGATCTATTGAAGAGGAAGCTATTTTAAGGGATTCCAACTGATTCCCTCTCAGTTCTAGGGAACCAAAGCGAGCGTCAAGGGTAACGATTCTCCTTCCTCATCTTTGGACACGTTCGTCCTTTGATTGGCATAGTAGTAGGCAGATTTCCACTAGCAAGTGGATAGATTTCTGCCGACGGGTCGATGTTGTCCCCGTAGAAATTGATATAGAGCCTGGAATCGAAGTACGGGCATAGGCATGCTGTGTGAAGCCCATCTGGACAGGTTGGTCTGGATTGATGATGTTGATATGCTATTGCACTCCGGAGAAGACTCCGTGATCTATGCTGTGTTTTTCGGGTGTTATGTACTATTTCGTACTGCAAAAGAGATCTGGAGGTGTTTCCCAAAAATACCCGGAAAAGAGTAGCAGAACTGAGTTCTGTCACTAGCGTCGGGCGTTAGCGCTAACGCCGGCGGTAGCTCCCAGTGAGCTGTGTGAAAGCCTGTGAAGCCTATGCGCATGAACTGGGTTGAGCAGCAGAAGCTGAAGGACCGCGTACCTTGCTTCATTGACCCTACGAGTCAAGAGCGGGCTAGGGAAAGTCGTACCCGTTTTAGGTTGATGTTATCCCTGATATTATGAGCGCGGGCATCTGGCGGAACCGAAACCCCACCCTTAGCTATTGTGAAGAGGATTGCAACCTCGGGTCACGATATGTCGTTTGGGACTAGACTCATCAAGGCCGGCCATCCTTGATGAGAGTCAACTCATAGTGAGAATCTGAGTTGAAAAAGGACTCGTCGATTGCGTGCCGTGAGTGCACAAAGCGGGTAAGCCTATATCTGAGTTGAAAAAATACTTGTCGATAAACGCATCACTCTCAATGAAAATGAATGCTTCTATGTCGTGCTTAGACGCACCTATGATATATATACTGATGTTGCTTGCCTGCAGGGAAGGAGCACCGCCGCCCCGTGCATGGGGTGGGGTCGTTATAAATCTTAGTCAGCTAAAGCTGACCGGTTACTTGTTTTCCCACCGCTGGGTGGATTTGTTATACAGGTCCTGGCGAGACTAGCGGGAAATAGCGGGCTGAAGCCCCTGCTGCTGTGCTGTACTGGCCCTCGAAGGCCAAAGCTTTTGTTTACTGTGTTCATGTGTGGCCGGCCTGCGTGCCGATGTTTGGAAACCACTCTTATTACATACACAAACATTGTAAAGAACTTATTATGTCTTTCAATCCTAGTGGCTAGTGTGGACAATGTGTATACTGGTTTTTAATTATAACAAAATGCTTTCGTTGTGTGACTCTGTGTGCTGAGATGGTTGGTATTAACTGTTTAACGCTAATTAAGTAACGCGCTTTTTTGTTCATTTAATATGACGTGGGGTCCCGGCCGGACCTACTGCAATATTCTATGTAACAGGGAGGGTGTTACAAATTGGTATCAGATACGAGTCTCGATCCCTTTCCGTCTGAATTCGTGGTCGAATTCTTTTAAGGGGTTGTGAGCACGTGTGTGCGTCGTCGTTAACTCATGTAAATAACCAGTAATTGTCCACTTTAGGAATGAATTACATGTAGGTGTGTAGCATTGGGATGGAACTTTTGTGTTCCTCTAATGATCCATGCTATCTCTTAGTCGGTAATTGTATTTTGGGCACATATATAGGTGACTGGGAGTGGAGCGGGGCCATATCGACCCACGCGTTCGACTACCAGTAGTGCACCAACTGCGGTGCCGACTCCTCCTTCTACTGAGTCAGTAAGGATGATAGCCTAAGCAGTGTTTGCAATGTTCACTGCGCAACCTGGAGGGCATGTCCCTGGACAGCCTCCTACTCCTGGAGTGGCTCCAGTGCCGGTTGCAGCAGCTGAACCTGCGGTTGAAAGGCCAGTGCCGGTGCGGGCACGAAGAGCTCCAGACCAACAACTGCAGCATTTTCTGAGTTTCCATCCTCCTACGTTCACGGGGGCAGGAACCCCGACGCAAGCTGAAGATTGGCTATCAAAGGTGCGCAAGACCTTGAAAGCAATTGACACGGAGGAAGGCCAGAAGGTTACCTTAGCAACCTTCCTACTAGATGGGGAGGCGCAGTTATGGTGGGATGAGATAGAGCTACATCACTTTGCAGGAAGGCAGCTGGTGGACATCTCGTATGACGAATTTTCGAGATTGTTCTTAGCGAGGTATCTACCACCTGCTCAGCAAATCGAGATGGAGAACCAGTTCAACCGCCTGACTCAAGGTGATCGCATGATCGATGATTACCTCCATGAGTTTACACGGTTGGGGAGATACGCAGGAGCGACCTTTGCCGATGAAGCTCGGAAGACAAATCGGTTCTATGAAGGTCTGCGAGAAGAGTTGCGGTTCCTTCTATCGGGGGCAATGACACAGGGGTTTATTACCCTAGTTAATACGGCTCGTTCCTTAGAAAAGGATATGAAACGGTCCCAGACCAGGAAGGAGCTAGCAGTTGTAAAGCCAGAGTTCAAAGTACCGAGCTCTGCGAAGTCTGGGAGAGGCAAGTGGAAGAACAAAGCGCGACCTTCTGGGTCAGCTCAATCTGCGACCTCGGGTATGACAACTGGGCGAGGCCCATTCACTTGTTATAACTATGGTAAGCCGGGTCATATAGCCCGAGAATGTCGTGGAGGCAAGAAGGCGGCTGCGGCTTATGCGGCAGAGAAAGGGAAGGTAGCAGAGTCAACCGCATCCCATGCTGCTCCAGCCCAGCCTAGAGTGTACAATCTTGGCCAGCAGGAGGCCATCAAACAAAGCGATGTGGTGACAGGTATGCGTTAGTATATAGCTTTTGTTGCTTTTTATACTCATATCTTGTGCATTGCTTGTAATCGTTTGTGTATTAGGCTTTGTCCTAATCTTTAACTCTCCGGCGAGAGCACTGTTTGATACGGGTGCTTCACGTTCATTTCTATCGGAGGCCTTCATACAACAACTTGGAGTGCCTTCGTCATTAAGAAAAGAACGATTAGATGTGATGCTACCCAATGGCTGCTCGATGCGTGCGGATCGAGGCTGTGTTGTTAAGGTGCAAATAGGAAGTCAAGATTTTGATTTGGAAGCACTGATACTGCCACTTTCGGAGTTCGATGTGATCTTTGGTATGGACTGGCTGTCAGCGTAGCAGGCCTACATTGATTGCACTTCTTAGGAGGTCACACTGGGGTGGAATACCAAACGTGCGTGGGTCAAGCAAGACGCTGATGTCTGCTATCCAAGTCGTCAAGGCCGTTCGGCAAGGCGCAGAACTGTGTGTTGTGCTAGTTGGGGCTGCAAAGCCTCAGCCCAGTCTGAGTGACGTTCCTATTATCTCGGCGTATCCTGATGTGTTTCCGAAAGATCTTCCTGGGGCTCCACCTCAGCGAGAGATAGACTTCACTATAGAGCTGGTGCCAGGTGCCAAACCTGTGTCCTGCTCTCCGTACCGAATTGCGCCAAAGGAAATGGCAGAGTTGATGGTTCAGTTACAGGAGTTGCTAGAGCAAGGCTATATACGCCCAAGTACATCACCTTGGGGTGCTCCGGTCCTTTTTGTGAAGAAGAAGGACGGAAGCCTACGTCTCTGTATTGACTACCGTGAATTGAACAAGCTGACCGAGAAGAACAAGTATCTGATCCCTCGAATCGATGACTTGTTTGATCAGCTAGTAGGTTCGTCGGTGTATTCAAAACTGGATCTTAAGTCTGGCTACTACCAGTTGCGAATTTGGGATTGTGATATCCCCAAGACGGCATTTAGTACCCACTATGGGCACTACGAGTTTACAGTCATGTCGTTTGGACTGATGAATGCACGGTCAGTGTTTATGGATCTGATGAATAGGACCTTTCAAGAGTACCTGGATCGATTCGTCATCGTCTTCATTGATGATATCTTGGTGTACTCTCAGTCTGAAGAAGAACACGCAATTCATTTGCGCGAAGTTTTGGAGACCCTGCGACGGAGTCAGCTGTATGCCAAGTTCTCCAAGTGCGAGTTTTGGCTAACTTCAGTAGCATTCCTTGGTCATGTTGTTAGTGGCGAGGGTATCGCGGTGGATCCGGCAAAGATCGATGCAATCCAGAAGTGGCCCGTTTTGGCGACAGTAGCGGAAGTCAGGAGTTTCCTTAGACTTGCCGGCTACTATCGGCGCTTCGTGGAGAACTTTTCGCGGATCGCTCTACCTCTCACCACCTTGACAAGGAAGGATCAGAAGTTCGTTTGGTCACCATCGTGTGCACGAGCTTTTGACGAATTAAAGAGTCGTCTGACCACGACACCGATTTTGTGTTTGCCATGTGGTACGGAAGGCTATGAAATATACAGCGATGCTTCAGGGAGCGGCTTAGGTTGCGTACTTCTTCAGCATAGTCAAGTGATAGCTTATGGCTCTCGCCAGTTGAAAGTGCATGAGCGGAATTACCCGGTCCACGACTTGGAGTTGGCGGCCGAAATCTTCGCTCTGAACTTGTGGCGACACTACTTGTATGGCGTGAAGGTTGATATCTTTACGGACCATAAGAGCCTAAAATATCTGCTAAATCAGAAAGTGCTCAATATGCGACAGCGAAGGTGGATGGAGTTCCTGGGGGACTACACTTTCGAAATACACTATACTCCCGGGAAGGGAAATGTCGTCGCAGATGCTTTGAGTCGGAGGGCTTCTGCACAGGCCAACTGGATTCAGATGTATGATCCACGTCTGATCAGTGAATTGGAAGCCTTGGAGATCTCCTGTGTGGAGAAGAGTTCTAGTGCGAATGCGTGCTTAAACTGGACGGAGGTGCAATATGACCTCGCGGACAGAATACGACAAGCCCCGGAGCTTGATTCGAGCATGCAACGCTATTTGGCAGAGTCTGAAGTTGGGACTACTGCAGAGTTTGTGTTAGACGATGGTCTAATGTGGAAAGACGGTCGATTGTGCGTCCCAAACGTGGGTAAATTACGGGAAGAATTGATGTACGAAGCACACTTTACAAAGTACTCAATTCACCCAGGGAGCACAAAAATGTACCAAGACTTGAAGAAGCTGTTTTGGTGGCCAGGCCTGAAGAAAGACATCGCCTTATACGTGGCAAAATGCAAAACTTGCGCACTTGTGAAGGCGGAATGTCAGAAACCTGGAGGTTTCCTGAAGTCGTTGCCAGTACCGGAATGGAAATTTGACGATATTTCTATGGATTTCTTGCACGGTTTGCCGAGATCACAGAGTGGGAATGATGCTATTTGGGTAATCGTGGATCGCTTGACGAAAGTAGCCCACTTTATTCCGAACCGACGAGACGATTCAGTAGAAAAGTTGGCAAAACTGTATGTTGATAGCATTGTACGATTGCACGGTGTGCCCCGTAGCATCGTCAGTGACCGAGATGGGCGCTTCACTTCGAAAGATTGGAGACTAATCCACCAGTTGTTGGGGACAAAGTTGAAGTTTAGTACTGCCTTCCACCCTCAAACGGATGGGCAGACTGAATGTACGAACAGAACACTGGAGGATATGCTCCGTATGTGCGTCCTAGATTTCGGTAAGAAGTGGGAAGATCATCTTTTCATGATCGAGTTCGCTTATAATAACAGCTACCAGGAAAGTATAAAGATGGCGCCCTTCGAGGCCCTCTATAGTAGAGCTTGCCGCACTCCCTTAGCTTGGGCAGAGACAGGCGAGACGAAACTGTTTAAGCGAAAGGAAGTCGAAGATGCAAATTCGGCCATTCAAACAATCCGGGAGAGATTGTTGATTGCACAAGATAGGCATGCAAAATACTACAATGCCAAGCACAGAAACGTCGAGTTCGCCGTGGGCGACTAGGTTTATCTAAAGATCAAACCTTTCAAGGGTGTGTCCAGGATTCGGCGCTTGAAAAAGCTGAGTCCGAGGTACCTTGGACCGTTTGAGATTCTGGATCGTGTTGGTGAAGCTGCCTATCGGCTCACTCTTTCGACAGAGCTGGGCAGACTGCATAATGTGTTCCACATATCTGTGCTATGGAAAGCTATGCCAGAGCCTAGCCAGGTCCTGGTAAAGAATCAAGTGTCTGCCGATGATGAGCTAAAGACGTTAGTCACGTCTGTTTGCATCGAAGACACTGATGTCAGGAGGTTGCGGAACAAAATGATCTGAATGGTCAAAGTCCGCTGGAACAATTGCGGTCGTGAGGAGCTTTCGTGGGAACGGGAGCAAACCATGCGAGATGCGTTCCCCGAACTATTCCGTTAAGGTACAAATTATGTTTTGTATCTTGTTGTTCTTTGCACTGTTTAAAATTTCGGGACGAAATTTCATTAAGGAGGGGAGAATTGTAAAACCCCAAGTTTCGTGTGCAAAGAAAGTGGAAATGTGCAGAAGCTAAAGAGCTAGCGCCTGGCGCTAGCGATAGCGCCGGCGGTAGTGCATTTCCCGCTAAACCTGTTTAGTTCTCGAGGGACAAGTACATTTCCCGAGAAATGAAGCATGCTGAAATAGATGAGCTAACGCCAGCGTTAATGCTAACGCCTGGCGCTAGCCCATCTTCGTCGAACGCAGGAAGAAGCCTTAAGCGGCTGAGGATAAGCTCAGCCACCGCCTTAGAGCTAACGCCAGGCACTAGCGATAGCGCTGGCGGTAGTGTTTTTTTTAGAAGTGTGTTCTTTCTCGAGGAGCGTGGCATTTCGCGAGAAGTTTGTCAAATAAAGATAGCGCGGGCGGTAGCGCTAGCGCTAGCGGTAGCGATTTCTCACAAAATCCTTAAGCGGTAGAGCGGTACCGACTCTGAGATAGCGCCAGGCGCTAGTGGCTAGCGCCGACGGTAGCGAAAAATTATATAAACACTCAACTTCGACTTTCCTTCTCATTTTCTATGAATCTTCTGCCATTCTGAGAGCACTGAGTAGAGAAGGAAGTCTGTTGAAGGTTGTTGTGCCAAGGGAAAATCCGTGAAGGAGTTCTTGGGCGCTTGTGCCATCGTCGATCTATTGAAGAGGAAGCTATTTCAAGGGATTCCAACTGATTCCCTCTCAGTTCTATGGCACCAAAGCGAGCGCCAAGGGTAACGATTCTCCTCCCTCATCTTTGGACACGTTCGTCCTTTGATTGGCATAGTAGTAGGCAGATTTCCACTAGCAAGTGGATAGATTTCTGCCGACGGGTCGATGTTGTCCCCGTAGAAATTGCATATAGAGCCTGGAATCGAAGTACGGGCATAGGCATGCTGTGTGAAGCCCATCTGGACAGGTTGGTCTGGATTGGTGATGTTGATATGCTATTGCACTCCGTAGAAGACTCTGTGATCTATGCTGTGTTTTTCGGGTGTTATGTACTGTTTCGTACTGCAAAATAGATCTGGAGGTGTTTCCCAGAAATACCCGGAAAAGAGTAGCAGAACCGAGTTCTGTCACTAGCGCCGGGCGTTAGCGCTAACGCCGGCGGTAGCTCCCAGTGAGCTGTGTGAAAGCCTGTGAAGCCTATGTGCATGAACTGGGTTGAGCAGCAGAAGCTGAAGGACCGCGTACCTTGCTTCATTGACCCTACGAGTCAAGAGCGGGCTAGGGAAAGCCATACCCATTTTAGGTTGATGTTATCCCTAATATTATGAGCGCGGGATATGGCGGAACCGAAACCCCACCCTTAGCTATTGTGAAGAGGATTGCAACCTCGGGTCACGATATGTCGTTTGGGACTAGACTCATCAAGGCCGGCCATCCTTGATGAGAGTCAGCTCATAGTGAGAATCCGAGTTGAAAAAGGACTCGTCGATTGCGTGCCGTGAGTGCACAAAGCGGGTAAGCCTTTATCCGAGTTGAAAAAGTACTTGTCGATAAACACATCACTCTCAATGAAAATGAATGCTTCTATGCGGTGCTTAGACACACCTATGATATATATACTGCTGTTTCTTTCCTGCAGGGAAAGAGCATCGCCGCCCCGTGCATGGGGTGGGGTCGTTATAAATCTTTGATAAGAAGGATTTATGCTTATTTTAATTATAGTATTTAGGTTAAGTTTACTATAATTTTGTAAATATTATTTATATTTTAGTTAAAAATCACTTCTTTTATAATTTTAGTTCTAAATATAATTGTATTTTTGTTTTGCAGATTTTTTGGAGATTTTGGTCAAATTTCATAGTACACGCCCTAGGTCACGCCCGTGACCAAGAGCGTGTAACATTAAGATCAGTCCAGGAGTTGTTGCCGCGCATTTGAGCTAGTCCACAGCAAGTCACGCCCTCGGTCACGCCCGTGACCCATAGTCATGCTCGTGACCAAGGGCGTGTAAATTTAAAGATCACTTCAAGCTTTCTACATGGACCTGTCAGCCACCGAATCCAATGTTGACCCAAGTCACGCCCGTGACCCAAAGTCACGCCCGTGATTTCACGCGTGATCCCTGCTCCCTGCTGCGCCAAATTCAAGCCCATGCCGCATTGATGGAGTTGACCCCAGTCACGCCCGTGACCCATGAGTCACGCCCGTGACTTTTCGCTCGTGATCGCCTTTCGCTGCAGCGCCCAAGCCCACGCCGCATTGATGAAGCCGCCCAAGTACACGCCCAGGTACATGCCCGTGACCAAAGTTACACGGGCGTTTAATGTCCTTTTTCGCGACACAGTCACGCAAGACCCACGCCGATGTCGTAGCCGTGCAGAACAAGTATTACACGCCCTAGGTCACGCCCGTGACCGAGGGCGTGTAACCTGGAATTTTTTCCTATAAATTCAGAGGCTCCCCTCCAGCATTCCAGCCCCTTCCCCCTGCCCATTTGGGCTCGTCTTGTATAGTTTTCCTTATTTTTCATGTTTTAGGTTTTGATTTAATTTCATGTAATTCTCTTATTTCCTTTTTAATGTCTTGTTTTCTCTTCCATGCAAGGTAGCTTAGCTTTAATTTCATGCAATGTAAAGTAGCTTTCAATTTATGTAATCTCTTTTTTTTTATGAAATGAAATTTTGTTATCTCTTTCTTTTATGCAAACTCTCTTTCTTCCTCTTTCTCTCTTTTTCTTGTTTTAATTTTTCCTTTAGCTAGTAATTAGTTATTCTTGATTCTAGCAAGTTTTGAATCGAAATTATCTCCACACCTTATTATCGCATCTTCTCTCCTTCGATTTATTCTCGAAATATAACGATATCGAGTTCATATTCCGGTTATGAATTTCGGTATTTGTTTTCGTATTCTAGCTAGCCGAGAGGACGTGCGTACGAATCGATCACTCGAGAATAAAAAGAGTTGCACGCACCCCTCGAGAGAGGATGACGTAAATCTTCCGGATAGGAGTCAAATCCTATAGTGGGATTCACAGCGTAAAGCAAGTCTTAGGTAATCAATTATAGGACGAGAGTCTGGTTGATGTTTCCTAAGCTTAGTTGGGCATTAACCTCGAGAAAGGCATGTTCGAGCTTCGGGAATCCCCACGGTCAAGGCTTAGAGTTGAATGATAGTATTTATCTTTTAATTTCATTTCAAAGCGAGTTTTAATCAAGTTTTATTTTCTTTCTTTATTTTCGTTCTCATTTATTTAGTTGCAATTTAGTTCTCTTTTCCGCTCTCTCTCCGATAAAATAATAGTCCGCTTTCTCAAAGTAGAAGTACTCGACAAACCCGAGTTTAATACGACCTTGGTATTTTTATAAAATATCCTATATTATATACAATAAGGTACACTTGCCTTCATCGAATATAGTTTTGGAAAATATCATCAATCTTCTTCGCATTTTTATTAATCATAAACCCTAAGAAGAAGAAGTCTAATTTTTCTTATCAAGTTTTTGGCGCCGTTGCCGGGGAATATTTTGTCGATATTTTGAAAAGAGAAAGCACTATTACTTTTATCAAATAATAATAATAATAATAATAAGTAACTTTTATGTTTTAATTCTTTTGATTTTGTGTTTTGTCTTATGGTTTTGAAAGAAAATTTTTGCAGGTAATCGTGATGGTCGTCCGTCTCCATCAGGGACGTACTTCTTTTCCTCTACTTGTACTTTTTCTTTCATAATCATGCTCTTGTATTTTCTATTTTATTATTCTCCATACTTAGCTTTCAACATTGGGGATAATGTTGAACTTTAAGTATGGGGGTGTATTTCCCTTTCTTTTAAATTATAAAATCGTAGAAAATTTCCAAAAAAAAATTTTTGAAAATCACAAAATTCCAAAAATATTTGTGTACATAGTTTTGTAAATAGTTTATTTCCTTTTTATTGTCTTTTACAAAAGAAAAATTAGCTTTTTCAAAAAAAAAATAAAAAATTTAGAAAACCCAAAAAAAATTCAAAAAAAATTAGATAATCGAAAATTTTAAATTCTCGGAAAGGACGCCTTGGGCTTGAATTCCCATCACATCCTCTAGTACCTTGCGAGCCCTTCACCGGGTAGACCTCGGGAAGTCCAAGAATTAACAAAAAAAAATTAGGTTTTTTTAGGTTATGTTTAGCATTTTTAGTATTTATTTCTTATCCTAAAAAAATTCCAAAAAAAGATAATATTAAAAATTCCAAAAAAAGATAATATCAAAAAAATTCCAAAAAAATTATTACATAAAACTTATAAAAAATCCCAAAAATATAATAAGCCCTTACTTTGGTTTTTGTCATTTCCAAAATCATTTTGAGTTTATTTATAAGCATTTATACTTTTTTATTTGCTAATCATTTACTCTATCATGGTTTGCTAAATCTAATTTTTGTTTAAGTGATTTAGTGTTAAGAAATATTTAATGGTTTTAATTTGATTAGAGGTATTTCTTTAGCACTTCTTCTCTTTTATTTTAAATAGTTACAAATTTTTAGTAATCTTGCTTAAACACCTTTAGATTTTAATTATTTCTACCTCAAGCTTTTAAAATCTTAGGAAAGTTTAAAGTACTAAAATTTGCTCTCAAAATAATTTAATTTATAAGCTAGAAGTCTTTTCTCTACCCTACCCCTTTGATGGCATAAAAAAAGTATTTTAAAAGATCATATGTCATGGGAATAAGAGGATAAAATTCATTAGTCCCTAAAACATATGCACCCAAAATATTTGAAAAGATTATATGGCATGGAGTAAGAGGATAAAATTCATTACTCCTAAACCATATACATTTTGGGTTGTTGTTAGAAGAGAAAAAATATATATTTACTTAAAAAAACCACTTTGGTGAAATGGAAAATCCATCACCTTCATTCAAAGATCTCTTCTTATGCCAAATTTTATGAAACCCCCCTAACCCAATATCTTTGATCTAGATTTAAATTATGTTATGGAGAGAGCAATACTTAGTAAGTTACAGTTTTCCTTTAGATTTTTTAAAGTTATGGTTTTTATAAATTTTAAATCTAATTTTGTTTACTTATTACTCAATTTTGTTAACTAGTTAATATTTTTGAGAACTCTTGGCTAAATATTTTTCTCTTATTATTTTAATTTCATAATTTAAGACTTAATTTGTCGATCCTTAAATTTTCTTTTTAGCTTACTTGTGATTCAATAAATTTTTAGTCTTAATTAAAAAATTTATTAAATGTCTTATAAATATTTCTCATACTTTTGCTCTGGAATAGCAAAAGCTTAAGTATGGGGGTATTTGATAAGAAGGATTTATGCTTATTTTAATTATAGTATTTAGGTTAAGTTTAATATAATTTTGTAAATATTATTTAGATTTTAGTTAAAAATCACTTCTTTTATAATTTTAGTTCAAAATATAATTGTATTTTTGTTTTGCAGATTTTTTGGAGATTTTGGTCAAATTTCATAGTACACGCCCTAGGTCACGCCCGTGACCAAGGGCGTGTAACATTAAGATCAGTCCAGGAGTTGTTGCCGCGCATTTGAGCTAGTCCACAGCAAGCCACGCCCTCGGTCACGCCCGTGACCCATAGTCACGCCCGTGACCAAGGGCGTGTAAATTTAAAGATCACTTCAAGCTTTCCACGTGGACCTGTCAGCCACCGAATCCAATGTTGACCCAAGTCACGCCCGTGACCCAAAGTCACGCCCGTGACTTCCCGCGTGATCCCTGCTCCCTGCTGCACCGAATTCAAGCCTATGCCGCATTGATGGAGTTGACCCCAGTCACGCCCGTGACCCATGAGTCACGCCCGTGACTTTTCGCTCGTGATCGCCTTTCGCTGCAGTGCCGCACTCAAGCCCACGCCGCATTGATGAAGCCGCCCAAGTACACGCCCAGGTACACGCCCGTATACGGGCGTGTAATGTCCTTTTTCGCGACACAGTCACGCAAGACCCACGTCGATGTCGCAGCCGTGCAGAACAAGTATTACACGCCCTAGGTCACGCCCGTGACCGAGGGCGTGTAACCTGGAATTTTTTCCTATAAATTCAGAGGCTCCCCTCCAGCATTCCAGCCCCTTCCCCCTGCCCATTTGGGCTCGTCTTGTATAGTTTTCCTTATTTTTCATGTTTTAGGTTTTGATTTAATTTCATGTAATTCTCTTATTTCCTTTTTAATGTCTTGTTTTCTCTTCCATGCAAGGTAGCTTAGCTTTAATTTCATGCAATGTAAAGTAGCTTTCAATTTATGTAATCTCTTTTTTTTTATGAAATGAAATTTTGTTATCTCTTTCTTTTATGCAAACTCTCTTTCTTCCTCTTTCTCTCTTTTTCTTGTTTTAATTTTTCCTTTAGCTAGTAATTAGTTATTCTTGATTCTAGCAAGTTTTGAATCGAAATTATCTCCACACCTTATTATCGCATCTTCTCTCCTTCGATTTATTCTCGAAATATAACGATATCGAGTTCATATTCCGGTTATGAATTTCGGTATTTGTTTTCGTATTCTAGCTAGCCGAGAGGACGTGCGTACGAATCGATCACTCGAGAATAAAAAGAGTTGCACGCACCCCTCGAGAGAGGATGACGTAAATCTTCCGGATAGGAGTCAAATCCTATAGTGGGATTCACAGCGTAAAGCAAGTCTTAGGTAATCAATTATAGGACGAGAGTCTGGTTGATGTTTCCTAAGCTTAGTTGGGCATTAACCTCGAGAGAGGCATGTTCGAGCTTCGGGAATCCCCACGGTCAAGGCTTAGAGTTGAATGATAGTATTTATCTTTTAATTTCATTTCAAAGCGAGTTTTAATCAAGTTTTATTTTCTTTCTTTATTTTCGTTCTCTTTTATTTAGTTGCAATTTAGTTCTCTTTTCCGCTCTCTCTCCGATAAAATAATAGTCCGCTTTCTCGAAGTAGAAGTACTCGACAAACCTGAGTTTAATACGACCTTGGTATTTTTATAAAATATCCTATATTATATACGATAAGGTACGCTTGCCTTCATCGAATATAGTTTTGGAAAATATCATCAATCTTCTTCGCATTTTCATAAATCATAAACCCTAAGAAGAAGAAGTCTAATTTTTCTTATCAATCTTGGTCAGCTAAAGCTGACCGGTTACTTGTTTTCCCACCGCTCGGTGGATTTATTTATACAGGTCCTGGAGAGACTAGCGGGAAATAGCGGGCTGAAGCCCCTGCTGCTGTGCTGTACTGGCCCTCGAAGGCCAAAGCTTTTGTTTACTGTGTTCATGTGTGGCCGGCCCGCGTGCCGATGTTTGGAAACCACTCTTATTATGTAAACAAACATTGTAAAGAACTTATTATGTCTTTCATTCCTAGTGGCTAGTGTGGACAATGTGTATACTGGTTTTTAATTATAACAAAATGCTTCCGTTGTGTGACTCTGTGTGCTGAGATGGTTGGTATTAACTGTTTAACGCTAATTAAGTAACGCGCTCTTTTGTTCGTTTAATATGGCGTGGGGTCTCGGCCGGACCTACTGCTATATTCTATGTAACAGGGAGGGTGTTACACAACAGACTCTCACCAACCTCGGCCCAAAACAAAGGAGTTCGACAACGCCTCCCATACGAAGCCTCAAAGGGGGCCATCTGCAAACTCTCTTGATAACTGTTATTATAAGCAAATTCCATTAGTCCAAGACGCTTATCCCAAGCTCCATCATGATCTAAAATATAACATAGGATCATATCTTCCAAAATCTGATTCACTCTTTCCGTCTGACCATTTGTCTGAGGGTGGTAAGCGGTAGAGTATCTAAGGTCAGTGCCCACGGCACCCTGCAAACTCTGCCAAAAATGAGACATATACCTGGAATCCCGATCTGACACAATACTCACGGGCTCACAGTGCAATCTGATGACCTCATCCAAATAAAGCTCTGCTATTTTCTACAAAGAAGAGCCAATCTTAAACGGCACAAAGTGAGCACACTTTGTTAATCTGTCAACTATAACCCACACAGAATCATGTCCTCCAGGAGATCTCAGCAAACCGGTAATGAAGTCCATTGAAATACTCTCACACTTCCAACTTGGAATATCCAAAGGGTTCAACTTACCTCCAGGCCTCTTATGATCTGCCTTAACACGCTGGCAAGTAAAACATTCAGAAACATACTTAGCTATATCATTCTTCATACCTGACCACCATACAATCTGCTTCAGGTCTTTATACATCTTTGTGGAACCAGGATGATAGGAAACACTAGAATCATGCGCATCACTACAGATCATTGTTCTAATATCCTCAATCGCGGGAATACAATACCTACCCCGAAACCTCAAGGTATTTTTATCATCAACTGAAAAATCTAGTAGTTCACCTTTTTCAATTCTATTCTGGAGATGCTGCAAATCAGGGTCTTCTTTCTGATGCAGCCTTGTAAGGGTAATCTAAGAAGGCTCTTCAACTTCTAAACTCGAAGGCGCGGTACTACTACCGACTGAGATATCCATCAGCATAAACTCCTCCACTAAGGATTGCACAGAAAGATTGAAGACATGCGCGATCTTTCTACTCAGGTTATCGGCCACCACATTAGCCTTACCCGGATGATACAGGATATCCACTTCATAATCCGCAACATACTCCAACCATATGCGCTGGCGCAAATTCAATTCTTTCTGGGTAAAGACATACTTCAAACTCTTATGGTCCGTGAAAATCTTGCATGACACTCCATATAACAGATGTCTCCAAAGCTTTAAAGCATAAATTACTGCCGCAAACTCTAAGTCATGCGTAGGGTAATTCCTTTCATGAACTTTCAATTGTCTTGACCCATAAGCGATCACCTTTCCTTCTTGCATCAAAACACAACCTAGTCCAACATGATACTCGTCTACATAAACGACATACTCTACTCCCTCGGTTGGTAAAGTCAAAACAGGAGCACTGCACAAACGCTTCTTAATTCCTGGAAAGCTTCTTCACATGAATCACTCCAAACGAAAGCTGCATTCATTTGGGTAAGCTTAGTCAGAGGTGCTGACAGCACCGAAAATCCTTGCACAAATCTTCTATAATAACTTGCCAACCCTAAGAAACTCCTTATCTCCTTAGGCGTTGTAGGCGTCCTCCAATCCAAATTAGCAGAAATCTTTGCTGGGTCTACAGAAATTCCATCCTTTCCCACTACATGACACAGGAAAGACACTTGCGAAAGCCAGAATTCGCACTTACTTAATTTCGCATACAACTTGTGCTCCCTTAGAGTAGACAATACTAAGCGCAAATGCATAGCATGCTCCTCAGCACTTCTTGAATACACCAACACATCATCAATGAAAACTACCACAAAATGATCTAGGAAGTCCTTGAACACTCGGTTCACCATATCCATAAACGTGGAAGGTGCATTAGTCAAACCAAAAGACATTACTAAAAACTCATAATGTCCATAACAGGAACGAAAAGTGGTTCGAGGAACGTCTGACTCACGGATCCTCAACTGATGGTAACCTAAACGAAGATCGATCTTCGAAAACACCGAACTACCCCACAACTGATCAAACAAATCATCGATTCGTAGCAACGGATATCTATTCTTGATGGTTACCTTATTCAACTCCCTATAGTCTATGCGCAACCTCATAGAACCATCTTTCTTTTTCACGAACAATACTGGAGCACCCAAGGGCGAAGAACTCGGCCTAATGAATCCACACTGTAACAATTCATCTAACTGGGTACGCAACTCTTCCAGCTCATGCGGGGCCATAAGTTACGGTGCCTTAGCAATAGGATGAGTACCGGGCACAAGATCAATAACAAACTCCACATCTCTCTCAGGAGGAAGACCAGGAAGACTAACAGGGAAAACATAAGGAAACACTCACACCACAGGAACATCCTCGATACATGGCAGACCCCTAACAGTTTCTAACATAGAAACAAGGTAAGCAAAACAACCAGAATATAAAAACTTCTGAGCACATACCGCAGAGATAATCAGGGAATCCTGGCATGGAAAGCCATACACACTCATGGGTTGACCGTTGTCCATCTTGAAGTCTAAACGCTTAACCTTGCATTGGATAACCGCATCATACCTGGACAACCAGTCCATGCTCAAAATCACATCGAAATCTTCCAGGTCTAGCTCCTTTAAATCCGCAAAAGCTAAGAAGTCACCTAGGAGGATATAGTAATTCTGGATACCCTGGTCCGACACCACGGAGTCGCCAGAAGGAAACTTAATGCGAAACGCATCACCAATCTGATCGAGGATCAAACGATGAAGCTCTACAAAAGTCCTAGCCACGAACGAGTGGGTAGCACCAGAATCAAAGAGAACGCGCGCCCAACGATTCTTTACCTTAAATTCTCCTATAAAATCGAATAAATAACTAGCCGATCGGAAGACGAGGCTAAAGATGAAGGCAAAGAGAATTTAAAGTCAAACCTAAAATAACTTGGGTGGAATTCTGCGCCTCTTCCATAGTCATCACATTCAACTTTCCATTCCCTCTATCCTGATGCTGCGGCTACGGTGGCGGTGGTGGCAAAGCCTGAAGTGGCACTGGATGCAGAGTAGGCTCGGAACGCGAGCATTTCGTGTTAACGTTCCCCTTCTGTCCGCACTAAAAACACACCTTATCTTTAGACCAGCAATGGGCAATATCATGCCCCTTTCACTTACAGAAGGTACAGGTTAGATCTCCTATGGGAGTGCTCTGGATTGCTGACACTTGTTGTTGCTTCTTATCTCCTAACCTTTTGAAACATTTCTTGTACGGATGGCCCGGGCGACCACAGAAGCTACAAACTTCGCTACTTCTTTTCTTTGGTGCAGGGCTAGATACCTTGGAGCTTTCCCCCTCTTTGACCTTCCTCTTGTCCTTTCTCATCAACACGCCTCTATTCTTGGCGTTGTTGATGGCCTCGACTTTCAGCGCTGCTTCATAGCTTTCAGATCTGTATGCGCTAGCCAATTGCTGAACGTCGCTACGATGCCCTCTGAGAAAATGCTTCACTCTTCCTAATTCTGAAGCTACTAAATCTAGAGAAAATCTGCTCAGCTTACTGAATTCAACCTCATACTCACTAACTGTGAGTTGCCTCTGCTTAAGGTGTAGAAAATCATTCATCAGACGGTCTTGCTCGACCGACGGCTAACATCATTGCCTTAAACGACTCCCACGAACATCCACCTACAAGGCTTTCTCTCTCCCTGATCCACCAGCTCTTAGCAAGTCCCTTCAGCTAGTAAGCGACGACCATCACCTTTTGGTCTGCAGAGATTCCTGAGTACGCAAATATCTCTTCAATGGCAACTAGCCAGTCATCCAACGCCATGAAATCAGCCCTTCCGTCATACGTAGGAGGTCCTAGTCGCTGGAAATGCGAAATGAAGTTCATCTCTGGTGGCAGCAGAACTGGAGGCACCAGAGGAGCGGGAGGAACAGGCACAGTCTGACCCACTATACGGTCCTACACCACAGGCTGCTGCACAGCGGATGCAGTCATCAATGTCTGAATCTGCGATTGCATCGCAACTAACTGCCTGGACAGAGCCTCATTACTTTTTCGCAGACTCTCGATCAAAGCATCATTCTGCGCACCCGAAGACTCACCCTCCGATTGGGGAGTCAACCTAATCGCAACATGCCTCGATGGCATAACTATAAATACGAATAAACAGTTCATCAAAACCCTAGCTTGGAACTGAAACTACTCAGCTTAGCTCGAACCAAAACATGAAAAGGCACTTGCTCTTGCTACTACCTTGCTCGGGGATTTTATACAAATGATGTTATGCATTAACTTAGGATGATATACTACCATCCTTTGAGCATGTCACATGGATGTATGAATGTTTAAACCTTCTTTTCAAATCATGTGTGTACGAGTGTCATCATGTAAATCTGTAGCTTGGCACGGGTGCTTTATGCGATGTTATGATATGTGTAACACCTCCCATGCAATGAGTATATAATATGGGTCTGGCCGGGACCCCACAGCATATAATCGCCACAGCTTTAGTATTAAAAAGTGATATAGATATAACCATCTCAAAACTCAGAACTAACACAGCGGAAACATTATATAAACCACAGAAGTTGTCCACATCTACATAAGAGTACTACGGCCCTAAGGCCTTACAAAACTCATACTCAAGTCAAAACAGACAGGGCATAGAAATGTCCAACAGATCATCACAATCCTAAGCTACCTTGGCATGCAAGCCGGAACAGGTAAAGGCATAATAATCAAACAACGAAGCATGAAAAGTGCATTTCATGAAGCTTAGGCCTTTCTGGTCGGCGAGCTAGGTCCAGCCTGCGATCATTGCCCTGTATCCAAATCACAAGAATGGTATAACGAGGGTCAACTTTGGCTGACCAACAACGGTGAAATAACACCCCTCCTCTCGGCCGTCCTAGCATACCCCGGGGAACTACATCACCCTGCAAGTCAGCACTTCGTATGCAAATGTAATAAACAGTATTAACATAAACATGACAAGCATGGGTGTCACAATCATCATCCACATTTCTATGTTGAGCAATAAAAGTAAGGGGATCTAGCAATGCAGCATGTATGCAAACCTGGGTTTCACCCAAGGCAACCTATGGCGTGTATGCTTCTAACATAACAACACACATCAACACTTCATAACAAACAAAGTGTACTCATCATTCCCCCACGGGCGTACAAGCCCAAGGCCAAGAACTCCACGGAGACTCACCCCTTACATGGCTCATCTTGCCAACGGGCGCATCAACATACTTGTTCTCGCCACAATCACAAAGCCAAAAGCCAAGAACTCCACTGGGACCTCACCCCTTACATGGCTCATCTTGCCAACGGGCGCACCAACATACTTGTTCTCGCCACGGCCCAGAAGGGAACTTGTCTTGCTGGGACACTCTCCCCACATGAATCCAAGCATTCACGGGCTAGCCAGCCGACAACAAAGACAAACCACGCCTTCTCATACACATAATATTTACACTTTCCAAACCAACGTTCATTCTCACATGAACATAAGGGAAACACATACGACGCTTTCGCCGTCATCGGATTTCTAGCAAAATCCCTAAAATGCACGTTAAGCAACATCACTGAATCGGACCACCGTTCACGATTTCGGCTTCACCCAAAATGCCCAATCCACTAACAGAGGGGATCTATAGTGCAAAATCATGTCGGGGACGGACTCAATCAACCTGATGGTTCTTCTTGAACCAAGGCAACCCAAACCCCTCTCATTTGAGAGATATGGTGCCATAAATTTCAGAAAATAGAAAGTAAAATCATAGATGCCATGCACGCATCCTAAAACCGGGAGGAGAGATGTCGTTACCCTAAGAGTTCTCTTCCTCGTCATGGATCGGTTGAAAGGTACAGATTGAAAGAAGTGCCATCTAGTCCTCTCCACGGATCTGGTCTCGGATCGGCGAATGGAGCTCTGATGCTCCAACAATGGCGGATCTAGCCTTCTTCTTCCTCCAAACCCAACCTCTCTTCTACGCCTCCAAAAGCACAAAGGAGTTAACCCACCGAGAATAGAACTTCTCTGCCCTAAATAAAACCTTAGGGCGCACTTATCTAGACCAAAGGATCAAGATCCAAACAGATCGGACATCCAGGAAACGCTACTTACAAAACAGGTTCCGTCAGCTAACGCCGGGGTTAGCGCCCGCTCTAGCTCTTCGTCGAACTCCCTTCGACGAACTCCCTTCGTCGAGCTCTTCATCAAACTCCGTTTGATGAACGAAGCCAACTCAATGTCCCATCAGTTTCGAACTCCGATCGACGAACTCCCTTCGTCGAACCCCCTTTGTCGAACTCTGTTCGACGAACGAAGCCAACTTCGCGTCCCAGCGGTTTCGAACTCACTTCGTCAAACTCCGTTCGACGAACTCCCTTTGTCGAACTCCATTCGAGGAACTCCGTTCAACTAACCCTCTTCATCTAACTCTCTTCGTATAACTCTGTTCGACGAACTCCCTTCATTGAACACCATCGAAAAAGGGGCTGCAGCTAACGCCTGCGTTGACACCTAACGCCGACGCTAGCTCCCAGATACAGAAAACCTGGGGTGTTACAAATCCACCCCCCTTAAAAGAATTTAGTCCTCAAAATTTAAAACGTTAACGACAGCATAACCAACACACATACCTGAAACGAACAGTTCCGGAAAGTTATCCTGCATTGTTTGTTCTCGCTCCCACAAGAACTCATCTCGCCCGCAATTATCCCAACACACTTTCACCAGCTTGACCTCTTTGTTCCGCAACCACCGGACTTCAGAATCCTCCACGCAAACCGGACGAACTATCGTCCTCAGATCTTTGGTTACAGGAACTGTCGAAGACTCAACCACATCCTCCGGCTCCACCAATGCTTTCCTCAGCACCGAAACATGAAATACATCATGTAATCTGCTTAGCTCTACAGTCAATGCCAACCAATAGGCCGCTTCGCCTATGCGCTCTGTAACCTTAAATGGACCCAAATATCTCGGACTCAATTTCTTGAGTCGTCGAATCCGCGAAATGCCTTTGAACGGCTTGATCTTCAAGTAGACCATGTCGCCCACCGCGAACTCCACATTTCTGTGGCGCGCATTAAAATACTTTGCCTGCCGATCCTGAGCATCCTTCATGCGCTCCTGGATCGTTTGCACCAACTCACAAGCGTCTGCCACCACTTCTTTTCCTAAGAACTGGGTGTCTCCCTCTTCTATCCAAGACATCGGCGTTCGACACCGCCTTCCATACAAAGCCTCGTATGGCGCCATTTTGATACTCGCCTGGAAACTATTGTTGTAGGCAAACTCCACCATGAAGAGGTGGTTCTCCCAACTTTTACTGAAATCGAGAGCACACATTCTAAACATGTCCTCCATCGTACGATTCGTTCTCTCCGTTTGGCCATCGGCCTGTGGATGGAACGCGGTACTAAACTTCAATTTTGTGCCCAAACTTCGCTGCACTAACCTCCAGTCCTTGGACGTGAATCGTCCATCGCGATCACTAATGATGCTCTTTGGAATTCCGTGCAACCGCACAATGTTTCAAACATAAAGCTCCATGAGCTTCTCCACGCTATCGTCCTTCCGATTTGGAATGAAGTGGGCTACCTTGGTTAGGCGATCCACAATCACCCAAATCGCATCGTTACCTTGCCGCGATCGAGGTAAACCATGCACAAAATCCATGGAGATGTCGTCAAATTTCCACTCGGGGATAGGAAGAGGTTTCAAGAATCCACCCGGCCTTTGGCATTCCGCCTTCACTAAGGCTTACGTCTGACACCGGCTTAAATACAAAGCTACATCCTGCTTCATCCCAGGCCACCAAAAGGATTTCTTCAAATCCAAGTACATCTTCGTACTTCCTGGATGAATGGAGTACTTCGTGAAGTGAGCCTCAAACATCAACTCCTTGCGGAGCTTGCCAAAACGAGGGACAAACACCCTTCCATTTCTCTTTATAAGTCCACTGACCATCTCCAACGCACTGCCTTCGCTTTGCTGAGCTTCCAATGCCAATCACTGACACTCTTCGTCTGCACTGGTTGCCTCTCGAATTCGATCTACTAGATCACACTGCATCTCGATCCAGTTCAGCCGAGCTGCGCTAGACTCACCCTTAGCCACACACAAAATGCCAAGAGAGTCAAACTCTCGCACGAAACGCTCGTCATGCGCTTCAATCCAATTTCCTTGCCCAGAGTACTTCTTACTCAAGGCATCAGCCACCACGTTGGCCTTGCCTGGCGTATACTGAATCGTTATGTCGTAGTCCCCAAGGAACTCAACCCACCTACGCTGCCTCATATTAAGATCCTTCTGATCTAAAAGATACCTCAAGCTTTTGTGGTCCGTGAAGATTTCAACCTTCGCACCATACACATAATGCTGTCACAACTTCAACGCACAAATTACCGCCGCCAACTCCAAGTCGTGGACGGGGTAATTTCTCTCATGAGGCTTTAGCTGCCTCGACCCATAATCTATCATGTGGCCATGCTGCACAAGCACGCAACCCAAACTGCACCCTGACACGTCGCTGAAAATTTGGAATCCCTCAGTCCCACTAGGAAGACTTAGGATTGGAGCAGACATCAATCTTTCCTTCAAGGTCTCGAACGCACGGGCACACTCCGGCGTCCACATAAACTTCTGGTCCTTACGGGTAAGAGTGGTGAGGGGCAAAGCTATCCGCGAAAAGTTCTCCACGAACCTTCTGTAATAACCGGCTAGTCTAAGGAAACTCTGGACTTCCGCCACGGTTCTCAGTACAGGCCAATCTATAATGGCTTCAATCTTCGCAGGATCCACTGCCACCCCATCTCCACTAATCATGTGGCCCAAGAATGCCACTTTCCCGATCTAGAACTCGCACTTTAAGAACTTCGCATAAAGCTGTTTCTCCCTCAATATCTGCAACACTATTCTCAGGTGAGACTCATGCTCCGCCTTCGGCTTTGAATACACTAAGAAGTCGTCAATGAACACCACCACCAACAAATCTAGGTATTGTCGAAACACTCGGTTCATTAAATACATGAACACTAATGGCGCGTTCGTCAAACTGAACGGCATCACCGAGAACTCAAAATGACCATATCTCATCCCAAACGCTGTCTTGGGAATATCCTCCTCTCGGATCCTTAATTTATAGTAACCCGACTTCAAGTCCAACTTGGAGTACACCGTCGACCCCACCAGCTGATCGAACAAATCATCGATTCGCTGAATCGGGTACTTATTCTTGATGGTCAACTTATTCAACTCGCGATAGTCTATGCAAAGATGCATACTACCATCCTTCTTCTTAACGAACAACACTGACGCACTCCAAGGTGAGGAGCTGGGCCAAATGTACCCATGCTCGAGCAACTCTTGCAACTGCACCTTTAACTCGGCCAGTTCCTTCGGTGCCATCCTAAATGGAGGACGCGACACCGGCCTCGCATCCGACACCAACTCAATTGAAAATTCGATTTCACGCTGAGGAGGCGCTCCCGGAAGCTCCTTAGGGAACACATCCTCGAATTCCTCCACCACTGGCACTTCTCCGATCGCCAACTTTGTGGAGTGAGTCTCCAACAAAGCGACAAATGCCTCACCTCCTTGATTCACCACACGCACCATTTGCACGGCGGAAATCAGGGAGCTGGCCACTCCGCATAGGCCCTCGAACTTGACCTCCGCTCTTCCTTCACTCCTTAAGGTCACCACCTTCAACAGGCAGTCAATACTAGCTCGTTGCTCTGCAAGCCAGTCCATCCCCAGGATTATATCAAATTCGGCTAGTGGTAGAATTGCTGCTACCAACTCAAAATCACACTCGCAAATCCTCGGCACAATGCGTCCTTTCCTTCCAGTGGTCATGAAAGACCCATTCGGCATGCGCACACTAAGCTCTGCCTCTGCCTCGACAGTATCAACATCGATCCTCCGGGTATAGCTTTCCGTAAGGAAAGAGTGTGACGCTCCCGTGTCGAACAACACTCTAGAGGGATAGCCAGAAACTAGCACGAAGCCTAACACGCATATAACGAATATGAAAGGTCGCAAACAGGTTAAAACTATTAAACAAAACTCTGAACTTTCATACCTGTCACCACGTCAGGTTGACGAATCGCTTACTGCTGCCCGAGGTTGTACGCTCTAGGCTGCACAGGAGGGAAACAGGAAGCACTGGACTCCGCCGCCTTCCCTTTCTCCCCAACACTAGGACCAGAACGCACTGACTGCTCCTGCCTCTGCTCTGGCTCAACTCCATTCTCGAAATAGACCCGAGCTATGTGACCCACTTTGCCACACTTGTAGCATGTCACTGGCCCCTTGGAACGGAACTCTCCAGAAGCCGCACCGCTCCTCTCGCCAGTCCTAAAAGGACGGGGCTTTTTCTTCCACCAACTTTTCTCAGACTTCCCCTGAGGCTGAGATGGCTTACTCTCTCCCTGCTTTGCCGCCAAGCCCTTACGGCGCTGGGTTCGCTCCATATCGTTATCCAAAGTTCGTGCAGCTTCAACTAACTCATTGAACCCCGCATTCTTTAAGGCTATCAGAGGTTGCCTTAAATTCTCTCTCAGACCCTGATAGAAGAGATTATCCTTCTCATCGTCTGCCATGGTCGATCCCGCGTAACGACCCAACTGAGTAAACACCTACAAGTACTCATCTACCATCTTCTCGCACTGCACCAAGTGCAAGAACTGCCGCTGAAGGGCTAACCTTGTCGAAGAGGGGATATAGCGCTTCAGGAAGGCATTCCCGAACTCTTCCATGGACGGGGTACGTCCAGGGAAATGACGACCGCTATGATTCACCCACCACAGCTTGGCCGCCTTCTAATATAAACACTGCGAACTGGGACTGCTTGTCCTCTAGGGTATCTACCGCTTTCAGGAGTTCTTGAATTCTCGCCAACCAATCCTCGGCGTCCGTCGGAGTGCCAACTCCTTTGAATGCCGGAGGATGGAAACTTAGATAGTACTTCATCTGACGATCTCCTTGCCCAACCGCTCTCTCGGCTAACGGCCCTACCTGCCTTACTCCCACCTCCGGAGTCACAGTGACCGGAGTAACAGGAGTCACAGCCTGCACAATAGGCGTCGCAATCTGTGGCATTGCCGCAGCTTGAGCCGCCACCATTGCCTCTGCTAGCATACGACAAAAGTCTGCCGGAGACACACCCATATTCACAAGGGCTGGGGCCATTGCACTGCTTGCCGACGGCTCCTCTTGACGTCTCGACGTCCCCGCATCGTCGCCACCATCCTAGCATAAGCAAGGAAAAAAAATCAAACTCTATTCGCAAGACTCGAACGCAAGGACACTCATGGTCCCGCAAAGTAATCCTATGTGGACAACCTCTTAACGCGATCCGAACACGCTAAACCTCAACAAGAATGCAAACCTCCCTCTGATACCAAATTGTAACACCTCCCCTGCAATAAGTATATAATATGGGTCCGGCCGGGACCCCACAGCATATAATCGCCACAGCTTCAGTATTAAAAAGTGATATCAATCTAACCATCTCAATACTCAGAACTAACACAGCGAAAACATTATATAAACCACAGAAGTTGTCCACATCTACATAAGAGTACTACTGCCCTAAGGCCTTACAAAACTCATACTCAAGTCAAAACAGACAGGGCATAGAAATGTCCAACAGATCATCACAATCCTAAGCTACCTCGGCATGCAAGCCGGAACAGGTAAAGGCATAATAATCAAACAACGAAGCATGAAAAGTGCACTTCATGAAGCTTAGGCCTTTCTGGCCAGCGAGCTAGGTCTAGCCTGCGATCCTTGCCCTGCATCCAAATCACAAGAATGGTATAACGAGGGTCAGCTTTGGCTGACCAACAACGGTGTAACAACACCCCTCCTCCCAGCCGTCCTAGCATACCCCGGGGAACTACATCACCCTGCAAGTCAGCACTTCGTTTGCAAATGTAATAAATAGTATTAACATAAACATGACAAGCATGGGTATCACAATCATCATCCACATTTCTATGTTGAGCAATAAAAGTAAGGGGATCTAGCAATGCAGCATGTATGCAAACCTGGGTTTCACCCAAGGCACCCTATGGCGTGTATGCTTCTAACATAACAACACACATCAACACTTCATAACAAACAAAGGGTACTCATCATTTCCCCCACGGGCTGTAAGACCCCCAATTATATGTGCACACCAAATTGAAAATGAGTGCAAGGCAGGGAGCTAGCGCCAGGCGCTAGCGCTAGCGCCAGCGCTAGCGGCTACTAAGCGGTACCGACTCAGGCTACCGCCAGGCGCTAGTGCTAGCGCCGGCGGTAGCGATAAAACATAAAACCCCCAAATCCCGACTCTTCAGCCCATTCCTTCTGATTTCCTGTGGAGTACTGAGGGCTGAGAGCTGGGAGAAGGGAAGGGAAGCCTTTGGAGTTGAGCGTTCATCGTGCCAGGAGGGATTTGTGAAGCATCGTCTTCGTGCGTGTGCCACCGCGGATTCCAGCCACCTCCCTCTCAATCCTATGGCACCGAAACGGCCTACAAGGGTAACGATTCTCCTCCCTCAGCCTTGGACATGAACGTCCTTTAGTTTGCATATATTTAGGGAGATTTCTACGAAATAGTAGATCGGATCTTCCGTTGGGTTGAAATGATTTCCCCACAAATTACATATAGCGTCCGGAATGGTAGTACGGACATAGGCATGATGTGTGAAGCCCATCTGGACGGATCGAGCCGGATTGGTGATGTTTTAGTACGTGTAGCGTGCCGGAGGAAAATCCGTGTACACGCTGTGATTCGGGTCATATGTATAATCTGATGCAGAAAATAGGTCCTGGAGGTGTTCTCCAGGCTGTGCCCGAGAAAGTGTGGCAGAACTAGGTTCTGTCACTAGCGCCGGGCGCTAGCGTTAGCGCCGGCGGTAGCTCTTGTTAGCGCCGGGCGCTAGCACTAGCGCCGGCGATAGCCCCCAGCACAATGTGTGTGTTTCCGTGCTACCTAAAGTCCTGGAAATTGGATGTGTAGCAGGCAAAGCTGTGGAACTTGCAAACCCCAGCTTTAAGAGATGGGTATTGGGTGAAGCTTACTCGTATCGCATATACCGCGATGATTGAGCACGGGCCTAGCTGAACTAAACCCCCTGTAGTGGTGGTGTAGAGGTCGCCCCTCGTTGCACCGGGCTATGGAAGAGTGCCGTAACTTCGGTTACGGGCTAGCTCAATTTGCTTGTCTAAGTTGAAATAAGACTTAGCGTAAGGGCGTAACTCAGGGAGTATGCCAAAGTGTGCCTTGAGAGCACGAAGCGGGTGGCTTGGTTTGCCTCCGTTGGTGTTGTTTGCGGATATATATATATATATAAATGCTGCTAACTCTTACTTGCAGGAAAGGAGCACCGCCGTCCCGAGTGTGGGGCGGGGTCGTTATAAATCTTGGTCAGCTAAAGCTGACCGGTTGCTTGTTTTCCCACCAATTGGTGGATTTGCTTATACAGGTCCCGGTGAGACTAGCGGGAGATAGCGGGCTGAAGCCCCTGCTGCTGTGCTGTGCTGGCCCTTGAAGGCCAAAGCTTTTGTTTACTTTTGTTCATGTGTGGCCGGCCTGCGTGCCGATGTTTGGAAGCCACCTTTTTGATGTAAACAAACTCATGTAAATAACGTTTGTTGTAATTCATTCCTTGTAGTGTTGTGGACATGTTATATACTGGTTTTAAATGAAATTCAAGTATGCTTCCGTTGTGACTCTGATGCTGAGATAGTTATAATTGTAACTGTTTAGACACTAATTTTAGTAACGCACTCTTCTGTTCATTTCATATGGCGTGGGGTCCCGGCCGGACCTACTGTTATATGCTATGTAACAGGGAGGGTGTTACAACTTGGTATCAGCTACGGGTCTCGATCCCTTTCCCCCTGCATTCGTGGTCGAATTCTTTTAAGAGGTGGTGAGCACGTGTGTGTGTCGCCTTTAACTCATATAAATCACCAGTAATTGTCCACTTTAGGAATGAATTCCATGTATCTGTGTAACATTTTGATGGAACTTCTGTGTTCTTTTATTGCTTCATACTATCTCGTAGTCGCTACTTATGTTGTGTGTACATATATAGGCGACTGGGAGTAGATCGGGGCCGTCTCGACCCCCTTGTTCGACTGCAAGTAGTGCACCAACTCCGGTGCCGACTCCTCCTTCGGCTGAAACCGTAAGGATGATCGCTGAGGCAGTCTTTGCGATGTTCACGGCGCAACCAGGAGGTCATGTCCCTGGACAGCCTCCTACTCCGGGAGCGGTTCCGGTGCAGGCTCCAGCAGCCGAACCTGCGGTAGAAAGGTCAGTGCCGTTGAGGGCACGAAGAGCTCCCGATCAACAGTTGCAATACTTTTTGAGTTTCCACCCTCCAACGTTCACGGGGGCAGGAACCCCGACACAAGCAGAGGATTGGCTGTCAAAGGTGCGCAAAACCTTGAAGGCCACGGACACGGAGGAAGGACAAAAAGTGATTTTGGCAACCTTCCTACTAGATGGGGAGGCGCAGCTGTGGTGGGATGAGTTGGAGATACATCAGCTAGCGGGAAGGCAGTTGACTGATATCTCTTTTGATGAGTTTTCTAGACTGTTCTTGGCGCGATATCTTCCACAGGCCCAACAAATAGAAATGGAAAATCAGTTCAACCGGCTGACTCAGGGTGATAGTACGATCGACGACTATCTGCATGAGTTTACACGGTTGGGTCGCTATGCAGGAGCGACCTTTGCCAATGAAGCACGGAAGACAAATCGGTTCTATGAAGGTCTGAGGGAAGAGTTGCGGTTCCTTCTAACGGGGCCAATGACGCAAGGGTTTATGACCCTGGTCAACTCAGCTCGTTCTTTAGAAAAAGACATGAAGCGGTCCCGCAGTAAGAAAGAGCTAGCAGTAGTCAAGCCATAGTTCAAAGTATCGAGCTCGGCAAAGTCGGGGCAAGGCAAGTGGAAGAAAGGAGCGCGACCGTCTGGGTCAGCTCAATCTTCAGCATTGGGAGTGACTGGGCGAGGTCCACTCACCTGTTACAACTGCGGCAGACCGGGGCACTTTGCTCGTGAATGCCGTAGTGGGAAGAGGCTAGTTGCGGCCTATGCAGCAGAGAAAGGAAAGGCGGCAGAGTCAACAGCATCTCACGCTGCTCCAGCCCAGCCTAGAGTCTATAACCTTGGCCAACAGGAGGCCATCAAACAGCACGATGTGGTGACAGGTATGTGATAGTATATAGCTTTTGTTGTTTGTTTTATACGTCATACCTTATACATTGCTTGTTAACCGTCCTCGGCTTTGTCATGATCTTTAATAATCCGGCGAGAGCACTATTTGATACGGGTGCTTCACACTCCTTTCTATCGGAGGCCTTCATACATCAAATTGGAGTGCCTTCGTTGTTCAGACAGGAGAGATTAGATGTGTTGCTACCCAATGGGTGTTCGATGCGTGCGGATCGAGGTTGTGTGGTAAAAGTATGAATAGGAAGTCAAGACTTTGATTTGGAAGCACTGATACTCCCGCTTTCAGAGTTCGATGTAATCTTTGGTATGGACTGGCTGTCAGCGCAGCAGGCCTACATTGATTGCACTTCTAAGGAGGTCACACTGGGGCGAAATACCGAACGTGCGACTACGTTTTCTGGTTTGCGTGGATCGAGCAAGACACTGATGTCTGCTGTCCAAGTGGTCAAGGCGGTTCGGCAGGGCGCAGAGCTATGTGTTGTGCTAGTGGGGGCTGCAAAGCCTCAACCTAGTTTGAGTGATGTTCCTGTGATTTCAGAGTATCCAGATGTGTTTCCGAAAGATCTCCCTGGGGCGCCACCTCAGCGAGAGATTGACTTCACTATAGAACTGGTGCCAGGTGCCAAACCTGTTTCACGCTCTCCGTACCGAATTGCGCCAAAGGAGATGGCGGAATTGAAAGTTCAATTACAGGAGTTGCTAGAGCAGGGTTATATGCGTCCAAGTACCTCCCCTTGGGGTGCTCCGGTCCTTTTTGTGAAAAAGAAGGACGGAAGCCTGCGTCTATGCATTGACTACCGAGAATTGAACAAGCTGACCGAGAAGAACAAGTATCCGATTCCTCAAATCGATGACTTATTCGACCAGCTAGTTGGGTCAACGGTATATTCAAAGTTGGATCTCAAGTCCGGCTATTACCAGTTACGAATTCGGGATTGTGATATTCCTAAGACAGCATTCAGTACTCGCTACGGACACTACGAGTTTACAGTGATGCCGTTTGGATTGATGAATGCACCGTCAGTATTTATGGACCTGATGAATAGGACCTTTCGAGAGTGCCTTGATCGGTTTGTTATTGTCTTCATTGACGATATCTTGGTGTACTCTCAGTCTGAAGAAGAACACGCGATTCATTTGCGTGAAGTTTTGGAAATCCTGCGACATAGTCAATTATATGCCAAGTTCTCTAAGTGCGAGTTCTGGCTAGCCTCAGTGGCGTTCCTTGGTCATGTTGTTAGTGGCGAGGGTATCGCAGTGGATCCGGCAAAGATTGATGCAATCTAGAAGTGGCCCGTTTTGGCAACAGTAGCAGAAGTCAGGAGTTTTCTTGGACTTGCCGGCTACTATCGGCGCTTCGTGGAAAACTTTTCGCGGATCGCTCTACCTCTCACCACCTTGACGAGGAAGGATCAGAAGTTCGTTTGGTCATCGGAGTGTGCACGGGCTTTTGAGGAATTAAAGAGGCGTCTGACCACAGCACCAATTTTGTGTTTGCCATCAGGTGCAGAGGGTTATGAAATTTATAGTGATGCGTCAGGGAACGGCTTAGGCTGCGTACTTCTTCAGCACGGTCAGGTGATAGCTTATGGCTCTCGACAGTTGAAAGTGCATGAGCGGAACTATCCGGTCCACGATTTGGAGTTGGCGGCCGTGATATTCGCTCTAAAGCTGTGGCGGCACTACTTATATGGTGTGAAGGTTGACATCTTTACAGACCATAAGAGCCTTAAGTATCTGTTAACGCAGAAAGAGCTCAATATGCGACAACGAAGGTGGATGGAGTTCCTGGGGGACTACACGTTTGATATACATTATACTCCCGGAAAGGGGAATGTCGTCGCAGATGCATTGAGCAGGAGGACTTTTTCCCAGGCCAATTGGATTCAAATGTATGATCCACGTCTGATCAGGGACTTGGAAGCCTTGGAGATCTCCTGTGTAGAGAGGATTTCTAGTGCGAATGCGTGCTTAAACTGGACGGAGGTGCAGTATGACCTCGCGGACAGAATACGACAGGCCCTGGAGCTTGATTCGAGCATGCAACGCTATTTGGCAGAGTCTGGGGATGGGACTGCTGCAGAGTTTGTGATGAACGACGGTCTGATGTGGAAAGACGGTCGGTTGTGCGTCCCAAATGTGGGTAATTTGCGGGAGGAATTGATGTATGAAGCGCATTTTACCAAATACTCAATTCACCCTGGGAGCACAAAAATGTACCAGGACATGAAAAAGCTGTTTTGGTGGCCAGGATTAAAGAAAGACATCGCCTTGTATGTGGCAAAATGCAAAACTTGCGCACTGGTGAAGGCGGAATGTCAGAAACCTGGAGGTTTCCTGAAGTCGTTGCCTATACCGGAATGGAAATTTGATGACATTTCGATGGATTTCGTGCACGGTTTGCCGAGATCACAGAGTGAGAATGATGCCGTATGGGTGATCGTGGATCGCTTGACAAAGGTAGCCCACTTTATTCCAAACCGGAAGGACGATTCAGTTGAAAAGTTAGCAAAACTTTATGTTGATAGCATTGTACGATTGCACGGTGTGCCCCGTAGCATCGTCAGTGACCGAGATGGGCGCTTCACTTCTAAAGATTGGAAGCTAATCCACCAGTTGTTAGGTACAAAACTGAAGTTTAGTACTGCCTTCCACCCTCAGACGGATGGACAGACTGAACGTACGAACAGAACTATGGAGGATATGCTCCGAATGTGCGTCCTGGACTTCGGTAAAAAGTGGGAAGATCATCTTTTCATGATCGAATTCGCTTATAATAACAGCTATCAGGCAAGTATAAAGATGGCACCCTTCGAGGCCCTCTATGGTAGAGCTTGTCGCACTCCCTTATCTTGGGCGGAGACAGGTGAAACAAAGCTGTTTAAGCGAAAGGAAGTTGAAGTATCTAGTTGCCTACCTAAATCACCTAGAGGGGGGTGAATAGGTGATCTCTACGTCTTTTGCGGAATTAAAAATTAAACGTAAAGCACAGCACACAAAATAGATCACAGCCACAGATAACACCAGGAATTTATAGTGGTTCCCCGTACTTGGGTACTCCACTGCCGGCCTCGCCAATCTAGCACCACAGCTAGACTTGACTACTCACTAAATCTCGGATCAGAATGATCCTACAAACTCGGAGTCAAACTCCTACAATCTCAGAGAGAACCTCTCTTACAACTCGGAGAAAAAACTTCTCCTACAACTCGGAGAACAACCTCTCCTACAGCTCGGAGATAACAACTCCTACAATAGATGATAAAAGGTTTTGAACAATAAGATACCAGATCTGAATAACAGAGGCGTTTTCTTCCTTCTTCTTGAATGGCTTTTGAGAACGATGAGGAAGAACAACGATCCTTCAAATCTATCTTTGGCAATCCGAAACGATCCAATAGAGGTTGTAGAATCAGAACACGGATCGATCGAATCTTTCTTTGATAGAAATCAGCAACTCAAATGAGTAGATCGATCTTCAATCATAGGCGACGGCGAGGCGGCGCTTTTCTCGTTCTTTTTGATCGGGAGAGAAATTAGGGTTTAGAATGATTCGAAAACTTGTTGTAAACAACCCAAGAGCAATCCTATATATAGAGGGCAATGATTAAGGGCTAAATCGACCTTACACGCACTCAATATAGCCGTTAGGATCAGGAAGGAGCGTTTACGATCCGTCAAGAACAGAGGAAACAAATTAGAGAAAAACGGACAGAATTCTCGAGACATAAGGGATCTCTCGAGAACTAACGGATCTCTCGAGATATGAAACAAAGAGAGCAGGAAAGGGATGTCTCGAGAACTCGATGATCTCTCGAGACATTACAAAGATTTCGGTCTTAAGGACTCTCGAGACAAGCTTGATCTCTCGAGTCATCAAGAACAGAAATACCGAGATCAAAAGAACTTGCCTCTCGAGACATGCCAGAACTCTCGAGACATGCATGATCACTCGAGACATATCCTTAGAGAAATTGTTTTCAGAAATTTTCTTTTCTTCTCTTGAACACTTGCTGCAACCGCACTCCAAAGTCTTCAATAGTCTTGAAAATGAAGTGTACCCCAATAGAGAGATCACACATGAGTCATCACCATGTTTCATATAATGAGGAATTACATTGTATGAAACTGTGTTTGCAGACCCATTGTGACCTGACATTGATTTACACTTAGCAATGATAATCTGCAAGACAACACTAGAAAAGCATATCAAATACAAAAGCAATTCAATCTTAGTTTAAGGGTGACTTCTCACAAATCAAGGTAATTGTGAATACAATTTCCAACAATCTCCCCCTATTTGTAGAAGTCAGAACCCTATATACTAAGTTGAATTACAGCAATATAGAATAAATATGCTACACTACACAATGATATGAAAATGAACAAGTAGAGAACATCAAATCAACAATTATATATATATATGTCTAAATTGAATTGTTAAGAAGACTTGATGTTCACAAAATCAGAACCAAAGCAAAATATGTCTTGTCAGCATCAGCATTATCCTTCAAGAACTCCTTTTCCTCTTTTCTTCTTGTCTGGAGAAATAAACATAAGGCTTGGGATGGTAAAACGGAGGTGGATCCGGAGCATCAGAATTATTATAACCAAATGCCCTGAAATGAATTCTTCTCTTACTTTGAGCTGTCTCATGTTTTTCACATTCAAGCGAGCTGTAGCATTCAGATCTATTCATTTTGCCTTCATGGACTAACTTATAGGATTCAAGAATTATGTCTTTTGAGACTGGGCTCCAGATTTCTGGTAGAGCCTTCTCAACCTGAGCTTTGCTATGGCCTGCAGAGCTAGAACTCGGAACAGATCTACTCGAAGAGGGACCTTCACCATGTTTTCTTTTTCTTTTGGTCCCAGCCCTATCTGATTGATCTTCAACTAAAGGAGCCTTCCCAAGTAGTTCTTCTGGCCTTGGAGAAAACTGAGGAACAGGAACATCTGGATCAACTTCAAACTCAGGAAAAATTTGATTATGAATCCACGTTGCTGTTTTGAAGGAATAAGCATTAATATCAGCAATTTGCTTCAGCACCCTGGAAGAGAACTGATCAAACTGTGATTTCCATGAGCTTTGAATAGCTGACACAGAGCTTTCCACTAAATCTGTCATTCTTTCCATTAAAATGTCCTCCCCCTTTTTGACTTCTACAGATAGGGTTTGGAGAGTATCATCTTTGAAATTTCCGACTTCATCAACAATCCGGAATGTATGTGCTTCAGCCTTGTCAGACAATGAGTCTTGAAGCTTTGTCATTGTAACAGTCTGAGCCAACACTGTGCCTATACCTTCAGTTGCATGTTCAATTTGCTTGCTCCCTAGGCTCATCAATTCAGAGAGATTTTCATAATTTGATTTGATTTTAGCTAACTCCCTACCAAGATCACTTTCAACTGAGGCAATCTTCCTGTGAACAGATGTCAAAGAGTTCTCAAACTGTTCACTCTGCTTCTTGAGCATAGCTTCAATCTTTCCCAGAAGAGAATCTGCATCAAGGATTGGAGGGGAAGGATGAGAAGAAGGAAGAGTAACAGCAGGGGCAGCAGCAGGAACAACATCAGAGAGCTCTTCAATCTCAAGAGAGTGAACCACATTGTCTTCTTCACAACCTAGCTCATCTGGAGCATTCTTGGTTGTATCTAACTCTGACTCCCCCTCAACATGTACTAGGGGAGGTGATAATTTATGAACGGAATCATCATCATCGTCTTCAAAAACAAAATCAGCACCAGACCCTGCCTTTTGGCCACTGGGACTGTGCACTTCAGATATTTCTTGTTGAATAATCTTTAGGACAGCTGAAACTATCTCATTTGCTAAAGAAGTTTCTTCTTCAATAACTGATGGAGAAGGAGGTGGTGGTGATGGAACTGAATCTGGAATGTGAACATGAGAGGGTGATGGAATAGAATCTGAAGGATCTAACTGTGTCACTGATGAAATGAGTTCTGTTGGAGCTGATGAGGGCTGACCTTTGGCTTTGGAACGGATTGGTAGCTTGGCTCGACCTGAAGCTTTAGAGCGAATCCGTGGAGGAGGAGGAGATGATGTAACTTTGGGTACCTGACCTTCAGAAGATGGAATTGGAATTTCTGCTTCACTTGCAACTGCAGACTGATGAGTCTCCCCCTCAGAAGTAGCACTAGCCACTCCCAGCTTCTTGATTCGAATGTCCCATCTCTGCATGGAGAGGACATCGATCTTCTTGAGATGATGGATAACTGTACCTTTGGACATGTCAAAGATAGCTGGGTTGAACTGATTCAGGAACAATGAGATGATCCGGGCAAATTTTGGAGAATTAATGCAAGCCTTAATATTGGAGAATAAGATTGTGCCCCAATCTCTCTTTTTCCCTGACACAATTCCAACCATCAACAGAAAAGTCTCTTCAGACACATGCCCTTGTGTGCCTGTCTTGCAGAATAGAACCTTTAAGATAATGTCCACCAGGAGCTTCCCCGCATCATTCATCTTATGCCTCTTAACTGCAGAAAAATCTGAATCCAGACCACAGTACCTTGCTGTTCTCAACCAGTCATTGTCATCTAGCACCTCTTCAGTATCAAGCTCAGATAAATGCAAGTACTTCACGAGGGTCTTAGGTGAGATTTTTATCTTAATGCCCTTGACGAATGAAACCAACATTCTCCCTTCCTTGATAGGCTTCACATTGATAAAGAACTCTTCAACCTCATCAAACAGTACCCGGCAAGGATGCTCAAGAACGAAAGCAAGACCGGCGGCATCAAGCAAGCAAAATAGGTTCTTCAAGTCATCGGATAAACCGGCGATACCTGAGCGAATGACTTCATTGCCGACGCCAATCTTTGGATGAGGAGAAGGCGCCATTGAAGCAAGAGGTAGAGAACTGTCGAACGGAGAAGATGAAGAATCGAGAACCACCGAGAACCACCGAAGCACAGAGACCTGTCGCAGACTGTCGCCGCTCGAGAGAAAGTCGAAAGGTCGGGGAAGTCTCGGAAATGGATGTCGTGAACATCAAGTTTTCGATTTCTTATATATATATATATAATTTTGATTTGACGTTAAAGTGACATTTTGAAGAAAATTAGACGAATGAACAGCGCGTACCTGACGTTTGGAGTTCTTTAAAAAAAACTATGTCTCGAGACATCGGTTATGTCTCGAGAACTCAGGAGTTTCAGCAAGTTATTTCCTTCATTGATGTCTCGATTGATAACCCGTATCTCGAGACATCACCATATCTCGAGATCTTGAACTTGTCTCGAGAAAACCAGCCTGTCTCGAGAAATCCCAGAAGTTCTTTGGATGTTGTCGAGACTTAAAGTGATTTATGTTTCGAGAAAAAAGAAAGTTCCCGAGACAACATGTAGTTCTCGAGATATAAGCCTGAAGTTTTCAGGAAAAGTTCTGAATTTTTGTAATCTTCATGTCTTCATGGTTTTGCTTGATTTGATCATTACTCCATGTTGAGCATTCCAAGTTCCGTCTTGAAGAAGGAGAACTTAGTCTCATCCAGTGGCTTCGTGAATATGTCTGCAACTTGCTTGTCCGTGGGAACATAACTCAGATTTATGTCACCCATCTCCACATGCTCCCGGATAAAGTGATATCGTAGCTCGATGTGCTTTGTCCGACTGTGAGAGACTGGATTATTTGCGATAGCAATTGCACTGGAAGAGTCGCAAAACATAGGAATGTCTTTGATCTTCATGTTGTAGTCTTGAAGTTGATTCTTTATCCATAGAATTTGTGCGCAACAACTACCAGCAGAAATGTATTCCGACTCGGCGGTTGATATTGCAACACAATTCTGCTTCTTGCTACTCCAGGAAATAAGTCTCCTTCCGAGGAATTGGCACGTCCCGGAAGTGCTTTTTCTGTTGTCTTTGCTACCTGCAAAGTCTGCATCTGAAAAACCATTTAGTTCGCTATCATTACTTCTTGGGTACCATAAGCCAAGATTTGGTGTGCCTTTAAGGTATCTCAAAATTCGCTTTGCAGCAGTGTAATGAGATTCCTTAGAGTTCACCTGATATCTAGCACATACACATGTAGAGAACATTATATCAGGTCTACTGGCAGTAAGGTAGAGCAAAGAGCCAATTATGCTTCTGTACTTGGTTTCATCAAAAGGTTTCCCTTTCTCATCCTTGTCCAGAGACGTAGCTGAGCTCATTGGAGTCCTCATAGAGGTTGCATTCTCCATTCCAAATTTCTTAATCAACTCCTTAGTGAACTTTGTCTGAGAAATGAAGATTCCATCTTCAGACTGTTTCACTTGAAGTCCTAAGAAATATTTCAGCTCACCCATACTGCTCATTTCAAATTTCCCTTGCATAAGTTTAGAGAACTTTTTGCAGAGGTTATTGTCCGTAGAACCAAATATGATGTCATCGACATAGATTTGCACTAGCAAAATCTTGCCTTTTACTTCCCTAAGAAATAATGTTTTATCTATCTTTCCTCTTGTGAACTTGTTCTCAAGAAGAAAGTTAGATAGCGTCTCATACCAAGCTCGAGGAGCTTGTTTCAAACCATATAAAGCTTTTTGTAATAAATAAACATGATTGGGATGATCAGGATTAACAAAACATGGGGGTTGTTCAACGTATACTTCCTCTTTAATGTCTCCGTTTAGGAACGCGGATTTGACATCCATTTGATATACGGTGAAACCCTTGAAAGCAGCATAAGCAAGGAAGAGTCTGATCGCTTCGAGCCTTGCTACTGGAGCGTACGTCTGATCGAAGTCGATACCTTCCTCTTGTCTGTATCCTTTAGCTACAAGTCTGGCTTTATTCTTTATGATTGTTCCTTCTTCATCCAGCTTGTTTCTATACACCCACTTTGTTCCAATGACATTTTTGTCTTTGGGTTTTGGAACAAGTGTCCATACCTTACATCGTTGGAATTGATTTAATTCTTCTTCCATAGCAAATATCCAAGATGGATCTTCATTTGCCTCTTGGAATTTCTTTGGTTCGACCTGCGAAAGAAAACTCAAATGCATATTCTCGTTAATGGTACCTCATCTTGTTCTTATTCCTTCATGAGGATCTCCTATGATTTGATCAACTGGATGATCCCTCATGTGTCGTAGCCCGAGGTTCCTTGCATGATTTGGACCAATAGGAGTTTCTTCTACTGTTGGAGTATCTTCCTCCACTTTGATTGGCTCTTCATCAGGATGATCTTCTTCATAGGTAGTTATTGGGGGAATCTTGATGAAGTGTTGAGAATTTTCTTCAACTGGTTGATCCAAGCTTAAGTCATGCAGCTTTGAACCTGTGTCTACAGAAGAAATGCTAGAGGAGCTGCCTTGTAGCATGCTCGTCTCATCAAATACAACATTAATAGATTCTTCTACCACTAGGGTTTTCTTATTAAAAACTCTATATGCCCTACTATGGTTACTATAACCTACAAAAGTACCTTCAAAGCTCTTTTCACTAAACTTTGTTTTGTAATGCTTTCCATTGTTTAGCACAAAGCATTTACTACCAAAGATTCGAAAATAAGAAATGGTCGGTTTCTTGCCCTTTAGAAGTTCATAAGGAGTCTTTTCATGGTTTTTGTTTATGAGTGCTCTGTATTACACATGGCATGCAGTATTGACAGCTTCAGCCCAGAAATATTCAGGTAGTGAAGAGTCACTCAACATGGTTCTGCAAGCCTCAATAAGTGTTCTATTCTTTCTCTCAGCTACTCCATTTTGTTGTAGAGTTCGAGGAGAGGAAAACTCATGAGAGATACCAATGCTTTCACAGAACTCTGTCATGGCTCCAGATTCAAATTCTGTACCATGGTCACTTCTGATATTGACCACCGGACAGTTAAATTCATTCTGGACTTGCCTGACAAAGCTAGTAAAAGTGTCAAAGGTATCTGACTTGTGTTTCAGAAAGAATACCCAGGCAAAACGAGAGTAATCATCTACAATAACCAATATGTAAGACTTTCCTCCTAAACTCCTAATTTGCAAAGGACCAAACAAATCCATATGGAGCAGGTACAAACACCTGGTTGAATCTTTGCCAATAATGCTCTTAAAGGTAGCCCTTGTTTGCTTGCCTTTTACACATGCATGACAAGGTCTATCTTTAACGCACTTAACATCTGGTGCATCGCGCACTAAGTTTTGAGAAAACAATTTATTAATAGTTTTGAGATTTATATGTGCTAATCTCTTATGCCATTGGTCAACAAGAGATGCACTATCTTTGGCTAAAAGACACACAGGTGTAGAAGATGATATACAAAGAAAATTTAAACAAAATATGTTTCTACAGCGAAAGCCTGATAAAATCGTTTCATGATTTTCAGCCGACTTTATCAAACACTTATCTTTATGAAAATCAACAATGTATCCTTTATCACAAAGTTGACTTATGCTTATCAGATTATGTTGTAATCCTTCCACATAAGCTACATCGGAAAACGATACATTACCATTAGAAATCATACCATAGCCTTTAGTTATTCCTCTGTCTGAACCGCCAAAAATAACTTTTGGACCGTTCGCAACTGGAATGTAGTTTTGCAAAAGGCTTCTTGTCCCGGTCATATGCCGAGAGCATCCACTGTCCAAGTACCAAATAGGATTTTTATTGGCCTTTGGACATACCTGCAAAAACAGATTATTTTGCCTTAGGAGCCCAAACAGATTTGGGTCCTTGGTCCCTTGTCAGTTGAGCACCACGATGAATGTTAACATTGCGAGTGGTCTGCCTTGCAATGTTCACTTGGGGTCTCCTAGTATACGTTGTGTTGAACCAACAATCAACGGCAAAGTGACCAATTTTGCCGCAGCACCAACAGTCGAATCTGTTGTACCTTCTTTTTACACTCTCCTGCTTAACTTTTTGAACGTTGGCTCTTGCAGGAGCATTCCTTCTAGATGAGGATGCCTCATGGGGGCAGCACACACAAGGTGGTACTGTCTTCTTCGGCTTTGGTGCAACAGCCTTCACTTTTGGTGTTTTCTTAGCGCTCGGACCATGAACAAATGGACCGTACCCTTTCCGATTAATCTCTTGATAAGGTGCTTGAAAAGCACTATCACCAAAGTTTCGGGGAGGAGCCCATTCCTTATGATCATTCACAGGCGTAAAAGGAATTGGTCGTGTGAAATGACCATAGGAACTCTCCATATCATAAGCATTCGTAGGGAATATAACTCTCTTGAATGCTACAGGCTCTTGATGAGCTTTCCCTTTTCTTTGGTGGTAGCTTTCTTAGCAACCAAACCATTCTTCTTAGCATTTGTGTTTTTAGAAGAATTGCTAGTACTAGCTTCATGCCCTATACCGCTTCCTTTTGCCTTAGTGGTAAAAGTACCAATAATTGGCAGAACAGTTTTAGGTTGAGAGAATGCTTCAACCAACTTCTTCTCAGCCGCAAGCTGTTCCTCCAAGACTTTTATCGAATGATCTCTCAGGGCAAGAGTCTCTTCCGAGCTTTTGATCTTGTCTTTCAAGGCTTGGACTTCCTCTTTGAGAGAAGAAAGTTCTTCAACTTCTTTTCTCAAGTTGGATTCCACCTCCTTAAGAGCCATGATCTCCTTACCCTGAGTTTTGACAATCTTTCGGCACTTGTCAAAGCTTTGGAGCATTTTGGTATATTGAGACATGAGCTCAGATTCATCGTCTGTGGGGTTATCCTTTTGTTCAGCCGAAGCATAATCAGAATCAGATAGGATAGTGTGATCATTTACCTTTCCGGTGTACGGGGGTGCTTCTTCATCATCAGACATGGCCATCAGGCCGAAGTAAGCTTCTTCTTCATCACTCGACTCATCGGAGTCACTGTCGCTCAGAGTTTTGGCTTTCTTAGCGACGAAACTTCTATCTGATTTCTTCTTTCCGTGAGTGGATTTCTTGTCTTCTTTTCTTCCACCTTCTTTCTTCTTGTAGGGACACTCAGCAATTATGTGCCCTGGCTTATTACAACAGTAGCAAATAATGTCAGAAGAAAAATGTTTGTTCTGTTTCGATTTGTACCTGTCATTATTGCTTGAGCCCTTCCTGTGATAGTCGCCATCACGACGAGAATGTTTATGATCCGAGGAAGACGGCTTGTTGTTCATGTGCCTTCGTTTGTTCAGCAGTTTCTTAAACTGACGGGAAATCAAAGAGAACTCCCCATCAGACAGTTCGGAACAGGAGGAGGTGGCTTCTGATTCTTCTTCATTATCAGATTCTTTTTCTCTGATCGGTATCATGGCTTTGCTCTTCTTTGAACTCTCTGCCTTCAAGGCTAAGGTTCTTTCTTTGCTTGAAGCTCGATTTACATCCTCTTCAGACTTTCGGATGTTCATTTGCAGTTCATGAGACAACAGCTTCCCGAATAGATTTTGAGGTTCTAGACTTGGCAGTTTTCCAAACTCTCTAATATCAACAATCTTGCTATCCCGGTCTTTCGTTAGGGAACGCAAGAATTTGTCATTTAGTTCACCGTTTGTGAACTCCCTGTCGTAGTTCCTCAAACCATTGACTATCTTGAAGAATCTTTCGTACGCATCAGCAATGCACTCCTTCTTATTCTGCTTAAACGCCTCGTACTCTTGATTAAGTAGAGACCTTCTATCTTCTCTTACCTCGTCAGTACCTTCCATTAGAACAATTAAGGATGTCCACATCTCTTTGGCTGATTTGCAGTGGATTAAGTTTTGCAACATGGAATCGTCCACTGCACTAGCAATTATGTTCTTAGCCTTCTTGTCAAGAGCAACAAGAGCTATCTCATCCTTATTCAAATCCATCATTTTCTTAGGTATCTGAACAGTAGGATTTGTTGACGAAGCGGTCATTGGCACATGGGGACCTTCTTCCACGACTTGGAAGATTCTGGGATCTGCAGCTTCCATATAAAAACGGACTCTTTCCTTCCACATAGGAAAGTTGGCCTTAGTGCAGATGGGCAGTTTCAGAGAGGAATCCTTGACTCTATCCATGGCTTGCTAGCAACTAGAAGGATGGACCCTGTTCAAGGTGTTAACCTAGCAACGAACAGCGACCCTCTGATACCAATTGAAGTATCTAGTTGCCTACCTAAATCACCTAGAGGGGGGTGAATAGGTGATCTCTACGTCTTTTGCGGAATTAAAAAGTAAACGTAAAGCACAGCACACAAAATAGATCACAGCCACAGATAACACCAGGAATTTATAGTGGTTCCCCGTACTTGGGTACTCCACTGCTGGCCTCGCCAATCTAGCACCACAGCTAGACTTGACTACTCACTAAATCTCGGATCAGAATGATCCTACAAACTCAGAGTCAAACTCCTACAATCTCAGAGAGAACCTCTCTTACAACTCGGAGAAAAAACTTCTCCTACAACTCGGAGAACAACCTCTCCTACAGCTCGGAGATAACAACTCCTACAATAGATAATAAAAGGTTTTGAACAATAAGATACCAGATCTGAATAACAGAGGCGTTTTCTTCCTTCTTCTTGAATGGCTTTTGAGAACGATGAGGAAGAACAACGATCTTTCAAATCTGTCTTTGGCAATCCGAAACGATCCAATAGAGGTTGTAGAATCAGAACACGGATCGATCGAATCCTTCTTTGATAGAAATCAGCAACTCAAATGAGTAGATCGATCTTCAATCGTAGGCGACGGCGAGGCGGCGCTTTTCTCGTTCTTTTTGATCGGGAGAGAAATTAGGGTTTAGAATGATTCGAAAACTTGTTGTAAACAACCCAAGAGCAATCCTATATATAGAGGGCAATGATTAAGGGCTAAATCGACCTTACACGCACTCAATATAGCCGTTAGGATCGGGAAGGAGCGTTTACGATCCGTCAAGAACAGAGGAAACAAATTAGAGAAAAACGGACAGAATTCTCGAGACATAAGGGATCTCTCGAGAACTAACGGATCTCTCGAGATATGAAACAAAGAGAGCAGGAAAGGGATGTCTCGAGAACTCGATGATCTCTCGAGACATTACAAAGATTTCGGTCTTAAGGACTCTCGAGACAAGCTTGATCTCTCGAGTCATCAAGAACAGAAATACCGAGATCAAAAGAACTTGCCTCTCGAGACATGCCAGAACTCTCGAGACATGCATGATCTCTTGAGACATATCCTTAGAGAAATTGTTTTCAGAAATTTTCTTTTCTTCTCTTGAACACTTGCTGCAACCGCACTCCAAAGTCTTCAATAGTCTTGAAAATGAAGTGTACCCCAATAGAGAGATCACACATGAGTCATCACCATGTTTCATATAATGAGGAATTACATTGTATGAAACTGTGTTTGCAGACCCATTGTGACCTGACATTGATTTACACTTAGCAATGATAATCTGCAAGACAATACTAGAAAAGCATATCAAATACAAAAGCAATTCAATCTTAGTTTAAGGGTGACTTCTCACAAATCAAGGTAATTGTGAATACAATTTCCAACAGAAGTCGAAGAAGCAAATGCGGCTATTCAAACAATCCGTGAGAGATTGTTAATTGCGCAAGATAGGCAGGCGAAATACTACAATGCCAAGCACAGAAACGTCGAGTTCGCCGTGGGCGACTGGGTTTATCTCAAGATCAAACCTTTCAAGGGTGTGTCCAGGATTCGGCGCTTGAAAAAGCTGAGTCCAAGATACCTTGGACCATTTGAGATACTGGAACGTGTTGGTGAAGCTGCCTATCTACTCGCTCTTTCGACAGAGTTGAGTGGTCTGCACGATGTATTCCACATATCAGTATTGCGGAAAGCTGTACCAGAGCCTAGCCAAGTGCTTGTGGCTAGTCAGGTTCCGGTCGATGATGGGTTGAAGACAAAGGTCATACCTATTAGCATCGAAGACACTGAGGTCAAACAGCTACGGAATAAATTGATCAAGATGGTCAAAGTCCGTTGGAACAACTGCGGTCGTGAGGAACTTTCATGGGAGCGTGAACAAACTATGCGTGAGGAGTTCCCCGAGCTGTTCCGTTGAGGTACAAGTCATATTTTGTATCTGTTTACCTTTTTGCACTGTTAGAATTTCGGGACGAAATTCTTTTAAAGGGGGAAGAATTGTAAGACCCCCAATTATATGTGCACACCAAATTGAAAATGAGTGCAAGGCAGGGAGCTAGCGCCAGGCGCTAGCGCTAGCGCCAGCGCTAGCGGCTACTAAGCGGTACCGACTCAGGCTACCGCCAGGCGCTAGTGCTAGCGCCGGCGGTAGAGATAAAACATAAAACCCCCAAATCCCGACTCTTCAGCCCATTCCTTCTGATTTCCTGTGGAGTACTGAGGGCTGAGAGCTGGGAGAAGGGAAGGGAAGCCTTTGGAGTTGAGCGTCCATCGTGCCAGGAGGGATTTGTGAAGCATCGTCTTCGTGCATGTGCCACCGCGGATTCCAGCCACCTCCCTCTCAATCCTATGGCACCGAAACGGCCTACAAGGGTAACGATTCTCCTCCCTTAGCCTTGGACATGAACGTCCTTTAGTTTGCATATATTTAGGGAGACTTCTACGAAATAGTAGATCGGATCTTCCGTCGGGTTGAAATGATTTCCCCACAAATTACATATAGCGTCCGGAATGGTAGTACGGACATATGCATGCTGTGTGAAGCCCATCTGGACGGATCGAGCCGGATTGGTGATGTTTTAGTACGTGTAGCTTGCCGGAGGAAAATCCGTGTACACGCTGTGATTCGGGTCATATGTATAATCTGATGCAGAAAATAGGTCCTGGAGGTGTTCTCCAGGCTGTGCCCTAGAAAGTGTGGCAGAACTAGGTTCTGTCACTAGCGTCGGGCGCTAGCGTTAGCGCCGGCGGTAGCTCTTGTTAGCGCCGGCGATAGCCCCCAGCACAATGTGTGTGTTTCCGTGCTACCTAAAGTCCTGGAAATTGGATGTGTAACAGGCAAAGCTGTGGAACTTTTAAACCCCAGCTTTAAGAGATGGGTATTGGGTGAAGCTTACTCGTATTGCATATACCGCGATGATTGAGCACGGGCCTAGCTGAACCAAACCCCCTGTAGTGGTGGTGTAGAGGTCGCCCCTCGTTGCACCGGGCTATGGAAGAGTGCCGTAACTTCGGTTACGGGCTAGCTCAATTTGCTTGTCTAAGTTGAAATAAGACTTAGCGTAAGGGCGTAACTCAGGGAGTATGCCAAAGTGTGCCTTGAGAGCACGAAGTGGGTGGCTTGGTTTGCCTCCGTTGGTGTTGTTTGCGGATATATATATATATATATATATATATATATATATATATATATATATATATATATGCTGCTGACTCTTACTTGCAGGGAAGCAGCACCGCCGTCCCGAGTGTGGGGCGGGTTCGTTATAAATCTTGGTCAGCTAAAGCTGACCGATTGCTTGTTTTCCTACCAATTGGTGGATTTGCTTATACAGGTCCCGGTGAGACTAGCGGGAGATAGCGGGCTGAAGCCCCTGCTGCTGTGCTGTGCTGGCCCTTGAAGGCCAAAGCTTTTGTTTACTTTTGTTCATGTGTGGCCGGCCTGCGTGCCGATGTTTGGAAGCCACCTTTTTGATGTAAACAAACTCATGTAAATAACGTTTGTTGTAATTCATTCCTTGTAGTGTTGTGGACATGTTATATACTGGTTTTAAATGAAATTCAAGTATGCTTCCGTTGTGACTCTGATGCTGAGATAGTTATAATTGTAACTGTTTAGACACTAATTTTAGTAACGCACTCTTCTATTCATTTCATATGGCGTGGGGTCCCGGCCGGACCTACTGTTATATGCTATGTAACAGGGAGGGCGTTACACGGGCGTACAAGCCCAAGGCCAAGAACTCCACTGAGACCTCACCCCTTACATGGCTCATCTTGCCAACGGGCGCATCAGCATACTTGTTCTCGCCATAATCACAAAACCAAAAGACAATAACTCCACTGGTACCTCACCCCTTACATGGCTCATCTTTCCAACGGGAGTACCAGCATACTTGTTCTCTCCACGGCTCAGAAGGGGACTTGTCTTGCCGGGACACTCTCCCCACATGAATCCAAGCATTCACGGGCTAGCCAGCCGACCACAAAGACAAACCACGCCTTCTCATACACATAGCATTTACCCTTTCCAAACCAACGTTCATTCTCACATGAACATAAGGGCAACACATACGATGTTTTCACCGTCATCGGATTTCTAGCAAAATCCCTAAAATGCACGTTAAGCGACATCACCGAATCGGACCACCGGTCACGATTTGGGCTTCACCCAAAATGCATAATCCTCTAACGGAGCGAATCTCTAGTGCAAAATCATGTCGGGGATGGACTCAATCAACACGATGGTTCTTCTTGATCCAAGGCGACCCAAACCCCTCTCATTTGAGAGATCTGGTGCCATAAATTTCAGAAAATAGAAAGTAAAAGCATAGATGCCATGCACGCATCCTAAAACCGGGAGGAGAGATGTCGTCACCCTAAGAGTTCTCTTCCTCACCATGGATCGGTTGAAAGGCACGGATAGAAAGAAGCGCCTTCTAGTCCTCTCCACGGATCTGGTCTCGGATCGGTGTATGGAGCTCCGATGCTCCAGCAATGGCGGATATAGCCTTCTTCTTCCTCCAAACCCTACCTCTCTTCTACGCCTCCAAAAGCACAAAGGAGTTAACCCACCGAGAATAGAACTTCTCTGCCCTAAATAAAACCTTAGGGCACACTTATCTAGACTGAAGGATCAGGATCCAAACAGATCGGACGTCCAGGAAATGCTACTTACGGAACAGGTTCCGTTAGCTAACGCCGGCGTTAGCGCCCACGCTAGCTCTTCGTCAAACTCCATTCGACGAACTCCCTTCGTCGAGCTCTTCGTCGAACTCCATTTGACGAACTCCGTTCGACGAACTCCATTCGACGAACTCCATTCGACGAAGTCCCTTCGATGAACGAAGCCAACTCAATGTCTCAGCAGTTCCGAACTCCATTCGACAAACTCCCTTCGTCGAACCCCCTTCGTCGAACTCTGGTCGATGAGCGAACCCAACTCAGCGTCCCAGCGGTTCCGATCTCACTTTGTAGAACTCCGTTCGACGAATTCCCTTTGTCGAACTCCGTTCGACGAACTCTGTTCGACGAACCCTCTTAGTCAAACTCTCTTCGTCTAACTCCGTTCGACGAACTCCCTTCATCGAACACCATCGAAAAAGGGGTTGTAGCTAACGCCTGCATTAACACCTAACGCCGGCCCTATCTCCCAGATACAGAAAACCTAGGGTGTTACAATATGTATGTTGTGATATGCATTCTAAGAAAAGCCTTAATGTATGTTATGAGCAGCGTATGCATGAAATATTATGCACCCCATAATACATAACATTGCATGCAACGAAAAAGAAAAACGGGCTAATGGGCATCTATGTGATGATGGTTATGCATCCCATACTACATAATGTCACATGTTGCCACCTGTGGTGGATCCATATACAAACACTTATTATGCATCCCATACTACAAAATATGCCCCGTATACTTCTTATCATGCTATGAGTGTAGTGTTCAAGCTTCAGCCAAGATGTACGGATGACACTTCGGTGTGTGTATGCAATGAGACTAGATGATTAACACCTTATTAGAAAAAGTCGTTCGACCAATTTGTCAAACAAAACCTACCTCTGATACCAACTGTCATAACCCGTATTTTCTCCGTATTAAATAATACGTCATAGTAAGAGAAAATACGTGCCATGATGCCATGTCATGCAGGGGACAACTGCAGACGCTCAGACAGCTTTACCTTCACACTTTTCTCTAGAAAGCCATGAACTTTATGTTTAAAACATAATTTAAGTTTACAGTTTTCAAACACCGTGTCCCTCGGTTTAATGGATCAACTAGTCCATAAATAAGAAAAAATAGGTTTTCGCAGCGGAAAGTACATAATTTATTTCATTTTACCCTGTATGCGCATGATGAACTGACCAGCATTTTGATGATATGTAATTTCTATATTTAGTATAAGTAAAAAAACGGATTTTGTCTACGAGCTTCAAAATTGAACGATATTAGTTTAAAAAGAGATGTCATGTAGTAAGAATTATGCAGTTTTGTACATAAAATATCTACTATGCAACCTAACATAAATTCTTCCCAAGAGCATTTGCACTAATAGCAAGGCAACAGTAGTAGCATATACATAGAAAGACAAAGTCTAACATAGAAGAAATTAGGCTATGGGCGTCAACAAACTGACACGAACCCATCACCTTAACAAGTTCTCAAAAGAAACCAAAAGTCTACCTCTCAAGCGAGAGTAAGAAGACAACTAGCAAATCTGAAGAAGAAAAATCTTGGTCAACTCCACCTGCTACTGATCTGAACCTGAGACATTCAAAAGGAAAGAATGCCTCAGCACAAAGGAATGAAAAGACATCATAACAAGGAGTGAGAGAAAACTCAATAAAAGAGGGTTACCAACCCAGTCAAGAATAACTATGAACATCAGCAAATCAAATAAAGAAGTATTAGCATTCAACAAGTAAGGAAAGACTGGCACAAAGTGTGGTCAAAGTTGCATTGCAACAACATCCAAAAAAGGAAAGTGTCGAGTTGACCAAGAAGTGAATTCCTATCCCAGCCATAAAACAGCACTGAGGCGGAGGCATTATTTCCAACCATCCATCATAATAAAATATCCAAGGCACAAAGCACTGTGGCAGTGGTTACAGCCCACCAACCAACAGTCTACACATCCACGGAAAAACAACATGCACTGGTGGTGGCCACTTCGTCCACCCACAGTCCGAAAACAACCAACTGGGAATAGAGACCCATAACATCCTGACCAAAACAGACACCACAGAAAAACTCGGAGAAAAACTCCCAGGAAAACCACCTTCACAACAAGCTCATCGAAAGCACTCGATAAAACCAAGGTATACTCGACAAATCCCAAGGACTCTCGACGAATTCGTCGAAACTCATTCGACGAATTTTGGCGAATCGACTGAACTATTTCATGGAAGTCTAAATCTATTTCGGCGAATTCATCGAAATGAATCGACGAATTTACTTCGAATACATGGCAAAATTACACGTATCTATACGACAAATCTATACTCGACGAATTAACTTAACTTCTGGATGAAATCTACTTTAGAGTAAACGACGTATTCTGCGAGGCAACTACAGAAATCTTGCTCGAATAACTGAACACATTACATATCATTTCTCTAAGAGGAAAAAAAGGAATAAATAGTAAAGGGGAAAAAGAGCGCGCAAGAGGGGTTTAGTCCACCACTTGCCTCATTTTCACCAGAAACATTCTCTGAACAACTCCTCGTCGCAGATCGGCCGCTAGAAAACCTCGAGGAAGAATCTCTGAAATTTTTGGAACGAAAAGAAGGGTTAGGGCTACCGGCTCTAACCTCAAAAATCTACGAAACTAAAAATACATACCGCACACGCGAAGAGCTCGGTGAGAGCTTTCCAGATCTATGCTCCGGGGAAGATTTCTTGCTCCGGAGCTCCGGTGGCGGCGATCGAAAGACTTACGGAAGAACGCCTCTCGCCGAATCGCCAAAAAGGTCCAGGAAGAAGATAAATAGGGCTCGGTTTTCTTTTCACGGGATAGAGGAAATCATACATATATATATATATATAAGGTATAATGAAAATAATAATAATAATAATAATAATAATACTAAATTTCACGTGAAGGAGAGGTCTTCACGGGATAAGAATGTCGTGAACTTCGAAATTTCTCGAGAACTCCCTTTCACAGACCAATACTTCAAATTTCTCGAGAACTTCATAAGTTTTCGTGAACCTCATTTCACGCATGGGACAATACTTCATTTCTCGGGAAGTAGAAGCTAATTCCCCATGAAATAGTTCGTTTGCCATGAATATATAGTAATAACTATACGGTTATAAAATATATATATATACATATAATATTATTATAGTAATACCAAAATTAAACGAACGCCAAAATCGACGAAATTCGCTCCGAAAGTGAATAGTGGCACTACGAATCCAACGGCGAAGTCGGAATCAAAATCCGACGAACCGTTCTCGAGATATAAATTTCTGAAGTTTACGGAGACGTTAAAATATACAAATCTTTGAAAATTCACCGAGGCTTTAATTTTGCTTGGAAAGTCACAAAACTTTAACAACCTTTCTAAAATTAAATAATCTAATTTCTTAATGTAAAATTTTTAAATTCCGGACCGTTTCAAAATTTGGTCGACTTGACCGAACGGAGGCGAGAACGCGCAAACGACGAAACATCGCTAACTCCACACTAACATAACGCACTTACGTCATTATGACGTCGATAATATATTTCCAAATAATAGCCGAAAATTCAGGGGCGTTACAATGACACCTCCCCACTCGCCCCCTTGGGGCTGGGCGAGTGGCGGTATGGCACCTCCCCACTAGCCCCCTCTTTTGGGACCGGGCGAGTGGGGGCCGAATGCCTCCCCACTCCCCCCCACTAGTACCTCCTTCATGAATTGCTGGTTGGGAGTGCTCTCGCCACCCTGTTGAGGCGGGACCTCCGGACCACATCCTCTCCTGCCTTCTCCCAGGGTGGCGAAAGCTACCCGCAAGGTTTGCAGGACCTCCCGCTTGAAATTTTCAAACATCACCAACGTCACTCCAACCACCGGGGGTTGCGAGTGGCCTGGGTCGGATCCCCCTCCACCTCCATCCATGGAGCTCATCTTGAGGTTTTCTTGTGCTGGTCACTCTCCACGCTCACCGCACCATAATGTTAAAACCAATAACTTGGTCTCTGTGGAGTTCGGGCCCTCAACAAGTTGGGGGTGACTTCACACTTACTTCTCCCAAGGGAGAGCTCTAGGCTATGAGGCTAAGGAACTAGGAATGAAACCAAGGGCTTAGCTAGGAGGTCCCACCAAACAACCGAAAGATCTTAGAGCGCTTCCCCTCCCAAGCCAATGCTAAGCTTGGGCACCTTTGGAGGCTCTCTCCACCCACCAAAGGAACATGGGGAGAGAGTGGCCAAAAAAGAGATCCCTCCAAATGGTGCCCCTTTGGTCCTATTTATAGATTTCTAGACTTGGTTTGCCAATAGACAGAATCTGGCATACGAGATTACGAAAATGCCCTCAAGTTTGGCCTGCCAATAGCCAAATCCCTCCATTCTGAGGCGCTAAACGCAGACCGCCCCTCTCCCTGGGGCTGGGGCGAGAGGGGGGCTGGCCACCCCTCCTCCTCTCGCCCCCTACTAGGGTGGGAGCGAGAGGGGGCAGGCTGCCCCTCACCATCTCGCCCCCCTACTGGGGTGGGGGCAAGAGGGGGGTAGGCTGCCCCTCACCATCTCACCCCCCTGCTGGGGTGAGGGCGAGAGGGGGGCAGGCCTTCCCTCACCATCTCTCGCCCTGCTGGGGTGGGGGAGAGAGGGGGAAGGCCGCCCCTCACCATATTGTCCCATGCTGGGGTGGGGGCGAGAGGGGGGCAGGCTGCCCCTCCTCTTCTCGCCCCCTGCTGGGGTGGGGGCGAGAGGGGGGCAAGCCGACCCTCCTCTTCTCACGCCCTGCTGGGGTGGGGACGAGAGGGGGGCAGGCCTCCCCTCCTCCTCTCGCCCCCCTGTTGGGGTGGGGGTGAGAGGGGGCAGGCCGTCCCTCCTCCTCTCGCCCCCCTGCTGGGGTGGGGGAGAGAGGGGGGCAGGCCGCCCCTCACCATCTCGCCCCCAGTTGGGGAGGGGGCGAGAGGGGGGCAGGCCGCCCCTCCTCCTCTTGCCCCCTGCTGGGGCGGGGGCGAGAGGGTGGCAGGCCTCCCCTCCTCCTCTCGCCCCCTGCTGGGGAGGGGTGAGAGGGGGGGCAGGCCGTCCCTCCTCCTCTCGCTCCCCTAGCTGGTTGGGTGAGCGGGAGTCTCCCACCTCCATCGCTTGCCCCCCTCTCTTCCCGCCCTAGACCGTTCTGGAAAATATTGTCTTAAAATACCCCTTGGGTCTCGGGGGCCCACTCGGCGAATATAGGGTTGTACAATGTGCATATAACATATGTATGTATTTTGTGAATTTTTCACAAATGACTTGATAAATGTTAATGATATTTGGACCATGCACACATTATGATGAAAGGGATCATCTCTGGAAAAATACGGATTTTTGGAGTTAAAAATCTAATGTGTTTAGTTCATTGTAATTATGTTACATAATAAAATTAATGAAATAAAAGGGACCTAATGACCTAGCAAAATCCTAATTTTCTGTCACATCATGACTTAGGTCATATACATCTCTGGTAATTTTATTAGACTTTTTGAAAGCCATTTACCTTGAAACAAATCAAACATCCCATTTGTAACACCTTTGTATTATTAAAATACTTGTGGTCAATGTGACTTGAAAAATTTCCACACTCTGGTGTAACCTTAATTGAGTGAAAATACACATCTGAAAATAAATTGGGACTTGTATAATAACTACATATATTATTTGACAATATTTAAGTCATGTCACACATGGTATTATTGAAGAAATTAGGACTTGAATGTTCTGAAAAATCCCAAATCTATGAGAATCCTTCCTTATACTAAGTTACACTTATGCTAGAAATTTTATGTCAATTGGTTAAATGGAATTTGATGTACACACTTATAATTCACATGTGGGGTGCTAATAGGAATTTTTGATTATTGGAATATCTCTCTTAACTCATCAAAAATTAACCAAACTTCGTTGGCAGTATATTTAGTTCATCTTAGCCCTATGGTAGAAATTTTAGGTCAATTGGTTAAATGGAATTTGATGTACACACTTATAATTCACATGTGGGGGTGTTAATAAGAATTTTTGATTATTGGAATATCTCTCTTAAAACTCATCAAAAATTAACCAAACATTGTTGGCAGTATATTCAATTCATTTTAGGCCTATGGTAGAAATTTTATGTCAATTGGTTAAATGGAATTTTATGTACACACTTATAATTCACATGTGGGGTGCTAATAAGAATCTTTGATTATTGGAATATCTCTCTTAAAACACAACAAAATTTAACCAAACCTTTCTGGTTGATGAGAACGGTGATGGAGAGGAGTTGGGCCGTGTTGGGCTGCAGCCCTAGCTGGGGGTTTAAGGAAGGCAGCCTAGATACCTTGCGAGGTTGGTTGAACCGCCGCACTCCCCTTCTAACAAAGAATGTTGGATCTTGAGGCGCCCTTAGAGGGGGGGGGGGGGGGGGGGGGGGGTGAATAAGGGTTTTAAAAACTTATGTTATATTTTGAAATATTAGAAAAGATAAGAGATTAATTTAAAGAAGAAATCAAGTAATATAAATAAGAGACATGATTTTATTAACTTGAGATATAAGATTACAAAACTTGATTTCTTATGACGCAAGAAATCATAGGCGATAAAGTAAAATCTCTTTTTGTTTTCTATACCGACTCAGATCCCCACGAACCAGTTGGCTTTAATCGATCTCTCCCCAGATACGGCCTCAAGCCGCTCTAGCCTTCCTATCCCCAGAAAGGCCTCGAGCACCCCTAGATCTACTCCCTAGACCTAGTCGCCAACATGAGGTGAATTACTCCCTAAGTCCTACCCAAACCTAGTCGTCAATACGAGGCGAATTTCTGAACCGATTACAAAGATAAAATAAAAGACAAATACAAAAGACAAATATGAAACTCCCTCTTAGGTAATCTGAAGGAGACGCCAAAGAATCGCTGAAGATCGTTGAAGTCCAAGCGTGCGTTCTTCGCGTTGAGTTAGCATGTTGATCCAAGCCTCCTTTGATTCGTCCTTTTGAAATTGAGTGGGAGAAGTGTTGGTCTGGAAATATGGCCCTCTCAAAGTTTCTGAAGTGCTGGAATGGGGCTATGATCAATCAGTTCTTGGAGAAGATGAAATCCACCTTTTTATAGGACTGGAAGCTAACGTCGGCGTTAAGAGTTAACGTCGGGCATTGACTCAGTATAGAAATAACTTGATGGCTCGGATCTTCAAAACAGGAAGGAGATTCTGTATCTTTGGAAATTTTCATTTTAGGCAACCTTAACGTTGGCGTTGACTCTAACGTCGGGCGTTGAGTCAAATCATTCCCAAAATGCTTCTGCAATTACGGCTGCTTCCCTCCATTCATTTTACATCTTCGCGGGAACAAAAGTTAACACCGACATTAAGAGTTAACGTCGGGCGTTGAGTCAAATCATTCCTAAATTGGTCCTTCAATCACGGTTGCATTCCTCCTTGCCATAATCGGTGATCGTTAACGCTAGCGTTAAGTCCTAACGCCTGACGTTAAACTTCTTTCTCTTTTTTCAGTCGGCAAGCCATCCCGTCGATCGGCAAGCCATCATGTCAATCGGCAGACCATCCCGTCGGTCGATAATGCCCAGCGTTAAGTCCTAACGCCTGGCGTTAGACATCTTTTCAATCTTTCTGCTTGTGGATAGTACCAGACCAATATTGCAGTAACCTGGTGTCATATCTGTTCAAACCTGCATGCTGAAAACACAATGGCAAACAAGATCAAATACAAGTAGGATTTGTTATTCTAAAATTAGAGGGATGCGGAAAACCATGTTCCAACAATCTCCCCCTTTTGATAATAACAAATACAATAGAGATAAATCATATTCATATATAAGATATGTGTTTTTAGAAAGATATATGACACTAAGCAATCATAGAGGTAATAATAAGAGTTACAGTTCTTTTAACATTGTGCTCCCCTACTTAAGTGCTCCCCCTTATTGTATGCACCCATAGACTAGATTCATGCTCCCCCTTAATCTAGTGAATCCTACACCTTGTGATTTATTATTTTATTCTCCCCCTTTTGTTATTAGCAAAAGTGGGTGGAGTGAAACAAAACTAGAATAAAGAAGACAAAAGTTGGGACATAATTAAGAGAGGATTAAGAGTTTTGTGTAAACATAAAGTAAGCCATGATCGAGCTAAGGGAGAGAGTAGCACAGCGGAAAAAATATATGATAGAGAAATTCGTGTTCTCCAATCTATACTCGATTAAGGCAAGTGTACCTATCGAAATATAGCATAGGATATAAAGAATATCAAGGTCGTATTAGACTCGGGCTATCGAGTACTTTTACTTCGGGAAAACAAAACTATTATTTTATCGAAAAATATTTTACGAGTGATAATTTATAATTAAAATTAAAATAAAGAAAAAAAGAAAAAAAGAAACAAATCTTGATCAAAGCTCACTCGGAATGAAAATCAAGAGAAATAAATTCTACTTCTAATCCAATCCTTGACCGTGGAGATTCCGGGATTATGAACGCACCTCTCTCGAGGACTACGCTCAACTAAGTTTAGGAAATATCAACTGAATTCTCATTCTATAATTGATAACCTAAAACTCGCTTTACGAGGTGAATCCCGCTATTGGCTTTTACTCCAATCCGGAAGGGTAACGTCGTCCTCTCTCGAGGATTGCGTTCTACTCTTTTTTATCCTTGAGCGATCAATTCATACACACGAGCCTCTCGGCTAACTAGCATATGAAAACAGATACGAAAGTCCACATATCGACATATGAACCCGATATAAATCTCGAATAAATCGAAGAAAGGAAAGAAAGATAATAGCGAGAAAGATATTTTCATCCGAAGATTGCAAATTTCAAGATCTAAAAATTAATCTAATTAACATGAAAATAAAGAGATGAAAAGAAAGAGAAAGGCATTTTATTATTAAAACTGGATTACATAAGAAGTTGGTATAAGAAATTGAAAGCATTGCATGAATTGAAATCTAAAACTACTTTGCATAAAATGAAAATACATGAAATTGAAAGTGCATATAATTAAAATCTAAACTAATACAGGAATAGAAAAAGCAATTCTGCCCCAAAAGGGGGCAGAAGGAGAGAAGTTTCGACCCAAGGAGGGTGGAAAAGGGATGACTTGAGATCTGGAAGAGCTACCTTTTTATAGGCAAAAGTTGAGGTTACACGCCCTTGGTCACGCCCGTGACCAAGGGCGTGTCGGCGTGATTGGTGCTGGTGCGGAGAGGGCGCATTCTGGCTACAATGCAGGCGTTTTGGGCGCGTCACACCCTTGGTCATGCCCGTGACCAAGGGCGTGTAGTCTTTAAAATGCAGCTTGGCGGGAAGTCCACGGCGGGAAGGGCGTGCTTCTGGCGGCAAAGGAGTTACACGCCCGTGTTATTGGAGCTACATGGGCGTGACATTGGCGAAGCTTCCTTGGGGCGTGATCTGGGGCGTGATCTGGGGCGTGATCTGCTGGCAGGGAGGTTACACGGGCGTGACATTGGAAGTCACGGGCGTGTACTAGGCGAAATTGTGTCAAGGCTTCAGGACACGGCCGACTGAGCTGGAGGCAAGGTTCACAGGCATGACATTGAAGGTCACGGGCGTGACTCGGGCAGTCACGGGCGTGTACTTGGAATTCTCCTCAGAATGAGTCCAGGTTGGCGGCAGCAGGTCTGGAAATAGTTTTATGTTGACACGCCCTTGGTCACGGGCGTGACATAGGACGTGTACTTGCATTTTTCGGCCAAAACTCCAGAAATCCTGAAAAACATAAAACAAACTTAAGTTAGTAAACAATTATGAATAGAAATGATTATTTAGATAAAATAGACATATTATTTATAATTGTATATTATTATTAGCCTAAAAACTATAATAATATTAGATAAAAATACTACTCATCAAATACCCCCATACTTAAGCTTTTGCTATTCCAGAGCAAAAGTATGATAGATATTCATAAGACATTAATAATATTTCTAATTAAACTAAAATTTTCTTTAATCAAAAGAAAGCTTAAAAATAAGATTTAGAGATTTAAGAGATAAGTCCTAAATTATGAAAATAAGATAAAAAGAGAGAAATGTTTAGCCAAGAATTCTCAAATTATTTAGCTAGCAGGCAAAATTAAGTAATTTGCGAATCAAAATTAGATTAGAATTATAAAAACTCCAATTTTGAAGAGGCTTGCGGAAAAATTCAAACTACTACTTATGCTCTCCCAATATTTTAATTTGAGTCTAAAATCAATTATATTGGCTAAAGGGGTTTGGGTAAACATGAAGCTAGCTTTGATTGGGAGTGATGAATTTTATCCTCTCACCCCATCTTTTTTTTTCTACTTGTACATGTTTAGGAAAATGATGAATTTTATCCTCTCATTTTCCATGACATATAATCTTTTCATAATAAACTTCATAAAAGGGAGGTGCATATGTTTAGGAAATAATGAATTTTATTTTCTTATTTCCATGACATATGATCTTTTAATAACTCTTTTTTTTGGGTAGGGCTAAAATAAATTTTAGATTAAATTGAAATATTTTGAGAGCAACTATAGTAAAATGAAATTTCCTAAGGATCTAAAAGCATGAGGTAAAAATAATTAAAATCTAAAGTTGTTAAGCACAACTACTATAAAATTGAGACTAATTAAAATAAAAGAGAAAAAGTGCTAAATAAATTACTCTAATCAAATTAAGATCATAATAAATTCCTTAAAACTAAATCAACTAAAATTTAAATTTTTACTAACCATGATAAAATCGAAGATTAGCCAATTAAAAATAGTTAAAAATGCTTATAAATAAACTCTCAAATGTTTGATTTTAGAAATAACAAAAACCAAAGTATGGGGTTACTTGATTATTATTAATTTTTTAAGTTTTGAAATTTATATATATATATATATACGAGTGACAGGCACGGGCCTCCGGCCCGATCCAAGGCGGCATTTGTCGTGGGGCGATATTTATCGCGGAGGGCGACATTTGGCGTGAGGGCGGCATTTATCGTGGGGGCGACATTTATTGTGGAGGGCGACATTTGCCCGGGGTGGCGACATTTGTCGGGGGGGGGGGGGGGGGGGGGGGGGGGCGACATTTGTCGGGAGGGGGGCGACATTTGTCGGGGGAGGGGGTGACATTGGTCGTGGACGACGACATTGGTCGGCGGTGACATTAAAATTTGGAAGACTCTAGTGGGATGCAAAATGAAAAATTGATATGAAGATGAAAATTGATCTGATGGCGGAATTTGGAGGTTCCAATGAATTTTGTGCCAGCTATGACTGCAGATATATTGAATTATGCAATAGTATCAATTGTATGAAACTCATTTACTAATTATTATGTTTTGAAATTATACTTCGGCTTCGTCATAAACCTTAATGGTGTTGTAAACAACCATAATATCAGTGGCATATAATATTTATGCATCAGGTCTCAAAACCATAAACATTAAATATGTAGCTGCAGCAATAATACGATAACTTGAAGTAAGCAAATTTTCTCCTAGCCAGTCAAGTGAAGTGTTGTCCTCATGTGAACTAACAAATCTGCTCCCTAAGGCATATCATCGAAAGGATTGCAAAGATGATAACCTTCTGATTCAGTAAAAAAATATTGTCAAGTCTTACTCTTGATTGTTGCAGCCCTTTTAGAAGAAGTATTAACCTTCTTATTCTGTCAAAATAAAGATCTGAAGTGTAAAAGTTGAATATAAACTGTATTAAGGAAGGAGGAAACTGTAATTGGAGTAAGGAAGAGGACAACTGTATTTGGAGTAAGGAAGAGCGGATTTGAAAAATATACCTTTCCAATCGGCCCTGTTCGTCATTTTCCTTGGGAAAAAGTTGGAGTGAGGAAGAGCTCTGGGAAGGAAGTCGTCAAACAACTGATATTCATCAATACTATTTATTAGTTAAGAAATAAAGAAACATCTAAAGGTGTATGCAAATAGAAACTTTTTTTAAAACTGGTAAAGGTCTAGGAAGGTAGAATCAAATGTCCTTCTTCACTTTAAAAATAAAAATAAAAATTACTTCTATTTCTCCTGAGGCTTGCCGCTCAACCGTCAGAAAAAATGTTGCACTGCATTTATCCTGAAAAATCCTACAGTCGCACTTGTAGAACTGTAGAAACTGGAATGCAAAAACATGCATTTCAGTTTTAGGGAAGAAGAAAAAAGAAATAGGGGAAGGGTGTTCACTTGGTAGTTGAGAAATTACAAATTCTCTTCATGATGCTTGACCTCATTCCTTATTTTCTGTAAATCATCTTGCTCCTTCTGCCGAATCCCAAATTATGAAAGCAAATTGTAAAATCTTTAAATCACCATGCAAAATAAGATGACTGATGTACCATGCAAAAATGTTCTCTCGAGCATTTCCCCCCGCTTCTCTACCATCTTATCTGCCGCTTCCATAGTGCACTCCACCGTCTATATGCATTTGTAGCCAAAACATAATATAGTCCATAAAACATCCATAAAAAACTAATGCGTTAATAGCCAAGCACCTCTCGCACGGTCATGAGAGATATTACAACTTCAAAACATCAGTGAACTTGTTTTGATTATTAAGAGAGGGTCAATCAAGAGTAAATCAAGCTAATAAGAAGTGGTCTTTAAATCAAATAAAAACATAATTAAGCAAACAAATTACTCATACAACAATGCATAGTAAACCAGAATATAGTAAGGATAGTAACACATGCTATAACCTGGAAGTAGAACACATGTTCATAGCATAATATGCTAGATTATATTCAGAACACATATTCAGTACATAAAAGTTATACCTTAAGCTGGATTATGACAAAAACTGAATGGCCAACTAAGAAATAAGGGGGATTATGCCGCAATGAAATCAAAAAATATAAACTACAACATGGACCTTGAACTCCAACTCATCATTTACCGTGTCTTTTTCCGGCAATCCATAAGAGAAACACAACCATTCAGTACCTTCACACAGGTACCACCCATTTTTGTTGTAATGCATTGCAACTGCATGGAGAAAAACGTGAATCAATAGCTTTCCTGTGTTAATGGGCATGATGTGCAGGGAATATCATATTCTTCAAATCTTTTTAGGTTTCATTTGGCGCGGCGTCTGAAGGCACCGTTTGCCGCAAACGTCGCTGCAAGGCGCGTAACCAAATGCACGGCGGCGGCGTTTGCCGTGTCTCCACACGCCGCGCCTAAGTAAAGCTGCGGGAGGAACCGCCCCTCCCTCCCTCCATTTCGAATGCGGCGGTTCCTCCTGCTGGTTCCGCCCGCCGCCGCAACGCCAAATATAGCCTTAGTTGAGTGCCAAACCAACATTTGGAGCAAAAGAAGCCAAATCACTTGAAATGCAATGGTAGCTGGCTGGCGTCTAGGCTGGATATTCCGGTGATCAATTTCACTGGAACATAGTATGCATAACTGCTTGTTGTGACAGCTTCTTCAGAAAGCGAAATCACTTGAAATATGAAAAAACAACTATCATTGGTTGTTTAAAGTTCTTTCCTCATTCCTATGAATGCGCCAGTTCAATATTTCCACAGAGGGAAATTGTATAGTAAAGGTAAAAGATATTCAAATATACAAACAACTATACCATTCAATAAATATAAAAATGAGCATTCCAGCGAGAATAATCTAAATCAATGGAAGCTAGCAATACATGCATTACAACAAAAACACAAACTTCTGAGTTCTTTCCTCATTCATGTTTCCGCCATTCACGATAACATGTGAAATACGTTGCTTGTCGCAATGAACACGGGTTGCGCCTGCATCTAAGCGGGCTCAGCCCGTCGTGGGTTCTATTAGTAATCCTAGCTTTTCAAACAAATAATCGCTATAAATTTGGATATGGGAGGAAGACAGGATATGGGCAGGCTGACAAAGAACTTGGGTGAAACATCTCTTACACATATCATCGAACACGTGAGTGTCAAAATTAATCATACTCGGAGATTAGATTTTGATTGCTATGGCCAGATGCTTATAAATAAAAATCAATTGAACACCATCATTCTATGATAATAGGCATGTTAAAAAATTGAAGCTAGGGAATTAATCAGATGAACTGGAATATAGTAAAAGAAGGATAGGATTTTAGCAAAATATAGAAGATAATGCTTTAAGGAAGAAACAGGAAACAGAGAAACATTTAAATGAGAAACGTAAATTTTTACCTGCACTCAAAACTGAGGCGATCCGATGGGAGAAGAGACCTTCACTCAAAACTGAGGTGATCCAATGGGAGAAGAGAGGAGATCCGATGAGCCTTCAACTGAGGAGCCAATCACGTAATGAAGGAGCACTCCCTGTAAGAAAAAGAGGTTGGGAAGAAGTAGAGAGAGATAAGTCATACATAGAGAGAAGAGATCTTTCACACAACAATCCGAGGAAGAGCAGATCGATGATGTCGCTGGAGTGAATAGCTGATCGGTGATCTCTCATGCAGTCTCTCTTCCATCGGGCTTTGCTTTATTACACCTATCGATCAAAGAGACGAACTGCGGGAGGCATAAGAAGAAGAAATTGATCGCTCGAGACAGTGGTGAGAACGACGAAGGTGGGAGAAGCAGGATCCAGGAGATGGATGCCCTAGGAATGACCAAAAACTCTCAGCTATTTACGGAGCTATTGAGGGATGTGTTTCGATGAGCACGCAGCTTGTAAATCAGCCACCCATTTCCGTCTGAATCAGTATGCAGAGGATATGACAGGGAGCGACAGAGGTTACGAATAAGAGAAACCATATGCAGCAGATGCGATTGTAGGTCTGTAGAAATGCGAAATAAGTAATGTCGAGGCAGAATGGTACCTGGTGCCTGTGTTGACGTCTTGGGGGGAGGCTGGAATCGCTGGTGGTTGGTGCGACTTGATGCGGAAGAGTCGAGGAGATGCTTATCTCCTCTGAATCGCGAAGCGGAGGAAGCGTCGCGAGAGGGAGCGGAGCGACAGCGAGTTATCTCCTCTGAATCGCGAAACGGAGGAAGCGTCGCGAGAGGGAGCGGAGAGACAGCGAGTTAGGGCGGAGGGATTGCGGGTTTGAGAGGTTTTGCAGCGGGGTAGCCGCGTATAATCAGAGGGTTCCGAATTAGCGAACCATAATAGACGGTGCAGATTTTTTGAATGAATTATTAATTAACGCTAATCGCAGTCCACAGTATATCTTTTTAATATAGTATAGATATATATATATTTTTTTAATAATCTTTTGTTTTTTAATTTTAAATATTAGGAAATATATCCGCATACTTAAAATTCAACATTGTCCCCAATGTTGAAAACTAAGAATGAAAAAGGAAAGAAAAAAATGGGAAAATAATTTTTTTTTTGATATGTTTTAATTAGTCTTGGACTTTCCAAGGTCTACCCGGTAAAGGGCTCGCAAGGTACTAGAGGCTGTGATGGGAATTCAAGCCCAAAGCATCCTTTCCAAGAATTTAATTATAGCATAATTTTTTTTTCATTTTTACAATTTTTTTTATATAAAATAAAAAGCAAAAAGAAAGACAAAATTAATAGCGTTCCCCCTTTTCGAAATATCAACAAAAATTTCCCGGCAACGGCGCCAAAAACTTGATAAAGAAATTCATGTTCTCCAATCTATACTCGATTAAGGCAAGTGTACCGATCGAAATATAACATAGGATATAAAGAATATCAAGGTCATATTAGACTCGGGCTATCGAGTACTTTTACTTCGGGAAAACATAACTATTATTTTATCAAAAAATACTTTACGAGTGATAATTTATAATTAAAATTAAAATAAAGAAATAAAGAAAAAAAGAAACAAATCTTGATCAAAGCTCACTCGGAATGAAAATCAAGAGAAATAAATTCTACTTCTAATCCAATCCTTGACCGTGGAGATTCCCGGATTATGAACGCACCTCTCTCGAGGACTACGCTCAACTAAGTTTAGGAAATATCAACCGAATTCTCATTCTATAATTGATAACCTAAAACTCGCTTTACGAGGTGAATCCCGCTATTGGCTTTTACTCCAATCCAGAAAGGTAACGTCGTCCTCTCTCGAGGATTGCGTTCTACTCTTTTTTATCCTTGAGTGATCGATTCGTACACACGAGCCTCTCAGCTAACTAGCATATGAAAACAGATACGAAAGTCCACATATCGACATATGAACCCGATATAAATCTCGAATAAATCGAAGGAAGGAAAGAAAGATAATAGCGAGAAAGATATTTTCATCCGAAGATTGCTAATTTCAAGATCCAAAAATTAATCTAATTGACATGAAAATAAAGAGATGAAAAGAAAGAGAAAGGCATTTTATTATTAAAACTGGATTACATAAGAAGTGGGTACAAGAAATTAAAATCATTGCATGAATTGAAATCTAAAACTACATTGCATAAAATGAAAATACATGAAATTGAAAGTGCATATAATTAAAATCTAAACTAATACAGGAATAGAAAAAGCAATTCCGCCCCAAAAGGGGGCAGAAGGAGAGAAGTTTTGACCCAAGGAGGGTGGAAAAGGGATGCCTTGAGATCTAGAAGAGCTGCCTTTTTATAAGCAAAACTTGAGGTTACACGCCCTTGGTCACGCCCGTGACCAAGGGCGTGTCATGGGCGTGATCGGTGATGGTGCAGAGAGGGCACATTCTGGCTTCAATACAGGCGTTTCGGGCGCGTCACGCCCTTGGTCACACCCGTGACCAAGGGCGTGTAATCTTTAAAATGCAGCTTGGCGGGAAGTCCACGGCGGGAAGGGCGTGCTTCTGGCAACAAAGGAGTTACACGCCCATGTTATTGGAGCTACACGGGCGTGACATTGGCGAAGCTTCCTTGAGGCGTGATATGGGGCGTGATCTGCTGGCAGGGAGGTTACACGGGCGTGACATTGGAAGTCATGGGCGTGTATTTGGCGAAATTGCGTCAAGGCTTCAGGACACGGCCGGCTGAGCTGGAGGCAAGGTTCACGGGCGTGACATTGAAGGTCACGGGCATGACTCAGGCAGTCACGGGCGTGTACTTGGAATTCTCCTCAGAATGAGTCCAGGTTGGCGGCAGCAGGTCTGGAAATAGTTTTATGTTGACACGCCCTTGGTCACAGGCGTGACTTAGGGCGTGTACTTGCATTTTTTAGCCAAAACTCCAGAAATCCTGAAAAACATAAAACAAACTTAAGTTAGTAAACAAATATGAATAGAAATGATTACTTAGATAAAATAGACATATTATTTATAATTTTATATTATTATTAGCCTAAAAACTATAATAATATTAGATAAAAATACTACTCATCAATATATGATAAGCGTGAAAGAACAACATTCCATGAATTTACCAAAGGAATTCTACCATTTGCTTTTCAAATTAAGGTTTAAGTAGAATATTACTTGTTGAAAGAAATGCAATATTGTTTGACAAGTACAAGTGAAAGACAAAATGTAGAAATAAGCATGAGAACACATGGTATAAGGACACATGATCAAATAGGAATGTGGAAAGATAAAACAAAGTTATTAAGACTTTGAAATAGTTTGACTTTTTCAACAATATATATATATCTAGACTTTTCACATTTAAGCATTTTAACTTTGAAAATATTCATAACTAATAGGCAAGCATGATTTACCATATTCAAAAAGATAATAGCGACAATGTAACCAATTCATATTTCAAGTAAAGAAAACATTGTAGAAATCATGCATTGCAATATAATGCTTTTACTTAAGGTTTTAGAGAATTATGTAATTTTGCATTAGGAACCAATTCTCATGAGTAGAAGCTTTATGAAAAACAATGATGTGTGCATAAGGTATTTTGATAAAATTTTACAAGTGAAATAATCAAAACACATGACTTATGTAATGAAATAATAATAACAATATAAAGACTGTAATCATATAATTACTTTCACACATCAGTGTTAGAATAAAATTTCAAAGCACAAAGCATAAGTACAACTACTAAAGTGCTTCGCCCACACAATGCTCATTAAGACTTATTAGGGAGCGAAGTAGTGCTTGGGGGACCACATTAGCATTTTTATAAAAATTATATTTTTAGTGATCCGGTGTCTAAATAGAAGTGATAAATAGAAATATGTTTGCACAAGACACTTTATAATTCTTTCCAAGGTGCTCAACCTCACAATGCTCATTAAGACTTATCAGGAGAGTAAGTAGTGCTTGGTGGAGTTATCTTTGGCATATTATTAATTGATTTTTATTATTGGGGCAAAAGTCTCCGAATTCACTTGTTGTTACAAACATTTATAATTTTGAAATAGCACTTCTACGCGTGCAAGAAATTTATTTTTTTAAAGTTCGTGTAGGTAATTTAGACATATAACTTAGTGTGTTAAAACTATTACACTACATAATCATACAAGACTAAGATTATGAGCACATGTAGATTACCAAAATAGTGTGTGTATGAATCATTGATTAATATAAAGCATTACTCATACTTAGAGGCATGCTAGGCAATCATACAAAATTGTATATAGACTATTTCATAGCACATAATCAAATTAAGGTTAAGGCATGACAAGATAAAACAATGTTTAGGAAATTTGAAATAAAAATTAGACATTGAAGACAATCTTTAAGTGTATGCCTAAAATTAATTTTGACCATTTAAAACAAAAATGACTAAGATGTTTGCTCTTGTGAAGTCTTATAGTCAAATCATAATTTTGTAAATTTTTTAAAGCAAAACAAATAACAAAAACATATTTTTGATCATTTTGAATTATTTGAATTTTTTGTATTTTGGAATAAAATAACCAAATTAATAACAAAATAATTTCAAATCTGAGAAAATAACAAAGAAAAATCATTAGAAAAATATCAGAAATAGTGTAGAGAAAGCAGAATTTTGATCTGGGAATAAAGGCTAACGCCTGGCGTTAACTAGTTAACGCCGAGATAGTACACTGTTTTTTGAGGTTTTTGAAAAAAAGTTTCTTTGGAGTGGGGAGTATGTATATAGATCTTCTTAGTGTAGAAATTTCAGAACATTTGGAAATGATTAGAAGGCTTATTTAAACATATTTTTGTGGTTTTAAAATAGTTTTTATATCTTTTGGGGTTTTCAATTTATTTGTGTTTTACAATATCATTAAAGCTCAAAAAATGATAAGATATGCAAAACACGAGATAAACATGTTTTATCAAACCATGAATGCATGAATAATATAATCATAAAAAGTGCATGCAAAATATACGATATAGGAATGTCCTAGATTATAATACTCTAACTATATGCCTGCACACTAGCCCCGTACTAAGTGACGGCATGAGTGTTGGAGCATGCTTTTCGCACTCTTCCGGTTTGATAATAACAAACTATGCGATTAACAAAAAGTTTAAATTGAGGACAAGGATACTCCACCAAGCACTACCTACCCTCCTGATAATTCTTAATAAGCATTGTGAGGTTGAGCACCTTGGAAAGAATTGTAAAGTGTCTTGTGCAAAAGAAAAAATGGTATTCTATTCTTATTGTGCTATATCTTCAAGGTCAAAGTTGTTTTTATATGCTTATATTATGTTTTCTATTCCAATGATCATGTAAATTAAATAATTTCATATGTTTGCTCAAAGCAACACTTGTACACATCATTATGTTATATAAACCTTCATCTCATGAGAATTGGACCGAAAAGATTCCAAATTTCTATACACAATTGTGTCTTTCTATGATATTTTAAAATGACATTAATCATGTTTAAGTTATTTTTTTTTATTCTACTACTTCATATGGCTATACCATTTGTTCATGAGTTTATTCAATACTATGACATATTACTATTATTTCAAGACTTTCAATCATTTTCAACACAAGTGCTTCCGCCTACTCTTATTTTCTACATCCTATCTCTTCCCTTAAGAACTACTCATTCATTTCAAATTAACTTTTGCTAATACCAAAAGGGGGAGAATTATAAGTATATTCAAGAAATCAAAGAACAATAAGAACAATTCCACCTAAATCTTCCACCTAAACAATACATCATTTCACTTTACTATAACATTTAGGGGGATCATTCATTTAGGGGGAGCATTCATCTAGGGGGAGCTTACATTTAAGAGGAATATATCATGTTATTTTTGTGCACACACCATATGTTAAAAACAACAACCTAAATAGACATGATTTCTTTTTATACGAATTTGTTATTATCAAAAGGGGGAGATTATTGGAGCATGCGTTTCGCACTCTTTCGGTTTGATAATAACAAAATCTCGTTTGCATTTGATTCTATTTTTATTGATGGTGTGCAGGTAACATGTATGAGATGTTCACAATCCTGATTGGAGCTCAATTTAACTGTATGGAGAATTTCGATGTCAGAATTTTCCAACATCTACTGTTACCCAAGCGACAGGATAGAAGTTACAGCAACAGCCCGCACGGCAGCACGATGAGCAGCAGTTTGGCGCTGTCGGAATTCCGACAGCGATGTCGCCCAGGCGACAGGACAGAAGTTACAGCAACAGCCCGCACGACAGCACGACGAACGGTAGTTTGGCGCTGTCAGAATTCTGACAGCGATGTCGCCCCGGCGACAGTGAAAAACTATAAATTAGTTTGTTTTGTTTGTGCATTCTAAGCTTTGAAGATTCTAATTCCTTTCCTGAGTGCATACGAACCAGAGAGCTCTAGAACCTTATCAACTCCCATTTGTTCTTAGAAGGTTTAAGATTGAAGACGAGATCGGACGCGCTTCTACATCAACGATCATCTCGAGGCTTCAACCTTCCTTTCAGAGATCTGAATTTCTAGGGAGTTCTTCATTTCATTTTGTATTTTCATTTATATACATTTCACTTTGTATTGGTAGGGAAATCGTCTCCTTGTGCGTGACGTCTAAGTCCTTGCGTGGCTTAGGAGAAAATCGCTTCCTTGTGCGGAGCGTCCAAGTCCTTGCATGGCTTGGTAGGAAATCGTGGCCTTGTGTGCTACGTCTAGATCTTGGGAAGATCTAGAGGATAGGCTTGGGCTTGGTCTAGGGAGAGACAAGTGATAGCCTTCCGATCCTTAGGAGAAGGATTGGTAAACACAAATTGTTAAAAGTTTATTATCATATTTGTGCCTTGATCTTAAGCATTGTTAAGATCATTTTTATTGTATGTGAATTTCATGATTAAAAAATTATTATGACTTTTTCTTTAATTGCAAATTTGGTTGCTTAATCTTTAACTTAGAAATTTGTGTTTAAATTAATTTAAAATTTTCATAGTTTGAAAATTTTTATAAGTGATTTTTAGAAAAGCAAAATTTGTTTTAAAAATTCTTAAGTAAAAAATCATAATTTAAAAAGGCCCTTATTCACCCCCCCCCCCCTCTAAGGGCGCCATAAGATCCAACACGTGGAATCAGAGGCATGTTACTCCAAAACGGTTTTACCACCGGGAGTAATGGCGCACAACGATCACTCGTTCGTTGAGGGGCAAGGAATTAGTAGGACACCACTTTTTATGGGTACAGACTATAACTATTGGAAAACCCGAATGCGGTGTTTTCTAATAGCTCTCGACATGGAAGTTTGGAATATGGTCGAGACGAGTTATACTTCCCCAACATTTGTTGTAGGAGATGTAACTATGGTCAAACCCAAAGACAAATGGGATGACAATGATAAGTTAAAATGTAAGAACAATGTAAAAGCCATGAATGCTTTATTTTGCGCACTAGATCGCACTGAATTTAATAGAGTTTGTGCTTGTGATATTGCATATGAAATTTGGAATCTGTTAGAAATTACTCATGAAGGTACTTCGCAGGTAAAGGATTCAAAGCTATTTCAACTGGAGTCAGAGTTCGAAAGATTCAAAATGGAGGTGGATGAAGAAATTGATACAATGTACACACGATTCACTAAAATCGTGAACGATTCAAAGGTGCTGGGTAAGGTTTTCTTCAATGGAGATTTAGTAAGGAAAATCTTAAGATCACTTCCCCCGAAGTTCAATCCTAAAGTGACTGCAATTTCTGAGTCACATGACCTTAAGACCTTACAATTGGAGAGCCTCATTGGGAATCTAAAAACCCATGAAGTGGAGTTGAAGAGTCAAAGCCAAGAGTACAATTTGGATCCCAATAAGAAGAACTTGGCGTTGAAATCTAAAAAGGAAATTGAAAGTGAGACTGAAGAAAGTGAGGAAGATGAAGAAGGACTGTTTGTGAGGAACTTTAAGAAGTTTATGAGAAATCCTGAGAGGAGAAACTCATTTAGAAAATTTTTCAAAAAGAAGGATTTTTCCTACAACAAAGGCAAAGTAAAAATGGATGACGAAGAAGAACGTCCGCTACCGGAATGCTATCATTGCAAAAAGATTGGACATATAAGAAGCAAGTGCCCAAAATATCTGAGAGAGCAGAAAGAGAAGATGCACGATAAGAAGTTCAAAAAGAAGTTTCTGAAGGTGGAGACTTGGGATGACACAACTTCTGAAGGCTCAAGTGAAGCAAGCGATGAAGATAAAGAAGAAGCAAATGTATGCTTGATGGTGAAAGAAAATGGGTCATTTGACGACGATAGCAGTGTCCAAAGTGACGCTGAGGTAACTCCTCCATCTTATGATGATTTATATTCTGAACTTATGAAAACTTGCAAATTTTTAGATAAAAGCCTAAAGGAAATCGATTTTTTAAAATGTAAAAATAAAGATCTTTTGAAAGTAAATAAAAAGCTATCAAATGAGTTGAAATCTATTGGGAACGAGAAGGTAATTTGTCAATAGTGTGATCACTCTGCGACAAGGATAAAAGAACTTGAAAACACTATTTCTAAGTCCGATCAAAAAATTGATCAACTTCTAAAAGAGAAAAAGGACTTAGAAAAGGTTGTCAAAACTTCTCATTCTCAATTAGAGAATTACAAGAAAAATATTGCAAATCGATGTGGCATGATAGTAAAAGAAAATTCAATTTTAAAGTCCAAAGTAAATAAATTGAACATGGCAATTGGAAAATTTGGTGTTGGAAAGAAATCTCTGGATATGATTTTAGGCAACCAATGCCATGGGTCAGCAAAATTTGGACTAGGATACATTTCTGGAAGCTCTGGAAGTTGTCAGAAATTTCCGACAGCTGATGTCAGAACCAGCGACAGCTCCAGTTTCAAAAAACCTCTTTTTCAAAATAAAAAATTTTCTAAGTCCACACATAAAGATGTTTCCTCCAGCAAGAGTCCAGAGAAACCATTAAAGAATGGTTCCTCACTATTCATTGCATGTGCCAAATGTCATCGATTTGGTCACATCTCGGATTCATGCTGGAAGAAAGGAAAAGTTAATGTTAAACAAATATGGGTACCTAAGGCTTCCACCTATACCATGGGAGGGACCACTTGGGTAACCAGATCTTTACTCTCATCATCTTTTTAGGTGTGCGTGTAGGCTAGGAACAAGGAAGACGTGCGGTATTTGGACTCTGGATGTTCAAAACACATGACGGGCGATAAATCAAAGTTCCTTAGCCTGGAGATGAAGAAAGGTGGAACAGTGACATTTGGAGATAATGGCAAGGGTAAAGTCAAAAGCATTGGAGTAGTAGGTAACGAAGAATTTAAAATTTCAAATGTTTTATATGTTAAAGGTTTGAAACATAATTTAATTTCTATTAGTCAGCTATGTGATAAAAATCTAAATGTTTTATTTGACTCTAGCTCAAACCTTTGCAAAATTATTGATTCTAAAACAAACAAAATCGTACTTACTACACCAAGAATAAACAATGTCTATACAATCACTTTTCATGATTTATCTCATTCTACACTTAAATGTTTTATTTCAAAGAATGATGAACTTGAATTATGGCATAGAAGACTAGGACATTCTAGTGCTAAACGCATAGTAAAGCTTTCTAAAAATAAAATAATAAAAGGTTTACCAAATTTGAATGGAAAGCTTTCTTCATTATGTCCAAAAAGGAAAGTTTACAAAATCATCTTTTAAAAGCAAAAATGTTATTTCTACTACTAGACCTCTACAATTATTACATATGGACTTGTTTCGTCCAATTACTACACAAAGTCTAGGAGGTAGAAAATATACGTTTGTTATTATTTATGATTATTCTAGATTTTTTTGGACATTGTTTTTAAATTCAAAATCTGATGCTTTTGATGAATTTGTAAAACTAATTTCACGTATTCAAAATGAACTTGATTTAAAAGTAAAATGCATTAAATCAGATCATGGAGGAGAGTTTGGTAATGAAAAATTTATTTCATATTGTAATGAATTTGGGATAAAACACGAATTTTTCGCTCCTCGCACACCACAGCAAAATGGTGTAGTGGAGAGGAAAAATAGAACACTTCAAGAATTAGGACGTACTATGCTTTGTGAATTTAAATTGCCAAAATATTTTTGGGCCGAAGCGGTTAGTACTTCATGCTATATTATTAATCGTGTCATGATTCGTCTTACATTACAATTAACTCCTTATGAAATTTATTTTCAAAGAAAACCAAATGTATCTTACTTTAAAGTTTTTGGTTGTAAATGCTTTATTTTGAATACAAAAGATAACTTAGGTAAATTTGATGAAAAATGTGATAAAGGAATTTTCATTGGTTATTCTTCAACTAGCAAGGCATATAGAGTTTATAATAAACGTACTAAAGTGGTTGAAGAAACTATTCATGTAAAATTTGATGAAAACATTTCTTGTGTAGAAAATACTAAAGTTGCAGGTAATGAGAAAAATGAAGAAGATGTGGAACAAAATCTGAGGAAAAATGATGATGATGATGAAGAAAAAGTAGAGAAAGAAGACGAAAAAGATGGTGAAGAAGAAGAAGAACAAGGATATGTACCTCCAACCGAGCTAAGGTTCTCAAAAGATCATCTGCAAGAATTTGTTATTGGAGAACCATTAAGTGGGGTACGTACACGTTCTAGTTTACATGAAAGTTTTTCAAATTTATGTTTTGTCTCAAATATAGAACCAAAAGATGTTGCCACCGCTTTAGTGGATGAATCTTGGTTTCTAGCTATGAATGAAGAACTTAACCAATTTGAAAGAAATAAAGTTTGGATTCTTGTAGATAGACCTAGTGATCATCCTGTGGTAGGAGTCAAATGGGTTCTTAAAAATAAATTAGATACTGACTCTAGGATCACTAGAAACAAAGCTAGGCGTGTAGTGAAAGGATACAATCAAATTGAAGGGGTAGATTTTGATGAAACCTTTGCACCCGTTGCACGATTGGAAGCAGTTAGAATTTTTGTTGCATTTGCTAGTCATAAAAGATTTAAATTATTGCAAATGGATATTAAAACTGCATTTTTAAATGAGTTGATTAAAGAAGAAGTTTATGTTGAACAACCCCCAGGCTTTATAAATGAAAATTTCCTAATCGCGTGTATAGATTACTAAAAGCTTTGTATGGTTTAAAACAGGCACCACGAGCATGGTATGATAGATTGACATTATATTTATTACAAAATGGTTTTAAAATGGGTGGTGTTGATTGTACACTCTTCATTAAGCAAGTTGATGATGATTTAATTGTTTTACAAATTTATGTTGATGATATTATTTTTGGAGCCACTAATGAAGAGTTATGTAATTATTTTGTTAAAATGATGGAAAGTGAATTTGAGATGAGCATGGTAGGAGAACTAAAATATTTCTTGGGATTTCAAATTATTCAAAAACATGATGGATTTTTTATAAATCAATCAAAATATATACATGATGTTTTGAAAAGATTTGGATTTGAAAATCTTAAACAAGCTAGTACTCCTATGAGTGTCTCTTTAAAATTAGGAAAAGATGAAAGTGGAATATCCATAAATCAAACTTTATATAGAGGCATGATAGGTTCACTTTTATACTTAACCGCTTCTAGACCAGATATTATGTTTTCAGTTTGTTTATGTGCTAGATTTCAAGCCGATCCCAAAGAATCACATTTAAAAGCGGTAAAAAGAATTTTTAGAAATTTAATTGGCACATCTAAACTTGGTTTGCGGTATCCTCATAGCGATGATTTTACTCTTTTTGGCTATTCTGATTCTGATTATGCCGGTTGTTCACTAGATAGGAAAAGCACTAGTGGCACTTGTCACTTTTTAGGCCCTTCACTCATTTCATGGTCGAGTAGGAAACAAAATTCTGTTGCCCTCTCAACCACCGAGGCCGAATACATTGCACTTGGTAGTTGTTGTGCACAAGCTCTTTGGATGAAACAAACTTTAGAAGACTTTAACATTAAACAACAAACTATAGAGCTATGGTGCGATAACAAAAGTGCAATTGATTTAACTTACAACCCGATTCATCACTCTAGGAATAAACATATTGACGTTAGGCATCATTTTATAAGAGACCACATTAAAAATAATCAGATTAAAATTTCCTTCATAGGAACGGATAATCAACTAGCCGATATATTCACAAAACCATTGCCGGATTCCCGGTTTTCAATGCTAAGGCTTGAATTAGGAATCCTAGATATTTCAAACTAAGCATATCCAATATGACAAATCAAGTTTAACAAGATAAAGAATAATGGAAAAACATCATTTTAAATCAAAACATAGAATTTGAATGACTTAACAAAAATTCTCACATCATTAATAATTCATACAAATTGTTCCAGAAAAATAGTAGAAATAAACATAAGATTAAGTTCAGTAAACAAAAAATGAAATCTGGGTAAGTTCATTGTCGCCCAGGCGACAGTGAGTGTCGGAAAATTCCGACAGCTCCCAAATTTGATTCATCTTCAATTTTGGTCTCTCTGATACTCTACACTAGTTATATGTCATTATTAATGCCACAACTCATGAATTGATGTCAAACCACGTGCTTTCTATTTTTTAAAAATGGCTATTTACATGATTATATGATTTCATTTCCGCTCTATCATAGTAATGACACTCCTGCTAAGTGGTTTAGACTATTGGAAATTGTTTTCGCATGCCTCTAAGTATGAGAAATTGTTTATATATAATAATGAGCTATCACGTTCACTTCTTTTTATCCATACATATGTCTTTCTATTTAATATATACATGAATCATGTTTGCTTTAACATAATACAATAGCATTTCATAAATACTACTTTCAACCTTCATCTGTTAGCACAACCAAATATACACCATCTTTTGCGATTCAAGTGAATTCAGAGATCCTTGGTCAATTAAAAATAAATATCTATACAAAATACAAAGTTAAGATCTCACAAAATATGTGATTAACAAAAAGTTTAAATTGAGGACAAGGATACTCCACCAAGCACTACTTACCCTCCTGATAAGTCTTAATAAGCATTGTGAGGTTGAGCACCTTGGAAAGAATTGTAAAGTGTCTTGTGCAAAAGAAAAAATGGTATTCTACTCTTATTGTGCTATATCTTCAAGGTCAAAGTTGTTTTTATAGGCTTATATTATGTTTTCTATTCCAATGATCATGTAAATTAAATAATTTCATATGTTTGATCAAAGAAACACTTGTACACATCATTATGTTATATAAACCTTCATCTCATGAGAATTGGACCGAAAAGATTCCAAATTTCTATACACAATTGTGTCTTTCTATGATACTTTAAAATGACATTAATCATGTTTAAGTTATTTTTTTATTTTACTACTTCATATGGCTATACCATCTCTTCATGAGTTTATTCAATACTATGGCATATTACTATTATTTCAAGACTTTCAATCATTTTCAACACAAGTGCTTCCGCCAACTCTTATTTTCTACATCCTATCTCTTCCCTTAAGAACTACTCATTCATTTCAAATCAACTTTTGCTAATACCAAAAGGGGGAGAATTATAAGTATATTCAAGAAATCAAAGAACAATAAGAACAATTCCACCTAAATCTTCCACCTAAACAATACATCATTTCACTTTACTATAACATTTAGGGGGAGCATTCATTTAGGGGGAGCATTCATCTCGGGGGAGCTTACATTTAAGAGGAATATATCATGTTATTTTTGTGCACACACCATATGTTAAAAACAACAACCTAAATAGACATGATTTCTTTTTATACGGATTTGTTATTATCAAAAGGGGGAGATTGTTGGGGCATGCGTTTCGCACTCTTCCGGTTTGATAATAACAAAATCCTTTTTGTATTTGATTCTATTTTTATTGATGGTGTGCAGGTAACAGGTATGAGATGTTCACAATTCTGATTGGAGCTCAATTTAACTGTATGGAGAATTTCGATGTCGGAATTTTCCAACATCTACTGTCACCCAGGCGACAGGACAGAAGTTACAGCAACAGCCCGCACGATAGCACGACGAGCAGCAGTTTGGCACTGTCGAAATTCTGACAGCGATGTCGCCCAGGCGACAAGACAGAAGTTACAGCAACAGCCCGCACGACAGCACGATGAACGGTAGTTTGGCGCTGTCGGAATTCCGACAGCGATGTCGCCCCGGCGACAGTGAAAAACTATAAATTAGTTCGTTTTGTTCGTGCATTCTAAGCTTTGAAGATTCTAAGTCATTTCCTGAGTGCATACAAACCAGAGAGCTCCAGAACCTCATCAACTCCCATTTGTTCTTAGAAGTTTGAGATTGAAGACGAGATCAGACGCGCTTCTACATCAACGATCATCTCGAGGCTTCAACCTTCCTTTCAGAGATCTGAATTTCTAGGGAGTTCTTCATTTCATTTTGTATTTTCATTTATATACATTTCACTTTGTATTGGTAGGGAAATCGTCTCCTTGTGCGTGACGTCTAAGTCCTTGCATGGCTTAGGGGAAAATCGCTTCCTTGTGCGGAGCGTCCAAGTCCTTGCGTGGCTTGGTAGGAAATCGTGGCCTTGTGTGCTACGTCTAGATCTTGGGAAGATCTAGAGGATAGGCTTGGGCTTGGTCTAGGGAGAGACAAGTGATAGCCTTCCGATCCTTAGGAGAAGGAATGGTAAACACAAATTGTTAAATGTTTATTATCATATTTGTGCCTTGATCTTAAGCATTGTTAAGATCATTTTTATTGTATGTGAATTTCATGATTAAAAAATTATTATGACTTTTTCTTTAATTGCAAATTTGGTTGCTTAATCTTTAACTTAGAAATTTGTTTTTGAATTAATTTAAAATTTTCATAGTTTGAAAATTTTTATAAGTGATTTTTAGAAAAGCAAAATTTGTTTTAAAAATTCTTAAGTAAAAAATCATAATTTAAAAAGGCCCTTATTCACCCCCCCCCCCCCCACTAAGGGCGCCACAAGATCCAACAATGAGGAGTTGCACACATGTCGTAGGCTGGGGTGTTAATCCCATATGCACACACTAGAGAACGCTCAACCTAGCACTTGTTCCCCTCAGTGCCTCGCAAGGCCCCACTAGAACCCTCCCCGGTTAAGTACAAGATATGACTTAGAGGTTAGGTCTTCTAATGCACACATTCCTATGCACTTGCTATTGTGAGACACATAATGTGGGTGAATGATCATGGACATCCTCATTTTGTATTATGGAAACAATTTGTAAACTATGACTTTTTATGGGAGATTGATTTCTATTTATATTTTAAAGCAACATAGTTATTATGAGTTTTAACTTTTAATTATTCTACTTTAAGATGGATTCATTATGGCATTATTAGACAACTAGCATGAACGATAATATTTATTAGTTGATAATGCTAGAATGATGAGTTTGAAAGCAATGTTATGCCATAAGATTAATAGAGTTAATGTTGCATGTATTCAAAAATAGTATTTCAATTTTTAGACCTAGACTGATGTGATTTAATCTTGTGAGTTATTTTCAATAGGTATAAGATTGATTCTAAGGTCACTGGAATGGTACTTAGGAGCATGTGATGTATAGTGTTTTTAAAAAAAAATTGCCGAAAAAGGAAAAAACTGAGATAACTTCTAAACAGAGTTGAATTTTAGTAGTTTTGAGGGTCTAAATGAACCCAAACGAGCAAAGCTCATTTGCCATTGTATATATCTTCTCGACCTCATTCCGAAAAGTTATTATGGGCAAAATGCGGACAAGCGGATCAAAAGTTATGATCATTTGAAGTTTGCGTCAAAATCTCGCATATTTTTGTAAATTTAATTTTGGTTTTTGTTTAAAAACAAATGATTTTTGCAATTATTTAATTCCATTTTTTTGTGGTTATGATTAAACATATTAGAGGCTATCAAATGACATAAGGATATTAAATAAGTAATCAATCACTTGTGCATTTTATACATTTAGCCAAAGACCCCATAATCTTCTTTTAAATCCCTTTTTGACAATTATTTTATTAGTCTTGATAATATCATATAAGCATTTAGCATTTAATTTATAATGATGATATAAGACATTTAAAGGTAATGGATTTAGAAGGTTAAAAATAAAAAGGATAGATAGGTCACTTGAGAGATGATATGACTTTAATTCAATTTCATTCAATCAATTTGATTTATTAATGAATTTAGGATTAATGTGTGAAAAGTCATATTGCAAGATATATATTTAGTGACCTTATCATGTTGGCTCAAGAAAAGTAAAAGAAAACAGAAAAAATTTAAGCATGAAGTAGAGTTAATGATATTTTATATTCAATTATTTTTACTTCATGCAAATGATTGGATATTAATGAATGTGAGATTTAGGTATCCAAAGGGGACCAAGTGGAATGGTTCCTTTGGGTACCCAAATACATCATGTTTGTTTTGGGGAGATGGAAATGAATGAGCCCTTTTGAGTGGAGTTTGTGTTTCATCTTTAACTTTGGGTGTTGGGTATTGTATCAACAATAACCTTGATTTGTAGGAAGTCAACTTTGAACCAAGATTGAATTATTTGTGTATTTGATATGTTTTTCTAGTAATGTTCTTGCAGGTTCACATTGCTAAGTGTAAATCAATGTCAGGTCACAATGGGTCAATAAGCACAGTCTCATACAATGTAATTCCTCATTGTGTGGGGTATGGGGTTGACTCATGTGTGATCTCTCAATTGGGATACACTTTATGATCAAGACATTAAAGATTCAAAGCTTGGAGTGCAGCAGTGGTCTAGAGAAAAAGAAAGAAATTTTTCCTAAGTAAATTCGTCGAGATGTCTCGTGAAGTTCCGATGAATCTCAACGAATCCAGACAGAAGCCAAATTTCTAGTTTGAAGAAGAAATTTCTGCGGCTAAGTCTATTCATCGAATGTTCTCATGAACTCCCGACGAATATCGACGAACGCAAACAAAAGTCAAAAAGACAGTCTTGTGAAGGAAAATGTGCGGCTAAGTCAATTCGTCGAATGTTCTCGGGAACTCCCGACGAATTCCGACGAAAAATCTAAGAAAACTTCTTTTCAGTTGTTTTCAAGAAGTCTGTCTCAGTGGTAGCTTTCGAGAAATCCTTCCTTCTCTCGAGAAGTGTTTTTGTTCTCGAGAAGTCATTATTTCTTTCGAAAAGCTTTCTCTCTAAAGGTTTTTCTCGAAGTTGTTTAGGAGTTCACGAGAAGTTTCTTGTTCCCTCGAGAAGTCTTGTATCTTTCGAGAAGTCTTTTCATAATCCTTTGAAATTCTCTTCTAAAGCTGTTTTCGAGAACTAGTCGTTATCTCTCGAGAAGTCTTGGATCTCTCGAGAAGTCTTGTTCTAGTATTTCTCGTGACCTTTGTTTTCCATTTCGACGACAAGTCTTTTCCGTCAGATTGACGTGATGTCCTTCCTCGTTTTAAAGTTAATTCGTTTCTTTAGGCCTTCATCTATATAAGGCTTACTCTCTTAGAAGGACATAGGAAGATTTTGAAGAATTTGTTCTTAACGAAAAAGAAGATCAGAGATCGTATTTTCTCTAAACCTAATCTGATCCAAGATCGTCGTCAAGTACCGCGCATCGCCATTATTGGAGTTCGATCATTTGATATCTAATTTCATCTCCAAGTGAAAGGAAAGGTCATTCGATCATCGCCTCATTCGTTCTGATTGTATTGGATCGATCGGGACCTTAGAAGATCTGATTTGTGCCGATTCAATTCTTCTTCTTCAACATCAAGCCGAAGCCATTTCTATCTCAAGAAAGAAGAAGATCCTCATCAAATTATTCAGATCTGATCGTGATTCGTTAAGTATTGTTTCAATCTCAATTTTACATTTGATTGTAGGAGTGATTGTTCTCTGAGTTGTAGGAGAGGTGTTCTCCGAGTTGTAAGAGAGGGTTCTCTCTGAGTTTGTAGGAGATTGGTCTCCGAGTTGTAAGAGTTTTGACTCTGAGAATTGTAGGATCGTTCTTGATCCGAGATATAGTGAAGTAGTCAATTCTAGCTGTGGTGCTAGATTGGCGAGGCCGGCAAGTGGAGTACCCAAGAACGGGGAACCACTATAAATTTCTTGCGTCGTCTGTGATTGTGATTTGCCATCTGTGTGTTCTTTATTTTCAAGATTTTCAATTCCGCAAAAGACGCAGTAATCACCTATTCACCCCCTCTAGGTGATTTTGGTTAGCAACTAGTTATTACAATTGGTATCGGAGGGTCGTTATTCTTGAAAGGTTAACACCTTGAATAAGATCCATCCATTCTAGTTGCAGTCAAATCATGGAAAAGTGCAAGGAATCGTCTTCGTTGAAATTGCCAATATGCACTAAGGCTAATTTTCCTATGTGGAAAGAAAGAGTCAGATTTTATATGGAAGCCGCAGACCCGAGAATATTCCAAGTCGTGGAAGAAGGACCTCATGTGCCTATGACTGCTTCTACTATTGATCCAACATTAAGGGTACCGAAAAAGATGATGGATTTAACCAAGGATGAGATAGCTCTCGTTGCTTTGGACAAAAAGGCAAAGAACATAATTTCCAGTCCAGTGGATGATTCGATGTTGCAAAACTTAATTCACTGTAATTCAGCCAAAGAAATGTGGACGTCTTTAATAGTTCTTATGGAAGGTACTGAAGAAGTAAGAGATGATAGAAGATCTCTTTTGAATCAAGAGTACGAGGCTTTCAAACAGAATAAAAAGGAGTGCATTGTCGATGCATATGAAAAATTCTTTAAAATAGTAAATGGCCTAAGGAATTATGGTCAGGAATTTACTAATGGTGAACTAAATGACAAATTCCTGCGATCCCTAACGAAAGACTGGGATAGCAAGATAGTTGCAATCAGGGAGTTTGGAAAGCTACCAAATCTAGACCCTCAGAATCTGTTTGGGAAACTATTATCCCATGAGCTGCAAATGAACATTCGCAAAACAGAAGAAGATGGGAATAGAATTTCTAGCAAGAAAAGGACCTTGGCTATGAAGGCTGAGAGTTCCAGAAAAAGCAGAGCAGTGTCTCCAGTTAGAGCACAAGAATCTGATGATGAAAAAGAATCTGAAGTCGGCTCCTCCAATTCTGAAATGTCTGATGGGGAGTTTTCTCTAATCTCTCGTCAGTGTAAGAAAATGCTAAGGAAAAGAAGACACATGAAGAATAAGTCTTCCTCTGAATATAGATATTCTCGACGTGATGGTAATTATCACAAAAAGGGTTCTAACAATCATGACAGGTATAAATCTAAAACTAGTAAACATATTTCTTCTGACATAGTTTGTTACTGTTGTAATAAGCCAGGGCACATGATCGATGAATGCCCTTATAAAAAGAAAGAGGGTGGAAGAAAAGAAGAAAAGAAATCCACCCACGGGAAAAAGAAGACTGAAAAGAGTCTAGTCGCTAAAAAGACCAAAACTTTAAGCGACAGCGACTCGGAGAAATCAAGTAGTGAAGAAGAAGCCTACTTCGGGTTAATGGCTATGACTGATGAAGAAGAAGAACCTCCATATACTGGGAAGGTAAATTCTCACACAATTCTGTCTGATTCTGATTATGCCTCAGCTGAACAAAAGGATTATCCTTCAGATGATGACTCGAACCTCATGACCCAATATACTGAAATACTTAAAAGTTTTGACAAATGCTGAAAGGTAGTCAAAATCCAGGCCAAGGAGACCATGTCTCTCAAAGAAGTGGAATCTAATTTGAGAAAGGAAGTTGAATTACTTTCTTCTCTCAAAGAGGAAAATCAAGTCTTGAAAGACAAGATCAAAAGCTCAGATGAGCTCCTTGATCAGAGAGAGAACTCCATCAAAGTTCTGGAAGAACAGCTAGCCGTTGAAAAGAAGGTAGTTGAAAAGTTTTCACAACCGAAAACCATTCTTCCAATCATTGATACTTTCTCTGCTAAAGCAAGTAGCAGTGGTTTAGTTCATGTGGCTGGGCCAAGTAATTCTTCTAAAGGCAAACCTGCCAAGAAGAAAAATAAGAATGCTAAGAAAGCTACCATCGAAGAAAAAGGGAAAGCCCATCTAGAACAAGTGGAATTTAAGAAAGTTCTACTTCCCACAAATGTGTATGACATGGAAAGCTCTTATGGTCACTTGACACGACCAATTAATTTGCGCCTGTCAATGACTATAAGGGATGGGCTCGTCCTCAATACCTCGGTCAAAGTGCTTTCAAAGCACCTTATGAAGAAATGAATCTGAGAGATTATGGTCCTTATGTTCATGGTCCAAGTGTTGTTAGAGCACCAATAGTAAAGACTGTTGTACCTAAGCCAAAGGAGAAAGCATTACCCTGTGTGTGCTGTACTCATGAAGCATCCTCATCTAGAAGGATTGCTCCTGCTAAAACCAACGTTCAAAGAGTTAAGCAGGAAAATACTAAAAGAAGGTACAACAGGTTTAACTGCTGGTGCTGCGGCAAAATAGGTCACTTTGTCGTAGACTGTTGGTTCAATTTCACCTATTCCAAGAGACCACAAGTAAACAATGCAAGAAAGACCGCTCGCAATGTTAATGTTCATCGTGGTGCTCAACTAACAAGGGACCAAGGACCCAAAGTTGTTTGGGCTCCTAAGGCAAAATAATTTGTTTTTGCAGGTATGTCCAAAGGCCAACAAAAATCCTATCTTGTATTTGGACAGTGGTTGTTCTCAGCATATGACCGGAACAAGAAGCCTTTTGCAAAATTTTATTCCAGTTGAGAACGGTCCAAAAGTTATTTTTGGAGGATCTGACAGAGGAATAACTAAAGGCTATGGTATGATTTCTAACAGTAATGTATCCTTTTCAGATGTAGCTTATGTGGAAGGATTAGAACATAATCTGATAAGCATAAGCCAACTTTGTGATAAAGGATACATAGTTGATTTTCGTAGAGATAAGTGTTTGATAAAATCGGCTGATAATCTAGAAACGATTTTATCAGGCACTCGTTACAGGAATATGTTCTGTTTAAATTTTCTTTGTTTATCATCTTCTACACCAGTGTGTCTTTTAGCAAAAGATAGTGCATCTCTTGCTGACCAATGGCATAAAAGATTAGCACATATAAATTTCAAAACTATAAATAAACTATTCTCACAAAACTTAGTTCGTGATGCGCCAAATATTATGTGCATTAACGAAGAGCTACCTTTAAGAGCATACTTGGCAAAGATTCAACTAGGTGTTTATACCTACTTCATATGGACTTGTTTGGACCTTTGCAAATTAGAAGTTTAGGAGGTAAGTCTTACACATTAGTTATTGTAGATGATTACTCACGTTTTGCATGGGTATTCTTTCTAAAACACAAGTCAGATACGTTTGACATTTTCACTAAGTTTGTTAAGCGAATCCAGAATGAATTTATATGTTTAGTGGTCAAAATCAGAAGTGACCATGGAACAGAATTTGAATCTGGGGCCATGACAGATTTTTGTGAAAGTCTAGGTATCTTTCATGAGTTTTCCTCTCCTCGAACTCCACAACAAAATGGAGTAGCTGAGAGAAGAAATAGAACACTCATTGAGGCTTGCAGAATGATGTTGAGTGACACTTCTCTACCCGAATACCTTTGGGCTGAAGCTGTCAACACTGCATGCCACGTGCAAAACAGAGCACTCATAAACAAAAACCATGAAAAGACCCCTTATGAACTACTAAAAGGCAAGAGACCAACCATCTCTTATTTTAGAATCTTTGGTTGCAAATGCTTTGTACTTAATAATGGAAAGCATTACAAAACCAAGTTTAGCGAAAAGAGTTTTGAAGGTATTTTTGTAGGCTATAACAGCCATAGTAGAGCTTATAGAATATTTAATAAGAAAGCCCTGGTTGTAGAAGAGTCTATCAATGTTGTATTTGATGAAACGAGTATGCTACATAGCATCTCTTCTAGTGCTTCTATTGAAGTTGCAGGTTCAAAGACACAAGTTATAAACTTAGATGAGCCAGTCAAAGTTGATGCTCAAACCTTCGTCAAGATCTCTTCACCAATCTCAAATGAAGAAGAAGATCATATTGATGAAGAACCAGTACAAGTGGAAGAAGAATACATTCAAGTAGCAGATGATGCTCCAGATGTTCAAACTGATGCAAGGAACCTTGAGTTCAAATATATGAGGGACCATCCTATTGATCAAATCATAGTAGATCCTCAAGTCAGCATTAGAACAAGAAGAGGTACTATTAATGAAAACATGCATTTAAGTTTTCTTTCACAGGTTGAACTGAAGAAGTTTCAAGAAGCAAATGAAGACCCCCACTGGATAATTGCAATGGAAGAAGAGTTAAATCAATTCAAGCGTTGCAAGGTGTGGACACTAGTTCCAAAACCCAAAGATAAAAATATTATTAGAACAAAGTGGGTTTACAGGAACAAGTTGGATGAAGATGGAACAATTATAAAGAACAAAGCCAGACTTGTAGCAAAAGGTTACAGACAAGAAGAAGGAATCGACTTCGATCAAACCTATGCTCTAGTAGCAAGACTCGAAGCGATCAGAATGTTCTTAGCCTATGCTGCATTCAAAGGATTCACCGTATACCAAATGGACGTCAAGTCAGCTTTTCTTAATGGTAACATAAAAGAAGAAGTATACGTTGAACAACCTCCAGGTTTTGTAGATTCTGAACATCCTAATTATATTTACTTACTGCAAAAAGCTTTGTATGGGTTGAAACAAGCTCCTCGAGCTTGGTATGAGACGTTGTCTAACTTTCTTCTTGAGAACAAGTTCACAAGAGGAAAGATAGATAAAACATTATTTCTTAGGGATGTAAAAGGCAAGATTCTGCTAGTGCAAATCTATGTCGATGACATTATTTTTGGCTCTACGGACGACAATCTTTGAAAAAGTTTTCAAAACTTATGCAAGGAAAGTTTGAAATGAGCAGTATAAAAGAGCTGAAATATTTCTTAGGACTTCAAGTGAAACAATCTGAAGATGGAATTTTCATCTCACAGACGAAATTCACCAAAGAGTTAATTAAGAAATTTGGAATGGAGAGTGCAACCTCTATGAGGACTCCAATGAGCACAGCTATGTCTCTGGACAAGGATGAGAAAGGGAAACCTTTTGATGAAACCAAGTACAGAAGCATAATTGGCTCTCTGCTCTACCTTACTGCTAGTAGGCCTGATATAATGTTTTCTACATGTGTATGTGCCAGATATCAAGTGAACTCTAAGGAATCTCACTATACCGCTGCAAAGCGAATTTTGAGATATCTTAAGGGTACACCAAATCTTGGCTTATGGTACCCAAGAAGTAATGATAGCGAGCTAATTGGTTATTCAGATGCAGATTTTGCAGGAAGTAGAGACGACAGGAAAAGCACTTCCGGAACATGCCAATTTCTCGGAAGAAGGCTTATTTCTTGGAGCAGCAAGAAGCAGAATTGTGTTGCAATTTCAACAGCCGAGTCTGAATACATTTCTGCAGGCAGTTGTTGCGCACAACTTCTTTGGATAAGGAATCAGCTTCAAGATTATAATCTGAAGATAAAGAATATTCCAATGTTTTGCGACTCCTCCAGTGCAATTGCTATAGCAAATAATCCAGTCTCGCACAGCCGGACAAAGCATATCGAGTTAAGATATCACTTCATCCGAGAGCGTGTGGAGAATGGGGATATCAATTTAAGCTATGTCCCTACGGATAAGCAAATTGCAGATATATTCACAAAGCCGCTGGATGAGACCAAGTTCTCTTTCTTCAAGACAGAACTTGGAATGCTTAACATGGAATAATGTTCAAAGTCAAGGAGAAGACAAGAAGATAAGTGGATGTTTTATTTCTAAGTGAAGCACAGGTTTATCATTGGTAAAGAAGAAAAATCTAAGTCTTCATTAGACTTCTCGAGAAATGTAGTCGACATCTCGAGAAATGACTTGCTTTTGATGAGTATGGATGAAGATAAAAGTTTTCGAATAACTGACAATACTTCTCGCAAAATAAGTTTATACTTCTCGAGAAATGGGCTATCCCTCAAGAAATGATCTTTCGGAAGAAGATCGGCAGAGGTCTGGAACTTCTCGAGAGCTCAGACTACCTCTTGAGAAATGTATGATACTTTTCGAAATTCCTATTTTCTATTTTCGAGAATATGGAAAGCCAGGTACGCGTGTATTTCATTTTCTTGATATTAATTAAAACCAAATTAATTGTCACATCGAACCAAACTATATATAGACTTTCGAAATGAATTAAAGGTCACGCGAGGATTTCCCCTTTCGAAAAACGTCGACGGTTCGTCTTCTTCTCTCGCGAGATCGTCTATTCTGGTTCTCGATTCTCTCTTTCTCTCTCGCAATCAATCGTCAATCTCTCTTGATCTATGGCACCTCAATCGAAGCCAAAGGTCGGAGTGGGTAGTGAATTGGAGCGAGAAGGTCTCGTCTCGATCTCAGATGATTTTCACAATCTGTTTTACCTTATAGATGCCGCCAGTTTGTCATTTGTTCTTGAACACCCATGCCGAGTTCTGCTTAAAGAGGCAGAAGAGTTCTTCATCAACATCAAAGTTCACAAGGAAAGGAAGAGGATGAAATCAGCAATCGGAAATTACAAGATCAAGGTCAGTCCTAAAACCCTATCTAAATATCTAAGATTGCCAGTGGTATCTTCTGAGGACATACTAGATGATGCTGATTGGAATAGAGCCTTGAGCTTTTGTGGCTTAGACAAGTCAGTTAAAGTAGTAAGAAGACATCAGATGAATGATGTAGGTAAACTTTTGGTGGACACCATTTAGAAGGTATTGTTATGTAATACAGGAAGCTTGGGCTATGTCTCAACAGATGTGTTTTGGTTGATGACAACTGTAATTTGTGGAAAGAAGTTTGACTGGGCAGACTTTCTCTTCAGCAAGATTAAAGATAGCATTATGTCTCCAAACTTTGCCAAAATTCTGTCTTTATATCTAAATCAACTAAATCATGAAGTCTTTGATATGTCTAAGGGTGCAATCTTACACCATCTGAAGAAGATAAATGTCACAACAATACAGAGATGGGAAATCAAAATTACTAAGCCAGTTGCAGGTGCAGGTTCCCAAGGGGAGCTTATTTCATCAATTCACTCAGTTCCTGAGATTGTAGCTCCTGCTCCACCTCCTCCAGATGTTTCCACAACCACAGCTCCACCTCCAGCTCAGCAACAGAGTCCAGCTCAAGATCCATCTCAGTTTACAGCTCCACAAGACACCAGTCCTTCAGCAGAGCCAAGTATTCCTCCTCCATCAGAAACAGTTATTCTTTCTACATCTGATCCAGTTCCTTCTGATCAAGTTCTTTCTGACACTCCATCCATCCCAGATGCTCAAGTTATGTTAGATACTCCTATGGGAGACACTTCTCTTTTACAAGAATAGGTTGATCATTTCTCACCTCCTCCAGTTACTAATGCTGACAGAATTTATTCTACCATAGCAGATGTGGTAAGTGAAATTCTCAAAGATGCTGTTGATGAGCAGTGCAATAGTGATCAGTTAGCCGGGTCAGGTGCTGACTATGATTTTCATCAGGATTTGGATGATGTTTTAGTACATGATTCATCTCCTCCCCCAGTACATATTGAGGGGGAGCCAGAGCCTTGCCTGGAGGGCAACAAGGATGCTCTGAAAGAGCCTGTTGATGAGGAAAATGAGAGAATCAACATGTCTCCTGTTAAGGTTCAAAGTTCTGTTATTCTTGAAGATATTCCAGAAGATGTTCTGACAGCTCCTGTTCCTCAATCTCTTTTTGATGAGAATACTTTAATTGGTAAAATTGAATTCTTACTTCAAAGGCAAAGTGCCAAATTTGAATATTCCTTCAAAGAAGTCCATGCAAGACTTTCTGACATTGAAAAGGAAATGGATAAAAAGTTGAAAGAGTTCAAACCCAGCTCAGATCAACTTAAAGAAGTTGTCATTCATGGAGGAAAGGCCATTGATCACACCATAGAGGGTGTAGCCACAGTTCTTGTAGAGGTTATTCAAGTCAGAAAAACCCAAGAAAACATGGCTACAAAGGCTGAGGAGAATACCTTTAAGATTATTGATGAGGTAGGACAGTTCAAGGATTCTGTTCTCCAATCCCTATCTGTAGAAGTCAGAAAGGGGGAGGACAAAATGACTGGGTTATTGGATCAAACCCTATTTGATTTTCATAAGCATTTGACCAATAGGTTTGAGCAATTATCTTCTGGTGTCCAAAAGCAGGTAAATGAGATAAAAGATTTCACTGCTAATACTGCTGTTTGGCTCAATCATGAAATTTTTCCTGATTTGGGTATTGACCCTGCTCAACCTCCTCCTCAATATGATCATTCTCAATCTGATGCTCCTCAACTTCCTCATTTCTCTCCAAGGCCAACAGGGCAGTCTGATGTTAATCCTTCAGTAGAAACTCACTCCTCCATGAAATATTCCAGGAAAACGAAGTATGGTGATGGACCTTCTGCAAGTAGGCTTGTAGAAGATGGAAATGTAAAAGCTTCTGAATTTTACAGCTCATCTGAATGGAAGAAATATGAGACAAGTAGAACCAAGAGAAGAATTCATTACAAGAATTATGGGTACAACAATCCATCAGCTCCAGAAGCTCCTCCCAAGTATCATCCAAAGCCATATTCTTATTTTGAAAGACAGGAGATGTTGAGAAAGAGAAATGCAGATATCTGAAGTCAAGTCTTGAAAGATCATCAGAATTTTATTTCTAAATGACATTGTGAACCTTAATTCATTAGACCATCTTAAATCTAAATATAGTTTTGGTTTTAATGTGACAATCATTTACTCTTATTTAGATATTATTTTTGATATTCTTTCTAGCATATCTTTTTATTATTGGTACAATTCATCTTGGTGAGTAGGGTTCTGACTTCTACAAATAGGGGGAGATTGTTGGGTATTGTATCCACAATAACCTTGATTTGTAGGAAGTCAACTTTGAACCAAGATTTAATTGTTTGTGTATTTGATATGTTTTTCTAGTAATGTTCTTGCAGGTTCACATTGCTAAGTGTAAATCAATGTCAGGTCACAATGGGTCAATAAGCACAGTCTCATACAATGTAATTCCTCATTGTGTGGGGTATGGGGTTGACTCATGTGTGATCTCTCAATTGGGATACACTTTATGATCAAGACATTAAAGATTCAAAGCTTGGAGTGCAGCAGTGGTCTAGAGAAAAAGAAAGAAATTTTTCCTAAGTAAATTCGTCGAGATGTCTCGTGAAGTTCCGATGAATCTCAACGAATCCAGACAGAAGCCAAATTTCTAGTTTGAAGAAGAAATTTCTGCGGCTAAGTCTATTCGTCGAATGTTCTCATGAACTCCCGACGAATATCGACGAACGCAGACATAAGTCAAAAAGGCAGTCTTGTGAAGGAAAATGTGTGGCTAAGTCAATTCGTCGAATGTTCTCGGGAACTCCCGACGAATTCCGACGAAAAATCTAAGAAAACATCTTTTCAGTTGTTTTCGAGAAGTCTGTCTCAGTGGCAGCTTTCGAGAAATCCTTCCTTCTCTCGAGAAGTGTTTTTGTTCTCGAGAAGTCATTATTTCTTTCGAAAAGCTTTCTCTCTAAAGGTTTTTCTCGAAGTTGTTTAGGAGTTCACGAGAAGTTTCTTGTTCCCTCGAGAAGTCTTGTATCTCTCAAGAAGTCTTTTCATAATCCTTTGAAATTCTCTTCTAAAGTTGTTTTCGAGAATTAGCCATTTTCTCTCGAGAAGTCTTGGATCTCTCGAGAAGTCTAGTTCTAGTATTTCTCGTGACCTTTGTTTTCCATTTTGACGACAAGTCTTTTTCGTCAGATTGACGTGACGTCCTTCCTCGTTTTAAAGTTAATCCATTTCTTTAGGCCTTCATCTATATAAGGCTTACTCTCTTAGAAGGACATAGGAAGATTTTGAAGAATTCATTCTTAACGAAAAAGAAGATCAGAGATCGTATTTTCTCTAAACCTAATTTGATCCAAGATTGTTGTCAAGTGTCGTGCATCGCAATTATTAGAGTTCGATCATTTGATATCTGATTTCGACTCCAAGTGAAAGGAAAGGTCGTTCGATTATCGCCTCATTCGTTCTGATTGTATTGGATCGATCGGGACCTTAGAAGATCTGATTTATGCCGATTCGATTCTTCTTCTTCAACATCAAGCCGAAGTCATTTCTATCTCAAGAAAGAAGAAGATCCTCATCAAATTATTCAGATCTGATCGTGATTCGTTAAGTATTATTTCAATCTCAATTTTACATTTGATTGTAGGAGAGATTGTTCTCCGAGTTGTAGGAGAGGTGTTCTCCGAGTTGTAAGAGAGGGTTCTCTCTGAGTTTGTAGGAGATTGGTCTCCGAGTTGTAAGAGTTTTGACTCTGAGAATTGTAGGATCGTTCTTGATCTGAGATATAGTGAAGTAGTCAATTCTAGCTGTGGTGCTAGATTGGCGAGGTCGGCAAGTGGAGTACCCAAGAACGGGGAACCACTATAAATTTCTTGTGTCGTCTGTGATTGTGATTTGCCATCTGTGTGTTCTTTATTTTCAAGATTTTCAATTCCGCAAAAGACGCAGTAATCACCTATTCACCCCCCTCTAGGTGATTTTGGTTAGCAACTAGTTATTACATTGGGTCTCCATTCAATCCTTGGTTTAAAATTATTTTTATGTATCAAATTTCCATTGTGATTATCTTTATCTTTAAGATTATAATTGTAATGATTATTGAAAGTATTTTTCATAGGAAATTTGTGAACATTTAATTTTATGTTGGGAGAAGATTGATGCTGTAAATGATAATGATGATTGTATTTTGGAATTTCATTTTCAATCTTTTGAAGTTTTTTATTGCCATTGTTTGACTTATTCAACTTTTGAGAAATCATATTAAACTTGCTTTTGGATTTTGCTTTCTATTGAGAATGTATATTTTGAGAATTTTTCTTTATGATTTCCTTAAGCAAGTTGATTTTAGTTTCTAATTCAGTATTCTTAATTTTTAAATTATGTCTAGCTTTATTATAAGCTATTGTGCTATTTTTAAGAGTGGAAACATTTGAATCAATATGATTTTGATAGTTATTTCTATATTCCTCAAATGTTTCATCCATCTCTTTAATTTTAATTTTATAATCTTTACACTTAGCAAAAACATTTTTCAAGGATGAATTTTCTAAACATAGTCTTTCATTTTGTTCTTTTACAAAAATAAACTCCTTTTCAAGTTTCTTGTGTTTGTCTTTTAATTCATTTTATTCTACACAAGAGGTAATATTTTCAACTAAGGAGACAGGGGTAGACCTAGATAACTCAAAATTTGATTCTTCATTAACTTTTGCTTTTAAACCTTTATTTTCTAAGCGCAATTTGCAATTTGCATTTTTCAATTTCTTAATTTTGCGCTCTGTAATTTGTAGCAATTGTAATGTAAAAATTGAATTGCAAACAATTAGAGAATTGATTTCCTCACTTTGCTTTTGGATGAGGGAAGATTTGAACATATTTTTCCTTGGTCTTCTTCATCTTCCTCTTCCAAACAATAGTTTCCATCATCCTTTCCGCTTGATGAGCATTCTATGGATCCATCATTTGAGTAGCTTTCTTGAATATTTGTGCAAACTTGTATGTTCTCCAATTCTTGTGTTTGTTCCATACCTAAAGAAGGAGAATCATAAGTTGTTTCAAGAAAATTCCAAATTTCATAAGCGGCAGGCAAATTATAAATAAGTTTGAAAATCTTTTGATCTAATGCACAAAATAGACTATTTATAGATTTTGCATTTAAAACAATTTCGTTTCTAGTTAGTACGCTAGGTGGCTTTTCAATAGTAATTTTCCAAACTTCTTCATCTAAAGCTTTAAGAAACTTTTTCATTAATATTTTCGACCCTTTATAATTTTTACCCATAAATAAAGGTGGTGATAATACTTTTTCATTTATATTAAAATTTTCCCCACTAGTAGAAGCGAGATCATGATCAAGAGACGCCATTATTCCCGGTTGTTAAGCCTATTTGGAATAACCTCCCTCTGATACCACTTGTTGGATCTTGAGGCGCCCTTAGAGGGGGGGGGGTGAATAAGGGTTTTAAAACCTTATGTTATATTTTGAAATATTAGAAAAGATAAGGGATTAATTTAAAGAAGAAATCAAGTAATATAAATGAGAGACATGATTTTATTAACTTGAGATATAAGATTACAAAACCATAGGAAGAGCTCAAGACCTTGTGAACATAGGTGAGAAGGAGAAAACCCAAGTGGTCTGCAAATAGCAATTTTCAGATACCAAACTTAGGGTTGGACTTTAGGACCCCACCTTGAACCTTGACCCCAAAATATCATCCCTAACCCATTAGAGGTCTCCTTGAATCACCAGTGACCCATTGGGGTCAACCTAAGAGGCCAATTTGACTAAAGTCAACCTTAACCCTAAATTGGTCAAACTAGCTCAATTAAGGTCAATTGGCCCCCACCATGCCAAATTGACCATGCCCCTACCCTTGTATGGGTACTAGGATCCTAATGGACCAAAAATCCCCATCATGGGGCCTCCAATTTGACCAATTTGCCCTAAACCCTAAATTGGTCAAAGTGCTCTAATAAGGGGCAATTCACCCTCACCTTGTCAAATCGACCCTACCTAGACCTTCCTAACCTTTAAGGGAAGTCAATGGAGCCCAAGCCACCCTTTGGGGTCAACCCAATTGGTCAATTTGACCAATGTCAAACTCAAGCTTAATTTAGGTCAAAATACCCCAATTTAACCTAATCTAGCCCAATCTATTTGGGCTAGGCCCAATTAAGGAGATCCACCATCTAGTGGGTCTGCTGATTTCTGAATTTACCTCATGGAATCTGTGTTTGGTGACTAGGAGAGAGAAAAGAGAAGTTTCCCCCAAATCGGAGAGAGAGAAAGAGAGCATTCATGGAGATTTATTACAATTGATCCTTCATTTCCCTCCCAATTGATGAGCATTCATCTTCCCCCGTCAGTTACAAACGAAATCTAGGGTTTCTATGGCGAGGGGGGCTGTATTAAGAGAAAATTGGAAGAAATCGAAGTCTGGGTTAATGGCCATTAATGGCTATCAGGAATAAAGCTATCCCAGCCCGATTTGAAACTCCCATTTCCTTCAGTGATCAGAGAGGAAGAGATCCCCCATTTTTCCAGTGAGTTTCGTGCAGAGAAATCCTAGATCGGCATGGCACCGAAAGCTCCAGCACCATCAATGGCGACTCGCCGGAATTTGCGCAACCAAGCCCCCACTCAGGTTCGATCCTCTTCTCCTCCCTTAGTGCTAGATCTTTTCATATTTCGGGGCTTGATCCGTGCACAATAGGGCTCAGATTGTGTTTCCGAAAGAGTACATTTCGTACTCTTTTTTCTCCTCTAAAAACTAGATCCGACCACCTCCGGCCGGCCAACCACCCTTATCGCCGGCCACCACCTCAACGGAGGTGGTGGTGGCATTGGCCGACCGGAAAGAGGCGTAGGTGGCCGGGAAATCACCCCACAAAGAGGCCCAGGACGGGCTGTCACGAGCTGTCCAAAGATTGGGGACGATGATAGAGAGCTGTCAGATCTTTATATTAATGTTTACGGTTATATCATTTATTTCGTCAAGCGCTGCAAGAAATTCGTTGAACGGAACTATTTTCGTCGAACGCGGTTTAAACTAGCCGAGCGCTGTTATTAGAGAAATTAGTCGAGCGCTGTTTTAATAATTTTAGTCGAATGGAATATATTTCGTTGATCTGGAAGGATTTAGTCGAACGCAGCTTTGTTCAGATTTCGTCGAACGCAGAGTTGTTCGGCTTTCATCGAGCGCAGACTATATTTCGACGAATGCAGCTTTTGTAAGGTTTTGTCGAACACAGTTCTGCGTTAAATTAGTCGAGCGCTGCTATTAAGTACATTAGTTGAACGAAATAACTTTCGTCGAACGCAGTTTGCTCTGCTTTCGTCGAGCGCAGATAAAATTTCGTCGAACGCAGAAATAGTTATATAATTAAATGTTTATATGATTTCTGTCACACCTTTTTTGCTGTAGTTTAATTTAATTGTTAAAAATACTAGATCACCTCTGATTAAAAAGTGTCCAACACCAAAGTTGTAGCCCTTAGAGTCTACTTTAGTTTAAAATTTGTTTCAGCCCAAAAGGTGCACTGTAGCTCCCTGTAGAGACAAAATGGTGGGACTGATCCCTAGGGTAGGGCAGTCACTCTTTCCTTCATATCTTTTTATTGGTAGATGCTATAGCCTTGATATTTAAAACCTAGGCTAGTATCATGCACCCACACAACATACTAAAAGATGGGATTTTTAGGAGAACCTTCTTCTAAGGTTTTTGAGATAATTTCATAAATAATATATTAATTAATTAGTGGGTCAAAAGACCTCCAATGCCCTCCAAATTTTGGTGGGTGCCTTTTAGGGTTAAGTTATGACCTTGGTAAAAATCTCAGCCCAATTGGGACTATTTTGATTGAGTGATTGGTTAACCCAAGTTAGGTCAAATTGGGTCCTAGTTAGGGCATGGTGTTTATCTTGGAATTTTGTGGTCAAATCTTCTCACCATGAGATGGAACCTTGTCCTCTGGTTTAGGATCACCTAAAGTATCCCATGAGTGGTTTGGGGTGGTGTAGAGGTGATTAAGCCCTAGAACACTAGTTTTATTCCTAGGTGTGCATTTAGAACCTTGTGAAGGCCATGTGGTCAAAAGTCCCTGGATGGTTAGGAAACTTGGTGGATAAGTTCATAGGATATAAATAGGCCTGGGTAATTTTATAAAAAATTTGGGAGTAATTATTCCCTTTGAATTAGGTCATAATCCCTTTAGAGAAACTTCTTATAAGAGATGACTACATAATCAAAATGCCTTGGATGATGATGAAACTTGGGTAGTGTCTATGTTATCATGAAATACACCTTTGGTAATTTTTGTGTATTTAATTGAATGATTTAACCAGTACTTCATTAACAAGGCACCTATTTTTATTTAGATTTACGAAAAATAATTGACGGTCCAATACTCATTGTTAAATTGTGCAAATTGGTGATAGGACATTTCAAAGCATTAGAAGGCTCTGTGAATTTTTATAGAATTTTTGAAGACTTAAATAGTAGGCTACCTCACAATTTATTTAATTTGAGGTTTTCTGAAAGTATTTATTTATGTAAGAAAATGATTCCCTTAAATCCTGAAACTTAGTCAGTAGTCTTTTCTGATGAATACAAGAGTTTGGTAATTTTCCCAGAATTTTAGTGTTGAATTTTTTTGGTGGTTCCTTCATAAAACTTCAATTTTGGACAGATGTTAAATAATTAAATTAGAGGATAATTTCTTACTGTACAAATATGATATTCTGTTTCTGATGTTATTTAGTCATCATAGATTTATCATAATATTTGGAGAGCCATATCATAAGAATTCCTTATACTTCATGCTCATTTTCATACTTGGCAAATGTTTGGAGAAATTAAAATAAATGCTAAATAAATTAGGAAAACTATCATTCTCTGGATTTAGTCTTATAACATCATAATAGACCTCCAGTAAATATCTTGAGTCAGTTGGATGAATATTTGGAGTACCTCTACTTGTAAGCTTCATATAGTTAGTTTGGTCTGCGTTTAGTAAAATTGTGGAACTTGAGTAACTAATGGCCTACTAAGTGGAAATGGCATGTAGTTGGTGTACATGATCAGGATGAAGAGATTTAGTTCACCAAAAAGGAGTTATATATTAAGAGTGCTTGGTGAGTTAAGGGTAAGGTAGTGCTTGGGATTGACGAAGGATCGTCTTTTCCCTAGCGTGTCATAAAGCACTTAGGTTTAACTCAAGTGAAATGATAAGAGGGGTGTTCTTATGGGTAGATACCAACAACACTAAGTGTCTTGAGAAAGGGAGCCTTGGGGTGTCATCCCATTGTGGTTCCTAGTACCGTAGCGAGCCCCTTACAGGGTAACCCTCGGGAAGTCCAAGATTAACCATAAGTCATAAGATTATAGAAGATGCTCAAGATTAACTAATAACGCATTCACTCACACTCCGTTGTCACGGGAGTTTAGTTGGTTTGGTACCCCAGGCTGTAGGCTCGGTGGTGGTTTGTGCGGATGGTTGATCCGGAGAGTTTGTGACTCAGATATGTTTTTTTGGCTTTGCTAGTTAAGCCCAAGTGGTTTATGTTTGGAGTATGTAGATAGATAGTAGAACATGTTGCATGTGCATGAAGGTGGTGGGTCTCCGGTATTGGACTGTCGTTCACACTGACGTCAATACGTTGACTCGGCAAGTGTGGAATTTGCACTTAGCCTTGAAAGTCTAGTGGTCCAGCCAGTAAGAGTATGCAGATGCTCCGCGGTTTTGCGTTGAGGCATACGATAGGTCTAGGTAGGGTAGTGTGAATACCAACCTAGAGGTGGGCGAGCCCCAACCCACCGCTTCCGTTTGCCACTACGGGAGTATCCTGGGAGTCTTGCTAGCTCCAAAAAGGGGGAACTAAAGGTCTATGCGCATAGAGTCGAAGTGGGTGAGTTTCACATGTATGAACATAGCGTAATAGCATACCTTGCATGTCATAGCATAAACATTGCATTTCAACACCTACCCCTATCGTATAAGTCGGTTATGGGACTGCTTATACGATAGGCCTTGCTAATCGACCCCTTGGTCTATAGGTTTGTGTGGGCATTCCTATAAATCAATGGTTACTTTTCTATTATATACATGTCTTTATTTACTGCACTTTACTGATTCCTTACCTGCTCTTGCTATGCTTATTATCTATTTTATTTATAATTATATATACTTGAGTAGTGGTAGAACTCTTCCTGTAGATCATGCCCTGTCATCTGCTTTTTGATTATACCCCTTGTTGTCCTCTGCTTCATCCTTCCCGCTCGGTGCCTAGGAGTCACCGGGGGAGGGGTGGGGGATTGGCTTAGTCTTTTTGACTAACGGTCGGTGGACCTTATCATTTTAGTAGACCGCGGCGACGGAGCAGCACCAGAGGCCGGTGCAGACGGAGGCAGGCCAGTGCAGTACAGGAGCACAGGATTCAGGATCAGTGAGTGATTAGGAGTTAGCTTCCGCGAGTGATCTTGTAGTGAGGATATGATGTACTGGGCATGAGCCCTTCCTTCTTCTTTATTATTGTAACCCTTGTTATCTTTTTATTCAGTTATATCATGTGGACATTTTTATATTTTTCATGTTGATTCTGTGGACTTGTCTTCTTTATTGCACTTTTCTTTGTGATCGATTTGGCCGGCAGGATCGGCATTTTGTGGTGATGACCTTTCCGAGTGAAGGTGTCACCGCAAAGCGGCTGTTCTGGGCCTAAGACCCGGTGTTTGGAAAGAAAAAAAAATGGGGTCTTACATCTTCTGACGCTAGAAATCATAGGAGATAAGGTAAAATCTCTTTTTGTTTTCTATACCGACTCATATCCCCAAGAACCGGTTGGCTTTAGCCGATCTCTCCCCAGATACGGCCTCATGCCGCTCTAGCCTTCCTATCCCCAGAAAGGACTCGAGCACCCCCTAGATCTACTACCTAGACCTAGTCGCCAACACGAGGCGAATTACTCCCTAAGTCCTACCCAGACCTAGTCGCCAACACGAGGCGAATTTCCGAACCGATTACAAAGATAAAAATAAAAGACAAATATGAAACTCACTATGAGGTAATCTGAAGGAGACGCCGAAGAATCCCTGATGATCATTGAAGTCCAAGCGTGCGTTCTTCGCTTTGAGTTAGCTTGTTGATCCAAGCCTCCTTCGATTCCTCCTTTTGAAATTGAGTGGGAGAAGTGTTGGTCTGGAAATACGGACCTCTCAAAGTTTCTGAAGTGCTGGAATGGGGCTCTGATCAATTAGTTCTTCGAGAAGACGAAATCCACCTTTTTATAGGACTGGAAGCTAAAATCGGCGTTAAGAGTTAACGTCGGGCATTGACTTAGTATTGAAATAACTTGATGGCTCGGATCTTCAAAACAAGAAGGAGATTTTGCATCTTTGGAAACTTTCATTTTAGGCAACTTAACACTGGCGTTGACTCTAACGTCGGGCGTTGAGTCAAATCATTCCCAAAATGCTTCTGCAATTACGGCTGCTTCCCTCCATTCATTTTGCATCTTGGCGGGAACAAACGTTAACGCCGGCGTTAAGAGTTAATGCCGAGCGTTGAGTCAAATCATTCCTAAATTGCTCCTTCAATGACGGTTGCATTCCTCCTTGCCATAATCGGCGATCATTAACGCCATTGTTAAGTCCTAATGCCTAGCGTTAAACTTCTTTCTCTTTTTTCCAGTCGGCAAGCCATCCCGTCGATCGGCAGGCCATCTCGTCGATCGGCAGACCATCTCGTCGATCGCTAACGCCCAGTGTTAAGTCCCAACGCCTGGAGTTAGACATCTTTTCAATCTTTCTGCTTGTGGATAGTACCAGACCAATATTGCAGCAACCTGGTGTCATATTTATTCAAACCTGCATGCTAAAAACACAATGGCAAATAAGATCAAATACAAGTAGGATTTATTATTCTCAAATCAAAGGGATGCGGAAAACCATGTTCCAACAAAGAATATATGTTAAAATTTTTGAAAGACTGTTTAGGAGTAAGCAGGAGTTGTATCAACAAGAGTTATAGCCAAACAACCACAATGCCAAAACAGCAACACAAGAAATCTTTATTGAAACAGAACTGCTTTACAATGCGAGGTATACATGGCGAGACATGATTCATAAGAATCACGGAGATGAGAAGAACAAACACACCAAAACAGAAACTGGCGGTCTGCCAAAGCAGAGACCGCACAGACCGCAAAAAGGCTCAGGTCGCCCGGCTTGCTCATCTGTACTCCCAGACCGCTTGCACAGTCAGACCGCAGAAACACCGTGAGACCACGCGAACAGAAGCAGACAACCTGCACTGCCAGACCGCAATCCCAGACCGCACGAACTGAAGCTTTATTGAACTGAACAAAGAACTGAAGCTGTCGCCAGACCGCAACTCTGATCGACTAACCGCTGAAGGTCGCCTGATCGCTGAGCTCGCTACAAACAGCACAAGAACACAATAAACCAATTCGCTGACAGACCGCAGACGAACTGTTTATTCAAGCCACCGGAAATCACCAAGGAAGGAGATCGCACCCTGCTGACCGCAAACCTGCGAACACAACAACGGTTAACTCGCATCCAAGTCGTGCGACCTCAAAACTTGAGTCTGCAAGAAACAATCCGGGCTCTTGTTCTTACAGTTCTTGTTAGGAATGATGGGCCATGCACCCCTATTTATAGGCGGGTGGACGGATGTCATCACCGCACAAACCAGGATACAGTCACCACCCGTCAGATCGCGAACGGTCTCACAAGGCAGACCGCGCGAACACAACACTTGGACAAGATTCAGTCCAAGTCCGCAAGACAGCAGCAGCCCGCGCACAAGCCGCGCAGACACAGCGACCACCCTTCCTGAGATCGCCAAGACAAGGACGAACATCTGGCCGACTTGAGCCAAGTCGCCAGAACAACCCAAACAAGCCGCCCGGTCACTGCGGTCAACCAAGAACAGGCCGCCCAGAACAAGACCGGAAGAACTCGCAACAGGTCTCCAGAACCAACGACCAAACCAAGAAGCAAACTGGCCGATCACAACAGATTGCCAAAACAGCAGGGAGAGATCGCAGAACCAAACCGCCAGAGCACCAGCGCAGGCCGCGCGGTCTCTGCGGTCTCCAGCCTTCAGACCGGCCGGACTCCCTTCCACTTCACTTCAACAATTTCAACACTCCCCCTTGAAGTGGGAAGTGGAAACTAGACCGAGCAACCCCCTTAACCGTGTAAACGGTCCCTTCGCCAGTGGCTTTGTGAAGATGTCTGCGACATTGTACGCACTCCGAACATGCTCGACCATAAGAGATCCTCCCAACACCTTTTCACGAATGAAATGGTGCTCAATCTCTATATGTTTGGTCCTCGCGTGACAGACTGGATTGTTGACCAGCTTGAGAGCACTCTCATTGTCCCCGCGTAGCAAGGTGGGACCTCAAACCTCCTGATGAACGTCCTCCACCAACCTCCTGAGCCAAACGGCTTCCTGAACTGCCAAGGCCAAAGCCTTGTACTCCGCTTCTGTGGTAGATACAGACACCGAGTCTTGCTTCTTGCTACACCAAGAGATAGCTGTGGGGCCCGTCATAAAGACATACCCAGATGTTGACCTCCGATCATCCACGTCTCCCCCATAATCAGCATCCATGTATCCATGCAACTCCAAGCTTGACCCCCTCCTATATAGGAGACCCAAATCAGAGGTCGACTTCACATACTTCAAGATGCCTTTTGCCGCCAGAAGATGATGCTTCTGTGGTTCCGCCATGTACCGACTCACCTTGCCTACTGCATAAGCAATATCTGGCCTTGTGATCGTCAGGTAGATCAAGCTCCCAACCAGAGCTCGGAAAACCAACGGTTCAGATAGAACTCTTCCCTCATCCTTCCGAAGTTTATGATGTTGCTCTAGAGGTATAAAGCTGCTCTTCCCTTCCTCCATGCCGAATCGCTGAACAATCCGCTCCGCATAGCCAGCCTGAGAAATAAGCACTCCGCTCTCCCGCCTCTGCACCTCGAGTCCAAGGAAATGGTGGAGCTCCCCCAGATCCTTCATCTCAAATCTGATAGCAAGCTCAGCCCTGAGTCTTGCAACAGCTTCCTTCGAGTTCCCGGTGACAATCATGTCATCCACATAAAGCAGCACAATCACCCGAAGTACCCCCTCCATCTTGATGAACAAGCTAGAATCAGAGTCTGAAGCAAAGAATCCGCAGAATAAGAGATACTCTGCAATCTTCCCATACCACGCCCGAGGCGCTTGCTTCAACCCATATAGGGCCTTCTTCAACTTACAGACATAGTCCGGATACTCCTTCGAGATGAAGCCCTGCGGTTGGAGCATGAAGATATCCTTGTCAATCTCACCGTATAAGAAGGCATTCTTCACGTCGAGTTGCCAAATCTCCCAACCACTTGAAGTTGTCAAGGCAATAACAAATCGAACCGAAGTCATTTTTGCCACTGGACTGAACGTCTCATCATAATCTTCTCCGTACTGCTGTGAGAACCCGCGAGCTACAAGGCGAGCCTTGTACCACTCGATACTGCCGTCAGCTTTCTTCTTGAGCTTGTAGACCCATTTGCATGTCACAAGAGTGGTGCCCTTGGGCTTGGGCACAAGAGACCAGGTCTCATTCTTCTCGAGAGCTGCCATCTCTTCTTGCATAGCAATGTCCCACTCCTTCACGCCTCTGGCCTTCTCAAAGCTCGACGGCTCCCTCTCATCCAAGGGACAAACGAAGAAGCATGAAACAAAGTTCACCATGTTCCCTCCTATGTATCGATCTGGTGGTTGAATAGTCCTTTTCGACCACCTAAGAGGCTGCTCCTGACTAACCACCTCCTATGCTGCTTCTTCTGTGCAAGCTCCTCTTCCAGATGAACTTGGAGCATCGCTCCCCTGCTTCCAGAACCTGAAGCCTCCATCTCAGAGCTTGACATAGTTGGAGCTCCTGGTGAAACAGGCAACTCCACTTGAAGACTTCCCGCAGCTTTCCCTTCTTCATCAACCCTGCTCTCCGGTAGTTCAACCCCTGAACTCCCCTTGTAGGAAGTCACTTCATCGAAGACCACATCCCGAGATACCACAGATCTCCGTGTCTCAGGATCCATGCATCTCCATCCCTTCTTCCGCTCATCATACCCAACAAAGACTAGCTTCCTTGCTTTCGCATCTAGCTTTGTCCGAAGAGCATCAGGAATATGCACATAGCAGGTTGATCCAAACACCCGAAGGTGTGCAACACTCGGCTTCTCCTTGAACATCAGTTCGTGAGGGGTCTTCATGTTGATAGGACTTAAAGGCAACCTGTTGATGACATAAGCTGCACAAGACATTCCCTCCGCCCAGAAAGACTTTGGGATACTCTTAGCATTAAGCCAGCATTTGCAAGATTCCGTCAGATGACGGATCTTCCTCTCGGTAACGCCATTCTGTTGTGGTGTATGGGCACAAGTAAGCTCTCTCCTGATGCCATGCTTCCTGCAAAAACTTGAGAACTCACCAGAGGTGAACTCCCCACCATTGTCAGTTCTAAGTTTTTTAACCCGCAGGCATAGCCGGCCTTCAACCAGCTCCTTGAACTCCACAAATTTTGCAAATGCATCCGACTTCTCCTTCAAAAAATACACCCAGACATATCTGGTGTAATCGTCAATCAACACCAACATGTATCTGTTGCCTCCAAGGCTTGGGGTGGCAGTCGGTCCCATCAAATCACCGTGGATGCACTCCAACGGCACTTTGCACCTTGTTTGCGATTTGTCAAATGGAAGTCGATGAGACTTACCAAACTGACATCCTTCGCAGACATGACCGTCTCCATAGGAGGACAAGCTAGGCAAGCCATTGACAAGGCCCCTTACCGCCATAGCCTTCAATTTTTCCATGCCTACATGCCCCAACCTTTCATGCCAGATGGCCGCGCCATCATTGGTCCTCATCTTATCAACATAGGTACTTGTCGATAAAACAAACAAGTCCTTCACCCTCTTGCCGACATGAATAACTTCTCCCTTTATCTCTGGTTGAGTTTTGAGAAACTTCACTTCTGTTGGGCCAAACAGAACGTGATAACCGGCGTCGACCGTATTGGTCACAGAGAAGAGATTTTTCTTCATACCAGGCACATGATAAACACTCCTCAAGGTGAGTGGACCCTTATCACTGCTCAGAGAGACGACTCCTTCGTGCTCTACTGGATGAATAGAATTATCAGCCGTAATGATAGCATTGTTACCTGAGTAAGGCGCCAAAGAAGAGAACTTTGATCCATCCCCGGTGAGGTGATGCCCACACCCTGAATCAACAATCCAGTCCTCATCATAGTTGATGGAAGCCAAGACCTTAACACACATCGCCGCTATATTAGACGCAAAGGCTCCTCCCCATCTAACTTCTTCAGACTTTGGCATCTCCTTCTCCACTGCATGTTCTGGCTGAAGATTCACCCGGCAATCTTTCTTGAAGTGACCGGTCTTGTTGCATCTAAAGCACCTCGGTCCCTCTCCTTTCTTCTTCCCATCAGACTTAGGAGCATAGCCCCTATCTTGCTGACCTGAAGTGGAGGGTCCATCATGACCCGGCTTCTTCTTCTCCCATTTCTTCTTCTTCTTCCCAGAGAACATCACATCACTTTCAACCCCAGAGATAGAAACCCCCGCCATCTGTCTTGCTAAACTTTCTTGCGAAGCAAGAAGGTTCTCCAACTCCAACAACGACGGTTGATTTGCCCAACCCTGAACTGAAGTCACAAAGGCAAGATACTCCTTCCGCAACCCGCGGATGATATGCCTCTTTAGTTTTGCCTCAGAGATTGGCTCGTCAGGGTCCAATGCAAAAATATCTACCGTGAGGTTCTTCATCTTGAGGAAGAAGGTAGAAACAGAAAGATCACCTTGAGAGGCTTTCGCCAACTCATTTTCAAGATACTGTAGCCTCGCTACATTCTTCTTATTGAACAATCCATCCAAGGATATCCAAATCTCAGCAGCAGATTTACATCCGATGATGTGATCAAACAGCTCTGGTGAAATAGCCCTTTTGAGAGTGAACTCTGCCTTAGCATTCGTCCTCCTCCAAAGTCTCACCTCTGCCATATTATCTCCTGCTAGAAACACCTCCTGTGTGTTTTCTCCTCCAACTACCTCCCATAGGTCCTCGCCAAGCAAGTAACTCTCCATACATGACTTCCACTTTTTAAAGTTAGTCGATGTGAGGAGTTCAATACCAAGACCTCTTGCGTATCCACCTTCCATGGCAATCTATGTGGTCTCTTCTTCACAGAGACGATGGAAACTCTAGTTGATCACTGCTTATCCACTCCAGAAACCTACCTCTGATACCATGTTAAAATTTTTGAAAGACCGTTTAGGAGTAAGCAGGAGTTGTATCAACAAGAGTTATAGCCAAACAACCACAATGCCAAAACAGCAACACAAGAAATCTTTATTGAAACAGAACTGCTTTACAATGCGAGGTATACATGGCGAGACATGATTCATAAGAATCACGGAGATGAGAAGAACAAACACACCAAAACAGAAACTGGCGGTCTGCCAAAGCAGAGACCGCACAGAATGCAAAAAAGCTCAGGTCGCCCGGCTTGCTCTGCTGTACTCCCAGACCGCTTGCACAGTCAGACCGCAGAAACACTGTGAGACCACGCGAACAGAAGCAGACAACCTGCACTGCCAGACCGCAATCCCAGACCGCACGAACTGAAGCTTTATTGAACTGAATAAAGAACTGAAGCTGTCGCGAGACCGCAACTCTGATTGCCTAACCGCTGAAGGTCGCCTGATCGCTGAGCTCGCTGCGAACAGCACAAGAACACAATAAACCAGTTCACTGACAGACCGCAGACGAACTGTTTATTCAAGCCACCGGAAATCACCAAGGAAGGAGACTGCACCCTGCTGACCTCAAACCTGCGAACACAACAACGGTTAACTCGCATCCAAGTCGCGCGACCTCAAAACTTGAGTCCGCAAGAAACAATCTGGGTTCTTGTTCTTACAGTTCTTGTTAGGAATGACGGGCCATGCACCCCTATTTATAGGCGGGTGGACGGATGTCATCACTGCACAAACCAGGATACAGTCACCACCCGTCAGATTGCGAACGGTCTCACAAGGCAGACCGCGCGAACACAACACTTGGACAAGGTTCAGTCCAAGTCCGCAAGACAGCAGCAGCCCGCGCACAAGCCGCGCGGACATAGCGAACACCCTTCCTGAGATTGCCAAGACAAGGACGAACATCTGGCCGACTTGAGCCAAGTCGCCAGAACAACCCAAACAAGCCGCCCGGTCACTGCGGTCAACCAAGAACAGGCCGCCCAGAACAAGACCGGAAGAACTCGCAGCAGGTCGCCAGAACCAACGACCAAACCAAGAAGCAAACTGGCCGATCACAGCAGATCGCCAGAACAGCAGGGAGAGATCGCAGAACCAAACCGCCAGAGCACCAGCGCAGGCCGCGCGGTCTCTGCGGTCTCCAGCCTTCAAACCGGCCGGACTCCCTTCCACTTCACTTCAACAATTTCAACAATATACACTCACAATACCATAAGTAATCCTTAGGATCACGATTAAATCACTATGGTTGTACTTCCCTCAGACAGGACTTAAACCCTGGGTTATAGGGTGTTCTTACTCAGATCTTATACTTCCGTCTTATATATCCTGGTGGATGAGTGTAGAGAGGACTCAAATGATAGTACCTGGGAGCTTTTAGCTCAGTGTTTCATATGAGGTGGGGATGTCTACTTGTGCATGCGCATATAGATCATGCGGTGGGATTACTTGTGGTGGGTCTACGATACGTGTCCAGTCGTCACACCGATGGAAGCATGTAGACTTGGCTAGCGGGGTTGGGGTCTAATGGGCCAGCTCAGCTAGTGCATGTCCTGGAGATGCTTTCCCAATGACTCATCCCTAAGCCTTGGTGGCCTGGTTTGGTTCATTCCAGCAAGAGTGCGCAGAATCTCCGCAATGCTCACGTGTTGAGGCGTACGTAAGGCCTAGGTTTGGTAGTGTGTTATACCCACCTATTAGTGGAGACGCCTGCTCCACTGTCTCTGTTTAACCACGATAGGAGATTCCTGAGAGGTTATCTACCCTCAAAAAGCGGGAACTAAAATTATATGTCGACATAGAGTTTGTGTGTGGGGGTAACTGCATGGGAGTCATTATATCATAAGCATAGCATGGCATATACATCATAAACCTTCACCAAAGATCATGATTATATAAATTAGTATGAGATCTCTTATATGATGAGTTACTTTACCTGCTAGAACGACCCTTAACTTATAAATCTGTGTGGACATTTTTATAAGTCAAGTTACTTATTAATTGTTGCTATATGATTGTACATGATAGTTTTTTTTTGAGTTTAACAAGTAGATGTAGATCTATAATCATGTAATGAGATACATAACACTCTTAATAATCCTACATGTACAACTACTTGATATATTGTTATGAATGGCACCATAGATACATTATCATTTATGTCACCTGCTTGTATTATTATTACTGCTTATATTGTACCTTTCTTCTCCATCCTTTCGCTCGATGACTAGGAGTGGTCAGGGGAGCGGATGCCGACACTGCTTAGTATTTTTGACTAACGGTCTGTCGACCACATCATTTTTGTTGGAACATGGTCTTCCGCATCTCCTAGGTTTGAGAATAACAAATCCTATGTGTATTTGATCTTGTGTGTTTAAGTATGCAGGAAATCAAAGTCCACATGACTCAAGGATGGTTGTCCCCAAAATTGAGGCCAGAATTCCAACATGGCCACTAGTGTCGGCGGTAGCGATAGCGCCCGGCGCTAGCGTTGATTAGCGAAATTCCGGCAATGTTTTTAGAAAGAGCTAGCGCCCGGCGGTAGCTACTAGCGCTGGCGGTAGCATGGCGCACAAGAGGCATAGAGCAAAATGTTGCCACGGATTGAAGATTCTGCCGCGCAAAATATTACTTAATATGGGATAGCGCCGGCGGTAGCTACTAGCGCTGGCGGTAGCGTGGCGCACAAGAGGCATAGAGCAAAATGTTGCCGCAGATTGAAGATCCTGCCGCGCAAAACATTACTTAATCCGGGCTAGCGCCGGCGGTAGCGCTGAGGCTATAAAATGGACACTTTGGCTCCGTCTTTATCATCCTCTAGAGATCCCAAATTCCAGAGCCTCGTGCCACAGCATAGAGAGGAGAGTTCGGAGAGATACTCCCACAAATCCATAATGCCATAAGGAGATCCGTGGAGAAGATTTCAACACGCGTCATCATCATGACGAAAGACCGCATCGACTACGATCATACTCTGCGGGCCTTCGTCCACTTCTCCAAGAGATCCATATAGGGAGTTTTTTATTATTGCTGTCTTCTATTTTATTTCTCTTTTTCTTTGTAAACGGTAGTGAATTCGCCTCGTGTTGGCGACTAGGTCTGGGGTAGGACTTAGGGTTGAAATTCGCCTCGTGTTGGTGACTAGATCTAGGCTAGGTCTAGGGGGTGCTCGAGGCCACATCCGGGGAAGGATTGGCTAGAGCGGCTTGAGGCCGAATCCAGGAAGGAGAAGGCTAGGGCCACCGGTTCGTGGGGAAGTGAGTAGAGATAGAAAACAAAAAGAGCTTTTATTATTCTCCTCCGATCTCTAGCGCCATTGAGATCAAGTTTTGTAAAACATATTTAATATCAATAAAACTTGTCTCTCTTTTTTGTTTTACTTGACTTCTTGTTTTAATATTACAATATTCCAAAGTTTTTCTAAATAAAATCTAAAGTTTTTGAAAACCCTTATTCACCCCCCCCCCCTCTAAGGGCGCCGACCGATCCAACAAGTTTAGGGGACTATGCCGACGCAGCAGCAACACCTCGAGGAGGAGGACCACCGGGCCAGAGAGGTGGAGCCTAATGTGATAATGCGGCATATATCGACCACTTACGCAATAGATGTGAGACATTAGAGATCTTTTGCTTGTAGTAGTTTATATTTCATTTTGGACATGTATCAGTCCTTATTTATATTATGTGGACTACTATTTTTACTTAATGTGATGCAGACTTAAGTTTTATTCCATTAATATTGTGGTTGGCCTTGATATTTAGAAATTGCCAGCGGAATATGCATTTTGTGGTGGTTGCCAGCCCGTGAGTTGGATCTACCGCAAGGCGGCTAATCTGGGCATTAAACTCCCCTCGGTCGTGCCCAATTATCGGTATGTGGAGTTTTTTAGGGGCTACCACATGTAGCAAAGAAATTAGGGAAATAATCAAAAAGTTGTGCATTTTAAATTAGGAAGTTTGTACATCCCAAAGTGGGCAAACCTGCGGAGGGATTTGATCAAGGAGTGCCACGACACCAAGTGAGTTGGACATCCAGGGAAAAAATGCACTCTAGAGTTGATGGAGGATTCTTATTATTGGCCGCAGATGAGGGACAACAACCTGAGACCCCCTAAATAGCCTATTTAAATCCATTTTTGGAAAATATTAGTTTTGATAATATAGCATAACAAGTTTTGTATTCATGTTATAAATCATTTATAAGTAATGGATTTAAAAAGGATGAGAGCAAAAAGTATTGATAGGTCACTTGGAAAAATGACATGACTTTTTATTCAATTTCATTTGATTTGATTTATTAAAGAATTTAAGGTTAAATTATGGGAGTCATATCACAAGTTAAATAAACTGACCATGGCATGTTGGCTCAAAAAAGACAAAAAATAAACAAAACAAAAAAGAAATTAAGCATATCATGAAGTAGAGTATTAGTATATCATTTTTAATTTGTTTCCACTTCATGCAAATTTTGGGTACTAATGAATAAGAAATTTAGGTATCCAAAAAATACCAAGTGGGATGGTTCCTTTTAGTACAAATACATTGTGTTGGCTTTTGGGGAGACAAGGATGAGTGGACCATTTCTATTGTCCTTAATGCATCATTCTAAAGTATGGGTCTCCATTCAAACATTGGAAGAACATTATTTTTGTTTTTCAGATTTCCATAGTCATTTACTTGAATCTTTGGATAAAAAAGACTTTGAATTTATTATTTATAGGAAATTTGTTTGCATTTAACTTTATGTTAGGAGAAGATTGATGTTGTAAATGAGATTTATGATAGTGTTTTGGAATATCATTTACAAGCTTTTGATGTTTTTCATTCCCTTTGTTTGGATTAGTCAAATTATGAAAATTCATATTCAACTTGCTTTTGGATTTTGATTGATATTGTGAATGTATATTTTGAGAATTTTTCTTTATAATTTCCTTAAGCAAAAGTTGACTTTAGTTTCCAATTCATTATTCTTAATTTTGAGATTATGCTTTATTGTAAGCGATTGTGTTGTTCTTAAGATGGGTGACAATAGAATAAATATGAGTTTTATAATTATTTCTTAATTCTTCAAGCGTTTCATCCATCTCTTTAATTTCAATTTTATAATTTTTACACATAACACAATTAGTTTTCGAAGATGAATTTTCTAAAGACAATTTTTCATTATGTTCTTTTACAAAAATACGCACTTTTTCATGTCCCTTGTATTTTTCTTTAATTTATTATATTCTATGCAAGGTGTAATGTTTTCAACTAAAGAGCCATGGGAAAAACTTGATATATCAAAATTTGATTCTACATTAACTTTTGTTTTTAAACTTTTATTTTCTAAATGCAATTTCTAGTTAGCATTTTTCAATTTCTTAATTTTACGTTTAGCAATTTGTAGCAAATGTAGTGTAGAAATAAAATTACAAACAAGAAGGGAATTTGATTTTCTTACAATGCTATCGGATGAGGCAAGATTTGAACATAAAGTTCCTTTGACATCTTCTTTACATTCCTCTTCCATAGATGAGTTTCCATTTTCCCATCTCATTGATGTGTTGTCTTCTTGCATTTCCTTTTATGTGCACTCCATACCTAGAAAAAGGGAATCATAAGTTGTTTCAAGAAAATTTCAAATCTCATAAGTAGTAGGTAAAGTATAAATGAGCTTGAAAATATTTCAATTTAGCGCACAAAATAAACTGTTTATAGATTTTGGATTTAAAAACATTTCGTTTCTATCTAATATGCTTGGGGGCTTTTCAATAGTAATATTCGAAAAAAATTTCATCTAAAGATTTAAGAAAAATTTCCATTAATATTTTCCACCCTTTATAATTTTCACCCATAAATAATGGTGGTGCTAAAGATTTTTCATTTAATACAATTTCATCCCTTTTGGTGGAAGCGAGATCATGAAGCGTCATTATTCCCGGTTGTGAAGCCATTTTGGAATAACCTAGCTCTGATACCACTTATTGGATATGTAGGTGCCCTTAGAGGGGGGTGAATAAGGGTTTTAAAAACTTTTAGGTTTAATAGAAATTTTTGATATTTTATTAGAAATAAATTGAAGCAAAAGTAAAGTGCTAGAAATTGAAAATCAAATCAATTTTATTGAACAAGTAAAGGGATGATTATCATTTATAAAATCAATTACAAAAATAGATTTCTATCACACTAGAAATAAAGGCGGATAATATGAAAACTCTTTTTGTTTTCTATACCGACTCTTCTTCCTAAGAACCGATTGGCTTTAGTCAATCTACCTACAGATATGGCCTCAAGCCTCTCTAGCCTCTCTATCCCCAGAAAGGCCTTGAGCACCCCTTTGATCTAATCCCAAGACCTAGTCGCCACACCCACGCGGCGAATTCTCCTTAATCCTCGCAAGGCCCTAGTCACCAACATGGACAAATTTCTCTATCGATGAAAATAAGAGATACAATCAATAAAGACTAAAATATCAAAAACTCCCTCAAATATTGAACTTTATGATGATGCAGGAATGATTGATCCGTCTTCAAGTTTTAAGCATTCACGAGCGTTGAGGGAGTTCCCTTGGCTACAAGGAGGAGTCTCTCATGAAAGTTCAGGAGTAGAAGCTTGTTATTCTTCATGTATCAGCACCGCTTAAATGAGGAGGACCGCTCTTTAAATAGACTCGAATCCTTAGTGTCAGTGGTAGTGCTACCGCTGGGCGGTAGCCACTTTAGGCAATAGGCTGGCATACAGATTGAGTCATCTTATGTAACATTCTTGCTCAAAATTTGACAGCCCCTCCTACTACTCCACGATAATGCTAACGCATTGCGTTAGCATTATAACTTTCCTAGCCGTTAGATATCCTTCCTCTTTTGCTCCTTAATCAGCAGCAAGATGGTGAGGATTCCATAGGTTACCGCCGAGCGTTAGCCTTAATGCGCTGCTGTACTACTTGCTATATTTGAGTCCCGTCGACATTCTTTTATCGATGATGATTTCAAGTATGCAGAAGCTACAGCCAGTTGTAGCGTTAATGCGCCGCGATAACAAACAGAGCGCTGTAACGATAGAGGATCATCTTCTTTCTTTTTTGTACTCATAGGGGCTTGAGAGATGGATTTCCTACACACTATAAACACATGAAAACTATGATCAAATACAATATGATTTATTATTCTCAAACCAAGAGATGTGGAAAGCATGTTCCATTAGGGTCGGGAGCCCATAACCTCTTTTCCGTTAGTGAAGGCAGGAGGCGGAGTAGGGACACCAGTGTACCCTGGAGGGCAGCTCTGATCGGGAAATTTTGGAGTGGCCAAGGATGAGTTTGTATTAGGAAGTCTATCAGAATTCCTGGGGGCGGAAGCTTTCTTCTGTAGTGATGCTTCTACGCGACGGGCCCTACTAGAAATCTCCCCTAAGTCTCGAAAATCATGAAGCTCGAGCTGCTTGTGAATGGCATATCGTAGACCGTTTAAATAGTGAGACATAATCATATCGTCCTCCTCCCAGATGTTTAACCTAGACTGAAGGATATTAAACTCATTGGTGTAGTGGTCCACCGAGAGTGTATCCTGACGTGGGTTGTGGAACTTGCGATATTGATTTTGAAGATAAGTTGTGGGGACATACCACTTTCACAATAGAGTTTTCAATTCAATCCAGTTAGTGATAGGGGCTAGACCTAAACTGAAACGTGTATGCTCCAACTGAACCCACCAGACTAGTGTTGGTCCTTTGAGCCTAAGGGTGGCATACTCGACCTGACGATTGATGGGAATCTGTTTGGCAGCCTTCAGGTTCTACTCACACCTCGAAATCTCCTACATCCAACATAACACATGTATCCCAACATGGTTGGTTTTGGGGTTCATGATGTTGTGGCAAGGGTTCTTCCTCCCTAGGGTTTTGTGGAGGCGCCTAATTTAGTCCTAGGTGTCTAGCGGCTTTGAGATTATTGACGGAAGTTCTTACCCCCTTCATGACTTGTGTAACATCACCTATTTGGATGGTGAGTGTTTCAACCAATTGCATGAGGTTGCCCATGCGCTGATTAAAGCCATCGACGCTCGCCTCGATTTTGTCTACCCGACTCTCCATATTTTTTACACAAATATGAAAACTTTTTTTAAAACAACTTAACTAAATAAAATAAACTCAGGATCGTCCGATTCACGATAGAAGTGAATCGAACAACATTGATACCAAACTTATGTGAACTTTTTTTTTCTTTTTTGAAAAATTGGTTGGGAAATAAATTAGGGAACGCTAGAGAGAGGTTATGTCGTGCTACGATCCCAAGAGAGGGGAAACCTCGATAAGATAATTCTAACTTCCGGCATTTTGTTTTAATGAATATTGGAGCCCTAAGTGGGATTTGTTCCGCCACGAGATTCGCTTAACTTGGTTGTAAACAAACAAACATTATAGGAGTTTAAAGAAATAAACGGTAATATAAGGTGATAAAAATGCAATCACAAACTTTTTTGATCACTTAATTAAATTTCATGAGCTCATAGCTATCAGTAGGGAGTGAATAGATTACCTGCAGGGATTTCCCATGGAAATTGAGGGAGTTCAGCCAGGCTATAGCGGAGCGGTGGCTAGGTAAGAGGTCCTAATAGTGAAAATGGAGGAACAGGGTTAGGGTGAATGTGGAGAGAATGGGTGGAGGGCTTGGCTTGGATGCGGAAAAAAGTGGATGGCTCGATCTTCTCCAAACAGGGTTTAGGGTTTAGGGTTTAGGGGAGGGCAGCTCTGATCGGGAAATTTTGGAGTGGCCAAGGATGAGTTTGTATTAGGAAGTCTATCAGAATTCCTGGGGGCGGAAGCTTTCTTCTGTAGTGATGCTTCTACGCGGCGGGCCCTACTAGAAATCTCCCCTAAGTCTCGAAAATCATGAAGCTCGAGCTGCTTGTGAATGGCATATCGTAGACTGTTTAAATAGTGAGACATAATCATATCGTCCTCCTCCTGAATGTTTAACCTAGACTGAAGGATAATAAACTCATTGGTGTAGTGTTCCACCGAGAGTTTATCCTGACGTGGGTTGTGGAACTTGCGATATTGATTTTGAAGCTAAGTTGTGGGGACATACCACTTTCACAATAGAGTTTTCAATTCAATCCAGGTAGTGATAGGAGATAGACCTAAAGTGAAACGTGTATGCTCCAACTGAACCCACCAGACTAGTGTTGGTCCTTTGAGCCTAAGGGTGGCATACTCGACTGGACGATTGATGGGCATCTGTTTGGCAGCCTTCAGGTTCTACTCACACCTCGAAATCTCCTACATCCAACATAACACATGTATCCCAACGTGGTTGGTTTTGGGGTTCATGATGTTGTGGCAAGGGTTCTTCCTCCCTAGGGTTTTGTGGAGGCGCCTGATTTAGTCCTAGGTGTCTAGCGGCTTCGAGATTATTGACAGAAGTTCTTAACCCATTCATGACTTGTGTAACATCACATATTTGGATGGTGAGTGTTTCAACCAATTGCATGAGGTTGCCAATGCGCTGATTAAAGCCATCTACGCTCGCCTCGATTTTGTCTACCCGACTCTCCATATTTTTTACACAAATTTGAAAACTTTTTTTTAAAACAACTTAACTAAATAAAATAAACTCAGGATCGTCTGATTCACGATAGAAGTGAATCGAACAACATTGATACCAAACTGATGTAACCTTTTTTCTTTTTCTTTTTTGAAAAATTGGTTGGGAAATAAATTAGGGAACGCTAGAGAGAGGTTATGTCGTGCTACGATCCCAAGAGAGGGGAAACCTCGATAAGATAATTCTAACTTCCGGCATTTTGTTTTAATGAATATTGGAGCCCTAAGTGGGATTTGTTCCGCCACGAGATTCGCTTAACTTGGTTGTAAACAAACAAACATTATAGGAGTTTAAAGAAATAAACGGTAATATAAGGTGATAAAAATGCAATCACAAACTTTTTTGATCACTTAATTAAATTTCATGAGCTCATAGCTATCAGTAGGGAGTGAATAGATTACCTGCAGGGATTTCCCAGGGAAATTGAGGGAGTTCAGCCAGGCTATAGCGGAGCGGTGGCTAGGTAAGAGGTCCTAATAGTGAAAATGGAGGAACAGGGTTAGGGTGAATGTGGAGAGAATGGGTGGAGGGCTTGGCTTGGATGCGGAAAAAAGTGGATGGCTCGATCTTCTCCAAACAGGGTTTAGGGTTTAGGGTTTAGGGGAGGGCAGCTCTGATCGGGAAATTTTGGAGTGGCCAAGGATGAGTTTGTATTAGGAAGTCTATCAGAATTCCTGGGGGCGGAAGCTTTCTTCTGTAGTGATGCTTCTACGCGGCGGGCCCTACTAGAAATCTCCCCTAAGTCTCGAAAATCATGAAGCTCGAGCTACTTGTGAATGGCATATCGTAGACTGTTTAAATAGTGAGACATAATCATATCGTCCTCCTCCTGAATGTTTAACCTAGACTGAAGGATAATAAACTCATTGGTGTAGTGTTCCACCGAGAGTTTATCCTGACGTGGGTTGTGGAACTTGCGATATTGATTTTGAAGCTAAGTTGTGGGGACATACCACTTTCACAATAGAGTTTTCAATTCAATCCAGGTAGTGATAGGAGCTAGACCTAAAGTGAAACGTGTATGCTCCAACTGAACCCACCAGACTAGTGTTGGTCCTTTGAGCCTAAGGGTGGCATACTCGACTGGACGATTGATGGGCATCTGTTTGGCAGCCTTCAGGTTCTACTCACACCTCGAAATCTCCTACATCCAACATAACACATGTATCCCAACGTGGTTGGTTTTGGGGTTCATGATGTTGTGGCAAGGGTTCTTCCTCCCTAGGGTTTTGTGGAGGCGCCTGATTTAGTCCTAGGTGTCTAGCGGCTTCGAGATTATTGACAGAAGTTCTTAACCCATTCATGACTTGTGTAACATCACATATTTGGATGGTGAGTGTTTCAACCAATTGCATGAGGTTGCCAATGCGCTGATTAAAGCCATCTACGCTCGCCTCGATTTTGTCTACCCGACTCTCCATATTTTTTACACAAATTTGAAAACTTTTTTTTAAAACAACTTAACTAAATAAAATAAACTCAGGATCGTCTGATTCACGATAGAAGTGAATCGAACAACATTGATACCAAACTGATGTAACCTTTTTTCTTTTTCTTTTTTGAAAAATTGGTTGGGAAATAAATTAGGGAACGCTAGAGAGAGGTTATGTCGTGCTACGATCCCAAGAGAGGGGAAACCTCGATAAGATAATTCTAACTTGCGGCATTTTGTTTTAATGAATATCGGAGCCCTAAGCGGGATTTGTTCCGCCACGAGATTCGCTTAACTTGGTTGTAAACAAATAAACAGTATAGGAGTTTAAAGAAATAAACAGTAATATAAGGTGATAAAAATGCAAGCACAAACTTTTTTGATCACTTAATTAAATTTCATGAGCTCGTAGCTATCAGTAGGGAGTGAATAGATTACCTGCAGGGATTTCCCAGGGAAACGGAGGGAGTTCGGCCAGGCTATAGCGGAGCGGTGGCTAGGTAAGAGGTCCTAATAGTGAAAATGGAGGAACAGGGTTAGGGTGAATGTGGAGAGAACGGGCAGAGGGCATGGCTTGGATGCGGAAAAAAAGTGGATGGCTCGATCTTCTCCAAACAGGGCTCGAGCAGGATAGGCGAGGGGTTCTTGTCTCGGTGGATATTGGGGACCTAGAGGAGGTGAGCGGGATTGGAGGACGTGAACTTAGGCGGCGGGAGCACCGACAGAAGGGCCGGAGGGACCTACTATTCGGTCCTTTGGCATTAGAGAGCAGAGCCACCCGTGACTGGATCGTGGGGGTTGACGACAAACAAGCGTAGGGCACTCGCCAGTGACCGATCACCTTGCGGAATGGTTACTAGTGTCTATCATCAACGTCGGTGGAGTTGGGAGGTGTGGAGAGATCGCTGGATGGAGAACCGAACCAAGAAGATAACTCCGCTCAGTTCCTTTTCCAGTCCGCCCTCAAGTACAGTTCTGGGGGTTTATTAAATAACAGAAAGGACATAAAGAAGGAGGGGGCGGTTTTGGATCTCATTTAAGTGGAGGAGTTTCAAAGTCATTAAGTTGGGGAGTTACTGATTTTATATATTAAGTGGAGGAGGGGGTTTCAAAACTCAAAAGTCATGAGGGAATTCAAAGAGGTGACTTGAAACTCTCAAGGAGAATTAATTCCTAAATTTAAAATCAATAAATTTAAATATTTGTTTCCGGAATTAATTCCCACATGCAATTTAAAAGGTTGTCATGCTCGCATACCTACCAACTTGTAATACCGGACCTTTTTATTTATGATCGCATTGGTCGGTCCGGCCAATGCGCCTGAATGGAAATGCGACACCGGTAAAATCAAATTTTGCGCAACAATAACAACAACGAAATAACATAGAACATTAATTTAATATTGATCGAGCAGTTACCGGTCTTTGTTAAAGAAGTGCTTTTCTCTCATCTCAGTTGACCTACATAGACCATTAATTTAAAACAAGAGGATGATCGTAATTCATCCAGATGCGTCAATAGATGCATCAATTTTCCTCGTAAGACTAGGAATAATAGATGAACGAAGAGCAAATGATAAATGAGGGTAAATAGAAAATTTAGTATATTTTTGAGATAAATCTCAGGATTATAAAACTGAACTGAGCTTTAAAATAGAGATTAACATGATTCGTGTAATATATAATTACAAATTAAAAACTAGATATGAAGTAACGATAACAATCTCAAAATGGCATGGTGGTTAGCATCCAAGATAGTTCTAGAAATGTCGTCAGTTCGAATCTCATAGACTTCCTTTTTTTAGAGAAAAAAGTTTGTGTCTCATGGATCGCCCGATTACATAACTTATGGTATTTAATTTTCAATTTAGATACGGGTAAATCGTAATTTCACGTTGTAGGATAGTCATGGTGTAAAAGTATAGTCCTAGGACACCCTACCATAGTAGGTATATGACGTCTAATAAATATATCTTGAGTTCCACCATTACCCCACGTAGATAATCAGATGTCTATATTTGATTTCAGCAAAATCGGACAGTTCATAATGATTTCCGAACAGCCTAATGATTACACCATGGGTTGCAAAAGTATTTCTTACACGAGTATGATGACCTCTTTAATCAATAATTGTGGACAAAATTCATTTGTTAGTTTTGGGGTACGATGCTTCTCCTTGTGTTCATAGGGCAATTAAAGTATTTTTTGTGCAATCAACTGGGTATGCCGTAGTTGACCGTCTCTTTAGATGTACATCTCTAATCTATTGCAATATTTGTGGGAGTGATTCATTTGTTAGTTTTTGGGCATGCTGTCTCTCCTAGTATTCATATGGTGATCTAAGTGTGTTTTTGCAATCAGTTGCATAAGCCCTAGTTGGTTCCACTTTTGATGTTAATAAATACAGTAGGACATCCAGTCGGCTCATTTTCCTTTATCAAAACTAAAGTTATTTTCTTGTCCTTACATCATATTTCTTGAGGTTAAAACTGTTAGTAAATATAGTGTCGTTACGCTTAATTGTGTTATCGGAAAATTTAGAATAATCACAAAATCTGAATGTAGCGACGATGCAGGATGCAGGATCATCATATTCAAAATCTACTAATCTCTATTTGATTCTAAATGCAGGATTAAATTCTAATTAATTATAAACAAGAATACATAAATGAAATTGAGCTTAAACGAACAGTAACTGAAGTGCGGAAATTAATTTATACCGTTCTTAGATTCTTGCTCATGCTTCATCATGGCCGCGATTCCCAAGAGTCTTGTATTCTTCGTTATGAAATCCGCAGCATAGCGGAACTAGCAAATATACAAGAATTTCTTAAGCTTAATTTGTCCACTCCTTAGAACAAGGTTAGCAACAAACATATACATGCATATAATAGCTGTGAAGGTTAATATGATTATGGATAAACATGGTTATGAATCCATCATATTAATCCAGTCTAATCAAAATCTTAGTTCAGGTAAATGATAACAAAATTATGAATTGCTTGTTTGCTAATAAAAGGTCATAAATATACTTCCTTGTGGCCCACGATATCTGAAATAAGGAGTTTATATTATGAGTTATCTTCCAGGCCCACGAAATTGTTCACCTCGGCTGCTCCAAATACGATCTATAGTGTGGAGAAAATTGAAAACCCGCAGGAGTTCGGATTGGTACCCCTTTTCTCGGCAAGAATGAAGATGGCGAGTAGCAGATCTCTTGCTAGTTTCTCTCTCATCCAACAGGAGCTCTAATCCGGCAAGAGGAAAAGATGAATCAGCACCCTCCAAAAGGATGGAGATGACTCTTGTTCTCACAGTTAAAGAAGCAGCGTCACACCGCCGGCGATGTAGAGATCTAGGAAAAACTTCAAGGTCGCCGGATGGGAGAGAAAAGGAGGAGAGAGAGATGGCAGTTACCATAAAGGTGAAGAGAGAAACTCGGGATTTTGCCCCTTGTTCACGCCCAAAAATCAAAAATCAACAATACACATGAATATCGTGGGTCTTAATAGGGGAAACCCAAAGGAGTTACTAAATATTTAATGGATGGAATTAAGTCCATTAAAATCCAAATAAAAATCCATAAAATTATTTATATTCATGATCATGCCAAAATCGTGCCAAGGGTGAGACCGAGTTTGCGTCCTGAAGTTACGAGATGATCTAGCCCACCTATCACAGGCGTCGATCGTTCACGCGGCTGAACTAACACACGCTCGTAGGAGTCTGAATAGATTCTAATCTTCATGTACGACTTTATCGGTACGTCTCGATGAATCGAGTCCACCTAATGGAAAATTTCTAACATTCTCCCACTTGGACTTATATTCATCCTAACTTATGATGTTCCGTATAAAATCTTCACTAAACTGAAGGGTACCAATAGTGAACACGATATTAGGAGTCACAGTAGCTTACAGATTCAATCCGGTCCAACCAAATCTTTCACTCTGAATCATGGCGGCAACCGCATCATTGAGAGACACGGGACCTTCCATGGTCACAATAGCTTACAGATTCAATCGACATGGACAAAGTACGGTTAGTATTTTAGAACAACATAATGAAAAGTGTATATACATGTAGTTATTGTACTAATTTGGTGGTCAACCAATTTTTCTAATGAATGCACTAAACCATGCTACGAGAAATCCTTAAGTATTCGAAAGAACACGTATGTCTTTATCTCAAGATTTTAATTAATGTGTCAAATAGTCATACCAAGGCTTTACAAAATAAAATGAAGTGCCTGAAGCCTTATGCTCAGACTGACACTCATCAGAGTCTTTTACATGAAGTGTGATATATCACATAGTCTTTATGAATATCAATACTTAATGTTACTCAACATGAATATTCACTTAATGTTTGATCTCAAAGAATTATCCATGAATATATAAAAAGTGCTTAATTAACTAACAGATGAATGAATTGGAGCTTTATGTAGCCTCCCACTAATCTAACATATCAATTGACTCCATAAGCCCCATACTGTAGGCATGCTTTTGAAATATATTGGGGCGAAGTCCTTTAGTAAGCGGATCGGCTATCATATCATCTGTTCCTATATGCTCCATTATAATGTCACCTTTCTTAACCAATTCTTTAGCAGTTAAGAACTTAATTTCCATGTGTTTGGACCCTGTGATACTTTTATTATTCATTGAGAACATAACTGCAGAAATATTATCACAGTACAACCGAATGGGTCCAGCTATAGAATCGACGACCATCAACTCTGTAATGAAGTTCTTAAGCCACACCGTGTGAGTAGAAGCTCCAAAGAGAGCTACAAACTCTGCATGCATAGTGGATAAAGTAATGAGTGTCTGTTTAACGCTCTTCCACGAAACGGCCCCACCAGCAAACTTAAATATATAACCCGAAGTAGACTTCCTATCATCCTCACACCCGGCAAAATCAGAATCTGTATACCCCACCAATTCGAGATTTTGAACTTTATGGTAGACCAACTTAAAATCTTTTGTTCCTTTCAAGTACCTTAAGACCTTCTTGGCAACCAGCCAATGAGCTGGTCCTGGGTTCGACTGATATCTGCCTAGAAGTCCTACTGCGAAGGCAATGTCCGGTCTGGTACAGACTTGGGCATACATTAAGCTCCCTACCGCACTAGCATAAGGTATATCTTTCATGCACTCTCTCTCTCTCTGTATCATTCCTGGGACATTGTGACAAGCTCATCTTATCACCCTTAATCACAGGTACATCTCCACGCTTACATTCGAGCATGCTAAACCTCTCAAGTACACTCTCTATATAGGCTTTCTGAGAGAGTGCTAATGTATGATGAGATCGATCCCTAATGATCTCAATCCCTAGAACAAAAGACGCTTCTCCAAGATCTTTCATATCAAAATGCTTTGACAAAAATTGCTTAGATTCATGGAATAGTGCCAAATCACTACTCGCAAGCAGAATGTCATCTACATATAAAATTAAGAAGATGAATTTGCTCCCACTGATCTTGAGATATATGCAACGGTCTACCTTATTTTCTTCGAAACCAAATGAAGTGACAACCTCATCGAATTTTAAATACCACTGTCTAAAAGCTTGCTTCAGACCATATAGGGATTTATTAAGCTTACATACAAGTTGGTTAGTATGACCGGACTTGAACCCCTCTGGTTGTACCATATAGACTTCTTCGTCAAGATCGACATTCAAGGATGCGGTCTTAACATCTATCTGGTGTAACTCCAAATCATAATGAGCTACAAGCGCCATTATTACTCTAAAAGAGTCTTTAGAGGAAACAGGAGAAAACGTCTCGTTATAATCAATACCTTCTCTTTGTGTGAATCCCTTGGCTACCAGTCTTGCTTTAAACTGCTCGACCTTCCTTTTGGAGTCCTTTTTGGTCTTAAACACCCATTTAAAACCAATGGGTTTACAACCCTTAGGTAACTCAATTAACTCCCAAACTTTATTCAGCTTCATAGACTCCATCTCGTCTTTCATTGCCTCCCACCACAAAATCAATTTGAGGTCCAGAAACAGCCTCCTCAAATGTCACTGGGTCAACTATATGCCCAATGTCAAAAAATATCTCGCCTAAGTAAACTTCATAGTCTGAGTAAATCGCTGGCCTCCTCTGCCTAATAGATCTCCTAGTGGGCAAACAATCCTCCTGAATCTGTGGAGGAATCTCAATTGGAATCGGTGGCAAAACTGGTTCCACTTCCTCTACAGGTTCTATCATAGGTTCAGGCACCACATGGTTCTCCAATAAGGGCACAGTCACAATCTCCTCGACTTCACTAATAGAGCGAGAGCAACTTGGTTCGTCAGCAACATCTAACTCTAAGAACTTAGCTGCTTGTGATTCCACTATTCTTGGTCCTCCTAAAGGGGAATAGAACTTAAATCCCTTAAAATGATCTGGGTAGCCTATGAAATAGCAGCGATAAGATCTAGGGGCAAATTTACTCTCCGATGGGTTATATGAATGGACTTCTGCAGGGCAACCCCAAACGCGTAAATGATTAAGGCTGGGTCGCCTACCAGTCCACAACTCGAAAGGTATTTTGGATACTGACTTTGTAGGTACTCTATTAAGGATGTACACCGCAGTCGTAAGTGCCTCACCCCACAAAAACTCAGGAAGATTAGTCCTACTCATCATACTCCTCATCATTTCCTTAAGGGTGCGATTGCGCCTTTCGGCCACACCATTTTGCTCAGGACTACCCGGCATGGAGTATTGGGCAACAATACCAAAACTCTCCAAGTATCTGGCAAACGGACCTTTATGTTGCCTAGAGGCATCATGTCTGCCAAAATACTCGCCACCTCTGTCAGACCTAACAATCTTGATGACTTTCCCTATTTGTTTCTCAACTTCAGTCTTGAAAATCTTAAATTTGTCAAGAGATTAAGACTTTTCTTTAATTAAGTACAAATACCCAAAACGGGAGTAGTCATCTATGAAGGTAATGAAGTAAATGTTCTTACAGAGGGTAGTGGAATAAGGACCACTAATTTCCATATGAATAACCTCTAATAAACCAAAACTACGTATGGAGCCCTTCTTCTTGATCTTGGACATCTTGCCTCTACAACAATCGACGCATGTCTCTAGGTCGCTGAAGTCAAGAGTAGGGAGAATATTCTCCTTCATTAATCTCTCTACTCTCTCCCTAGAAATGTGGCTCAAACGATTATGCCACAACATGAATGATTTTTCCTTAAGTAGTGGTCTTTTACTGGCAACGAGCTCTACATTAAAGGAGGTTGCATAAATGTTTGTAGGAGCTAGACATAAACTATACAATCCGCCAGATAATGAACATTGGCCTATAACTCGTGATTCAAAAGAAATATTAATTGAACCACCCAGAATGTTAAGGCCATAATTATGTTTATCTAATGTGGAGACTGAAATCAAGTTCCTTCTAAATGAAGGAATATAGAAAATGTCTCTTAAATATAGTTCATAACCAGAAGCTAGAACTAAACATACGTCTACTATAAACTCCACCTCTACTTCAGCGTTGTTGCCTATCGTGAGTCTACACTCACCCTTATTTGGCCTCCTCCTTCTAATGAATCCATGCAATATGAAAGCAACGTGATTCGTTGCTCCACTATCAAGCCACCAGGAACTGGATGGGGCTTCAATTAAATTGGATTCACATAGAACTAATGTCAAAGGGCTAACTTTAGGAGTGAAACCATGCCACTCAATCCAAGCTTTAAACTTTATGCACTCCATCTTCACGTGTCCCTTCTTCTTACTGAAGAAGCAAGTAAGTGGCTCTTTTCAGTAATGCCCTTAGTATCTAAAGTGTGTCCCTCATGAGCTCTATAGGGAGTTTTGGACTTCTTCTTAAATGAGGGCTTGATTATATGTATTGCAGTGTGAGTCTCATTGTTCTTTAATTTCTCTTCATTAGCAACACATCGGGCAATGAGATCATTGCGATCTCTATCAACTTAAGTGACGGTCGCTGTAAGAGCTACATGTTGGTTGGTATTCATGGACATTTCTGTATCTACCTTATGTGGTGCAGACTTAATGTCGATCAAAGAATTTTCGAGGTTCGACTCGATGAATTATTTGATGGTCGTCTAATATTTTTATGGACGATGAAGGTGACTAAAAAGAGAGAAAATAAAAATAGATTTGACAAATAGAGCAACAGTGGCTAAAAACCCTAAATATCACACTAAACGGAGAATCCAGGCGCGTCAGCAGGCAACACCTTTGGGCAGACTACGCACCACGCAATTAGTAATTCTCCACACACGAACGAGCAACAGTTACACTTGAGCTTTTCATAGATCTATCACCTTTGGGCGAATAGATTACTAGAGCCTCGCACTACCGTCTAAATGTCTGAGTGTATCTCTATGAACCTATTGTGCAAGCACTACCTTTGGGTAAATGATTGTGCACTAGTCTCAGAGAAATCCCTAACCCATGTGAAATCGTAATCTCATAGGCTGACTCGAAACGGACACTTTGGCGGCTACAGATCTTATCAACCTATAGGACCCTTTCACACCGGGATATCTGAATATTGCTCTAAGATAAATGTCGTGTTCTTATATTAATGACGTGTGGGCACTTAATCGCCTTAAAGAGACACGACGGCTGTCTTGGACTGTTTCAATGAATGCACTTTTAGAAAACAACTCCTTATTTTATTTCTCTCAAACTAAATGAGTTTTCTAATTTGGTGTTCTTTATGAAATTAATTAAAAATTAATCGCACTCCAAATAATTAATGAGACAAATAGAATTGAAATAAGTTCGCTCTGATACCAACTGTTAGTAAATATAGTGTCGCTATGCCTAATTGTGTTATTGAAAAATTCAGGATAATCATAAAATCTGAATATAGCGATGATGCAGGATGCAGGATCGTCTTATTCAAAATCTACTAATCTCTATTTTAGTCTAAATGCAGGATTAAATTCTAATTAATTATAAACAAGAATACACAAATGAAATTGAGCTTGAACGAACAGTAACTGAAGTGCGGAAATTAATTTATACCATTCTTAGATTCTTGCTCACGCTTCATCATGGTCGTGATTCCCAAGAGTCTTGTATTCTTCCTTATGAAATCCGCGGCATTAGCGGAACAAGCAAATATACAAGAATTTCTTAAGCTTAATTTGTCCACTCCTTAGAACAAGGTTAGCAACAAACAAATACATGCATATAATAGTTGTGAAGGTTAATATGATTATGGATAAATATGGTTATGAATCCATCATATTAATCCAGTCTAATCAAAATCTTAGTTCAGGTAATTGATAACAAAATTATGAATAACAAAATTATGAATTGCTTGTTTTCTAATAAAAGGTCATAAATATGTTGGAAGCGTCTTATATGGGCACACGACCTCGCTTCCTCTCCTCTTCCGAATTGTCGAGCACCACTTCGCCAAACACACACTACTCCGGCGAGCACGCACACCACACTTCTCGGCGAGCACCCCCACAGCTTGGCGAGATGCCCCTTCAACACACCGGCGAGCTCCACCTCGGGTCTATACAAATTTGGTCTATACTTCACACCGGCGAGAGCTCCACACCAGCGAGATGTTCTGCTGCGAGATGTTCTCCTCTCTTTACTCCTGCGAGTTGGGCGAGCAATGTAGGCGACCCGGCGAGACCTTCCAGCGGCGAGCGAGCTACTCCTCTTCTCTTCCTCGTCCACGCGAGATCCTCCTGATCCTCACCTCCACGCCCAGGCGGGACTTCTATAGGCGAGAGCACCTATGGGAGGTGGCTGGCGAGACTCCTTCAGGTGAGAGGGTGGCAAGAGGTTTAATTATTCCTGCGGGAATAATTTTATCTCAATCTCTTTCTCTCTCTACACTCTCTCTCTCTCTCTTTATATATATATATATATATTTCTGCCCGGAAGGAAAAACTCTCCAAAAGTTTTCTATTCAACATCTCCACTTTACAAAAACACAAGCCTATTTATAGGCAAAACAAAACACCTCCTACTCTCTTTCTACAATAAATGCAGGACACTCTCTCTCCTCCTTTTCAACAATAAAAAAAGCATATATAAAATACATTTTAAGTTGACCAAGTCAACAAAACCAAACCCAACAAACTCCCCCTCAAACTTGGTAGCACATGCCGAGTTTGCCTTTGAGCTTCTCGAACGTCTCCACCTTCAATGCCTTGGTGAAAATATCCGCGACCTGCTCTCCAGTAGGGTAATACACAACCTCCACGGTCTTCTGCTCCACCTTCTCACGAAGAAAATGATACCTCGTCTCTATGTGTTTGTTGCGCCCATGCAACATAGGGTTCTTCGCGAGTTGAATGGCGGACATGTTGTCAACATACATGGTCACGGGGCCATCCGGTGGATAGTGCAGCTCTCACAAGTGGTTCCTTAACCAAATAGCCTGGCAAGTACCTGCCGCTGCTGCTATGTACTCCGCCTCACAGGAATATAAGGCTATCGTAGCCTTCTTCTTCAAACTCCATGAGAACGCCGCGGTTCCCATATGGAACACATATCCGGAAGTGCTCTTCCGGTCATTCACATCGCCACCATAGTCGCTATCCGAGTAGCTGACCAACTTCAACTCCTCTCCAGTGGAGTACATCAGGCCATGACCTCTTGTCCCGTTCACATATCTCAGGATCCTCTTCGCTTCCGTGAAGTGGTCCTGCTTTGGCTCCTCCATGTACCTGCTCGCTACTCCAACAGCATACATAATGTCTGGTCGGGTAAAGGTCAAGTAGCGTAGGCTTCCCACCAAACTTTTGAATAACGTGGAGTCGACCGCTCCTTCCTTGGAGTCCTTCCTCAGCTTCAGTCCTGCATCAGCGGGAGTGGAGATAGCCTTGCTATCCTCCATCCGGAATTTCTTCAAATTTTCCTCTGCGTACTTCTTCTGCGAGATGAAAATGCCATCTTCATCCTGCTTCACCTCGACACCCAAAAAATAGGTCAACTCTCCCAATTCCTTCATCTCGAACTCTCTCTTCATCATCTTCTTGAACTCCTTGAACATAGACGGGTTGTTCTTGGTGAATATCATATCGTCTACGTACAAGCATACGATCATGATATCACCATTTTCTTACACCTTGGTGTAAAGAGCATACTCGTAGGAACACTTCATGTAGCCGTGCTTATGAAGGTATGCATCTATCCTTCCATTCCATGCGCGAGCCCCTTGCTTCAAGTCATATAGTGCCTTATTCAACTTGCACACCTTCCTCTCTTGGCCTCTCACTTCATATCCAGGAGGCTGCTCGATGTACACATCTTCCTCCAGATAGCCATTAAGATAGGCCGACACCACATCCATCTGCAGAACCTTCCACCCATGGTGCGCTGCGAGCGCGATGATCAACCTGATGGTGTCGATCATTGCCACCGGGGAGTAGACCTCGTCATAGTCCACTCCTTGGACCTGCCTTTAGCCCTTCACAATGAGTCTCGCCTTGTGCTTCTCCACAGCTCCTTCCTTGTTCTTCTTCACCTTGTAGACCCACTTCACCCCGAGGGGTTTGTGGCCTGCGGGTGGATCGACCAGCTTCCAATTGTCATTCTTCTTTATGGAAGCTGTCTCAGCGTCCATCGCCATCCTCCAAGATTTCTCCTGGGCTGCTTCGTCATAGGATCGTGGCTCGCAATCTGCCAACAAACAATACAAAGAAAAATTGTTAAGTGTCGGTGCCGTCTCCTCATAGATCTCCTCCATCCTCCTCATCCTAGGTTGAGGACGATCATCCTTGCTTCCACTAGTGCTTGCTCCACTAGAACTGCCTCCACTTGAGTAGGGAGTGCAAGCTCCCCCTGAATCTCCACTAGGTGGTGATGGTGGCTCAGCCCCACCATCCTCAGCTCCTGCTTCATGACCACCTTCCTCCTCATCTTCAAAAAACATCCCCTTCTTACTCCTTGTCTCCTCATCCCATCTCAAGCAGCTGTTTTCTTCAAACACCACATACCTCAAGACTATGGCCTTCTCTGTCACCGGGTTGTATAACTTGTAAGCCTTGCTCTCCGGAGCGTAGCCCACAAAGATGCACTTCTCGCTCCTGTCATCGAGCTTCTTCCTCCTCTGGTCCGGGACGTGAGCATGAGCTACACACCCAAAGACCCTCAAGTGCTTCACACTTGGCTTCCAGCCACTCCAAGACTCAACGGGGTCATGAACTTCACACTCTTCGTGGGGCATCTATTCAGTAGATACACCGCACACTGCACTGCCTCCGCCGAGAACATCTTCGGCAACCCTTTGCCCTTCACCATACTTCTTGCCATGTTCATGATGGTCAAGTTCTTCCTCTTCGCCACTCCATTCTGCTGAGGTGAGTATGCAGCAGTCAACTGATGAGAAATCTCATTCTCCTTGCAGAACCCATCAAATAATCTAGAGGTGTACTCCCCACCTCTATCGGTCCTCAGCACCTTCAGTGGCTGACCACTCTCCTTCTCAGCCATCGCCTTGAATTCCTTGAACCTGTCAAGGACCTCAGATTTTTCCTTCAAAAAATACACCCAACACTTCCGACTGAAGTCATCCGTGAATGTGATGTAGTACTTGCTTCCTCCCACTGAGGCGGTCTCAAACGAACCCGCGATGTCTGAGTGAACCAGTTCAAGCTGTCTCCTTGCTCTCCGAGACTTCCCTCTTTCAAACGTCAGCCTCTTCTGCTTCCCCTTCGTGCACGCCTCGCAGACTTTCTCCGGAGGTGAGATCATAGGTAGATCCTCCACCATCCTGGAGTGGGATAGCAACTTCAAGCCTGTGAAGCCCAAGTGGCCTATCCGATGGTGCCACAACCATGCTTCCTCTTCTTCCTTCATCCTCGCGAGACCTGTCGTCTCCTGAGTATCCATCTTCAATGTAAAGAGACGGTTCGCCATCATCTTCATCTTCACCACTTCCTTCCCTTGATGGTTCTTCAACGCCAAAGACCCATCCTTCAACTGGACGCAATAGCCTTTCTCCACCAACTGCCCAAGGCTTAAGATGTTAGTATTCAAGCCTGGCACATAGAACGCATCGTTTAGGTGCACCTTCTCTCCATTCAACTTCACAACCACCAAGCCCTTTACTTCCAATGAGATCTTCGACGCATCACCAAAACTAACCTCACCCCCACTGGGTTCCAGGTTAGTGAACATCTCCCTATCTCCACACATGTGGTTGCTCGCACCTGTGTCCAGGTACCATACTTCATTTCTTCCTTCCTCCGCTCCTCGGTAGGTTAGGAACATCATTGGATCTCCAGCACCAGCGTTCTTCCCGTTGTTCCTAGCCTCGGCATAATGGTTTGCCTCTTCTCTTTTCCTCGGAGCCCAACAGTCATAGCTCATATGCCCGAACTTGTTACAGTTGTAACATTGGATTTGGGACATATATCCTCGACCTCTTCCTCTTCCTTCTTGCCAACCTGCTTGAGGTCGCTCCGCCTCTCTCTGGAAATTTTGGTTTCTTCCTTGGTCTCTACCTCCTCTTCTACCTCTGCCTCTGCCTTGGTGACCTCGGCCACGCTAGCCGCCTCCTCTTCCTGAGCTTTCCTCAAAGTTCAACTGGATCTGGATGTTGGATCGTATGACGCCCTTAGAGGGGGGGGGGGGGGGGGGGTGAATAAAGGTGTGTCTACAAATTAATTTTTACTTAGTAATTTTTTTTTGTAAAGAGATTTTACTTTACTAAAAAATTACTTATAAATACTTTCAAACCAATGCAACTTTAGTATTAAACCAAAACACAAATTTCTAAGATAAAGATTATGCCACCAAATATGTAATTAAAGAAAAAGACATAATTATATTAATCATGAAATTTGAGTACAATAAAAATGATCTTAACAATGCTTAAGATCAAGGCACAATTATGTTAATAAAAAAAAATTCTACAATTTTGGTTTACCAATCCTTCTCCCAAGGATCGGAAGGCTATTGCTTGTCTTTCCCAAGACCAAGCCCAAGCCTATCCTCTAGATCTTCCCAAGATCTAGACGTAGCACACAAGGCCACGATTTCCCACCAAGCCACGCAAGGACTTGGACGCTCCGCACAAGGAAGCGTTTTTCCCCTAAGCCGCGCAAGGACTTAGACGCCGCACGCAAGACGACGATTTCTCTACCAATACAAAATGAAAAGTATGTGAATGAAAATACAATATGAAAAGAACAACTCCCTAGAAGATCAGATCTCTGAATGGATTGTTGAAGCCTCGAGATGATCGATGATGTAGAAGCGCGCCCGATCTCGTCTTCAATCTTCAATCCTTCTTTGCACAAATGGGAGTTGAAGAGGTTCTGGAGCTCTCTGGTACGGATGCACTCAGGAAGGGACTTGGAATTTTCAAAGCCTAGAATGCACGAACACAAGGAGGCAATTTATAGAAAATCGCTGTCGCCTGGGCGACAGTGACTTTCGGAATTTTCCGACAACGTTAAACTGCCGCTGGAGTGGCGTCGTGCGGGCAGTTGCTATAACCGTCGAGCTGTCGCCTGGGCGACATCGATGTCGGATTTCCGACAGCGCAAAACTGCTGATCGTGGGTGGTGTTGTGGGCAGTTGTTGTAACCTCCGAGCTGTCGCCTGGGCGACATCGCTGTCGGAATTCCGACAGCTCAAAACTGCCTTTCGTCGATCTGGCGTGGAGGGAAGTAGTTGTAACTTCTCTGCTGTCGCCTGGGCGACAGCGGCTGTCGGAATTTTCCGACAGTGAAATTTCCCACATTCATATTTAGCTCCAGCAGAAATGTGAACATCTCATACCTATTATCTGCACACCATTAATAAAAAATAGAATCAAATACAAATGGGACTTTGTTATTATCAAACCGGAGGAGTGCGAAACGCATGCTCCAACAATCTCCCCCTTTTGATAATAACAAATCCGTAAAAAAAATCATGTCTATTTAGATTGTTGATTTTAACATTTGGTGTGTGCACAAAAATAACATGATATATTTCTCTTAAAATAAATAATCTCCCTTTAGATGAAGGCTCCCCCTAAATGTATGCTCCCCCTAAATATATGCTCCCCCTAGATATATGATGTATTGTGTAGGTGGAATATTTAGGTGTAATAGATTTTTGATTTTTTTTTATACGTGTTAATTCTCCCCCTTTTGGTATTAGCAAAAGTTAATATTAGATAAAAGAGTAGTTCTTAAGGGAAAGTATATAGGATATAGAAATGAAGAGTAAGCGGAAGCACTTTGTTGGAAATGATTGAAGTTCATGAAATAATAGGAATATGCCATAGTATGAATAAACTCATGAAGTGACGGTATAGCCATATGAAGTAATGAAAGAAAATAACTTAAACATGAGTAAGGTCATTTGAAAGTATCATAGAAAGACACAATAGTGTATAGAATTTTGGAATATTTTCGGTCCAATTCTCATGAGATGAATGTTTATATAACATAATGATGTGTGCATGTGTTACTTAGATCAAACATATGAAGTTATTTAATTTACATGATCATTGAAATGTAGAACATAATATAAGCATATAAAGTTAACTTTGACTTTGAAGATATAGCACAAGATGAAATAGAAAACCATTTTTCTTTTGCACAAGACACTTTACAATTCTTTCCAAGGTGCTTAACCTCACAATGCTCATTAAGACTTATCAGGAGGGTAAATAGTGCTTGGTGGAGTATCCTTGTCTTTATTTTAAACTTTTTTTTATCACAAATGTTGTGATACCTTTTTTTTTTGAGATTTTGATATATATTTTTTTTAATTGACCAAGGATCTCTGAATTCACTTGAATCGCAAAAGATGGTGTAAATTATTGTTGTGCTAACAAATCAAGGTTGAAAGTTGTATTTATGAAGTGCTATTTTATTATGTTAAAGCAAATATGATCCATGTATATATTAAATAAAAAGTCATATGTATGGACCAAAAGAAGTGAATGTGATAGTTCATTATGATAGATAACCAATTTCTCATACTTAGAGGCATGCGAAAACAATTTCCAATGGTCTAAACAACTAAGTAGGAGTGTCAATACGACGATAGCTTGGAAATGAAAGCATATAATCATGTAAGAGTCATTTTTTTTAAAACATAGAAAGCACATGGTTTGTCATCAAGTCATGAGATGAATCAGTAATAATGACATATAACTATTATAAATCATCAAAGGGACCCAAAATTGAATTTTTAGCAAAAATGGAGCTGTCGGAAATTTCCGACAGTCACTGTCGCCTGGGCGATAGCCAAAATTATAAATAGGGCTTTGGACCGAGTCAAACCCTATTGTGCTTCATTTTTCTGGACTGTAGAACGAGAGAAGGCTGTCGGAAGTCGGCGACAACTCTAGATCTAAGGTATGGATTTTGGATTTTTATGTTTTTGACTCAAATTTGTTAGGGATTTTTTATTTTGAAAGTAGAGAAGAAGGAAAATGTTGTTTTCATCTTGATTTTTGATGATTTGGTGTAGGTTTTTGAAGTTGTGTTTTTTTTAAAAAAAAATGTAGATCTAGTTTAAAGCAAGTGGATCTTGTTGGATCTTTGTTAAAAATGTTTTGATTTTGGGATTCTTGTGGTTGGAGGTTTGTTTTTGTTCATAGTTTAATTTTAAAAATGGAAGATTTTCCTTTTGAAAGAAGGTTGAAGATGATGAATAGTAAGGATATGGAGAAGATTTTGATTTGAAAAACAATTTTTTTTTAAAATTGTTGTTGAAATAACCTTGATTTGAGTAGATCTGGAAGGGTATGTAAAAAATTTCGAGAGAAGTTCACTGGAGAGCTGTCGGAAATTTCCGACAGTCACTGTCGCCTGGGCGACAATGTTCCAGTGCACAGCACATGTTTAATCAAAATTTTTATGTTATTTGCAGAATGGCTTCCAGTTCCAAAGCTCGAAGGAGTACTTCGGAAGATGCACATAGTTCATATCAAGTTTTTCCTGGGGTGGAGAAAGCTATTGTTGGAGTTGCGAAGTATGTGGAATTTGATTCGCCGAAGCACGATCATATCTATGATCGGCTTGCGAATGCAGGTATTCTCTCAATAATCACCCCAGAGCCGTTCTCTTCCTTTTTGATTCGCGAGTTCTATAATCATTTTGAAGATCCAAATTGCACTGAGTTGGATGGAGGAGTAAGATCAAGAATTCAGGGTCAACATGTGGAAATAACACATGTTGATCTAAGAGAGGAATTCGGATTAGTGATTAGTGAAAATGTGCCGGATATAGTGGAGAGTTATAGAAAGATAGAGATTGGACCCTTGTAAACATGAGTTTACATGGGAATCAAAAAAAGACTCTAACCACTGAAGTTACGTCACTCAATCCGGATGCTTTCTTAGTTCAAGATATCTTAAGGAATTCAGTCATGTTGAAGAGTAGAGATACAAGAAGTATTACGGCTCAGTTGACCCTCATTACATACTACATTATGGAGGATGAGCTTTTTGATGTGGCGGACTTCATACTCTCCCAGATTAGGTATGCGTATAGATTAAAGCATCCAAGATGGGTGAAGGTTCATACGCTGCCAATGGGGGCGATAATTCAGCGTGTACTCTATAAGAAGTACGGATGGATAGCGCAGTTCTTATTTGGATGATTGTTATCCAGAGATATATTATACGGGTTCGATGAAAGTGAAGAAGACGCCGAAAAAGGCTCATCTGGGAATTGAGATTCGAGAGCCGCCATTGCCTAGGGCAGGATCACTACGAGAGTCCATTGATGATTTACGTGAGTCATTAGAGGATCACAAGAAGGAAGTGAAGAAGGACCGTAGTCGAATGCAGAAGTTTATGAAGTTTCTCGTCAAAGGTCTGAAGTTGAAGCCAATGCCGGAGGAAGAGGCCGAATGGCAAGTTCCGGACGAAGAACCGCCACGCCAATCTGTGAGGCGGACTCGCCGTGGTAAAGCCGTGAGACGAGGACCTCCAGAAGATTGTCCAGAGAGCAGCGGGGCTGGTTATGAAGATTCAGAGTAGTTTCATCAGGTTGCTGCTGCTGGGAGATGTCGGAAATTTCCGACATCCACTGTTGCCTGGGCGACAGTGAATTTCTTCAGATTTCTATTTCTTGTTTAATGAACTTGATCCTTATGATTTTTCTACTGTTTTATTGGAACAATATTGATGTAATATTGATGATGTTTGAATTTTTGTTAAGTCTTTTAAAATTCTATGGTTTGATTTTAAAATTTAGACTTTTTCTTTTTAAATTGTTTAGGTTTTGTGATAATAATTTTTTTTTTAAAAATTTAATAGGCTTTAAATAGTGATATATTCATTGTGAAATGTCTAGAATTCCCAAATCTAGCCTTAGCATAGAAAAATGGGAATTCGGTAACGGCTTAGTGAATATATCTGCTAGTTGATTTTCCGTGCCTATAAAGTTGATTTTTATATTACCCTTCTTAATATGATCCCTTATAAAATGATGTCGGACATCTATATGCTTAGATCTAGAATGTAATACGGGATTGTTAGTTAAGTCTATAGCACTTTTATTGTCACACTTTAATTCTACACTACTTTGTTGCATGCCAAAATCTTCTAATGTTTGTGACATCCAAAGAGCTTGGGCACAACAACTACCTAGTGCAATATATTCGGCCTCGGTAGTAGAGAGGGCAACAAAATTCTGTTTCCTACTCGACCATGAAATAAGTGAAGGGCCGATAAAGTGACAAGTGCCACTAGTGCTTTTCCTATCTAAAGAACATCCCGCATAATCGGAATCCGAAAAACCATGTAAAATAAAAGAATCATTATGAGGATACCATAAACCTAATTTTGATGTTCCTATGAGATATCTAAAGATACGTTTCACCGCTTTTAAATGTGACTCTTTAGGATTAGCTTGAAATCTAGCACATAAACAAACGACAAACATAATATGAGGTCTAGATGCGGTTAAATACAATAAAGACCCTATCATACTTCTATAAAGGGTTTGTTCAATTGAAACACCACTTTCATCTTTTCCTAATTTTAGTGAAGTACTCATAGGAGTGTTTGCATGCTTAAGGTTTTCAAATCCAAATCTTTTTAACATATCATGAATATATTTGGTTTGACATATAAAAATTCCATCATGTTTTTGTGTAATTTGAAAACCTAGAAAATATGAAAGTTCTCCAACCATACTCATTTCAAATTCATTTTTCATAATTTGAACTACTTCATTACACAACTCTTCATTAGTGGCTCCAAAAATAATATCATCAACATAAAATTGTAAAATAACTAAATCATGATCAATTTGCTTAATGAAGAGTGTAGAATCAGCACTTCCTATTTTATAATCGTGCTTTAACAAATATTGAGTTAATCGATCATACCAAGCACGAGGCGCTTGTTTTAATCCATAAAGCGCTTTATCTAATTTATAAACATAATTTGGATATTTCTCATTTATAAAGCCAGGGGGTTGTTCTACATAAACCTCTTCTTTTATATACGCGTTTAAAAATGCGGTTTTGACATCCATTTGATATAATTTAAATCTTTTAAAACAAGCAAATGCAAGAAATATCCTAACCGCTTCTAATCTTGCTACGGGTGCAAAAGTTTCATCAAAATCTACCCCTTCAATTTGTGCATAACCTTTTGCAACTAATCTGGCTTTATTTCTAATAATTCTAGATTCATTATCCATTTTATTTTTAAAAATCCACTTAACACCAACTACAGGACGATTTTTGGGTCGTTCTACAAGATTCCAAACCTTATTACGTTCAAATTGATTAAGTTCTTCATTCATAGCTAAAAACCAAAATTCATCATTTAAAGCGGTGGAAACATCTTTGGTTCTATTTCAGAGACAAAACAAAGGTTTGAAAATAAAACATATAGCGATGAACGAGTACTAACCCTTTTTTGCGGATCTCCAATGATAAGCTCCTTTGGATGATCCTTTGAAAATCTCAATTCACTTGGAGGCACATATTCTTCTCTTTCTTCTTCTCTTTCTTCTCTTTCTCCTTCTCTTTCTTCTCCTTTTTCTTCTTCATTTTCTCCAAGTTCTTTATCATCATTCTCCACCGAAGGAAGGGGATCATCTTCTTTTCCTGTTATTTTCTTTTCTACACATGAAGCAAACTCATCAAACCTAACATGAATGGATTCTTCAACTATTTTTGTTCTTTTATTAAAAATCCGATAAGCTTTACTAGTTGAAGAATAGCCAATAAAAATACCTTCATCACATTTTTCATCAAATTTTCCTAACGAATCTTTAGAATTCAAAATTAAACATTTACAACCAAAAATTTTGAAATAAGAAACATTTGGTTGTTTATTAAAAATTAATTCATACGGAGTTAATTTTAAAATAGGGCGAAGCATTACTCTATTTATTGCATAACATGCCGTGCTAACCGCTTCAGCCCAAAAAGATTTTGGTAATTTGAATTCAGATAACATTGTATGGGCTAACTCTTGAAGAGTTCTATTTTTCCTCTCCACTACACCATTTTGCTGTGGTGTGCGTGGAGCGGAAAATTCATGTTTAATTCCTAACTCTGTAAAAAAAGAAATGAACTTTTCATTTTCAAATTCTCCTCCATAATCCGATCGTATGCGCTTAATTTTTAACTCAAATTCATTTTGAATACGCAAACATAATTTTGAAAATTCTGAAAATGCTTCAGATTTGGAGGTTAGAAATAAAGTCCAACAAAAACGAGAATAATCATCAATCAAAACAAATGTGTATTTTCTACCTCCTACGCTAGAAATTCCAATTGGCCCAAATAAGTCCATATGTATTAATTGAAGTGGCCTAGTTGTAGAAATAATGTTTTTACTTTTGAAAGATGATTTTGAAAATTTTCCTTTTTGGCAAGGCACACATAGTGAAGAAGATAAATTTCCATTTAGCAAAGGTAAACCTTTAATTAATTTATCTTTTGAAAGTTTTGAAATTAACTTGGCACTAGCATGTCCAAGTCGCCTATGCCATAAATCTAATTCATCATTTTTTGATAAAAAACATTTTAAGGTAGAATTTGAAAAATCAAGAAATTTAATCATATATACATTATGACATCTAGGTGCGGTAAAAACAATTTCATTTGTTTTGGAATTAATAATTTTGCATAAATTTGTAGAAGATTCAAATAAAACATTTAAACCCTTATCACATAATTGACTAATAGAAATCAAATTATGCTTTAATCCTTCTACAAATAAAACATTTGAAATTGAAAAATTTTCGTTACCCACAACTCCGATGCCGATGATTTTTCCTTTTCCATTGTCTCCGAATGTAACAACTCCTCCTTTCTTCATCTCTAGGCTAAGGAACTTTTCTTTATTGCCCGTCATGTGCTTTGAACAACCCGAGTCCAAGTACCACACGTCTTCTTTGTCCTTAGCCTGACAACATACCTAGAAAGAAGAGGTGAGTAAAGATCTGGTTACCCAAGTGGTTCCACCCATAGTATAGGTAGAAGCCTTAGGCACCCAGATTTGTTTGATTTTACTTTTTCCTTCTTTCCAGCAAGAGTCCGTAGTGTGACCAAATCTATTGCATTTGGCACATGTAATGTATTTAGAGGAGTATAACTTTTCTGGACTTTTACTGGATGAGGATGCAGTATTTAACAATTCATTAATTTTAGAATTTTTAAAAGTGAATTTTCTGGACTTTTCACTGTCGCCGGAGACAGTGGTTGTCGTCGGGCGACAGCTTCCAGATGTGTATCCGAGCCCAAACCTTCCAGATCCATGGCGTTGGTATCCTAAGATCATATCCAGTGATCTTCGGCCCATTCCAAATTTTTTCATGGCTAGTGTTAAGTCATGAATCTGGTTTTTCATTTGTGTATTCTCGAATACTAGATTTACGCATCTACGTTCAAAAGATTTCTTTCCCTCATGGACTTTGGAGATTGAAGATTTCAGATCTCTCTCTAAAATCTCATTCTTGTTAGTAAGAATTTTTATTGTAGAATGAGATTTGGAAAGAGATTCTTCAAGTTCATTAATTCTTCCCAAAAAGTGATCACACTCTTGGCAAGAGATATCTCTTTTTCCAATAGTCTTAATTTCCCTTAACAATTTTTTGTTTTCTTTAAGTAAAATATCATTTTCAGATTTAAGAAGATCATTGTCTTTTAAGCTTTTTTCAAAAAATTTGCAAGTCTTTAAAAATTCAGAAAACAATTCATCATAGGTTGGAGGAGTTACCTCAGTGTCGCTTTGGACACTGCATTCGTCATCAGATATGACGCTCTTTCCCATTAAGCATATGTTGGCCTCCTCTTCTTTACTTGAGTCGGAACTGCTTGCATCCTCAGAAGTAGTATCATCCCAGGTTTCCGCCTTCAACACCTTCTTCGACCCTTTGTGCTTCTTTTCTTTAAGTTCTTTCAAGTACTTTGGACACTTGCTTCGAATGTGTCCTAACTTCTTGCAGTGATAGCACTCCGGTGGCGGTCTCTCTTGCTCCTCATCGCCTTCCTTTCCTTTTTTCTTCCTAAAGGTCTCCTTCTTAAAATACTTCTTAAACGAATTCCTTCTCTCCGGATTTTTCATAAATTTTCTAAATTTTTTAACAAATAAACTTTCCTCATCTTCTTCATCCTCCTCAGAATCACTAGTTTCTTCCTTCTTTGATCTTAGAGCCAATCCCTTCTTCCTTGGCTCCATATACTCTTGTTGTTGAATTTTCAATTCAACTTCATGAGTTTTCAAGTTCCCAATGAGGCTCTCCAATTGTAAGGTCTTAAGATCATGTGACTCAGAAATTGCAGTCACTTTAGGATTGAACTTCGGGGGAAGTGATCTTAAGATTTTCCTTACCAAATCTCCATTTGAGAACACCTTTCCTAGCACCTTTGAGTCGTTCACGATTTTTGTAAATCGTGTGTACATCGTATCAATCTCTTCATCTACCTCCATTTTGAACCTTTCAAATTCAGATTCCAGTTGAAATAGCTTTGAATCCTTTACCTGCGAAGTACCTTCATGAGTGATTTCTAATAAATTCCAAATTTCAAATGCAGTATTACAAGCACAAACTCTATTAAATTCAGTGTGATCTAGTGCGCAAAATAAACCATTCATGGCTTTTGCATTGTTCTTACATTTTAATTTATCGTTGTCATCCCACTTGTCTTTGGGCTTATCCATGGTTACATATCCTACAACAAATGTTGAAGAAGTGTAACTAGATTCTACCATATTCCAGACTTCTATATCTAGCGCAATTAGAAAACAACGCATACGTGTTTTCCAATAATTATAGTCTGTGCCCGTAAAAAGTGGTGGCCTACTAATTCCTTGCCCCTCAACGAACGCGTGATCGTTGTGCGCCATTACTCCCGGTGGTAAAACCGTTTTGGAGTAACCTGCCTCTGATACCACTTGTTGGATCGTATGACGCCCTTAGAGGGGGGGGGGGGGGGGGGGTGAATAAGGGTGTGTCTAAAAATTAATTTTTACTTAGTTTTTTTTTTTAAAGAGATTTTACTTTACTAAAAAATTACTTATAAATACTTTCAAACCAATGCAACTTTAGTATTAAACCAAAACACAAATTTCTAAGATAAAGATTATGCCACCAAACATGTAATTAAAGAAAAAGACATAATTATATTAATCATGAAATTTGAGTACAATAAAAATGATCTTAACAATGCTTAAGATCAAGGCACAATTATGTTAATAAAAAAAAATTCTACAATTTTGGTTTACCAATCCTTCTCCCAAGGATCGGAAGGCTATCGCTTGTCTTTCCCAAGACCAAGCCCAAGCCTATCCTCTAGATCTTCCCAAGATCTAGACGTAGCACACAAGGCCACGATTTCCCACCAAGCCACGCAAGGACTTGGACGCTCCGCACAAGGAAGCGTTTTCCCCTATGCCGCGCAAGGACTTAGACGCCGCACGCAAGACGACGATTTCTCTACCAATACAAAATGAAAAGTATGTGAATGAAAATACAATATGAAAAGAACAACTCCCTAGAAGATCAGATCTCTGAATGGATTGTTGAAGCCTCGAGATGATCGATGATGTAGAAGCGCGCCCGATCTCGTCTTCAATCTTCAATCCTTCTTTGCACAAATGGGAGTTGAAGAGGTTCTGGAGCTCTCTGGTTCGTATGCACTCAGGAAGGGACTTGGAATTTTCAAAGCCTAGAATGCACGAACACAAGGAGGCAATTTATAGAAAATCGCTGTCGCCTGGGCGACAGTGACTGTCAGAATTTTCCGACAGCGTTAAACTGCCGCTGGAATGGCGTCGTGCGGGCAGTTGCTGTAACCGTCGAGCTGTAGCCTGAGCGACATCGATGTCGGATTTCTGACAGCGCAAAACTGCTGATCGTGGGTGGTGTTGTGGGCAGTTGTTGTAACCTCCGAGCTGTCGCCTGGGCGACATCGCTGTCGGAATTCCGACAGCTCAAAACTGCCTTTCGTCGATCTGGCGTGGAGGGAAGTAGTTGTAACTTCTCTGCTGTCGTCTGGGCGACAGCGGCTGTCAGAATTTTCCGACAGTGAAATTTCCCACATTCATATTTAGCTCCAGCAGAAATGTTAACATCTCATACCTGTTATCTGCACACCATTAATAAAAAATAGAATCAAATACAAACGGGACTTTGTTATTATCAAACCGGAGGAGTGCGAAACGCATGCTCCAACACTGGAGTGCTTTTCCCAAGCCACTCACTTCTTCATCATCCTGCAGCATCCAATACTCATGAGCTTGCAAAGAGCCTATAAGTTCGTCAACGGCCATCTCAGTGAGGTCCTTCGACTCTTCGATCGCCACCACTATATGACGGAACTTCTTGGACATAGATCTCAACAACTTCTCCATGAAGCTCACATCGTCGATCGTCTCCCCATTGCGCTTCATCTCATTTGTGAGCATCCGCAGACGTGTCACATAGTCACCGACCTTCTCGGTGCTCTGCATCTTTGTTACTGCATCTTCACCTTCTTAGCCTTGTCTACCCCCTGCATGGAGCGTTGCAACACCTCTCATGCCTCCTTAGAAGTCTTTGCGTCTGAGATCTTCTCAAAGGTTGCTTCGTCAACCCCTTGATACAACAGGAAGAGAGCCTTCTTGCCTGCCTCCCTTGTTTCTCTAAGTGTCGTCTTCTGGGCGTTGGTTAACGCCGCCTCTGCTGTAGCAGTACGCTCCTCATAACCATTCTCAACTATATCCCATAGTTCTTTAGAGGCGAGTAGCACTCTCATCTAGATGCTCCAGTTCCCATAGTTCGTCTTTGCCAACTTGGGGACTTGCCCCGGCATTGCTCCACCCGTCTCCATCACTTCTACTCCTCAAACCATCCGAGTCACCGCAAAGGTTTGCAACCTCGCTTTGATACCACTTGTTCGAAGCGTCTTATATGGGCACGAGACCTCGCTTCCTCTCCTCTTTCGAATTGCCGAGCGCCACTTCTCCGAACACACACTACTCCGGCGAGCACGCACACCACACTTCCCGGCGAGCACCCCCACATCTTGGCGAGATGCCCCTTCAACACACCGGCGAGCTCCACCTCGGGTCTATACAATTTTGGTCTATACTTCACACCGGCGAGAGCTCCACACCGGCGAGATGTTCTGCTGCGAGATGTTCTCCTCTCTTTACTCCTGCGAGTTGGGCGAGCACTGTAGGCGACCCGGCGAGACCTTCCAGCGGCGAGTGGGCTACTCCTCTTCTCTTCCTCGTCCATGCGAGATCCTCCTCCTCCTCACCTCCACGCCCAGGCGGGACTTCTTCAGGCGAGAGCACCTATGGGAGGTTGCTGGCGAGACTCCTTCAGGCAAGAGGGTGGCAAGAGGTTTAATTATTCCCGTGGGAATAATTTTATCTCAATCTCTCTCTCTCTACACTCTCTCTCTCTCTCTCTATATATATATATATTTCTGCCCTGAAGGAAAAACTCTCCAAAAGTTTTCTATTCAACATCTCCACTTTACAAAAACACAAACCTATTTATAGGCAAAACAAAACACCTCCTACTCTCTTTCTGCAATAAATGCAAGACACTCTCTCTCCTCCTTTTCAACAATAAAAAAACATATATAAAGTACATTTAAAGTTGACCAAGTCAACAAAACCAAACCCAACAAAATATACCTCCTTGTGGCCCACGATATCTGAAATAAGGAGTTTATATTATGAGTTATCTTCCAGGCCCACGAAATTGTTCACCTCGGCTACTCCAAATACGATCTATAGTGTGGAGAAAATTGAAAACCCGCAGGAGTTCGGATTGGCACCCCTTTTCTCGGCAAGAATGAAGATGGCGAGTAGCAAATCTCTTGCTAGTTTCTCTCTCATCCAATAGGAGCTCTAATCCGGCAAGAGGAAAAGATGAATCGGCACCCTCCAAAAGGATGTAGATGACTCTTGTTCTCACAGTTGAAGAAGCAAGCAGCACGCCGCCGGCGATGTAGAGATCTAGGAAAAACTTCAAGGTCGCCGGATGGGAGAGAAAAGGAGGAGTGAGAGATGGCAGTTACCAAAAAGGTGAAGAGAGAAACTCAGGATTTCACCACTTGTTCACGCCCAAAAATCAATAATCAACAATACACATGAATATCGTGGGTCTTAATAGGGGAAACCCAAAAGAGTTACTAAATATTTAATGGATGGAATTAAGTCCATTAAAATCCAAATAAACTTCATAAAATTAATTATATTCATGATCATGCCAAAATCGTGCCAAGGGTGAGACCGAGTTCGCGTCCTGAAGTTATGAGACGATCTAGCCCACCTATCACAGACGTCGATCATTCGCGCGACTGAATTAACACATGCTCGTAGGAGTCTGAATAGATTCTAATTTCACTACACCATATCATGCATATGGTAGCGCTCAAAAACCGCTACTGTAGGTGAAAAAAGCGCTACTGTAGGTCTACGGTAGCGGTTGCGTGCGCGCTACATCCGCCGCCGTGGTCGTAGGGTATGGTAGCGGTTACCCAATGTATTGTGACATTTTTGCAATCGCTACTATAGGTACATCTATTGTAGCGTTTATGATATCCAATGATAGCGATTATTTCATTTTACAGCAACGGTTACGATACTCTATGGTAGCGTTTATGCTTATATTTGGCAACATTTAAGATACTTTATGGTAGCATTTATGCTTATATTTGACAACATTTAAGATACTCTATGGTAGCGTTTATGCTTGCATTTGGCAACATATATGATTTTCTATGGCAGCACTTATGCTTGTATTTGGCAACATTTATGATCTTCTATGCATGATATCGTTTATGCTTCTATTTGATCACAAAATAAATTTTAATAAATTTATTTATTTGCCATTAAATTGAATAAAGAATATAGACAATAATAGATATAAAATCTATTTTGTGAAAAAATATTTTTATTAATAATAAAAAGGTGGGAGATAGCCCAAACTCCTCAATACAAATCAATGGTGCACTTATCTATATTAAACTCAATATATACATGAAAAAAATTTCATAATAAACAATTTGTTCATGAAAATTAATCTCTTTCTTCTTCACGGGATCGTCCTTGTATTCGTCCTTCTTCGGTGACTCCTTTAATGCCTCCTTCTTCACAGTGCCAGCTCCATACACTTGCTCTCCTGAAGCATCTTTGCGGTTGAGAAACAAATTTGGAGGGCTAAGAGATCGTTCAATTCAAGTGCCTACATGAATGAGAAACAAATCATAACCACGCAGTATCATACAAATTTGCTACTCTATTGGCATAGAAATACATAATCAACAATAATTTATCAAGAAAAAAATAACTACAAAATTAAATAGGCGTACACAAGAATAGAACGAAATTAGACATGGGTATAAGAATAGAAAAATAAAATAAGACAGGCGGCTTGCTACCCTTTGAGTATCTGCTACAGTGGCAAACTTCACATGCCCAAAACCACGAAAACTACCATCTTCTTTTGCAGCAAGTTGCACCTCAATCACTTCTCGAGCTTTTTTGAAGAACTCAACCCTACATCCATAATGATTTTTATTAATCATGCAAGTATATAGTGAATGAGAAAAAAGGTAAAAAGAAAGATTGGGTAACGTGTGAAAATTGGTGGTAGTGTATATATATGGTCATTTCCTAGAACCTCTCATCCAACTTTGCACAAGCAAACTGCAGCCAGCAGTTTGCGCAAGCAAACTGCTGCTGGTAGCAGTTTGCTGCTGCAGTTTGCTTGCGCAAACTGCTGCTGGCAGCAGTTTGTTGCTGCTGCAGTTTGCTTGCGCAAACTGCTGCTGGCAGCAGTTTGTTGCTGCTGCAGTTTGCGCAATGCTTGTGCAAACTGCTGGCTGCAGTTTGCGCAAGCAAGCAAACTGCAGCAGCAGTTTGCGCAAACTGCTGCCAGTTTGCTGCTGCAGTTCCGGTAATAAATTGTGTGTGTGCGTGTGCAAGAGATAAAAATCATACAAATCATCCTTTATAGGCTCAGATGGTAAATTTCCAACGAACAGTCGCTTTAGGCTACAATACAGGGAATAAAGATTAGCAAGCAAACATATGAAAATTACCCTGAAACTTAGGCTACCTACTCAATGAAGCTGTTATATACCTGATCTTCAAGTGATTTGCCAAAGCTTTTAACATACATGAAATAATCAGAGTCCTGCGCACCTTTACTGTAAGATCCATTTTCCATTTTATAATTTGAAGCAAAATATATATATGTATACTATTTTATCATTGATAAATAAAATTTTCTGAAGATTAAAAAAGTACTAACAGGCAATTACACACTGGAAAGCTGTCAGCGTCAACTTCTGAATAAAATAATCAAAAAGGTATCCAAAATCTAAGTACAAATATATAATTGATGTGTCAATCAATGAAGCATAAAATATATTATGGATGAATGATAATTAAATAAGACGGAATAATGTGGCCAATTAAGTAATAATCAAGGAGCAGACTAAGGGAAAAACTAAACTGCATAAAAACCACTATTTGAAAAGTGAAAGCCACTTGAGTCAAAAAAATATGTCAAAGGCATGTTTTGTTCACTATTGTAATTTAGTTTTATAGAAAAGCAAAATAAATTTCAACCACCTGATTAACAGGAGCTTCATTGTCCCTAAATACTGCATCATGTTCATCAATCTCTTGTCCAAATTCTGTTTTCAAGAGATCACCTGAATTCCCAACAACAGCACATGTCCTGAACTGCCGCGGATGAAAATGAGGCTTTGACGACAAAATCAAATTAAGGTGCTCCTCGCAAAGAGAACGATTGTAGCATTTCTCTACACCCCTGATGAGAATAAGACATTGCCGATCTCAAAAAACAAGTAATAGTTGGAACATGAAACTAAATGCAAAAGACTTGTAAGGCATCTTACAACTGTGCAATCCACCTGGAAAGCATCCACCTCCTGCAATAATAATGTCTCAAACCACACACACCCAAGCAGAACTTGGTTCAGGAAATCCACCAAATACGTGGGATGCACCAACTATATGTCTCTTTGAATAATCAATCCAACCCCATCCTATACCCATGCCCTTATAGACAGCCATGACACATTCTAATTTTCTAGATAAAGCACAGAAACATGAATAAAATAGCTCACAACCATAGTCCAAACAGAACATCAACAGAACCTTATCAGAACCATAGTGCACAACAAATCATATGAATGCAAATCAACATGGAATGGAAATTAACAAATAACCCATTAAACATGAAGAGTGAAATTAGTAGCATAAATTATCATAGGAAACATGGTCGCATTTATGGTGCAAAAAATATAATCCTGCAAACAAGACATTACTCAAAAGCAACATAAGATGAGTTGTTTGCATTCCTTGTCCCATGTCCGCTAACGGCATCTCCTGGAGATTGGATCCCTGTCATCAATCCAGCAAGAATAGAATCTGAATCGAGAGAGGAGAGGAAATGAGGACTCTAACAAACTTACCAGAACAGTCGATGGAACCTGGCCTGGACTATGGTCTCTGCCTCTCTGGATAGTGGAGGAAACACCGGAACAGTGGAACAGAACAGGGAAGGTGAAAGCCTGCGAGCTGCGTCTGCGCCTGCGAGCCTGGAGAAGGCGAGGAAGTTAGGGCAAGCCGGTGGATGGCGAGGCGCCAAGGCTGCGACTACGAGAGATGAGCGAAATCGTAGTGGAGAGATGAGCGAAATCGCAAACTTACCTGGATCGGGATTATTTCGACCCGGGCACGCCACTCGCTGGAGACGAAGGAAGAAACGACGGGATCGTCGAGCGGTAACCTAGCGCTTCCTCTGCGCTTTTCGTCCCGCGCGGAAAACTTACCTGGGCAAATGAGCGGCGGATGAAAAATATAAGGAGAAAATAAAATCAAAAATTAAGTTAATATGTAAAACATATTAACTTAGTGTCAAAATCCACAATTGTTATGTTAATTATGTTAGTTTTCCTAATTATATGTGGACTAAATCACTCGTGTCGTCTCGATCAAACGTTGGCGTTAATCATAGTTTATTTAGATCTCCTGCGAGTGTGCATCAAATTTTGGTTTGCGCGAATTGTCAAAACCCGTGATAGGTGGGCTAGACTAATTCGGACTTCATTACGCGAGCTTGGTCTTCCCTTGGCACGTTCGGATCGATCGGTTCTAATTTGTGCGTTCGATTCATTTTACGTACGCATGAATTTTAGATTAATAAAGAGTGGGGTGCTTTTAGTAATTTCCCTCCACTCTCTAAATCCCTCTCCTATTTAGGGATTAAGAGCCGGTTATTTTGGAGTGGTCCATTCGTGAACAAGTGCGAATAGTCGCTTGCGGTTACTGTTGCTTCTCCCAATCGCAACAATACTTATCTCTCTCTCTCTCGGCGCAGCGGATGATTCATCTTCCTCGATTCTGATAACTGGATTGATTCTCTTCCTTCATCAAGAGGCAAACTGGCGGAGAGAAAAAGAAAATATCATATTCTCTCTCTTCCATTCTGGTGATCGGCATAAAGCACAGAAGGTTGTGTGGTCACTGTTGTTTTTTCTTTCCATTTTGAAGATGGCCAAATTGGTGTAAGTTCTATTAAAGTAGTTTCATATTTGGAGTCTCTTTCCTGCTGAAATCAGAACAAGCCACAAGATCCATTTTCTTCTTCTATTAAAGTGGATATATCTAATTCTCTGCCCAAGAAGAACATAATCAGTAATCTCATTAATTACATAAGAGATCAATTCATTTTGGTTCTTTTGGAGGCGTATGTCCGATTCTTCACTAAGGGCGGCGAATTATATTCAGAAAAATACAAGCGCGCTTTTAAGAATGTCGGCCATTATGAGACATGAAGCCGAATCAAAGAACGGTACACATTTTATTTTCCGCACTTAATTTTGTAGCGTACCTTTTCATTATCTCCATATTATAATGTTCGCATAAATTTCACAAGTGATTGAAAAATTATTTTGATTACATCATACCGTAGGAATTAATTAATTATGTTCATGACGATCCTGTTCGCATAGGCCACATTACTTTGTTTGATGTTAATTTATCAATTTCTATATGTTTGTGACCTAATGCGCTTAATATATTTTTCTAACATTTGGTATCAGAGGGAACTTGAACATTTTTATTAATTCCCTTAATTTTTGGTGTAATTGAATTTGATTAATCATTATAGCGAGCACTCAAATTAAAACCTATCCATTCATTTCAAAGAATATCAATGCGATAGGGGCTTGTGAAGTGCATTAATTTTAAGTCCCTAAGCGGTTGTGATCTTTCGACACTTAAGTGCCCTTTGTCATTAATTATTAGATCACGACACTTAATTTGAGGGTAATTAAGATAATCCCAGTGTAGGATGATCTTGCGGGTTAATTGAACTGTTGCCACCAAAGTGGTCTATTCAATTGATTTGCGAGATTTCATTCTCACACGGCTTTGGGATTACTCTAGTTCTAACTCGTAGTCATTCACCCAAAGGTGGTGGTTGCGTGATAGGATTAGAGGATTGCACACGGGCATCTGAGCGGGAGTGTAAAGGTTCTAGTGATTTATTCACCCAAAGGTGGTAGTTTTGCAAAAGCCTAAACAATGTCGTGTCTCGCTCGGTGTAGAGGATTTCTAACTGCGTGTCACGTATTCTGCCCAAAGGTGTTGCGTGTTGATGCGTCTGAATTCTCATGTGTGTGTTTATTTAAGGTTTTGAAACACACTTATCCTCATTGCTAAATATTGCATTATTTTCTTTTTCAGTCACCTTTACAGTGCATAACAATTTGGCGACCATTGAAAAACTTACTGGGTCAAATTTTAAGAAGTGGAAGACTGATGTCATGTTTGCCATTCAAATGGAGGACATTGACCTAGCCCTGACATCTGACAAGCCTGAGGAGTTGACTGTGACTAGTTCTCGAGTACAGAAGGACCATTATGCAGCATGGCATAAGTTCAATAAGATATGTTTGCTGACCATGAAGAGATCCATTCCTGAGCATCTGCTCAGTGGACTGCCAGAGACTGCTGATGCACTGGATTTCATTACTGCTGTGGGACAGAGGTATAAGGTGTCCTCCAATGCGGAGATTGGGACACTCATGCAAGATCTTTTCACTATGAGGTATACTGGCGGTGGAGGTGTTCGTGATTACATTTTGAAGATGGTTTACTATCAGACAAAGTTACAAGAGTTGGACATTATTCTTCCCGAGACATGCATAGTGCATCTGGCACTAAATACTCTGCCACCTGAGTTCAGCATCCTGAAGACTACATACAATTCTCAAGATGAGGCTTGGAAACTTAATGATCTCATCACTTGATGTGTTGCTGAAGAAGAGAAGCTGAAAAGTGAGAAAACCCACACCGCATTGTATGTTTCGAGGCCTTCATTCAAGAAGAAGAAGAAGATGAAGTCCAAGGCCCCAATCAAGATTCAGGACGGTCAGTCGAGTGGAGCAAAGGATTCTACTGGTCCCATAAAGAAGCCTCCGACTTGTTTTTTCTGCAGGAAGAAAGGACATGTGAAGTCTGAATGCCTAAAGTTTAAAGCTTGGATGGAGAAGCGTGGGTTCGCACCTAAAGGTAATCCTCTTGCACTCGTCCTATGTGAATCTAACTTAATTGAAGCCCCATCTAGTTCTTGGTGGCTTGATAGTGAAGCAACTAATCATGTTGCTTACACACTTTAGGGGTTCACCAACAGGAGGAGGCCAAGCAAGGATGAGTGTAGACTCACCGTGGGCAACAACGCTGAAGTTGAAGTCGAGTTCATTGGGGATGTTTGCTTGATTTTAGATACTGATTTTAAGCTTTTATTAAAAGACACATTTTATATTCCTGCATTTCGAAGAAACTTAATTTCTGTTTCTGCATTAGACAAACTTAATTATGGTTTCAACATTTATGGTAGTTTGATTCAGTTATTTTATAAATCACAAGTTGTAGGCCATTGCTCTTTGTCTAATGGTTTATATAGGATGTGTCTTGCTCCCAATGACATTTATGCGATTTCATTTAATGTAGAAAACGTTGCTTCTAAAAGACCCCTAATTAAGGAAATGTCTTTCATGTTGTGGCATAAAAGACTTGGCCACATCTCTAGGGATAGAGTAGAGAGATTGATTAAGGAAAACATTTTCCCTACTCTTGACTTTAGTGACCTGGAGACATGTATTGACTGTTGTCGGGGTAAAATGACCAAGGTTAAGAAGAAAGGCGCTACACGTAGTTTAGACTTGCTGGAGATTATTCATACGGACATCAGTGGACCTTATTCATCTACGCTCTGCAAGAACACCTACTTTATTACTTTCATTGATGATTTTTCCCGCTATGGTTACTTGTTCTTGATTAAGGAAAAGTCTGAGTCTCTTGATAAATTCAAGATTTTCAAGACTGAAGTTGAGAAACAATTGGGAAAAGTTATCAAGATTGTTAGGTCTGATAGTGGATGCGAGTATTTTGGCAGACACGATGCCTCCGGGCAACATAAAGGTGCTTTTGCCAAATACTTGGAGAGTTGTGGTATTATTGCCCAATACTCCATGCCGGGAAGTCCTGAACAAAATGGTGTGGCCGAAAGGCGCAATCGCACCCTTAAGGATATGATGAGGAGCATGATGAGTAGGACAAATCTTCCTGAATTTCTCTGGGGTGAGGCTCTTAAAACAGCAGTTTACATACTTAATAGAGTTCCGTCTAAATCAGTGCCCAAGACACCTTTTGAGTTATGGACTGGCAGGTTACCTAGCCTAAATCACTTACGTGTTTGGGGTTGTCCTGCGGAAGTTCATTTATATAACCCATCAGAAAGTAAGATTGCCGCTAGGTCTTCTCGTTGCTACTTCATAGGCTACCCTGATCATTCGAAGGGGTTTAAGTTTTATTGCCCTTCAGGAGGTCCTAGAATTGTTGAGTCACAAACAACGAAGTTTCTGGAGTTCGATGTTGCTGAGCAACCTAGTTGCTCCCATACCACTGAAGAAGTCGGTGAAATTAGACCTATTCACTACACTCTACCTATTATTGAGAGACTAAAGTTACCTGAACCTATAGTTGAGCCTGTAGAGGAAGTGGAGCCAGCTTTACAGCCGCCTCCCATACAGTTTCCTCAGCAGATTGATGTTGTTCAGGCACATCCTAGAAAATCATCTAGGGAGAGGAGGTCTGCAATTTCTTCTGACTATGAAGTTTATTTGGGTGAGAGTGATTTTGACATTGGTCACGTAGTTGACCCAATGACATTTACTGAAGCTGTTTCTGGACCTCAGTCTGATTTGTGGTGGGATGCAATGAGAGATGAAATTGAGTCTATAAGGCATAATAAAGTTTGGGAATTAGTTGAGTTACCAAAAGGCTGCAAACCCATTGGTTCTAAATGGGTATATAAGACTAAGAAAGACTCTAAAGGAAAGGTCGAGCGGTTTAAGGCCAGACTAGTTGCTAAGGGATTCACTAAAAGAGAAGGGATTGATTACCACGAAACCTTCTCTCCCGTTTCATCGAAAGACTCATTTAGAGTCATTATGGCACTAGTAGCTCATTATGATTTGGAGCTACACCAGATGGACGTTAAAACCGCATTCCTGAATGGCGACCTGGATGAAGAAGTCTATATGGTGCAGCCTGAGGGATTCAAGTCTGGTCGTTCTGACCAACTTGTGTGCAAGCTCAATAAATCCCTATATGGTTTAAAGCAAGCCTCAAGACAATGGTATCTGAAATTTGATGAGGTGGTTACTTCATTTGGTTTTGTTGAAAATAAAGTAGACCGCTGCATATATCTCAAGATCTGTGGGAGCAAATTCATCTTCTTAATTCTCTATGTAGATGATATTTTGCTTGCAAGCAGTGATTTGGGACTTCTGCATGAATCTAAGCAGTTTTTATCCAAACATTTTGATATGAAGGATCTTGGAGAAGCTTCTTTTGTTCTAGGTATTGAGATCATTAGGGATAGATCTCGTCATACATTAGGACTCTCTCAAAGGGCTTACATTGATCGAGCGTGTACTTGAGCGATTTAGCATGCTCGAATGTAAGGCTGGCGATGTGCCGGTGATTAAGGGTGACAAGTTAAGTCTGTCACAATGCCCCAGAAATGATATTGAGAGAGAGTCCATGAAGAATATACCATATGCCAGTGCAGTAGGTAGCTTAATGTATGCCCAGGTCTGCACCAGACCGGACATTGCCTTTGCAGTGGGTCTTCTAGGCAGATATCATTCGACCCAGGACCTGCTCATTGGGTGGCTGCCAAGAAGGTATTGAGGTATTTAAAGAGAACAAAGGATTTTAAATTGGTCTATTGTAGAGAACAAAACCTAGAATTGGTGGGCTATACGGACTCAGATTTTGCGGGTTGTGAGGATGACAGAAAGTCAACTTCAGGATACATTTTCAAATTAGCCGGTGGGGCTGTTTCATGGAAAAGCGTCAAGCAGACGCTAATTACTTCTTCCACTATGCATGCGGAGTTCGTTGCTCTTTTTGGCGCCGCTACTCACGCTGTTTGGCTCAAGAACTTCATCACTGAATTGATGGTCGTTGATACAGTTGCTAGACCCATTCAGTTATACTGTGATAATATTTCTGCTGTAATGTTCTCTATGAACAACAAAAGTATCACAGGGTCTAAGCACATGGAAATTAAGTTCTTGACCGTGAAAGAATTGGTTAAGAAAGGTGACATCATTGTGGAGCACATTGGGACAGATGATATGATAGTTGATCCACTTACCAAGGGACTTCGGCCTAATATATTTAAGAAGCATGCCAGCAGTATGGGCCTTGTGGAGTCCATTGATGTACTTGATTAGTGGGAGGCTATATTCATAGCTCTATTTAATATAATTTTTCATCTGTCATTTCATTTAGCACTTCAAATTTCATATATGCATTAATTTTTGTGAATGAATATAGTTTGAATTCAAACATAAATTTTATATTCACATGTGATATCATTCAGCTCTAATACTCACTCTATCATGTGACACGTCACAATTCATTAACAAGTCTTGAAACTAGTGTCAGTTTCAAGCATAAGGCTAGGGCATTCATTTAATTCATAAAGCCTTGATAGTATGTCTCATGACACATTAATAAAATCTTGAGGTATTCATTTAATAGAGATATACACACTCTTTTGAGTATTAAGAATTTCTCAAAGCATGGTTTAGTGCATTCAGTAGAGAAATTAATTGACCACTGAGTTAAACAATAATTTGTGATCACATTTCAGTATGTTGATTTTGACTCTTTATGATCACACTGTGTCCATGTCGATTGAATCTGGAAACTTTTGTGACCATGGAAGGTCCCGTGTCGCATAATGATGCGGTTGCCGCCATGATTCGGAGTGAAGGTTTCAGTTGGACCAGATTAACGCGTGGAGAGAACTCATGATGCGAGCTTCACTATGGTACCCTTAATTTAAGTGGAGTATTTTGATTTAAGACTGACTTAAATTACGATTGATATAGTCCAAGTGGGAGAATGTTAGTTTTCCTAATTATATGTGGACTAAATCACTCGTGTCGTCTCGATCAAACGTTGGCGTCAATCATAGTTTATTTAGATCTCCTGCGAGTTTGCGTCAAATTTTGGTTTGCGCGAATTGTCAAAACTCGTGATAGGTGGGCTAGACTAATTCGGACTTCATTACGCGAGCTTGGTCTTCCCTTGGCACGTTCGGATCGATCGGTTCTAATTTGTGCGTTCGATTCATTTTACGTACGCATGAATTTTAGATTAATAAAGAGTGGGGTGCTTTTAGTAATTTCCCTCCACTCTCTAAATCCCTCTCCTATTTAGGGATTAAGAGCCGGTTATTTTGGAGTGGTCCATTCGTGAACAAGTGCGAATAGTCGCTTGCGGTTACTGTTGCTTCTCCCAATCGCAAAAATACTTGTCTCTCTCTCTCTCTCGGCTCAGCGGATGATTCATCTTCCTCGATTCTGATAACTGGATTGATTCTCTTCCTTCATCAAGAGGCAAACTGGCGGAGAGAAAAAGAAAATATCATATTCTCTCTCTTCCATTCTGGTGATCGGCATAAAGCACAGAAGGTTGTGTGGTCACTGTTGTTTTTTCTTTCCATTTTGAAGATGGCCAAATTGGTGTAAGTTCTATTAAAGTGGTTTCATATTTGGAGTCTCTTTCCTGCTGAAATCAGAACAAGCCACAAGATCCATTTTCTTCTTCTATTAAAGTGGATATATCTAATTCTCTGCCCAAGAAGAACATAATCAGTAATCTCATTAATTACATAAGAGATCAATTCATTTTGGTTCTTTTGGAGGCGTATGTCCGATTCTTCACTAAGGGCGGCGAATTATATTCAGAAAAATACAAGCGCCCTTTTAAGAATGTCGGCCATTATGAGACATGAAGCCGAATCAAAGAACGATACACATTTTATATTTTTCTAACAAATTAAAGTATCAAAATAAAGTTATAAATATGTCAAAACATCCTATTGAAATATTGAAAGATGCTTAGTGTCAAAATCCCCTTCTCCCTGGACCCCTGACCTCACATAAGTAACTTCATCCATCTTTATGTTCAGACTTTGTTTTTTTTTCTTGACAACGGACCGGCGATCATAACCAATATGATCATGTCGAACATTTTCATGACTGGTGTTCTTTGTCCAAACTCATCAGAGCAAAAACACAGTGCCAAATGCGGGAGTAGAAAATTCACAAAACATATGAAGATTTTGGGTCCACTTAATTTGAAAGATGCGCTTTTAAAAACGCCGCTAAAAAAACAACGCTCTATCTTTATTTTGTTTGGGGATAATTAGGGTATGGTAGCGTTTATAATATATAGTAGCGGTTGTAAACGCGACCTTACAGTTCCTATGGTAGCGTTCTCCTAACCGCGACAAAATAACTGACACTATAGGTATGTTATTCTATAGTAGCGCTTATTTATCTATAGTTGCGGTTCTAAACGCTGCCATAAATTTCTTTTGGTAGCGTTTACTAAACCGCTACAAAAAAAGTGTTACCATAGGCATGATATGGTGTAGTGTAATCTTTGCGTACGATTTTATCGGTACGTCTCGATGAATCGAGTCCACCTAACAGAAAATTTCTAACAAAAACCATTTTAGATGTGAGTTCTTAGCAAAATTCTATTGGGTCACAAAACATATTGAAGGGAAATCAAACAAAAGTAAACGCTAAAACATGATAAATAATGAACAAATTGCATCAAAAACTTTGATTATTTTATCAATTAACATAACTTTTAGTGAACAAGTTGCAATGAAGAAGACAACTAAATGTAGAGAAAAAAGAATCAGTGACCAAGACGTCCCATCTCTAGAACTCTTAATAGCTTATGAAATTTGGGAACTAGAATTCAAATCGTGAATAATAGCCGCAAATTTCATTTACAATATATTCAAAAAAATGGCATTCTTTAATGATGGGTTCTTGTTGTGGGTTGTCTGCCAATGCAACTTGTCTAGTGTCCATACTGTTATTCGAGCTTCCTTATGGAGTACTGCTGCCACCTGCCTCATGAACATGATGCCGTGCTTAGTGATGATGTCCAATATAGCTGAGTAATGTAAGAGGTTGTCGAAGAAGCTGCCCCGCACGTGTGATATCCGCTCTTTCAATGATACAAAATTAATTATCTAGGAACGAATGTATAGCATACACTCGTCTTACAACACCATAACTCTCGTCTCCAACAGTCCACAACTCACAAGTCTCTCTAATCTCAATGCACAATCCATTTCTCTACCCTCTTATTTATTAATTTAGTATTTAATAACCTTCACATTATTTTACGCATGTGCAGAACTGACCCATAGAATTATATATATAAGTAATCAATTTTGACCATAACAAAGCATGTTTGTTAGCATGCTATTGTTGACTTGTACCACATAAATGTATCTAATATATATACGTAATATCGAAGAAATACTATAATAATAACAGCAATATATAATTTACTTTAAAAAAAATTAAAATTAATAAAAGATAGCACGTGATTAAATACAAATGCATGGTCATTCATTATTATTATTATTATTATTATTATTATTATATATATATACATATGTTAATATCTCCGGCAATAGCTCATTATCTATCGTTTTATCGCTTTTATCTTAAACATCTGCTTGCTTGCTGTCGCCAAATTATTTATTTAAAATTTAAATAAACCTAAATTGCTTCCAATTGGAAAGAAAAAAATGTTTGTGCGATGTTTTACGAGGACGTGAAGTACACATGGCGGTGAGGGTTTTTTAAAGAGAGCAGATTTTTATAGGCGAGAGAAAATAGCGAATAAATTAACAAATCTTATTAAAAATAAAAAAGAAAAGTTATTGCCTGCTAAAGCGAACCGCGTGATGAAATTTTATTTACAAAAAAGTAAATATATGTTCAATATATTTTAATTTCTATTTTATTTTAGAGAAATATATAGGTGTGCAACCATATGATCGATCTGGCATCCTATGACGGATCTGTTTTCGCGGAATACTGACAGTATTTTTAATTGAGAAATATGACAGCATTCGATCAATCACGGAGAACCAACGGCTTTGATGCGCGCGAGCACCATGATCTTAGGTGAGAGAAACACACCTTATTTTTATTCTTTTAGTGCCTTATTATAGGCAAATCATGTTTTGTTATTAGCAGCTCAAAAAAACTCGGGTTTTCTAATTAAAGACTTTATTTTGAAGAGGGCTATGCTTTATTAGCAAACAGACGGAAGCCACGCTCCCCACTCCAGAAGATACTCTATTCGTGATTTTAGGTTTCTTTCTGCCAGATTATTGCCAGACGAAGCTCTTCTTCCTGCTCCAGGTCGGCGCACTACATCTTCCGTAGGGGTATGAGTTCAGTTTTTTTATTTTTTGGTTCCATCTCTTTCTTCTCCTGTTAAAGTTGCCGATTTCTCTCCTACCGGTTCACGTCGAGGCTTAAGAACTCTCATTTTCTGGCTCCTAAATTGTCGAGAAACTGGAAGAAATCATCTAGATGTCAAACAAATCAAACAAATAAATTTTTTTGACCGAGTGAGTTGATAAGTTCCACAACAATTTGCAGAAAATATGGTAGATGTTTATAATGCGGCATCTGACGGACATTGCGGTTAACAAGTTATTGCGAAAGCTTTGAACATTACCGATTGATGGATTAAAGTTAGAAGTGATCTCTCTACTGAATTGTGTACAAAGGAACGTCTTTATGGACACATTTTGGGAGCCTTAAGATGTACTAAATTGATCGATTCACTACATCCTCTTATTGTTGGCACTGTTCGTTTGGATGGAATTGAAATTGGAAATTGGATTCGAGATCAATTCCAATTCTTTAGAATTGGTCTAATTCCAATTAAAGTGTTCACCTAATAAACTGAATTGAAGAATATTGTGAAATTAATCAATTTGGTTGTTCGTTTGTTAGATAAAATTCAATCTTAGAATTACGCGAGCTAGAGTAAAAAACGTGCACCCGGGCGAAAAAATCCTGTCCGGGCACACGGGCAGAAATGCGCGCGACCGAGCTAAAAGTGTGCGCCCGGGCGAAACAACGCATGCCCGGGCAAAAAATACGCGCCCAGGAGAAAAACACGTGCCCGAGAAGAAAACGCGTGCCCGGGCGGAATACCCGTGCTCGGGCGGAATATTCGTGCTCGGGTGGAATACGCGCGCCTGGGTGGAATACGCGCGCCCGGGAGAAATATGCGCGCCATGGCAAAAAATGAGGGCGATTGCGAAAAAATGCGTACCAGGGTGAAAACGCGTGCCTGGGTGAAAAAACGCTCCCTCGGGCGAAAAATGCGTGTCTAGGCGAAAAACAACAAGTTAAGGAGAAAATCACGCACGGTGACAAAATGTGCGCCCGGGCAAAAAATGTGCACCCGGGAGAAAAAAGCACACAAAGACGAAATACGCGTTCCCGAATATAATACACGCGCCCAGACGAAAAATGAGTGTTGTAGTGAAAAAAGCGCACCCGGGTGACAAAACCGCGCCCCGGGTGAAAAAAAAAACGCGCCCCGGGCGAAAAAACACGCCGCAGGCTTATGTTGCTCGCGGTGGTGACTAAGGAAATGTGGAGGCCATTTAGTGCGAGGCGCTTGGAGGGTTCAAAGCAGGGGAGGAGATGACCCATCGCTAGGCAAGGCAGCATCACGATGTGGAGTTTGTCGCTTGCCTCTCCCATAGTACCATTGTGGGCGCCGCCGCAGCTTACGACGGGGGCAGCAAATTAAGGATCTTAAAGCAGGCGAATGACGTTGATTAGCGAAATGATAAGGGAGATTATGCTTTAGTACTAGGCCTGTCGAGAACCCCCCCCCCCCCCCCCCAAGCTAAAAACCAACGTGCGTCGCCAGTATAAATTGAGGGATGTCTAATCACCTAGAGCGGGGGGGGGGGGGGGGTAAATATGTGTTTGATTATTTTTCAGATATTAAATGTTTAAGCAAATAAATCACAGAAAATCAACCACATCACAAATTGCATATGCATTTATAGTGGTTCCCCGATTTGGGTACACCCACTTTCCCCCTCCACCAATTTAGCAATGTACTAGCTAGACTTGACTAACTTCTCTAGAACTCAGATCAATCCGATCTTACAACTCAGAGTCCACGACTCATACAACTCAAGAATAACTTCATATTCCCTACATCAGATCCAATCTCTAAATCCTACAGCTCAGATTCAAGACTGAATCCTACCTCAAGAACTGTGCAAAGTCCCCTACCTCAAATCCTTAGCAAGGATCCTACAACTCAGATCTAAAAGATCCTACACTCAGATTTCCTTAGAAATCATACATGTGAATACGTAAAACAATATTCTTACAAACAAATCTTAGACTCGGAAAGTTTATTTTGTAAACGTGTTGTCTTCTTGAAGCCTGTAGCGGAAATGACCTCTTCACAGATCTTCTTGCAATAGATGTTGAATCTCAGAATAGTCAAGAAGATTGAATCTTTTCTTCAGAAGAATATATTGAATGACTTCAAAGTGTTTCTTCTTTCTTCTTTCGCTCTGAAAACGAAAATGAACATTGATGACGACGTGCTCTTCCTTCAGAATTTATTATGGAAATGAATGCCAATCTCAAGATTAGGGTTTGCTGAAATCAATCTCTATCTTTTTATAAGGAACTTTGATAACGGTATCTTCCTCGGACATCCTTTATGTCATCAACTTTCCATAAAGCTCAGCTTTCATTGGCTCAATCTGCGACGACAATAATGACGTGACGCCAAAATCACGCTTTAATTTGAATTCTGGCCTTTCCGCAATTCGGCTAGATGTCTAGTCGAATTTACTTGTTCTGGTCGAATTTGCATTATGTATAGCTTTAGTTCAATTCTTCCGCACGAATCATCTTGGTGACTTTGATGGTCTTCAAGACGATATTTCATAGTATAATCTTTTGTTGAATTGTCTGCTCGAATCATCTTGGTGACTTTGGTGTTCTTCAAGACGATATTTCACACGTCATTCTTCTAGTCGAATTGTCTACATGAATCGTCTTGATGTCTCTTTTACAAGACGATATTTCATTGCTTCAACCTTCTAGTTGAGTCTTCTACATGAATCGACTTGATATATCTTCTTAGTCTACTAGGCGATATTTTATTTCTTCAGCCTTCTAGTCGAATCGTCAACACGAATCGACTTGATATCTCTTCATAGTCTTCAAGACGATATTCCACTACTTGATCCTTCTAGACGAATTTTCTACACGAATTGACTAGATATATCTTTATAATCTTCAAGATGATATTTGAGCTCTTCTAGTTGAATCATCTTGATACTCATGAAATGTCGTCTTGGTTCCTCGACGACATTTCACGTGACCTCGACGATAAATGCTTTAGGCAATTTATTCCTTTATATAAGTGCTTCAAGTTATATGTAGTATACTTCTAAGACGATATGAAGGTATTGTTGGATCTGTAGGTTCCCTTAGAGGGGGGGGGGGGGGGGGGGGGTGAATAAGGGTTTTTCAATTTTTGAATAAAAAGCGTAAAATCAGTTATGTCACTACCACCGATGGTAAGTAGTTAACGCTTGGCGCTAGCACTCCAGAAATTTAGAACTTCTCAAAAAAAAATATGCCAAAGTGATTTTTCTTAAAAACTCTTGAACGAAATAAAATCTTAGAAAATCAGAGAAGATGAAAATTGATTTAATTTCAAAAGATAATTACAAGAATATAAATTTCAATAACGCTTGAAACTGAGGCGATAAAATAAAAAACACTTTTGATTCTTCACTGATCCTTCTCCCAAAAACCGGTTGGCAATAACCTATCTTCCCCAAGATATGTCATCTAGCCTCCCCTAGATCTACACCTAAACCAAATCACCACACACACCGCGGCGAATTCCCCCTAAGCCTCGCAAGGCTTAGTCGCCAACCCGTGCAACAAAATTCTCTACCATGTCAAAAGTAAAGAGAAGAAATACAAAGTAAAAACACTCCCTAATTGGAAGAGCTCTGAAGGAGATGAAGGATCATCATGAACATCATCGGAGTTGAAGCATGCGTCCTTCTTTAAGTATGGTCGTGTCGAAATCTCTTTCTCACTCGTGTTCTTCAATGATGAAGTTTGGAATGCTCTGGAATTCAGGGATGAAGGCTCTCACGAAAGGTTGGAGTTGTGTCTTAAATGATCCTCGCATGAAAGAGAGAGATCCATCCTTTTTATGGACTACGGAAACTACCGCCTGCAGTAGGACTATCGCGCCGCGCTAGCGTCGTGCCAGCTATCGTGATGCAACGTGTCCGCCTTCATGTAGATCATGCTAACCGCAATAGATCATTGACCTACCGAACTGCGGTAAGATCTAATGCGCCGTATTAACTTCCGTCACTTTACCGTCGAGAAACCATCTACCGTCAGTCTTTAGTTGTCATCCCATCTAACGCCAGCGGTAGGAGTTACCGCTCTGCGGTAGCTCTAAATTCCGAGCTCCAACATGTCTCCTCATTCAATCTATGTGAGTAACTGTACAATCTGCACATTATAAACACACAAAATGCAAGATCACACACAACACGGTATTTGTTATTCTCAAACCAAGAGATGCGGAACATGGACTCCAACAATCTCCCCCTTTTGATGATAACAAATACCTGTATGAGAAATTAGTGAGTTTAAGACTATTTGTTTTTATAGATAAGTGTGGTAATAAGATATGAATGAATAAACAAGTTAATAGCATGATAGATTTAATGTACTAATATATACTTTTCCTAGTCGAAGGCCTCCCTACATAATTGTTCTCTTATAATTTACTCCCCATAAATATCTATTTTACTAGATTTCTCAATATATTTTCCCCCTTTTGTTATTAACAAAAGTGGGCAGGGATGAGTGTATATCTATTAAGATTGATTGAGGATAACTTACTGGAAGGATACTCAAGATCGATCAAAGAATAAAGTATGCACCTCCTATATGATTACTCCCCCTACATAGATGCTTCCTATGAAATTTTTAATGTACTCCCCCTAAAAAAATAGATTTATGCAATTTATGCTCCCCTTTTGGTAGTACCAAAAGAGGGTGTAGGTGAGTGAATGCAATAAAAATTAATATATTTTATGTAGAGAAGAAAATAGGATGCAATATAAAGCTTGTTAAATACTACTTGTTGAGAAAAATATAAGCATGATGGAACACAAAGTAGTAAAAAATATAGCTGAATTAATAAAGTAAACATTCTTTTTTTAAGATACCACTTGTTTAAAAAATTGTCATGAATGAGCGCAAATAGTAATCACAGCGGAAGAATATAGTAAGCATTCTTCAAAATTAACATCATTTTAGAAGGTAAAAGCATATAAAAGATAATGAGTTTTAATTTTGAAAAGTAGATGTTTGAGTTAAAATTTCAAGAGATGCTATTCCATTGAGATTTTGAAATAAAATTGCACGCATGTTTTGAAAGTATCAAGAAAAGATACAAAACTACAATGTAATAAAATGTGCATTTCAAGTAAACATAAACATTGTAGCGTTCATGCTTTATTATCTAGTGCATTTACTGAAGTTTGTAGATAATAGTGTATAAGTGCTTTAGGATCCAATTCTCATAAGTATAAGTTTTATAAAAGATAATGATGTGTACAAAAAGTGTTTTGATAAAGTATACAAGTGAATTAACCAAAACACATGACATATATAATGAAGTAACACAACATTAAAATACACAAAAAAAATCATTACTTCCACAATATTTCAATGCACATGAATAAATAGTACAATAACCAAGGTGCTCTGCACACACAATGCTTATTAAGACTTATCAGGGTGCAAAGTAGTGCTTGAGGGATCACTTTTATACTTTTTAGCTTTATTTTCATTTTTTTATCTGGTGTATAAATTGTTTGCTACAAGTCACTTTATAATTCTTTGCCAAACTGCTCAACCTCACAATGCTCATTAAAACTTATCTGGAGGATGAGTAGTGCTTGGTGAAGTTTTCCTTGTCATTTATTATTTGTTTTTTAGTTTAGTGACTAAGGAATCTGAATTCACTTGTTTTGCTAACATAACATTTTAATGTGAAACCACATTTCTCTAAAGAATAAGTGCATGAAAGACAAAGAATTGTAATAACCAATTCAATATTGTGTAGGTAATCTATTTATGCATTTTAATTATTTATGTTATTACACTACATAATCATGCAAGTATAAGATTAAAAACACATGTAGATTATCAAAAGGTATAAGTGAGATAATCATTATCAAACATAATACATTACTCATACTTAGAGGCATGCTAAGCGTTCCTACACATGTTTTCTACAATCAATTTCATTTTACATAACAAGATGATTTTCAAGGCATGACAAATAAAAAACATTATTTGTGAGAAACTTGAAAATTAAATTAAACATTGTATTTATTCTTTAATTGATATAATTTATCATCCTTGACTTTAAGCAACGAATAATTAAGCATTTTTTTGTTTTAAAATTTGTAGAAACAAAATAAAAATAAATAAATAAGTATAATAAAAGACAAAAGCATATTTGTTGAAACCAATTTCTCGGTCTCTTGTGAAGCTCCTCAACAAGTTGAGGGGCAGCTAGCCCTTACTGATCCCTCGGAAAGAGCAGACTGGAGATTCGGAACTAGACCTAGACCTTAGTCGCAGCGAGGAGGTCCCACCACAAACTCGGAAGATCATTGAGCGCTTCCCCTCCCAAGCCAAAGCTGAGACTGGGCACCTTGGAGAGCTAGAGAGCTAAACCAAAGTAACCTAGGGAGGCAGAAGCTCAGAGTCTGAGTGTCACAACCCGCATTTTCTCAGGAATTAAGAAGATCAGAGGAAGAGAAAATACGCGTCATGATGCCGCGTCATGCAGGAGACAACTGCAGACGCTCAGGCGGGAACCTATTACTTGATAGTTGAAAACATGATTTCACGATAATCATTATTTGAAATCATTTATTAGGGTTTAGAGTCAGAACTGTGTCTCTCAGTTCGTGGATCAACTAGTCCACAGAGAAAATTATATATGTAACTGCAGCGGAAAACACTTGATTTAGTTCATTTAAGGTCCTATATGCACGTGAAGGCAGGACATAAAGTAGATGATATGCACTTATCTAGGCGTAGTATAAGTATAGAAAATATCTTTAGGTGACTTTAAAACTAAGGGTTTTAGTTAAAAATGATGAGATGAAGATGAATGAAAAAGCCATTTTATCACTATAATGCACCTAGTCATAAATCATTCCCAGAGAGTAAGGTATCAGATCTAAAAGCAGTGGCATAAACTGGTAAGTAAACTATAAAGTATCAAAGAGGCACAATGAGCGTCAACAAGCTGACACTAACCCATTGGCCCAAACTAGCATGTCTGAACACAAGGAAAAACAAACAACAACAACTACTACTACCTCGCAGCAGCGGGGTAAACAGCAGCTAAAAACTCCCGAAGACTTCGGGCTACTCCACCAACCGCTACGGCTCTGGACCTGAGGCATTCAATAAACAAGAACGCCTCAGCAAGGGAATTGCAAGTGGCAAGAAATAAGGAAAAGACAAGCAATAAAGGCATACGGGGTTCCAACCCAAGCCTGATTCACTGAAAAAGAAGCTCTGAAACAAGGAGCTAAGCAAAGCACCAAGTGCAACCAAATATCATAAGTAGGAGCAAGTATAAATTAATTATCTTGTAAATTTTTCATACATGAGACTGATCAGCTCAAATAAACGGGTGCGGTTTCTTACCTCCGCAACCCAAGCCCAAATCCAGGTGGGGGTACTTCTAGACCCAACCACCCAAACACGGCCCACAGGGACACAGGCAACGCCTGATCACGTCCATGAAATGGCCACCGTGCAAAGCTAAAAGCATATATTCATTTTAATTAAATCATTAAGACACGGGACGAAGCCCGAGAAACAATCAACAGGGATACCCTAAGAGATAGGGTCAAAGCAAGGCACACACCGATCAAGATGGATCACGAGTGAAACCAAAGATTTGCAAGATCACAGCAGGTTTAGAATTTTGATAGGAGGTAAACATGATCAAAGACGCAATGCAGTTATTAGCAACATCACCGCATACTGCTAACATCACAAATACTAAGAAGAAACACCCTAAGGATAGGGTCACCATGAGATAACTGCTGATCAAACGATTCATAAGGGGAAACTCGGAGTCATTGAACCAAAAAGGCAAAGGGGTTCAAGCTCGAGGGATTCACGATCAAGGACACCCAAGAGACTTGGGCAAAACTCCTTGTACCCTTGTAAGAGGCACAAGGCTTCAAGAAGGAGGAGAAGTAATCAGAGGCATAAATCATGACGAATCATAAGAGTAAACTCGAACGTTAACAGACCACAACGAGTAAAAGAATTCAAGCAAAAGGGATTCAAGATCAGGAGCACCGAAGGGATACTGGCAACATCCTTGTGCGCTTGAGAGGACACAAGATTTAAACATGAGAATCGCAACGAAATCACATGCGCTCCTGGCGGGGTTCCAAGGGGCCGCGCCCCTGGCGGGGTCTTAGGGGCAGAGCCCCTAACGGGGTCCAAGGGGCAGCGCCCCTGGCGGTGGGCAGCGCCCCTGGCAACCTCTCGAGACATGAAAGGGACCTCTCGAGATATGAAAGGGACCTCTCGAGATATGAAAGGGACCTCTCGAGATATGAAGGGTAATTCTCGAGACAAGAGAAATCTCTCGAGACATGAAAGGTGTCTCTCGAGACAAGAAAGGGCCAGAGACAGCTATGTCTCGAGACATCCCTTATGTCTCGAGACATCCAAAGCTGCAGAGACAGGCATGTCTCGAGACATCAGCTATGTCTCGAGACATCCCCAAAGACAGAGACAGTTATGTCTCGAGACATCAGCTATGTCTCGAGACATCCAAATCTGTCTCTCGAGCCACCGCAAGAACAAGGGGAAAAACTTGATATTAGGGTAAGATTGAGGAGGAGAAAAATCAAGGGAAGGTTCTAGATCATAAGTTACTACACCAAACACACAAACTCTTGCTAAACAGCATGACAAGAGCTCAAAACGAGCAAACCAACCGTCAAAAGAATCAAGAGAGAAAGAGGAAGAAACCACTTGCCTTAACCTTGCAAAACTCGTCTAACTCCGCTCCGAATGCCAAGGTAACTCCCGAGCACGAAGACCTGGAGCGCACTAAGACGAAGATCTCGCCGAGAGCTTTCCAAATCTTCAAACCAAACTCGATTCCGACCACTACAGCTCTAGAAATCGCCGGTTGAAGGCTCCACGAAACTCCGCTCTCGCCCTAACCTTCGGCGGCTGATTTTGATCGAGGAAGGAGATGAATGGAGAAGGGAAGGATTTTTAGGCTTATATATAAACCTAATTTATTATTTAAATAAATAATTAATCCTCCAAATTATTTAAAACTGCGAGGGCGACCAAAACACCTCAGATTTCTACGAAATTCGCACCCTAACTAAAACACGGCGCTACGAATCCAACGGCGAAGTCAGAATTCAATTCTGACAAGCCAAACTCCGGATAAAGCCTCCTGAAGCTAAAATCTTGATAATTACTCCAAACCTTCACTTTAACTCGAAACGACGCGAAATCTCGCACGCTCGATCTGAATCACGAGCTCCAACTAAGCTAAGGCTCGAAACACTACCAAAAGAGCTGACGTAACGCCCTTACGCCAAAATTACGTCACAACGGGTACGAAAAAAATAATTGACGAAAATCAGGGGCGTTACACTGAGATTGGAAATCCTCTCCCAAGGTGCCCTTCAAGGTCTATTTAAAGTTTTTTGTTCGTGGTCTGCTAATAACAGGGGTCCGCCTTTTGGTTTTACAAAACGCACCCCAATTTGGCCTGCTAACAGCCAAACTCCGCTTTTTGGAGGGGCTAACTGCAGACCACCAGAGGCAGAGGGGTAATTTCACCTCCTTAGCCTATGTGAAAGTGGCCAATGAGAACGCCACTCGTGAGAGCTCCCGCGAGTCTTGCTCGTGAAACTCCTCTTAGGCGAGCACTCTGCGAAGGCCCCGCTCGTCCTCCTTTTCGCGACAACTGCCGAGGCCAGGTCTCGCATTCCCTCTCGTGAGCTCCCCCCGGCCCGTACCCCCTAGCTCTTGCGACTCCTTGGGGGCGAGATGACCTCTTCCAGCCCAACCTACTAATCTTCGGGCCTTACCTCCTCAGGCGAACACGGGGTTGTACACAATCCCCGCTCTTTGCGAGATTACTCTAAGCTCGCAAAGAATCATCCAACCTTGGATGTTCGCCGACGACTGTTGATCTATCGGGAATCTTTTTTGTGGGTCCCACCCCACCGCTAAAAATACTGCCCAAGCCGGGGTGACTCGCGCCATTACTCTCTCTTATTCCACCTCCATACACTGTATCTGTCGGAGAATGCCTCTTTTCGAGGAACTCCAGGCTCGCCTGAGGGCGTCCAAGGTGGGCGTGCTCTCCACCATGGCCAATGCCGCCTCCTGGATATCTCGCCAGACCACTCCACCTACGCCTGCGATAAAAAAGGCGAAGCCGGTCCGCCTACCCCTAGGGGGGACGGGGCCGTACTGCTGGACTCCTCTCCTGACGATAGGCCTGCTAAAAAGGTAATGGACCATCCTTCTCGCTTAAATATTCATTTGGTTACTCTAAACCTCGCCTGACTGCAGGACCTGCCCCTGCCAATCAGGACGCGGGAAAAGACTTAACTAAGACTCGCCTCGATCCTCCGGAGAGGACTGATCTTGTTAACGGAAAAGTTGCTGGTAAGTGCCTCGCTCTCACATACCCAGATTAACTTCATGCGGGATGGTTCTCATTTTTCTTCTTACAGCCTCCCCCCGCGTGACTACTGGTCATCCAAGCTCGCGACCTCAGACGCCCCCCCCCCCCCCCCCGACACAACCCTTAACACTCCGGAATTCAATCTCCTGAGGGGGGAGGGTTCTGGTGGCTCGCGACCGGCCCCGACTACCCCTGTCGATGACGTGACGCGATGCGGTGGTCATGGATAGTCTGTCTCTCTCCCCTTCGCTACTCTCTTTCAGGTCCGGCCTACTACTTCTGGCCCGCCTACTGGTAATGATCTTGCTGCATCTGTCGAGACATTGCTCTCCCTGCTATTAAGGGAAAGTCTCGCTAACAATTTTAATGATGCTTAGATTTGTTCGCAGGTGATTCCGAGACTCTCCCCTCCGACTCTGACTTTGGGGAGGAAGAGATGTCACCCGTCCCCTTGCCGGAGTAGATGGATGATTTCCTGGGCAACCCGCGGGATCCCTAGGTCATGAAAATGCGAACCTCAAAATTGTTTTAGAAACAAGGACAAATGTTGCAGGATCTTCACCTCCAAGCGACGAGGGACAGGGAAATTGCTGAGGAGCGGCACGCCGCCTTGCTAGATGAGTGTGCGTAGCTCTGCGCCGAGATGCCGCAAGATATGGGTGAGACTGCCACCTCTCCAGGGACATATCTCGCGTGAGTGAATGACTATGCTCGCTTAATTCAACACGAGGCTCACGCCGTCAACGCATATCACTACCCTAGGATTCCACCGAGATCAGGAGTGCGAGGTCGTGGTAGGTGGAAGTGGATACATTATTAAACCTCACTCGCACTCTTCCTCAGCCCGGCAAGCCCTTCATTAATGCATAAGAACTTTACGTAGTCTCAATAAACAATCTCGCTATTCCTTTCTACATTATTAACTGTTTCTCGCCCGCTGTCGGGGCTCGCGCTTATTATTTATTTATGCGACGACTGTCTATTGTGGCTCGCTCTATTGTTATTTTTTATTCTCTCTTGCTGCCCTCGCATGGAAATTTTGCTTATACTTACTCTGTAAGTTGGTCTCGCTCTCTAACATATCTGAGGTTACTTTATGCTCTTGCCTACAACCAAGCACGGGGCTTTGCCTAACCACACCCCCCGTCGCTTCGACTTCTTTCCCGCGCTTTTTATTTCCTATAAATAGGTTCCGGCGCTGAATCCACCTACAACATTTGACTCCAGCCCTTCTTCTTCCTCTTCCTGTGAGATATCGTGTTCTCTCTCTCGCGCCTTCTTCTCTTTTTCTCGTAGGTTTCAACAATGGTTGGTGACACTAGCGAGGCGGAGGGTTGGCTGAAGTGCGCCTGGGCCTTCACCGACCATACCTTCTTCAACAGCAACCTGACCGAGGCAGAATACCTCGCTGCCGTCGCCGACTTCGTGCCGCCGGGGTTCTCTGCCCGCTGTCATAGCGAGGACGATGTGATCAACGTCCCTATGCAAGACGAACTCGCCATCCCTACCGCCCACTTTGGGGTCAGCCTGCGCCTGCCTCTGTGGTCGGAGGTTCGCCAGGTACTTACTGGTCTCGCTTACTTTCAAATCTTATCATAACTGACACTCTCGCTCGCTTCTTTAAAATCTCGTCATTTCGCTCTCCAGGTGCTCAAACACTTCAGCGTGATACTGGGTCAGCTGACCCCCAATGCCATGGCAGTCATTGTTGCGTTCGCGTGCTATATGCGAGAAGAACACATCGAGTTCAGCTTATTGGTCTTCTGGAAGCTGTTCTCCTTCAGGGCCTATAAGGATGGCACCGCCTACTTCGTGGGCTCGGGGATCAAGGTCGTCGAGACCGTCAACAAGAGCCACTACTGGGCGCAGAAGTTCCTCTTCGTCAAAGGGAACTTTAGGAACGTTCCCTTCTCGCCAATCCAACACGGCGAGAGCACCTACCGCCCCCCGCCTCTCGGCGGCCATGATGTCGCCCTGTTCCAGTTCTTCAACAAGAAGAACTTCGAGGTGGTCCATCTCCGCTGAAACCTCGACTCACTGCCACTGGTGCTCCCTGGGGAGGGTATGTATCTTGCTCGCTCGCTTATTTTTCTTAAGGCTTTTGCTGAAAACTTCTAATCATGAGATCAATGCAGGTGAGCGAGACATCCCCGTCCATCCTCCTTACGCGAGCAACCGGCAAGCCCCTGCGGGCCTTGATCTCGACCAAATGGGAGAGGATGCCTGCCGCGAGAATTCCCGCCCTACTGCCCCGCCTACCAGGAAGAGGGCTGAGTCTTTGGGCCGCCAGGATCCCTCCTCGCAGCCCCCGCAGAAGAAGAAGAAGAAGAAGAAGAAGAAGAAGAATCCCCCCTTCTGAGAAGGGAAAGGGGCATGCCGAGGCTTCCCCAAGCGAGATCCTACTGGTCGACCTCCCCGAGGAAAGGGAGTCCGTCGAGCCGGTCGAAAAGGACGCCGGATCTCTTCAGTGCCAGTGCCGCTATAACCACTGGAACTTTGGTCTCGGCCTAAGGCACAAGGACGAGGCCGACGAGTTCCTGCTCTACTGGAATCCCGAGGTCAACAAGGCCTCCATCTCCACCCTCCTCCCCTCTTGGGTGGAGCAGTCAACGGTCAACGGATAGGCGTTCTCGCTCTCTTTCGAACTTAATGGTCGTGAGGACGCCTCGGTCTTCAAGGCCGAGACCGCGAGGACCCTGGCGTATGAGAGTGCGCGAGCCCAGCTCCGCTCTGTGGAGCTCGCCCACATGACGGGCTGGTGCTGCCTTCAGTTGGAGTGCCATAACGAGGAGCTCGCCAACGCCTACAAAGACTCTGCTGCCGAGATCACGAGTCTAAAGGAGAGGTTGTGTAACACCCCAATCTGTAGAAGCAGATTTGGGCTGCTAATAGAAGTTTATCGAACTGCAGCCTGGCTGCGTTCGACGAACGGCAGCCTGGCTGCATTCGATGAAGGCAGCTTGGCTGTGTTCGACGAATGACAACCTTGCTGTGTTCGACAAAAGGCAGCCTGGCTGCGTTCGACGAAAGGCAGCCTGGCTGCGTTCGACGAAAGACAGCCTGACTGTGTTCGACGAAAGGCAGCCTGGCTGTGTTCGACGAAAGGCATCCCATTCGACGAATGCCTGTCAGTTCGTCGAACGCTGTCCAGTTCGGCGATATTTGCGATACAGACCCGTGATTTGAGATCGTGGCCGTCAAATCCAAAGGTTTTAGATCCAATGCTTGGGATTTATTCTGGGATTTTTTAGGTCTTGTCTAGAGGAGTGTTTATCCTCATTTTATTCTCTGTCTTATCTTTCTTCAAGCTTGAGAAAGAAGAAAGCCAGGGAGGAAGAAGAAGGCGTTTTCTGCCATTGACGGAGCTCCGAAGCTCCGAATCGCGAGCCGTTTTCAGATCTGGAAAGAGCAGCCCGTTGTGATTCTTTCTATTCGAGTGAAATCTCAGATCTATGGCGCTGAAGAAAGCTCCAAGGGTAACGATCCTTCCTCCCGGTCTTAGGACGTGTTTTTCTCCTCTCATTCCTTTTTCTATGCTTGCATGAGGAACCCCTTTCACCATATGGGTGCAGTGTTGGATTTCCTCTAGTTCTTCGGAACTCCGGGTCGATTGTGTCCATCCCCGGCATATTGCATGTAGAAATTTGGTATTCATGCGGATTTAGGTATTTTGTGTGAAGCCTATTCGTGGCCGTGAGCCCGGATCGGTGATACTTTGATTGCGACGTTGCATTTAGGTTAAGCCTAGAATGCGTGCCGGAGAATGTCTCCATGCGATTTTCTATCGTATTGCGGGACTTGAATTTTAGGTGCCTTTTGAGAGCCTAACGGAAGCCCCTTCCTTAGGTGGTTGAATGCAAACCTCCACCGCTAGATTTGAAGAGGAGTGGTCTTGTACCTCCTTCTTGGTTGTTATTTGCGAAGTCCAGGTCCGCGTGGAAGGATTGGAGGCGTAGCTTAATTTTGTGGGCACTTGATGTGCTAAACCCTTACGGGCCGAGGTGAAGCCGTACCCGCATCGTGCGATAGATTGCAACGGTTAGAGCACGGGCAAAGCTGAACCGAACCTTTTTCCATGCTGATCGGTAAGAGGTCGTTACTTCTTGTAAACCCGTGTGATCATGGGAGAGGCCGTAAAAGGTGTTTACCTAAATAGGCCTGAAGCTCTTATTCTCACCTAAGGTTACTAAACTTGTAAACCCGTGTGATCATGGGAGAGACCGTAAAAGGTGCTCGCGAAGGAGTACCTTGGATGCATGCCTTGTGAGCATGGAGCGTGTGGTCGTGAGTACCCACATTTGTGATGTTTTGAAATGATGTTATGTTAGCCTCATGCGGCTGCTTAGGCGGTTGTGGGGAACCTCCGGGTGAACCCAACCAACATCATGTGCATCCCTAGGTTCCTTTTTACTTGATGCTCAACCTAGAAGATTGATTGTGCTTGAAACCTCACCCTGTGTAGTGTAGTTGCACTTTCTTTATGATATTATATGCTGCATGTATGGCTTGCTTGCAGGTTAGCGGTGACACGCCCCTGAGCTGGCTAGATGGCCGGGGGGTGGGATCGTTATGCGGTTTGTGGTCAGCTTATAGCTGACCCTCGTTTACCTCTTATTGGATGTTGGTTGCAGGTGCAGGTGAGCCTAGCGGGAAATAGCGGGCGGTGGCCCTTTTGCTGTGTTGGCCCTCGAAGGTCAGCCTCTTTTCTGCTTTTCATGTATGGCCGGCCTGCGTGCCGATGTATGTTGTGAGTTTTAGTACATTTGGTAAATGTAAGGCCTTAAAGCCGTAACTCTATTGTTTCATTCCTGGGATAGTGGACAGTTCAAAAAGATGTTTAAATCAAATGCTTCCGCTTACGCTTTATATACTCTCGTGTAGTTGTTGTTCTATTCTGATTATCACCTTATAATGCCTAACTAGTGTGTATAGTATGGCGTGGGGTCCCGGCCGGACCTACAGTTATATTAATTGTACTGGCAGGGTGTTACAGGCTGCTCGCCTCTAACGAGCTTCTCCCCGACCATTCAGATGGAGTGGTAAGTCTTCGTCGCTTCCCTCCTTTCCTAACAACACTTCTCCGGCTTACCTACTCTCTTCTTTACAGGATGCCAAGACCACACGTGATCTTCGCGCTCGCATCTCCAGCCTGGAGAATGAGGTCGCCAGGTTGAAAACTTATAACCAGGAGCTGATCCGTGCAGCCGTCCCCCCATCTCCTCGCCGTTTGAGGAACAACCAGCGAGCCAGGGAGGAAGAATGCCGAGAAGCTTTTGTCACCGCGGCGCGCTATATTTTCCGGTCCATACAGGGAGCCGGCCTGCTGTCCGTCGAGGCGGCTGACCTGACGATCGAGGATGTGGTCCCGGAGATGATTACGCCAGCCCCGCCACCAGCGGACAGCGAGGATGAACGGTCTGCCGACAAATCTTAAATAGGACTTGTATTTTTATTTTGTATTTTTGGCTAGCGAGATCACCGCAACACCTGTAACTGACTGGTGATGAAATGGAAATCTTTGCTTACTTATTCATTGTGTTCTCGCTTTCTATATTTTGTTTTTATCGCGCTTATAACATTTTCTATCGCGTTCACTGTGCTCGCACCCGCCTACCACATAGCCGCACGACATCGGCACGGGACGTGTTTTCATAAATACCTTCTCGCCTTTTTCGCCTACTTTAGGATTGCAAGTTAGAGGGTCAAACTTTTTAGTCTCCATCTCGCGGGGAGTGGGCCTTCACCCTTTAGTTTTCTGCGAGCGAGACCCCTATACAGCCTCTCGCACCGTCTTCGGGGATTTGAGTGTACACCCCTCTTACGTTTAGGCCTACCTGTCTGGGATGGTCACTGCTCTTCCCCCCATATATTTTTCAAGGGCTCTGCCTCACGGGAGGCCTTCTGCCCCTAGCGCGCGAGGCGAGCTCTCTCTTCCCTTGCTGTGCGAGGTCATCCCTTCTCACCGAGCGAGATGACCCTTTTCTGGTAACCCTGCCAGCCTCTCCAGAGACCAACCTGACCCACTGTCTTTGAGAGCCCGGCAGCGGAATCGATTTGGGGCACTCCAGCACCAAAGAACTTGCCACTTGTTAGCCTCTCCAGAGATCAACCTGACCCACCGTATATGAGAGCCCGGCAACGGAATCGATCTGGGGCACTCCAGCACCAAAGAACTTGTTACTTTGCCAGCCTCTCCAGAGATCAACCTGACCCACCGCCTATGAGAGCCTGGCAGCAGAATCGATCTGGGGCACTCCAGCACCAAAGAACTTGTTACCTTACCAGCCTCTCCAGAGATCAACCTGACCCACCGTCTATGAGAGCCCGACAGCGGAATCGATCTGGAGCACTCCAGCACCAAAGAACTTGCTACCTTGCCAGCCTCTCCAGAGATAAACTTCACCCACCGTCTATGAGAGCCCGACAGCGGAATCGATCTGGGGCACTCCAGCACCAAAGAACTTGTCACTTGCCAGCCTCTCCAGAGATCAACCTGACCGACCATATATGAGAGCCCAGCAGCGGAATCGATCTGGGGCACTCCAGCACCAAAGAACTTGTTACCTTGCTGCCTCTCCAGAGATCAACCTGACCCACCGTCTATGAGAGTCCGGCAGCGGAATCGATTTAGGGCACTCCAGCACCAAAGAACTTGTCACTTGTCAGCCTCTCCAGAGATCAACCTAACCCACCGTCTATGAGAGCCCGCCAGCGGAATCGATCTGGGGCACTCCAGCACCAAAGAACTTGTTACCTTGCCAGCCACTCCAGAGATCAATCTGACCCACCGTCTTTGAGAGCCTGGCAGCGGAATCGATCTGGGGCACTCCAGCACCAAAGAACTTATTACTATGCGAGCCTCTCCAGAGATCAACCTGACCCACCGTCTATGAGAGCCCGACAGCAGAATCAATCTGGGGCACTCCAGCACCAAAGAACTTGTCACTTGCCAGCCTCTCCATAGATCAACCTGACCCACCGTCTATGAGACACCGACAGTGGAATCGATCCGGGGCACTCCAGCACCAAAGAACTTGTTACCTTGCCAACCTCTCCAGAGATCAACCTGACCCACCGTCTATGAGAGCCCGACAGCGGAATCGATCTGGGGCACTCCAGCACCAAAGAACTTGTTACCTTGCCAGCCTCTCCTGAGATCAACCTGACCCACCGTCTATGAGAGCCCGGCAGCAGAATCGATCTGGGGCACTCTAACACCAAAGAACTTGCTACCTTGCCAGCCTATCCAGAGATCAACCTGACCCACCATCTATGAGAGCCCGACAACAAAATCGATCTGGGGCATTCCAACACCAAAGAACTTGTCACTTGCCAGCCTCTCCAGAGATCAACCTGACCCACCGTCTATGAGAGCCTGACAGCGAAATCGATCTAGGGCATTCCAGCACCAAAGAACTTGTTACCTTGCCAGCCTCTCCAGAGATCAACCCGACCTTCCATCTATGAGAACCCGACAGCGAAATCAATCTGGGACACTCCAGCACCAAAGAACTTGTTACCTTGCTCAAAAACGACTTCAAAATCTATGTATGGAAAATGAAACATACAACAAGTCAGTTACAAAATTTTTAAGGATAGAATCTTTTCAAATCATCCCCGCTCCTGGCTCGGCCGAGAGGTACCCCTTCCACATCCTGGAGGTGGTACCCTCCATACTTGAGCACTTTGCTTACACTATAAGGCCCCTCCCAGTTGGGCTCAAGCTTACCTACAGCGGCCCCTCTTCCTGCCGCATCTACCTTCTTCAGGACCAAGTCCCCCCTTTCAAACTATTTTATTCTGATATGTTGATCAAAATACCTGGCCATCCGCCTCTTGACTTCCTCCTGCCGAACCGTAGCGAGGTCTCGGAGCTCTTCTACTAGGTCCAAGGACAGCCTTTATTCTACATCGTTTTCCGCTAGCCATTCTTCATCCCCTTCACCCGCGGCAACCACCCAGGGGGTTTTCACCTCGAACTCTATCGGGAGGATAACCTCGGACCCGTGAGAGAGTTTGAACGGAGTCTCCGTGGTAGCGGTATTTGTAGTAGTCCTCAAGGCCCAAAGGACCGAGGGTAGCTGTTCTACCTAGTTGCCCCTAAGATTCTCCACTTTCTTCTTGATTAGGTTGACGATTATCGTGTTCGCTGCCTCCACCTGACCATTACTCCTCGGGTGGTGGACTGACGCAAACTTGAGGTCTATGCCGAGTTGGGTGCAGAAACTGACAAACTCTTCACTGGCAAATTGTGGCCAATTGTCCATCACTATGGCCAGTGGGAGCCCGTGCCTGCAAATTATCTCACCCCACACAAAATTTCTTACCACTTGGGACGTTACCTTGTCCAGCGCCTTTACTTCTACCCACTTGGAGAAGTAATTGATCATCACGAATAGAAACTTCCCTTGGTCACTAGCTTGCGGGAAAGGGCCCACCAGGTCCAAACCCCATATAGCAAAGAGCCAGGGAGCTGTGATGGTTCGGAGTCTTTGAGCTAGCAAGAGCTGGAGGGGAGCGAACAACTGACACTTTGAACATTACCTCGCGAACTCCACTGCATCCTTGCTGAGGGTAGGCCAAAAATAGCCTTGCCTCAACACTTTACCTTCCAAGGTTCGGCTCCCGGAGTGACTACCCCCGAGTGGATGTCTTCAAGGACTCTCGGGACCTCCTCCTCTGATACACAACGGGCCAGGAGCCCCAAGAGTGTTTTCCTGTATAGTCCTCCTGCATGCAAAAATAATAAGCCGACTTATACCTGAAGCATCGTTTATCCACGTCCCCTTCAGGGAACTTCCCCGATGTCAGGAAGGCGACGAAGGGATCCATCCACGATGCTCGCTGATCTACCTCCACCAGTTCCCCTTCCGCGATGGAAGGTCGGAAGAGTTCCGATATTGTCCCCCAGCTCGAGGGCCAAACTTGGCTAGGAGGTCCGCCGGGGTGCTCTCCTCCCTTGGCACATGCTTGATGGAGAAAGTACGAAATTGCCCGATGACCCCCTTGACCTTCTTCAGGTAGCGTTGGAGGGTCGGCTCCTTCGCCTCGAATTCCCCTCTGCCTTGGCATGCCACCACCATAGAGTCCGTTGAGACCTCCACGTCCTGTGCTCCTAGCTCTCGGGCCATCCGCAGTCCCGCTATCACTGCCTCGTACTCGACCTGGTTGTTGGTAATTGGAAAATGGATACTTAAGGCTTGCTCGATCTTAGTCCCTTGGGGGCTTATCAGGATGATTCCTCCTCCATAGGAGTGTTTCCCTGATGCACCATCCACCAGCATCTTCCATGCCACCGGGGGAGGTGATTCATGCTCCGCCATTTCGGTTACATAGTCCTCCATGAAGTCTGCCACTGCTTGTGCCTTGATTGACATCCTAGGCACGAATGCGATGTCGAACTCACTCAGCTCCACGGACCATTTTGCTAGCCTCCCCGAGTGCTCCACCCCTTCCATGACTTTGCGAAGCGGGTGGTCGGTCACCACTTTGATTGAATGCGCTTAGAAATAAGGCCGGAGCTTCCGGGCCAATACCACCAATGCGAAGGCCAACTTTTCTAAAATGGGGTATAGGAGCTCTGCCTTCCTCAGCACTTGACTGACGTAGTAGATTGGAAACTGCCTTCTCCCTTCTTCCCAGACCAATACCGAACTTACCGCCTCGGATCCTACACCCAAGTATAGGGACAGATCCTCTCCTTGCCTTGGCCCCTGGAGTAGAGGAGTCTGAGTGAGTTGCTCTTTCAAAGCTTGAAAAGCTTCCTCACACTCTAAGGTCCATTCAAATTTTTTGTTTCCCCTTAGCACCTTGAAGAAAGGTGCACACTTCTCACCCACCTTAGAGAGGAACCTACTGAGCCCGACCAATTTTCCCATGAGGCTCTGAACCTCCTTCGAATTTCTTGGCGACCCCAACTCCATGATTGCTTTAACTTTATATGGGTTAGGCTCTACCCCTGCTGGGGTGAGCAAGTGACCTAAGAACTTTCCCCGACTAGCCCCGAAGACACACTTCAGGGGGTTGAGATTCATCTTATACTTCCGCAAGGTCCCAAAGGTCTCTTCTAGATCTTGGAGGTGGGACTCGAGGTCTTGGCTCTTTATCATGAGATCGTCGACGTAGACCTCCAGATTTCTTCCCTTCTGCCCTCGGAAGACCCTGTCCATCATTCGTTGGTATGCGGCCCCTGTATTCTTGAGCCCAAAGGGCATCATCTTATAACAATAACACCCATCCCTCGAGATGAAGGAGATGTCCTTGACATCGAGGGGGGGGGGGGTGCATGCGGATTTGATGATAACCTGAAAATGCATCTAAAAAAGACATTATAGAGAAACCGACAGCTGAATCAACCCGCGCGTCGATTCTAGGCAAGGGGTAGAAATCCTTGGGGCATGAGTTATTAAGTAGTGAGAAATCAACACACATGCGTCACTTACCTCCCCCTTTTTTACCATAACTATGTTGGAGACCCAGCCTGGGTACTGGATCTCCAATATAAAACCTGCTCGGAGGAGTTTGCCCACCTCCTCCCTGATGGGGCCTTCCAGCTTGTCGATGATGGCTCTTTTCTTTTGGCGGATGGGTCGAGAGCCGGGATCGAGGTTGAGACTATGGCATGCCACGTCCGCATCAATCCCGGGCATCTCCGCCGCGCGCCAAGCGAAGACGTCCACGTTCTTCTGCACGCAAGCTAGGATTTTCTTCTGCTCCTCCAGGACGAGCTCTCCACTGATTCGGACCTTCTCCACCACCCCAGCCCGGATGGTGACCTTGAGCTCCACGACCTCCTCCACAGCCTCCAGCCCAGATTGCTCTCCCCAATCGCCTTCCTTCCCCTCACTGCTAGCGAGAGCTTCGGCCTCCTCCTTCCTTCCTCCTTCTCCGATCGCTATCAGTTCTTCCGCCCTTCTTTCCTGGGCCTGACCCCCTTCCTCTTCCTTCTCCTCCCCTCCTTCCTCTATCTGCTCCTCTGCCTCTCCTACCTGGGCCTTTCCTTCTCCACTTCTTTCCTCCTCTGCCTCCTCTGCCTCCTCTCCACGACCCGCTGGCTCCCCCATCTCCCGATCCCATTCCTCTGCTTCGGCCATCCAGGAGATGGTGTTCATGGCCTTCACGTAGCACTACCTTGCTACCTTTGGGTCCCCTCTTACCCGAACCTGAACTCCACCTGAGTTGAACTTGAGACATTGGTGGAAGGTGGAAGGGACGCAGCGGAAAGCACTGATGAGCGGCCATCTGAAGATGACACTATAGCTGCTGGGGAGGCATCTACTATGACATAGCGGCAATTCTGAGACTGCCCCCCTCCCCAGGACAACATGGAGTCCCACTCCCCCTTCTACCTCCTTCCTCTCCCCGGAGAACCCGAACAACGGGCCATCTGAAGCCAACACCCTCCTGGTCTCTACCTTCATCTCATCGAACGCCTTCTTGAAGATGACGTTGATGGATTTTCCATTGTCCACGAGAATTTGGGACACAGTGAAGTTCTCAATGGCGGTCTGGATGACCAGCGCATAGCAGAAAGGGTCTTTGTGACCCGGCATGTCCATCTGAGAGAAAGTAGTTTTTTCTGCCGGGGGTGGGGCTGTGGATGTCGAAGCCACCCTCCGGCGGTAGATGGTATGGAGGCTTGCCTTGCGGGTTGACTCAACCCATACACCCCTGTGGATCATTCCGATCCCTCCTCGGGTCCCCAAATCGACCCTATCCTCGCACCTTTCCTCCTCATCCTCCCGAGGCAAGACCTCCCCAATCCTCACCTGCTGCTGCTGCCGCTGCGCTGGCACTCTGGCCCTCTTCGTATCCAAGAACTCCAGGCAAGTGGCTGTCACGTGGCCTTCCTCGTCATGGAAGTCACAGTATGGCAACGCCACCTTACCCCTCTTGACTTCCACCCCTTATTCCTCCTTTGGGCTGCTGCCCCTGCTCCACCCCTTGCTCTTCCTCCCCTTCTTCTTCCTATTGCCATCACTTGCTGAGGTGGGGGAGGCACCTGCCTTGGACCCTGCCTCCATCCCAACTGATGGGGTCTTCCCTGACCCCCATGGAAATTACCCCCACCCGGGGCATAACCTCTCCCTTGACCTTGCATTCCTCCACCCTGCTGCCTCCATCCCCCCTCTTGGACCCTGGGCTCTTCTTTTCTCCGCACCTCCTGCTGCCTGACCTCCGGCTCACTAAGCTTTGCTAGCCTCTTGGTGAGTTCCGGATTGGCCTCCTCCCCTTCGATTTCCTCCGCCACCCTCTCCATTAGCTCCTCGTAGGAGACGGGGGCCTTCCTCTTCAATCCCATCTTGAAGAAACTTCCCATCATCCCAACCGTGAAGGAAAGCTAGAGGGCAAACCCAGGCATCTCCTGTGTGAGCAATACCTCCTCCTAAAATCGATCCGCATAGTGAGCCAACGACTCCTAGGTTCCTGCTTGACCTTGAAGAGGGACTCAGCGTCCTTCTTCCTCTTCTTCGAAGTCAAGAATCGCAACAAGAAGCTTCGATGCAAGTCTTCAAATGCGTAGATCGACCTCGCAAGGAGTTGATGGAACCAGTCCCTGACCTTCTCTTTTTGGGCGACGGCGAAGAGCCGACACTTAAAGGCATCCGACATCGGCCTGATAGAAACCGAGTCCTCTAATGACTGCAGGTGTTGGACAGGGTCGTCCCTGCCGTGGTAGTAGACCCAGTCCCATTCTCTGAACCCTTCTGGGATGGGTGCCGAAAGCACTGATGAGTCCGGTTTATATAGTGATTTCCAGACTCATCTGGGTCATTTTTCTCTCCAATGCACGTCACTTACTACTCATAAATGCTTCTATTGATCTCATTTTATATTTCCACTCTTAGTGCACATTTATGCCCATTTTGGTGTGATTCCTTGTATTCCAGTGGTCCTGGATATTTTCATGCAGGTTCAAGGGTTGTGCGACACTCGGGATTGGTTCTGGGGGATTTTCAGCCGAAAAAGTCGCTGTTCGTGCGTTTTCCTTCACGCACGACCATGCGCATGACCACTGGTCGTGCGTTAATTCCCCTTATCAAACAGAGAAGTTCGCACGATCACTGACCTTCTTCACGCATGACCACTGGCCGTGCGCCACTGATCGTGCGCTATTTTGTAGTTCAGGACTATGCTACAGGTTCTTCACGCATGATCAGAGGCATTCCTTCGCGCACGACCACTGGTCGTGCGCCTGATCGTGCGCCCTGTTTTTCAATAAATACCTATGCGCGATTTTAGGTTGAGGACACTTCCGAACTCCGCCGCTGCGCCGTTTTCCGCCATTTTCGTAGGTTTCTGCCCCTTTTGGCCTCCTCCATCATCCTCAAGCTCCAAGGAGAGGGATCTAGCCCTACATCCACCAATATCCAAGGAGAAGGAAGCTTGGTTGTGCGGTCGGATCGTGACACGAAGAAGATGGGCCATTAGAATGTAGTGACAGCCTTCTCTACCCCGGACGCAGTTGAGGACCGAGCTTGGACGCGAATTAATAACCCGACGATTCTAACCATGAATCTTCGACAATGCTTCAGATTGGGTCGATTCCTTGCTTTATCCTCTTTGTTTTGATGGTTGTAAATGTTAGATTTCTTAATATTTGGATGATGTGCACTATGAACCATATTTTGTAATGTTTATTTCATTTTTATGAAATTATATTGTTCATCTGTGTGTATGAGGTGCGCCCCCATTCCATCTTCCACATCCGTCATCACCCTCCACTCCATTACACTAGCCTACTCTTCCATTCTGTAAGACTACTCTTCCATCCGCCAAGCTAAGCGGTGCTAACTGCCCGTGTAATCCACCTCGACCCCGCCGGTGCGAACCATTCCATCCGCAAGCCTACTCGTCCATCCGCCTAGTGAATCGTGGCATAGCGGCCCGTGTAATCCATTCGCCTAACGAAGCAGTGCGCTCAAGACCTGCACAGTTCGATTATGCACTTATCCACTCCATCCGCTTGCCTACACATCCATCCGCCCTTGCGAAGTAGTGCGCTCAGGGCCTACGTAGTTTTCCATCCCGCCTGGCGAAGCATTGCATAGCGGCATTGCATAGGGGTAGTTGTAGTTGTTTTCTTTTATTTCCACAAACCAAATCAACCACCCATCGTAACCCCGACCTAAAGGACTTCAATCTAAAGTCCTTCCTTAAAAGTAAACTCCACCTTACTGTGCTCCTTCGAGATCGATACTTGGGGATTCACTCCCACATTTTATATTACTTGAACGATCGGTACACTGCCGTTTCGTGTCGCAGTCTCGCTACCGCCTATAGCGGTGTGCTAGATTCGCGCATTAAGTTTTTGGCGTCGTTGCTGGGGAACACAGACGTGTGAGTTGTTGTAGAGGGAGACAAGAGATAGTAGTTCTTCTAGTGTTTATAGCCATTTTTTTATTCTATTTTATTTTTGTTTGCCTTTTAATTATATATTGTTTGTTATTATTTCTTTCTCTCCTATTTTAAAGTTTTAGGCAAGTTTGATCCAAGGAGTTTTATTAGTTTGTGTAAATTTCCTTGCAAAGAATTTCAGTTTCGTTATATCTACTTTAATTGTTGAAAATGTCGTCATGGGATATTTCTCCTAGCACTTACGACAAGATGGTTTATTATATAGACCAAATGAAGGAGTTAAATGCTAGGTAGTGTAGGAACTTTGTTTGCTTGTTGGTTCGAGGAGAGGGTCAGGAATTGAGGGACTGTCCTAGTCTTTTCAATCCTGACAGCGGCTCCTCCACTCATGACAACATTGTCCCTACCACTCATTCTTTACCCGTGGAGGCAATTGCCTACTCACCCCTTGAGCTTAATTCTCGCATCGGTTCTTCTCTCCCTGTTTATGGCTTCACTCCTAGTGATGATGATCACTCATCTGTTGGCCAACAAGGAGAGGATTTCGAACTTATGGATGCACCTGAGTGGGATGAGGAAAGTATTCTTTCCATCGGGGAGGCTTTAGCGGATCTTTTTGCGGAGGAACCAAATCTTTTTGTTCCTCTAGTTTCTTTGCAAGATTTTTCTACACACATTTTTTATGATCCTATCGAAGTAAAGGAGCGGGGTGATGCTTCTGACTCGGAGGGTGCTCCAAAGTGGGATGAGGATGTCGTTTTCCCCGACGGGGAGAATGAATACTTTGAACACGATGGTGCGCCTCAGTGGGATGAGGAGGATACTCTCTCTGATGAGGAGGTTTGCACTTCTTCATGGGACGAGGAGGTCCAAACCACCACTGAGTCCCTTGAGTTCTCTAGTTCCCCTTGCTATGATATTTACGATGATGATAGTGATCTATCCTTGGAACTTGCCGGGAGTGAAACCGGGATCACCCCCATGATTACTGATTATTTATGTCTTTCGTCTATTTTGTTTCCTGACCACCCTTCTTTGCTTGATCATGTGCAAGGGGATTCAGCAGTGGCAAATCTTTGGGAAGTTGAATCTGAAATGCTCTCCACTGCTGATCCACCTCTTTCTCCTCTTCCTGATATTTTTAATGCTTATTCTTTTCCTTCCCTGCAGGATTTTGAGTATGTTGACCCATTTTTGGGTAATGTTGAAAATCAATTCTGGCAGGGGAAACACAGTGCAGTGACGGTGTCTCCCTTGAAGGATTGGCTGCAGGGAGGCAAAAGATATTCATATCCTGAGCTAATGTCGGAAGAGAAGAAGTAGGCGAAAAAGAAAGAGATCTGGGGATGGAGGATAAATCCTTCTTTCTGCCCCTACGGCTGGGTCTTCGGACCCATTTCATTCATTTTTAGTTACTACTTTAAATCAACGTATAGTTGATTTCGTTGATGGTTGTGTAATAATAATAAGTAGACTTTATTATTATCGCGTTATGCTTAGACAATCGTATAAAACTGATTAATACAGGTATTAAGTCCATCTTAAGGACGGTAAACAAAAAGCGCTGCTAGGAGACAACCCAAATCTTTTTTATTTTATTGTACTAATATGCTAATAGTTTAGCATTTTATATTTTTGCGTGGAGTCTTTTTCCTGCAGGTGCGCGACAATTTTCTTGTTTGGCGGATATGGGAGTGGATTCTTTGTACTAACGCCAATCATCTGGTATGCTCATATCTGAGCATAGGTACCCTCTTCCTTAGCATTTCCTTATTCTCATTGTCATAATTCATGTGATTATCCAATTCAAGTTTGGGGGGGGGGGGGAGTGTACCGAGTGTTCACTACACATGTACACATTTTAGCACACCAGAAGTATATTTTTATTTATGTCATATTATAGCATACACCAGTTCACCCACACAAGCGCGCACTCACTTGTTTGTGTGCTTCCGTTCACGCTTATTTTGATTGGGATTTTGAAATAGAATTTTAGTTTAGGTATTGCAAGTCAGAGTGTTATGTTGACTCCAGTAGTGTTCTAGTCGCATATTCGTGCTTGCATAGAAATTTGAGTAAAAATTAGATTATCTCTATGCTTTTAATTTACAATTAGTGTTTTTGAGTAGTTTTTTATTTATTTTACTCATTTGGTGAATGTGACTGAAATTTGCGGTAGCACGGTGTTGTGTGTATGCGAGCGCTAGTTGTGCGTTGCTCGAGTCGGAAGGAAGGTTTATCTTTCTCGCGAACTTGCCCCAAGCGACTCTTGAAGCATGGGTGAGAGCGACTCACAAAGTTGAGCGTGATGTAGGCCATCTAGTTGGCTAGTTTGAGCTTTGATTTCCATGACCTACACGTACGCTTACCTTTGCAAGCCAATTTGTGCCTACCCCTCCTTTGTTTCAGCTCTTCTTTCAATTACCAAAACCTGAAGCTTATCCTATTATCGCAACCAAGTAGTGAGTTTACTGAAATTATATTTCTTGTTTGGGTGTGATGTATGAAATTATTGTGATGCGAAAAAAATTGTATTGTGTGCTGAATACATTCTTGAAAACCAATTGGGGGATAAATTAATTAAAAAATGAAGTTAGAAGCAATATCTGAAAAAAATGAAATGAAAAGAAATCCCCTTGGGCGCAATAGAAAAATTCAGTTGGTATTTGTTTGGAGTTGGATGTGCGCACGCCCAGTTTTCAAACTAAGTCTGGGGGTGTGCCACACTAGCATTGTTCTTGGGCTTGTTCAGGTGCAGCATTGTCTCTTAGCTCATTTGGGTTGCGTAGCCGTCATGTTTATCATTGTATATCATTCAGTAACCTAAGCCTCATTAAAACCCGAAAGCCCTACTGATTCATCTTTTGAGTTTGCTAGCACCGTGGAGAGAGTGTGACCGGGCAAGCTTATGTCTCACGACGTTGATGGATTTCAGCGGAGTTACCCCTGAATTGCGGTCTTTAGCAACACCCTCCTGAGTGGCTTGTCTACTTTCACACCGGGGCATGATTGCAAAATTCTTCATGATTCACCATCTGAGTAAACTTAAATCTTTATTTACGCATTTAAACTATTATAAATTAGTTAGTATAGTTAGAATCTTCTTTTACTGAATTTCTATTTGCATGAGTATGATACTTCGCATCCTACTTTTTCTTTGCAATTCTCTACGCTAACAACCATTTTCTTATCCCGCCGGATTTGTTTGCTCGGGACGCACAAACAGGTAAGTCTGGGGGTATGATGAGTCCAATTTATATAGTGATTTCCGGACTCATCTGGGTCGTTTTTCTCGCCAATGCACTTCACTTACTACTCATAAATGCTTCTATTGATCACATTTTGTATTTCTACTCTTAGTGCATATTTATGCCCATTTTGGTGTGATTCCTTGTATTCCAGTGGTCCTGGATATTTTCATGCAGGTTCAGGGATTGTGCGACACTCGGGATTGGTCCTGGGGGATTTTCGGCCGAAAAAGCCACTGGTCGTGCATTTTCCTTCGCGCATGACCAGGCGCATGACCAATGGTCGTGCGTTAATTCCCCTTATCAAACAGAGAAGTTCATACGATCACTGACCTTCTTCGCGCATGACCACTGGTCGTGCGCCACTGACCGTGCGCTATTTTGCAGTTCAGGACTATGCTACAGGTTCTTCGCGCACGATCAGAGGCATTCCTTCGCGCACGACCACTAGTGGTCGTGCGCCTGATCGTGCGCCTTATTTTTCTATAAATACCTATGCGCGATTTTAGGTTGAGGACACTTCCGAACTCCGCCCGCTCCGCCATTTTCGCAAGTTTCCGCCCCTTTTGGCCTCCTCCATCATCCTCAAGCTCCAAGGAGATGGATCTAGCCCTACATCCACCAATATACAAGGAGAAGGAAGCTTGGTCGTGCGGCCGGATCGTGACACGAAGAAGACGGGCCATTAGAAGGTAGTGACAACCTTCTCTACCCCGGACGCAGTTGAGTACTGAGCTTGGACGCGGATTGACAACCCGACGATTCCAACCGTGAATCTTCGACAAGGCTTCGGATTGGGTCGATTCCTTTCTTTCTCCTCTTTGTTTTGATGGTTGTAAACGTTAGATTTCTTAATATTTGGATGATGTGCACTATGAACCATATTTTGTGATGTTTATTTCATTTTTATGAAATTATATTGTTCATCTGTGTGTATGAGGTGCACCCCCATTCCATCTTCCACATCCGTCATCACCCTCCACTCCATTATGCTAGCCTACTCTTCCATTCCATAAGACTACTCTTCCATCTGCCAAGCTAAGCGGTGCTAACGGCCCGTTTAATCCACCTCGACCCCGCCGGTGCGAACCATGCCAATCGCAAGCCTACTCATCCATCCGCCTAGTGAAGCGTAGCATAGCGGCCCGTGTAATCCATTCGCCTAACAAAGCAGTGCGCTCAAGGCCTACACAGTTCGATTCCGCACTTATCCACTCCATCAGCTTGCCTGCTCGTCTATCCGCCCTTGCGAAGTAGTGCGCTCAAGGCCTACATAGTTTTCCATCTCGCCTGGCGAAGCATTGCATAGCGGCATTGCATAGGAGTAGTTGTAGTTGTTTTCTTTTATTTACACAAACCAAATCAACCACCCATCGTAACCCCGACCTAAAGGACTTCAATCTCAATTCCTTCCTTAAAAGTAAACTCCACCTTACTGTGTTCCTTCGAGATCGATACTTGGGGATTCACTCCCACATTTTATATTACTTGAACGATCGGTACACTGCCGTTTCGTGCTGCAGTCTCTCTACCGCCTATAGCGGTGTGCTAGATTCGCGTGTCAAGCACCAACTCGCAAAAGGGGCTCCCCCCACCTGCCACCTTTTCATGCTCCACTCGCCCCCCGAGCTCCCTCGCCAGACTTGAGCTCGCAGGAAACACGCTCGTGAGAGCCATACTCGTCGGAACCACTATTACGGGCATCGCGGCCGCTGGAACCGCGCTCGCCTTCACCGCACTCGCCTGCACCGTGCTCGCCGACACCAAGCTCACCGGTACCGCGGTCGACAGAACCTCGTTCAACGGGCTGGCAAAAAGCACTCGCCCCTCCAGGTCTTGCACTGACCCCCCGACCACTTCCTTTCCAGTCCTTCCTCCCATGGCATTCTCGCCAGCCGCTACTGGAGGAGGGAACACCTGAGCCATCGGGGTCGCAAACTCACTTCGCAATGCTGCGACGGCAAACCCGAGGGTGTCGAGGACTTCCCTCCTAAAATCCGAGAACATCCTCGGCGTCACCACCGGGGGTGACCCGCAAAACTCCTCGCCCTACCCTTCATCTCCTGCCATGTCCCTTCCTTGGAACTTTCTTGGACCAACCACACTCCACGCTCACTGCACCAAAATGTTGAAACCAATTTCTCGGTTTCTTGTGAAGCTCGGGCCCTCAACAAGTTTAGGGGAAGCTAGCCCTTACTGATCTGTCGGAAAGAGCAGACTGGAGATTCGGAACTAGACCTAGACCTTAGTCGCAGCGAGGAGGTCCCACCACAAACCCGGAAGATCGTTGAGCGCTTCCCCTCCCAAGCCAAAGCTGAGACTGGGCACCTTGGAGAGCTAGAGAGCTAAACCAAAGTAACATAGGGAGGAAGAAGCTCAGAATCTGAGATTGGAAATCCTCTCCCAAGGTGCCCTTCAAGGTCTATTTATAGTTTTTTGTTCGTGGTCTGCTAATAGAGGGGGTCCGCCTTTTGGTTTTACTAAACGCACCCCAATTTGGCCTGCTAACAGCCAAACTCTGCTGTTTGGATGGGCTAACTGCAGACCACCAGGGGCAGAGGGGTAATTTCACCTCCTTAGCCTATGGGCAAGTGGCCTATGAGAACGCCACTCGCGAGAGCTCCCGCGAGTCTTGCTCGTGAAACCCCTCTTAGGCGAGCACTTCTGTGAATGCTTAGGGGAGCACTCTGCGAAGGCCCCGCTCGTCCTCCTTCTTGTGACAACTACCGAGGCCAGGTCTCGCATTCCCTCCTGCGAGCTCCCCTCGGCCCGTACCCCCTAGCTCTCGCGACTCCTTGGGGGTGAGATGACCTCTTCCAGCCCAACTTACTAATCTTCGGGCCTTACCTCCTCAGGCGAACACGGGGTTGTACAATATCTTTGTATTTTTGGAATTGTCTTAAGTTTTGAAGTTTTATTTTTTATTTTGATTTTTAAGGTCACTATCAAAACAAAAATACATGAAACTTTCTGAAACCAGTGTAAATACAGTACAGTAATTTTTCAGAATGGTAACAATCAGTGAGGGATCAAATATATCAAGAATCTTGCTAATGCCAGCGGTAATTACTACCGCCGGGAGATAGCAACAGAACTTTGATTTTCATGTAAAACTCATATTTTTTGAGATTTTTCGCTTAAATACACTTTGTCATTATGTGGGTTATAGGATACAACAAGGAAAAAAAATAAGAGTGAAAGTGCGGATTATACATTTTAAGCCAGAATATTTAACACTCCCAATTCTATTCTAAGCGTATTGAATCTAACATCGGGGAGACGTTTGGTAAACATATCCGCAAGTTGATCTTTAGTTCTGATAAAATTAATTCTTACATGTTCCTTTTTAATATAATCCCTAATGAAATGATGTCGAACATCTATATGTTTAGATCTAGAGTGATGTACATAATTGTTTGTAAGATCAATAGCCCACTTATTGTCACATTTTAATTCAATGTTATTTATATGAAATACAAAGTCTTCTAAAGTTTGAGTCATCCATAAATCTTGTGCACAACAACTACCTAGTGCGATATATTTGGCCTCGGTGGTGGAGAGGGCAACAAAATTCTGTTTCCTACTCAACCAAGATACAAGTGAAGGGCCTATGAAATGATACGTGCCACTAGTGCTCTTACGATCTAATGAACATCCCGCATAGTCCAAATCAGACTAACCATGTAAAATAATGGAATCATTATGAGGATACCATAATCCTAATCTAGATGTGACGAGTAGATATCTAAAAATACGTTTAACCACTTTTAAATGTGATTCTTTGGGGTTAGCTTGAAATCTAGCACATAAACAAACAGAAAACATAATATCGGGTATAGAAGCACTTAAATATAGTAATGATCATATCATTCCTCTAAATAATGTTTGATCAATTGAAATATCAGCTTCATCTTTTCCTAACTTTAGTGATGCACTCATTGGAGTATTAGCTTGCTTTAGGTTTTCAAATCCAAATATTTTAAGTATATCATGAATATATTTAGATTGACAAATAAAAATACCATCCTGTCTTTGTGAGATTTGAAATCCTAGAAAATATGTGAGTTCTCCTACCAAGCTCATTTCAAATTCATTTTTCATAACTAAAACTACTTCATTACACAACTCTTCATTAGTGGCTCCAAAAATAATATCATCTACATAAATTTGCAATATAATCAAATCATTATTAACTTGCTTCAACAAAAATGATGTTAATATTTCATACCAAACACGTGGTGCTTGTTTCAAACCATAAAGCGTTTTTTCTAACGTATATACATGATTAGGAAATTTTTCATTAATAAAACCAGGGGGTTGTTAAACATATACTTCTTCTTTTATAATCCCGTTTAAAAATGCACTTTTAACATCCATTTGAAATAATTTAAACCTTTTAAAACTCATAAATGCATGAAAAATTCTAATTGATTCTAGGTGAGCAACATGTGCAAATGTTTCATTAAAATCTACCCCTTCGATTTGAGAATATCCTTGTGCTACTAGTCTAGCTTTATTCCTAGTGATTCTAGAGTCACCATCTAACTTATTTTTAAATATCCATTTAACACCTATAACCAGATGATTAGATGGCCTCTCGACAAGATTCAAAATTAGCTTGGTACTAGAGTGACCAAGATGCCTATGCCAAAGTTCTAATTCTTCATTTTTAGAAATAAGGCATTTTAAAGAAGATTTCAAAAGATCATTAAAGGAAATCATATAAATATTATGCATCATAGGTGTAGTGAGTACGACTTCATTTGTTTTATAATTTAGCATTTTGCAAAGATTTGTAGAAGATTCAAATAATACATTAAAACCTTTACCACATAATTGACTAATTGAAATTAAATTATGCTTCAAACCTTCTACAAACAAAACATTAGAAATTGCAAGGGTTTAGGAACTTTGCTTTGTTGCCTGTCATGTGCTTGGAGCATCCCAAGTCCAAATAACACACGTCTTCTTTATCCTTAGCCTCCCAACATACCTAAAAAGGATATGAGAGTAAAGATCCAGATACTCAAGAGGTTCCTCTCATAGAATAGGTGGAAACCTTAGGCACCCAGATATGTTTTAAAGCACTACGACCCTTCTTTCTACGTGAGTCCGAGGTGTGACCAAATATATGACATTTGGCAAACGAAATAAAGGGGGTTGAGACCCTTTTTGGAGTTCTGTATAAACTCTTGCTGGAAGATGAGGTTACATCTAAATTTTAAAATGTTTTTTTTGTTATAAGAAATATGATTTCTAGATTTACTGCTACCACCGGCGGTAAGAGTTACCGCTGGGCTATAGCTCCCAGTAACATAACCAAGCCCATATTTTGCACTACCATGACATTGGTTGGCCAAGATCATGTCAAGAGACCTTTGGCCAACACCAAATTTTTTAATGGCCATGTTTAAATCATGAATTCGGGCTTTAAGAGTGGTGTTTTCCGTTACTAAAATAATGCACCGATTCACAAAAGATTTCTTTTCTTCTTCTATTTGAGAAGATAGGTTTTTAAAGTTCTTTCTAAGTTCGCTTTTTCCTTAGTATGTGATTCGATAGTGGAGTGAGACTTAGAAAGAGCTTTTTCAAGATCTTTCATTCTTACCAAGGAGTGATTGCACTCTTGACAAAATACCTTTTATTTCCCCAATAGTTGAGCTTCTTTAGATAATTTTTTGTTTTCCTTTAATAAAAGTTTATTTTGAGTTTTTAGAAGATTAATATCTTTTAAACTTTTATCAAAATACTTGCAAGTTTGTAAATACTCAGAATATAAATCCTCAAAAGTAGGAGGAGGTACCTCAGTGTCACTTTGGACACTGCATTCATCATCAAATAGTGTATTGATCCTTGTCATGAGGCACATGTTGGCCTCTTCTTCACTATTAGAGGATGATCCGCTCGATTACTCGGAGGAAGAGTCATCCAAAGTAGTCGCCTTTAGTACCTTCTTTTTCTCCTTGCCTTTGGGCCTCTTTTCTTTTAGCTCTTTCAGATATTTTGGGCACTGGCGCCGAATGTGTTCGGTCCTTCTGCAATGGTAGCACTCCGGTGGTGTCCGCTTATCATCGTCATCATCGCTACCTTTTCCTTTCTTCGATGAGGGTCCCTTGTTGATGAAATATTTCCAGAAGGTGTTTCTCCTTTCTTGATTCTTCATGAATCTCTTAAACTTCTTAACAAACAGGATCTCCTCGTCCTCTTCATCACCATCTTCTCGATTTGCCTCCTTTGTTTCACTGCCAAAGCCTTCTTCTTTGGCTCCATGTTGTACTCTTGTTGTTCAATTTTTAGTTCAACCTCATGGGTTTTGAGATTTCCAATGAGGCTCTCGATTTGAAGCTTCTTTAGATCGTGTGACTTCGAGATGGACGTCACCTTTGGATTGAACTTTGGAGGGAGAGACCTAAGAATTATTCTTACCAAGTCGCCGTTGGAGAATATCTTTCCAAGCACTTTTGAGTCGTTGACGATCTTGGTGAAACTTGTGTACATTGAATCTATGTCTTCTTCTGCCTCCATCCAGAATTTCTCATATTCAGATTCTAGTTGGAAGATCTTTGAATCCTTGACCTGCGAAGTACCTTCAAGAGTAATTTCTAATAAATTCCATATATCATAAGCAGTTTCGCAAGCACAAGTTCTATTAAATCCCGTTCTATCCAAAGCACAAAATAAAGCATTCATAGCTTTAGCATTATTCTTGCATCTCAACGTATCATTATCATCCCATTTGTCTTTAGTTTCTCCATAGTAACTTCTCCACCAACAAATGTTGGTGGAGAGTAGCATTCTTCTACCATACCCCAAATGTCATAATCTAAGGCTATCAAAAACAACGCATTCTTGTTTTCCAATCATTGTAATCGGTACCGGTAAATAGAGGAGGTCTACTAATCCCTTGACCCTCATAAAAAGCATGATCATGATGCGTCATTATTCACAGTTGTGAAACCATTTTTGAAATAACCTAGGTCTGATACCAAGTGTTGGATCTGTAGGCACCCTTAGAGGGGGGGGGGTGAATAAGGGCTTTTCGATTTTTGAATAAAAAGCATAAAATCAGTTATGTCACTACCGCCAGCAGTAAGTAGTTAATGTCGGGCGCTAGCGCTCCAAAAATTTAAAACTTCTCAAAAAATGTGCCAAAGTAATTTTTCTTAAAAACTCTTGAACGAAATAAAATCTTAGAAAATCAGAGAAAATGAAAATTGATTTTATTTCAAAAGATAATTACAAGAATATTAATTTCAATATCGCTTGAAATTGAGGCGATAAAATAAAAAACACTTTTTAATTCTTCACCAATCATTCTCCCAAGTACCGGTTGGCAATAACCAATCTCCCCCAATATATGGCCTCTAGCCTTCCCTCTAGATCTACACCTAGACCTAGTCGCCACACACACCGTGGCAAATTCCCCCTATGCCTCGCAAGGCCTAGTCACCAACCCCTACGGTGAATTCTCTATCGTGTCAATAGTAAAGAGAAGAAATACAGAGTAAAAACACTACCTTATTAGAAGAGCTCTGAAGGAGATGAAGGATCGCCATGAACATCATCGGAGTTGAAGCGTGCGTCCTTCTTCAAGTATGACCATGTTGAAATCTCCTTCTCACTCTTGTTCTTCAATAATGAAGTTTGGAATGCTCTGGAACTCAGGGATGAAGGCTCTCATGAAAGGTTGGAGTTGTGGCATAAATGATCATCACGTGAAAGAGAGAGATCCATCCTTTTTATAGACTACGGAAACTACCGCATCGTGTTAGCGTCGTGCCTGCTATCACGCTGCAACGTGTCCACCTTCGTGGAGATCATACTAACTGCAATGGATCATAGACCTACCACACCGTGGTAAGATCTAATGCGCCATGTTAGTTTCTGTCACTTTACCATTGAGAAAACATCTGCCGTCGGTCTTCAGTTATCATCCCATCTACCGCTAGCAGTAGGAGTTACCACTCCGCGGTAACTCTAAACTCAGAGCTCCAGCATGTCTCCTCATTCAATCTATGTGAGTACCTGTACAATCTGCACAAAATGAACACACCAAATGCAAGATCAAATACAACATGGTATTTGTTATTCTCAAACCAAGAGATGCGGAACATAGACTCCAACAGGTATATGAACCTTGTCAAGATGATATCATCTTGGAAAGTATGTTACCAAAATGACATTTAGAGATATACCTTCTTCTTCTATACAAGATGATATGAGTGTTGCTATGAGTTTACAAAATGATATCGTATTGGAGCTTAAGGTCTTCAAGACGATATCAAGACCCTGCCTTGATGATATTTAAGCTTACCAAGACGATATTTGCCTTAGAGAAATTTTGATCTTCTCAACTAAAACCCTTTGCTTCAATTCACTTAACAGACTTTTATACTTGATAATTATGAGTTAGTGATAAGTCTAATATACTCTAGATCATAGGTCGACATGGTGTTATGCACAATGATGGATTACATTGGAAATATTATGTCGGATGACACTAAGTCCAGCCTTATGTTAGACTTGCACTGTCTATTACCTAAAAGCAATAATCTAGAACAAATATGTCAAATATAAAGTGTATTTATCTTTGACTTGAGTGTTGGAACATGCTTTCCACATCTCTTGGTTTGAGAATAACCAATTCCATTGTATTTGATCATACTTGCCATGTGTTTATAGTGTGCATGAACTTCAGCTCTCAAGACCCTATGAGTACAAAAAAGAAAGACGATGATCCGCTATCATTAAGACGCTCTATTTCTTATCGCGGCACGCTATCGCTACCGCTGGCAGTAACATCTGCATAAATGGAAACAACGTCGAGAAGGAAACATCGTCGAGAAAGAAATATTGACGGGAATCATATATATCAAGTTCTACTACGACGCGTTAACTCTATCGTCGGGCGATACCTTTAGAAAACTCCAATTAATAACGATTTGATTGCTAAACCACAAGGAGCATCCAATATAATTATGAAGGCAAGAATATATCATATTTTCATGGGGAATAATTTGTTTCCAAAGATAAAAGCCAAATCCACAAAATTGAAGAGAAGATATGGAAATAAATTGAAGACTGCGCGCCACCGCTTCGCTATAGTAGCTACCGCCGGGTGGTAACTTCCTGCCTAGCAACCTCTATTTAAAATAGCCCGAAAATGAGTTTCCCTGGATGGCTTTGGATGAAATTTTTTTCAAGGGCTGAAAGCCCTAGCCGTCTAGAGAAAAGTGAGGAGTGATTCCCACTCATCTTAAAAGAGAGTCCTTCAGAGGAGATCAAAAAGAAATTCATGTGCAAGGATTGAAAGCTATCAAAATGGCGATCAAGAAGCTTTATCTCAACATACACATGGAGTGTTCTCGCTGCAACAAATTCTAATCAATTGGAGACATCCAAGGATCTAAAGAACATCGAAGAGGAAGACTCTCAAGCTACAAAATCAAACCTTTGCAAGCGAAATGACTTTTGCATCAAGGGTTCAATTTAGAGGGGAGTTTTTCTTTTATCTTATTATTTGTAACTATTATCTATCGTTAGTAGAGAATTCGCCATATGGTTGGCGACTAGGGCCTTGCGAGGACTAGGGAGAATTTGTCGTTCGGTTGGCGACTAGGGCCTTGTGAGGACTATGGGGAATTCATCGCGTGGGTGTGGCGACTAGGTCTAGGGTTAGATCTAGGGAGCGGCTCGAGGCCTCATCTGGGGAGAGATAGGCTAGAGCCAACCGGTCCTTGGGAGAAGGGTCAGTATAGAAAACGAAAAGCATTTTTCTATTCGCCTTGATTTCAAGCGTCATTGAAATCAAACATTTTTGTATCTAATCTCTAAAGAAATAAAATCATTTTTCTCTTTGTCTAATTATATAGATTTTATTTCCATGCACCAAAATGTTTTGAATAGCATTCTTTAAGAGCTTTAACACAAAATATATTGGAAGGTTCGTTTTTCATAAGAAAGAAACTCTTGGATTCAATTTCTGTTTTTAGCGCCGAGTGGTAGTTTCTACCGTCGGCGATAGCGAAGAAAGATTGATATCCTATCTCTTTTAAAAGCAATCTTCAATATAATCTTTTTATAGGTATTAAAATATATTCTTCTATAAAATATTCTGAAACTTCATTTATTAACAACCGTAGTTCTATTAAATATTAAATTTCATAAAACCTTTATTCACCCCCCTCTAAGGGCCCCTATAGATCCAACATTGAGGACTTCTTCAAATTAGGAACATTGTAGGTAAAGTCTCCTACACTCTCCCCCTATTTGAAAAAGTCAGAACCTCATTCAAAGATACACTACACATTGAGATATTAAAGTTATAACACAAAGATTAGAAGCAACATTCAAAATATTGCATATATAAAAGTTCTATGTGTTTGGAAACAGATTATCAAAAACTACATTTGCCCCCTAGCACATCTAAACTCAAAAGTCCTTATTCTTTCCTTCAGCTTTCCCTTTTTTTTCTTTGCATATCAAATAAGCTAAAGGGCTTTGGAATATAAGTGTTGGGGATGGGAGGAACATTCTTTGGCAGTGTCCCCTCATTCTGATGCATCATGTAAATTCTTCTTTGGGCTTCAGTTTTTAAGTGTTTGGTCCATTCATCATTTGTATAGTGCTTGTCAATATCTTTTCCAATGCTACCAAGATCAATCCATGTTTATAGAATTATTTGCTTTGACCTTGGGCTCCACATGGAGATACTTTGTGCAGCTGCTTTGGCCTCTTCTCTTCTTTTGATTGTAGCTAATTCTTCTTCCAATGGACTTCTCCACTTTTGCTGACTAGAACTAGCTTCTGCTTGTGTGCCTTCAGAAAAGTTCATAGGGCTGTCACTTCTTGGAGGTTTAGTCACTATGGATTGAGTCCCAGGGAGTGATGAAGTGCATTTACTATCCAGAAGTCTTGGTCAGCCCCAGTCTTCTCCACCTTTCTGACTTCTTCAAATATACTTCTTTGTAAGTTCTGTGAGAAGTATTCTATCTATTTAGTCAAAGTCTCATTGGTGAATGTCTGAGTGTTCACACATCTGCTTATTATATGCTTTTGACTGTCAGCCATCCTTATGGTGAGAAAGTCCACTGCACTTTCTAGGTTTTCGTCTGACCTATGATGAGATTCCAAAGTAGAATCCATCCTGGTGCCCAGAGATTGCAGTGCCTTCATGATACAATCTACTGATGTTCCTTCCTTTGTGAACCAACCAGTGATTTGACTATTGACATGATCAATATCTGATTTCATGTCCTTCATCTGAGTAGAGATGTCTTCTTTGAGGTCCTTCACCACATTATCCACATAGGATTGATAGTGAAGCCTTTCAACTGCTAGCAATTCTTTTATCTATTGGATGATTGAACTTGAAATGTCTGCTTGAGGTTGTGGAGCAGAAGTGCTAGGAATAGCCTTCTCTTGCTCAACAACCACTACAACAAACTGCAACTTTATTAAGGACCAGATTGTTACAAAAATAAAATTTGTTACTAATAGCGTCATTTAATAACGAAATTTTGCTGTCATCACAAAATAGTATTTTTTGTAACAAATATTTTATATTTCGTTACAATAACTGAGAGTTCGTTATTATAAATGTAAACATTTGTAACAAGACTACATTTACGTTATAAATAGTAAAGTATTATCACAATAAGTAGCAATTGTAACAAAACCTTGAAAGTATTTGTAACAAATAGAATTTCCTTATTTTTAGTAATATTTAGTAACCAAAGTTTTGTTACGATAAATATATTAAATTTAATAGTGAATTAAAACATGATACTATTTTTAGATATAATTTAAAAATAAAAAAGAAGACCGTACATAATAGTTGTAAATTAGATAATGTTTTTTCTTATTTATGGAGACAAAATGTCAAAATTCCTAAGGTACTATTCATTTGTATAGAATTAAAATTTGATATTGGAATTGAGATCAATTCCAATTCTTCTAGGAATTTAAATTGGTCTAATTCCAATTATAATGTTCGCCTAATAAACAGAATTGGAGAATATTGTGGAATTTATCAATTTTGTTGTTTGTTTATTAGATAAAATTCAATCTTAGAATAGCGCGCGGAAGAGCAAAAATGCTCACTCGGACAAAAAAAGCATGCCTGGGCGATCGGGTAAAAATGAGCACGGTCGGGAGAAAAGCTCGACTGTGTGAAAATGCGCCTAAACGGGCCAAAAACACGCTACCGGGCGGAAAACGCACGCCCGGGCAGAAAATGCGCGCTATGGCCGAAAATGTACATGCACCAAGGTAGAATACGTGCGCCCGAGCGGAGTACGCGCACCCTGGTGGAATATGCTTGCCTGGGTGGAATACGTGCGCCCGGGTGGAATACACGTGCCTGAGCAGAATACATGCACCTGGCCAGAATATGCACGCCCGGGCAGAATACATGCGTCCGAGCTGAATACGCGCGCATTGGCAAAAAATCAGCGTTGTGGCAAAAAAAGCGTGCCTGAGTGAAAAAATGCGTACTAGGGTGAAAACATGCGCCCGGGCGAAGAAATATTCTCTCGGGCAAAAAATGTGCGTCCTTGCGAAAAACCATAAGTTAAGGAGGAAATCACGCGTGGGGTGAAAAATGTGCTCCTAAGCAAAAAAACACTCACCAAGGCAAAAAAGCACGAACTGATGAAAAAGGCGCGCCCGGGCAAAATACGCATGCTTGGACGGAATATGCGCGCAGGGCAAAAAAGCAAGCGCACGGGCGAAAAATGAGCGAACTCGGGCAAAACATAGCACGCATGTATGAAAAATGCTTGCCCATGCGAAAAATGCTCGCTCGTGTGAAAAATGCTAGACAAGCGAAAATATGCTCCCCGGGAAAATATGTACGCTCAGACGAAAAAATGCAAGTCAAGGCGAAAATCACGCACGAGTGAAAAAATGTGCGCCCGAGTGAAAAATGTGTGCCTGGGCGAAAAAACACATGCACTGTCAAAAACACGTTCCGAATGAAAAATGCTCATATGCAAAAAATACTTGCCCGGGTGAAAAAATGTGTCCAGTGAAAAAAAAACAAGCCCTAGGTGATAAGCGCGCCTCAGCCGGAATTATCCAATTCTTATATAGATTGCAAAGAATTGGCTTTAGTTCAAAATGAATCCATAGAATTCATTAAAATTTCAATTCCAACTCTCAAGCGCGCAAACGAACGATAAAATTAGAATTAGATCTTCAATTCCAATTCCAGGAGTTCAATTTTGGGAAAACGAATGGACCCTAAGACTCCGTTAAGTGCGCGGGTTTTGTATTTTTGAAAAGTGTATTGAGGATTAGTAATTCAATTATAGCGTTGAACGCAATGGAATTTATGCAGATATTTTGCTTTGAGGCCAAATCCCATGGTTTTGGATTTGACCAAAAAAATAAAATCGCCAATTCTTATCCCCATTGGCTTTCCGCATAATCAAGCATTTTCTCGCATGCGCGTATTTTTCGAGTAGACAAGCATTTTTTCGCGAGGGTGCATTTTTTGCCTGGGAGCGTGTTTATCACACGTGCGTGTTTTTGCTCTGGTGCATTATCTCCATGGAGAACAATTTCCTACGACGCGTGTTTTTCGCTCCAGTACATGTTTTCACCAAGGTGCATAATTTTTCCTGGGTGCATGGTTATGCCAGGGTACACACTTTCTCCCTAGCGCACTTTCTCCTAGGTGCGCATTTTTTTTCCGGGCATACATTTTCAGCCAGACAGGCATTTTTCACACTAACATGCGTTTTTGCAGGGCGCGCAATTTCGCCTGAGCGCATGTTTTTCTCTCGAGCGCATATTTTCGCACTGGCAAACATTTTAACCTAGGCGAGTTCTATCCTAGGCTTACATTTTTTTCCCATACGTGATTCTTCCCAGTTTCGAGTTTTTAGCATGACACACATTTTTGCCATAATACACATTTTGCATAAGCACTCATTTTTGCTAAGGCATATTTTGTTAGGGCGTGTGTCTGCGCCTACGCGTGTGATTTTTGCCCAGACACACTTTTTCTCCCCCGCACATTGAAAGTGCATAGTGAGTCCTCTGAGTATTCACTAGAGTGGGGGGGGGGGGGGGGGGGAATGTAACGCCCCCGATTTTTCGGTATTTGTTTGATTCAGTGATGGCGTGTTAATGATGTCGGGGCGTTACTTTTAACGTCGAGTTAACGGCGCGTTGCCGTTTGCGCGTTTTCGCGTCCGTTTGGGTCAAGTCGACCAAAATTTGCGACGACCCGGAATTGAAAAATTTTACATTAGGAAATTAGATTATTTAATTTTAGACTTGTCTATCAAGTTTCGTCGCGGTCCGAGCCATTTTGGAGCCTCTGCGCATTTTAGAAGTTTTGTATATATTTAAAGCTCACCGTAACTTCCGCCATTCATATCTCGAAAACGGCACGTCGGATTTTGATTCCAACTTCGCCGTTGGATTCGTAGCGCCGCCGTTCACTTTAGGCAAAATTTTCGTTGGATTCGGCGTTCGTTTATTTTTTTAGTGATAAAATAATAATAATAATAATATTATTATTATTATATTAATTGAGAATCCCCCCCCCCCCCCCGCGCTGCGTTGATTTCTCCATTTCATGCGTTGATTTCTCCATTTCATGCGTCTATTTCTCCATTTCATGCGTCGATTTCTCCATTTCATGCGTCGATTCCTCCTCCCTTTCATGCGTCGATTCCCCCTCCCTCTTGTGTCGACTCCTTGCATGATGGCGTCGATTTCTCCAGCTCCACATGCGTCGACTTCCCTCTTCCTCTTGGGTCGACTCCTTGCATGCTGGCGTCGATTTCTCCAGCTCCACATGCGTCGACTTCCCTCCTCCCCCTTGCGTCGACAACTTCAGCTCCTGCTATTATTAATAATAATAATAATAATGATATTATTATTATTAAATTTATATGATGTTGCATAAAAGAAAACGAGCTCAGTCCTCTTCTCCTTCTTCATTCTGTCCGAACCAGAGATTAGAATCGAGCGACGGGGACGGCGATTTCTCGAATCTTCCGGACGCCGCCGACGGAGCTCCGGTGGTCGGAATCGCGAGCCGAGCATAGATTCGGAAAGCTCTCAACGAGAGCTTCGTCCTCGTGGTAATTTCCTTCCGCTTCGTGGAACTTTTTCGTTAGGTCTTTTGTACCCTAACCTTTTCTACCCTGATCTCTTGTAGATCTTGACTCATCTCGCCTTCTCGTAACCCGATCAACAACGGGGAGCGATTCAGAGAGTTTTTCCAGCAAAACCTAAGGCAAGTGGTGATCTTGCTCTAGTTTCTTTTCTTCCTTTCTTTTCCATATAATAGCTCCAAGCAGTCTCCCTTGATCTAGCTGTGTTACATTCCCTTTTATCCTCTAATTATTGCCGCTAATAGCTGGACATTTTGCCAGTTAATAAAAAGACTTTTGTCAGCATTAGATCTCCTTGTATTTTCCATTTCTGCTTGCAATTTAGTATGATATGATCTGTTGGGCCTCGCCCATTACTCCTTGAAAGAACCATGAAAAATGTGAATGATCTGTTGGAGGTCGTACACGATGTTGGCGGTGTCACCGGTGCGATGCTCTTTTAATTTAATAAATTCTGTTGAAGGTCGTACACGTTGTTGGCAGTGCCACCGGTGCGGTGCTCTGAGGGTCATGACGATGCGGTAGGGATTTATCCCCGCACGACTTCTCTTTTTTTTCTGTCTGTCTGTCTGATGAGCTGATTGACACGCTATTTCCACACCGCTAATTAGCGGGCACGAAATGCGGTACGACGGCAGTGCACCGGTCGTTGTCAAGTAATAAAAGTAGGGAGTAGCTCCCTGAATATCGTTCTCAAAGGACCGCAAGTTAGGGAATACGATTTGCTCGTTAGGAAACTAATTATGGGGGTTCTAAGTTTAACAAAACAAGAAGGGGGTTTGGTTGATTTTATAGAGCGGGAAATGAGAAAACTAAACACTATGCAGGTCGCAATCACCACGTCGCTTGGTGGATGGGTTTAGTGCAGGCCGCGATGTCGTGCTTCGCTTAGCGGATGGCCGGTGAGCATATGGATGAGGTGAGTGCAGATGTGAGGGTTGAGGGTCGAAGGCACCTCTTCGCTATCGCTTCCAGCTTTTGCTAGAGCGGGTGCTGGAACGTGTGGGTGTAAGTGGAGCGGGGGCAGAGCGCATCACAACACAGCATAACGTAAAGACAAGTTCATAAATAAACTTTCATTCATAGACAAATAGATGTTCATTCAGTTCATTACAACCATTAAGAGTACAAATCACAAAAAGAGAAGGGGTAGAAGTAACCACGAGATGAGAAGCCTCGCCGCGGATCGTGGTCGGAATGGCGGGTCGTCACGCCTCCTCCGAGCTCAGTCCTTGGTTGCTTCCGGGATGCAGAGGCTGTCACTACCTCTAACCGCTGCCCGTCTTCTTCTCAGAGCTGGGTTCACTTCTCCTTCACCCAATGGAGATGTCTTCCTCTTGGAATACTGGCCGTAGATGGCTGAGAATGCTTCCAGAACCCTAGAATGACCTTAGGATCAATGGATGAAGCTTTTCCAAGGGGAGGAATGGAAGGAGGTACCTTGGAGAGGTGGAACGGCGGAGTCGCGCTCAGAAATCGCGCCAAAAACCCGCTGCTATCCCTAAAATCGCGGAACAGCGCCTTAAATAGGGAGTAGAATAAGTACTGTGCACGGTCAGTGGCGCACGACCAATGGTCGTGCGCGAAGGAATGACTGTGATCGTGCGCAGTCAACCTGTAGAAAAGGAAAAATAGAAAACATCGCACGGTCAGGGGCGCACGACCAGTGGTCGTGCGCGAAGAAAGGCCTGTGATCGTGCGCATATCTTTGGTCCGATCTCGATCTGGGCTGGGAATTAACGCACGATCAATGATCGTGCGCCTGATCGTGCGCGAAGGAATGCGCACGATCAGAGGCTTTTTAGGCCAAAAATCACCCCGCCCCATCCCGAACGTGCACATGACCCTAGGACCTGCAGGAAAAGTACAAATAACCCCGATCCGTGCACATCACCGGATCCATAACACATGCATACAGTAATATAAAGGAAAAAATATGCCACAAAGGGGAAAGGATTGCACAAAAGGCGCAGAGACGTCATGTTATCACTATAAGCGTATATGAACAGCAAATGAAGTGCAATGACACTAAAATAAACCCAAATGAGGCCAGAAATCACTGTATAAACCAGACTCATCACACCCCCAGACTTACCTGTTTGCGCGTCCCGAGCAAACAAATCCGGCGGAGCGAGAAAAGACATAGTTGGGTTAGAAATTGCAAGGGCGGAGTAATATGCGAAGTCTCATACGCATGTGCATAGAAATCTAGTAGACAAAATTTCTAATTATACATCTTAATTTATAATTTTCTAAGAGCGTATTTATATATTACGTTTACTCAACAAGTGAATCACGGTGAATCATAAGATTGTACATAGGAAGAAAGTAAACTGAATGCTGAGGCGAGCGTTGCCAAAGATCGGGACTCAGGACAATTCCATTGAAATCCATCAATGTCGGTGGCCATAGGCTTGCCCGTTCGCACTCTCTCCACGGCACTGATATGACTCAAATGCGTGAATCAATAGGACTTTAGGTTTGAGATGAGGCTTGGGTTTAGGTGAGGTAAACAAAGATAAAAGCGACGGCTCAGACACTACACCCAAATGAGCTAGCACCGAAAACTATCCTCATCACCACACAAACATGCGGGTACACTACACCCCCGAACTTGGAATTAACAACATGGGTGCGTGCACCGCCTACTCCCAACTTAAACTTCTACAAATGAATTTTTCATTCAACTCATATCTTTTTCTCCTTTTCATCATTTTTTTTTCTTTTCTTATCATTTTCAGCGAATAAACAATAAAACATATCCACAACTTCACAAACATGTCACCACATCAATAACCCAACTCACAAAAATAATAAACAGCTAAAGCTCAGATTTGAGTGTGTGACTAGGATTGGCTTTTGGGCTTTGGTGCGATACAAGTGGGGCTGAATCAAAGAACGGGTAGGCACAACTGGGCTAACGAGGATATATCGATAGGAAAGGGTGCAAAGGCTCAACCGGGCCAAAATGAGGGCCTATATCACATTCACGCAGTTGACCAACCGTGTACCCATGTTTCAAAAATCACTTGGGGCGAGTTCTAGCCACCGAGAAAGATAATCCTTCCTCCCGACTAGGGCAACACGAGACTAATGAACGTCTACACACATTCCTATGCTACCGTTTGCTTCACACCGGATTCACCAAATTGAGTAAAGTAAACAATATTTATGCTAGTAGAAAAATGTAGACTAAAAGCATAAAAAGAAATTGAATCTACATGAATTCCTACGAGACATGAGCACTCGACTAGGAGCACTACAGGAGTCAACAAAGTACTACGTCTCGCAATCCTAACCCAGCACCGTGATTTCCCATTCACACAACCGAGACTAGTTAGACTCGTCGCGCGCCTACAGTTAAGTGCGCTCACGTGGGTGTCGTGGTGTGCCATGAGATGAACAATGCTACAATATAACACAGTGTAAATCCTATTATGCTGTGCACTGTGCTTGTGCATGAGGTAACGATAACTCTCACTCCCCCAGACTTATACTAAGCAAAAAAACATGTTCGATAGCGGCATAAGCTTAAGAAGGCTAGGAGGAGAGATTACCCCATGCTCAGAAATGACCATACCAGAAGATATGGCATTTTGTTCAGAAGGCGGTGATCCCGCCGTGCTCCAATAGATGCGGACCTGTGATTAAAAGGATCCCAGCACAACAAAAATATAGCAAAGAAAATAACAAAAAAGAACGGAACCAAATGATCCCAAATGGGTTGTCTCCCAAGAGCCCTTTTGTTTAACGTCCTTGAAGGTGGACCAAATACCTGTATTATAGTTTGACAGCAAAAGTCTTATAATAAAAAGCTAAAGAGACAATACTACGCAGCAAATAACATGAACCACCAAGCACACAAAAAAACATCACAGATGGCACACAGCACAGCCCGGAGATCACGGCACGCATCAGCTATATGCTGATTTGTGGTGGTTCTCCCCAGTCACGCGAGATGGGCAGGAGGTGAAAGCTTTAGGGCCCAAGGAAGATGTCTCTCCCTTGCCCCTAACCTCCTCCTTCTCGCGCCGGAGGGCTGCAAAGCACGCAGCATGCAGGATTCTTTCCCGCTTCAGCTTTTCCACTGAAGGAGAGTGCCACCGAGCACCATGTGCGGGATGAGTGATAGTGTTTGTCGGATTGGGATCAGCCGGGGGCTTCATTTCTGCACCCTCAAGAGGGGGTAGATCAGCCCAATGAACCTGTTTAGATTGTTTACATTTCTTGTTCTCAATAAAGACATTGTTTGGAAGGCTCGTCGCTCCGCCTTCTCCCATGACTTCCAACGCCTTGGTCTCATTGCTTTTCCCTTCTATCTCCAACTCATTATTTGTGAGCCGCATTGCTTCTTCTTCCATCAGAGTGATACTTTCCTCCTCTCTCGGATTCTTCATGTCAAAGTCTGATTTCTCTTCATTAGACCTGCACTTACTTTTACTTACAGGGAAGTTCGGAAGATAAGATAATCCAGAAAGGTTTGCTGCAATGGAAAGTAGAGTGACACAACCCGTGGTGATGTGGAGGGTTGCGCCGCTCTCCTTCAGAAAAGGAACCCCCAAGATTGGCATGGAATCATTTTCCATGGGGCCGAGAATCTGAAAGTCAGTGACCACAGCCGTTCCATTAAAATTTACTACAACCTCACGAATCTCACCTTCAGTTTCGACAGTCACTCCATTAGCCAATACCAGCGACTTCCGGTCCTCAGAGTTCATTGTTAGGTGCAACCTCTCAACGTCTTGCAGAGCAAGAATGTTGCGAGATGCACCAGAGTCGCAAAGCGCGGCAACCTCGATGTTATTGATAGTACATTCAACAACGCAAGGGCTCACTTGACCACCATCCGCGTCAGCAATGCTTTTGCCTTGCTCCCGCGGGTTCTTTTCAGTATTGCTTGGAAGAGCGCCTTGCGTACGCTCGGAGAGTACCTGGGCCAATTGGCCTAGCTGCGTCTCCAAGTTCCGCATTGACGCAGTTTGATTGGCCATATTTGTTTAAGCCAGATCAACAAATTTTTCCATCATTTCTTCCAATGCGCTCCTCCTCCGCGGTGGTGCATTTTGAGCAAACCCCGGTTGTGGTGGCCTCGGTTGGCTACCAGAGGCTTGCGCATCAAATTGATGCGAGCCTCCTTGCCATCGTTGATTAGGCACGTTTTGTTTCCATGAGAAGTTCGGGTGACTCCTCACGGCCGGGTTATAAGCGTTGTTAAATGGCACTCCCCGATTTTGATCATTCAAATAATTCACACTTTCATCAAAAGTTAATTCAGCGGGTTGCTCGCCTGAGGGGCACTCATATGCGTGATGCCCGATGTTTCCACATCCTTGACACGAAATGGCCATTACTGGGGCAGGAGGGAGGGCAGGTCTCTTAAGTAGCATGACATTGTCATAAGGTGTCGATGCCACCTCGGCAGATGCGCCCGATGTGCTCACCTCAAAGAGTCCACGAGCATTCCTTGGGGTGTTTCTCCCAGCAGTCTAGAACGAACTATGAGTGGCGGTGTCCTTGAGAATCCTCAGTGCGTCCTCGGGTGTATGGTTCATCAGGGTGCCGCCTGCAGCAGCATCAATCACGGCCCTATAATTGGGCTCAATTGCGAAGTAGAAATTTTCCACCAAGCTCCAAGGCTGCAGCTCATGCTGGGGGCACTTCCGGAGGAGGTCCGTGAACCTATCCCATGCTTTCGCAAGGGTCTACTGATCGTGCTGCCGGAAGGTTGCGATTTCTCTCCGCAAGTTTACAACCTTGTCCACCGGGTGGAATTTTGCCAAAAACTTCGTCTGCAGAGCGTCCCAGGTGGTAGCTGCGCCGGGTGGTATTGTGTGGAGCCAAGCCTTCGCCTTGTCGCGGAGGGAGAATGGAAACAATCTGAGTTTCACCGTCTCATCAGCAATTCCTGCGTACCGAAATGTACCGCAAATCTCCGCAAATTCAGCTAGGTGAAGATGGGGGTCTTCATTGGTTAACCCGGAGAATTGGGCATTATTGCGGATCATACTCAGAATGGCCGGCTTTATCTCAAAATTGTTGTTAGTAATAGCCGGACCAAATCCGGGGTACACACTCCCCACAGTAGGAGTGGTGTAATCCCTCATGGTCCTAGGCGGTGGCCTAACCACTTCGTTCTCATCAGCCGCTTGAGCTACGGCCGGTGCATTTCCCACTCCTGGATTAGCCTAATTTTCATTAACATCCATGGTGGCAGCTGCACGTAGACGCGCCCGCAAAGTACGCTCTATCTCAGGATCAAATGCTGCAAATTCATCAGGATGATGTCTATGCATGCGCACACTATACCAAAAAGAGAAATATCAAAAACAAAAACAACCTTAAACTAATTTCCCAACAAACAAATTATAACCGCTTGCAGTCCCCGGCAACGGCGCCAAAAACTTGACACGCTATTTCCACACCGCTAATTAGCGGGCACGAAATGCGGTACGACGACAGTGCACCGGTCGTTGTCAAGTAATAAAAGTAGGGAGTAGCTCCCTGAATATCGTTCTCAAAGGACCGCAAGTTAGGGAATACGATTTGCTCGTTAGGAAACTAATTATGGGGGTTCTAAGTTTAACAAAACAAGAAGGGGGTTTGGTTGATTTTATAGAGCGGGAAATGAGAAAACTAAACACTATGCGGGTCGCAATCACCGCGTCGCTTGGTGGATGGGTTTAGTGCAGGCCGCGATGCCGTGCTTCGCTTAGCGGATGGCCGGTGAGCATATGGATGAGGTGAGTGCAGATGTGAGGGTTGAGGGTCGAAGGCACCTCTTCGCTATTGCTTCCAGCTTTTGCTAGAGCGGGTGCTGGAACGTGTGGGTGTAAGTGGAGCGGGGGCGGAGCGCATCACAACACAGCATAACGTAACGACAAGTTCATAAATAAACTTCCATTCATAGACAAATAGATGTTCATTCAGTTCATTACAACCATTAAGAGTATAAATCACAAAAAGAGAAGGGGTAGAAGTAACCACGAGATGAGAAGCCTCGCCGCGGATCGTGGTCGGAATGGGGGGTCGTCACGCCTACTCCGAGCTCAGTCCTTGGTTGCTTCCGGGATGCAGAGGCTGTCACTACCTCTAACCGCTGCCTGTCTTCTTCTCAGAGCTGGGTTCACTTCTCCTTCACCCAATGGAGATGTCTTCCTCTTGGAATGCTGGCCGTAGATGGCGGAGAATGCTTCCGAAACCCTAGAATGACCTTAGGATCAATGGATGAAGCTTTCCCAAGGGGAGGAATGGAAGGAGGGACCTTGGAGACGTGGAACGGCGGAGTCGCGCTCAGAATTCGTGCCAAAAACCCGCTGCTATCCCTAAAATCGCGGAACAACGCCTTAAATAGGGAGTAGAATAAGTACTGCGCATGGTCAGTGGCGCACGACCAATGGTCGTGCGCGAAGGAATGACTGTGATCGTGCGCAGTCAACCTGTAGCAAAGGAAAAATAGAAAACATCACATGGTCAGGGGCGCACGACCAGTGGTCGTGCGCGAAGAAAGGCCTGTGATCGTGCGCATATCTTTGGTCCGATCTCGATCTGGGCTGGGAATTAACGCACGATCAATGATCGTGCGCCTGATCGTGCGCGAAGGAATGCGCACGATCAGAGGCTTTTTAGGCCAAAAATCACCCCGCCCCATCCCGAACGTGCACACGACCCCAGGACCTGCAGGAAAAGTACAAATAACCCCGATCCGTGCACATCACCGGATCCATAACACAGGCATACAGTAATATAAAGGAAAAAATATGCCACAAAGGGGAAAGGATTGCACAAAAGGCGCAGAGACGCCATGCTATCACTATAAGCGTATATGAACAGCAAATGAAGTGCAATGACACTAAAATAAACCCAAATGAGGCCAAAAATCACTGTATAAACCAGACTCATCACTGATCAGTCTCTATAATTCTGAACAAGAGTAACATGGTTAATAATTTGAAAGTTGATGGTTCTTTTCTTTTGCTTACGATGAGTTTTGTCATCGCCTGTGTTCTCACCTTTGTCTGGTGAGCTTATTCTGCTGATTTTTAGTCGTTCTGCTGTTTCCTTTTCTGCTGATGATTAGATATTTCTGCTATTTCTTTTCCTGTTGATTATTAGCTGCTAGTTTTGTCATCACTGACCCTTGCAGCTTCTGTTCCCTCCGGTCTCGTGGAGGTTTGCTTACTTTCTTATTTTCTGCACCACTTGTACTTGCTTCTGAGGTGTTCTTTCTTTGAATGCCTCAGGTTCTGGACAGTAGCAGGTGTTAGTGCAGAGCATCTTTAGTTGCTGTCTCCTGACTCTCTTGAGGTAGAGTATTCTGTGGACTTGTCGGCCCATGGGTTCGTGTCAGGTGTTGACGCCCGTGGTGCCGTTTAGTTAGATTTTTGTTTCACTGCTGCTGTTACTTGTGGTTCACTTTTGAGCACTTGTTCTGGAATGGTTAGACATTGGTTGGCTTTATGGCCCCTTGTTAGATATGTTAAGGTAATTGTTGCATTGCATATCATGTTTTGAAATGTTAATCTCACTACTTTCTACGCGTGTTAAATCTATTTTTATATATAGTAAATCCACACATTCGATCTTGCATGGTGCACCTCACTAGGTCTTCATGTTCACTTAGGCCACTAAGTAGTTAAATCAAGTATTTTTCCGCTGCGTAAAACTATATTTTAAAAGCGTGGACTAGTTGATCCACCTAGCCGAGGGACGCGGCTTGTTAATCTTTTTGCATAAATTATATTTAAATCTCTTTGAGTTAATAATAATATTTGCTTGACTGCGAAGAAGGATGAATTGCCTTAACGTCAGTAGGCGTCCCCTACATGACGTGGCATCATAATGCGTAGCTTTCCCTACTCTGATAGCATTTTAAATGTTGGGAAATTGCGGGTTGTGACAGGGAATGGTGGGGAGGGGGTGAATAGAGATTTAAATTTTTTAACAAAATAAGTGCACATAACAATTATAGCCCTACCAACAATGCATTCAGAAATACCAATCCACAATAAAATATACACCGAGTAAAACAAAAATGAGACGTCACCGAGAATTAGCACAACACACATGAGACATAATCTATAATGGTTCCCCAAAATATGGGTACTCCACTCTTCTACAACCTTGGTAGGAATACATTATCTAGTGCCTGAGTCTTTTGATAAGAAGACTCTTAGAACCATTGAGTCTTTTGATAAGAAGACTCTTAGAACCAAGGTCTGAGTCTTTTGTTAAGGAGACTCTTAGAACCAAACTAGATCTTTTGATAAGGAGATCTTGTGAACCACTGAATCTTTTGAAGAGAGATTATTGATGCGTGTCGGCAAGTGCACCGGTCGCTGTCAAGTAATAATTGTGGAGAATAAATTCCCCGGATGTCGGTCTCTTGAGGAATGCAGGATGGGTGAACGAATCGCGCAGTGATGATTGTTACACAAGCGTTCAACAAACACAAAGAGGGGTTTTTGGTTGGTTTTCCTAATCTTAGCAATACCAAAAGAAATGCGGGTCGAAAAACACCGCTTCGCAAAGTGAAGTGGATGCAACGGCCGCGATGCCGTGCTTCGTGAAGCGGATGAAGTGAACTCAAGTGCGAGAGGGTGAGGGTCGCAAACACCTCTTCACAACCGTCGTTAGCTCTTGCTAACGCGGGTCAAACACCTTGCGTGCGGGCGCGAGTGAGTGAATGAGAACGGAGTGAATCACAACCAAACCATGAAGAATAACAAAGAGACATTCATTTAAACAAATAACATCTCAATATTCGAGTTTTACACGGTTCAAAGAGTACAACGAGGAAAGAGGAAAGGAATAACCGATGGTGAAGACTAGCGGCCGTTCACGGCCGGAATGGTAGGTTGTCGGGCTACCTCCGGACTCGGACGGACAATGCTTCCGGCGTAGAGAGCTGTCACGATCTCCCTACGTGCTCCGTCGTCTTCGACTTTAGGTTTCTTCTTCTTCTCACCGAGCGGAATGAAAGAATGCTTGCTTGGAGGCTTACGGACGATGGAGAACACTCACGGACAATGGAGGAAGTCTTAGAATGGATGGAGGAGGCTTCCCTTTGCGTAGGAGATGAAGTGGAGGCTTCCCACGGTGGAGATCGGCGGCGTACGGAACAGAAATCCCGCTCCCGGCATGAACGATCCGCCCTAAAATCGCAACAGGCGTTTAAATAGGCGCTGGATTAAATACTGCGCACGATCATTGGCGCACGATCAGTGGTCGTGCGCACTGGAATTCGGCGATCGTGCGCACTGCCTGGGTGGAACCTGCAAGATACGAAATTATAAAATAAAATGTTCGCACGACCAGTGGCGCACGACCGGTGGTCGTGCGCACTGGAGTTGATGGTCGTGCGCACTACCGCAAACAGAACTCAGAAATTAAATGGTAATTGCGCACGAGCAGTGGCGCACGAGCAGTGGTCGTGCGCACTGCACCAAACAGAACTCGTGAAAAAGGGTTAAGTGCACACGATCAGTGGCGCACGACCAGTGGGCGTGCGCAATAGAACCGGTGATCGTGCGCAGTGTTCCTGTGCAGAATTGCACCGGGAGCACTTGCACGACTCCTATTCCCGCACAACCACAGATCTAGCCACTGAAAGTGGCACCTAACAGCACAAGAATACTACTAAAGACAAAAAGCACGAAAATCACACCAAAGTGGGCCAAGATGTGCACCTAGCATGGATTATCAAATATAAACTAAAACAAGGCTAAAGTGCGGAGAAATGACTAAATAACGGCCCGGATGAGTCCATAAATGTGTATATGATCAGGACTCATCACACCCCCAGACTTAACTGTTTGCGCGTCCCGAGCAAACGAATCCGGCGGAGCGCGAAAACGATAGTTAACATAGAGAATTACACAAGGGAGTACGGTGCGAAGTAACGTACGCATGCGAGTAGAAATTCTAGTAGAAGAAGATTCTAATCATGCTAACTAATTTACATAAGTATTAAAGCGTAAGTAAAGATTTAGTCCTACTCAGTTGGTGAATTATGAAGAATTTGACGATCATGCCCAGTATGAAAGTGACGAGACACTGAGGCGGGTGTTGCAAAAGATCGGGGCTTAGGAATAACTCCGCTGAAATCCATCAACGTCGTGAACCATACGCTCGCCCAGTCACACTCTCTCCACGGAGCTAGCAAACTCGCAAATCAAATCAGTAGGACTTATAGGACTAAAACGAGGCTTAGGTTACGGTGTGATATTCAAAGTTAAACACGGTGGCTACGCAACCCAAGTGAGCTAACGGAACGCTGCACCACACAAGACCAACAAACTATGCTCGTGTGACACACCCCCAGACTTATCCTGAAAACCAGGTGTGCACACGGCCTACTTCACAAATACCAACAGATTTTCCGTTTTTAGCTCGGGAGGATTTTTTTTTTTCAAAATACTCTTTTTTTTTCTTTTACATATTTCACTTCTTTTATTGAGCCCCCGGTTGGTTCAAAATCAGCAGATGGACTTTATTTTCTCTCCATAACACAAAGATTCCACACACCACACAAGTTTAGAATTATGAGCGCAGTTAAAAACAATTTGGTTGCGGGCGTGGGATAGGCTTCAGGCTTTGGTGGATGAAGAGTGGCTGAACAAAGGATTGGTAGGCACAAAATTGGCTTGCAAAGGTGAATGAAATGGACATGGAATAACAAAGCTCAAACTAGCCAAAGGGTGGCCTACATCATGCTTGACTCAACGAGTAGCTCTCACCCATGCTTCGAGAGTCGCTTGGGGCAAGTTCTTAGCCCACGAGAAAGATAAACCTTCCTCCCGACTCGAGCAACACACGACTAGCAACCGCACACACACAACACTGGGTTATCGTCAATTCCATACAAATTCACCACTTGAGTATATTAAATCTAAATTTACGCAGAAATACTAAACATAAATTAGATGCATAAAGAAAATCTAGTTCTACACAAATTCTACCATAGCATGCGATGTGACTAGAACACTACATGAGTCAACATCGCACTCCAAATAATAATTCCTACGTTAACCACCTATTTCATACTCCAACCAAGATAGTTTACAACGGAACAACAACAAAAAGATAAGCGCGCACTCAAGTGGGTGAAATGGTGTGTGAAACATGGAAAACAACGAAAATGATAAGATAAAAAAGAATCAACCTTCTAGTATGCGGTGCACTCGTGCACAGTGGATAACAACAACCGCTCCCCCAGACTGAAACTAAGCGATATATCTAGAAATTGAAGCAAAAAGAGGGGAGGAAGTGTTACCCAATGCTCAGAAATGAGCATACCAGACGATTGGCGTTTACGATCAAGACTAGTCCGCAGCATCCGCTCCATCGAACACAAAACCCTGCAAGCACAAACTCAAAGCAACAAAAGCAGATACAAAAGCTGAACTAAAAGAAGTTAGATAAAAAGAAATACGAAAACAGGAAATCTGGGTTGTCTCCCAGTAGCGCTTTCATTTAACGTCCTTAAGCTGGACCAAATACCTGTATTAGCAGTGTTTATAAAGTGCAGGAATTAAAAAGAAATCTCAAAAATAGTTCACCACAGCAAATAAAACACACATCAACTAAAAGCGCTCTTATGGTGTGCTTCTCCCGTAGCACGTAGGCGGGAGGTGAAGGCTTTAGGGCCAACACTGGTATTACCCAATGCTCCCCTAACCTCCGCCACCTTGCCACGGAGAGCGGCAGCACGAGCGTCGCGCAGAAGTTTTTCCTTTTTAAGTTTGGTGACAGTCGGAGACTGCCACCGTTGAGAGTTCTCAGATTTTTCCTCCTTAGAATCAGGTGGCGTCACTTCCGGCATCATGGTGACTACCGGATCGGCCCAGGAGATGGAGCGCTTAGATAGTTTATTACATGATTCACCATAAGAAGATAAATAATCAGCAACCCTAACTGCATTCACGTCAACGTTTCCCGAACTGCCGTCTTCCTCCTTCTCGGAGTCGAATTCTTTCCGGAGGTCGACCTCTTCTTCCTCATCCGATTGGAGCTCCTCCATTCCTCCTTCACCTGTTTCTTGAACATGTATCTTTCCTGCACAGCTTAGAAATTCATCAGAAATAACGAGAGGGGGCGGAGTGAATGTTTCAGTTGTGGCTTCGGGACAAGTGGGCTGCTGCAACATATTGGTTAGGGAAATGCACCTCGTAGCAAAGTCAAGGGTAGCACCGCTCTCTTTCAAGAACGGTACGCCCAAGATAGGAATGGACTGGTTTTCCCGCGGGCCCAAAACCTGAAAATCAGCAACTACAGTTGTCCCCTCAACCGTCACCTCCACATTCTTTACTTCCCCCTCGGATTGAATAACAGTACCATTGGCAAGCACAAGGGATTTCCTTTCTTCCGTGTTCAAATCCAGTTGTAATTTGGCTACATCTTGCAACGCAATAACGTTGCGGGAGGAACCGGAATCGCATAAAGCTTTTGTTTCAACCTTATTGATGGAACAAGAGATTACCAGCTCACTCGGATTGGCATCTACCACATCCCCCAGACTCTTCCCTTGATCAATGGGGTTCTTCTCCGTGTTGCTGGGAAGGGTCCCCTGCGAACGCTCGGTTAGCGCTTGGGCCAATTGGCCCAACTGCGTCTCCAAGTTTCGCATAGATGCAGTTTGATTTACCATATTTGAATTAGCTGCTAGCATGAATTTCTCCATCATTTCTTCTAAATTACTCTTCTTTTGGGTAGGGGGTGCTTGGTTATAATCCGGGTGCGGCGGCCTCGGTTGGCTCCCGGAGGCGTAAGCATCGTTCTGATGCTGCCCCGGTGCCCATCGTTGGCCAGGTGTGTTTGGATTCCACGAGAAGTTCGGGTGACTTCTCGCTCCCAGATTATAAGCATTATTGAAAGGCGCCCCCCTAGGCTGATTTCCTACATAATTAACAGATTCGTTCAAGTTCAAGTGTGCGAAGTCACCTGCCACGTTGTTCCCCGAACACTCATACGCGTGGTGGCCTCCGCCTCCACATCCCTCGCAGGTAATGACAGCAGTAGTCGCGGATGGTGAGGGGAGAGAGTCGACCATGAAAAGACCTCGGCCGCTTCTTGGAGCATTTCTCCCTGCAGTCCAGAATGTACTGTGGGAGGCAGTGTCGCGCAGAATTCGAAGGGCTTCTTCAGGAGTGTGGTTCATCAAGGTACCACCCGCCGCAGCATCGATCATTGCCCTGTAGTTGGGCTCGATCGCGAAGTAGAACAATTCAACCACATTCCATGGTTGGAGCTCGTGGACAGGGCAACGGCGAAGGAGATCGTTGAGGCGCTCCCATGCTTCAGCAAGGGTCTCTTGGTCAAGTTGGCGAAATGTGGCGATCTCCCGCCGCAAGCTTACAATCTTATCCACAGGGTGGAATTTAGCAAGAAACTTGGATGCGAGAGCATCCCAAGTTGCAGCAGTCCCGGGCGGAATGGAGTGGAGCCACACCTTTGCTTTGTCGCGGAGTGAAAAGGGAAACAGTCTGAGCTTGACCGTGTCGTCCGCAATCCCTGCGTAGCGGAAGGTTCCGCAAATATCAGAAAACTCCGCCAGATGCAGATGCGGATCTTCGCTGGCCAACCCCGAGAACTGAGCGTTGTTCCGGATTATGTTTAAGATCGCTGGCTTGATCTCAAACTGATTATTCATAATATTGGGCCCAAAACCTGGATACACACTCCCAGCAGTTGGAGTGGTGTAGTCCCTCATCGTGCGGGGTCGAGGCCTAGCTGCCTCCTGCTCAATCCCAGGCTGATGTTCCCCCACGCCGGGCATTCTCGGATCAACATCATTTGGGTCTACCTGATCACCCATGGCCGCTTGTACAGCCGCAGCGCGCCTTCGCGCGCGAGCAGTTCGTTCGATTTCTGGATCAAAAGGTGCGAGTTCACCTGCGACCTGCCTCTGCATGAACTGTCAGAAACAAAAAGAAAAACAAAGAAAATAAAAAACAACTGCTCGTATAACGAAAGTCACAACATAAGACGAAACACGCCTGCATTCCCCGGCAACGGCGCCAAAAACTTGATGCGTGTCGGCAAGTGCACCGGTCGCTGTCAAGTAATAATTGTGGAGAATAAATTCCCCGGATGTCGGTCTCTTGAGGAATGCAGGATGGGTGAACGAATCGCGCAGTGATGATTGTTACACAAGCGTTCAACAAACACAAAGAGGGGTTTTTGGTTGGTTTTCCTAATCTTAGCAATACCAAAAGAAATGCGGGTCGAAAAACACCGCTTCGCAAAGTGAAGTGGATGCAATGGCCGCGATGCCGTGCTTCGTGAGGCGGATGAAGTGAACTCAAGTGCGAGAGGGTGAGGGTCGCAAACACCTCTTCACAACCGCCGTTAGCTCTTGCTAACGCGGGTCAAACACCTTGCGTGCGGGCGCGAGTGAGTGAATGAGAACGGAGTGAATCACAACCAAACCATGAAGAATAACAAAGAGACATTCATTTAAACAAATAACATCTCAATATTCGAGTTTTACACGGTTCAAAGAGTACAACGAGGAAAGAGGAAAGGAATAACCGATGGTGAAGACTAGCGCCCGTTCACGGCCGGAATGGTAGGTTGTCGGGCTACCTCCGGACTCGGACGGACAATGCTTCCGGCGTAGAGAGCTATCACGATCTCCCTACGTGCTCCGTCGTCTTCGACTTTAGGTTTCTTCTTCTTCTCACCGAGCGGAATGAAAGAATGCTTGCTTGGAGGCTTACGGACGATGGAGAACACTCACGGACAATGGAGGAAGTCTTAGAATGGATGGAGGAGGCTTCCCTTTGCGTAGTAGATGAAGTGGAGGCTTCCCACGGTGGAGATCGGCGGCGTACGGAACAGAAATCCCGCTCCCGGCATGAACGATCCGCCCTAAAATCGCAACAGGCGTTTAAATAGGCGCTGGATTAAATACTGCGCACGATCATTGGCGCACGATCAGTGGTCGTGCGCACTGGAATTCGGCGATCGTGCGCACTGCCTGGGTGGAACCTGCAAGATACGAAATTATAAAATAAAATGTTCGCACGACCAGTGGCGCACGACCGGTGGTCGTGCGCACTGGAGTTGATGGTCGTGCGCACTACCGCAAACAGAACTCAGAAATTAAATGGTAAGTGTGCACGAGCAGTGGCGCACGAGCAGTGGTCGTGCGCACTGTCGTTGATGGTCGTGCGCACTGCACCAAACAGAACTCGTGAAAAAGGGTTAAGTGCACACGATCAGTGGCGCACGACCAGTGGGCGTGCGCAATAGAACCGGTGATCGTGCGCAGTGTTCCTGTGCAGAATTGCACCGGGAGCACTTGCACGACTCCTATTCCCGGACAACCACAGATCTAGCCACTGAAAGTGGCACCTAACAGCACAAGAATACTACTAAAGACAAAAAGCACGAAAATCACACCAAAGTGGGCCAAGATGTGCACCTAGCATGGATTATCAAATATAAACTAAAACAAGGCTAAAGTGCGGAGAAATGACTAAATAACGGCCCGGATGAGTCCATAAATGTGTATATGATCAGGACTCATCAATTATAAGGACTCTTTACTCAATTTACAGAAGGTGAAAGAAAGAGTAATAGTAGAGTAAAGTAGAAGAAGAAGTAAGTCTTCTGATTTTAATCCTCTTTCAGCAAATTTCTCTGAGGATTTTGGGCACTGCTAGTGGACTGGATCGTGTATATGTTTAATCCTTTGTAAGAAGAAGAAAAGGATTGTTAAGCTTTTATCAAGTGCTTTCAGTTTGTTGCAGCGGAGAGAAGAAACCAGTAGCAGAAGATCTATTTTTGTATTTTGCTCTATATCTGCTTGTATGGTCGAAGAAGGAAGAAAAACAAGCCTTGTAAAAAATCTCTAAGACTGTTGTTGTTTTCTTCTCTTCCTCTGTCTCCTTATTCTTCTGTTGAATCATGATAAATTCCTTTCCTCTTTTGTTTTTTCCCTAGTAGGAATATCCAAGAGGTAGAATTGTTCTCTTTCCATTTCTGCTGGCAGCCCGTCCAAACCTTTTTGAATAACATCCAAATATATCTTTATTGTATCTCTGGAATTCTTCCTTCCATTCTTGAGTATGGATGACCTGTTGGAATTCAAATAACTTCCATTTATATCCTCTGAATGTGCTTCAAAATAGAATACAAGAAGTATTCTAATTCTGTGTCTGTATTCGACGTTGCATCGAATACATTTTCCTTCTTATCGACGCACCTCTGAGTTCTAGTAGAAGCTGCTTCAAAATCTTCCTCAGCTTTAAAATGAACTCTGATATCGACGTTGAGTCGAGTCCTTATCGACATATCCGTCGAGATGAAGGCCTAAACTCTGAGCTCTTCCTTCTGCGTCGACCGTAATTTGAAGTTGCGTCGACTTCAATATTGCTTTGACTGACTCTGCCTTCTGCGTCGAGTACATTTTGACATTGTGTCGACTTCAACTGGTATATTGACCACCAGTCTGATTTATCCTTACTTCTATTCGAAGTTACTTTGACTTGAAGTCGAAGCTGCATCGATTTCTAGTCGACGTAGAATTAACTCAACTAAATTTCTACACTCTTTTGGACTGTTCTTTGACACCCAAATGTGAGTGTGGCATCCTAGGAAATTTAATGACCATATTACCCTCACTATACAATATGGGTAATGAATCCTAGATGATGAAATCACTTTTACATAGTTTATAAGATAAATCGAGAGGATGTTTTCCCAACAATCTTCCCATATTTATCTTAACAAATTTTACAAAACATTTAAGGGTCCGTTCGGCGCGTAGGTAATGACTTTTTGGAATTGGCTTTGGCCAGAAAACCAATATCTGCAGGAATTGGTTTTGTGCATAAAACCAATTCTGCTGTTCGGTTGTAGGATGGAATTCAGTGAACAGAATTGGAATTGATATCTGTAAGTTGTTCGGCTGCACGATGAAATTGGTTTTCTGGAATTGAAATTTTTAAAATTCAAATTTTTAGAAGCGCGCGCCCGGGCGAAAAGCGTGCACCCGGGCGAAAAACGCACGCCCGGGCTAAAATATCGCGCTAGGGCAAAAAATCGCGGCCGGCGAAAAAATCGCGGCCGGGTGAAAAAATCGCGCCCGGGGGAAAAATCGTGCATGGGCGAAATAATTGAGCCCAGCCGAAATAAATGCGCCTGGGCGAAAAAATTGCGTTCGGGCTAAAAATCGCGGCGGGCGAAAAAATCACGCCCGGGCGAAAAAATCTCGCCCGGGCGAAAAAATCTCGCCTGGGCGAAAAAATCGCGCCCGGCTGAAATAAACGCGCCCGAGAGAAATAAAACGCGACCGGGCGAAAAAATCGCGCCCGGGCGAAAAAATCGCGCCCGGCCGAAATAAACGCGCCAGTGCGAAATAAACGCGCCCGGGAGAAAAAATCGCGCCGGGGCGAAAATATGCGCCCGGGCGAAAATAAATGCGCCCGGACGAAAAAATCGCGCCCGGGTGAAAAAATCGCGCTCCGACGAAAAAATCGCACCCGAGCGAAAAAATCGCGCCCGGGCGAAAAAATCGCGCCCTTGGCGAAAAAATCGCGCCCAGGCGAAAAAATCATGCTAGGGCGAAAAAATCGCGCGCCGGGCGACAAAAATCGCGCCCGGCCGAAATAAACGCGCCCGGGAGAAATAAAATGCGCCCGAGTGAAATAAATGCGCCCGGGCAAAAAAATCACGCCCGGGCGAAAATATGCGTCCGGGTGAAATAAACGCGTCCGGACGAAAAAATTGCGCTCGGGCGAAAAATCGCGTCCCTGGCGAAAAAATCCCGCACGGGCGAAAAAATCGCGGCCGGGCGAAAAAATCGTGCCCGACCGAAATAAACGCGTCCGGGAGAAATAAAACGCGCCCGAGCGAAATAAACAAGCCCGGGCGAAAAAATTACGCTCGGGCGAAAAAATTGGGCCCGGGCGAAAAAATCGTGCCCAGGCGAAAAATCCAGCCCGGGCGAAAAAATCGAGCCCGGCGAAAAAATCGAGCCCGGGCGAAAAACGCGCGCCCGGGCGAAAAATGCGCGCCCGACCGAAAAACGCGCTGGTCAAAAAATGTGTGTCTGGGTCGAAAAACGCGTGCCCGACCGAAAAAACGCGCTCTCGGGCGAAAAACGCACGCCTGAGCGAAAAATGAGCGTCCGGGCGAAAAATGCCCGACGGGCCGAAAAACACCCGGTCGGCCGAAAAAACGCCCGCCCGGGAGAAAAATACGCGCCCGGCTGAAAAACGCGCGCTCGAGCGAAAAATTGCGCTCTCGGTCAAAAAACGCCCGCCAGGGAGAAAAATGAACTTCTGGTCGAAAAGCACGCGCTCGACCGAAAAACTTGTGCTCGACTGAAAAACACACCCTGCAGGAAAACGCACGCTTGGGCAAAAAACTCGCGCGTAGGTCGAAATACTCTAGTGTAAACATTTAATTATGCGGAAAACCTATGGGCGGAGGTAAGAATTGCTATTTGATTTTTTAGTTCATAGTAAAAGCCATGGGTTTTCACATGAAAGCAAATATCCGCTTAAATTTCGTTGCGCCGAACACTAGAATTGGATTTCTAATCTCCAATGCCAATTCCAGAAAGCCAATTCCTTCTAAACGAACGGACCCTAAGTGATTTCAATAAAGCAGAGTACATATGAATATACTATAACAGAATAACATCATTTCATAATGACATAGACTAGAATGATATGAGAAACTCCCAAATTTAATAGATCAAATTGTCTATCATAGCTGTATCTCAAATATGTTCACTGAGATCTTATAAGAGTAATTGTTCATTTGCTGATTACCTGATTTTCACTATTCTTTTGGAGAGGTTTTTCTTTTTCCGTAAAAGACCTGTTGTAAGACCCCATTTTTTTTCTTTCAAACAACCGGGTCTTAGGCCCAGAACCGCCGCTTTGCGGTGACACCTTCACTCGGAAAGGTCGCCACTACAAAACGCTGATCCTGCCGGCCAAATCGATCACAAGAAAAGTGCATTAAAGAAGACAAGTCCACAGAATCAACATGAAAAATACAAAAATGTCCACATGATATAACTGAATAAAAAGATAACAAGGGTTACACTAAATAAGAAGAAGGAAGGGCTCAGTACATCATGTCCTCACTACAAGATCACTCACGGAAGCTAACTCCTAATCACTCACTGATCCTGAAACCTGTGCTCTTGCACTACACTGGCCCGCCTCCGTCTGCACCGACCTCTGGTGCTGCTCCATCGCCGCGGTCTCCTAAAATGATAAGGTCCACCGACCGTTAGTCAAAAAGACTAAGCCAATCCCTCACCCCTCCCCCGGTGACTCCTAGGCACCGAGCGGGAAGGATGAAGCGGAGGACAATAAGGGGTATAATCAAAGAGCAGGTGACAGTGGTACAGGAAATGTTTCTACACTACACATGTGTATATATATAACTGAAGCAGTAAAAGAGCATAGTAAAAGCAGGTAAATAATAAGTAAAGTGCAGTAAGTAAAGACAATAGCAATAGAAAAGTAACCATTGATTTATAGGAATGCCCACACAAACCTATAGACCAAGGGGTCGTTTAGCAAGGCCTATCGTATAAGAAGTCCCATAACCGACTTATACGATAGGGGTAGGGATTGAAATGCAATGTTTATGCTATGACAGACAAGGTATGCAGTTATGCTATGTTCATACAAGTGCAACTCACCCACTTCGACTCTATGCGCATAGACCTTTAGTTCCCCCTTTTTGGATCTAGCTAGACTCCCAGGATACTCCCGTAGTGGCAAACGGAAGCGGTGGGTTGGGCCTCACCCACCTCTAGGTTGGTATTCACACTACCCTACGTAGACCTATCATACGCCTCAACGCAAAACCGCGGAGCATCTGCGTACTCTTACTGACTGGACCACCAGACTTTCAAGGCTAAGTGCAAATTCCACACTTGCCGAGTCAACGTATTGACGTCGGTGTGAACGACCGTCCAATAACGGAGACCCACCACCTTCATGCACATGCAACATGTTCTATTATATCCTGAGCCATAAATTCCCCGGGCTAACCTGCCCGTCATCAATAACCTTCCGAGCCACCGACTCGCCGGACCGACCCGTCCGTACCAGCAAACACTACTGAGTCACAAGCTCACCGGACTAACTAATCCGCTGCTTCAACCACCGAGCCTACCGCTCGTAAAACCAAACCAACTAACCTCCCGTAACCACGGGTTGTGGGTGTGTACTAGGAACTATAATGGGATGACACCCCAAAGTTCCCTTTCTCAAGACACTTAGTGTTGTTGGTATCTACCCGTAAGAACACCCTCCTTGTTATTACACTTGGATTACCCTAAGTATTTTATGACCCGCTAGGGGAAAGACGATCCTTCGTCAACCCTGAGCACAATTTTACCCTTAACACACCAAGCACGCCCTCATCACCTAAACTCCTTCTTGTTGACCATCGCACCTTTTCAACTAAACTAGGTAAACCACTTACCTTCCATTCCCTCCTAAGGATCCCCTTGATTCTCAAATTTCACAGTTTTACTATACGCAAACCAAATGAGTTATATGGGTTGCATAAGAGGAGGTACTCCAAATGTTCATCCAATTGACCCAATATTATTACTGGGTGTCTATCATAATATCATATGACTAAATCCAGAGAATCATAATTTTCCCTATTTATTTAGCATTTATTTTAATTTCTCCAAACATTTGCCAAGTATGAAAATGAACATGAAGTGTAAGATCTTCTTATGATATGGCCCCCATAAAATTATAATAGATCTATGATGACTAAATATCAGCAAATACAGCATATCATATGTTTGTCCGGAAAGCCCGCGACCTCCTCTTGCTGGTCAATTTTTTCGGTCTAAAGCGGTCTCAGTTTTGGTGACCGCCCAGATCGCCAGCTGCCTCCTCGACTGGAATTTTCTAAGTACCGAGCGGTCAGAGCAGTGTGAGACCGCCGGCTTAAGCGGTCTGATCGTTTTTTGTTTTCTTTGTTATTTGTTTCCCATTTCCCTGCCCTGGCTCTCCTGTATCCCGGGCAGCCCGTAGTTTTCAGTTCTGCCCGTTTGGGCAGCCCCCTCGTCTATAAATAGAGGGGTAGGGGTACCAGAAAAAGGACTTTTGGCTCCGGGGTTCCAGCTTACAACCTGTGTAAGCGGTCTCACTTTTTTGTGATCGCCTTTTTCGTGATCGTTTTCCTTTTGTCTCAGCATCTTCTGTCTCAGTAACCTACACTTCGCAGTTTTCTCCCATCCCCCTTTAGTGTGAATTTTGGAGGTACCATTTTTGGCACCAACATCATAGTTTTACAATAAGGAATTGTCCTCTATTTCTAATATTGGACTTATATCCAAATTTGTAGATTTATGAAGGAACCACCAAAAATACTTATAACAAAATTAGGGGAAAATTACCAGACCTTTGTATTCATCAGAAAAGTCTACTGACTAAATTTCAGGATTTATGGAAATCATTTTCTCTCTTAAATAAATACTTTAAGAAATCCTCAAATAAGATAAGTTGTGAAGTAGCCTACTTATGTAAGTCTTCAAAAATTCTATAAAAATTCATAGATCTTCCTAATGCTCTGAAATGTCCAATCACCAATTTACACAATTTAATAATGAGTATTGGACCCTAAATTATTTTTCTTAAGTCTAAATCAAAACAGGTGCCTTGTGAATGAAGTGCTGATTAAATCATTTAATAAAATTCACAAAAATTACCAGAGGTCTAAAACATGATTATAAGGGCACCACCAAAGTCTCATCATCATCCAAGACATTTTAAGCATGTAAATGTTTCTCATAAGAAGTGTCCCTAAAGGGGTTATGTCCTAATTCAAAGGGAATATTGGCTCCTAAAATTCTATAAAATTATCCAGTGCCTATTTACATCCTATAAACTTACCCACCATGTTTCATAACCATCAAGGGACTTTTGACCACATGGCCTTCACAAGGTTCTAAATGCACACCTAGGAATAAAACTAGTATTCTGGGGCTTATCCACCTCTACACCACCCCAAACCACTCATGGGGATTCTTTAGATGATCCTAAACCAGTTACCAAGGTTTCACTACATGGTGATGAGTTTTGACCACCATACCCCAAGGTAAACACCATACCCTAACTTTGACCCTATTTGTCCTAACTTAGGTTTACAAAATACTCAAACAAAACAGTCCCAATTGGGCTGATAATTTTACCAAGGTCATACAGTAACCCTAAGGAGCACCCACCAAAATTTGGAGGGCATTGGAGGTCATTTAACCCACTAATTAATTAATTGATGATTTATGAAATTATTTCAAAAACCTTAGAAAAAGTTTCTCCTAAAAATCCCATCTTTTGATATGATGTGTGTGTAGGTATAAGTAGACTATGTTTCAAATCTCAAGTCCATATCATTTCCCAATCAAAAGTTATTCAAGAAACGGTGGCTGTCCTACACTAGGGACCATCCCCACCAAAATGGACCTAGAAGGAGCTACAGAACTCCTTTTTGGGTGAAATAAATTTTGAAATAAAGTAGACCCTAAGGGCTACAACTATGGTGTTGAGCACTTTTTCTGTAGAGGGGCCTAAGTATTTTTAAAAATTAAATCTAAGTACAGCAAAAATATATGACAGAAATCTTGAAAACAATTAATTAAATAACTGTTACTGAGTTCGACGAAAGCAGAGCAAACTGCGTTCGACAAAAGCCGATCAATTCTGCGTTCGACAAAAGCAGATCAAGTCTGCGTTCGATGAAAGCCGAACAACTCTGCGTTCGACCAATTTCTTAAGTATCAGCATTCGACTAACAGATTCGTTCGACGAACTTCTATTCCCATTCGACGAAATATTTCGTTCGATGAACTATCTCGTTCGACAAACTTCTCGTTCGACGAACTACCTCGTTCGATGAACTTATTGCGGCGCTCGACGAATCAAATGATATAATCAGAAACGTAAATAAATAGATCTGACGGCTCTCCATCATCGTCCCCGAACGTTGGACGGCTCGCAACTGCCCGTCCTGGGCTTCTTTGTGGGGTGATTTCCCGGCCACCTGCGTCTCTTTCCGGCCGGCCAATGCCACCACCACCTCCGTTGAGGTGGTGGCCGGCGATAGGAGGTGGTTGGCCGGCCGGAGGTGGTCGGATCCGGTTTTTGAGGGAGGAAAAACGGGTACGAAACACACCCTTTTGGAAGCACAATCCGAGCCCTATTGTGCTCGGATCAAGCCTCGAAAAATGAAGAGATCTAGCACCAAGGGAGGAGAAGAGGATCGGACCTGTGTGGGTGCTTGGTTCCTTGTCGGTTTCTTGTTGGCCATGGCCGACCTGGAGCTTTTGGCGCCATGCCGATTCCTGCTCCTGATGCTCGATTTCTCCAAGTAAAGGGGAAAACCACTCCTCTCAGTCCTCTGAAGCTTTTAAAGGATCAATTAGGAGAGGGGGAGGTTACAGCCTTGAAAACCACTAATGGCCATAAAACCTAATTTTCGGCCATGGTGAAATCCATTGAATTCAGCCATCTTGAGGGCTGGAAAACCCCTTAAGCTTCTTGTAATAGCCTGAGGAGATGAATGGAGGGTGAGGGGAGATGAATGAGGGATCCATTTGCCTTGAATGCCATTAATCCTCCTTTAATGGCCACTTTCTCTCTCTTCAAATTGGGGGAAACTCCCAATTTCTCTCTCCTAGCCGACTCTCTCTCCAAATTGAATGGCCACCTCAGCAGCATTCAATCCCCATTAGGTGGTGGACCACCTTAATTGGGTCTAGCCCAAGTGGATTGGGCTAGATTAGGTTAAATTGGGGTATGTTGACCTAAATTAAGCTTGAGTTTCACTTTGGTCTAATTGACCAATTGGGTTGACCCCAAAAAGTGGCTTGGGCTCCATTGACTTACCTTAAAGGTTAGGAAGGTCTAGGTAGGGTCAATTTGACAAGGTGATGGTGAATTGCCCCTTATTAGGGCACTTTGACCAATTTAGGGTTTATGGCAAATTGGTCAAATTGGAGGCCCCATGATGGGGCTTTTTTGTCCATTAGGATCCTAGTACGCATACAAGGGTGGGGGCATGGTCAATTTGGCATGGTGGGGGCCAATTGACCTTAATTGAGCTAGTTTGACCAATTTAGGGTTAAGGTTGACTTTAATCAAATTGGCCTCTTAGGTTGACCCCAATGGGTCACTGGTGCTTCAATGAGACTTCTAATGGGTTAGGGATGATATTGTGGGGTCAAGGTTCAAGGTGGGGTCCTAAAGTCCAACCCTAGGCTTGGTATCTGAAAATTGCTATTTGTAGACCACTTGGATTTTCTCCTTCTCACCTATGTTCACAAGGTCTTGAGCTCTTCCTATGGTTTTGTCATGGCCTAGTCATGACAAAACCATCTTAGGGGTCTAGCTGTTTGGGGGATGTTACACCTGTGGTGTCACTTTGTTGGTTTGCCTTTTGAAATCTGATTTATCTTAATTGGATTTGTTATTATCAAAAGGGGGAGATTGTTGGAACACGGTTTATCCGCATCCCTTTTGGTTTGAGAGTAACAAATCCTAATTGTATTTGATCTAGTTTGCCATTGAAATTTTGTATGCAGGATTGAACAAATATGACACGAGGATGATATGTGTTAGTCTAGACTAGCTCTAGTGCTAAAAAGAAAGGATGAGGTCTAACGCCAGGCGTTAGAGCCAACACCAATGTTGACCCTTGATCTCACCAGCATGAAAATGGTATGGAGGGAAGCAGACGTGATTGAAGGTGCATTTTATGAATTATTTGACCTAACGCCAGCGTTAAGTTTGCCTAAAATGAGTTATTTCCAAAGATGCAATATCTCCTTCCCTGGAATGTGGATTCAAGCCATCAAAACATTTCTATACAGAGTCAACACCATGCATTAGCCCTAACGCAGACGTTAGCTTGCTCTCCTATAAATAGGTGGCATTTGTTCTATTCAAGTTAAGAACTCAAGGAGCCCTATTCTAGCACTCTGAATTATTTGTGAGGGCTTGGATGAACGCTAACTCAATGCGAAGAACATACTCTTCAATTTCAACGATCTTCAGCGATTTTTGAGGCCGTATCTGGGGATAGATCGGCTAAAGCCAGCCGGTTATTGGGAGAAGAGTCGATATGGAAAACAAAAAGAGTTTTCATATTATTCTCCTTGATTTCTAGCGTCATAGAAATCCAATTATGTAATCAATTTTATAAATGATAATCATGTATTTACTTATTCAACAAAATTTATTAGGTTTTCAATTTCTAGCACTTCACTTTTAATTCAATCTATTTCATATAAATTATCAAAAGTTTTCCATTAAATCCTAAAGTTTTCTAAAACTCTTATTCACCCTTATAAGGGCGCATTCAGATCCAACAGAGCAGAGCTGAGACTGAAGCCAAGGAGAAAGTCTCAACTCCAAAAGAAAGGACTATAACTTAGAAGGCAGCTAAAGGAGAGCCTTCCACTTCCGAAGAAGAGATGTTCAATTTCTTGGACAGAAGATTTAGAAGATGAGTCAAGTCTGAAAACTCCAGAAGAAAAAAAAGGAGCTCAAATAATCTAAGGTTTGATAAGACTCCAAAGCAGGAAATAATATGCTTTCCAAGCAGAAAACTTGGGCACATTGCTCCTGAATGTCCTGAAGAGAAAAAGGATAAATGCAGTAGCAAGAAAGAGCATAAGAAGAAGTCCTTTAGGAAGAAGGACAAGAAGAAGGGAAAAGGTTTCATAGCTGAAACCTGGAGTGACTCATAATTTGAGTAAAGTTCCTATTCTGAAAGTGATGAAGAGTCTGCTGCTAAAGAAGCATGTCTGATGGATTTGGAAGATTTAACTGAAGAAGATTAGGTATCTATTTTTATGAGTTTGATTTTACTTCAAAAGATTTTAAAATTTGTTGTAATGAATTCTGTCAAGATTATCTTAAAAGTCAAAAAGAACATAAAACAATTACAGAAGAACTAGAATATCTTAAGAAAGAAAATTTATATTTGTTAACTATGAATTAAGAAATCAGATATATATATAAAGGAAACAAAAATAAATAAACTAATTAATGAAAACTCAAATAAAAAGAAGAGCTTACAAAGGCAAAGGCCTTTGAAGACTCACTCAATAGGAGGAGTCAAAAGCTCAAGGATATCATACATAATCTCTCTATGAGATTTAGACATCTTGATTTAGGAGAAGAACCATCCACCAACACAGTAACCCCTAGCAAACCTGCCTGAGAAAATCCTATAGTGTTCATTAGACCTAGTGAAAATCAATCTAATGACAACATAGAATCTTGTGAAGAATTGAATAACAACCCTAATAAGATTACTGTATTCAATAGGGTAAATATTGTTGATCAAAAAGGAATTCTAGGTAAGCACCCCTTAGAAAATTCAATCAATAATCATCAAATAGTTAACAAAAGGAATTATGCATCGAATAGAACTCAACACAATTTTAAAGATGTGTCGAATGCAACTCAACGGAGTTTTGCATATGCTTCGACATTAACTCAAAGCAGGTATGAAGGTGCGTCGAATTACACTCGACGTAACCAACATTCTGCATTGACTTATTATCGACGTAACCATGTAGACACATCAAATTACATTCGACGAAACTCTAGAGATATGTCAATTTCTTCTCTACGCATGTTTCCAACAAATGATTTTAAAACATCTATACTTTCCTCTCCCATTTCTCACTACAATTCTAGATGTTGTTACTTTTATAAGATTGGAAACAAGGCCAAACATTACTGTGATAATAAACCAGCACTTCTTCAACTTAAGGGGTATCCTGAAAGACCAACATATTCTTTCATAACTCCTTATTGTGGTAGAATAAAGGGACCACATCAATTGAGGGTCTATACTAATGTTTAAATTCATGTGCAGAAAGGAGACTGTTCTACCACAAACCAGTAATGGTACATGGATAGTGGATGCTCTATGCATATGATTGGAGCAAAGGATGTGCTGGAAAACTACAAGGCCAAGGAAGGCCCTAAGGTAATTTTTGGTAACTCTCACTCTGGACAGACCAGAGGATATAATGTGCTCAGAGTTGGAGAAATCTCCATTTCCAAGGTAGCTTATGTTGAAGGTCTTCAGCATAACCTAATCAGTATTCGTCAATTATGTGATGGTGAATACAAAGTTGTATTCACTAAGTCTTAATATCAAATTGTTAGCCCAGTAACCAAATAGTATTGACAAGACTTAGGAAAGGTAATGTATATGTAGTAAACTTTGATTATAATAAGTCTGAAGTTTGTTTGTTTAATTCCAACCTAGAAAATAATGAATTATGGCATAGGAGACTTAATCATTTAAATTTTAAAAACAATAGCTAAGCTATCCAAGCATAACCTAGTAAGAGGCTTACCAATTGGTAAGTTTAAGAAAGAACATCCTTGTAGAGCCTACCAACTAGGAAAATAAAAAAAATCTTCATTCAAATCAATCGGTAAGAATGATTCCCCTAGAACCCTCTATCTGTTGCACATGGATTTATTTAGTCCTATCTCCACTCAAGGCTTAGTAGGCAAGTCTTATACATTGGTTATTGTAGATGACTTTTCTAGATTCAGTCGGGTGTTCTTTCTAAAAGCTAAGTCAGAAACCTTCAAGATCCTCTCAAGATTCATTAGACTGATTCAATCTGAATTCAATACTCAGGTTTCTATGATCAGGAGTGATTATGGTACTGAGTTTGAAAATCAGTTAGCCTAAATATTCTGAAGGACATTATTGGATGAATCTAATTTGCTAAAGTCTTTCTGGGTTGAGGCAGTGAATAAAACCAACTATGTTATGAATAAGAGTCTAATCCACAAAACTAAGTTAAAGTCTCCTTATAAGAGTTGTTCTAGTTCTTCTGTTATTTAAAGTCTCCTTAAAATTGATGGGTGCTGGCAGTTAGATCTTGGCTGGTTAGGCTGGGCTCTTTGTGCTTATTTCCAAAGACCCCTTCTGTGCTAATGACCGGTTGGGCAGGGCTCTTAGTGTTTACTTCCCAAGACCCCTTCCGCATCATAAGACTCAACTAGTTTGGCAAGCAATAGTACGCAGGGTCTCTGCTGTTGTGTTCTTAGCGTTGAGGCGTATGTAAGGCCTAGGTATGGTAGTGTGTATACCCGCCTAGTAGTGTAGATGCCCGCTCCACTGTCTCCGTTTGGCCACGAAGTGAGGTGCCTGAGTGGTTAGCTACCCTCAAAAAGCGGGGAGTACAAGTCTATGTCGACATAGCAAATTAGAGTGCGTGTGTAAATCATGGGTGAGTCATCATACATACAATCATTGCATTACACTGCATAAAGATCATCATCATATAAACTTGTATGGGCACCTTTATATGATGAGTTACTTATATAGCAAAAGACCCTTAACTTATAAGCTTGTATGGGCATCCTTATAAGTTGAGTTTAATTCAGTTTGTATATACTTGCTCTATTATACTCTGTTGCTTACTATACTAATAGATGTTGTTCTTTTATATATGCTAGTATCTCTTGTTGCTTACCTATACATATGTTGCTCTCTTATTACACTGTCTTATACCACCTGCGTGTACGTATACTGATTATATTGCAGCGTATCCTCTTTCCTTCCGCCCGGTGCCTAAGAGTCACCGGGGGAGAGGATGTGAAGCAACTTAGTCTTTATGACTAACGGTTGTTACACCACTATTTTTTAGAGCATTCTCAGGTGGAGCAGCTGCGTACGACATAGGAGGACAGCCAGGCCAGGGTGACAGGGCCTGCTACTATGATACTTTCACTATGCCAGTGACAGATGTGAGCGAGTGTTTGAGGTGTAGCCTTAGGGAAATATGTACTCTGATGTTTTTTAGGAGATTTTGTAGCTACCTGTCGATTTGGACAATTTTACTTATTTGTGAATAATGGCTTATGTTGTTTTTATATTATTGATGGGTTGGCATGATGATATTTGAGAATAGCCGGCAGGATAGACGTCTTGTGGAGGGGGGCTAGCCCATGTGCTGGCACTTCCACAAGGCGGCTTTCCGGGGCAAAGGACTCCCCTCGGCCGTGTCTTGTGTTCTGGGAGGGGTGTCTTACAAGGAATACCCCCACCACGGTGACCGACGAAACACTGTTGGGAAAAACCTTTTGATTTAACTTAACAAATTACCTAAAAGTGATTTTATTACTTAGGTTGAATTACCCATTGTATAGTGAGGGTAATATGGTCATTAGATGTCTTAGGATGTCACACTCAACTTAGGGTGTCAAGACCAGATCAAGAGAAGCAAAATTTGGGCAAAGTTATTTTCGACTCTACTCTGACTAGAAGTCCAAGTGGTTCAACCCTTCTGTCGAAGTAATTCAAGTCAACGTTACGTCGAATAGATATCGACGTGGAGACAATGGACCTGTCGAAGTACCTTGAGAAGTCGACGCAACTTCTACTTCAACTCAACGCAGAAGGAAATATCTGTCGAAGCCACTAAAGTCGATGCAACATCGACTTCATCCCGACGCAGATAATAAAGTTCAGAGCCATGTCCTCAACTCTACGGTTACATCAATAAGATATCGACACAACGCCGACTAGAAGAGTTCAATCAAAGCAATGATGAATTTGAAGCTGCTCTTATAAGGACTCGGAGGTGCGTCGATAAGAGAGGAAGAGAACTCGACGCTACGTCGAATACAGTATGAAAAGGATATCTTTTTAGCTGTCATTTTTAGACCTTCTCTCATGGCCCACAACACTGAAGACCGTTCTCCAACGGCTCCTTAATTGCCTCAAATAGAACGAAGAATTAACAGAGGACAGAAGAACATTCTTGGAAACATGCTAATAGTTGGTGGACGGGTCGGGAATTAACGAAGGAAGGAAAGAGAAATTGTCCAGTGGTGAATACCTTTTCAGGACTTACCAGAAGGGGAAACAAAATTCAAATTGAAGAGGGACAATAAAAGGGCAGAAAAAAGAGAAAGGAAGAGAGCATTCATTACAATCGGCTAACAGTTTTCTATTAGGGATCTCTCTTCTTGTTACTCCTCAGGAACCCTAATAGAGAACATACAGAGAAGAAAGAAAAGTTTCTCTCCATCTTATAGAACAGAAGATCTGAAGGCTGCTCTTCATCACAATCATATAGCAGCCAGCTCTCAATCAGTAGAAATAGAAAGGATCTGACATCCATGATAGTTTGTTAGGATGTAGTCTTAGTCACCTAGAGGGGGGTGAATAAGTCTCTATTAGTTTTAGACTTTAACCTAGTTTTTTTCTGATTTCAGGTTAGTAATATATCAAGCACACAGAAAACACATAATGGTTTATAGAGGATCCACAAGATAGGGTGTCTTGAGTAGTCCTCTTTCCCCCTTCACCTTTCTAACAATGAGATAAGCCAACACCTCCAACCTCAGCTCCAAGAGCTTACAACACAGATCCCTCAGGATCTCTCAGGTTTTCCCAAACCCTACCTCAGGCTCAACAGCCCTACCTCAGGCATAATATCCCTACCTCAAATCTCCCAAAGATCCTACACTCAAGCTGACCTTTCAGCTCTACTACTCAGGCCAAAAAGCCCTGCACCCTCAGGCAAAGATGCCCTACAATCTCAGAACTGTTATGTTCCTACAGAAGTTATAATAGATGATTACAATTAGAAGATAACAGAGGTCAAGCCTTGATCTTCTATTGCTGAACAACTATTGGTGCAGTCTTGAAGCAGGGAGGAGTGAAATGACCTCAACACATATTCTTCTGATCCTTTCCTTCAGATGATGGATGAGGATCAACTTGCTCTATCTTGAGTTGATCAAGAGGAGCAATCTTCTTTCTCCTTGCAGCTTCAGGAAGCAGGTAATGAAAGCTTTCTTGGCTGCCGACAATGGAATAGTAATATGTTCTTCTTCAATGAGTGAGAGTTGGAGAGTTAGTTTTTACAAAGCCCTAACTTATTCTTTTATACTCCACTGATCTTCAATGGCTATCAGATGTCCTCTGACACAGCATGGACGATATTGGAGTACCATATCTTGCTTTTCTGCAGCTTGCGTCAAAAGCAAAACCCGCCAGACCTCTTGAATCTGTCTCAGCGGTTGGGCTGAGACAGCTTCCGGTCTCAGTGGCTTCTTCTGTCCAGTCCCTGCGGATCCGCTGAGACATACAGTTGTCTCAGCGGTTTCCTTCTATCTGCAGCTCAGCTGTCCCAGACACCTTCTCAGCAGCTCCTGGCCTTGTCTCGGCGGTTCAGCTGAGACTGAGATCTTGTCTCAGCGGTTTTGGCAGTAACCCACTGAACTATTTTTCCATCTTGGAATAAGCTAACCTTGCATAACCATGGGATGAAATAGGGTTTATCAAATAAAACTTGTACATAGCATTAAGTGTGATGCTTCTTCAAATCAAGGGAACATTGAAGAAGATAGAACACCCTCAATGCTAAGGTACATATTAAAATAATTATTTATCATGTATCTCCACTATATGGCATTCATCATGAAATGCACATGTAAACCTCATTATGGCATCAAAGATAGCATTATAACAGATAATATTTAAGAGGGCATAGTATCACAGAGTTTATCAATCCACCAATATGATTAGATAATCATGACAATGCATCACAGACTAACATGAACAATAACATAGAGTAAATTTAAGCTATAGTTCAGATTAGCTTACAATACACAGTAATCAATTCAACAATTCATTCATTTGCATTTCAGACTAAGTAATGAGATATAGTTCATTATACATTTAAAAATTCATAACTCTTAAATACATTCATTTAAATTTTTCTTTTCTTAGAAGAAGATGAGCACTCAGTAGTGTCACCAGCAACTTCTTTTCCTTTATCAGCATTGCCTTCAGCAACAACATCTTTGTTCCCTGCAGCAGTGCTGGCAGTGTCCTTCTTTGCATTTGCTGCTTCATTTTCAGCTATTTTCCTCCTATTTTATTGTCTTTTAAAATATAAGAAGGGCTTAGGAATGTATTTTGAAGTCATCCTCCTTGGGTTGTCCTTCCTTACCAGATTGGCTTTGAATACCATATCTCTTTTAGTGTTCCTTTCTAGGTGCTTTATCCATTCTTCAGATGGATAAACCTTATCAATATCTTTGCAGATTTGACCATGGCTTAGCCAGGAATTTAATATTATACTTTTGGAGTCTTCCCTCCAATACTCAAAATCTGGATCCTTAGATTCTTCATCCCTTTGCTTGGCCATGAATTCTTCAGCAAGCATTGTGTGTTCTCTTTCTCTTTTCTTTGCCAATCTTGTATTCTGGTCAATTTCTTCCTGTTTTGAGAAGTCCCAATCCTCTGCTCTTTGCTTATTTAGGAGGGGATGGTTTAATGCAAGCCTAGTCCCTTGCAGAACCTTAAGGGCTTGCTCAGAATTCATTATAGCATTATTCTCCTCCCCCTTTCTAGGTTCTTCAAATATTCTTTGACTTATCTCCTGCTGAGCAGCAGTTAATAATGTGCCAGAGATTGTTTGGAAAATGTTTTCCATATCAGCTTTCAGCTCATCCTTGTTTCTCTCAATGTCAGCCTTGAGCTCATCTTTGTTTTTGTCAGCCTCACCATTTAACTGCAGAGCAGTGGAGTAAACATATTCTTGGATCTGATTTGAGGAATTTTCAATCACCTCGTCTGTCTTGCTGACATAATTCTTGACATAAGTCATATCCTATTCAGAGAGTTAAAGGTGTTTGTCTATTGATCTGAGAATTGTATTTTGAGAGACCACTGATTTCTCTGCCAGATCAAACCACTTAGTCATTTGTTTGTTTAGGATGGATGTGTCTTCCTTAATTTCCTTGACCTCAGACATTACTTCAGATTTTTCATTCAAAATAGACTGATTAATGTAAGCTTTAACAGTGGAAACTGATTGATCTACATATTCCTTCATAGATGTTAGATGAATCTCTAACATAAGTTGAATAGCATTTTGAATGATTTCATTGGTCTGTGAGGAAGTGGAGGTTTGCTGATCATCAATTCTTTGTGGAGGACTGAGAGGAGGGACTAATTCTTGTGGAGGTATGAACTGCTGTTGTGATGCAGGTAGCACCTGTTCTGAATTTTGAACTAGAGCATTACTTTTGCCTTGATCAGCCTCTAGATCAGCAGCTGATGCTGGATCATCAATGTCATTGTTGGCATCAGCATTATCATCATTAGAGTAAGTTGGCTCCTCCCCCTCAGATAGATCACCTTGATCTGATGAGTCCAGGAATTCTGGGACAAGAATTGTAGAGTAGGATTTAATGATTTTGCAATACTAAGACTGGGTTTGTAGGGCTTACCAAGAACATCATCTTTATCAGCTGATGGCTCTTTTGGCTTCTCCCCCTCAGATGGGGCATTAGATTGTCCTTGTAGGGGTAAATCTTAGAGAGCTTGGGAGTGATGCGCAAATCTTAGCACACCGCTAAAGGCGGTAGTAAGACTGCGGCACGAAACGGCAGTGTACCGATCGTTCAAGTAATAAATGTGGAGAGTGGAATCCCCGAGTGTCGGTCTCTTGAGGAACACAGTAAGGTGGAGTTAACGTTCGAGGAAGGACTTGAGATCGAAGTCCTTTGGGTCGGATGAATTGCGGACACGGGGGTTGATTTGGTTTGTGGAAAATAAAGAGAAAAAGCTACAACTACTCCTATGCAATGCCGCTATGCAATGCTTCGCTCGGCAGGATGGAAGACTACGTAGGCCTTGAACGCGCTACTTCGTAAGGGCGGATGGACGAGTAGGCAAGCGGATCGAACTATGCAGGCCTTGAGCGCGCTGCTTCGTTAGGCGGGATGGAGTACGGGCCGCGATGCCATGCTTCGGTAGGCGGATGGACGAGTAGGCTAGCGGAGTGAGGGTCGCAAGAACCTCTTCGACAAACACACCACTAACAATTGTTAGGGCGGCACAACACAACGAACAATCCACACCATGGGGCACACCTCAAATGAAATTATAACAAGATTACTCAATCACATAGACATGATTTCATACTAATGTTAACAAGTAAAAATATACTTCATCAAAATGTTGGTTCTAGCTACATACACATCAATAAGAGAAGAATAAGGCAAGAAATCGACCGAATCCGAAGTCTCGTTGTAGATTCACGGTTGGAATCGCCGGGTTGTCAATCCGTGTCCAAGCTCGGTCCGCAACTACGTCCGGGGTAGAGAGAGCTGTCACTACTCTCCAATGAGCCCGTCTTCTTCGTTTCACGATCCGGTAGAGGTTGCAAACTTCCTCTTGCTTGATGGCGATGGCGGCTAAACCTTCCTTGGAGCACTTGGATGAAGGAGGAGGCCGAGAGGAAACTCCGGCTCAAGATTGGCGTGAAGAGCAAGCCCGGAGCACCTCTAGATGGTGGGCGGCAATGGAGGGGCGAAGTCGGACGAACTGGAGCAGAAAACGGCGGAATACGGCGGGCTCCCTGACCTAAATCGCGAGCAGCGGAATTTATAGGCGCTGGAATTAAACAGTGCGCACGGTCATTGGCGCACGACCAGTGGTCGTGCGCACTAGAATCCTGTGATCGTGCGCTCTGCCTGGACGGAACCTGCAAAGACAGAAATTATAAAATAACATGTTCGCACGACCAGTGGCGCACGACCGGTGGTCGTGCGCACTGTAGTTGATGGTCGTGCGCACTACAGCAAACAGAACTCGGAAATTAAATGGTAAGTGCGCACGAGCAGTGGCGCACGACCAATGGTCGTGCGCACTAGCGTAGATGGTCGTGCGCACTGCACCAAACAGAACTCGTGAAAAAGGGTTAAGTGCACACGATCAGTTGCGCACGACCAGTGGTCGTGCGCAATAGAACCGGCGATCATGCGCAGTGTTCCTGTGCAGAATTGCACCGGAAGCACCTACACGACTCCTGTTCTAGCGTACAACCACGAATCCAGCTACTTAAAGTGGCACCTAACAGTGCATGAAAACTACTAACAAAGAAAGATACGAAATTACACCAAATAGGGCCTAAAAGTGCACCTAGCATAGAATGACCAATATGAGCTAAAACAGGGCTAAAGTGCAGTGAAAAGACTAAATAGATGGCCCAGATGAGTCCATAAAAGTGTATATGATCAGGACTCATCGCACCCCCAGACTTAACTGTTTGCGCGTCCCGAGCAAACAAATTCTAAGCGAACTAGGAAAGAACAGTAGATGGCTTAAAACTACAATACAGAGTACCATGCGAAGTCGCATACTCACGTGCATAAGAAGAATAGTAGAGAAGATTTCTGATTATATAAACAGTCTATATATTTCTAAAAGAGTAAAAGCATATTACAACTACTCAAAATGGTGAAAAGCGGTGAATCGTTCGGTCATGCATACGGAGAAAGTAAACTAAACGCTGAGATGAGCATTGCTCAAGATTGGGATGCCGGACAAACTCCACCGAAATCCATCGGTGTCGGTGACCATAGGCTTGCCCGGTCACATTCTCTCCACGGCACTGGTTTGACACAAATGCGTGAATCAATAGGACTTTAGGTTTTAAATGAGGCTTGGGTTTAGGTGAGGAAAAACAAAGATAAAAATGACGGCTAAAGCACTAAACCCAAATGAGCTAATGCAGGAAACTATCCTCATTCACCACACAAACATGCGGGTACACAACACCCCCAGACTTGGACTTAACAGCATGGGTGCGTGCACCGCCTACTCCCAAACATAAATCTATACATAAAGATTTTCAAGTAAACATTCCTTCTCTTTCCTTTCTTTTTAACTTCTTTTCTTTTTCTCATTTTTTTTTCTTTTCTTATCATATTCAACAAATCAACAAAAGGACACATCCACATCTTCACAAACATATTACCACATCAACAACCCAACTCATGAAAATAATAAACAGCTAAAGCTCACATTTTGGGTGTGCGACTAGGATTGGCTTTTGGGCTTTGGTGAAATAAAAGTGGGGCTGAATCAAAGAACGGGTAGGCACAACTGGGCTAGCGAGGATATAGCGGTAGGGATAGGCACAAAGGCTCAACCGGGCCAAAATGATGGCCTATATCACATTCACACAATTGACTAACCGTATACCCATGCTTCAAGAATCGCTTGGGGCAAGTTCTAGCCACCGAGAAAGATTCTCCTTTCTCCCGACTTAAGCAATACGAATCTAGCGATCGTTTACACACATCCCTATGCTACCGTTTGATTCACACCGGATTCACCATTTGAGTAGAGTAAACAATATTTACACTAATAGAGAAAAATATAAAACCATAGTATAAAAAGAGATCTAACCTACACAAATTCCTATGCAACCGAGCACTCGACTAGGAGCACTACGGGAGTCAACATTTTACTCTGCTACATAGTACTAAGCCATCACCTAGACTTTCCCAAATAAGCAGAAGAATTAAATTCACAACAGAGCAAGCAAACAGATGAGTACGCGCTCAAGTGGGTGATGTGGTGTGCAATGAAAATAAACAAAACATTTTTAAATGAAATCTTCTAGCATGCAGTGCAATAGTGCACGTGAGCGGGTAAACAAAACTACTCTCCCCCAGACTTAAACTAAACAATCCGCAAAATATATGACAGGAAAATCAAAATAGGGCTAGGGAAAGAGAGTACCCAATGCTCAGCAAGTGAGCATACCAGAAGACGCGTGCAAACTAAGACAACGCTGCAGCATCCGCCATCTAGAAAAAGATACTTGCAGGGGTCAGCTCCGCAAAAAGAAAATAGAAAACTGAAAAAGAAATACTACTAACTAAACATGATTAGGAGAAATAAAAATGCAGAAAAGAAAGATAACTACTGGGGTTATTGTCATCCCAGCACGACTTATTCTAAATTAAAACGGTTCTAGCTAATGGGCCTATGAAAAGAAAAGTGTACCGGTAACTGTTCTAATATGCGTGTCGGTAGCGGGTACCGATACGGCGAAAGAGCAGTCACGCCTCTACCCGAATATAAATAATACCTGCTTGACACAGGTAGAGGGAAAAGAAAGTAAGAAGAGGAGGAGGCCTGGTCCTCACTCATCTCACAAAACACCTCCTTGCCTAGCAAGGTATCGTCAACAGGGGGGCAGCAGGAGGCAAAGGCAATGAGTGGAGCTTCCTCTACGGAGGGAGGATAAACCTCCTCACATAAGAAGATGCTCACAACATTGACTTGAGCAAAATGCTCCAAGTCCTCCTGGGGTACCTGTGAAGATTCAACCTGCACAGACTCAGATGAAGGAAGGGGATCAAGAAATAAAGAAGATGAAGAACATAAATAAACATCAATCGGGGGAGTGATCCCGGACTCACTCCCATCAGGTTGGGGAAGTAAAATAATGTTTGCATTGTCATCAATGCTACAAGATTCGGCGGGATCAACAGTGGCCAAGCTAGAGATTTGGACTTCCTCCACCGGTGCTGAGGAAAACTCCTCTTCACCTAGAAGGTTGTCCTCCTCCATGGGAATAGGCACAATACTAAGATCAACCGCCTCCTCCTGCGACACATCATCAACAATGTCATCAGAGACGAGTGTAGTATGCACAACAGGGAGAGGAATAGTGCTCGGATAAAAGTCGAGCACCGATTCCTCACAAAGAATCGAATCCACTAGAGGTGGTGGATGCACTGGGAGAATGGGCTCAGCAATATCGGTGCCCAGATCAGCCACACATCTGGTGACTGTGTCAACGCCATACCCTTCAAGATGTGAAGGTGGCAAAGACACAAAACCGGATGTTGAAGGTGTGCCGCCAGAGTTAGGATTCGGGACGATCCGGATATCCGGCTCATCATCCTCATCCAATTGGCGACGAAAAGCTGCACAATCCTTCAGGGCATGATCTGTGCTCCGACAAAACTGGCACTGCCTAGCGGGCTTCTTTGGCACAGCGGGGGCTGGAGTCGAAAAGAAGTATGACGGTAAAGGCTCAGCAGAGTAGCCATAAGACTTACGCGCACCATATGGAGTACCAGACGAAGTCGGTGCTCCATATGCTGGGCTATAAGAATTATGCCTACTATTCTCCATAGGGCATTCATCACTAGAGTGGGAGGTAGCTCCACACCAACGGCAACGGAAATTGAGATGTGCCCACATAGTGCGAAGATAAAACGATTCAAAATAAAAATGCTATTGTGCAAATACTAAATCAAATAGAAATTACTAAAGCAACCTGATATAAAACAAGAAGAAGGAATAAAGAGAACAGAAATAAAATAAAAGATGCAATTTACAAATGGAAGGGCTTTTCTCTCAAATTCTCCCTCTCCAGAAAACTCACACGACTGTGGTCCCCGGCAACGGCGCCAAAAACTTGATGCGATGATTCGGCAAGTGCACCGGTCGCGCAAGTAATAATAATGGGGAAAATCCCCGAGTGTCGGTCTCTTGAGGAACACAGTAAGGTGGAGTTAACCTTCGAGGAAGGACTTGAGATCGAAGTCCTTTGGGTCGGATGAATTGCGGACACGGGGGTTGATTTGGTTTGTGGAAAATAAAGAGAAAAAGCTACAACTACTCCTATGCAATGCCGCTATGCAATGCCGCTATGCAATGCTTCGCTCGGCGGGATGGAAGACTACGTAGGCCTTGAACGCGCTACTTCGTAAGGGCGGATGGACGAGTAGGCAAGCGGATCGAACTATGCAGGCCTTGAGCGCGCTGCTTCGTTAGGCGGGATGGAGTACGGGCCGCGATGCCACGCTTCGGTAGGCGGATGGACGAGTAGGCTAGCGGAGTGAGGGTCGCAAGCACCTCTTCGACAAACACACCACTAACAATTGTTAGGGAGGCACAACACAACGAACAATCCACACCACGGGGCACACCTCAAATGAAATTATAACAAGATTACTCAATCACATAGACATGATTTCATACTAATGTTAACAAGTAAAAATATACTTCATCAAAATGTTGGTTCTAGCTACATACACATCAATAAGAGAAGAATAAGGCAAGAAATCGACCGAATCCGAAGTCTCGTTGTAGATTCACGGTTGGAATCGCCGGGTTGTCAATCCGTGTCCAAGCTCGGTCCGCAACTACGTCCGGGGTAGAGAGAGCTGTCACTACTCTCCAATGAGCCCGTCTTCTTCGTGTCACGATCCGGTAGAGGTTGCAAACTTCCTCTTGCTTGATGGCGATGGCGGCTAAACCTTCCTTGGAGCACTTGGATGAAGGAGGAGGCCGAGAGGAAACTCCGGCTCAAGATTGGCGTGAAGAGCAAGCCCGGAGCACCTCTAGATGGTGGGCGGCAATGGAGGGACGAAGTCGGACGAACTGGAGCAGAAAATGGCGGAATACGGCGGGCTCCCTGACCTAAATCGCGAGCAGCGGAATTTATAGGCGCTGGAATTAAACAGTGCGCACGGTCATTGGCGCACGACCAGTGGTCGTGCGCACTAGAATCCTGTGATCGTGCGCTCTGCCTGGACGGAACCTGCAAAGACAGAAATTATAAAATAACATGTTCGCACGACCAGTGGCGCACGACCGGTGGTCGTGCGCACTGTAGTTGATGGTCGTGCGCACTACAGCAAACAGAACTCGGAAATTAAATGGTAAGTGCGCACGAGCAGTGGCGCACGACCGGTGGTCGTGCGCACTAGCGTAGATGGTCGTGCGCACTGCACCAAACAGAACTCGTGAAAAAGGGTTAAGTGCACACGATCAGTTGCGCATGACCAGTGGTCGTGCGCAATAGAACCGGCGATCGTGCGCAGTGTTCCTGTGCAGAATTGCACCGGAAGCACCTGCACGACTCCTGTTCTAGCGTACAACCACGAATCCAGCTACTGAAAGTGGCACCTAACAGTGCATGAAAACTACTAACAAAGAAAGATACGAAATTACACCAAATAGGGCCTAAAAGTGCACCTAGCATAGAATGACCAATATGAGCTAAAACGGGGCTAAAGTGCAGTGAAAAGACTAAATAGATGGCCCAGATGAGTCCATAAAAGTGTATATGATCAGGACTCATCAGGGAGTCATCAATGTTATTTGAAATTCTTCTTTCAAGATCTAGTATTATTGTATCAATCTTACTTTATAAGTCCTTAGGAGAAGGAACTTTGTCCTTGTCAGTTTTGTCTTCTGCACTTTCATGTTGATCATTGATACCATCCATGACGGATGGCTCTTGTTGAATCTCTCCCTCAGATGGAGCATTCAGCTGGCCTTGGGGAGCTGTGGTCCACATAATTTAAGAGTCATTAGTGACAAACTAGGTGATTATCTATGGTTAAATATTATTATGAGTAATGTGGAGTTTAAGGATTAATTACCATGGGTACTATCTATGTCCAAGTCCTGTGGATGGACACTGTCAAGTGGCAAGTCCTCCTTATCAGGAATACTTTGTAATCCAAGATCAGCACCAGCATCTTCATTTTTATCTGAGTGGTCAGACTCAGAACTTGATAAAACCATTCTTGGCTTCTTCACTACTTTGGCTTTCTTTGGTTCTTTCCCTTTTGCCTCGGATGGCTGGATCATGGGGAGCACCCTGGTGAACCTGTCTAGAGTTTTTATATCCATTCTCTTCAAATAATGGATATTGGATCCTTTCAACCCATTATACCTTTCAGGATAGGTTTTTATCAGATATATGGATAGAATTTTACCCATGTTTGGTGCTTGCACACATTCCTTCAGTCTCTAAAATATGACTTCTCCCCATGAAGTTTTCTTGGTGAGAATGATCATTGTCATGATGTCAAACATATATTCGGATATTGTATCATGTGACCCAGGCTTGCATAGGATAACTTTTCCTACTATATCAGATAGAAGTTTGCCCCATTGATTGAAGAATTTTCTCTTTAATGACCCATTCTTGGCATCACTGTATTCTGCCCACTTCAGATCATTCTTCTTGTCTTTGTTAGAAATATCTTCCTCCTCATCCTTAGTGCATGAGGGAATTTGGAAGGCTTTATCTATCTTTGCTGAGGTGATTTTCACTTTCTCTCCTCCAATTTTTGACTTTAGTGAGGTCTTGGAAGAGGATAATTTGGCAGTGCTAAACCATTCCAGAATTTCAGTTCTGAGAATGACTGCGGGTTCTGACAGAAGGAATTTCAAGCGTTGTGCTTCCAGGAGTAGATACACTCCTTGTATGTATTCATATGCATGGGCAAAGCCATTTCTGACAATCTCATACCCCTCCAGAAGATCCTTTGAACTCTTAGGTCATTGTTGTTGTAGAAGAATGTGCTGGGACAGAAGAGAAGGTGATTCATATCGGCGGCTAGGATGGAATGGTTGTGTACCTTACACTAATTAATGATTGTCTATTTATATGGCTTTATCTGTGTTATGATAAACCCTAATAATTAGAGTTAATTGAACTTATAGTTGTGAGTAGAATGTGGGTCAATTGGGTTGCATTTAGACCAACTGTAATGAGACCATCCCGTCTCAGCAGAACCGCTGAGATACCAACCTACCCGCTGGGACAGAGCCATGTCATTCACTGGGATAGTTTTAGCAGTCTCAGTGGTTCAGCTGAGACTTTTCCCAGCTGTATCAGCGGCTCAGCTGAAACAGACTTTTCTGTTTTAGCTGACCTTACAATCTAACCATTAGGCCTTGAGGTTTTGATTGAGTTATGCCTTAACCATGTCACAAAGATTGTTGATGTGATAATATGATGAATACCAGTAACATTATGAATCATAACACAACACTTTAAATGTATAATGTGACAATACTTTGACTGCATAGCATCATAGATGATTGAAAACAAAGATGTGACATTATTCAACATTTAACATTCCTAGTTCAATCTTGAAAGTATTAAATTTGGCCTCATCCAATGGCTTTGTAAAAATATCAGCAACTTGATGGTCAGTGGGGACAAATTCAAGGTCGATGTCTTTACATTCAACATGTTCTCTTATAAAATGATATCTTATCTCTATATGCTTAGTCCTGCTATGAGAGACAGGATTCTTAGCAATATAGATAGCACTGGATGAGTCACAATAAAGAGGAGACTCACTTACCTTGAGGTTGTAGTCCTCTAACTGATGTTGAATCCACAATAGTTGTGCACAACAACTTCCTGCAGCAATGTATTCAGACTCAGCAGTGGAAATTGCTACACTTGTCTGCTTTTTGCTGCTCCAAGATATCAACCTCCTTCCTAGGAATTTACAAGTGCCACTTGTGCTTTTCCTATCTTCTTTGCAGCCTGCAAAATCTGCATCTGAAAATCCAGTTAGTTCAAAGTAATTGTTCTTAGGGTACCAAAGGCCAAGATGTAGGCTACCTTTAAGGTATCTCAAAATCCTCTTTGCATCTGAGTAGTGAGATTCATTAGGGCATGCCTGGTACCTAGCACAAACACATGTAGCATACATAATGTCTGGTCTACTAGCAGTTAGATATTATAGGGATCTAATAATGCACATGTACATGGATTCATCAAAGGCCTTGGCCTTCTAATCCTTGTCTAGGGAAATGTTGGACCCCATGGGAGTTTTCATGGAGGAAGCCGATTCCATCCCAAACTTCTTGATAATCTCCCTTGTGTACTTGGTCTGAGAGATGAATATACCCTCATCAGATTGTTTCACTTGGAGGCCTACAAAGTACTTAAGCTCTCCCATACTGCTCATCTCAAACTCCCCCTGCATAAGGTTGGCAAACCTTTTGCAGAGGTTGTCGTCAGTAGACCCAAATATTATGTCATCTACATATATTTGGACTATAAGACATTTGCCCCTTATTTCCTTAAGAAATAATGTACTATCTATCTTTCCCCTCAAGAACTTGTTCTTGATGAGAAAGCTAGACAATATCTCATACCAAGCCCTAGGGGCTTGCTTTAGTCCATAAAGAGCTTTCCTAAGTAAATATACATGATTAGTGAGGGTTGGATGCACAAAACATGATGGTTGTTCAACATATACCTCTTCCTTTAAGTCATCATTGAGGAAGGCTGATTTGACATCCATTTGATATACCTTGAACCTCTTGTGGGCAGCATAGGCAAGGTAAAGACTAATTGCTTCTAACCTTGCAACAGGGGCAATGGTTTGATCAAAGTCTATTCCCTCTTCTTGTTTGTAGCCCTTGGCTACCAATCTTGCCTTGTTTTTGATGATTATACCATTTTCATCCAACTTGATCCTGTAAATCCTTTTGGTGCCAATAATATTGTGTCCTTGAGGTTTTGGCAACAACTTCCATGCCTTGCAACTTTTGAATTGAAGAAGTTCTTTTTGCTTTGCTTGAATCCAAAAGGTGTCTTGGTTGGCTTCTTCAAACTTCTTGGGCTCCATTTGTGATAAGAAGATCAAGAATATGGCCTCATTATGAGCCCTGCTTCTGGTTAGCACACATTGGTTCTGATCTCCAATAATTTGTTCTCTTGGATGATCCTTTAGGTGTCTTACAGCAGCAGGCAATCTGTCCTCAGCTAGCTGTAATACTTCTGCTGGTTCAGTAGTGTCTTCAGCACCATAGACCTCTTCCTCTTCAGGAATTGTTGCATCTGAATATGCTTTACTATTGCTGGGTATGTCTTGTATAGATATATTTTTCATGTCCTTTTCATTTCCTGTCAAAACAGAAGAACTAGACCAGCCCTTATAAATTAGGTTGGCCTCATCAAATACCACATGCATAGACTCTTCTACAACATGAGTTTTATTGTTATAAACTCTATAAGCTCTACTATGTGAGCTATAACCAACAAGAACCCACACATTGCATTTCTCTGCAAACTTTGTTAATTGAGATTTCCGTTGTTTAATATGTAGCAATTTGAACCAAAGATTCTAAAGTATGAAATTATAGGTTGTTTGCCTTTCAGAATCTCATAGGGAGTAATTCCATGAACTTTATTGATGGAAGCCCTATTAAGAACATAACATGCAATATTGACAGCCTAAGCCCAGAAGTATTCTAGGAGTGAGGAGTCACTAAGCAATGTTCTCCCAGCTTCTATCAAGGTTCTATTTCTCCTCTCAGCCACACCATTTTGTTGTGGAGTCCTTGGGGAGGAGAATTCTTAAGTGATACCAAATTCTTGTCAAAACCATGTCATGGCTTCAGATTGAAATTCTGGGCCATGGTCAGTCCTAGTCCTGACCATAGCACATTGTAAGTCATTCTGAATAGCCTTGACATGATTTATAAATACATTCAATGTATCTGATTTTTTCTTAAGGAAGAATACCCATATATATTTTGAGTGATCATCAACAATCACCAAAGTATACAACTTCCCACCTAGGCTCTGAATTGGCAAAGGACCAAACAAGTCCATGTGCAACAAATATAGACATCTTTTAGTGTCTTTGGAGCCAATACTTTTAAAGGTGGCCCTTGTTTGCTTACCCAATTGGCAAGCATGACAGGGACCACTTTTAATACATCTTAAATTAGGACTATTCCTAACAAGGTTTTTAGAGAATAATCTATACATTGTCTTGTAGTTAATGTGGGCAAGTCTCTTGTGTCATTGAACATAAAGAGACTCATTTTCATTAGCTACAAGACACACAGATGAAAGAGAATTACTGCATATAAAATCTAAGCAATAAACATTCCCACTCCTAGTGCCTGAGAGAATAGTCTCTAAGTCATTAGACTTTTTGATCAAGCACTTTTAATTGTGGAATTCAATGACGTAGCCTAGATCACATAGTTGACTTATGCTCACTAGGTTGTGTTGCAACCCTTCAACATAAGCTACCCTTGTGATTGAAACTATGTCATTGCAGATCATACCATATCCCTTGGTGATTCCTCTTTCAGATCCACCAAAGATGACTTTAGGTCCATTCTTCACAGCTGTGTAGTCCTGTAGAAGATTTCTGGTTCCTGTCATGTACCTTGAGCACTCACTGTCCAAGTACCATATTTGGTTGAGGCTGCTACTTGAACTAACCTGCAAGAAGGAGTTTATTTACCCTTAGGAGCCAAAATAATTTTGGGTCTTAGGTCCTTGTTAGCATGATAAAATGATCTCACATTAGCTGCACCCTTTGTAGGAAGACTTTTCTTTGGACTTGGCACATTGGGATTGTGCCAACAATCTATGGCAAAGTGTCCCACTTTACCAGAACACCAACATTCATGAATATTGTATCTCCTCTTCTGAACATTTCTTGAGGAGAGAGCACCACTGTGCTTATGTTCAGGAGGGGAGACAACAAAATTTTTCATTTTCCTTTCAGCAATGATATGGATGAATGTTAACCTCTGTGCAGTATTGGCACCCTTTGTCTTAATGGCATCAGCTTGCTTTGGCTTGGAGGCCAGGGAAGATTGGATGACATCAAACACTGAGCAATTGGACTTGTCTATAGGTTTGACAACAACCATGTTCTTTGCTGGACAGAGCTTGGAAGAACTGGCTTCCATACTCCTAAATGATGGGTCTGAAGTACCAAATACAAATGGTTCAGGTTGGACCATATGAATTTCTTCTAGGGGAGCCTTCATGGCACTCATTCCCATGCCCTTTTTTCCCTATCGGAAGGAGTGTTTTCCTTCCTATAGGAGCTTCCATTCTTCCAGTGACCATAAATGATGTCATGATCATATCTGTTAGAATGAAGCAACACCTTATGAAAGGTGGTATGAGGCTTAACCTTGTCCTTGCTTTTTCTCCACACCCTTCTCCTACTTCCAATTTATTGAACCCTAGTCCTCTCTAATTGGTTTGAGAGTAAATGGTGTCAATAATATGAAGTACAGATTTAGGCTTGGAGAATTGAGCCACTAGGCTCTTTTCTTTCACAAGCTTCTCCTCAAGGTCCTTGATGACCTTGTTCTTTTGGGATATGGTGCTTAAGTGCACAATTGTTATTCCCTTTAGATGCCTAATTTGTCTACTCATCTGAGCCACCATGGAGGGTGACTCAGTGCACTCTTTCTTATCCATCTTAAGGGAAGCAATTTCTTGCGCTTGCCTCTTGGCCAACTTCTTGCTCTTTTTCAGAGCTTCCAACAGAGCACCATACTTGTCAATCAATTGATTGACTTCTTCCTCAGATTCTGAATCACTTCCACCAATTGATAAAGGTGCTTCAGATTCTAGGCTTGTCTCATAATCAGAAGAGGAGATGGAATGAATTAATAACTGTTCATTGTCAGAGTTGTTCTGACTGTCCTCCTCATTAGTGATTGCCATGAGGCCTAGCTAAACTTTGTCCTCTTCATCCTCCTCTATGTCACTATCTGAATGTGATTGAGGGGCCCTGATTCCAATTTTGGCTGCAGGACAGTCATCATCTTTATCTGCTGCAAACAGCCCAATGAAGGCTTCTTCTTCAACATTTGAATCTGAAGATGAGGATTCAGATTCACTCCAGCTCTTTCCTTTCTTTGCTAGGAAGGATTTTTCACCCTTCCTATCCTTATGGTGGTGATGTTTCTAATCACCCTTTTCCTTCCTTTTGACAAGACAGTCAGCTATGACATGTCCAGGCTTGCTGCAGAAATAGAAAATGATGTTATTTGAAACATGTTTACTAGATTTAGAATGATACCTGTTACCCATTGGGTGTTGTCTATCTGATCTGTTGTGGTATTTCTTGGAGTGTGAGGATGAGGAGGGCTTGTTCTTCCACTGCTTCCTCCTCATCATCTTCTTGAACTCCTTGAGAAGGCAGCAAACTCCTCATCAGATGAAGAGCTGTCTGAAGTGCTGTTCTCAGACTTATCTGATTCAGCACTCCTTCTTGGAGGAGACACCATCCTGGCCTTCCTCTTCTTGGAGCTGTCAGCCTTGAGAGCCACATATCTCTCCCTTGCATGAGCCCTTGTTGAACTGTCCTCTTCCTTTCTTGCAGATAACTGCATCTCATAAGAGAGCAGCTTCCCAAACAGTGTGTAAGTAGGAGTTTCACCAAGCTTGGCCACTTCCCTGATGGCACATATTTTTGTGTCATAGTATCTAGTTAGAGATCTTAGGAACTTGTCATTAAGCTCATAGTCACTGAACACTCTTTCATAAGTTCTTAGTTCATTGACTATCCTAAAGAACCTTTCATAACAAATAGAAATGCTTTCCTGGCTCAGCTGCCTGAAAGCTTCATATTCTTGGTTGAGGAGTGATTTTCTATCATCCCTCACCTCAACTATCCCTTCCATATACACCACCAATGTATCCCACATTTCTTTGGCAGTTGTGCAGTACACCAAGTTCTGAAATGTAGAGTCATCTATTACATTAACAATTATGTTTTGGGCTATTTTATCCATAGTGAATAATGCAAGTTCATCCTTGGTCAATTCATTGAAAGCCTTGGCCACTCTCCTAGTTGGATCTATGGTGGAGGCAGTTTGAAAAGTGAAGGGCCCTTGTTTTACAGTGATGTAAATCCTTGGGTCTGATGCTTCCATAAACAATCTAACCCTTTGATTCCATATGCCAAAGTTTTCTTTATTGCATATGGGCAACTTCATGGATCCCATCTCCTTCTGCAATCTAGTGGAGGCCATTGGATTGAGATAAGACTATTCCTTTATAGGATCTGGTCAGACAGTTATTTCCCTCTAGACCAACCTATCTCTGATACCACTTGATAGTTTGTTAGGATGTAGTCTTAGTCACCTAGAGGGTGGGGGGGGGGGGAATAGGTCTCTCTTAGTTTTAGGCTTTAACCTAGTTGTTTTCTAATTTCATGTTAGTAATATATCAAGCACACAGAAAACACACAATGGTTTATAGAGGTTCCTCAAGACAGGGTGTCTTGAGTAGTCCTCTTTCCCCCTTCACCTTTCTAACAATGAGTTAGATAAGGCCAACACCTCCAACCTCAGCTCCAAGAGCTTACAACACAGATCCCTTAGGATCTCTCAGGTTTTCCCAAACCCTACCTCAGGCTCAACAGCCCAACTTTAGGCACAATAGCACTACCTCAAATCTCCCAAAGATCCTACACTCAAGCTGACCTCTCAGCTCTACTACTCAGGCCAAACAGCCCTACACCCTGAGGCAAAGATGCCCTACAACCTCAGAACTTTTAAGTTCCTACAAAAGTTATAATAGATGATTACAATTAGAGATAACAGAGGTCAAGCCTTGATCTTCTGTTGCTGAACAAATGCTGTTATAGTCTTGAAGCAGGGAGGAGTGAAATGACCTCAACACTGATTCTTCTGATCCTTTCCTTCAGATGATGGATGAGGATCAACTTGCTCTATCTTGAGTTGATCAAGAGGAGCAATCTTCTTTCTCCTTGCAGCTTCAGGAAGCAATTAATGAAAGCTTTCTTGGCTGCCAAAAATGGAACAGTAATATGTTCTTCTTCAGTGGGTGAGAGTTGGAGAGTTAGTTTTTACAAAGCCCTAACTTATTCTTTTATACTCCACTGATCTTCAATGGCTATCAGATGTCCTCTGACACAGCATGGACGAGATTGGAGTACCATATCTTGCTTTTCTGCAGCTTGCGCCAAAAGCAAAACCTGCCATACCTTTTGAATTTGTCTCAGCGGTTGGGCTGAGACAGCTTCTAGTCTCAGCGGCTTCTTCTGTCCCGTCCCAGCGGATCCGCTGAGACTGACAGTTGTCTCAGCGGTTTCCGTCTATCTGCAGTTCAGCTGGCCCAGACACCTTCTCAACAACTCCTGGCCTTGTCTCAGCGGTTCGGCTGAGACTGAGAGCTTGTCTCAGTGGTTTTGGCAGTAACCCACCGAACTATTTTTCCATCTTGGAATAAGCTAACCCTGCATAGCCATGGTATGAAATAGGGTTTATCAAATACAACTTGTACTTATCATTGCGTGTGATGCTTCTTCAAATCAAGGGAACATTGAGGTTAATATTCCGAGCAATCTCCCCCTATTTGAAGAAGACAGAACACCCTCAATGCTAAGGTACATATCAAAATAATTATTTATCATGTATCTCCACTACATGGCATTCATCATAACATGCACATGTAAACCTCATTATGTCATCAAAGATAGCATTATAACAGTTAATATTTAAGAGAGGCATAGTATCACAGAGTTTATCAATCCACTAATATGATAAGATAATCATGACAATGCATCACAGACTAACATGAACAATTACATAGAGTAAAGTTAAGCTATAGTTTAGATTAGCTTACAATACATAGTAATCAATTCAACAATTCAATCATTTGTATTTCAGACTAAGTAATGAGATATAGTTCATTATACATTTAGAAATTCATAACTCTTAAATACATTCATTTAAATTTTTCTTTTCTTAGAAGAGGATGAGCACTTAGCAGTGTCAGTAGCAACTTATTTTCCTTTATCAGCATTGACTTCAGCAGCAACATCTTTGTTCCCTGCAGCAGTGGTGGTCGTGTCCTTTGCATTTGCTGCTTCAATGTCAGATATTTTCCTCCTATTTTCTTGTCTTTTAAAATATAAGAATGGCTTAGGAATGTACTTTGAAGGCATCCTCCTTGGGTTGTCCTTCCTTACCAGATTGGCTTTGAATACCCTATCTCTTTTAGTTTTCCTTTCTACGTGCTTTATCCATTCTTCAGATGGATAAACCTTATCAATATCTTTGCAGATTTGACCATGGCTTAACCAGGCATTTAATATTATACTTTTGGAGTCTTCACTCCAATACTCAAAATCTGGATCCTTAGATTGTTCATCCCTTTGCTTGGCCATGAATTCTTCAGCAAGCATTGTGTGTTCTCTTTCTCTTTTCTTTGCCAGTCTTGTATTCTGGGCAATTTCTTCCTGTTTTAAGAAGTCCCAATCCTCTGCTCTTTGCCAATCCAGGAGAGGAAGGTTTAATGCAAGCCTAGTCCCTTGCAGAACCTTGAGGGCTAGCTCAGAATTTGTTACAGCATTGTTCTCCTCCCCCTTTCTGGCTTCTTCAAATATTCTTTGACTTATCTCCTGCTGAGCAGGAGTTATTGTGCCAGAGATTGTTTGGAAAATGTTTTCCATATCAGCTTTCAGCTCATCCTTGTTTCTCTCAATGTCATCCTTGAGCTCATCTTTGTTTCTGTCAACCTAACCATTTAACTGCAGAGCAGTGGAGTATACATATTCTTGGATCTGATTTGAGGATTTTTCAATCGCCTCATCTGTCTTGCTGACATAATTCTTGACGTAAGTCATATCCTGTTCAGAGAGTTGAAGGTGTTTGTCCATTGATTTGAGTATGGTATTTTGAGAGACCACTGATTTCTCTGCCAGATCAAACCACTTGGTCATTTGTTTGTTTAGGATGGCTGTGACTTCCTTAATTTCCTTGACTTCAGCCATTACTTCAGATTTTACATTCAAAATGGACTGACCAATGTAAGCTTTAACAGTAGAAGCTGACTAATCTACATATTCTTCCATAGATGTTAGATGAGTCCTTAACATAAGTTGAATAGCATTTAGAATGCATTCATTGGTCTGTGAGGAAGTGGAGGTTTGCTGATCATCAATTCTGTGTGGAGGACTGAGAGGAGGGATTGATTCTTGTGGAGGTATGAACTACTATTGTGCTGCAGGTAGCACCTGTTCTGAATTTTGAACTGGAGCATTACTTTTGTCTTGATCTTCCTCTAGATCAGCAGCTGATGCTGGATCATCAATGTCATTGTTGGCATCAGCATTATCATCATTAGAGGAAGTTGACTCCTCCCCCTCAGATAGCTTACATGTTGGTATTCCCAAGGTGATCTCAAAGCAATCAACAAGTTAGTCTTACTGCCAACGCAATATGAGCCTATAGGGTCGCACATAAAAGTGTTGGAGAAGTTGGATCAAGGATTGTGTTGGTCATACTCATATTGGATATGAGTGGAGGACCAATCATGTTGCTGATTGGAGTTGCATCGAATTGTACTCAACGCTGCGTCGAGATTGTCTCGACGTGTTTTTCTCGACGTTGCGTCGAGATTGTCTTGACGTAAGTCTTGGACTTTATGTTGCAACGAATTGCCTCGACAGACATGAAAGTGAGGTTAGATCTTAAAGTTACTCTAGAGGGGGGTGAATAGAGTATTAAAAAGTTTTCACTTAAATTTTATAGCGGAATTAAAATAGTGATACTTATATGTGTATTGCAGAGTGAGTTATAAAACAAAATAAAACAAAGCACACAGCACAGCACAAAAAATAATCACAACACAGAAGACACAAGGATTTTTATAGTAGTTCCCCAATAAACCTGGGTACGTCTACTCTTCTACCACACTTGGTAGGATTCCACTAGGTTTTTGATCAGGTGCCCTATCACCAAGGGGTTTTTGTTCAGGTGTCCACACACCAGGTGAGTTTTTGATCAAGTGCTCTAACCAATTGAAGTATCTAGTTGCTTACCTAAATCACCTAGAGGGGGGTGAATAGGTGATCTCTACGTCTTTTGCGGAATTAAGAATTAAACGTAAAGCACAGCACACAAAATAAATCACAGCCACAGATAACACCAGGAATTTATAGTGGTTCCCCGTACTTGGGTACTCCACTGCCGGCCTTGCCAATCTAGCACCACAGCTAGACTTGACTACTCACTAAATCTCGGATCAGAATGATCCTACAAACTCGGAGTCAAACTCCTACAATCTCAGAGAGAACCTCTCTTACAACTCGGAGAAAAACTTCTCCTACAACTCGGAGAACAACCTCTCCTACAGCTCGGAGATAACAACTCCTACAATAGATGATAAAAGGTTTTGAACAATAAGATACCAGACCTGAATAACAGAGGCATTTTCTTCCTTCTTCTTGAATGGCTTTTGAGAACGATGAGGAAGAACAACGATCCTTCAAATCTGTCTTTGGCAATCCGAAACGATCCAATAGAGGTTGTAGAATCAGAACACGGATCGATCGAATCCTTCTTTGATAGAAATCAGAAACTCAAATGAGTAGATCGATCTTCAATCGTAGGCGACAGCGAGGCGGCGCTTTTCTCGTTCTTTTAGATCAAGAAAGAAAATTAGGGTTTGAGAACGATTCGAAAACTTGTTGAAATAACCCAAGAGCGATCCTATATATAGAGGGCAATGATTAAGGGTTAAATCGACCTTAAACGCACTCAAAATAGCCGTTAGGATCGGGAAGGAGCGTTTACGAACCGTCAAGAACAGAGGAAACAAATTAGAAAATAACGGACATAATTCTCGAGATATAAGGGATCTCTCGAGAACTAACGGATCTCTCGAGATATGAAACAAGAGAGCAGGAAAGGGATGTCTCGAGAACTCGAAGATCTCTCGAGACATTACAAAGATTTCGGTCTTAAGGACTCTCGAGACAAGCTTGATCTCTCGAGTCATCAAGAACAGAAATACCGAGATCAAAAGAATTTGCTTCTCGAGACATGCCAGAACTCTCGAGACAAGTCTGATCTCTCGAGACATATCCTTAGAGAAATTGTTTTCAAAAAATTTCTTTTCTTCTCTTGAACACTTGCTGCAACCGCACTCCAAAGTCTTCAATAGTCTTGAAAATGAAGTGTACCCCAATAGAGAGATCACACATGAGTCATCACCATGTTTCATATAATGAGGAATTACATTGTATGAAACTGTGTTTGTAGACCCATTGTGACCTGACATTGATTTACACTTAGCAATGATAATCTGCAAGACAATACTAGAAAAGCATATCAAATACAAAAGCAATTCAATCTTAGTTTAAGGGTGACTTCTCACAAATCAAGGTAATTGTGAATACAATTTCCAACAATCTCCCCCTATTTGTAGAAGTCAGAACCCTATACACTAAGTTGAATTACAGCAATATAGAACAAATATGCTACACTACACAATGATATGAAAATGAACAAGTAGAGAACATCAAATCAACAATTATATATATATATGTCTAAATTGAATTGTTAAGAGGACTTGATGTTCACAAAATCAGAACCAAAGCAAAATATGTCTTGTCAGCATCAGCACTATCCTTCAAGACCTCCTTTTCCTCTTTTCTTCTTGTCTGGAGAAATAAGCATAAGGCTTGGGATGGTAAAACGGAGGTGGAGCCGGAGCATCAGAATTATTATAACCAAATGCCCTGAAATGGATTCTTCTCTTCCTTTGAGCTGTCTCATGTTTTTCCCATTCAAGTGAGCTGTAGCATTCAGATCTATTCATTTTGCCTTCATGGACTAACTTATAGGATTCAAGAATTATGTCTTTTGAGACTGGGCTCCAGATTTCTTGTAGAACCTTCTCAACCTGAGCTTTGCTAAGACCTGCAGAGCTAGAACTCGGAATAGATCTACTCGCAGAGGGACCTTCACCATGTTTTCTTTTTCTTTTGGTCCCAGCCCTATCTGATTGATCTTCAACTATAGGAGCCTTCCCAAGTAGTTCTTCTGGCCTTGGAGAAAACTGAGGAACAAGAACATCTGGATCAATTTCTAACTCAGGAAATATCTGATTATGAAGCCACGTTGCTGTTTTGAAGGAATAAGCATTAATATCAGTAATTTGCTTCTGCACCCTGGAAGAGAACTGATCAAACTGTGATTTCCATGAGCTTTGAATAGCTGACACAGAGCTTTCCACTAAATCTGTCACTCTTTCCATTATAATGTCCTCCCCCGTTCTGACTTCTACAGATAGGGTTTGGAGAGTATCATCTTTGAAATTTCCGACTTCATCAACAATCCGGAATGTATTTGCTTCAGCCTTGTCAGACAATGAGTCTTGAAGCTTTGTCATTGTAATAGTCTGAGCCAACATTGTGCCTACACCTTCAGTTGCATGTTCAATTGCTTTGCTCCCTAGGCACATCAATTCAGAGAGATTTTCATAATTTGATTTGATTTTAGCTAACTCCCTACCAAGTTCACTTTCAACTGAGGCAATCTTCCTGTGAACAGTTGTCAAAGAGTTCTCAAACTGTTCACTCTGCTTCTTGAGCATAGCTTCAATCTTTCCCAGAAGAGAATCTGCATCAAGGATTGGAGGGGAAGGATGAGAGGAAGGAAGAGTAACAGCAGGTGCGGCATCAGGAACATCATCAGGGAGCTCTTCAATCTCAAGAGAGTGAACCACATTGTCTTCTTCACAACCTAGCTCATCTGGAGCATTCCTGGTTGTGTCAAACTCTGACTCCCCCTCAACATGTACTAGGGGAGGGGATGATTCATGAACGGAATCATCACCATCGTCTTCAAAAACAAAATCTGCACCAGACCCTGCCTGTTGGCCACTGGGACTGTGCACTTCAGATACTTCTTGTTGCAAATCCTTCTGAACATCTGAAACTCTGTCATCTGCCAAAGAAGTGTCTGCTTCAAGAACTGAGGGAGAAGAGGGGATGAACACATCCTTGTCAGAAGAAGGTATGTTCTCCTTAGCTGGAAAATCTGACACTATGACATCTGCTTGTACTGATGGAGAAGGAGGAGGTGATGGAACTGAATCTGGTAGAGGTGAAGATGGAGCTGGAATGTGAATATGAGCAGGTGATGGGATAGTATCTGATGGATCTGACTGAGTCACTGATGGAATGAATTCTGTTGGAGCTGATGAGGGCTGACCTTTGGCTTTAGAACGGATTGGCAGCTTGGCTCGACCTGAAGCTTTAGAACGAATCCGTGAAGGAAGTGGAAATGATGTTACTTTAGGTACCTGACCTTCAGAAGATGGAACTGGAATTTCTGCTTCACTTGCAACTGCAGATTTATGAGTCTCCCCCTCAGAAGTAGCACTAGCCACTCCCGGCTTCTTGATTCGAATGTCCCATCTCTGCATGGAGATGACATCGATCTTCTTAAGGTGATGGATAACTGCACTTTTGGACATGTCAAATATAGCAGGATTAAATTGATTCAGGAATAATGAGATGATCCGGGCAAAGTTTGGAGAATTAATGCAAGCCTTGATATTTGAGAATAAGATTGAGGCCTAATCTCTCTGTTTTCCTGACACAATTCCAATCAACTGAAATATTTCTTCAGACACATGTCCTCGTGTGCCTTTCCTGCAGAAAAGAACCTTGGAAACAATGTCCACTAAAAGCTTGCCAGCATCGTTCATCTTGTGCCTCTTCACTGCAGCAAAATCTGAATCAAGACCACAGTACCTTGCTGTTCTCAACCAGTCAATTTCATTCAGCTCTGCTTCAGCTTCTATTTCAGACAGCTGCAAATACTTAGTAAGAGTCTTTGGAGAGACTTTGATTTTGATACCCTTAACAAATGAAATCAACATCCTTCCTTCCTTAATAGGCTTCACATTTATAAAGAACTCTTCAACCTCATCAAACAGCACCCGGCAAGGATGCTCAAGAACGAAAGTAAGACCGGCGGTATCAAGCAAACAAAATAGGTTCTTGAAGTCATCGGATAAACTGGCGATACCTGAGCGAACGACCTCATTCCCGACGCCAATCTTTGGATGAGGAGTAGGAGCCATTAATGCGAGAGAGAGAGAGAATTGTCGAACGAGAATGATGAAGCACCGAGAACCACGGAAGCACCGACCTGTCGCCGCTCGAGAAGAAGTCGAAAGGTCGGGGAAGTCTCGGAAAAGGATTTCGTGAACATCAAGGTCTCGATTTCTTATATATATAATTTTGATTTGACGTTAAAGTGACATTTTGAAGAAAATTAGACGAATGAACAGCGCGTACCTGACGTTTGGAGTTCTTTAAAATACTTATGTCTCGAGACATCGATTATGTCTCGAGAACTCAGGAAATTCAGCGCGGCATTTCCTTCCCTGATGTCTTGAGTGATAACCCGTGTCTCGAGACATCTGCCTATCTCGAAATCTTCAGCTTGTCTCGAGAAATCCAGCCAGGTCCCGAGACATGACTTGTCAAAAACTTCCTGTTCGTCATGGTTTTGGTTGACTTGATCATTACTCCATGTTGAGCATTCCAAGTTCCGTCTTGAAGAACGAGAACTTAGTCTCATCCAGTGGCTTCGTGAAAATGTCTGCAACTTGCTTATCCGTGGGAACATAACTCAGATTTATGTCACCCATCTCCACATGCTCCCGGATAAAGTGATATCGTAGCTCGATGTGCTTTGTCCGACTGTGAGAGACTGGATTATTTGCGATAGCAATTGCACTGGAAGAGTCGCAAAACATAGGAATGTCTTTGATCTTCATGTTGTAGTCTTGAAGTTGATTCTTTATCCATAGAAGTTGTGCGCAACAACTGCCAGCAGAAACGTATTCCGACTCGGCGGTTGATATTGCAACACAATTCTGCTTCTTGCTACTCCAGGAAATAAGTCTCCTTCCGAGGAATTGGCACGTCCCGGAAGTGCTTTTTCTGTCGTCTTTGCTACCTGCAAAGTCTGCATCTGAAAAACCAATTAGTTCGCTATCATTACTTCTTGGGTACCATAAGCCAAGATTTGGTGTGCCTTTAAGGTATCTCAAAATCCGCTTTGCGGCAGTATAGTGAGATTCCTTAGAGTTCACCTGATATCTAGCACATACACATGTAGAGAATATTATATCAGGTCTACTGGCAGTAAGGTAGAGCAAAGAGCCAATTATGCTTCTGTACTTGGTTTCATCAAAAGGTTTCCCTTTTTCATCCTTGTCTAGAGACGTAGCTGAGCTCATTGGAGTCCTCATAGAGGTTGCACTCTCCATTCCAAATTTCTTAATCAACTCCTTAGTGAACTTTGTCTGAGAAATGAAGATTCCATCTTCAGACTATTTCACCTGAAGTCCTAAGAAATATTTCAGCTCACCCATACTGCTCATTTCAAATTTCCCTTGCATAAGTTTAGAAAACTTTTTGCAGAGGTTATTGTCCGTAGAGCCAAATATGATGTCATCGACATAGATTTGCACTAGCAAAATCTTGCCTTTTACTTCCCTAAGAAATAATGTTTTATCTATCTTTCCTCTTGTGAACTTGTTCTCAAGAAGAAAGTTAGATAGCGTCTCATACCAAGCTCGAGGAGCTTATTTCAAACCATATAAAGCTTTTTGTAATAAATAAACATGATTGGGATGATCAGGATTAACAAAACCTGGGGGTTGTTCAACGTATACTTCCTCTTTAATGTCTCCGTTTAGGAAAGCGAATTTGACATCCATTTGATATACGGTGAAACCCTTGAAAGCAGCATAAGCAAGGAAGAGTCTGATCGCTTCGAGCCTTGCTACTGGAGCGTACGTCTGATCGAAGTCGATACCTTCCTCTTGTCTATATCCTTTAGCTACAAGTCTGGCTTTGTTCTTTATGATTGTTCCTTCTTCATCCAGCTTGTTTCTATACACCCACTTTGTTCCAATGACATTTTTGTCTTTGGGTTTTGGAACAAGTGTCCATACCTTACAGCGTTTGAATTGATTTAATTCTTCTTCCATAGCAATTATCCAAGATGGATCTTCATTTGCCTCTTGGAATTTCTTTGGTTCGACCTGCGAAAGAAAACTCAAATACATATTCTCATTAAAGGTACCTCGTCTTGTTCTTATTCCTTCATGAGGATCTCCTATGATCTGATCAACTGGATGATCCCTCATGTGTCGTAGCCCGAGGTTCCTTGCATGATTTGGACCGATAGGACTTTCTTCTACTGTTGGAGTATCTTCCTCCACTTGGATTGGCTCTTCATCCGGATGATCTTCTTCATAGGTAGTTATTGGGGGAATCTTGATGAAGTGTTGAGAATTTTCTTCAACTGGCTGATCCAAGCTTAAGTCCTGCAGCTTTGAACCTGTGTCTACAGAAGAAATGCTAGAGGAGCTACCTTGTAGCATGCTCGTCTCATCAAATACAACATTAATAGATTCTTCTACCACTAGGGTTTTCTTATTAAAAACTCTATATGCCCTACTATGGCTACTATAACCTACAAAAGTACCTTCAAAGCTCTTTTCACTAAACTTAGTTATGTAATGCTTTCCATTGTTTAGCACAAAGCATTTACTACCAAAGATTCGAAAATAAGAAATGGTCGGTTTCTTGCCCTTTAGAAGTTCATAAGGAGTCTTTTCATGGTTTTTGTTTATGAGTGCTCTGTTTTGCACATGGCATGCAGTATTGACAGCTTCAGCCCAGAAATATTCAGGTAGTGAAGAGTCACTCAACATGGTTCTGCAAGCCTCAATAAGTGTTCTATTCTTTCTCTCAGCTACTCCATTTTGTTGTGGAGTTCGAGGAGAGGAAAACTCATGAAAGATACCAAGGCTTTCACAGAATTCTGTCATGGCTCCAGATTCAAATTCTGTACCATGGTCACTTCTGATTTTGACCACCGAACAGTTAAATTCATTCTGGCCTTGCCTGACAAAGCTAGTAAAAGTGTCAAAGGTATCTGACTTGTGTTTCAGAAAGAATACCCAGGCAAAACGAGAGTAATCATCTACAATAACCAATGTGTAAGACTTTCCTCCTAAACTCCTAATTTGCAAAGGACCAAACAAATCCATATGGAGCAGGTATAAACACCTGGTTGAATCTTTGCCAATAATGCTCTTAAAGGTAACCCTTGTTTGCTTGCCTTTTACACATGCATGACAAGGTCTATCTTTAACGCACTTAACATCTGGTGCATCGCGCACTAAGTTTTGAGAAAACAATTTATTAATAGTTTTGAGATTTATATGTGCTAATCTCTTATGCCAATGGTCAACAAGAGATGCACTATCTTTAGCTAAAAGACACACAGGTGTAGAAGATGATATACAAAGAAAATTTAAACAAAATATGTTTCTACAGCGAATGCCTGATAAAATCGTTTCATGATTTTCAGCCGACTTTATCAAACACTTATCTTTATGAAAATCAACAATGTATCCTTTATCACAAAGTTGACTTATGCTTATCAGATTATGTTGTAATCCTTCCACATAAGCTACATCGGAAAACGATACATTACCATTAGAAATCATACCATAGCCTTTAGTTATTCCTCTGTCTGAACCGCCAAAAATAACTTTTGGACCGTTCGCAACTGGAATGTAGTTTTGCAAAAGGCTTCTTGTCCCGGTCATATGCCGAGAGCATCCACTGTCCAAGTACCAGATAGGATTTTTATTGGCCTTTGGACATATCTGCAAAAACAGATTATTTTGCCTTAGGAGCCCAAACAGATTTGGGTCCTTGGTCCCTTGTCAGTTGAGCACCACGATGAATGTTAACATTGCGAGTGGTCTGCCTTGCAACGTTCACTTGTGGTCTCCTAGTATACGTTGTGTTGAACCAACAATCAACGGCAAAGTGACCAATTTTGCCGCAGCACCAACAGTCGAATCTGTTGTACCTTCTTTTTACACTCTCCTGCTTAACTTTTTGAACGTTAGCTCTTGCAGGAGTAGTCCTTATAGATGAGGATGCCTCATGGGGGCAGCACACACAAGGTGGTACTGCCTTCTTCGGCTTTGGTGCAACAGCCTTCACTTTTGGTGCTTTCTTAGCACTCAGACCATGAACAAATGGACCGTACCCTTTCCGATTAATCTCTTGATAGGGTGCTTGAAAAGCACTATCACTAAAGTTTCGGGGAGGAGCCCATTCCTTATGATCATTCACAGGCGCAAAAGGAATTGGTCGTGTGAAATGACCATAGGAACTCTCCATATCATAAGCATTCGTAGGGAATATAACTCTCTTGAATGCTACAGGCTCTTGATGAGCTTTCCCTTTTTCTTTGGTGGTGGCTTTCTTAGCAACCAAACCATTCTTCTTAGCAATTGTGTTTTTAGAAGAATCGCTAGTACTAGCTTCATGCCCTATACCGCTTCCTTTTGCCTTAGTGGTAAAAGTACCAATAATTGGCAGAACAGTTTTAGGTTGAGAGAAAGCTTCAACCAACTTCTTCTCAGCCGCAAGCTGTTCCTCCAAGACTTTTATCGAATGATCTCTCAGGGCAAGAGTCTCTTCCGAGCTTTTGATCTTGTCTTTCAAGGCTTGGACTTCCTCTTTGAGAGAAGAAAGTTCTTCAACTTCTTTTCTCAAGTTAGATTCCACCTCCTTGAGAGCCATGATCTCCTTACCTTGAGTTTTGACGACCTTTCGGCACTTGTTAAAGCCTTTGAGCATTTTGGTATATTGAGACATATGCTCAGATTCATCGTCTGAGGGGTTATCCTTTTGTTCAGCCGAAGCATAATCAGAATCAGATAGGATAGTGTGATCATTTACCTTTCCGGTGTACGGGGGTGCTTCTTCATCATCAGACATGGCCATCAGGCCGAAGTAAGCTTCTTCTTCATCACTCGACTCATCGGAGTCACTGTCGCTCAGAGTTTTGGCTTTCTTAGCGACGAAACTTCTATCTGATTTCTTCTTTCCGTGGATGGATTTCTTGTCTTCTTTTCTTCCACCTTCTTTCTTCTTGTAGGGACACTCAGCAATTATGTGCCCTGGCTTATTACAACAGTAGCAAATAATGTCAGAAGAAGAATGTTTGTTCTGTTTGGATTTATACCTGTCATTATTGCTTGAGCCCTTCCTGTGATAGTCGCCATCACGACGAGAATGTTTATGATCCGAGGAAGACGGCTTGTTGTTCATGTGCCTTCGTTTGTTCAGCAGTTTCTTAAACTGACGGGAAATCAAAGAGAACTCCCCATCAGACAGTTCGGAACAGGAGGAGCTGGCTTCCGATTCTTCTTCATTATCAGATTCCTTTTCTCTGATCGGTATCATGGCTTTGCTCTTCTTTGAACTCTCTGCCTTCAAGGCTAAGGTTCTTTCTTTGCTTGAAGCTCGATTTACATCCTCTTCAGACTTTCGGATGTTCATTTGCAGTTCATGAGACAACAGCTTTCCGAACAGATTCTGAGGTTCTAGACTGGGCAATTTTCCAAACTCTCTAATAGCAACAATCTTGCTATCCCAGTCTTTCGTTAGGGAACGCAAGAATTTGTCATTTAGTTCACCGTTTGTGAACTCCCTATCGTAGTTCCTCAGACCATTGACTATCTTGAAGAATCTTTCGTACGCATCAGCAATGCACTCCTTCTTATTCTGCTTAAACGCCTCGTACTCTTGATTAAATAGAGACCTTCTATCTTCTCTTACCTCGTCAGTACCTTCCATTAGAACAATTAAGGATGTCCACATCTCTTTGGCTGATTTGTAGTGCATTAAGTTTTGCAACATGGAATCGTCCACTGCACTAGCAATTATGTTCTTAGCCTTCTTGTCAAGAGCAACAAGAGCTATCTCATCCTTATTCAAATCCATCATTTTCTTAGGTATCTGAACAGTAGGATTTGTTGACGAAACGGTCATGGGCACATGGGGACCTTCTTCCGCGACTTGGAAGATTCTGGGATCTGCAGCTTCCATATAAAAACGGACTCTTTCCTTCCACATAGGAAAGTTGGCCTTAGTGCAGATGGGCAGTTTCAGAGAGGATTCCTTGACTCTATCCATGGCTTGCTAGCAACTAGAGGTATGGACCCTGTTCAAGGTGTTAACCTAGCAATGAACAACGACCCTCTGATACCAATTGAAGTATCTAGTTGCTTACCTAAATCACCTAGAGGGGGGTGAATAGGTGATCTCTACGTCTTTTGCGGAATTAAGAATTAAACGTAAAGCACAGCACACAAAATAAATCACAGCCACAGATAACACCAGGAATTTATAGTGGTTCCCCGTACTTGGGTACTCCACTGCCGGCCTCGCCAATCTAGCACCACAGCTAGACTTGACTACTCACTAAATCTCGGATCAGAATGATCATACAAACTCGGAGTCAAACTCCTACAATCTCAGAGAGAACCTCTCTTACAACTCGGAGAAAAACTTCTCCTACAACTCGGAGAACAACCTCTCCTACAGCTCGGAGATAACAACTCCTACAATAGATGATAAAAGGTTTTGAACAATAAGATACCAGATCTGAATAACAGAGGCGTTTTCTTCCTTCTTCTTGAATGGCTTTTGAGAACGATGAGGAAGAACAACGATCCTTCAAATCTGTCTTTGGCAATCCGAAATGATCCAATAGAGGTTGTAGAATCAGAACACGGATCGATCGAATCCTTCTTTGATAGAAATCAGCAACTCAAATGAGTAGATCGATCTTCAATCGTAGGCGACAGCGAGGCGGCGCTTTTCTCATTCTTTTAGATCAGGAAAGAAAATTAGGGTTTGAGAACGATTCGAAAACTTGTTGAAATAACCCAAGAGCGATCCTATATATAGAGGGCAATGATTAAGGGTTAAATCGACCTTAAACGCACTCAATATAGCCGTTAGGATCGGGAAGGAGCGTTTACGAATCGTCAAGAACAGAGGAAACAAATTAGAAAATAACGGACAGAATTCTCGAGACATAAGGGATCTCTCGAGAACTAACGGATCTCTCGAGATATGAAACAAAGAGAGCAGGAAAGGGATGTCTCGAGAACTCGAAGATCTCTCGAGACATTACAAAGATTTCGGTCTTAAGGACTCTCGAGACAAGCTTGATCTCTCGAGTCATCAAGAACAGAAATACCGAGATCAAAAGAATTTGCTTCTCGAGACATGCCAGAACTCTCGAGACAAGTCTGATCTCTCGAGACATATCCTTAGAGAAATTGTTTTCAAAAATTTTCTTTTCTTCTCTTGAACACTTGCTGCAACCGCACTCCAAAGTCTTCAATAGTCTTGAAAATGAAGTGTACCCCAATAGAGAGATCACACATGAGTCATCACTATGTTTCATATAATGAGGAATTACATTGTATGAAACTGTGTTTGCAGACCCATTGTGACCTGACATTGATTTACACTTAGCAATGATAATCTGCAAGACAATACTAGAAAAGCATATCAAATACAAAAGCAATTCAATCTTAGTTTAAGGGTGACTTCTCACAAATCAAGGTAATTGTGAATACAATTTCCAACACAAACCACAGGTTTTTGTTCAGGTGCCCTGTCACCAATGGGTTAACTTTTGAAGGGAGTTATAACCCTGTACAAGATGGGATAGAATGGGGTTTAGATGTTCTTCTCTGTCAATATTCTGAGAGAAGACTCTAGTGGAATGTTGTTGTAAAGCTCCTCTGTCTGATTGAAAATGTTTGACAGTAGATGGATGGAGCTTTCTCTTGAATGTACTGATCTTCCTGTAGCTGATGAATCTGAGAGAATAAGTTCCTCAAATTATTGTTGCTCTTTGAAGATTTGATCTAGCAGCTGATGAGTGAGAGAGTGGAGTTGATGTTCTCAGTGAATGAGTGCTGCTTAAGGAAGAAGATGAAGAGGATCTGTAAAACTTTTGTTCTTCTTTTTCTTCCTGTAACCTTCTGAAGAATTGTATCCTTCTCTGTCGACAACTTTTTGTTATTAAGTTCCTGTAATTGCTGTGTCTTCTTTCTTCTTTTTCTTTTTTAATATATCTCTGATTTGAAATTCAAATCAACAGAATAAGGAATAAAATAATCTGCATTTAATATTTCCTTGGAACTGCAAGCAAGCCTTTAATTCCATTTCCTTTTTAATATGATATCCTTTTCCAATATAAGTCAACAGCTAATTTCTCGGAAAGAGAAAGGAAAGGAATATAATAAGGAAGTAATAAATCTCTTACTTAATTTGTTGAAGGTCGATCTGAATATTTTGATGATAGACGTTCTGAGATCAGAGAAATTATAACTGATCTTCTGAAATAAATCTGCTGTCTAGAAAATTCGTCAATCTGAGAAACAAGTTCATCGAACAGAACTGGATTCATCGATCTCAGAGCTGAGTTTGTTGATCTGAAGATATTCGTCGAACGCAGACTGAGTTCGTCGAACGGACGCTGGAGTTCGTCGAACTAAAAAGAATAATATAACTGATCTTCTGAAATAAATCTGTTGAAGAGAATTTTCGTCGATCTCAACAAATTTTGTCGAACACAATGTTGAGTTCGTCGATCTCAACTGAATCTGGCTGGAAGAATTGAATTAGATGAGCTGAGAAGAACTTTCGTCGATCTGATCATCTGATACTTATTCTTCGAACGCAGAGCTGAGTTCGTCGAACGCTGAATGAGTTCGTCGAACGCAGAATGAGTTGGCAAATTCGTCGACCGCTGAACTGAGTACAAATCGTCGACCACTGAGACAGAATAAAATCGTCGACCGCTGAGACTGGCTTGAGAATTGAGAGCTTCGAGCTGGAGAGCGAGTTCGTCGAACGCAGGAGCATACCGTTCCTCGAACGCAGAATGTAAGTCGTTCATCGAACACAGAGAGCATGCCGTTCATCGAACGCAGAATGTAAGTTGTTCGTCGAACGCAGAGAGCAAGCCATTCGTTGAACGCAGTATTGAGTTTGTCGAACGCAAAAAACTTGTCTTTTCCTAAGTTCTAACAGCCTAAAACCTTGACCCTTTAGACTATACATTAGGGTCAACTTAGGCCTAATAAACAGATAGTGATCCTAGCCCAAATCAGTAATAGGGTTGTTCCAACAATCTCCCCCTATTTTGGTTAGGACACTATTTGACAAAATTTGAATAATAAAACAAATAACAAAACAACAAAGCATGTATATCTGATAGATTTTAAATATTTCATCAGATATAAAATATGATACTCTGAGTTCTGAAATTTACATTGAAAATAAAACTATTAAAAACAAATAAATAGAAACTTTGAATTTCTCTGAATTCTGACATTGCCTTCAGCTTTCTGAATTGATTGTCTGAACTGTATCTGCTATATTTCAGCTTTCTTAATTAATTGTCTGAACTGTATCTGTTATATCTGAACTTGATATCTGAGCTATATCTGCTATTTTTCAGCTTTCTGAATTTGTTGATCTGAACTGTAGCATTATAATCTAAATTTGATATCTGAGCTATATCTGCTATTTTTCTGCTTTCTGAATTTGTTGATCTGAACTGTAGTTTTATAATCTGAATTTGAATCTGTCATAACTGAATTTCAGATTATAACTGCAAATTGGTGTGGGCTTTATCAAGAACTGAAAACATGCTTCTTCATACAGCATTTCTTCTTGATAAAACAACTCCCCCTATCATACAGGAGTTTCTTCAAAACATCTCCCCCTGACAAAAAGGAGCTTCTTCAGCTTTCTCCCCCTGCCTGGTTCATAGAACATCTCCCCCTGAGCAAAAACTGCATCATATGGAGCTTCTTCATAGAACTTCTCCCCCTGCCTAGTTTCAGGAAGGCCTGAAGCTAGGCCCCTAGAAGAAGGGACATTTGATGGAGGTAGGGAAGGATGCAATCTTTTGAAGAAATATTGCTATTGTTCCTGCAAAAGAAAATAGAGATCACGTGCAAAGGAACTGGAGAGAGAAGCAATTCTGTAGGCATTCAGTTAAAATGAAAAAGATTTGATTATAAAGAAAGATACAGAAACAAAAGATGGGGTAAGTAGAAAGTTTAATTTTTATCAGATTGAATCTTCATCTATCATTCCTAGCTGATTTATAAAGAAAATATGCTTCTTTTCATCCAATGGCTTGGTGAAAATATCATCTCTTTGTAAGTCAGTAGGAATAAATTGTAGGCAAATTTTATTTTTATCCACATTATCTCAGATAAAGTGGTGCCTAATTTCTATGTGTTTAGTCCTATGGAGAACTAGATTTTGTGCTATAGATATTGCTATAGTATTGTCACAAAATATAATTGAATTATTTAGATTGACACCATAGTCTAGGAGCTGATTTTGTATCCACAATATCTGTGAGCAGCAACTGCCTACAGCTATGTGTTCAGCTTCAGCTGTTGATGTAGACGCAGATGATTGTTTTTTACAAAACCAAGACACAAGCCACCAAGAAACTGGCAAGTTCCTGATGTGCTTTTCCTGTCTACTCTGCATCCAGCATAATTAGAATCTGATAATCCAGTTAATTCAAATTCTGCTGTTGTTGGATACCAGAGTCCTAGATTAGGACAACCCTTTATATATCTCAAAATTCTTTTTAATAAAATAAGGTGAGATTCTTTGGGGTTAACTTGGAACCTAGCACAAATACAGGTAGCAAACATTATATTAGGCCTACTAGCTGTTAAATAAAGTAATGAGCCAACAATTTCTCTATATACTTTCTGATCAACAGGTTTCCCTGATTCATCAGTGTCAACAATAGCATTTGAGGGCATGGGTGTTTTCATGGTGGAAGCATCAGACATACCAAACCTTTTCACTAATTCCTTAGCATACTTCGATTGTGATATGAATATGCCATTTGGAGTTTGCTTCACTTGAATACCATGGAAGTATGATAATTCACCCATACTACTCATTTCAAATTTAGATTGCATTAGATTAGAGAACCTTTTGCATAAATTTGAATCAATAGAGCCAAATATGATATCATCTGCATATATTTGAACTAGTAGAGTTTGATTTTTATGTATCCTGAAAAATAAAGTTTTATCAACTATGCCTCTACAGAAATTGTTCTCCAAAAGAAAATTAGCTAAGGTCTCATACCATGCTCTGGGAGCTTGCTTGAGACCATTGGGAGCTTTATTAAGCTTAAATACATAAGAGGGGTGAGTTGGAGAGATGAAACCTGGTGGTTGTTCCACATAGACTTCTTCTTTGATGTCTCCATTCAAGAATGCACTCTTCACATCCATTTGATATACCTTGAATTTCTTGAATGCATCAAAGGCCAGAAAGATCCTGATAGCTTCAAGTCTTGCAACAGGAGCAAAGGTCTGATCATAGTCAATTCCTTCTTCCTATGAATATCCTTGAGCTACCAATCTTGCTTTGTTTCTGACTATGTTTCCTTGATCATCAAGCTTGTTCCTAAAGACCCATTTGGTGTCAATGACTGGATGGCCCTTTGGTCTTGGAACCAAATCCCAAACCTTGTTCCTTTCAAATTGGTTGAGCTCCTCTTGCATTGCAAGAATCCAGTTTGGATCTTGTTCTGCATCTTTTATGGATTGAGGTTCAACTTGTGATAGGAAACAAGTGTGCATCTGATTTTGGTGTAGTTGATGCCTTGTTTGAACACCTGCTGAAATATCTCCAATCACTTGAGATATTGGATGATCTCTAACTGTGATGTGATCAACAGTTGGAGTTGGTTCAGCAATGGTATCCTCTTGGGGAATTTGTTCAGCTGTCACTTGATTTAATTTGTCAGCAAGATCATCTGAATGATCTTCTTCTTCACTGTCTTCAAGATTTTGTTTTGATGGAAGTAAAGACTCTTCTTTCTGTAGATCTAGTCCATTGAGCTCTTCACATAGAGCTGGTACCTGCAAAGTAATTTTGGTAGAGGTGATATGCCTCTCCTTAATTAACATGTTAGTCTCACCAAAGGATACATGCATGGACTCTTCTATCTTAAGAGTAGATTTTTTGTAAACTCTATATGCTTTACTAGAAAGTGAATATCCAAGGAATATGCCTTCAGCATCTTTTGCTTCAAACTTCCTTAGATACTTCTTGTCATTGTTATGCACATAGTATTTACAGCCAAATATCTTAAAATAGTTAACCTTAGGCTTTTTATTTTTAAGTAATTCATATGGAGTTTTGCCCTTAAGTTTATGTATCAGGCTTCCGTTCAACACATAATTTGTTGTGTTTACTGCCTCTGCCCAAAAAGAGAGTGGCATGTTTGCATCAGTAAGTAATGTAGTTGCTGATTCAATTAGGGTTCTATTTTTCTATTCAGCTACCCCATTTTGTTGAGGAGTTCTAGGGGCAGAGAAACATTGTTTGATCCCTTCTTTTCCACAGAATTCTCTTATCAGAAGAGATTCAAACTCAGTGCCATGATCACTTCTGATCAATGCAACTAGAGTAGAGTACTCAATCTTGATGGACCTGAGAAAGTCTGTCAGAACACTGAAGGTGTCAGACTTGTTCCTAAGAAAGAACACCCAAGTGAATCTTGAGAAGTCATCTACAATAACTAGAGAGTAATGCTTCCCTCCTAGACTTTGTATTGCAGTAGGTCCAAAAAGGTCTAAGTGCAGTAAGTACAAAATCCTAGGTGAATCACTCTTGGATAAAGATTTAAAACTACTTCTAATTTACTTACCTAACTGACAAGCCCTACAGAGTCCTTCCTTCTTGTATGAACCAGAAGGCAGTCCTCTAACAAGATTGTCCTTAGAAAGCTTAGATATAGTTCTAAGGTTAATATGTCCTAGCCTTTTATGTCATAATTCATTTGTTTTACTTATAGAATTGAATAAGCAAATATCAGAATTGGCAGAGTCAAAGTTGACTAAATAAATATTTCCATATTTTTATTATTGGTAATAAGACATAAGGAATGGTTAAAGGTTTCCTGATAACCTTCATCACATAACTGGCTTATGCTGATGAGGTTGTGCTTGAGACCCTTGACATAAGCTACCTCCTTGAAGGTAACTGCTCCAACTTTGATCTGTCCATAGCCTTTGGTTTGTCCATAGTTGGAGTCTCCAAAGATCACCTTGGGTCCAAGCTTTGTCTTGTAGTTGCTCAGGTTGGCCTTATTTCCTGTCATGTGCTTTGAACATCCACTGTCCAAATACCATTGTTGATTTTTGCTTGGATAGCCTTGTACCTGCAAAACAGAAAACATTCTAGTTGTTCTTGACCCAGACTATCTTGGGTCCTTTTGTTTTTCCACAAATATCAGAAATGTAAGACATTTCAGGCTGATCCTTGTAGCCTTGTGGATGATATTTCCTAGGAGAAATTATCCACCCAGTGAAAGGATTCTTAGTATATTTAGAATAAGAATTCTTCAGATTTTTTGTAAATTTTCCGTTCGACAAACTGGGCTGAGTTCGTCGATCGTCGTTCGATGAAGTGATGTGCTTTCGTCGAGCGCCGTTCGATGGATATATATACTGAAACTCTGAGTTCAGCTTTCGTCGATTTGAGTTCGATGAATTCAAGTGATTTAGTCGAGCTCCGTTCGACGAATTCTGCTGAATTCCTTTATTCTTAATATTCTTGCTTGAATTGTTCTTACTAACATCTACAACCTCTTTGCTTTTAGCAGAAATGAATTTTATTGGTGTAGAAAGTATATTCTTCTTAATAGGAGGTGGCTCACTTGATGATGCACCTAAGCCTAGTTTGTCATTTAACCTGGCATTCACTGTGCTTGTGATGTCCATCAGTTTGATACTTCTCCCATTTAGGGATTCTTCAAATCTCTTAGCTTCCGATAACTTGTTCTCAATGAGAATAATGTGTTCTCTGGAGGCAGCCAATTCTTTCTTATGAATAGCATTTTATTCACTCAATTGGTTCATTTCAGCCAACTGATTTCTGAGAGAGATTATCTCTTTCTCATATTTGATTAAATCTAAGCAAAGAACTTTGAATTCAATTGAATTGAAATCAAAATTAGATATTACCTGATCACGGTCAGCTTCTGATTCTGATTCTTTATCTGAGTTGTTTGTTGAGGCATTGATAGCCATCATGCAGAAATTTCTTTCTACTTCATTATCTTCATCATCAGAAGAGCTGGATGAAGATGCAAGATCTGACTCACTGCTTGAGTCATAGATAGCCATCAAGCATTGGTCTTTTTCTTTTGATTCTTCTTCATCTTCAGATGAGCTTGATGAAGATTCTGAATCAGTTTCACTCCAAATTTTAGCTACAAATCCTCTTCCCTTGTGTTTGTGTTTGTGGGAGGAAGACTTGCTTAAGTGCCTTCTTTCTTCTTTGTCCTTTCTCTTTTCCTTCTTCTGATTCTCTGGACACTCTGGCAGAATGTGTCCAGTTTCCTGCAACCAAAACAGATAATTTCTGTAGAATTTGATTTATCATACCTTGGTTTTTCTCTTGATCTGGAGTCCTTATTTCTGAAGTCTTTTCTAGCCATCTTATAGAATCTCTTGGCTAGTAAGCTCATAAATTCCATATCTCCTGGAGATTTTTCTTCTTCTTCAGTAGCTTGGAAAGCTATACTTTTCTCCTTCTTGGATGCTGAAGATGAAGTTGATTGTTCAGCTTCTCTAGATTTGATAAGCTGCTCATAGGATTTGAGTTTTCCTAACACGGTCTCAGTGGAGATCTCATTAAGGCTTCTGGCTTCCTTGATTGGTCAGATCCAAGAGTCCCATATACTGGGGAAGCAAATTAGGATCTTATCATTGATCTCAGTGATGGAGATCACTTTTTCCAAGGTCTTCAGCTCATTGATTATGAGGCTGAGCCTGTTGTACATATCAGCTACACTTTCATTTTCTCCCTTCTTGAAGTTCTCATATTGAGAAATAAGGTGAGATCTTCTGTCCTTTCTTTCCTCTGCTGATCCTTCAACCATATTGTTGAGTGAGATCCAGATTTCCCTTGCAAAAGTGCATTCCACAACTCTTTGGAAAATGTCATCTGACATTGTCTGTGCTAAAATGTTCATTGCTTTGGCATCAGCACTTCTCTGCTTCTTTTGAGCCTCTGTCCACTCAGGTGGTGGAACAACATTGCTGTTAGTTGTGGCTTCAGCACTAGTTGTTGTTGTAGGAGCAGGAGGTCCTGTCAAAATAAGATTGAAGATTTCTTCGTCAATAGAATTCATGTATAATCTAATCCTTGCCTTCCATAGTGCAAACTTATTTAGATTGCACATAGGAGGTCTTGTGCTTGAATATTCTTTGTTTTGTGCAATGAATTTTTAGAAAAAGAAAACTCTAAAATAAATTAAGATCTAATTGATCTTTTGATTCAGGTGTTAGCCTGTAAAGAATCAACCAAGCTCTGATACCAATTGAAAGTGAGGTTAGATCATAAAGTTACTCTAGAGGGAGGGGTGAATAGAGTATTAAAAAGTTTTCACTTAATTTTATAGCGGAATTAAAATAGTGATACTTATATGTGTATTGCAGAGTGATTTTTAAAATAAAATAAAACAAAGCACACAGCACAACACAGAAAATAATCACAACACAGAGGACACAATGATTTTTATAGTAGTTCCCCAATAAACCTGGGTACGTCTACTCTTCTACCACACTTGGTAGGATTCCACTAGGTTTTTGATCAGGTGCCCTATCACCAAGGGGTTTTTGTTCAGGTGTCCACACACCAAGTGAGTTTTTGATCAGGTGCTCTAACCAAACCACAGGTTTTGGTTCAGGTGCCCTGTCACCAATGGGTTAACTTTTGAAGGGAGTTATAACCCTGTACAAGAGGGGATAGAAAGGGGTTTAGATGTTCGTATCTGTCAATACTCTGAGAGAAGACTCTAGTGGAATGTTGTTGTAAAGCTCCTCTATCTGATTGAAAATGTTTGACAGTAGATGGCTGGAGCTTTCTCTTGAATGTACTGATCTTCCTGTAGCTGATGAATCTGAGAGAATAAGTTCCTCAGATTATTGTTGCTCTTTGAAGATTTGATCTAGCAGTTGATGACTGAGAGAGTAGAGTTGATGTTCTCAGTGAATGAGTGCTGCTTGAGGAAGAAGATGAAGATGATCTGTAAAACTTTTGTTCTTCTTTTTCTTCCTGTAACCTTCTGAAGAATTGTATCCTTCTCTGCCGACAACTTTTTGTTATTAAGTTCATGTAATTGCTGTGTCTTCTTTCTTCCTTTTTCTTTTTCAATATATCTCTGATTTGAAATTCAAATCAACAGAATAAGGAATAAAATAATCTGCATTTAATATTTCCTTGGAACTGCAAGCAAGTCTTTAATTCCTTTTCCTTTTTAATATGATATCCTTTTCCAATATAAGTCAACGGCTAATTTCTCGGGAAGAGAAAGGAAAGGAATATAATAAAGAAGGAATAAATCTCTTACTTAACTTGCTGAAGGTCTATCTGAATATTTTGATGATAGACGATCTGAGATCTGAGAAATTATAACTGATCTTCTGAAATAAATCTGTTGTCTAGAAAATTCGCCGATCTGAGAAACAAGTTCATCGAACAGAACTGGATTCGTCGATCTCAGAGCTGAGTTCATCGATCTGAAGATATTCATCAAACGCAGACTGAGTTCGTCGAACGAACGCTGGAGTTCGTCGAACTGAAAAGAATAATATAACTAATCTTCTGAAATAAATCTGTTGAAGAGAATTTTCGTCGATATCAACAAATTTCGTCGAACACAATGTTGAGTTCGTCGATCTCAACTGAATCTGGCTGGAAGAATTGAATTAGTTGAGCTGAGAAGAACTTTCATCGATCTAAACATCTGATACTTATTCTTCGAACGCAGAGCTGAGTTCGTCGAACGCTGAGAGGAGTTCGTCGAACGCAGAATGAGTTGGGAAATTCATCGACCGCTGAACTGAGTAAAAATCGTCGACCGCTGAGACAGAATAAAATCGTCGGCCGCTGAGATTGGCTTGAGAATTGAGAGCGTCGAGATGGAGAGCGAGTTTGTCGAACGCAGGAGCATGCTGTTCGTCGAACGCAGAATGTAAGTCGTTCGTCAAATGCAGAGAGCATGTCGTTCGTCTAACGCAGAATGTAAGTCGTTCGTCGAACGCAGAGAGCATGCCGTTCGTCGAACGCAGTATTGAGTTCGTCGAACGCAGAAAACTTGTCTCCTTAGTTCTAACAGCCTAAAACCTTGAACCTTTAGACAATACATTAGGGTCAACTTAGTCCTAATAAACAGATAGTGATCCTAGCCCAAATCAGTAATAGGGTTATTCCAACAAGATAGGTTATATTCGACGCTGCGTCGAGAATGTCTCGACGTAGTGTACTCGACGTTGCATCGAGATGGTCTCGATGCAATTCTTGTACTCGACATTGCGTCGAGATGGTCTCGACGCAATTCTTATACTCGACATTGAGTCGAATTGTTTCGACAATACATGTTAAACTCCAATTAAGTTTCTAGTCTGCGGATAATGTGTTTTATGCCTTGAGTATAAAACGGGAAACCATTAGGTTTCCTACAGGGGTAATCCTTTCGTAAAAACTATCAAGACTGAAGCAGAAGTGTTCCGCATAGGTCTCGACATTCTGCGAGATCGCCGTCGCCGCTCCCTGTCGTCGGATCTAGCAGTTCGTGGGAGACGCAGAGGGCATTCTTCCTCCATCCGAACTATTGTTGGACAAGAGTCATGGGGTTCTTCTTCACTGTGTGCATTCCTATAGTTGTGCTGATCCATTTCAGTACTTGGAACTCAGAATTCATTTTGGGATCTGCTCTTGGAGCATCTTGGTTGAGTATCAACTCAATCCCTCTCAGGTATAGAGCAATGTGCTTTTTTATTTATTTCTTGATTCATGAAATCGCAAGATCCAAAACTCTTTTGGGTTGTTCTTGTTTGTTTCCTTCCACTGCGCACATCTAATGTGTCGTTATAGAGAACCCAACATCACCTTGATCTGATGAGTCCAGGAATTCTAGGAGAAGAATTGTGGAGTTAGATTTAATGATTTAGCAATACTAAGGTTGGGTTTGTAGGGCTTACCAAGAACATCATCTTTATGGCTCTTTTTGCTTCTCCCCCTCAGATGGGGCATCAGATTGTCCTTGTAGGGGTAAATCTCAAAGAGCTGGGGAGTCATCAATGTTATTTGAAATTCTTCTTTCAAGATCTAGTATTATTGTATCAATCTTACTTTGTAAGTCCTTAGGAGAAGGAACTTTGTCCTTCTCAATTTTGTCTTCTGCACTTTCATGTTGATCATTGATACCATCCATGATGGATGGCTCGCTCTCCCTCAGATGGAGCATTCAGCTGGCTTTAGGGAGCTGTGCTCCACATAATTTAAGAGTCATTAGTGACTAACTATGTGATTATCTATGGTTAAATAATATTATGAGTAATGTGGAGTTTAAGGATTAATTACTAGGGGTACTATCTATGTCCAAGTCCTATGGATGGACACTGTCAGGTGGCAAGTCATCCTTATCAGGAATACTTGTGATCCAAGATCAGCACCAGCATCTTCATTTTTATCTGAGTGATCAGACTCAGAACTTGATAAAACAATTCTTGGCTTCATCACTGCTTTGGCTTTCTTTGGTTCTTTCCCCTTTGCCTCAGATCGCTGGCTCATGGGGAGCACCCTAGTGAACCTGTCTAGAGTTTTTATATCCATTCTCTTCAGATAAAGGATATTGGATCCTTTCAACCTTTTATACCTTTTAGGATAGGTTTGTATCAGATATAGGGATAGAATTCTACCCATGTTTGGTGCTTGCAGACATTCCTTCAGTCTCTGAAATATGACATCTCCCCATGAAGTTTTCTTGGTGAGAATGATCCTTGTCATGATGTTAAAAATATATTGGGATATAGTATCATGTGACCCAGGCTTGCATAGGATAGCTTTGCCTACTATATCAGATAGGAGTTTGCCCCTTTGATTGAAGAATTTTCTCTTTAATGACCCAGTCCTGCCATCACTGTATTCTGCCCACTTCAGAGCATTCTTCTTGTCTTTGTCAGAAATATCTTCCTCCTCATCCTTAGTACATGAGGGAATTTGGAAGGCTTTATCTATCTTTGCTGAGGAGATTTTCACTTTCTCTCCTCCTATTTTTGACTTTAGAGAGGTCTTGGAAGAGGATAAATGGACATTGTTAAACCATTCCAGAACTTCAATTCTGAGAATGATTGTGGGCTCTGACAGAAGGATTTCCAAGCCTTGTGCTTCCAGGAGTAGAAACACTCCTTTTATGTCTTCTTGTGCATGAGCAAAGCCATTTTTAACAATCTCATACCCCTCCAGAAGATCCTTTGAGCACTTGGGTGCCATTGTTGTTGTAGAAGAATGCACGGGGATGAAAGAGAAGGTGATTCGTCTCGGCGTCTAGGAATGAAGGGTTGTGTACCTTACACAAATTAATGATTGTCTATTTATATGGCTTTTTCTGTGTTATGATAAACCCTAATAATTAGAGTTAATTAAACTTATAGTTGTTAGTAGAATGTGGGTCAATTGGGTTGCATTTAGACAAACTGTAATGAGACCATCCCGTCTTAGCGGAACCGCTGAGACGTCGACCTACCCGCTAGGACAGAGCACTGTCATCTGCTGGGATAGTTTTAGCAGTCTCAGCGGTTCAGTTGAGACTTTTCCCAGCTGTCTCTGCGGCTCAGCTGAAACAGACTTTTCTGTTTTAGCTGACCTTACAATCTAACCATTAGGCCTTGGGGTTTTGATTGAGTTATGCCTTAACCATGTCACTAAGATTGTTGATGTGATAATATGATGAATACCAGTAACATTATGAATCATAACACAACACTTTAAATGTATAATGTGACAATACTTTTGTTGGAGTTTCTGAGATGATCTCAAAGCAATCAACAGTTAGTCTTGCTGCCAACGCAATATGAGCCTATAGGGTCGCACATAAAAGCGTTTGGAGAAATTGGAGAAAGGATTGTGTTGGCCTTACTCATATTGGATATAAGTAGTGGACCAATCCTGTGACTGCTTGGAATTAAGTTGATAATGTCTCAACGGGAAATCGTTTAAAGGGTTTAAACGAATGGATTTACATTAGATAATTCGGCTAAAGGGTTTAGAGGAATTCGGCTAAAGGGTTTAGACGAATTCGGCTAAAGGCTTTAAACGAATTCGGCTAAAGGGTTTAGACGAATTCGGCTAAAGTCAAATTCGGCTAAATGGTTTCGCCGAATTTATATAGCCGAATTCATATAGACGAATTCGTCGAAATGGTTTCGCCGAATTCGGTTATAGTGATTAGTCGAATTCGGTTAATTTGATTAGTCGAATTCGGCGAATGTAAATCTGGACAGATTTTCTGTTTTTCCCTCTGGTCTGCGGATAGCCGATTTTATGCCTTGCTTATAAAAGGAACGTGTTTAGGGCTTCGAATCATACGGTTTTTCAGATTGAGCCCTTTTGCGAGAGAGAAAAGACGGAAGTGTTCTGATCGTTCTCGTTCCGTCCGCCGATCGTCCTTCCGCCGCCGCTGGTCGCCGTCGTTGGTCGCCGCCTCCTCTGGATCGGATCTAACAGTCCGTGGGGACGTTGGGAGCATCCTTCTCCGACCTAGTTCTTGTACGACAAGAAGTTAGGGTTCTCCTTTGCTTGTGTGGACTTCTGTAGAGGGATTGATCTATTTCGATCCTTGAAGAACTCAAAGGCAGATTTCGGATTTCTCTTTGGAGCACCTTGGTTGAGTATTGACTCAATCCCGCGAAGGTACATTGTATTGTATTTGCTTATTCTCTTGAATCATGAAAAACCGCAAGATCCGTTGATCTCTTTTTGGGTTGTTCTTGTCATTTCCGCTGCGCATATTCGATATGTCATCCCTTATGAAGGGGTATAGAAAACCTAACAACTTTGACTGCGTAGCATCATAGATGATTGAAAACAAAGATGTGACATGGATGCAAGCTTCCAGACTGACAGAGAAGGACTAAGGATACATTCTTGGTGTTTGGTGGAGAGGAAGAGCTCATTGTAAAGGGTTACACGGATGCAAGCTTCCAGACTGACAGAGGTGACTCAAAGTTAGAGTCAGGTTTTGTATTTTGCCTTAATGGAGGAGCTGGAAGAGTTCCAAGAAAGAGACAGTTGCTGATTCTACGATTGAGGCCGAGTATATCGCTGCAGCGAATGCGGCGAAGGAGTCTGTGTGGATTAGGAAATTCATCAGCGAGCATGATGTAGTTCCTAGCATTGTTGATCCCGTAGTTCTCTACTATGACAACAACGGTGCAATTGCACAAGCTAAGGAACCTAGATCTCATCAGCGCTCCAAGCACATACTTCGGCGCTTCCATCTTATTCGAGAGATTGTCGATCGAGGAGATGTGAGCATATGCAGAGTACCGACTGAAGAAAATATAGCGGATCCACTGACAAAGCCTCTTGCGCAAAAGAAGCATGATGGTCATGTTAGATCAATGGGTATTAGATACCTGAATGATTATCTTTAGTGGGAGCCTTGTGGATTGCATATTTGTTGGTTGTTTGTTCATTGGATGAATTGTAATATGTACTATGTATTTCATTTTATATTTATGGCAAGTTCTTTTATTATATCATTTGTATCTGTCTGATAAAATTAATTAGCATAATAAATGCCCTTATAGTGTTTGCTTCCATAGGAATTCAAGTACGTGACTTGAATGTGAGAGCCTATGTTTATAAGAAGCTTCATTCTTAAATGGTCCCTGGTCGAAGTATCATCTTAGAAGCTAAGGGCGATTATGATACATTGAGACTAGCATGTGCGTTGACTGATGACCGGTTTTCATAGGTCATGATATTGTGATATCATGTCATCACATGGGTACTTGTTGAGAACAAGTTGTACTGGACAGACCCCCGTGAGACTACTTTGTGGATTGTTATATGAACGTGTCAAAGTAGGTCTCAAGTGACAATGGTGTTTGTGGTCCTTTGACCTGAAGTCATAACATTCATCAGGTGAGGAAGAGCGTATTTTGATACCATCTAAAGTCTTCTCTTGAGAAAGGTTGACGATAAGGGTGGTTGTTGGGTATGTTACGAATCATTTGGATGTTTGTGTGTGAGTAGAAATGGGATTTGTCCTCCTATTTGATAGGAGTTACATCCATGGGCCCCTTGATGGAATAAGACTGAGAATTGCATGGCCATGCTTGGTAGAGTCAATATGTAATATTGAGCTCACCAATTTTCAGACAGTCTATTCTTGATCAAGAAACTAGGATTGAACGATTATGAGGGTGACACGGTCCATGCCTCTAGTTCTATCCGGATGTAAAGGACAAAGGGACATGACAACACTGATACATTGGTCATGACAGGCTTATATGAGTTATGAACTCTTATTCCTTACGTAGCAATGATGTATTGCTAGATGCCGCTCATTGTTTGTGAGACTTTTGTTGATACTTTGTGATCAAGTGGGAGACTGTTGAAGTTTCTGAGATGATCTCAAAGCAATCAACAGTTAGTCTTGCTGCCAACGCAATATGAGCCTATAGGGTCGCACATAAAAGCGTTTGGAGAAATTGGAGAAAGGATTGTGTTGGCCTTACTCATATTGGATATGAGTAGTGGACCAATCCTGTGACTTCTTGGAATTAAGTTGAGAATGTCTCAATGGGAAATCGTTTAAAGGGTTTAAACAAATGGATTTACATTAGATAATTCAGCTAAAGGGTTTAGACGAATTCGGCTAAAGGGTTTAGACGAATTCGGCTAAAGGCTTTAAAAGAATTCGGCTAAAGGGTTTAGACGAATTCGGCTAAAGTCAAATTCGGCTAAATGATTTCGCTGAATTTATATAGCCGAATTCATATAGACGAATTCGTCGAAATGGTTTCGCCGAATTCGATTATAGTGATTAGTCGAATTCTGTTAATTTGATTAGTCGAATTCGGCGAATGTAAATCTGGACAGATTTTTTGTTTTTCCCTCTGGTCTGCGGATAGCCGATTTTATGCCTTGCTTATAAAAGGAACGTGTTTAGGGCTTCGAATCAGACGGTTTTCAGATCGAGCCCTTTTGCGAGAGAGAAAAGACGGAAGTGTTCCGATCGTTCTCGTTCCGTCCTCCGATCGTCCTTCCGCCGCCGCTGGTCGCCGTCGTTGGTCGCCGCCTCCTCTGGATCGGATCTAGCAGTCCGTGGGGGACGTTGGGAGCATCCTTCTCCGACCTAGTTCTTGTACGACAAGAAGCTAGGGTTCTCCTTTGCTTGTGTGGACTTTTGTAGAGGGATTGATCTATTTCGATCCTTGAAGAACTCAAAGGCAGATTTCGGATTTCTCTTTGGAGCACCTTGGTTGAGTATTGACTCAATCCCGCGAAGGTACATTGTATTGTATTTGCTTATTCTCTTGAATCATGAAAAACCGCAAGATCCGTTGATCTCTTTTTGGGTTGTTCTTGTCATTTCGGCTGCGCATATTCGATATGTCATCCCTTATGAAGGGGTATAGAAAACCCAACAACTTTGACTGCGTAGCATCATAGATGATTGAAAACAAAGATGTGACATTATTCAATATTTAATATTCCTAGTTCAATCTTGAAAGTATTAAATTTGACCTCATCCAATGGCTTTGTAAAAATATCAGCAACTTGATTGTCAGTGGGGACAAATTCAAGGCAAATGTCTTTACATTCAACATGTTCTCTTATAAAATAATATCCTATCTCTATATGCTTAGTCCTGCTATAAGAGACAGGATTCTTAGCAATAGAGATAGCAATGAATGAGTCACAATAAAGAGGAGACTCACTTACCTTGAGGTTGTAGTTCTCTAACTGATGTTGAATCCACAATAGTTGTGCACAACAACTTCCTGAAACAATGTATTCAGACTCAACGGTGGAAATTGCTACACTTGTCTACTTTTTGCTGCTCCAAGATATCAACCTCCTTCCTAGGAATTGACAATTGTCACTTGTGCTTTTCCTGTCTTCTTTGCAACCTGCAAAATCTATATCTTAAAATCCAGTTAGTTCAAAGTCATTGTTCTTAGGGTACCAAAAGCCAACATGTAGGCTGCCTTTAAGGTATCTCAAAATCCTCTTTGCAGCTGAGTAGTAAGATTCCTTAGGGCATGTCTGGTACCTAGCACAAACACATGTAGCATACATAATGTTTGGTCTACTAGCAGTTAGATATAATAGGGATCCAATAATGCACCTATACATGGATTCATCAAAGGCCTTGCCCTTCTCATCCTTGTCCAGGGAAATGTTGGACCCCATGGGAGTTTTCATGGTGGAAGCTGATTCCATCCCAAACTTCTTGATAATCTCTCTAGTGTACTTGGTCTGAGAGATGAATATACTCTCATCAGACTGTTTCACTTGGAGGCTTAAAAACTACTTGAGCTCTCCCAAACTGCTCATCTCAAACTCCCCTTGCATAAGGTTGGCAAACCTTTTGATGAGGTTGTCATCAGTAGACCCAAATATTATGTCATCTACATATATTTGGACTAGAAGACATTTGCCCCTTGTTTCCCTAAGAAACAATGTGCTATCTATCTTTCCCCTCAAGAACTTATTCTTGATGAGAAAGCTAGACAATGTCTCATACCAAGCCCTAGGGGCTTGCTTTAGTCCATAAAGAGCTTTCCTAAGTAAATATATATGATTGGAGAGGGTTGGATGCACAAAACCTGATAGTTGTTCAACATATACCTCTTCCTTCAAGTCACCATTGAGGAAGGCTGATTTGACATCCATTTGATATACCTTGAACCCCTTGTGGGCAGCATAGGCAAGGAATAGCCTAATTGCTTCTAACCTTGCAACAGGGGCAAAGGTTTGATCAAAGTCTATTCCCTCTTCTTGTTTGTAGCCCTTGGCTACCAATCTTGCACTTTATAGAGTAATTTTCGTCCTATGAATACTTCTCTAATCTAGATCTTTCTCCAAACAAACAATGTTGATGAATAACAGCTTGAATAACAATACATCTAAGTTGTCTACTTTTTTTTATATATTATTGGTTAATTAAAAGATTTGATTTTGGAGTCGTGAAATGGTTAGGTGATAGGAAATTAGTAATTGTGTTCACTGTTCAGGCATCACTTGCATCACATTATTTAATTCATGTTTTCAGCTTGTATCACATTATTTAAACCACCAAAATCGAACCGAACCGAGTCGAACCATTCAGTTCGGTTTGGTTCGGTTTCAATGTTTTGGCGGTTCGGTTCCAAATTTTTGGAACCACATAGGGGTGGTTCGGTTTACGGTTTTACTGAAAAACCAAACCATTACAGGCCTAGATTATACCATTTTCATCCAACTTGTTTCTATAAATCCATTTGGTGCCAATAATATTATGTCCTTGAGGTTTTGGCACCAACTTCTATACCTTGCATCTTTTGAATTGAAGTTCTTCTTGCATTGCTTGAATCCAAAAGGTGTCTTGGTTGGCTTCTTCAAACTTCTTGGGCTCCATTTGTGATAAGAAGCTCAAGAATAAGACCTCATTATGAGCCCTGCTTCTGGTTAGTACACCTTGGTTCGGATCTCCAATAATTTGTTCTCTTGGATGATCCCTTAGGTGTCTTACAGCTGCAGGCAATCTGTCCTCAGCTAGCTGTAATACTTCTGCTGGTTCAGCAGTTTCTTCAGCACCCTGGGCCTCTTCCTCTTCAGGAATTGTTGCATCTGTATATGCTTTACTACTGTTGGGTATGTCTTGCACAGACATCTTTTCCATGTCCTTTTCATTTTCTGTCAAAATAGATGAACTAGACCAGCTCTTATAGATTAGGCTGGTCTCATCAAATACCACATGTGGATTTATATTATTTGATTCTGCACGAATCCTGAAGCAAATCATGTGGCAGCTGGTCATCTTCCTCCTCCAGCCAAGGGTGGAGATTGCCCCGACTTTTAGCCCATTTATCTTGGTTTTCCCGGCCACCCACGCCCCACCCCGGCCGGCCAATGCTACCACCACCTTCCTTGAGGTGGTGGCCGACGATGGGAGGTCTTGGACGGCCGGTGGTGGCCGGAACCGGTGGTTTAGGCAAGAAGAAAATCTCCAAAAAATAGAGATTTCAGCCATTTCGATTGGGGACCAATTAGCCCCAATCCTTGCTGAATTTAGATGTAGATCTATCCATAGGAGAAGAGGAGAAGAACCAGACCTGTGTGGAGGGGTGATTCCTTGCCGATCTCCTGTTGGCCATGGCCGACCTTGAAGCTCTTGGAGCCATTGCATCCTCCACACCAACAAGCTCGATTCCTTTAAGTGAACAGTGGAAAACAATCCTCTCAGTCCTCTGAAGGTTTTTAATTAGCCAATTTTGGGAGAGAGAGGGTCATGACATCAATTGCCATGAAGGCCATTAATGACCATTTTCGTCCATGGTGGAAACCTCCCAATTCAGCCCCCATGTGGGCTGGACAAACTCCTGCAATTCTTGTAACAGCCAGAGAAGATGAATCCCATCAATTGGGAGATCAATTGGCCTCCCTTGGCCATGAATGTCATTACTCCTCTCTTTCTCTCTCCACCATTTTTGGGGAAAATGAGATTTCTCTCTCCTAGTCATCATTTACAGAAATTGACTGGAAACTCCTGGTAATTATCAGCCTCCTAAGCTAATGGGATACTCCAATTAGGCCTAGCCCAAGTGGATTGGGCTTGATTAGGTCAAATAGGTCATTTTGACCTAATTTAGGGTGGAGTTGACTTTGGTCAATTTGACCATTTGGGTTGGCCCCAATGGGTGATAGTGACCCATTGTCCTTCCCTAAGGGTTAGGAAGGTCTAGGTAGGGTTAATTTGGCAAAGTGAGGGCCAATTGACCCTTAATAGGCCACTTTGACCAAAATAAGGCTATAGTTGACTTGGGTCAAATTGGCCAAATTGGTGGCCCCATGATGGGGCTTTTTGGTCCATTGGGTCCCTAATAACCTTATAAGGGTAGTGGTAAGGTCAATTTGGCATGGTGGAGGTCAATTGACCATAATTAGGCTACTTTGACCAATTTAAGGTTAGAGTTGACTTTGGTCAACTTGACCTATTTGTTTGACTCCAATGGGTCCTTGGTGCTCTAAGGGACCTCTTAATAGGTTAGGTATGTCATGGTGGGGCCAAAGGGTCAAGGTGATGCCCTAAAGTCCAACCCTAAGATTGGTAACTTGAAATTGCTATTTGCAGACCAAGGTGGTTTCCTCCTTCCTTCCTAAGCTTTTATTCTCCCTTTGTGCTTCCTATGGTTTCTTCAAGCTTCCTAGGGTTTTGTCATGACCTAGTCATGACAAAACCACTCTAGGGGTCTAGTTGTTTGGGGGATGTTACACCCGAAAGCTCGGAAGAGACTTCCCCTTCACAACAAAAAATGGTCGAGCCAGGTACGAGGAAGGCACTAACTTGGCGAGTATCTAAAGTGGTGAGCAAGGGGGGTGATCAAGATCTCACGGTCCAAGTCTTCGAAAAAGGATTCTGAAAGCTCAGCCAAATGTACAATTCCTAGTACCCCCTGTGGTCCTATTTATAGGGAAAACCAAAAGGGGTGTCTTATTTATAGCCCAGCCCAGCCCAACGACTATGTGACATTGAGGGGATTTCGCCTGGCTTCGACAGACATCTCCTATGGTCGCCCACCTAGCGAGTGTGAGGGGATACTCGTACATGCTCGCCCATATTCGCTCAGGCCTTCTACTGCTTCTGCCGACTGATTAGCCTTGATCTTTGACTTCTGGCTTCTTTTTTGAGCTTTGACTTTAACTTCTGTCTATGTGACTTGACTGAGTTCTACTCTCGATGAATATGGGTTGTACAATAATAATATTAATAATGATAACAATAGTAATAATAATAATTATTATAATATAAATGAATTATAATAGCAATAATAATTATTATTATTATAATATAAATGAATTATAATTTTTATAATATTATTATTATTTTTATAACTTTTATTATTATATGAATAATAATAATAATAATAATTATTATTATTATTATATAAATGAATTATAACTTTTATAATAATATTATTATAACTTTTATAATAATATAAATTATTTTAACCGTTCATCTTCTGTGTGAGAAGAAAAACAGAGCCAACAGAGAGCTGCCGGAGAGCCCCCTCCCGGAATCCTAGTAGAAGGATTGGCTGCCGGAAAACGCAAATCGTTGGAGAGCAGCTCAGATATGCAGCCGGAAATGGGTTTGGCGGTTCAAAAGCATCCGGGACGAGACGAGGAAGCGGTGATGTTAACATCGTCGGCTGGACTACTGGCATCGTTGCTGCCTCGTTGACGATGCAACAGGGGCGCTGCGAGCCAGCGGGGATGCTAACATCACCGTCGATTGGACGGCTCTACCTCCTCATGGTGGACGTCGAGGCATTCTCGGGAGGCAACAACAACCGGAACTTTTGCTATGGGAACATCGACGTTGGAAAGGAGCTCGGAGCTCCCGTAGAAAGCGCCGCTGGCAACGGAATTTTATCCTCAGTTGGCATCGAAATTATTTTACCAAACAATAACAAAGAGAATCTAAATCACTAATACTATATTTAGCATGACATTGCAAAGCCATAAAAATGTCGAAGTATCAAAATAAATTAAGGTGAGACATGCATTTTATCATAGAAATAAAATATTTAAATAATTCACCATCCTTCCGCTGCTTCCCTGCTTAGCCATTTCTATTTTTCTACATACTAAACATCTACAATCATAACATTTTTGTGAGAAGTGAAACACCAGACTGTTACTCTCTAGAAGTTGTAGCAGCAGCAACAAAGAAATAAAAAATAAAATGAAAATAACCAAAAATCTCATCCGTCTGAAAATCAGGGGATAATTCAGATACGTTACAGATGGCCATGGAAATAACTGCGCTACTACGCTACGAACTTAAAATGGCTATACCTAATGGCGGGGGGAATCGGTGATGCAGGTGAAGAGGACGGAACTGAGCTGCTCCTGAGTGTACCTCCGGCTCGCCATTTTCACCGTCACTTGCAGGATCATGAGCTCCTTTACCACTGATACGCTGGCATAGTAGACTTCCAGATCCATGTCTTTCAGCGCTGACATCAACCTCGCCGCCGTGTGGTTCCCCCGCTGGCACTGCACCCGGATCATTGCCTCCCCACCGAGAAGCTTCACCTCGATCTCCATTCCATTCGTCCTTCCGTTACCGCTCGTCGCATTGACAACCTGCTCGTTCGCCGGCGGCGGGAGGGCGGCGGACTTGACCGTCAGGAGCTGCGCCTCCAGTCCCTCTTTCTCGCTCTCGAGGGATTCCAACTTGGACCGCATGTCGTTGATGTAGGAGATGGCATCGCCAAGCAGGGAGGCTTTATCCATCTTCGAAACGTTGGGAACCACCGCCCGCAGCGCGTAGAACCGCTGGTTCAGCTTCTCTCGCCGCATCCGCTCCGCCTCCACGTGGTTGAGCGGCTCCTCGCGGCCGTTGGCGGGCTTGCGCCCCCGCTTTCGTGGCCGTTTCTCCGGCTCAACAACCCGGCTGCTCTCCGCCTCGCGGACGGAGGCCTCGAGATCAGAATGGTCCGAATCGGCGTTGGCTGTGGAGGCCTTTCCCTGCCCGGCGGAGACAGGGTGTGCCGGGGTTGAGGAGAAGGAGAGCATGCCCTCTTCGTTGCTTCCCCGTGAAGTGGTGGCCTTACTCTTCTTGTCGCCCGGGATCTGTTTCTTGGGGAAAAATCCCGACGAGTATGAATTCCTCTTGCTTTCCGCTAGATTGACGACAGCGTGCTCCGGCTTGAAGGTTTGGGAAGTGGCAGCGCTGTTCAGACCAAATTCCGTGAAATTGAATTCGCCGTTGTATAACGACTGTTGACAAGGCCGCTGTTGCTGATCCACTGATTGCCGGTGGTTCTGCTGCGTTTGCTGGATTGAACTCAAATTGCGATTCTCGGTTAGGCTACTGGTGCTGGGGTTGTCCGGAATTGGGGATTTTGATGGAGAGATCTCGGCAGTAGAAGGGGAAACAGGATCCTTGATTTCAACTATGGACGGATCTGAGATCCACATCGAAGGATCAGTGTCGCCGTGATTGGACGCCTGCGGCGGAAACAGCTGCGATGGAAGCCATGACCCCGTTGCCGCGGTGGAGCTTTCGAGATTGTTGAAACTGAACAGAATCTTCACCTTGTTCATGATGTCCGCGCTGTGGAAGATAAGCTCCGTCGATCCGAGCTCGACGACGCCGCTTCCCAGCGGTACGCACGCCATGGTCTGGATCCCGAAAGTCTGCGCCTGCCGCACGCGCTCGCAGGGCGCCACGGCGAGCCGTTCTCGGCCGGCGATCCAGGTTGGGGCCCCGGTATAAAAAGCCTGCCCGGGGAGCCCCGCCCCGTTTACGAAGGACTGCGTCATGGAGACGAGGAAAAACCACTCCGTATCGGTGACCTCCTCCTCCACCGCATCGTCAGGCGAGAACCCTGCGGCGGCACCGGAGATTAGAGAATTCAGCTCTCGGAGCACACGCTTCCGGTGTTCCTGCTCCGCCAAGGAGGCGGCAGTTTTTTCCCTCCGCTTCCTCTTATCATCCTCGCTTCCTTTGTAGTACCCATCGCCCCAGCCGAGAAGCATCGCGCCGGAGCCAACGTCCACCGACGATTGCCAGAAGATGGCGTAGGCCCAGCTCTCTCTCGCCCCCTCGATCAGAATCTGTAGCCTCTGCTGCAAAGTCTCCTGGGTGAAAAACGCCGGCATCTGCGTCGGCGTCAGCGTCGCTGTCGGAGTCCAGGGGAGGCCGTGGAGGTCGGCGGCGGGCAGGAAGGCCTCCATCATAGAGGCGTTATCGTCGGTCCAAAGATTCATCGCTACGGCATGAAGAAGAAGGAAAGCCCAGTGGGGGGTTTGTGGTTGGCGTTGGCGAGCAGATAGAAATTCGTATCCCTTGGGGTGGGGAAGCTGTCCAGGAAGAAGCAGAGACGAACCCGCCAAGGTCGTGAAGGATGCTTGCCCACGGAAAAGGCACGTCTTTTTCACCTTTTTTATTATTATTATTTTATATATTACATATTATATATATAATATAATAATAAATACGGGAGATGTACTAAGGCTTACGTTCCCATAATTTGAGCTTTAATTATTTTATGACGGTTATTTGGAGTCCAAAAATATCTAAAACAGCTTTAATTTTCATTGGACTACAAATATTAATGGACTATGTTTAGTCGTTATAGGACTGTGTAATGCCCCAAATGCTTTGATGTGGGTCTAGTGGATTTTGGTGTGCGTTTAGAGGGATGGTCTGCGGATATCCTTGGTCTAGGGTTTATTAAAACCCCCAATTTCCCACTCCCCTCTCATTCCCCCAATCTCCTCCTCAACCTAATTTCCCGATCTCCTCCTCTCGCTCTCGTTCGCACAGAGCGCCGCACTCCCCCCCCCCCCCCCCCCCCCGATCTCTCTCTCGCTCTCGGTTGGCGTGGAGTAGCTGCAACCTTCATCTCCCTCCTCCCGTTTCCTCTCTCCCGACGGCAAGGAGCCGAGCTCCTCTCGCGTGGAGAAGCCTCCTGGAGGAACTCCCTCACCCGAGCCCTCTTCTCCCTCTCTCCCTGTCGGCCTGGAGCAAGGAGGAGCAGACCCTGAGCTCTCTTCTCCCTCTCTCCCCGTCGGCCTAGAGCAAGGAGGAGCAGCCCCCGAGCTCTCTTCTCCCTTTCCCCTCTTCCTCGTCAACCCGGAGCAAGGGCAACAGTCTTTGTGGGATTTTGTGGTCGTTTAGAGTTCAAATCGACACGTGGAGAGCAGATCCGTGCGTGGACAGCCGCCACATACGCTAGCCGTCAAATCCGGACACGTTTCCATGGCTCCGAAGCGCACGTCAAGGGTAACGACTTTTCTTCTTGGGCAGGTGAAGCCCTTAATTAGCATATTTGCATGGAAGCCCCTCTCCACCGACAGGTGGGGAAGAGTGCGTTCTGACGGGTCTATGTTTACATCCCCGTGTTTAACTGCATTAGTATCCGGAAGCGTGAGTACGGATTAGGCATGCTGCGTGAAGCTCATCCGGATATGTTGGTCTGGATTGGTGATGTTTTGGGGTTCCCGAAGAAGACTTCGTTGAATGTGTATGTTTGGATCGTAGACGTTAGTTCCCGGGAAACTTCTATTGCGTTTGTGCGAAGCCCGTCTCTCGGAGACCGTTGGGCTAACGTGTGGAGTTGTGCGCCTTGGGTGCCCAACTTAGGTGGCCGCGAGTGCCGCCTTGGTTACATAACAAGCGGTTATGTAGGCGATAACAGGCAAGGGGAGACTGACCCGCGTCGTGCGTGTTGGGTACGACGACTTGAGCAACGAGCTTAGCTGAACTGTACCTGCCCTATGTGGTGTAGTTCGACTACCTAAGGTATTTGACATGTTGCTACAGGCATAGGAGAGAGCCGTGGACCTTGGGTCTCGGTTAGCGAATGCTCAACTTTGGGTCATCCAGTCTGGGACTGAGGATGGTGGTGGGACCGGGAAAATCCGGTACACCGTTAAGGTGCCCTGAGTGCACGAGACGTTGGGCCGATCGAGCCAAAGTTTGTGATGTTTGGTGCTTTTACGGCACACTCTAGCTCTATGCGATTATGTTAACTTGCTTGCAGGGAAGAAGCTCCGCCACCCCGAGAAAGGGGTGAGTCGTTATAATTTGGTCAGCTGTGCTGACCGTTGCTTTGTTTGCCACCGCTTGGTGGAATGTTCTTATGCAGGAGCAGGTGAGCCGAGCGGGAAGTAGCGGCCTGAAGCCCTTGTGCTGAGCCGGCCCTCAAAGTCCCGAATATTTTGTTTAGTCTTTTTCATGTGTTGCCGGCCCGCGTGCCGATGTATGCAAAACACATCTTTTTGATTAAACAATAGTGATGTAAGGCCTTAAGGCCAAACTTTGATCGTGCGTCTTTTCATTCCGGTTTTTCTATGTTTAGTGGACATTCCTCGTTGGGTGGTTATTTCATCTCTTTAAAAAACTTCCGTTAGAATGCAACTCTGTGTTAGAGTGCGTTTTGAAAATAAAAGAATTATTTGGTTTCATTTAGTAATGCGTCCATCTGTCTGTATAATATGGCATGGGGCCCCGGCCGGACCTTCTGTTATATTATTTGTGACGGATGGGGGTGTTACAGACTGCTTATAACAATGCCCTATTTTTATATGCATGTACACAAATTCTAATCTAGGCTTTGTTTGTGGCGGCGGTAATGGGAGGATTTATAGGGGGGTCACCTGGACACGTGCCCCCAAATTATTTTGGAGATTTGCTATAAGCATACCAAAAATCAGAACTTTCAAATTTTTACATAGCTATTCACACGCCTAATTGGTTATTTGCAAGCATAAAATCAAAACAAAACCGCTTTCACAGTTCCACGGTTCACTCTGCGACCTGTAACCGCGCTATCCACCATCGATATCGAGCCCCCTCCTTTCTCCCTCGCAGCTTAAACCCTAGGTTTACAGGAGCCGCGCGAATGCGATCCCTCCTTTTCTCCATCCGATTGTCCCGATGATGATGAGAGACAATATCGTGCAACCCATGCCGGCAGCGGCGAGGCCAGCACTTACTCCAGTCCCGCGGCTGCTCCGCCATCGTCCAACTAAGGTTTGCTTTCTCGACTTCATCCCTTATTCTCTTTTGTTTCTTAGATCTGCCACTGCTTGTTGCATTGTTGTCGTTCTCCTTGGTGTTCTTGTTGGAAATCTAAAGTTGATTGTGCCCCCTTTTGCTGAGATCAAAAATTTCTTGTTATAGTTGATGCAGAAATTTATGCTTGTTATGGAGTCAAAAAATTTATGCTTGATGCAGAATTATGATTGATGCAGAAATTTATGCATCAAGAAGTTTATGCTTGTTATCAGAAATTTTTTGCTGAGATTAGAAATTTATTCTTGTTGTGAAATTTTGATTTATGCTTGCTATCAAAAATTTGAAGAAAGTGTAACAGGGAATGTAGAATTGGATTCTTGTTATGATTGATGTTGAAGTTATAGAAATTTATGTTTGGTTCTGATGAAGGATATTTTAATTACTCTTTAATATAATGCAGGCGCAATAAGGGCCGCAAAATTTTAGCATTCATCTTGGTAACAACATTGGGTACACACGAGATTGGATTTCCTGCTTCTCTTCTGAAGTAAGGGTAGCTCTCTTCAACTATATCTCCTTTTATATTTATGCATCGTATATTCTATGTGTGCTTTGAGGAATTAGTCAACTAGTGGCTAAGCAAAACATGATAGACTCTGTGATGAATGTTTGTAGGGATACTCCGATGTATTGGCCGGTAAAGGATCAACTGAAGCATTTAGATTTTTATTTACTTTGCACTGTTAGTTTTGAAGTTCAATTGTAATGTTATTTTTTAAGTTCATATAGAAGTGAAAATGGAGGGTCAGAAGAAGTGAACAAGTCTCATCGCAATGAGGAGATTCTCCCTTCTTCATCCGATGATAATGTAAATGTGTTCCCTTCAACATCATCGCAAACTCAAGATATTATGGATTGTGTAAATGATGTGGAGTTGCTTCCACATGATCCGGGAAAAGAAAAAATATATCGACATTTTCGTTAAATGAAGTTGCAGTGAGAAAAATATATATACTAAGAGGTCTCTGTCACCAAAAGGTCATTCTTTTTCTCAGAGAAAAATGGGTGATCGAGATTGTCGGTTTGTTATCACTTGGTTTAATATGTTTGATTGACTTGAGTATAGTGTTTAAAAAGATGCAGCGTTTTATTTTTTGTGTTACTTGTTCAGGAATGATACTACAATAGTATTGTTGGGGCTGATGGTTTTGTCACTGGTGGAGGATATAGATCATGGAACAAACATGAAGGATTCGATAAACATGTAGGCAAGATTAATAATGCTCATTAGCTAACATTACAGAAATATCGCTCTAAAAGAACATGTGAAGCGATGAGAGATTTTCTGATTTGAAAGATCTTGATCATCTTTCTATGAAGCTTGTTGAAATCGGTAAACATGTTTCTTATCAATTAATATACAGGCTTTTGAAGTTTGTACTAATTCTTCCTGTAGCTACTGCAAGTGTGAAAAAGTATTCTCAGGCATGAACTATGTCAAGAATAAGTTACGTACTAGTATGAGCGATCAAATGTTGAATGATTGTCTGGTTATTTTTATTGAGAGAGACGCATTTTTGGAAAATCGTGATGATGATGTTATCGATCGTTTTCAAAAAATAATGACTCGTCATGAACAATTATAATTTTTTTGTTATTTTTTGTATTTATCCAATTTAGCCGATTGGTCTTTTTGTATGACTTCATAATGCCAACAATTTAAGATTGGCTTGCTATTTCATTTTGAAAAAAAAATTTGTGCCCCCATTGCGGTAGCGGTGAAAAAAATAGTGGTGACATTAGAGTTGTCCAGAAAGCTATTTTGAAAATGTTATAGATTGTTTGAAAAATCTCCAAGCATTTTTCAAAAAATTATTTTACGTTTTTCTGTTTCAAAGAACAACTTTTTAATAATAAATTTTTAATTTTTTAATAATAAAAAGATGATTTATAATAATCATTTATCGCATATATAAGTAAATATTATATAAATCTTAAATAAACCGGTTATAAAATGTCAACGACGAGAAGCAAAGATTGAAAATGGGTAAAGAATCACGAATGAGAGAAGAAAACCTTCGAATAAAGAAGAAAAATTGAAAGCGGTTTTTAGAAAGCTATGACTTAGTTTGTTTCCACGTATTTGCTCTGGTTCGTTTGCTAAAAAACGGAGCTATCAGTATTTTGGGCGTTTGCGGGTGAATATAGGCAAATACATTGTTTGCAAAATAAGCAGGGCCTAGTATATTTCTGAACCACATCTCCCATGTACTTTTCCATCCACGCGTTTCATCTTCGCCACTCGCAGGAAACCCGGTCGCGTTGTTCTCCTCCTCGACGGAACGAGTCTTCCCCCGATTGTGCTCTTCTCCTCGACGAAATGAGTCTTCCCGCTCTCTCCTCGACGGAACGAGTCTTCCCGCTCTCTCCTCGACGGAACGAGTATTCTCGCTCTCTCATCGACGGAACGAGCCTTCCCGCTCTCTCTCCTCGACGAAACGAGTCTTCCCGATCCCCCACTTCCAGATCTTCGCCACTCGCGGGACAGAACATGAATGGCCCGTCTCTCAGCCGCGACCTGCAAATCCTGCCCGCTACTGCTCATGTTGCCTGCAACTGCTCACGTCCGGCATTCCTTCGTTCTCTTCACCGAGATTTTCCTATTGTTCTTTCGCGCCGAAGCTCTGTCCTCTGATGTTCATCGATAATAGGGTTACCTCCTCCATCGGCGTTCCTTCGTTCTCCTTGCTGAGATCTGTGTTGTTCTCTTCTCTCTAAGCAGGCACTCTGCTCATCTTCACTCCGATGGAAGATGATCCTTCGATCCCAAAAAATTTGTAGCATCAATATAATAGGGTTCCAATTCTCTTCACTCCTACGAAAGATGGAAGATGTTTTCCGGATACTTTCCAAAAATGCAATAAAATTAGATTTCATATTATGTCCATTTATAAAATCCAAACATCAATGAACAAAATTTAATGCCAAAATTTTACAAATAATCTCATCCTAATTCTAGGTAGCACTGAAATTATTATTATTATTTTAAAACCCCTCTTTTTTCTAGAAGTTCTGGAATTGATTTCTCAACCGGAATCATTTCTTTCTCACTGTTCTAAACTTGTGATCTTGAATTTTTTTAGAGAATAATGGTTTTTTCATATTGTTCTTTGATAACGTGTTTTTGAGGTTTTCTTCCCCACTGAGCCGATTATAGCAATTTGGCAAATTTTTTTTTACAGAAACTCTATTTTTACCAAATAGTTTTTGAAGCCACCTTTTCGAACAGCTCTGTAAATTCCATTATTCACAAACAACTTCTTTTTCAAACTCCATTTCTATCAGCTACTTTTCGATCAACAACAACCAAAATAAACGAAGTCTATGTTGGATCGGCTACTCAAAAAGCCCTCAAAACACCTTTCTTGTAAAAGCACTTTTACAAAAAACTTATGTTGGGAACCTTACCTACAATATTCCTGATTTGAAGATATAAGGTAAGGAGCTTTGTACAGTTCCTGAGGTAGGATTCAAGTTTGAATCTGAGTTGGAGTGGAACACTCTGAGATGTAGGATCCTGTGACTGGATCTGAGGTAGGGAATCATCAGTTTATTATTGAGTTGTAGGAGTCTTGGACTCAGAGGTGTAAGATCTTTTAGATCCAAGTATTTGGAGGAGTTGGTCGAGTCTAGTACACTGTTAGATAAGTGGAGGGGGGAAGTGGACGTACCCAACTCGGGGAACCACTATAAATATTTGTGTACTCTGTGATGTGCTTGCTTTTTCTGTAGTAATTTTCTTGAATATTTGTAGTCGCTGAAAAAGACTTAAATATATATTCACCCCCTATAGGTGATTAGACATCCCTAAATTTACTGCTTCTCATCCAAACAACCTAAAAAGGGTGGTGGCAGTGGGAATATAGATTTTCCCACCGCCACCCCAAATAGAGCCTTAATATCACGTTAAGTCGTTTTTCAAATATTGGATCTTCGACAGACCATAATAGCCTTAGGGAGATCGAGCCAAAAATAATAATTTGAACAAATAAATACACGCATGAAACTATGCCTCAATTTGGCGCGGTTAGACGTGCTAGACCTGTTGGAGTTTCCATGGTGATTTGGAAGTGATCAAACATCTAGTCTCACTGCCAACGCGATATGAGCCTATGGGGTCACACACATGAGTGTTTGGAGAAGTTCGAGGAAGAATTGTGTTGGCCTTACTCATATTGGATATGAGTTAAGGACCAATCCTATGACTTATTGGAGTTGGGTCAAGTCAACTGAATGCTCCACAGGTATTGTGAATATTGCATGGAGTGTGTTGACAAGTTTCCGAGTCGAGTCATCAAGAGTGTCTCGACGACTCTTACTTCAATTCGTAGAATAGCGATTTGATGATTACTCGACGAAATCATAATGACTTGACGAATTCATGATTACTCGACGAACTCGACGAATACATGACTCGGCGAATTTATGATTACTCGATGAATCATTTGTTACTCGACGAATTTGTTAGTGAAAGGTTCACTCGACGAATTCTGTTTTACTCGACGAATTCAGTTTGTTACTCGACGAATTTCTTCAGTGAAATGTTCACTCGACGAATTCTGTGTACTCCAATCTAAGTCATGGATGTGCAGATAGCCTCTCTCTCTCGCCTGGGTATAAATAGAATACGATTCTTTACCCTAAATAAGTGATCCCTGTGCGAATCAGAGAAGGCGACGGAAGAGTTCCGACGTGTGCGACGGAAGAGTTCCGATCGGCCATTTCCGCACCCCGACGCCGCTGCCGCCTCTCCCTGACGTCGGATCTAGCAGTTCGTGGGAGACGTAGAGGACTCTTCTTCTCCAACCTAGTTCTTGTGCAATAAGAAGCTAGGGTTCTCCTTTCGCTCGTGTGGACTTCCGTAGAGGCGCCGATCCATTTCAGCGCTTGGGACTCATCGACTGTTCTCTGGATTTCAGTGGTGGAGCACCTCGGTTGAGTATTGACTCAATCCCCTTCAGGTATTGCAATGTATCGCTTTTCTCTTTTCTTGATTCATGAAATCGCAAGATCCGAAACTCCTTTTGGGTTGTTCTTGTTTTTGTTTCTTCCGCTGTGCACATTTGATGTGCTTTTATCATTATGAATGATATGTAGAAAACCCAACAGTGGTATCAGAGGGAGGTTAGTAATCCCGTGCGTGCAAATCTAGAAATTTGGAAGTGTTCTAAATGTTAGATTTCTTCCTGGAACATCAGATTTGATGTATTTTGTGAGGTTTCCGGTGGTGTGTTTTTCATAATTTGGTCGAGACCATCGCCAGGGGCGCTGCCCCTTGGACCCCGTTAGGGGCTCTGCCCCTTGGAACCCCGCCAGGAACGCATATGATTGTGTTGCGATTTCAGTATTTCAGAAATTGTTTCTCCTTTGTAGTAAACGTCCCTCAAAATGATTTGTGAAATCAAATGTCTTAGATTTTGAATCTGACATTGAGAGACAAGCTTGTCTACTGCATAAGTGGAGTTGTTTGCCTGTGTTCAATGCATGTAAATCTGGAGATTTAAAAGTGTTCTAAGTGTTCAGATTTAGCCCCTCTTATCAAGGTGTTGATAATTTGTTTTTGTGCACATATGGGATGCATTTGGTTTGCGAATGTTATATTTCTATTTTGTGAATGTGCACTGTGATTAAATGTTAATCAAGATGAAATGTTCATCGATTGAATAATAAAATCCCTTATCCAATATTAAGTATACAGATGTCTTCCGATGGATGACACTCTTCCTGCCTCGATCGATGAAGTGTGGGCTTGCCAAAACAAGGTGCATTAATCTATCTTGGTAAGGGTGCGAGCGAATATTTGTGATATCTCACTGTCGACATCGGGTCCAACTTAACTAGGTGACATCAAAGGTTGATTGCCTAGAGGCATAGGGTTGGCATGCTCCATATGATGGGTGCGAATAAAGAGTTATTCACCAACCATACAAGAGTTGTATAGTGATGCAATTGACAAGTGTTATCTACCTAAATAACCGCATTACGCCAAAGCGGACTCGTTCTGTTGGTGAAATACGGATCTTATCCACTAAGAGAGTAGCTCGCATAAACTCTCTAAATCAAAATTGAGGGTTGTCGATTTGATTAAAATGGTGGGAGCTTTTAATAAAAGTCCTTATTAATATAAAGTGTATTTTGAAATACAGTACTAAATGTTTTGCGAATTTATTGTAGAATTTCCATAGCAAGTGGATCTCACTCTACCTTGTCCCTGAGAGCCATCCTTGAGAAGGACAAGCTCAACGGGACAAACTTCCTTGACTGGTACAAAAACCTGAGAATTGTTCTCAGGCAAGAGCGCAAGCTCTATGTCTTGGAAGGGGAAGCCCCTACAGAGCCAAACGGGAATGCTCCGCGAGCAGACAAAGATGCTTACAAGAAGTATCAGGATGATACCTTTGATGTGGAATGCCTCATGCTTGCTACCATGTCCTCTGAGCTTCAGAAGCAACACGAGAGCATGTGTGGTTATGAGATAATCGAGCACCTCAAGAAAATATTCGAGGGGCAAGCTCGGCAAGAGAGGTTTGACATATCCAAGGCATTATTTCAGTGCAAGATGGGAGCTCGAGACTCAGTAGGGACTCACGTACTCAAGATGATTGGGTATATAGAGAACCTTGAAAGACTGGGCTTTCCCATGGGCCAAGAGTTAGCCACAGATCTGATCCTGCAATCATTGTCGGACAGTTACGAGCAGTTCGTCTTGAACTATAACATGAATGAAATAGACAAGACACTGCCTGAGCTCCTAGGCATGTTGAGAACTGCTGAAAATAACATGAAGAAGGTCAAGCCTGCTGGCCCCATACTGATGGTGCATAAAGGCAAGGGCAAGACTAAGGGATCCAAGAAGACGAAGATAGGATCTAAGTCTTATCTTGATCCCAAATCTTCTGCACTGAAAAAGAATGGTCTGGCAAAGGAAGGAAAGTTACACCACTGCGGTAAGGCAGGACATTGGAGGCGAAACTGTCCCCTCTATATTGAGGATCTACAAAAGAAGAAGGGAAGTGTGACTTCCACTTCAGGTATTTACGTTATAGAGATAAACCTTTCTGCTCCTTCATCTTGGGTATTGGATACCGGATGCGGTTCTCATATTTGTACAAATGTGCAGAAACAGAGAAGGAGAAGAATGCTGGGTAAAGGGGAGGTAGACCTGCACGTCGGAAATGGAGCAAGAGTTGCTGCCGTTTTCGTTGGTGTCTATTGTCTTTCTTTGCCCACTAGGATTGTAATAGAACTAGATAATTGTTATTTCGTTCCAGCCATAACTAGAAACATAATATCTATTTCATGTCTTGACATGAAAGGTTTTTCATTTATAATTAAGAACAATTGTTGTTCAATTTTTATGAATGATGTTTGTTATGGTGTAGCCCAATTATTTAATGGTTTATATGTTTTGAACTTAGACCATCCGATCTATAATGTAGAAAATAGTAAAAGACTAAAAACAAATGACTCGAATCCTACATACCTTTGGCATTGTCATTTGGGCCATATAAATAAGAAATGTATATCCAAGCTCCATAGAGATGGACTACTGGACTCATTTGATTATGAATCATTTGAGAGATGCGAGTCATGTTTATTAGGCAATATGACGAAAGATCCTTTCATTAGCTGTTGTGAGAGGGCTGATAATCTCTTGGGTATATTACATAGTGATGTATGCGGACCCTTGAGTTCTATGACTAGAGGTGGGTTCTACTACTTCGTTATATTTACTGATGATTTCAGTAGATACAGATACGTGTTTCTTATAAAGAACAAATCCGAGACCTTTGAAAAGTTCAAAGTGCTTAAGAATGAAGTAGAAAACCAACTGGGAAAAAGGATAAAAGCACTCTGATCTGATCGAGGTGGCGAATATCTAAGTCATGAGTTTCGTGATCATCTAAGAGAATGTGGTATTGTATCACAACTCACTCCGCCCGGAACACCTCAACATAATGGTGTGTCTGAGAGGAGGAATCGTACCCTGTTAGACATGGTGCGATCGATGATGAGTCATGCATATCTGCCCGTTTCTTTTTGGGGTTTTGCTCTAGAGACTGCTTCTTTCACACTAAATCGAGTTCCAACGAAAACGGTTCAAAAGACACCATATGAGATATGGAATAGGAAGCGTCCTAGTATGTCGTTCATTAAGATTTGGGGTTGTGAGGCATACGTACGACGTCAAATGCCTGACAAGATGTAACCCAAATCGGATAAATGTTATCTAGTGGGGTATCCTAAGGAGACCAAAGGGTACTACTTCTACCTACCGTTTGAGGGCAAAGTGTTTTTCGCAAGGACTGGTGTCTTTTTGGAGAAAGAGTTCTTATCCAGAAAGACTGCGAAGGTAGAACTTGAAGAAGTTCAAGAACCACAAACAATGAACGAATCGGAATTGGAACATGAGCAAGGACTACAAGAAGTTATAGCTGGAGAGCCTGCTCAAGAAACACAAGTCATATGTAGATCTGGTAGACCAAGATTTGAGCCTGAGAGATATGAATTTCTCGTGTCTGAAATAGGTAATGTATTGCTTATGGATCATGATGATGAGCCCGCAACCTACCAAGAGGCTATAAATGGACCTGGCTCCGAGAAGTGGCTTGAGGCCATGAAATCTGAAATGCATTCCATGTATGCAAACCAAGTTTGGACCTTGGTGGAACCACCTGAAGTGGTACGACCCATAGGGTGCAAGTGGGTCTTCAAGAAGAAGACCGACATGGATGTGAATGTACAAACATTCAAAGGACGGCTGGTGGCTAAAGGTTTCAGGCAAATTCATGGTATTCACTATGATGAGACCTTTTCCCATATTGCCATTCTCAAGTCCATCAGGATTCTACTTGCTATTATTGCGTATTATGACTACGAGATCTGTCAAATGGATGTCAAAACGGCTTTCCTTAATGGAAACCTCCTTGCGGAAGTGTATATGACACAACCCGAGGGTTTTGTATCCCCAAGTGAAGCCACTAAAATATGCAAGTTGAATCGATTCATTTATGGATTGAAACAATCTTCTCGAAGTTGGAATCTGCGTTTTGATGAGAAAATCAAAGAGTATGCTTTCATCAAGAACGAGGATGAGCCTTGTGTTTACAAGAGGATTAGTGGGAGCATTGTCATTTTCCTGATATTGTTTGTGGATGACATACTATTGATCGGGAATGACATTCTGATCCTGCAAATTGTTAAGAACAACCTAGGGAGCTGCTTGTCTATGAAAGACTTGGGCGAAGCGACTTACATACTTGGTATTAAGATCTATAGAGATAGATCGAAGAAGTTGTTGGGTTTGACCCAAAGTACATACATTGAGAAGGTGCTGAAGCAGTTCAGCATGCTTGAGTCCAAGAAGGGATTCTTACCCATGTCACATGGTGTGAGTCTCTCTAAGGACCAGTGTCCTAAATCTTTGGAAGATAAGGACCACATGAAGTTGATTCCATATGCTTCGGCAATTGGATCAATCATGTATGCAATGTTGTGTACTCGACATGATGTCTCTTATGCTTTAAGCATGACGAGCAGGTATCAGTCTGATCTTGGTGATGGTCACTGGATTGCCGTCAAGAATATCCTAAAGTACTTGAGAAGGACAAAGGACTTATTCTTGGTGTTTGGTGGAGAGGAAGAACTCGTTGTAAATGGTTACACGGATGCTAGCTTCCAGACTGATAGGGATGATTCAAAGTCCCAATCAGATTTTGTATTTTGCCTTAATGGAGGAGCTGTAAGCTGGAAGAGTTCCAAGCAAGAGACAGTTGCCGATTCTACGACTGAATCTGAGTATATCGCTGCTGCAAATGCGGCGAAGGAGGCTGTGTGGATTAGGAAATTCATCAGCGAGCTTGGTGTAGTTCCTAGCATTGTTCATCCCGTAGTTCTCTACTGTGACAACAATGGTGCAAAAGCCCAAGCTAAGGAACCTAGGTCACATCAGCGCTCCAAGCACATACTTCGGCGGTTCCATCTTATTCGTGAGATTATTGATCGAGGAGATGTGAACATTTGTAGAGTACCGATTGAAGAAAACATAGCGGATTCACTGACAAAGCCTCTTGCGCAAAAGAAGCATGATGGTCATGTTAGATCAATGGGTATTAGATACCTGAATGATCGTCTTTAGTGGGATCCTTGTGGATTCTTTTATCTCTGCAACAACTATCTTCTGCCTGGTGCTTAGAAGCTTCCTTAGATGTTGTTCATCCAGCGTTTGAAGAATATCCTTGAAGATTTGGTCTGACTGTGCAAACGAGTCCATGTCAATGTCGAAACTTGCGTCAAACTTCATTAGGTGCAGAGAGGCCTGAGGAATCACCATTGTTCCTGCAAAGAAAGTTGAAGATCAAGTGCAGAGGGGAACTGGAGGGAAAGATGATTTCTATAGGCGCAAAGCTTAGAATAAGATAAAATAAGGCTTATATAGAAGGATCGAAGAAAGAGGGCGCATTCGTAAACCACTGTTCGACAAAACCTAATAAAATTAGAAGTCGAAAAGGCTTTATTTCTTTGTCTGAAAGCGTTCGATGAGAACACCTTTTTCGTCGACCGTCGTTCGACAAATGAAATTGCCTTAACTGACTCTGCGTTTAAGAAGTTTCAGAGACCACCGTTCGATAAATGATTCAAATTTGTCGTTCTTCGTTCGACGAATTTGTGAAATAAATAGAAATACTTAATTTTTAGCAGATTGAATCTCCATCTATCATTCCTAGTTTATTTATAAAGAAGATGTGCTTCTTTTCATCCAGGGGCTTGGTGAAAATATCAGCTCTTTGCAAATCAGTAGAAATGAATTGTAGGCAAATTTTGTTTTTATCCACATTGACCCTGAGGAAGTGGTGCCTAATTTCTATGTGTTTAGTCCTACTATGGAGAACTGGATTTTGTGCTATAGATATTGCACTAGTGTTGTCACAAAATATAACTGAATTATTTAAGTTGACACCATAGTCTAGGAGCTGATTTTGTATCCACAATATCTGTGAGCAGCAACTGCTAGCAGCTAAGTATTCAGCTTCAGCTGTTGATGTAGACACAGATGTTTGTTTCTTACAAAACCAAGACACAAGCCTATCACCAAGAAACTGACAAGTTCCTGATGTGCTTTTCCTATCTACCATGCATCCAACATAATCTGAGTCTGAGAATCCAGTTAATTCAAATTCAGATTCTGTTGGATACCAAAGTCCTAGATTAGGGCAACCCTTTAGATATCTTAAAATTCTTTTTAGACAAGTAAGATGAGATTCTTTGGGATTAACTTGAAACCTAGCACAAATGCATGTTGCAAACATTATGTCTGGCCTACTGGTTGTTAAATAGAGTAGAGAGCCAACAATTGCCCTATACAGTTTCTGATCAATAGGTTTCCCTGATTCATCAGTATTAATAACAGCATTAGAGGCCATGGGTGTCTTCATAGTAGAAGAATCAGACATTCCAAATCTTTTCACTAATTCCTTAGCATACTTAGATTGAGAGATGAAGATTCCTGATGGGGTTTGCTTCACTTGAAGACCAAGGAAGTATGATAATTCACCCATACTACTCATTTCAAATCTTGATTGCATTAGATTGGAAAATCTTTTGCACAAATTTGAATCAGTAGATCCAAAGATAATGTCATCTACATATATTTGAACTAGTAGAGTTTGACTTTTATGTACTTTGTAAAATAATGTTTTGTCTACCATGCCTCTATAGAAATTGTTTTCCAAGAGAAAGTTAGCTAAAGTCTCATACCATGCTCTGGGAGCTTGTTTGAGACCATAGAGAGCTTTATTAAGTTTAAATGCATAGGAGGAATGAGTTGGAGAGATGAAACCTGGTGGTTGTTCCACATAGACTTCTTCTTTGATGTCTCCATTGAGAAAAGCACTTTTCACATCCATTTGATATACCTTAAACTTCTTGAATGCAGCAAAGTCCAAGAAAATCCTTATAGCTTCAAGCCTTGCAACAGGGGCAAATGTCTGATCATAATCTATGCCTTCTTCCTGTGAATATCCTTGAGCTACCAATCTTGCTTTATTTCTCACAATATTTCCTTGATCATCAAGCTTGTTCCTAAAGACCCACTTGGTGCGAATAACTGGATGGCCTTTTGGTCTTGGAACCAAATCCCAAACCTTGTTTCTTTCAAACTGGTTGAGTTCCTCTTGCATTGCAAGGATCCAATTTGGATCTTGTTATGCATCTTTTATGGTTTGAGGTTCAACTTGTGATAGAAAGCAAGTATGCATCTGATTTTGGTGTAGTTGATGCCTTGTTTGAACACCTGTTGTGATATCACCAATCACTTGTGAAATTGGACGATCTCTGACTGTGATGTGGTCAGCAGTTGGAGTTGGTTCAGCAGTAGTATCCTCATTGGGAATTTGTTCAGCTATTACATCCTGTGGAGGATGTTCTGTTGTTGCTTGATTCAGGTAATCAACAAGATCTGGATGATCTTCTTCTTCACTATCTTCAAGAGTTTGAGGTGATGGATGCAGTGAATCTCCTATCTGTAGATTTAACCTTTTAAGCTCTTCACATAGAGCTGGTACCTGCAAAGTGTTCTTGGTAGAAGAGCTCTTCTCCTTGTAAAACATGTTAGTTTCATCAAAGGAAACATGCATAGACTCTTCTATTTTAAGAGAGGATTTGTTAAATACCCTATATGCTTTGCTAACTATTGAATATCCTAAGAAGATTCCTTCTTCAGATTTTGGTTCAAATTTTCTAAGATATTTCTTATCATTGTTATGAACAAAACATCTACATCCAAAAGTTCTAAAATAATCAACTTTGGGTTTCTTCCCTTTAAGCAATTCATAGGGAGTTTTACCCTTAAGTTTGTGTATCAAACTTCTATTCAGAACATAATTTGCTGTGCTGACAGCCTCAGCCCAAAAGGATAGGGGCAAGTTAGCATCTGCAAGCAATGTTCTTACTGATTCAATTAGAGTTCTATTCTTCCTTTCAACTACCCCATTTTGTTGAGGATTTCTAGGAGCTGAGAAGTAATGCCTGATACCTTCCATCTCACAGAATTCTTGCATGAGAAGAGACTCAAACTCAGTGCCATGATCACTTCTGATCAATGCAACTACAGTAGAGTACTCAATCTGTATGCTCTTAAGAAAGTCTGTAAGAACCTTAAAGTTATCTGACTTTTCTCTCAAAAAGAACACCCAAGTGAATCTAGAGAAGTCATCCACAATAACTAGAGTGTAAGACTTCCCCCCTAAGATCTTTATTTCAATAGGTCCAAAAAGGTCCATATGTAGCAAGTATAAGATTCTAGGTGAATCACTTTTAGATAATGATTTAAAGCTGTTTTTGGTTTGCTTACCTAATTAACATGCCCTACAAGACCTTCTTTCTTATATGATCCTGATGGTAAGCCTCTAACAAGATTATCCTTAGCTAATTTAGCAATGGTCCTAAGGTTTACATGTCCTAATCTTTTATGCCATAATTCACTAGATTTGCTTAACTCATTAAATAAACAAATTTCTGATTTAGATGAGTTAAAATTTACTAAATATATATTTCCTTGTCTAATTCCTGATAGAACAATAACATTATCAGATGATTTAATGATGCATTCTGATTTATTAAATGTTACCTGATAACCTTCATCACATAACTGACTTATGCTGATGAGGTTGTGCTTTAAACCCTTGACATAGGTTACTTCCTTGAATGTCACTATTCCAACTTTAATTTGACCATAGCCTTTGGTTTGTCCACAGTTGGAGTCTCCAAAGATCACCTTGGGTCCAAGTTTTGCCTTGTAGTTGTTCATGTTGGCCTTGTTCCCTGTCATATGCTTTGAGCATCCACTGTCCAAGTACCATTTTTGATTTAATCTTGGATAGCTGTGTACCTGCAAAGACAAAAACACAAACTAGTTGTTTTTGACCCAGACTACCTTGGGTCCTTTTATGTTACCACAAAATTCAGAGATAAATGTCATCTCAGGCTGATCCTTGTAGTCTTGTGGATGATATCTCCTTGGAGGTATAGTCCACTCAGTAAAGGGATTTTTAGTATATTTAGGATTAGAATTCTTAGAGTTTTCTGTATAGTGCTTGTTCGAGGAATTTGAATAAATTCGTCGACTACTGTTCATTTTATAACTATACTGAAAAATCTGTTCTCAGTTTTCGTCGAGCCTCGTTCGACAGATTTGAATCCTTTTGTCGAGCGTCGTTCGACGAATTCTTCTGAATTCATTTATTCTTAACAAACTTGCTTGAAATGTCTTTATTTCTTTCTGCAGCCTTTTTGCTTTTAGCAGAAATGAATTTTATGGGTGTGGAGAGGATGTTTCTCTTAATCAGAGATGGCTCACTTGATGAAGCACCCAAACCTAGTTTGCTATTATTAAATCTAGCATTGACAGTGCTTGTGATGTCCATCAGTTTGATACTTCTCCCATTGAGGGATTCTTCAAACTCTTTGGCTTCAGATAACTTATTCTCAAGAGTAGTGATGTGTTCTCTGAAGGCAGCCAAATCTTTCTTAAGATTTACATTCTCTTCACTTATATTGTTCATTTCAACTAACTTAGTTCTGAGAGAGATTATTTCTTTCTCAGATTTTATTAAGTCTTGGCAAAGAATTTTGAAATCAGTTTTGAATTCAATAGAAGTGAAATCAAAGTTAGATAATACCTGATCAATATCATCTTCTATTTCTGATTCTGATTTCTCTTCATCAGAATTGTTGGTTGAGGCATTGATTGCCATCATGCAAAAACTTTTTTCTTTTTCATCATCACTGGAGCTGGATGATGATGCTGATTGTGACTCATTGTCTGAGTCATAAATAGCCATTAAGCATTGGCTGTTTTCTTTTGTTTCTTCTTCATCAGAAGAACAAGATGAAGATTCTGATTTAGATTCTGTTTCACTCCAGGATGATGCTACAAATCCTCTTCCCTTCTTTTTGTGAGAGTGGGAGGAAGATTTGTTGGAGCCCTTCTTTTCTTCCTTTTCTCTTCTTCTTTCCTTCTTGTCCTTCTTGTGTTGAATCTCTGGACATTCAGGAGCAATGTGCCCTGGTTTCCTGCAGCCAAAACATATAATTTCATTAGAGTGATTTTTATCATACCTTGGTTTGTCATGACTTCTGCATAGCTGTTTTTTGATGTCTTTCTTAGCCATCTTGTAGAATCTTTTGGCTAACAGACTCATAAACTCCTCTTTGTCAGGAGCTTTTCCTTTATCTTCTGCAGCCTTGAAGGCTATGCTTCTTTCCTTTTTGGGTGCTGGGGATGAAGTAGATTCTTCAGCTTCCCTAGTTTTGATGAGCTGCTCATAAGACTTGAGCTTGCCCAGCAAAGCTTCAGTGGTGATCTCATTGAGGCTTCTGGCTTCTTTGATTGGCCAGATTCTGGAGTCCCATGTGCTGGGGAAGCACATAAGAATTTTATCATTAATCTCTGTGAGTGAGATCACTTTGTCCAGAGACTTCAGCTCATTTATTATGAGGCTGAGCCTATTGTACATATCAGCAATATTTTCTGATTCTCCCTTCTTGAAGTTCTCATATTGAGAGATCAGGTGATATCTTCTATCTTTTCTTTTATCTGCTGAGCCTGCCACCATGTTATTAAGAGATTTCCAGATTTCTTTTGCTGAGGTGCACTCAACAACCTTCTGGAATATGTCATCTGACATAGTTAGGGCCAGAATGTTCATGGCCTTTGCATCTGCATTTCTCAGCTTCTTCTGAGCCTCAGTCCACTCAGGAGGTGGAACAGCAGTGTTGTCTGTTGTTGCAGCAGTACTAGCTGATGTTGTAGGTGCTGGAGGTCCTGTAAGAATAACATTAAAAATCTCCTCATAAATGGAGTTCATATAAAGCCTAATCCTTGCTTTCCATAGTGCAAACTTATTGAGATTGCACATAGGAGGTCTTGTACTGGAATACTCCTTATTTTGTGCCATGAGTTTTAAACAAGATAAAATTCTAGAGAAGGAAACTCTTAGAAAAATTAAGATCTGGTTGATCTTTGTGATTCAGGTGTTAGCCTATAAAGAATCAACCTACCTCTGATACCAATTGAAAGTGGAGGTCAGATCTTAAGTTTCTCTAGGAGGGGGGGGGGGGAGGGGGTGAATAGAGTATTAAAACTTTTTGTTTAGTTTTATAGCAGAATTTAAAAATACTGAGTAAATATATATGTAATCAGTGAGAGTGAAAGATAAAGACACGAGTAATGAAAAGCACACAGCACAAGCACACAGAAAATAAACAAGCACAGAAGACACAAGGAGCTATAGTAGTTCCCCAATAAATCTGGGTACATCTACTCTTCTACCACCCTTGGTAGGAATCCACTAGGAGGGTTGATAAGGTGCCCAGGCACCAAGAGGTTTTTGATAAGGTGTCCACACACCAATAAGCTTTTGATAAGGTGCTTAAGAACCACACAGGGATTTTTTGATAAGGTGTCTTGCCACCACTGGGTAAACTTTTTAAGGGAGTATTAACCCTGTACAGGATGAGATAAAAGGTATAGAGTGTTCTTCTCTGTCAATGATCTGAGAGAAGACAAAAGGTGTTGAAGCTGAAAGCTCCCCCTGTCTGTTGAGAGTTGATGACAGCTTTGAGGACAGAGCTTTCACAAACAGAAGTCTTTGTAGCTGATTATCTGGAAGAAGTTAATCTTCAGATTGTTGTTGCTCTTGAAAGACTTTGTTTTACAGCAGATCTGAGAGATTGAATCTTGTTCTCAGAATGAAGAAGATGCTACTTTTCTGAGGAAGAATACTGAAAAAAAATTGATATATTTTCTTCTTCTTCTTCTTCTTAAGCTGCTGCTATTCTCTTGTTTTTCAGAAAGAATACTTGATCTCTATTTCTTTTTGATAGCTTGTCGTATTTCAAATTCAAAATCTTCTGTCTATTTAAGGAATATATTTTTCTGACTTAAATCCTTCTTGGAACTAGGTAGCCACCCAAAAATGACTTTGGCAGGTCCTTTCAATTCCTTTTGTCGAGAAAGATGCCTTGGCATTAAATGTCAATGACTATTCTTCTTCTTGGAATAGAAGGAATATAAGGATATAATAAATAAGAAAGATATCCTTACTTGGCTGCCTGAATACGTCCAAGGAGAAATAAATATATCCGTTATTCTGCTGAGTTGAGTTCAGAGAACTGACATCCACTGAGAATATAAGTCTGAACATCAGAAAGAAATTTGTCGAGCGCGGGATAAAATTCGTCGACCGCTGCTAGTCATTTGTCGAGCGCTGGCTTAGAATTTGTCGACCGCCGCTAGTCATTTGTCAAGCGCTGGCTTAGAATTTGTCGACCGCTGCTAGTCATTTGTCGAGCGCTGGCTTAGAATTTGTCGACCGCTGGAACTGTGAGTTTCTTCAGTCTACTGGAAGCAATTTGTCGAACGAATCTGGTCATTCGTCGAACACCACTTGCCATGTGTTGAGCTTGAATTTTCCTAAGTTCTGCTAATCTAATCAGCCTAAAACTTGACCCTAAGGCTATACATTGGGGTCAATACAGATCCTAATCAACATATAGTGATCCTAGCCCAAATCAGTAATAGGGTTGTTCCAACACAGTGGCTTTTTAGGCTAAAATTCGCCCCAACCCATTCCGAGCGTTCACATGATCATTGTACCTGCAGCAAACTCATGCATACCCGCTAGGGTATAGAAACAAAGCTCCCCAATGGTCATAGAATATGCACTAAAAAGAATAAAAGGGGACCATCCAAGATAACACACAGAACTAGGCTACGAAAGGTACTATCTACGCAAATGAACAACTAATCCAATATGATCGATAATCAACCTAATATGCAGTACCTATGCATGATAATAAGCCTAAATGAGTCCTAAAACATGTATATAATGGAGACTCATCACACCCCCAGACAAAACCATTTGCACATCTCGGGAAAATTACTCAGCTCTCCTGTCGGAACAATTGGACGTTAGAGTGTGATTGAGCGGTGGAGACTCATGCGAAGTCGCATGCTTACGTGCGTAGAAATACATTAGAATAGAATTTAACTCAAGATTATATTTAACTATTTTTAAAATAGTAATTTGAAATCTATTTTACTTGGATGGTGAATCCCGGTCAATCTTTCGGTCGCGCACAAGGGAAAATAGCGTGACTAATGAGGAGAGTATTACTTGAATCAAAGCTTAGGACAATCTCCTAAGAAATCCATCAAAATCGGTGTCCATATGCTTGCGCGTTCGCACTCTCTCCACTGCATGAGATGACTCCTATCAAAAGTCAACATGACTTATAGGTTAAGATTTGGCTTAGGTTGAGTTTAGGCTAGATAAGTAGAAGGACGATGGGAATCACACTCAACATAACCCGAGCACTCAAGAGAATTACAATCACCAATGCAACATTTTCAAGAACTACACAACACCCCCAGACTTCAACTGAACACTAGGTGCGTGCTAAGCCAATCATACATGAGTTTGTCGAGAGAATATTCTTTTTGCAATATTTTTTTTCTTCTCGACAAAATATCTTTTGTAGGCACAATAAAAACGGCTCCTTTAGCTAATTCAAAGCTGCCATACACCACAGAGATAACACCAAGTGTGATCGATAAATAAATTTCTTTTAGCTCAAATGTTGGTGCGAAAATGGGTTTGGCCATATGGCTTTGGTGAAATTTTAGTGGAGCTAAACAAGGAGGAAAGGTAGGCTCAAGTGGGTTTGCAAAGGTGATTACAATGGTACGGATTTCAAAAGCACAAACGGATCAAGAAATGGCCTATATCACACTTAATAATGAGTACTTCAACGCAATCGTTTCAAGAGTCGCCTAGTGCAAGTTCTAGCCACCGAGAAAGGTTGTCCTTCCTTCCGACCCTAGTAATAAGCTACTACTAGTCCAGCTACACTCGACCCTATGCCATCGTTGGATTCACCGATTCACCACTAAAGTAAAATAAATTGCAGTTACTATAATAGAAATACTTAAATTATAATATTGAATTTTATTCTACTCTAATTGAATTTCTAGGCGTGACAGGAGCACTTGACTAGAGCACTACTCGAGTCAACATTTTTCTCTACTCCTCACTCCTACACTAACATTCCAATTCTTACAAGCGGGGAACCTCGCAGCAATACCCAATAAGCGCGCGTGATCAAGTGCGCGTGAAAAGGTGCAAGTGTATGCAATGTGTGCACAAAATAATAGATCCTAACTCAGCACATTCTAACATTCCATGCAAAGTGTGTGCACGTGCACAACTCGCTCTCTCCCCCGTACTTGATCAAAACGAAATAAAGTAGACAATTAAGGAATAAGGAAAATAGGGGTAGAGAGGACCTATGCTCATAAATGAGCATGCCAGAAGTGCAGTACTTCGTTCTTTGAATTTTTCTCCTTCCTCATCCACCAAACGAGAGCTTCAACCTACGATGTTAGCAAAAACAAAATAACAGAACATAAAAGAAAATAAAAGGAAACGGAACCGGGTGGTTCCCATGGGTTGTCTCCCAAGAAGCCCTTTTGTTTAATGTCCTTAAAGGTGGACCAAATACTTGTATTAAAGTTCGAAAGCATAAGTTATAAAGATTGTTCTAAACTCAAATAAAATAAAGGCACCTAGATGAGTGCGGATGCACAGAAGTAAGTCAAACGTCCTGAATTAACAAAACGAGTAGGACCAAATACTAAAAGAAATAAGCTGAGATGCGGACTCAAGTCTCCTCTCCGCTGTCACTGTAATAAATTTGGATTGGGGAGGCGCGACGTGGAGTAGTGGGTGCAGCACGAGCAGGGGGCTGAGGTACGTTCAGCCCAACCCGCAAGGCCTGTTGATAAATAAGGTCCTGCATCCAATACTGCGATGCCTCCAAATCGGAGAGGCACTCGCTCAGGTATGGGACTCCCTGCATCACAGTGTGACCGTAGTGCTGCCCTGCCTGCTGCTGAGGTTGCTGCTCAGGCTGCTGCGGAAGCTGTTGTGATCTTTGGGGCGGCCTCGCTGCCCTGCGTCTGCCCATCGCGGATGATTCAGCCTCAACGTTTACCCTCTCCCCTTCTTGACCACCATCACCACCATCGCTCGGCCCAGTCACGCGGTACGTTTGGTTGCCCTTTCGTACCACCACTCGCAGTAGGTGGAACCTCACCATTGCGGCCCGCGTGATCATGGACGGAGAAGTAACCTGCTCCATCGGGGGTAGCTGGTCCCACACTCCCAACCCCTTCGCGATTCGGGTGACATAGTACGCACCCCCAATCGCTCCGGCGAGGCCATAAGTGGCCTCATGGTGGAAGAATTGAGCCAGTATGAACCCCAGGTGAAAGGGATACCGCTGCTGCATCCTGTAGAGGCACAACAGGTCTTGCCAACCTACCACATTCTGGCTCAAACCATGCGCGGCGATAGAATGACTGATCAAATGCTGCAGATACCGCAAGGCGGGAGATACGATCTTTGTAGACTTGGCTCTGCGAGCCACGTAATCATAATCCGTGCCCGTGAATGACCGCCAGACATATTGCGAGGAAACATTATCCAGAAATATCATTGCCAAGCTCTGAAAATCCAAACTTGCTACCTCATTATCTGTGTAGAATCCAGCGTGGGCGGCAAGCTCGGGGAGAGACAGGGTAAATACATGCCCCATCATCCGGAAAGAACAAACAAGAGGCCTGAATCCCGCCGGAGTGACTTCCCACTCGAATGTGGAGAGGAACTCCAAAGTTAGCTCCTTGAATCCTAACTCAGCACATTCGAAGATGCTCCTCTAGTTGTCGAAGGAGTAGAGGAGAAGAGTTGCATCCATTAGAGTGCCTCCATCTCCAATCGACCGGAGTTCCTCCCAGTCAACAAGATGCTGCGAGCAAAAGGGCTTGCCTCTAAGCGCGGTGAAAGGGGGCGTGTGCTCTGCCTTTGAGAACTTGGCTATTCTCGCCAAGATCTGAGCGGGAGCGGCGGAGGAGCGGGATCTTTGATAAGCCTTGGTGACGCGGCGGCTCCCGGATGGATCCATGGAAATCCGAGCTTGAAGGAGGAGAGGAACTCTCGGACGGCGCACGCTCAGCGGCAAGAAGCAAGCTGCGGAAGCCCTAGACGCACACACAGGAGCCGGCCGAAAGTTTTTAAAGGAAACTGGGCCCGCGCACGACCAGTGGTCGTGTGCTAATAAATAGGGCGCACGACCAATGGTCGTGCGCAAAGAAGAAATTTGCACGCCTAGTTTCAAAATTAAAAACTCACCGCCATCATATGAGTGCAACAAGGGTCTCCCACGTCTTAGCAGAGGAAGATCATCCGCAATCAACAGATAAAAGCTCTACAAAAAAAAAATATTTAAGCAGCAAAACGAGTACACAAAAATTTATAGTAAAGCTAACTACAATAACTATTGGGGTCCGTTCGTTTAGAAGGAATTGGCTTTCTGGAATTGGCATTGGAGATTAGAAATCCAATTCTAGTGTTCGGCGCAACGAAATTTAAGCGGATATTTGCTTTCATGTGAAAACCCATGGCTTTTACTATGAACTAAAAAATCAAATAGCAATTCTTACCTCCGCCCATAGGTTTTCCGCATAATTAAATGTTTACACTAGAGTATTTCGACCTACGCGCGAGTTTTTTGCCCAAGCGTGCGTTTTCCTGCAGGGTGTGTTTTTCAGTCGAGCACAAGTTTTTCGGTCGAGCGCGTGCTTTTCGACCAGAAGTTCATTTTTCTCCCTGGCGGGCGTTTTTTGACCGAGAGCGCAATTTTTCGCTCGAGCGCGCGTTTTTCAGCCGGGCGCGTATTTTTCTCCCGGGCGGGCGTTTTTCGGCCGACCGGGTGTTTTTCGGCCCGTCGGGCATTTTTCGCCCGGACGCTCATTTTTCGCTCAGGCGTGCGTTTTTTCGCCCGAGAGCGCGTTTTTTCGGTCGGGCACGCGTTTTTTCGACCCAGACACACATTTTTTGACCAGCGCGTTTTTCGGTCGGGCGCGCATTTTTCGCCCGGGCGCGCGTTTTTCGCCCGGGCTCGATTTTTTCGCCGGGCTCGATTTTTTCGCCCGGGCTGGATTTTTCGCCTGGGCACGATTTTTTCGCCCGGGCCCAATTTTTTCGCCCGAGCGTAATTTTTTCGCCCGGGCTTGTTTATTTCGCTCGGGCGCGTTTTATTTCTCCCGGACGCGTTTATTTCGGTCGGGCACGATTTTTTCGCCCGGCCGCGATTTTTTCGCCCGTGCGGGATTTTTTCGCCAGGGACGCGATTTTTCGCCCGAGCGCAATTTTTTCGTCCGGACGCGTTTATTTCACCCGGACGCATATTTTCGCCCGGGCGTGATTTTTTTGCCCGGGCGCATTTATTTCACTCGGGCGCATTTTATTTCTCCCGGGCGCGTTTATTTCGGCCGGGCGCGATTTTTGTCGCCCGGCGCGCGATTTTTTCGCCCTAGCATGATTTTTTCGCCTGGGCGCGATTTTTTCGCCAAGGGCGCGATTTTTTCGCCCGGGCGCGATTTTTTCGCTCGGGTGCGATTTTTTCGTCGGAGCGCGATTTTTTCACCCGGGCGCGATTTTTTCGTCCGGGCGCGTTTATTTTCGCCCGGGCGCATATTTTCGCCCCGGCGCGATTTTTTCTCCCGGGCGCGTTTATTTCGCACTGGCGCGTTTATTTCGGCCGGGCGCGATTTTTTCGCCCGGGCGCGATTTTTTCGCCCGGTCGCGTTTTATTTCTCTCGGGCGCGTTTATTTCAGCCGGGCGCGATTTTTTCGCCCAGGCGAGATTTTTTCGCCCGGGCGAGATTTTTTCGCCCGGGCGTGATTTTTTCGCCCGCCGCGATTTTTAGCCCGGACGCAATTTTTTCGCCCAGGCGCATTTATTTCGGCTGGGCTCAATTATTTCGCCCATGCACGATTTTTCCCCCGGGCGCGATTTTTTCACCCGGCCGCGATTTTTTCGCCGGCCGCGATTTTTTGCCCTAGCGCGATATTTTAGCCCGGGCGCGCGTTTTTCGCCCGGGTGCACGCTTTTCGCCCGGGCGCGCGCTTCTAAAAATTTGAATTTTAAAAATTTCAATTCCAGAAAACCAATTTCATCGTGCAGCCGAACAACTTACAGATATCAATTCCAATTCTGTTCACTGAATTCCATCCTACAACCGAACAGCAGAATTGGTTTTATGCACAAAACCAATTCCTGCAGATATTGGTTTTCTGGCCAAAGCCAATTCCAAAAAGTCATTACCTACGCGCCGAACGGACCCTTGGGGTTTAATGTCTCCCAACTGGACTTATTCAAGCATTTAAAATGCAGATTAACTAATAGGTGGATTGAAGCGAAAATGGTCAGGTAACTGTTCGCGCTCATGTTTCAGCAACAGGTACCGAAACAGAGATAGAACAGTTGCCCAAAGATCAGTGGGAAAATAATGCCTGATATGAATATCAGGCAAGGGCACAATATGTGTTGTGAAGCTCATCGTATCAAGCTCTACCTACACCTGGTTCCTTTCAATGCTAAACCTTGTTACATGCTTATACACCAACGAAACTGGCTCCACAATGTGGCCCTGCAGAGGAGAAGATACAAAAGTAGGGTCAGGAAATAAAATAGACGAAAAACTAAAAGAAATCTCATCTGAGGGGATAATCCCGGCTTCATCCCCCATAGGGTGCGGCAATGCCAAACTGATGACATCGTCAAAGATCTCACTAGACTCAACAACGCACACAATGGCCTCCTCTCTAACTTGGACTTTCTCGCACTGGACCGAAATGGTTGCTTCAGCACAATCGAGACTGTCTGCCTCCATGAGAGTGGGCACGACACTGCGTAGGTCTGCACCATCCTGCAAATTGATCTCAACAATAACATCAGAAATAGATGTAGCTTCGTGCATAGTGGGAGAAGACGTGCCACATAAGAGTTCGGGCTCACTCTCCACACAACGACACAAATGCACGCAAAGTGGTACAAGAACCGAAGAGGTATGGGGGGTCGCATAAGAGACAGAGTCATGAGGGACACTGATGCACGTGTCGATTCTAGAGCCTTCAAAAAGTGAAGGTGGAAGTGACACGTAACCAGAAGAAGGGGCTGTGCTCGCAGAATTCGAAGATGGGATGATCCGGATATCCGGCTCATCGTCATCTTCCAGTTGGCGATGGTAATCAACACAGTCCTTCAAGGCATGCTATCTACTTTTGCAAAATAAACACTGCTTCACCGGCTTTGCCGACACCCAAGGTGCGGCAGCCGCGTAAAAGTGTGACAACAGAGGCACAGTAGAGGAGCCAAAATATTTATGGGCTCTATACGGTTTCTGAATGACACCATACTCTTTGGGACACCTATCACTAGCGTGGGATGTGTCCCCACACCAACGACATCGGATATTCAAATGCGCCCACATGATACAGAAGAAGAAAATAGCATAATAAAGAATAAATTGCAAAAAATAAAAGGCTCAATCGAAAACAATCGAATCACAACCATAATCTCATCACGCCTGCATTCCCCGACAACGATGCCAAAAACTTGACTCACGATTTCAGCACCGCTAATTAGCTAGCGCGAAATACGGTACGACGACAGTGCACCGGTCGTTGTCAAGTAATAAAAGTAGGGAGGAATTCCCTGAATATCGTTCTCAAAGGAATGCAGGATGTGGTGAACGAGACGTGTGGTGAGTCAATTGTTACACGAGCGAATAAAGTAAAATGGGGGCGTTGTGGTTGGTGTACTAAGCTATTGCAGAAATAAGAAATGCGGGTCAAAACTCCGCTTCGCAAGGCGGGATGGATGCAACGGCCGCGATGCCGTGCTTCGGAAGGCGCGTGGATGGAGAGTAACTGTCACGAGTGAGGGTTGCACACACCTCTTCGCAAAGTGGGGGTGAGTGCAGCGGCCGCGATGCCGTGCTTCGGTAAGTGGGTGAAATGGCCACAGTGTGGGGTTTCGTGAGGGTCGAAGGCACCTCTTCACTCTCAACTCTAGCTTTTGCTAGAGTGAGCTAGCTAGAACGTATGTGTGGAAGTGGAGTGGGGGCGGAGCGCATCACAACAAAGCATCAAAATGAAGAATGAAACAAGAAAAAGCTTCTATTCATAGACAAATAGAAAGCACTCAGTTCATTACAACAATCCAAAGTACATTTCCATAAAAGAGAGAGAGGGTAGAGGAAACCACGAGATGAGAAGCCTCGCCGTAGATCTTGGTAGGAATGAGGGGTCGTCACGCCTCCTCCAAGCTCAGTCCTTGGTTGCTTCCGGGGTTCAGAGGCTGTCACTACCTCTAAACATCACCCGTCTTCTTCTCAGAGTTGGGTTTCTTCCACTTAGCTCAATGGAGATGCCGCACCTTCAAATGCTTGCTGTAGATGGCAGAGAATGCTTTTAGGACCCTTGATGGAGCTTAGGATCGATGGATGAAGCTTTCCCAAGGAAGGGGATGGATGGATGGAGCTTGGAGAGGGAAAATGGCGGAGACTTGCGGAAGAATTCACGCCCAAACCGTTCTGTCTTGAGCTAAATCATGGATCCGACCTTTAAATATAGAGCAGAAAAAGTACAGCGCACGATCAGGGGCGCACGACCAGTGGTCGTGCGCGAAGGGCTGCTTGTGATCGTGCGCAGTCAACCTGTAGCAGAGGAAAAGGTAGGGAAAATACGCACTGTCAGTAGCGCACGACCAGTGGTCGTGCGCGAAGAATGCCTATGATCGTGCGAACCGCTCGGGTAGATAAGGGGAATTATCGCACGACCAGTGGTCGTGCGCCTGATCGTGCGCGAAGGAAAACGCACGATCAATGGCTTTTTAGGCTAAAATTCGCCCCAACCCATTCCGAGCGTTCACATGATCATTGTACCTGCAACAAACTAAAGCATACCCGCTGGGGTATAGAAATAAAGCTCCCCAGCGGTCATAAAATATGCACTAAAAAGAATAAAAGGGAACCATCCAAGATAACACACAGAACTAGGCTACGGAAGGTACTATCTACGCAAATGAACAACTAATCCAATATGATCGATAATCAACCTAATATGCAGTACCTATGCATGATAATAAGCCTAAATGAGTCCTAAAACATGTATATAATGGAGACTCATCACTCGCCCATGATTTACTCACGCACTCTGATTTGTTATATCGTCATATACCTTAGTTCCCGCTTTTTGAGGGTACCTAACCTCTCTGGCACCTCCCATCGTGGCCAGACGGAGATAGTGGAATAGGCTTCTCCACTACTAGGTGGGTATGCACACTATCATACCTAGGCCTTACGTATGCCTTGATGCTAAGAACCAAACAACGGAGAACCTGTGTACTCTTTCTCGCTAAAACCAGCTGAGTCTTAATGGCACAAGGAAAGGGTCATTGGGAAAACAACATGGACCGCAGCCCCACTGGCCTAGAGTCTATATGTCAGCTTTCGTCGGTGTGACAACTGGTAATCCCGTAGACTCCCCATAAGTAATCATATCACCCAGGATCATAATGCAACAATGTATTTCAACACATCCATGTAAAACCCATGCTAAGAAGCACTCCAAGGACTTCCATCCATGTCCTTAATGTTATATGAAATTCACCAAGTGTAATCCAGTGTTATCTAGCACCCCAAGGACTACCACCCGAGTCCTTACCATAACACGCTAGGATATGACCATATCCTGTAAGCTACACCAAGCCATCACTGCTATCTGTACAGAGTCATCATCACCCAGAAACTTGAGGGGATAACTCTAGTGGAGTGGAATGTGTAAGTCATGAGAATAGCTCCTCGTGATCCTATAGGATTACTTGTGAGTCTAGCGAAGTAATAAATTCACTAATATGATTTGACCCAATAATTAGATCACCCACTTTCACAACATATTAGAATCATAATGAAGACTTTGAATTCAATTAAAATCAAAGAACTATACAATTAACAACTTTTCCTAAGGTATCAATCACACTTTCATTCACCTAGAGCGACATCAATCAAGTAATTAATTTAGTGACCAATCTAACTCCAAATCCACTAGAATTTCCACCAAAGGTCTTAATTAGCATCCCGAGCATGTCAAAAAATTTCAGCCCTATCGGACATTACAAACGTCGTATATAACACTTTTAATTAAAATGATATTATTGACAAAACCATAACAAATTTAAGCCCACAAATTCTGAAATTTAAATGGGGTGTCCACAATGTCATCAAGTAGGCATGTAAGAAAATTCATAAGCATCGAATTAATATTCTTAGAGAAATACACAAATCATGATGATACTAAGGTATGTGTCACTATTTACTGAAAATGGAATTCAGAGAGCTACAGTCCACCTCAATTTTTGTGCCACCCCATTCTAGAAAGGTCATTCCAAGGGCTATAACTTTCATGTTGAGCCCAAAGTCCATATCTAAGTGTATCATGCCTAAAAATTGACTTGAACCTGGTTGTGTAAACATGACAGATTCGGTTTGGTCTACAAATAGTAGAACTGCACAGATCTTGAAGCAAATCTGACAGATGCTGGTCATATCTTTCCTCCAGCCATGGGTTATGATTTGCTTGAACTTCTTTCCTTTAATACTCCCTCTACATACCACCATTCTTCACGAGATCAAGTCCTACAACTTCATATTGAATAAAGGAGTTGATTGAAGTATTTTCGCGACAAACAATGCCTTAGAACGGAAGTTCTACAGTGGTCTCTCCTCATGAATTTCTCCATGGTCTCACTGAAATCAAGCTCTTTTGAGCTCGGTATCTCTCCTATTTTGATCTCAAGATCTAGCACCAAGGGAGAGGGGAGTAATTCACCTGATTCATGGCCATGGATTGGGTTTGTCTCCATGGTGGCATGGTAGCGGTCGGCTATGCTCCAACTCCTCCTGTAACATCCCCCAAACAACTAGACCCCTAGGACGGTTTTGTCATGACTTGGTCATGACAAAACCCTAGGATGCGCGAAGATATCGTGAGAGCTTAGGCTCGAGACGAAAATCACCATGGTCTGCGGATAGTAAATTCTAGTTACTAGGCCTAGGGTTGGCCTTAGGGAATCACCATGACCCATGACCCCACCATGACATGACTAACCCAGTAAGGGGTCCCCTCGTAACACCCCAATTATCCAATCATAGAAAGAAGGGGGTGTACTGAATGCGGCGCTAGCAGCTAGCGCTGGCGTTAGTAGTGGCTTAGCCGGACCGTCGAGACGAGCTCTGAACCGCTAACATGAACCATACGCCGTCGAGACGTTAGCGCAGGAGCTAGCGCTATCGCAAGGCGCTACCACTAGCGTTGGCGGCGGCTGCCAAATCGGTGAGCGTTACGCCGTCGAGATACTAGCGCTGGCGCTAGCACTAGCACTGATGGTAGCGCAACTGATAGGAGGCGAACGAGACTCGTTTTGGTGGCCAAATTCATGGACAAGGGAGGCCAAAAGTCCTCCCAATTGATGGGGATTCATTCCCCTATCAATTAAGGGAAGATTAAGAGGTTTTCCAACTCTTAAGGAGGGTGAATTTGGTGACCTTTGGGGATGAACAAAATTTTCACCATGAATGGTGTTAATGGAGGAATCCCATGCTTCATCTCTACCCTACCAGGATTGGTTCTATAAACGGGCTTAGGGGGTGAAGGGAAGGAGTCCCCCCCACTTTCCAGAAGAATTTTACCATCTAAGCACCTATCGGCTTGGCACCCAACCATGGCTGACCGACGATCGGCATGACTACAAGACACAATTCAGGTCCTCTCCTTTCATTTATTTCTTAGTGGATGGATCTCATCATTTTGACCGCTAGATTTGGGGCCAATTGGTCTTGGATTGGCATGACCAAAAGCTTGTGTTCAAGCATTTTCTTTTCTTGTTCAAATCCACGATTCCGGCCGCCTCTGGACGGCCAACCATCGTACATCGCCATCCGCCACCTCAACAGAGGTGGTGGTGGCTTTGGCCGACCAGGAGAGGGTCTAGGTGGCCGGGAAATCACTTCCCAAGTTGCTACAGGACGGGCCAATCGTGGCTGTTGGCTGATTGGAGAAGATGAACCGATGCCCTCCATTTTATTTTAAACAATTTTGTGATTATTTACGTCATAATTATTCCTGGAAATTTAGGAAAAATGGTCAGAGACAAAAGTTGTAGATCTCCGTGTCTAGTTTATTTTAAAATTGATTTGATCCGATTTGGCCATTGGTTTTACTACAGCACTCAAAATGGTGCTACCTGTATATAAGGTTGACCAGAGATTGATTTGAGTTCCCCCACTAGTCCGGACATCCAAATGCTTTGAAATTTGGAGCATCAGCTAGACTTACCCTTACCCTCAACATATCCAAAAATAGGAATTTTTATAGAACCTTTTTCTATAGTTTTTGTAGAAATTTAATAATTTGTGTATGAATTAATTATAGGGTCTAATGGCATCTAAACCTTACCAAATTTTGGTAGGCGGTCCTTAGGGTCATGAAACGACTCTGGTAAAAATTTCATCGCATTTGGGATTGATTTGGTTGAGTAGAGTAACCCAAAATTGGTCAAACTAAGGGGTATTAGAACAAATGTGCACTTGATGGAATTTGGGAGATCAACCCTCATCCAAATGTTGTGAAACTTTGAACACTGATTCGATGTCATATAAAATACCCCCACAAGTGGTTTTTAGGTGATTTGGGATGGATGTGCCCTAGAACCCCGGTTCAAACCGTAGGGTTGTATATTGAACCTATTGGAGGATATATGGTCATATCTCATCAGATTGACTTGGAACTTGGTAAAGAGTTTCATGGGGGTGGAAATAAGCTTTAGGTAATTTATCTGGAATTTTTTGGAACGTTTATCCCCTCTGAATTAATTAAGAATCAATTAGGTCACTTTCTTATGTTAAGAATTTACATGACCATATTACCATGAATGCTCATGAAATTTTGTTAGTAAGTTTATATGGATGATATCATTCTCTGATAATTTTGTTATGAATTTTGAATTGATATATATAGTACTTCATTCATAACCCCAATATTCTCCCTAGTTGTAAGAAAATTAATTATGGATTCAATACTCACTGGAAAATCATGAAACTTGGTCCGAGGGCTTTTTAGTGCATGAACATGATTTGCAAATCTTAGTATAATTTTTGGAGGAGTTTTTATATGGTTCTATTCACAAAGTGCCATATGGTTTGTTTATTTAAATAAAGGATTTATATAATCAAATGAATCTGGAAAATTATGGAACTCGAGCAGTGAACTTTTTTGATTATCTTAGACATTTGTTAATTTTCTTGTAATTTTTTAATAAGTATTTTTGGTACTTTCTTTGGTAGTCCCCGATTTTGATAAATCAATTAATAATTTAATTGGAGGTTAAAACCTTTCTGGAAAATTATGGAATTCATATTTGGCCGTTATTTTGATGACATATAGTTGTACAAATTTTATTAAGTCCATAGCTTATCAGGAAATCTTACTTGGTGTTCAAAGTCATAGTTTCCCTGATTTTGGGAAAATTATAATAAATGCCAAATAAATTGGAAAACTTATGAATTTCTGGAGATAGTCTTAAAATATCATTACAGACCCCCAATAGTAATCTTGGGATATTTGGATGAGCTTTGGGAGTCTTTCTTTTTTATACATCATATAGTTCAAGTGGTCTGCGTATAGTGAAAAGGCTGAATAAGGATAAACATGCAGGTTTTACATGGGGAGTAAGATGTCTGGTTGACTAGGAGGCAAGAGTGTGCTTGGGGGTCGACGAAAGATCGCCATTCCCTTGGAGTGGAATAAAACACACTTAGGGTTAATAAGTGTAATGGCGAGAGGGGTATGCTTATGGGTAGTTATCAATAATAGTAAGTGCCTTGGAAATGGCGGTTTGGGTTATCATCCCATCGTACCTCCTAGTACCGCTGTGAGCCCCTCACAGGATATTCCTCGGGAAGTCCATGGTTAACACAAAGCTGTAGGAATAATTGGTTACGCAAGATTAACTTAATAATACACTCACCCACATCCGCTGCTGTGAGTGTTACTTGGTTTGGTCATACGAGTAGTAGGCTCAGTGGCTGTGTTACGTATGGGTTGGTACGGCGAGCCGGTGGCTCGGAAGGTTAAGGTGACGGGCAGGTTAGCCCGGGGAGCTTATGGAGATACAAAGTAATCATAATTGCATGTGCATAAAGGCGGCGGGTCTTCAGTATTGACGATCATTCACACTAGCATCAATAAGCTGACTCGGCAAGTGTGGATTTGCACTTAGCCAAGAAAGTCTGGTGGTCTAGCCAGTAAGAGTACGCAGGCACTCCGAAGTTTTGCGTTGAGGCATATGATAGGTCTAGGTTAGGTAGTGTGAATACCAAATTAGAGGTGGGTGAGGCCCAACTCACCGCTTCCATTTGCCATTACGGGGGTATCCTGGGAGTTTTGCTAGCTCCAAAAAGGGGGAACTAAAGGTCTGTGCGCATAGAGTTGAAGTGTGTGAGTTGCACTTGTGTGATCATAATATTACCCAGCATAACTCTGCATGTCATAGCATAAGCATTGCATTTCAGCCCATACCCCTATTGTATAAATTGGTTATGGGACTTTTTATACGATAGGCCTTGATAAATGACCCCTTGGACTATAGGTTTGTATGGGCATTCTTATAAATCAATGGTTACTTTTCTATTCTATACTTGCCTTTACTTACTTGCTTTACTTGTTCATTACCCTGCTTTACTTACTGTACTCTATATACTTATACCACCTGTGTAGTGTTATATACTCTTGTAGCTAGGCCATATCACCTGCTTTATTTTATACCCCTTGCCGTCCTCCGCTTCATCCTCCCGCTTGGTGCCTTTGGCCACTGGGGGATGAATGAGGCTTAGTCTTTTTGACTAACGGTCGGTGGACCATATCAGTTTAGGGGATCGAGGAGACGTCACACCACCCAAGGATGGCGCAGATGGAGGTGGGCCATTCTAGCACGGGAGCACCAGTCACAGGATCCGTGAGTGTTATCAGTAGATTTGCTTCTGCGAGTGATTTTGTAGTGAGGACATGATGTACTGGGCATGAGCCCATCATATTGCTACCATTGTTTCTGTTATTTTCTGTGGACATCATTTCATTATGATCTATATTTCATGTGATGTGGACTTGAGCTTACTTTTGCTTCATTTGTATTTTTCTTCTTGTGTGGTCGATATGGCCGGCAGGATCGGCGTTTTGTAGTGGCGACCTTCCTGAGTGTTGGTGTCACCGTAAAGCGGCGGTTCTGGGCATAAGACCCAGTTTTGTAGCGGAAAAAAGGGGTCTTGCACCTCCTGTGCTTGATTTCTTCAAGGAAAATGGCTGGATTGAACTTGATGAGATGGAGAAGATGATGTGGAGTAGAAGAAATGAGAGGGGGGGGGGGGGGGGGGGGGTAGTGTTGGAAACTTTGGCCACAATTTTCCTAATCTAAAGAAGTCCTCAAGTCATGGATAAACACACTTTATATTTGATACATGTGTTTAGTTCAGGTATTAGATAGTGCAAGCCTAGCATAGGACTAGATTTAGTATCATCAGACATAGTTTTGCCAATGTAATCTCTCATTGAGCAAAACACCATGTCGGCCTATGATCTAGACTATGTTAGACTCGTCACTCACTCATAAACAACAGGACGAAAGGTCTAGAAAGTTGGGTGGAGCAAAAGATCAGAATTCAGGAAGATCGGAATTTGTCCAAGTCAAATATCGTCTTGAAGAGGTATCAATATCAGCTTGACAACCTTAAGCTTCAAGACGATATCATCTCGAAGATACTCAGCTAAAGTCTCAAATCGTCTTTGATAAGAAGAAATAGTTCAAGATCCAAATATCGTGTTGATAATACATAGTTCAAGACGATATCGCTTTGACAGGTATCAGTTATTCAAATATCGTCATGAAGAAGATCAACATGATCGTTATCGTCTTGACAGAGCTGAAGTTTATACACATCATGTTGATGACTGAAAGTATTTCATAGAGAAGGTCTCACACTAAGTAAAGATCGTGGAGATAAAGGAATATAATTTGGAAGCCCTTCATTGAAGATGAAATTACTCAAAGTCAATTGTTGTCAAGATGAAATGAAATGTCGTCGAGAAGCCAGCACGACAATTCATAAGCATGTTGAGAATGATTAAGTCCATGTCGTCTAGATATGGCTCCCCTATTCACAAAACAAACTCAGGATCTAAGTGTTAAGTCTTATCGTCTTGGCAAGCTGAATTGTCAGCTTTATAAGCTTAACAATTAGTTTGAAGGCATTGGTTATGTTGAATTCAGATATCATCTTGATAAGATGAAATGTCATCTTGATAAGCTTAACAATCAACTTGAAGATAGTGATCTTGTTGAATTCAAATATCATCTTGAAGACCACAAGTATCGTCGAGATGAGGTTTTATTGGCTTGATGGCTTTACATCTTAATAGAAGTTAATTCATAGTCTGAAAGAGTTAGTATCAACTTGTAGACTCAAATATCATCTTAATGAAGTGAATTGTCGTCGAGACAGCTTGCATATCATCGAGACAATTCAAAGTTATGGGAATTCAAATCCTGTATGACCTGAGGTTGGGTTTTGGATTGAAGCCGAGGTAGGTTTTCAGCTGTGAATCTGAGTGTAGGATCCAGAGCTAGGGGATCTGAGGTAGGGGATCAACTAGTATGCCCGAGGTAGTAGTTTATCTTCGAGTTGTAAGATCTGTGGATCTGAGATGTTTTGGTTGACGTGGTCTAGGCTAGTCTGCTGCTAGATAGACGAAGGGGGAAAGTAGACTACCCAACTCGGGGAACCACTATAGCTTTTTGTGTTTGTGGTGCTTTCTGTGTTTGTTCTTTTAATACTTTTATTATTCAACAATTAGTTTTTAAACTGCAGACTTCACCTATTCCCCCCCTAGGTGAAGATTAGACTATCTCATAACTTACAAGTGGTATCAGAGGTAGGTTATTCAAAGAGAGCTTAACAACTTGAACTCGATCTATAAAAAGGGATTCAAAGTCTAACCACCATGACTTCAGGATGAAGTTTAAAGGAACTAAGTTCTATGAAATTACCTGTCTGTAGAAAAGAGAACTTTTGTATTTGGAAGGAGATGTGATTGTTTATAGGTATGTAGTCTAATTCACCTAGAGGGGGGGGGGGGGGGGGGGTGAATAGGTCTCTTTGAATTTTACTTAATTATTTTTGTTAGTAAATAAAATAACAAGCACACACAGAAAACACACAAGTGTTTTGATGGCGCAAATCTCACACACCGCTGTAGGCAGTAGCTCGACTGCGACACGAAACGACAGTGTACCGATCGTTCAAGTAATATAAAATGGGAATGAATCCCCAAGTATCGATCTCAAAGGAACACAGTAAGGTGGAGTTTATTATCGAGGAAGGACTTGAGATTGAAGTCCTTTAGAGTGGATGGGTGCGGAAACGGGGATTTTGGATTGTGAACAATAAAGAGAAAATACTATAACTACTCCTATGCAATGCCGCTATGCAAAGCTTCGCTCGGCGGGATGGAAGACTACGTAGGCCTTGAACGCGCTACTTCGTAAGGGCGGATGGACGAGTAGGCAAACGGATCGAACTATGCAGGCCTTGAGCGCGCTACTTCGTTAGGCGGGATGGAATACACGGGCCGCTATGCCACGCTTCGCTAGGCGGATGGAAGAGTAGGCATACGAATGGAATGGAGAGAACGGCGGAATGAGGGTCGCAAGCACCTCTTCGCAAAGCACACCACTAACAATTGTTAGGGCGACACACGAACGTGACGGCGGGATGGAGGATGGAATGGGGCGCACCTCAAGCAACTCAAACAGTAAAATATTTCACATAGACATGAAATGTATAGAAATGCAAATAAAGTTAAGTGCTACTTCATCATAATGTTAGTTCTAGCTACATATACATCAATAAGAGAAGAATAAGGCAAGAAATCGACCGAATCCGAAGGCTCATTGTAGATTCACGGTAGGAAGCACCGGGTTGTCAATCCGCGTCCTAGCTCGGTCTGCAACTACGTCCGGGGTAGAGAGAGCTGTCACTACTCTCCAATTAGCCCGTCTTCTTCGTGTCACGATCCGGTAGAGGTTGCAAACTTCCTCTTGCTTGATGGTGATGGCGGCTAAGTCTTCCCTTGGAGCGCTAGGATGAAGGAGGAGGCCGAGAGGAAACTCCGGCTCAAGGTTGGCGTGAGGAACAAGCCCGGAGCACCTCCAGATGGTGGGCGGCGATGGAGGGGCGAAATCGGAGCCCTGGAGCGAGAAAACGGCGGAAGAAAATCGGGGTCCCGACCTAATTCGCGAGCAGGTCATTTTATAGGCGCTGGAATAAACAGTGCGCACGATCAGTGGCGCACGACCAGTGGTCGTGCGCACTATCATCCTGTGATCGTGCGCCTGCCTGGACGGAGCCTGCAAGGGAAGAAAATTATAAAATACAATGTTCGCACGACCAGTGGCGCACGACCAGTGGTCGTGCGCACTATCGTAGGTGGTCGTGCGATAAGCCAAACAGAACTCATAAAATGGGCGTTAAGTGCGCACGAGCAAAGGCGCACGACCGGTGGTCGTGCGCGATGGAGCCAGTGATCGTGCGCAGTGTTCCTATACAGAATTGTACCGGGAACACCTGCACGACTCCTGTTCCAGCATACGACACCAGTCCTACCACTGAAAGTGGCACTTAACGATGCATGAAAACTAGTAACGATGAAAAGCAAGAAACAAACACCAAAAACGGGCCTAGAAGTGCACATAGCAAGGAATAACAAATATAAGCTAAAACAAGGCTAAAGTGCAGTGGAATGACTAGATAAATGACCCAGATGAGTCCATATATGTGTATACAATTGGGACTCATCACACCCCCAGACTTAACTGTTTGCGCGTCCCGAGCAAACAAATCCGGCGGAGTAGGAAAAAAGGTGGTTAGCGTAGAGAATTGCAAAGAAAGAGTAAGATGCGAAGTATCATACCCATGCAAATAGAAATTCTGTAAAAGAAGATTCTAACTATACTAATTAATTTACAAAAGTATACATGCGTAAATAGAGATTTATTTGTACTCAGATGGTGAATCATGAAGAATTTGTGCGGTCGTGCCCGATGTGAAAGTAAACAAGCCACTCAGGAGGGTGTTGCTAAAGACCGGAATTCGGGAATAAATCCGCTGAAATCCATCAACGACGAGAACCATAAGCTTGCCCGGTTACACTCTCTCCACGTCGCTAGCAAACTCACAAGTTAAATCAATAGGACTTCGGGTTATAATTGGGCTTAGGTTACGGTATGATATTCAATGATAAACGAAACGGCTACGCAACCCAATTGAGTCAAAAAGTAATGCTGTACCAAAACAAGGCCAAGAACGATGCTAGTGTGACACATCCCCAGACTTAGCTTGAAAACTGGGTGTGCAAACAGCCTACTCCAAACAAATACCAACTGAATTTTTTTTCTATTACGCCCAAGGGGATTTCTTTTCATTTTTATTCTTTACAGATTTTTTTCTTTTAACTTCATTCATTTTTTTTTCTTTATCCCCCGGTTGGTTTACAACAATATGTTCAGCACACAATACACATTTTCTTCACATCACAAAAATTTCCAAACATCACATCCAAATATGAAATGTAATTTCAGTTAACTCACTACTTGGCTGCGATAATAGGATAAGCTTCAGGCTTTGGTGATTTAAAGAAGAGCTGAAATAAAGGAAGGGTAGGCACAAACTTGGCTTGCAACGGTAAACACATAGGTCATGGAAAACAAAGCTCAATCTAGCCAAAAATTGGCCTACATCACGTTTAACAATAGTGAGTTGCTCTCACCCATGCTTCAAGAGTCGCTTGGGGCAAGTTCTTAGCCCACGAGAAAGGTAAACCTTCCTCCCGACTCGAGCAACACACAACTAGCGCTTGCTTACACACAACACCGTGCTACCGCAAATTTCGGTTACATTCACCAAATGAGTACAATAAATCAAAAACTACACAAGAATACTAATTGTAAATTAAAAATATAGAGACAATCTAATTCTACTCAAATTTCTATGCAGGCAAGGGATATGCGACTAGAGCACTACAAGAGTCAACATCGTACTCCAATTTGCAATCCTATGCTAACATCCTATTTCACATTCCCAACCAAGATAAGCGTGAACGGAAGCACACAAACAAGTGAGTGTGTGCTCAAGTGGGTGCAGTGGTGTGCAATGAAAATGAACAAATAATAAAACTGAAAATTAAATACTTCTGGCATGCTATGCATGAGTGCACGTGAGTGGGTGCAAAAACTGCTCTCCCCCAGACTTAAACTAAACAATCCACAGAATATATGACATGAAAATCAGAAAAGGTTAGGGAAAGAGAGTACCAAGTGCTCAGAAATGAGCACACCAGAAGATTGGCGTGTAAGCTAAAATGAGCCGCAGCATCCGCCATCAAGAAAAGATACCTGCAGGGGTCAGCTCCGCAGAAACAAAAGAAAATAGAAAACTAAAAAAGAAATACTACTAACTAAACATGATTAGGTGGAATGAAAATGCAGAAAAGAAAGATAACTACTGGGGTTATTGTCATCCCAGCACGACTTATTCAAAAACTAAAGGTTCTAGCTAATGGGAGTATGGAAGAGGAAATGAACAGGTAATTGTTCTAATATGCGTGTCGGTAATGGGTACCGATACGGCGAAAGAACAATCACGCCTCTACCCGAATATAGATAAAACCTGCCCATCACAGGTAGAGGGAAAAGAAAGTAAGAAGAGGAGGAGATATCCTCACTCAACTCACCAAACACATCCTTGCCTAGCAAGGTGTCGTCAACAGGGAGGTGGCAGGAGGAAAAGACAATGAGTGGAGCTTCCTCAGTGGAGGGGGAATCAACCTCCTCACATAAGAGGATGCTCTCATCATTGACTTGGGCACAATGCACCAAATCCTCCTGGGGTACCTGTAAGGACTCAACCTGCACAGGCTCAGATGAAGAAGGGGGGTCAGGAAATAAAAGAGAAGAATGACATAAATGATCACAAATCGGGGGAGTGATCCCAGTCTCACTCCCATCAGGTTGGGGAAGTAAAATAATGTTTGCATTGTCATCAATGCTACAAGATTCGACGGGATCAACAGTGGCCAAGATTAGGATTTGGACTTCCTCCACCGGTGCTGAGGAAAACTCCTCTTCACCTAGAAGGTTGTCCTCCTCCATAGGAGTAGGCACAATACTAAGATCAACCACTTCATCCTGCGACACATCATCAACAATGTCGTCGGAGACGAGTATAGTATGCACAACAGGGGGAGGAGTAGTGCTCGGATAAAAGTCGAGCACCGCTTCCTCACAAAGAATCGAATCCACTAGAGGTGGTGGATGCACATGGAGAATAGGCTCAGCAATGTCGGTGCATAGATCAGCCGCACATCCGGTGATCGTGTCCATGCCATTCCCTTCAAGATGTGAAGGTGACAAAGACACATAACCGGATGTTGAAGGTGTGCCGCCAGAGTTAGGAGTTGGGACGATCCGGATGTCCGGCTCGTCATCCTCGTCCAATTGGCGAAGATACTCAGCACAGTCCTTCAAGACATGATCAGTGCTCCGACAAAACCGGCACTGCCTAGCGGGCTTCTTTAGCACAGCGGGAGCTGGAGCCGAAAAGAAGTACGACGGTAAAGGCTCAGCAGAGTAGCCATAAGACTTACGCGCACCATATGGAGTACCAGACGAAGTCGGTGCTCCATATGCTGGGCTATAAGAATTATGCCTACTATTCTCCGTAGGGCATTCATCACTAGAGTGGGAGGTAGCTCCACACCAACGGCAACGGAAATTAAGATGTGCCCATATAGTGTGAAGATAAAACGATTCAAAACAAAAATGCTATTGTGCAAGATACTACACCTAACAAAAATTACTAAAGCAACCTAATTAAAACAGGAAAAGGGAATAAAAAGAAATAAAACAAAGAAATGCAATTTACAAATGGGAGGGCTTCTCTCTCAGGTTTTCACACTCAAGAAAACTCACACGACTGTGTTCCCCGACAACGGCGCCAAAAACTTGATGGCGCAAATCTCACACACCGCTGTAGGCGGTAGCTCGACTGCGACACGAAACGGCAGTGTACCGATCGTTCAAGTAATATAAAATGGGAATGAATCCCCAAGTATCGATCTCAAAGGAACACAGTAAGGTGGAGTTTATTATTGAGGAAGGACTTGAGATTGAAGTCCTTTTGAGTGGATGGGTGCGGAAACGGGGATTTTGGATTGTGAACAATAAAGAGAAAATACTATAACTACTCCTATGCAATGCCGCTATGCAAAGCTTCGCTCGGCGGGATGGAAGACTACGTAGGCCTTGAACGCGCTACTTCGTAAGGGCGGATGGACGAGTAGGCAAACAGATCGAACTATGCAGGCCTTGAGCGCGTTGCTTCGTTAGGCGGGATGGAATACACGGGCCGCTATGCCACGCTTCGCTAGGCGGATGGAAGAGTAGGCATACGAATGGAATGGAGAGAACGGCGGAATGAGGGTCGCAATCACCTCTTCGCAAAGCACACCACTAACAATTGTTAGGGCGGCACACGAACGTGACGGCGGGATGGAGGATGGAATGGGGCGCACCTCAAGCAACTCAAACAGTAAAATATTTCACATAGACATGAAATGTATAGAAATGCAAATAAAGTTAAGTGCTACTTCATCATAATGTTAGTTCTAGCTACATATACATCAATAAGAGAAGAATAAGGCAAGAAATCGACCAAATCCGAAGGCTCGTTGTAGATTCACGGTAGGAAGCACCGGGTTGTCAATCCGCGTCCTAGCTCGGTCCGCAACTACGTCCGGGGTAGAGAGAGCTGTCACTACTCTCCAATTAGCCCGTCTTCTTCGTGTCATGATCCGGTAGAGGTTGCAAACTTCCTCTTGCTTGATGGTGATGGCGGCTAGGTCTTCCCTTGGAGTGCTAGGATGAAGGAGGAGGCCGAGAGGAAACTCCGGCTCAAGGTTGGCGTGAGGAACAAGCCCGGAGCACCTCCAGATGGTGGGCGGCGATGGAGGGGCGAAATCGGAGCCCTGGAGCGAGAAAACGACGGAAGAAAATCGGGGTCCCGACCTAATTCGCGAGCAGGTCGTTTTATAGGCGCTGGAATAAACAGTGCGCACGATCAGTGGCGCACGACCAGTGGTCGTGCGCACTATCATCCTGTGATCGTTCGCCTGCCTGGACGGAGCCTGCAAGGGAAGAAAATTATAAAATACAATGTTCGCACGACCAGTGGCGCACGACTAGTGGTCGTGCGCACTATCATAGGTGGTCGTGCGATAAGCCAAACAGAACTCATAAAATGGGCGTTAAGTGCGCACGAGCAAAGGCGCACGACCGGTGGTCATGCGCGATGGAGCTAGTGATCGTGCACAGTGTTCCTGTACAGAATTGTACCGGGAACACTTGCACGACTCCTGTTCCAGCATACGACACCAGTCCTGCCACTGAAAGTGGCACTTAACGATGCATGAAAACTAGTAACGATGAAAGGCAAGAAACAAACACCAAAAACGGGCCTAGAAGTGCACATAGCAAGGAATAACAAATATAAGCTAAAACAAGGCTAAAGTGCAGTGGAATGACTAGATAAACGGCCCAGATGAGTCCATATATGTGTATACAATTGGGACTCATCATGTTTATAGTGGTTCCCCAAGATAGTGTGTCTATGGGTAGTCCACTTTCCCTCTACACCTTTCTAACAGTGTGTTAGACAAGTCCAACTCCTCCAATCTCAGCTCCAGGAGCTTACAACTTAGATCCCTCAGGATCTCTCAGGCTTGCTCCAAGCCCTACCTTAGGCCAACCAACCCTACCACTCAGAGTGCTCCCACTCCTACAGCTTATAGATCCTTTTGACCTCCTACCTCATGCCTATCAAGATGCCCTACTTCTTAGGCAAGATGCCCTACTTCTTAGGCAAGATGCCCTACTACTCAGGCTCAATAACCTTACAAACCTCAGGCTAAACAGCCCTACTACGTAGGTTAAACAACCCTACAACCTCAGGCACAGTGCCCTACAAGCTCATAACAATACCATTCCTATAGTGAATTAATGTTAAGATTACAACATAAGACATCACTGGAATGATATCTTCTGTTGTTCCTGCACAACTGGTGCTTCTTTGAAACTTGGCTGAATGTAAACTTCAGTCCTTGCTTCTTTCTGATCCCTCTCTTCAGTAGAGGAGAAAGGATCTCCTTGCTCTTCTGAGTAGAAGAGCTATCTTCTCTCCTTGTGTCTTCTTGCTGGTTCAGTAAGCAGGAGGAGGAGAGAACTTGAAAGTCGTCAATGGAATAATGATAATGGCTTTCTTCTTTTCAGCACACCAAAAGGTCCTTTTGAAAGTGCCCTAAGATGTTCTTTTATACTTCATTTGTCTTCAACGGCTCATAGAAAGGCCCTTGACACTTTGGAAGAGGATAGAATGATTTATCTCTCCTTTACAACTATTAGCGCCAAAAGCAGGTCGCGCCACTGTCTTCTTCTTGATTTGAATCTGTCTCAGCGGTTGGGCTGAGACAGTTTTCCGTCTCAGCAGTTTAGCTATCTTTGTCTCAGCGGATCCACTGAGATTGATAGTCTTCTCAGCGGTTTTTGTCTATCTGCAGCTCAGTAGAGGCAGATCACTTCTCAGCGGCTCCTGGCCTTGTCTCAGAGGTTCCGCTGAGAAAGTGACTCCTTCGCAGCAGTTTTGACAGCAAACTGCTGAGGCAGATCACTTCTCAGCGGCTCCTGGCCTCGTCTAAATGTGATAGAAGGTCCCTAATGCTCACCTTTGCAGCAGGAAAGTCCTCATCTTCTTAAGCTGCAAACAATCCAATACTTGCTCCTTCTTCTTCATCTGAATCTGAGTATGATGACTAAGATTCACTCAAGCTTTTGTCCTTCTTGGCTATGAAGGACTTTTCTCCCTTCCTTCCCATCCGTTGATAGGATTTCTTATCACCCTTATCCTTCCTATTGACTGGACAGTCAGCAATGACATGTCCAGGCTTACTGCAGCAATAACAAATCACATTAGATGAAACATGTTTAACATATTTAGAGTCATACCTATCCCCCATGGGGTGCTGCTTGTCTGATCTGTTGATATCCTTCCTGAGATGTGAGGAGGACGAAGGCTTGTTCTTCCACTGCTACCTTCTCATCATCTTCTTGAAATGCCTTGAGAAGGCAGCAAACTCCCCATCAGAAGAGCTCCTATCAGATGAGCTGGACTAAGAATTTTTTGAGCCAACAACCTTCCTTGGAGGTGTAGGCATCCTTGCCTTAATCTTCTTGGATCCCTCAGCCTTGAGGGCCACTATCATTTCCCTTGCATGAGGCCTGGAGTATGTGTCCTCCTACTTCCTAGCAGATAGCTACATCTCATAAGAGAGCATCTTTCCAAACAGAGTATGGGGAGGAGTCTTACCCAGCTTTGACACCTCACTGATGGCACAGATTTTGTTATCCCAGTCTCTAGTTAGAGATCTTAGGAATTTGTCATTCAACTCATAATGAGTGAAGGTTCTTTCATAGGTCCTCAACTCATTCACTATCCTGAAGAATCTTTCATAGCAGTCAACTATGCATTCTAGGCTTTGCTGCCTGAAGGCTTCATATTCCTAATTGAGGAGGGATTTCCTATCATCCCTCACCTCTTCATTCCCTTCCATGTACACTACTAGTGTATCCCACATGTCCTTGACAGTCTCACAGTGTACCAAGTTCTGGAATGTTGAATCATCAATAATATTGACAATAATGTTTTGAGCTCTTTTGTCCATTGTTGTCAATGCTATCTCATCCCTTGTCATTTCAGTGTATGACTTGCCTACCTGCCTAGTAGGATCAATGGTGGAGGGCTTTGTGATAAGAAAGGGGCCCTCCTGGATAGTGATAAAGATCTTAGGGTCTGAGTCCTCCAAGAAAAGCCTAACTCTTTGCTTCCAAATGCCAAAGGTTTCCTTTTTGCATATAGGAAGCTTCATAGACCCCATCTATATCTGAACTCCATTGGCAGTCATTGGATTCAGATCTTACAATACCTATGTAGGACCTGGTCAGACTGTTAAGTCCTTTTTGACCAACCTACCTCTGATAGCACTTGATAGTTTATAGGTATGTAGTTTAATTCACCTAGATGGAGGGGGGGGGGGGGGGGTGAATAGGTCTCTTTGAATTTCACTTAATTATTTTTGTTAGTAAAGAAAATAACAAGCACACACAGAAAACACACAAGTGTTTATAGTGGTTCCCCAAGACAGTGTGTCTATGGGTAGTCCAATTTCCCTCTACACCATTCTAACAGTGTGTTAGACAAGGCCAACTCCTCCAATCTCAGCTCATAGAGCTTACAACTCAGATCCCTCAGGATCTCTCAGGCTTGCTCCAAGCCCTGCCTCAGGCCAACCAGCCCTACCACTCAGAGTGCTCCCACTCCTACGACTCAGAGATCCTCTTGATCTCCTACCTCAAGCCTATCAAGATGCCCTACTTCTCAGGCAAGATGCTCCACTGCTCAGGCTCAACAGCCTTACAAACCTCAGGCTAAACAACCCTACTACTCAGGTTAAACAACCTTACAACAACCTCAAGAACAATGCCCTACAAGCTCAGAACAATACAGTTCATACAGTGAATAAATGTTAAGCTTACAACATTAGTCAGCACTGGAATGATGTCTTATGTTGTTCCTGCACAGCTGGTGCTTCTTTGAAACTTGGCTGAATGTAAACTTCAGTCATTGCTTCTTTCTGATCCTTCTCTTCAGTAGAGGAGAAAGGATCACCTTACTCTTCTGAGTAGAAGATCTATCTTCTCTCCTTGTGTCTTCTTGCTGGTTTAGTAAGCAGGAGGAGGAGAGAACTTGAAAGCCGTCAATGGAACAGTGATAATGGATTTCTTCTTTTCAGCACACCAATAAGTCTTATTGAAAGTGCACTAAGATGTTCCTTTATACTTCATTTGTCTTCAACGGCTCTTAGAAAGGCCCCTGACACTTTTGAAGAGGATATAATGCTTTGTCTCTCCTTTACAGTTATTTGCACCAAAAGCAGGTCGCGCCACTGTCTTCTTCCTGATTTGAATCTGTCTCAGCGGTTGGGCTGAGACAGTTTTCCGTCTCAGCAATTTAGCTGTCTTGGTCTTAGCGGATCCGCTGAGATAGATAGTCTTCTCAACGGTTTTTGTCTATCTGCAGCTCAGCAGAGGCAGATCACTTCTCAGCGGCTCCTGGCCTTGTCTCAACAGTTCCGCTGAGACAGTGACTCCTTCTCAGCGATTTTGATAGCAAACCTTTGAACTTATTCCAATGTTTGGAATATCTTAACCCCACACATTCCTGATGCAAAATAGGGTTTATCAAATATAATATGTACTTAGCATTGTAAGTAATGCCTCTGCAAATCAAGGGAACATTGAGGGCAATATTCCCAACAATCCCCCCTATTTGAAGAAGGCAGAACATCCCCAATGCTAAGATACATTACCAACAGAAAGAACATATCATGTAAATGTATTTCATAGCAACATGATATCATAACATATAAATGTTGACATTCATTTGGCATCACAGATAAGAAATGTCATGATAGATTATCTTCATGACAACATAACAACATTGTTTGCCAACACATTAACATTGATAACTAATTATGTCTAGGCATCACTGATTATATAAAGCAATAAAACTTAACAAAATATTAAGGTTTGACTCAGATCAGCCTATAACACACACCAATTGATTCAACTAAACTTTCATTTTCATTGCTGTCATAATGTTTCTACATTGTTCAAGATACATGTTTATTTAATGAAAACTAAATACATTCATCTAAGTTTTTCTTTTCTTGGAGCTTTCAGCTTTGTCAACAACAACCCCCTTCCTTTTAGCTGCAACAACAGCAATCTCAACTAGCTTCTTCTTATTTTCTTGACTCTTAAAATAAAGATATGTCTTTGGAATTTACTTAGAAGGCATTCTTTTTGGATTGTTCTTTCTTACTAGATTTTCATTGAAGATTTTATCCCTGTGAGTGTTTCTCTCCAACTGTTTAATCCACTCTTCAGCTGGATAGATTCTATCAATATCCTGCCACACTTGACCATGGCTTAGCCAGACATTCAAGATGATGCTATTGGAGTCCTTACTCCAATTCTCATAGTCTAGGTCATTGCCCTGCTCTTCCCTGTGCTTAGCCATAAACTCTTCTGCTAGCAATACTCCTTCTCTCTTTCTTTTCTTTGACAATTGAATATTTTGAGCAATCTTAGCCTGCCCCTCATAGTCAAAGTCTTTTTTTCTGTAATTATCCAGTAGGGGTAGGTTCAGGGCAATTCTGGTTCCTTGCAGCACTTGGAGAGCCAATTCAGAATTGGTCTCAGCATTGGCCGGCTCCCCTTTTCTGGATTCTTCAACTATTTTAGCTTTTATGGCCTGGGAGGTGATGAGTAGTTTATATACTCATCTTTTAGTATAGTTTTAATATATTTTTAATATAAAATTATAAAAATTATATGAATTATATCATATAAATCTTTCCCTTTTTGATTTCATAAACTAACATAAGCTTTTCTGTGTTTTTTCAGGTTTTCTGGGCATTTTGAGCAAAAAGTGCAATTACATGCCCAAAGTCATGGGTGTGACCATTGTGCGTGTAACCTACGAGGTGTTCCAGACCTGTTTCCGCCACCCCGGGGTCATTCCGTGGAGATTCGCCAAGTATACGCCCCTAGGTCATGGGCGTGACCTAAGGGCATGACCCAGTGTCACGGCCGCAACCCGCCACAAGCATCCAGATCAGCCTACCATGTCAATTAAAGTTACACGCCCCAGGTCACACTCATGACCAGGGGGCGTGTCATCCAGTACACGGGCGTGACTCATCCCGCGCCACTTCCCGCCGAAGCTTCCCGCCAGCAGCCTGTTTTAAAGTTACACGCCCCTAGGTTACGAGCATGACCTAGGGGCGTGACATGCACGTAATTCCAACAATTACTCTAGAAGGCGCCCTCTCTGCTGCTGCTTCGATCACGCCCCTTACACGCCCCTTGGTCACGGGCGTGACCAAGGGTGTGTACCACCAAATTTTCAGCTATTTAAAGGGAGCTTCTCCAGCTGATCAGGGATGAATTTTGAGGATTAGACATGTCCTTTCTTGTATTATTTTAATGTTTTTAGTAGTTCTTGTATGTCTTTTTCTTATTAGCATTTGTAATTCTCAATTCAATAGCTTGTAATCCCTTTTTCTTAGTTGTAATTTCTTTTGCATCAATTAATAAAACAATTCTTATTTCTCTCATTCTCCTCTTCCTTCTTCATGTATTCTTTTATTTCCTTGATTCCTCCATCTCAATGAGTTAATAAATTTCTATTAGTACTCGATCGAGATGATCCATGGAATAATAAAGATTTTGAAGTAATTTAGAATTGCACTTTCTCTTTTCTAAGAAGCTTAGGATTTATCCTTGATTTTATGATACCGAGATTATATCAACGATATATAATTCTTGTTCTTGTTTTCGTACTTTAGTTAGCCGAGAGGCTCGTAATACGAATCGATCACTCAAGGATGAAGAAGAGTAGAACGCAACCCTCGAGAGAGGACGACGTTACCCTTCCGGATTGGAGTAAAAGCCAATAGCAGGATTCACCTCGTAAAGTGAGCTTTAGGGGTTTCGATTATAGAACGAATGTTCGATTGATCAACCTAATCTCAGGTGAACGTATTCCTCGAGAGAGGTGCGTTCATAATTCAGGAATCTCCACGGTCAAGGCTATTTTAGTAAGAGAATGTAATTTTATTCTTTCGTCTTATTTTTATCTCTGAGGTGATTCAAGGATCGAGTGTTAATCTTCCTCATCTTTTAATCTTATTTTAATTTCTCTTTTGCAAAACAAACCCAAAGTATTATTGATAAAATAATAGAGATTTTCTTGAAGTAAGAGTACTCAACCGCCCCGAGTTTAATACGACCTTGGTTTTTATAACCTATACTACATTCGACACGGTACACTTGCCATTGTCGTTTGCGGTTATAGTTTCAGCCTAGTCATGTTTTTGGCACCGTTGCCGGGGAACATGGTTGATATTTCGAAAAAAGAAATATCTATTAATTTTATCGTTCTCTTTCTTCTCCCCCTTCTCTTAAAAATTTTAAAAATCTTAAAAGGCGTAATTTAAATTCTCGGAAAGGGAGATTTGGGCTTGAACTCCCATCGTATCTCCTAGTACCTCGCGAACCCTTCACAGGGTAGACCTCGAGAAGTCCGGGACTAATTTAACCCGCTTTTTGAAAGAAAAAAATATTTTATATAAATTATTTCTCTTCTCTATTCCCCCTCTAAAAATTCCATTCATTTAAGTGAAGGTTGTTTTCTTTTTTATTAAATGAGGTTATTTGATTTGGCCGTAAAATTTGCCGAGCTTCAAAACCAAGTTAATCTTTTGGAAGCCGCACGAGATCGCCAAATTAGTTACAATTATTGTGGTGTGCCTCATCAAAGTGATTTTCATTCTGATTCTCAAAATTTTTATTATGAAAATAATTTTTCTCAATATTATGCAAATAATTTTGATAATAATTACGATCTTAATTTTTCCTCTTTTCAAGAAAATAATTTTTCCAACTTTGATGAAAATGTTTTTTCTAATTTGCACGTGAATTATTTTTCAGTTTTTAATACTTTCTCTTCTAGCTCGGAAGTAGATTATTCTTGGTGGCAAGCTCACCCAGATAATTTTCAGAACAATGAAGATGAATCTTTAAACCCGAATTTTTGTTCATCCACTTCTGCGCCGTAAGTTTCGTACTCTAATTTTGGGGAATTTCCACCAATTCAATTCGATACTCTACCCCAAAATTTAGATGAGAACATTTTTTCGTCTAGTGGTTTTTCTCTATCTTTGGATAATTTAGTTATGGAGGAACATGAGGTTTCATGTAATCCCATAATTTCTTTTACTGAAAATGAAGAAAATTTATTATTTCAAGATTTTCTTAATGTTATGGGCACCCCGGATGAAATAGAAGATGAACAAGTTTCTTCCCCTAATCCACCCGGATCATCTTTTGCTTTTCATGAATTTTCGCAAAATTCTTCTATTCATCCAAAAATTCATGAAAATGTTGTGTCCAAAAATTTTATTCTGCTTGGTAATGCACTAGATTCTTCTGAAGAAAAACATATTTTAGAAAATGAACAATCAGAACTTAATCATATTTTTTTGCAAGCGCCTCCTCCTTGTGAAATTTTTTCTGACTCGTTTATTTGTGATTCTCTTTATACTAATAATTTTCAGGTTAAGGATGAGCCATTGCCACCCCAAATAATCAATGATACATATACCGCTCATCTTAATTTTTTCAAATCACCTCAGGTATTTATAGGTGATTTGGATTTACATATTCAAATTCAAGGACAAAAGGAGAATCACAAGATAAACGGAGGAGTCACCGGGCAACGTATGACGGCATACTCACCTCAGCGTGAATTAAGGGAGTTGCCTGTACATTTTAAATTTATATATCCGTTTAGCTAACACTAAATGTCTAGCTTAAAGACGGGAAAAAGAAAGCGCTCTTGGGAGGCACCCCTTGCTTATCTTCAGTTTTCATACATTTTTCTTTTCACGCATTTTCCTTTCACGTGTTCTTCAGACTTAGTTTTAAACATTGGGGACAATGTTTAATTTTAAGTATGAGGGTGTAGCTTAGCATCCACTGTTTTTCCTTTTGAAAAAAAAAATATAATAGAAATCTTATTTCTTGGAAAGGACGCTTTGGGCTTGAATTCCCATCACAACCTCTAGTACCTTACGAGCCCTTCACCGGGTTGACCTTGGGAAGTCCAGGAACTAATAAATTTTTTTATATAATAGTAATAATAATAAATACGCCTAGCCTTGTGTTTTATCTTTCTAGAAATCTAGTTTGAGGGTTGATTATAAGTATTCTTACATTTTTAATTTAACTAATATTTTGTTTTATCAGAATTTGTTAAACTTAAATTTGAAGTAATTTAGTTTTAAGAAACATTTTATGTTTTTAATTCAATTAGAGAATTTATCTAACATTACTTCTCATTTTAATTTTAAATAGCTTCACTTTGTGGTAAATTGGCTAAACATTTCTAGATTTTGATTATATTCTCTTTTAACTTTAAGATCTTAGGAAATTTCATTCCACTAAAAAAGTTGCTCTCAAAATAGTTTAATTTATAAACTAGAAGTATTTCTTTACCCTTACCCTCTGTTGGCAAATAAAAAAAATATAGAAAAAAGATCATATGTCATGGGAATAGGAGGATAAAATTCATTATTTCCTAAACATATGCACCCAAAATCATTTAAAAAATTATATGTCATGATGTAAGAGGATAAAATTCATTACATCTAAAACATATACATTTTGAGTTTTTGGTTAAAGAGAAATTTTAAAAAAGATTATATGGCATGGAAAATAAGAGGATAAAATTCATTATTTTCCTAAACATATACAATTTCGTATTCAAATAAGGTGAGAGGATAAAATTCATCACCGTTATTTTAGTATCTCTTCATTTTGCCATTTCGTTTAAACCCATCCCTAGCTAATTTCATCGTTTCTAGTCCTAAACTAAATTATTAAGAGAGCAATATTTTGGTAGGTGTCTTTTCTTTAAGTTACTTTTATGTTAGAGTGTTTATAATTTCAATCTAATTTTGTTTGAAAATTTCTATTATTTCGTTTGCTAAATAGTCATCTTGAGAAGTATATAGCTAAACAGATTTCTCTTTTTAAATTATCACCATAACTTATAACTTAATTCTTGAATTCCTAGAATTTACTTTTAACTAATTTTTGGTTTAACGAAATTTTAGTTAATTAGAAATAATATCGATGTCTTGTAATTCTTTCCTCATTCTTTTACTCTGGAATAGCAAAAGCTCAAGTATGTGGGTATTTGATGAGTAGTTTATATACTCATCTTTTAGTATGGTTTAAATATATTTTTAATATAAAATTATAAAAATTATATGAATTATATCATATAAATCTTCCCCTTTTTGATTTCATAAACTAACTTAAGCTTTTCCGTGTTTTTTTAGGTTTTCTGGGCATTTTGAGCAAAAAGTGCAATTACACGCCCAAAGTCACGAGCATGACCATTGGGCGTGTAACCTACGAGGTGTTCCAGACCTGTTTCCGCCACCCCGGGGTCATTCCGTGGAGATTTTCCAAGTACACGCCCCCAGGTCACGGGCGTGACCTAGGGGTGTGACCCAGTGTCACGGCCGCAACCCGCCACAAGCATCCAGATCAGCTTGCCACATCAATTAAAGTTACACGCCCCAAGTCACGCCCATGACCAGGGGGCGTGTCATCCAGTACACGGGCGTGACTCATCCCGCGTCACTTCCTGCCGAAGCTTCCCGCCAGCAGCCTATTTTAAAGTTACACGCCCCAAGGTCACGGGCGTGACCTAGGGGCATGACAAGCACATAATGCCAGCAATTACTCCAGAAGGCGCCCTCTCCGCGCCCCAAGTCACGCCCATGACCAGGGGGCGTGTCATCCAGTACACGGGCGTGACTCATCTCGCGCCACTTCCTGCCGAAGCTTCCCGCCAACAACCTATTTTAAAGTTACATGCCCCTAGGTCACGAGAGTGACCTAGGGGCGTGACACGCACATAATGCCAACAATTACTCCAGAAGGCGCCCTCTCCGCTGCTGCTTCGATCACGCCCCTTACACGCCCCTTGGTCACGGGCGTGACCAAGGGCGTGTAACACCAAATTTTCAGCTATTTAAAGGGAGCTTCTCCAGCTGATCAGGGATGAATTTTGAGGATTATACATGTCATTTATTGTATTATTTTCATGTTTTAGAAGTTCTTGTAAGTCTTTTTCTTATTAGCATTTGTAATTCTCAATTCAATAGCTTGTAATCCCTTTTTCTTAGTTGTAATTTCTTTTGCATCAATTAATAAAATAGTTCTTATTTCTCTCATTCTCCTCTTCCTTCGTCATGTATTCTTTTATTTTCTTGATTCCTCCATCTCAATGAGTAACTAAATTTCTATTAGTACTCGATCGAGATGATCCAAGGAATAATAAAGATTTTGAAGTAATTTAGAATTGCACTTTCTCTTTTCTAAAAAGTTTAGGATTTATCCTTGATTTTAAGATAACGAGATTATATCTTCGATATATAATTCTTGTTCTTGTTTTTGTACTTTATTTAGCCGAGAAGCTCATAATATGAATCGATCACTCAAGGATAAAGAAGAGTAGAATGCTACCCTCGAGAGAGGACGACGTTACCCTTCTGGATTAGAGTAAAAGCCAATGGCGTAATTCACCTCGTAAAGCGAGCTTTAGGGGTTTTGATTATAGAATGAAAGTTCGATTGATCAACCTAATCTCAGGTGAACGTATTCCTCGAGAGAGGTGCGTTCATAATTCGGGAATCTCCACGGTCAAGGCTATTTTAGTAAGAGAATGTGATTTTATTCTTTCATCTTATTTTTATCTCTGAGGTGATTCAAGGATCGAGTGCTAATCTTCCTCATCGTTTAATCTTATTTTAATTTCTCTTTTGCAAAACAAACCCAAAGTATTATTGATAAATTAATAGAGATTTTCTTGAAGTTAGAGTACTCAACCGCCCTAAGTCTAATATAACCTTGGTTTTTATAACCTATACTACATTCGACATGGTACACTTGCCATTGTCATTTGCGGATATTTTTTTGTGCAATCAGGAGGCAGCTACTACAGAACCTGAGAGGGTATGGAAAGCATTTTCCAGATCAGATTTCATCTCGTCCTTCATGCTCTCTGCCTCAGTGATCTCTGTGGTGGCAGTTTTCCAGACAAACTCTTCTATATGGTTGGAGGCTTTTTCTATAATCTCATCTGTCTTGCTGACATAGTTCTTTACATATGACATATCTTGCTCAGACAGTTGGAGGTGTTTGTCTATTGATCTTAGAATTGTATTCCGAGAAATCACTGACTTCTCTACAAGGTCAAACCACTTTGTCATTTGCTTATTAAGGATTGCAGTGTCTTCCTTGATTTGTTTGACCTCAGTAATGATTTCTTTCTTTAGAGACATTATTGAACTGTCAATGTAATTCTTCATTGAAATCATTTGACCTTCAATTAGTGAGTTTATGGAGCCGAGCAGCTTGCCACATGATATTGCTAATGTGGATGGGACATCAGATAGAATATCCAGCTCCCCCAAAGCCTGTGCAGGGATTTGCTCCCCCTCAACTGGATCAGGTAAGTTCTCCTTTTTAGTATTAGCACAAGGCTGGTCTTCATCTTGATCCATGGCAACATTCTGTTTGGCTTCTTCAGCATTCTTCCGATGCTCCCCATCACTTGGGGCATTATCATCTTTATCATCTACATTTAGATTAATATCATCATTAATGTTAGTGTGAATATCAGTGGGATTACTGACATGTACATTACTTGATAAATTCTCTTTTTTCTTGTTCAGTAATTCTTTCTTGCTCCCCCTCACTTGGAGCATCATTATTGTCCTGATCATCTCCCCAGAAGTCTGTTGGTTCAGGAGGGAATAGTTTAATACTTTGCTCTAGATTGAATATTAATGAGTCAATCTTACCCTGAGGATCAACAGGAGCAATGCCTTCATCATCCTCATTAAGTTCTAAGGAGGAGTGTATGATTTGCACACTTTTATTAGTAGTGGAAGGAATAGAGGAATCACAAGTAGTGTGATCTTGTGCATGTCCTTCTAACATGACTTTAGCAATAGCAGCAACAACATCTTCATCCTTTTGATGCTCTTTCTCAGCATCATCCTCTTTGTCCTCTTCATGCTCTTTCTCAGGAGCATGGCCTAAATGACCTGCAATGTCATGTTCTCCTTACTGGTCATCCTTTGGAAGACTGCTGGCTGGACCTTGATTGTCCTCAGCTGAGACATTCTCTTCTGCCTCTGACCCAGAATCAGAGCAGACTATTCTGGCTTTTCTTAGCCCTTTGACTAAGCTTTTCTTCTTCTCATTGGGTTCAAAGAGTTGGCTCATGGGGAGGAACCTTTTGAACCTGTCCAAGGTTTTGATGTCAATCCTTTTGAGATAATGTAGGTTTGTTCACTTGGACTTATTAAATTCCTTTGGGTAGGTGTTTAGAAGGTATAGTGAGAGAATTCTGCCTAGGTTGGGGGCCTACAGACATTCTCTTATCCTTAGAAATAACACCTCAACCCAAGAAGTATTCTTCTTCAGAATAACTCTTGACATCAAATCAAATGTGTGTTTTGAGATGGTGTCATGAGAGCCTGGCTTGCACAAGATGGCCTTGCCAATAGTATCAGAGAGCAATTTGCCTCTCTGATTAAAGAACTTCCTCTTTAGTGAGCCAAGTTTGGAATCACTATATTCACACCATTGTAGAGCTTGATCTTTGTCTTTCTTGAAAATTTCTTCTTACTCTTCTTTACTATAGGAGGGCAGCTGAAGGGCCTTCTCCATTTTCTTAGTAGAGATTTTAATCTTGATGCTTCCTATCCTTCCCTTGATTGTTGAATTTGATGAGGATAACTTTGCACTGGAGAATAATTCCAGAACTTCAGTTCTAAGAATCATGGAGGGATCAGACAATACATACTCAAGTCCTTGGTCTGAAAGAAGTTGAATCACTATTTATATTTCTTCTAGAGCATGCATGAATCCATTTCGAACTATTTCATAGACCTCATGCAACTCTTTTGCCATTTTTGGCGCCATTTCTTCTGAAGGTTAGGTTGCTGAGACGGGAGGTAGAAGGACTCGTCTCGTCGGCTAGGTTAATTGAAAGTGTAGTGAAATAATCAACATTATGATATTTATAAGCGCTTGATTTAGGTTAGATTTGCCCTAAGTGTATGAGTTGATTAACCTTAATCAATTTGCTTGATTTTATATTGCTGAGTTGTCAATTAGGTCATTATTTAATTGAACCATCCCATCTCAGCAGAACCGCTGAGATGGAGGTGTTATCCGCTGGGACAGTGTATTGCCAACCGCTGAGACAGTTCTAGTTGTCTCAGCGGATTAGCTGAGATCTCCTCAGCTATCTCAGCGGTTCAGCTGATACCTTCTCAGCTGTTTCAGCTGATTTCACTATCATTGGTCCTAAGCATGCTAAATTCAGATAACATTAAACTTTTAGGCATGTGTCAAGGCCCAAACATGCTACCAATTTTTTAGATAGCTACTTTTCCTCTCAAGGTTTGTTATACATGATTTCATGCTATATTCAAGCTATGGAATAACAACATGAGCAAGACATACAAATTAGCAGAATAAGATCTATACTAAATTCAACATGTCAAGCTCAATTTTAAAAACATTAAACTTTTCTTCATCCAATGGCTTGGTAAAGATGTCAGCAACTCGTTTGTCAGTGGGGAAAAATTCAAGGGATACATCATTACATTCTACATGCTGCTCTCTAATAAAATGATATCTTATCTCTATATGCTTAGTCATTCTATGTGAAACAGGATTCTTAGCTATAGAGATAACACTAGATGAGTCACAATATAGGGGAGAATTACTTATCTTAAGGTTATAGTCCTCTAACTGATGTTGTATCCACAACAGTTGTGCACAACAATTTCCTGTAGCTATGTATTCAGATTCAGCTGTGGATATTGCCACACTGGTCTGCTTCTTGCTGCTCCATGATATCAACTTTCTTCCTAGGAATTGACAAGTTCCACTTGTGCTTTTCTTATCTTCTTTGCAACCTGCAAAATCTGCATCTGAAAAGCCAATTAGTTCAAAATCATTGTTCTTGGGGTACCAAAGGACAAGGTGTTGGCTTCCCTTAAGGTATCTCAATATCCTCTTTGTAGCTGAGTAATGAGATTCCATAGGGCATGCTTGGTACCTAGCACAAACACATGTAGCATACATAATGTCAGGTCTACTGGCAGTTAGATACAACAGGGACCCAATTATGCACATATACATGGATTCATCAAAGGGCTTACCCTTTTCATCCTTGTCCAAAGAAATGTTGGACCCCATGGGAGTTTTCTTGGTGGAGGCTGATTTTATCCCAAACTTCTTAATAAGATCCCTAGTGTACTTGGTTTGAGAGATGAAAATTCCCTCATCAGACTGTTTCACTTGGAGGCCTAAAAAGTACTTGAGCTCTCCCATACTACTTATCTCAAACTCTCCCTGCATAAGGTTGGCAAACCTTTTGCAAAGGTTGTCATCTGTATACCCAAAGATTATGTCATCAACATAAATTTGGACTAGAAGACACTTGCCCTTTGTTTCCCTAAGAAATAATGTGTTATCTATCTTTCCCCTCAAGAACTTGTTCTTGATGAGAAAGCTAGACAGGGTCTCATACCAATCCCCAGGGGCTTACTTTAGACCATATAGAGCTTTCCTAAGCAAATAAACATGAGTGGAGAGGGTAGTATGAACAAAACCAGAGGGCTACTCCACATATACCTCTTCCTATAGATTGCCATTCAGGAATGCTGATTTGACATCCATCTGGTACACTTTGAACCCTTTGTGGGCAGCATAGGCTAGGAATAGCCTTATTGCTTCTAACCTTGCAACTGGTGCAAAGGTTTGAACAAAGTCAATACCTTCTTCTTGCTTGTGCCCTTTGGCCACTAGTCTGGCTTTATTCTTGATGATGGTGCCATTCTCATCAAGCTTATTCCTGTAGATCCATTTGGTGCCAATGATATTATGTCCTTGAGGTTTTGGCACCGATTCCCACACCTTGCACCTCTTGAACTGAAGCAGTTCTACTTGCATTGCTTGAATCTAGAAGGTGTCTTCATTTGCTTCTTCAAATTTCTTGGGCTCCATTTGTGATAGAAAGCTCAAGAATAAGGCTTCATTGTGAGCCCTACTTCTGGTAACCACTCCTTGGTTTACATCTCCAATTATTTGGTTTCTTGGATGATCCCTTAGGTGTCTATTTGCTACAGGAAACCTGTCAGCTATCTGGAGCTCTTCTTCTTGAGCAGCATCATCTTCAGCAGCTTGCTGATCTTCAACTTCAGGGATTGCTACCTATGAATTGACCTTGCTTGTGCTGGGTATGTCTTGGAGAGACATGGCTTGTACTTGTTGTTCATTACCTATCAAAATAAGAGAGCTGGACCAGCCCTTATAGAGCAGGTTGGTCTCATCAAACACTACATGCATTAACTCTTCTACAACATGAGTTTTCTTGTTGAATACTCTATAGGCTTTGATATATGAGCTATATCCAACAAGAACCCCTACATTGCATTTTTCAAAAAACTTAGTTAATTGAGCTTTTCCATTATTTAGAATGTAGCATTTTCCAACCAAAGATTCTAAAGTATGAAATAGTTGGTTGTTTGCCTTTCAGATTCTCATAGGGGGTTATTCTTAGGGCCTTATTAATAGATGCTCTATTGAGAACATAACATGCAGTATTGACTGCCTCAGTCCAGAAATATTCTGGGAGTGAGGAGTAACTAAGCATTATTCTTTCAGCCTCTATCAAGGTCCAATTCCTCCTCTCAGCCACACCATTTTGGTGTGGAGTCCTTGAGGAGGAGAATTCTTGGGTGAAACAAAATTCTTGTCAAAACCTTGTCATTGCCCCAAATTGAAATTATGTACCATGGTCAGTTCTAGTCTTGACCACAGTACATTGAAGTTCATTCTGGATTGACTTAACATGGTTTATAAAGACATCTAAAGTATCAGATTTCTTCTTAAGGAAAAATACCCATGTATACTTTGAGTGATCATCAACAATCACCAAAGTGTACAATTTCCCACCTAGGCTCTGAATTGGCAAAGGACCAAACAAGTCCATGTGCAATAGATAAAGACATCTTTCAGTGTCTTTGGAGCCAATGCTCTTAAAGGTGGCCCTTGTTTGCTTGTCCATTTGGCATGCTTGACATAGACCACTTTTAATACATTTCAAATTAGGGCCAATTCTAACTAGGTTTTTAGAAAACAGCCTACACATTGTCTTGTAGTTAATGTGAGAAAGTCTCCTGTGCCATTGAACACAAAGAGACTCACTTTCATTAGCCACAAGACACACAGGAGAAGAAGAAGAATTGCATATAAAATCTAAGCAATACACATTCCCACTCCTAGTGTCTGAGAGAATAATCTCTAAGTCATATGACTTTTTGATCAAGCACTTATCATTGCAGAATTCAATGACATAGCCTAAGTCACACAGTTGACTTATGCTTACAAGGTTGTGTTGCAACCCTTCAGCATAAGCCACCTTTGTGATGGAGACTATGCCATTTGAGATCATACCATAACCTCTGGTGATGCCTGATGCGTGTTCGGCAAGTGCACCGGCCGCACAAGTAATAAAGTTGGGAGTACATCCCCGAATATTGTCTCTCAAGGAATGCGCATGGTTAGTTTGACTCTTCGGATTGAGAAAATAATTACAAGAGTAAATTAAAGGAAAAATAGGGGCATTGATTTTCATTTCCTAAATTACTACACAGAAATGAGATGCGATTGAAAACTCTACTTCGCAAGGCGGGATGGATGCAACGACTGCGATGTCGTGATTCGGAAAGCGCATGGATGGGAAGGCACGCGGATTGGCAATCGCAAGGGAGGAAGTGCTGAGGGTCGAGAGCACCTCTTCGCAAATGCTAGTAGCACTTTTGCTATAACGTAGATTGTGAACCTGAATGAAACGAAACGATTGTCACAACGAGATCATCAACCAATAACATAACGAGACATGATTATATTATCACAACTCATTGTTCAATACATCAAAATCTCAGAAATTACACAACAAATAATAATATGAAAATGCGAGATAGAGGTTTCGTCACCAAAGGATGAAGACTCGCCGTCGTTCACGGCCAGAATTCCGGGTTGTCAATCCGGATCCGGGCTCGGCTTCAGATAACGTCCGGGATACTCAAAGGGTTGTCAATCCTCCGCTAACGTCCCATCTTCTTCACTTGAACCTCTGAACTGGCACCCAATCCCTGCATCTTCTTCTTCTTTTCACCAGAATAGTGTTGCGTGGTTGAGAACTTGCCGGAGTGGAGGAAGCGGAGCGTTTGGATGATGAATCGATGCCTGGATCTTGAACGGAGGATGGATGGACGAAGGGAGGCGAATGGGGGGAGAGAAGCTCCCAAAATCCGTGGATGGGAGGCTACGGGGCGGAATGACTACCCTAAAATCACGGAACAGGGCATTAAATAGGCGCTGGAGAAATAGTGTGCACAATCAGTGGCGCACGACCAGTGGTCGTGCGCGAAGGAATGCTTATGCTCGTGCGCGGTCAACCTGTAGTAGAGGGGAAGATAGGAAAATAATGCACGGTCAGTGGCGCACGACCAATGGTCATGCGCGAAGAAGGCCTATGATCGTGCGAACTGCTCTGTCAGTTAAGGGCAATTAACGCACGACCAATTGTCGTGCGCCTGATCGTGCGCGAAGGAAAACACACGATTAGTGGCTTTTTAGGCTAAAATTCGCCCCAAACCATTCTGATCGTTCACATGATCATTGCACCTCCAACAAGCTCAAACATACCCGCTGGGGTATAGAAACAAAGCTCCCCAGCGGCATAAAATATGCACTAAAAAGAATAAAAGGGAACCATCCAAGATAACACATAGAACTAGGCTATGAAAGGTACTATTTACGCAAATGAACAACTAGTCCAATATGATCGATAATCAACCAAATATGCAGTACCTATGCATGATAGTAAGCCGAAATGAGTCCTAAAACATGTATATAATGGAGACTCATCACACCCCCAGACTTACTCATTTGCACGTCTCAGGAAAACACTCAATCCCATGATAGAAAAATTGATGTTAAAGAAGCAACTGTGCAGGCAAAATATGATGGGAAGTAAAGAACTAACGAGCGCAAAAATAAAGTAGAAAAGATTTTAAAACAAAGACTTTATTTTAAGAACTTCTATAAGTGTAAAATACAAAATACTACTACTCTGAGGTGAATCACTGGTGAATTGAATAGTCGCGCCCTAGGGAAAATAGCGTGAACTGCTGAGGTGAGCGTTGCTCAAATTGGATCTCAAGGAAGAGCTCTCCAAGAAATCCATCAAGGTCGGTGGTCATACGCTTTCCCTTTCGCACCTTCTTTACTGCATGAGACGATCTTATCAAGAATCAGTAGGGATTTTAGGTTAGTCTTAGGGCTTGGGTTGAGGTACGGGAATGAAGTTGAAGAACGTAGGCTAAACACACTCATTCTCCGGTAAATAAACAAATTTCAACCTCAACATCTTCACCTTGAAGCACACTCCCCCAGACTTCATTTGAGCACGATGATGTGCGCGAGACTACCATACTTGTGGTTATATTCTTTTTAGAGTTCTTTTACCCTTTTTTTTCTAGATCCATAGAAACATAAGTTAGGATCAATCAAAATTTAAACTCATTCTCTTTTTTTCCCGCACCGCACAATCATCATAAATATGTATATATTTCAAAGCTTGACTCAAGTGCGCTTTAGGTTAGGAGATGTGGCCTTGGTGAAAGTTTAGTGGAGTTTAACAAATAGGAGAGGTAAGGCTCAACGAGGCTAGCAAAGGATGACGTTAGGTTGGGAAATCAAAGCTCAACCGGACCAAATGATGGCCTACGTCATGCTCCCAACAAGATCATTCAACGCGCTCGTTTTGAAAATAGCTTGGGGCAAGTTCTTAACCACCGAGCGAGGTCTCCTCTCCTTCCAACTCAAACAACACGAGGCTAACAACTCTTCTACACTCGACCTAGGGCTACCGCTAGATTCACCAAATTCACCGTTTGAGTAGAGTATTAAGTAATTACACAAATGAAGTAAATAAAACTATAACTTTGTAATTAAATCTATTCTACGTGAATTTTTATGCCGCGTGAGCGCTCTACTAGTAGCACTGCATGGGTCACATCCTGTTCCGCCACATAATCCTAAACTAACAATCAAACTTCTAAACGTATACATCAAGCACTTACACGATAATTGCGCACGAGTAAAAAAATAAAACACGTGTGGTGTGTGTTATGCAATGAGACAATCAATATAAATTTCCTAACACAACATTCTAGCATGTATGTGCGTGTAGCGTAAGAAAGGCCCGCTCCCCCCGGACCTGATTTGAAAAAAACAAATCAAATATAAACTTTCGAAGCAAATTAAGAGCTGGGTTAAGAGTACCTATGCTCCTAAGAGCATGCCAGAAGAGCGGTATAATCCTTCTTTAAATATCTCCTCCTCTTCATCCAATCGATTTCACACCTGCATTGTTAGCACCAAAGCAAAAACAAACAAAACATAATAGAAATTAAAGCAAGCAAATGGAACCGGGTGCTTCCCATAGGTTGTCTCCCAAGAAGCCCTTTTGTTTACCGTCTTTAAGGTGGACTAAATACCTGTATTAAGCAGATTATAAAATTGTTCACGCAAAATTAAAGAGAGGAGGTCATCCCAGTCTACGTAGTATTATTACACAACCATCCAGAGAAATCAACTATACGTTGATTTAAAATAGTAACTGCAGATAGAAGAAAAAGGTCCGGAGACCCACAATTGATGGCAACGAAGTAAGAGGTTTAGCCTCCATCCCCAAGTCTCCTCTTTTTTTGCTCTCTTTCTCTCTTCCAAGAGTATTTCTTCAAAGAAAAATCGCTTTCCCCCCTGCAGCCAGTCCTTTAGGGGAAGCACATGTGGTGACGCTGGAGTGGACAAAGCAATATCGTCTGCCACTGCAACATGCTTATCCGGCCAGGAATGCCTCATCCGATTGCCCAAAAATGGGTCAACATATTCCAAATTCTGCGGGGGAACAAATGAAACGATGTTAGAAATAACAGGAAGATATGGAGCGAGAGTATACTCAACATCCGTAGGAGCAATGCAGGAGGAAGAAATGTCACAAGTGACTTCATCCCGTGAGAGATGATCAGATTCTACCTGGATGACCAATGCTAACTCTTCATGTTGAATTGTAACCAATGAAAGAGGGTCAAGAAACAAAGTAGATGAAGAACATAAAGAATCATTAGTCGAGGGAGTGATCCCGGTTTCACTCCCTGCAGGTTCTGATTGTACCACTATCACATCATGAGGAGGTTCTTGCAACACGGCCGAGGCAAGAGACACCAAAGTCTTAACCTGCATAGTCAATCTATCAATATACTCTTGCCGCGTTTCAAGGCCTTGAATTATAATTTGAGCAAATTTGAAGAATTTCTCCTCCAAATAGGCTGTATCCTCATCATGTTGTGATAGAGGCAGTAAAGAACATGACATCGCTCCTGCATACACACAACCCGAAAATAATAGAAATAAACAAAAAACAACAACTCCTGAAACTATTAACTCAAACACCAAAATCAAACTACGCCTGCATTCCCCAGCAACGGCGCCAAAAACTTGATGCGTGTTCGGCAAGTGCACCGGTCGCACAAGTAATAAAGTTGGGAGTACGTCCCCGAATATCGTCTCTCAAGGAATGCGCGTGGTTAGTTTGACTCTTCGGATTGAGAAAATAATTACAAGAGTAAATTAAAGGAAAAATAGGGGCTTTGATTTTGGTTTCCTAAATTACTACACAGAAATGAGATGCGGGTCAAAACTCCACTTTGCAAGGCGGGATGGATGCAACGGCCGCGATGTCGTGCTTCAGAATGTGCATGGATGAGAAGGCACGCGGATTGGTGATTGCAAGGGCGGAAGTGCTAAGGGTCGAGAGCACCTCTTCGCAAATGCTAGTAGCACTTTTGCTATAGCGTGGATTGTGAACGTGAATGAAACAGAATGATTGTCACAACGAGATCATCAACCAATAACATAACGAGACATGATTATATTATCACAACTAATTGTTCAATACATCAAAATCTCAGAAATTACACAACAAATAATAATATGAAAATGAGAGATAGAGGTTTCGTCACCAAAGGATGAAGACTCGCCGTCATTCACGGCCGGAATTCCAGGTTGTCAATCCGAATACGGGCTCGGCTTCAGCTAACGTCCGGGATACTCGAAGTCTTGACAATCCTCCGCTAACGTCCTGTCTTCTACACTTGAACCTCTGAACTGGCACCGAATCCCTGCATCTTCTTCTTCTTTTCACCAGAATAGTGTTGCGTGGTTGAGAACTTGCCGGAGTGGAGGAAGCGGAGCGTTTGGATGATGAATCGATGCCCGGATCTTGAACGGAGGATGGATGGACGAAGGGAGGCGAATGGGGGGAGAGAAGCTCCCAAAATCCGTGGATGGGCGGCTACGGGGCGGAATGAATACCCTAAAATTGCGGAACAGGGCATTAAATAGGCGCTGGTGAAATAGTGCGCACGATCAGTGGCGCACGACCAGTGGTCGTGCGCGAAGGAATGCTTGTGCTCGTGCGCGGTCAACCTGTAGCAGAAGGGAAGATAGGAAAATAACGCACGGTCAGTGGCGCACGACCAATGGTCGTGCGCGAAGAAGGCCTATGATCGTGTGAACTGCTCTGTCAGTTAAGGGGAATTAACACACAACCAGGGTTGTGCGCCTGATCGTGCGCGAAGGAAAACGCACGATCAGTGGATTTTTAGGCTAAAATTCGCCCCAAACCATTCAGAGCGTTCACATGATCATTGCACCTGCAGCAAACTCAAACATATCCGCTGGGGTATAGAAACAAAGCTCCCCAGCGGCATAAAATATTCACTAAAAAGAATAAAAGGGAACCATCCAAGATAACACACAGAACTAGGCTATGGAAGGTACTATCTACGCAAATGAACAACTACTCCAATATGATCGATAATCAACCAAATATGCAGTACTTATGCATGATAATAAGCCCAAATGAGTCCTAAAACATGTATATAATGGAGACTCATCAATGCCTTTTTCTGATCCACCAAAGATGACCTTAGGTCCATTCTTCACAGCTTTGTATTCCTGTAGAAGACTTTTGGTCCCAGTCATGTGCCTTGAGCACCCACTGTCCAAGTACCAAATTTGCCCAAGGTTGGTACTTGAACTATCCTGTAAGAAGGAATTTAATTACCCTTGGTAGCCCAAGTAATTTTGGGTCCTAGGCTTTTGTTAGCATGGAAAGACTTCACACCTGTTGCAACCTTTGCAGAAAAGCTCATCTTTGCACTTGACACATTGGGATTGTGCCAACAATCTATGACAAAGTGTCCCACCTTACCACAACAACAACACTCATGAATATTATATCTTCTCTTTTGAACCTTCTTTGAAGAATTAACTTCAATATGCTTGGGTTCAGGAGGGAAGACAACATCATTTTTCTTAATTCTTTCATCAATGATCTGGCTGAAGGTTAATGTAACGTCCCAAGGCCCTGGACTTACAATCGGGACAATGTCCACCGACTGCCTTGCCTGGCAACTGTTACCGAGCTGCAGCCCAAGCACCCCAACCCCTCTCCATCCCACAAGCGGGTTGTTGGTGGCCACAACCTCCCTTTGGTGAGAAGTGATCCAGTTAAGTTCCTCTACGGGGCCTTCCCAGGAGGTCACCTATCCCAGTACTACTCCAGCCCGAGCACGCTTAACTATATAGTTCTTCCACTTCTCATCACCAATTGAGCTGTAGCTCAATTGGTGATGAGAAGTGAAAGAACTATATAGTTAAGCGTCCTCGGGCAGTCGGTGGACGTTGTCCCGATTGTAAGTCCAGGGCCTTGGGACGTTACAAAAAATATGCACTTTTTATTGTAACGTCCCAAGGCCTCAGACTTACCATCAGGACAATGTCCACCGACAGCCTCGCCTGGCGACCGTTACCGGGCTGCAGCCCAAGCACCCCAACCCCTCTCCAGCCCACTGGCGGGTTGTTGGTGGTCACAACCTCCCTTTGATGAGGAAAACTCGATTGTAAGGCATGCACCACAAGGATTTCCCAGGAGGTCACACATCCTAGTACTACTCTAGCCCGAGCACGCTTAACTATGGAGTTCTTCTACTTCTCATCACCAATTGAGTTGCAGCTCAATTGGTGATGAGAAGTGAAAGAACTATATAGTTAAGCGTGCTTGGGCTGGAGTAGTACTGGGATGGGTGACCTCCTGGGAAGGCCCCATAGAGGCACTTTATTGGATCACTTCTCACCAAAGAGAGGCTGTGGCCACCAACAACCCGCCTGTGGGCTGGAGAGGGGTGTTCTTGGGCTGCAACCCGGTTACGGTCGCCAGGCGAGGCAGTCGGTGGATTTTGTCCCGATTGTAAGTCCAGGGCCTTGGGACGTTACAAAAAAAGTGCACTTTTTATTGTAACGACCCAGAAGCCGACGTCCGATCGGGACACCTTCCACCGATCTAGCCTCAACTGGCCTCTCTGGGCTGCAACCCAAGCACCCCAACCCCTCTCCAGCACACTAGCGGGTTGTTGGTGGTCACAACCTCCCTTTGATGAGGCAAACTCGATAGTCAAGCGTGCACCATGATGACTTCCCAAGAGTTCACCCATCCCAGTGCTACTCCAGCCCGAGCACGTTTAACTATGGAGTTCCTCCACTTCTCATCATCAATTGAGCTCTTGGGATGTGGAAGAACTCATAGTTAAGCGTGCTCGGGCTGGAGTAGTACTGGGATGGGTGACCTCCTGGGAAGTCCCCGTGGTGCATGCTTCACTTTCGAGTTTGCCTCATCAAAGGGAGGTTGTGACCACCAACAACCCGCCAATGGGCTGGAGAGGAGTTGGGGTGCTTGGGCTACAGCTCGGTAGTGAGGCCAATTGAGGCTAGATCGGTGGACGGTGTCCCGATCGGACGTCGGCTTTTGGGTCGTTATAGTTAACCCGTGGTTAGTCTTAGCAGCCTTTGACTTAATGACATCAGCTTGCCTTGGCTTGGAAGCTAGGCAAGATTTGATGGCATCAGACACAGAGCTGTTATGCCTGTCAACAGGTTTGACAGCAGCCAAGAGGTTTGCTGGAATGGATTTGGAAGAGCTTGCTTTCTTACTCTTGAATGATGGAGCTGAAGTACCAAAAACAAATGGTCCAGAATGGGCCATTTGAATTTCTTCATGGGGAGCCTTCATAACACTCATCCCCATGCCCTTTATTCTACTATGGGAAGGAGTGCTTTCCTTCTTATAGGAACTTCCATTCTTCCAGTGATCATACATGTTGTCATGGTCATATCATTTAGAGGGAAATAACACCTTTTGAAAGGTGGTATGAGGCTTAGTCTTAGCCATGCTCTTTTCTCCACTCCCTTCACCCACTTCCATTTTATTGAACCCTAGCCCTCTTCTAATGGTTCGAGAAGAAAAGGTGTCAATAATTGGAAGCACTGATTTGGGCTTGGAGAATTGATCCACTAGATTCTTGACTTTGAGAAGCTTCTCCTCAAGGTCCTTGATGACCTTGTTCTTTTGGGAAATGGTGCTCAATTGGACAATTGTTATCCCCTTGAGTTGTCTTATCTCTCTACTCATCTGAGCCACCAGGGTAGAAGACACAGTGCAATCTTGCTTAGCCAACTTAAGGGAAGCAATTTCTGTTGAAAAAGTTGAGGTCCGGAGGTGAAGTAAAAATGCGGAACATACTTCACAAATCCTTTCACAAGTGTAACACAACAATGACAATGAGAAGAACGAATAGTGATATGGCATTAACTATCTATTTACAATGCGAGGTATACATGGCGAGACATGATTCATAAGAATCACGGAGGAGAGAAGCACAAAACACAAAATACAAGCTGCTGCAACCTGACAACTTGAGATCGCCAGACCGCGCGAACAGACAATCCAGATGGAAGCTGCTGAGACCACGCGAACAGAGTACAAGTTGCACCAGCCAGACCGCAACCACAGACTGCCAACTTGCTGCTTTATTCTACTGCTGAAAACAAACAGTTCACACTTCTTGATTGCCCAGACCACACGGTCTTGATCACAAAAGAACCCGCGAGCTCTGAACGAAGAACTGCTATCTGCAATAGACCGTAACTCAAGACCGCCTTGCCACTTAAGACCTCCTGATCAACTGAGTCCGCTGCACAAACTGCGAACACCTAAACACAGTCCGCCCGGACAGGTTTATTCAAAGCTGGAAGAAGGGAGACAAGCTGACCGTGAGCTGCTAGCCGCTAACCTGCGAACACAGAAACCGGTCAGACAAAATCTCAGACCTCACGACTTCAAAGTGAGACCGGCACAATCAAGCCAACTTTGATTCTTACAGTTCTCGTTATTAATGATGGGCCCCACCCCTATCTATAGGCGAGTAGACGGATGTCGTCACCGCACAAACAGGGATACAATCATCGCCCATCAGATCGCGAGCGGTCTCGCAAAGCAGACCACCCGAGCTCAGCATAGATCAGAGCTTCGTTATTAAACCTTGCGGTTACAACCAAACCGCCCGGTCACCACGGTCTCAACAAAGCAGACCGCCCGGTCTTCTTCCAAAGAAAGCAGACCAAGAACATCTGGCCGACTTAGGACAAGTCGCCAGACCAACCCACGCAAGCCGCCCAGACAGATAACGGTCTCCCAGATCAGACCGCCTTAAACAAACCGCTGAGACTGAACCGACCAGAGAACCAGTGCAGACCGTGCAGTCTCTACGGTCTCCAACCTGCAGACCGCCCAACACCATTCCACTACCACTTCAAAAATTTAACACTCCCCCTTGAAATGGGAAGTGGAAGTCAGCCCAAGCAAACTTCGCACCCGACCAAAAGGTCCCTTCGCCAACGGCTTAGTAAATATGTCAGCAACGTTCTCCTTGCTCTGCACATGATCCACAATCAGAGATCTCTCCAACACCTTCTCACGAATGAAATGGTGATGAATCTCTATGTGCTTCGTACGCGCGTGACAAACTGGATTGTTCACCAGTTTGAGAGCACTCTCGTTGTCACCACATATCAAAGTAGGACCTCGCATCTCCCTATGAATGTCCTCCACAAGCCTCCTAAGCCAGATGGCTTCCTAAGCCGCCAAAGCCGAAGCTTTGTACTCTGCTTCCGTGGTAGAGACAGACACAGAATCTTACTTCTTGCTGCACCATGATATAGCTGTAGAGCCTGTCATAAAGACATATCCAGACGTCGATCTCTGATCATCCGAATCTCCTCCATAATCAGCATCCATGTACCCATGCAAGCAAAAGCCCGAATATCTCCTGTAGAAGAGACCCAAATCCGAGGTGAATTTGACATACTTCAATATACTCCTAGCCGCCACAAGATGAGGCTTCTGAGGCTCTGCCATAAACTGACTCACCCTGCCAAATGCATAAGCAATATCTGGCCTCGTGATCGTCAAGTATATCAAGCTTCCGACCAAAGCCCGGAACACCAAAGGATCGGTAAGAACCTTCCCTTCATCTCGCCGAAGATGAACTCCAACCTCCAGCGGAGTAGAGATGCTCTTCCCCCCTTCCATGCCGAATCTCTTCACGATTCGATCCGCATAGCCCTTTTGGGAAATGAGCATACCACTCTCTTTCCTCTCCACTTCGAGCCCAAGGAAATGGTGGAGCTCGCCCAAATCCTTCATCTCAAATCTGATAGCTAGCTCAGCACGAAGCCTAGCTACCTCCATCTCAGAATTCCCCGAGACGATAATATCGTCAACGTACAGCAGCACCAAGACCTGAAGCTCCCCCATCTTCTTTACGAATAAGCTTGAATCAGAATCAGAAGCAAAATATCCGCAGAACTGGAGGTATTCTGCGATCTTCCCGTATCACGCCCGAGGCGCTTGCTTAAAACCGTAAAGAGCCTTCTTGAGCTTGCAAACATATCTTGGGTGCTCTTCAGATACATAACCAGGTGGTTAATCCATAAAGATATTCTTGTCAATATCGCCATATAAGAAAGCGTTCTTCACGTCGAGTTGTAAAATCTTCCACCCATGGCAAGCTGCCAAGGCGATCACCACCCGGACCGAAGTCATCTTGGCAACGGGGTTAAATGTGTCTTCATAATCCTCCCCATACTTCTGAGAGAAACCTCGAGCTACAAGGCGAGCCTTGTACCGCTCAATACTTCCATCAGCCTTCTTCTTCAGTTTAAAAACCCACTTGCAAGTCACCGGAGTAACTTCCTCAACCTTAGGCACCAAGTCCCAAGTCTCATTCTTCCTGAGTGTAGCCATCTCTTCATCCATGGCTCCTTCCCACTCCTTGACTCCAACGACATTTTCATAACAAGATGGCTCTCTCTCATCCAGGGGACCTGCGAAGAAACATGAGACAAAGCTCACCAAGTTCCCACCCGTATACCGATCAGGTGGAATAATGGTCCTCTTGGACCTCCTCAGAGCTTGACTCTGAACCACCTCTTCCATTGTAGCTTCTGGACTAGCTCTCCTCTCAGGTAGACATGGAGCATCGCTCCCCTGCTTACAGAACCCAAAGCACCTGATCTAGATCTAGAAATACCTGGAGCACCTAGAGAAACAGGCAACTCCACCAGAGCTTCCCTTGCAGCTTCCTCTGGTCCACCATCAACCCTGCTTCCTTGTAACTCAACAAAGGAGCTTCCTTGGTATGACGTCAGCTCGTCGAATACCACATCCCTAGAGACCACATATCTCCATGTCTCGGGATCCATGCATCTCCACCCTTTCTTTCGGTCATCATAACGGATGAAGACTAGCTTCCTTGCCTTAGCATTTAGCTTCATTCGAAGGGCATCCGGAACATGCATATAGCAGGTAGAACCAAACACTCGAAAGTGTTCCACGCCTAGCTTCTTCTTGAACATCAACTCATGAGGGGTCTTCTTGTTGATGGGACTGAGAGGCATCCGGTTGATAACATAGGTCGCACAAGACATTCCCTCTGCCCAGAAGGACTTTGGGATACTCTTGGCATGAAGCCAACATTTGCAGGTCTCTGTTAGGTGACGGATCTTCCGCTCTGCAACTCCATTCTGTTGTGGAGTGTGAGCACAAGAAAGCTCCCTTCGGATGCCATGCTTCCTGTAGAAGTTAAAGAACTCCTTGGAGGTGAACTCCCCTCCATTGTCTGTTCTGAACTTCTTCACTCACAGGTTTATCCGACCTTCCACCAGCTCCTTGAACTCCACAAACCTCTCGAACGCCTTCGACTTCTCCTTCAAAAAATATACCCAAGTATATCTGGTGAAGTCATCAACCAAAATCAGCATGTACCTGCTACCTCCAAGACTGGAAGTGTTGGTAGGTCCAAACAGATCACCATGGATACACTCCAATGGTCTTTTACATCTGCTTTGTGATTTGTCAAAAGGAATTCGCTGAGCTTTACCAAACTGACAACCTGCACAAACGTGACCATCCCCAAAAGATGACAAGCTAGGCAGACCTTTCACCAGGCCTCTTCCCTCCATAGCTTTTAGCTTATCCATTCCAACATGCCCATGTCTTTCGTGCTAGATAGCAGCGCTGTCGTTAGCCCTCATCTTATCAACATAGGAACTTGTTGAAAGAACAAACAAGTCCTTCACCCGTCTCCCAACATGAGTGACCTCAGCTTTCACCGCTGAAACATTTCAGAGAAATTTCACTTCTGTTGGACCAAACAGAATGTGATAGCCAGCATCCACCGCATTGGTCACCGAGAAGAGGTTCTTCTTCATCCCCGGAACATGATAGACACTCTTTAATGTAAGAGTACCTCTATCATCATTCAATGAAACTACACCCTTCTTCTCAACTGCATGAACAGTATCATCAGCCTAATGATAGCGTCATTACCTGTATATGTCTGCAATGAGGAGAACTTTGACTCATCCCCGGTGAGGTGATGACCACACCCAGAGTCCACTATCCAATCGTCCTGATAGTTGATGGAAGTCATAGCCCAAACACACGTGCCCGTCATGAATGCACCTCCACCACCCCAACTACCTTCAGAATTGGAACCAGCCTCCTCCTTCCCTGCAACATGCCCCGACTGAAGATTGACCTTGCAGTCCCTTTTGAAATGACCAAGCTTGTTGCACCTGAAGCATCTAGGTCCTTCCTACTTCTTCCCATCGCCCTTCGGAGCATAGCTCCTCTCCTGCTGATATGAAGTAGACGGACCATCATCTCCAGATGTCTTCTTCTTCTTGTCCCATCTCTTCTTCTTACCAGAGAAGAGAACCTCGCCTTCTCTCCCAGAGACAGACATCCTAGCCATTTGCTTAGCCAAACTTTCCTGCGAAGCAAGTAAGTTCTCCAGCTCCAGCAACAAAGGCTGATTGGCCCAGCCTTGAACAGAAGTAACAAAGGCCACATACTCCCTCCACAAGTCGCGGATTATGTGCCTCTTCAGCTAAGCTTCTGAGATAGGCTCATCCGGGTCCAAAGTCGATATCTCTACGCAGAGGTTCTTCATCTTCAAGAAGAAAGTTGAGATAGATAAATCCCCTGAGTTGCTTTCGCCAACTCATTCTCCAAGAACTGTAGCCTCGCTACATTCTTTTTATTGAACAAGCCATCCAAGGCTGTCCAAATCTCAGCAGCTGATCCACACCCGATAATGTGATCAAACAACTCCGAAATGATAGCCCTCTTGAGAGTGAACTCCTCCTTAGCATTCGTTCTTCTCCAGGCCTTCACGAGCTCAACATTCCCATCAGCAGGAACACCAGCTTGTCTTGCTTCTCCTCCAATAACCTCCCACAAATCCTCGCCAAGAAGATAGCTCTCCATGCAAGACTTACACTTCTTGAAGTTAGTCTGCGTAAGGAGCTCAATACCAAGACCTCTAGCATATCCTCCTTCCATTGCTATCCCACCGATTGCTAACCACTTGAGAAACCCGAGAGAAGTATCAGCAATTTCAACTTAGCAACCTCAGCAACCTTCCTCTGATACCATGGTGAAAAAGTTGAGGACCGGAGGTGAAGTAAGAATGCGGAACACACTTCACAAATCCTTTCACAAGTGTAGCACAACAATGACAATGAGAAGAACTAATAGTGCTATGGCATTAACTATCTCTTTACAATACGAGGTATCCATGGCGAGACGTGATTCATAAGAATCACGGAGGAGAGAAGCACAAAACACAAAATACAAGCTGCTGCGACCTGACAACTTGAGATCGCCAAACCGCGTGAACAGACAAGCCAGATGGAAGCCACTGAGACCGCACGAATAGAGTACAAGCCGCACCTGCCAGACCGCAACCATAGATCGCCAACTTGCTTCTTTATTCCACTGCTGAAAACAAACAATTCACACTTCTTGATTGCCCAGACCGCACGGTCTTGATAACAGAAGAACCCGCGAACTCTGAATGAAGAACTGCTACCTGCGACAGACTGCAACTCAAGACCGCCTGGCCACTTAAGACTGCCTGATCAACTGAGTTCGCTGCACAGACTGCGAACACCTAAACACATTCCGCCCAGACTGGTTTATTCAAAGCTGGAAGAAGGGAGACAAGCTGACCGCGAGCTGCTAGCCGCTAACCTGCGAACACAGAAACCGGTCAAACAAAATCTCAGACCGTACGACCTCAAAGTGAGACCGGCACAATCATGCCAACTTTGGTTCTTATAGTTCTCATTATTAATGACGGGCCCTACACCCCTATTTATAGTCGGGTAGATGGATGTCATCACCGCACAAACCGGGATACAATCACCGCCCATCAGATCGCGAGCGGTCTCGCAAAGCAAACCGCCCGAGCTCAGCATAGCTCAGAGCTCCCTTATTAAACCTTGCGGTTACAACCAAACCGCCCGGTCACCGCAGTCTCAACAAAGCAGACCGCTCGGTCTTCTTCCAAAGAAAGCAGACCAAGAACATCTGGCCGACTTAGGACAAGTCGCCAGACCAACCTGCGCAAGCCGCCTGGACAGATAACGGTCTCCCAGATCAGACTGCCTCAAACAAACCGCTGAGACTGAACCGACCAGAGAACCAGCGCAGACGACGCGGTCTCTGCGGTCTCCAACTTGCAGACCGCTCAACACCATTCCACTTCAACTTCAAAAATTTAACAATTTCTTGAGCTTGCCACTTGGCCAGCTTCTTGCTCTTTTTCTGAGCATCTAATTAAGCATCATACTTGTCAATCAATTGATTGATAGCCACTTTAGATTCTGAATCATTTTCATCAATTGATGAGCATGCTTCAGTGTCTGGCATTGACTCATTCTCAGAAGAGGGGGAAGAGTAGGTACCTTGTCAGGAATGTCCTGACTATCTTCATCATCATCTATTATGGCCATTAATCCATGATGTTCTCTTCAATCTTCATCCTCCTAATATCACTGTCTGAATGCGATAGAGGGGACCTGATGCTCACCTTCGCAGTAGTAAAGTCCTCATCTTCCTCAGCTGCAAACAACCCAATATAGGCTTCTTCTTCTTCATCTGAATCTGAGGATGATTACTCAGATTCACTCCAGCTTTTGTCCTTCTTGGCTATGAAGGACTTATCTCCCTTCCTTCCCTTTTGGTGATAGGATTTCTTACACCCTTCTCCTTCCTCTTGACTGGACAGTCAATAATGACATTTCCAGGCTTACTGTAGCAATAACAAATCACATTAGATGAAACATGTTTAACATATTTAGAGTCATACCTATTCCCCTTGGGGTGCTGCTTGTCTGATCTGTTGAGGTCCTTCCTGGGATGTGAGGAGGACGAAGGCTTGTTCTTCCACTGCTTCCTCCTCATCATCTTCTTGAATTGCCTTGAGAAGGCAGCATACTCCTCATCAGAAGAACTGCTATCAGATGTGCTGGACTCAGAATTTTCTGAGCCAGTAACCTTATTTGGAGGTGTAGGCATCCTTGCCTTGCTCTTCTTGGATCCCTCAGCCTTGAGGGTCACTATACTTTCCCTTGCATGAGGCCTAAAGGATTTGTCCTCCTCCTTCCTAGCAGATAGTTGCTTCTCATAAGAGAGCAGCTTTCCAAACAGAGTATTGGAGGAGTCTCACACAGCTTTGCCACCTCCCTGATGGCACAGATCTTGGTATCCCAGTCTATAGTTAGAGATCTTAGGAATTTATAATTCAGCTCATAATAAGTGAAGGTCCTTTCATAGGTCCTCAACTCATTCACTATCCTGAAGAATCTTTCATTGCAATCAGCTATGCATTCCAGGCTTTGCTGCCTGAAGGATTCATATTCCTGATTGAGGAGGGATTTCCTATCATCCCTCACCTCTTCAGTCCCTTCCATGTACACTACCAGTGTATCCCACATGTCCTTGGCAGTCTCACAGTGTACCAAGTTCTGGAATGTTGAATCATCAATAACATTGACAATAATGTTTTGAGCTCTTTTGTCCATTGTTGCCAATGCTATCTCATCCCTTGTCATTTCAGTGTATGACTTGCCTACCTGCCTAGTTGGATCAATGGTGGAGGGCTTTGTGATAAGAAAGGGGCCCTTCTGGACAGTGATAAAGATCCTAGGGTATGAGGTCTCCATGAAAAGCCTAACCCTTTGCTTCTAAATGCCAAAGGTTTCCTTTTTGCATATAGGAAGCTTCATAGACCCCATCTCCTTCTGAACTCCATTGGTATCCATTGGATTCAGATCTTACTATACCTATGTTGGACCGGGTCAGACTGTTAAGTCATTTCTGTCCAATCTACCTCTGATACCACTTGATAGTTTATAGGTATGTAGTTTAATTCACCTAGGGGGTGAATAGGTCTCTTTGAATTTTACTTAATTATTTTTGCTAGTAAACAAAATATCAAGCACACACAGAAAAGACACAAGTGTTTATAGTGGTTCCCCAAGACAGTGTGTCTATGTGTAGTCCACTTTCCCTCTACACCTTTTTAACATTGTGTTAGACAAGGCTAACTCTTCTAATCTCAGCTCCTAGAGCTTACAACTCAGATCCCTCGGGATCTCTCAGGCTTGCTCTAAGCCCTACCTCAGGCCAACCAGCCCTACCACTCAGAGTGCTCCCACTCCTACATCTCAGAGATCCTCTTGATATCCTACCTCAGGCCTATCAATATGCCCTACTTCTCATGCAAGATGCTCTACTGCTCAGGCTCAACAGCCTAACAAACCTCAGTCTAAATAGCCATACTACACATGTTAAACAACCCTACAACCTCAAGAACAATGCCCTATAAGCTCAGAACAATATAGTTCCTACAGTGAATAAATGTTAAGCTTACAACATTATATAGCACTGGAATGATGTCTTCTGTTGTTCCTGCACAGCTAGTGTTTCTTTGAAACTTGGCTGAATGTAAACTTCAGTCCTTGCTTCTTTCTGATCCTTCTCTTCATTAGAGGAGAAAGGATCACCTTGCTCTTCTGAGTAGAAGATCTATCTTCTCTCCTTGTGTCTTCTTGCTGGTTCAGTAAACAGGAGGAGGAGAGAACTTGAAAGCCGTCAATGGAACAGTGATAATGGCTTTCTTCTTTTCAGCACACCCACAGGTCCTTTTGAAAGTGCCCAAAGATGTTCTTTTATACTTCATTTGTCATCAAAGGCTCTTAGAAAGTCCCTTGACACTTTGGAAGAGGATAGAATGCTTTATCTCTCCTTTACAGCTATTTGTGCCAAAAGCAGGTCGCGCCACTGTCTTCTTCCTGATTTGAATCTGTCTCAGCGGTTGGGATGAGAGAGTTTTCCGTCTCAGCAGTTTAGCTGTCTTGGTCTCAGCGGATCCGCTGAGACAGATAGTCTTCTCAGCTGTTTTTGTCTATCTGCAGCTCAGTAGAGGCAGATCACTTCTTAGCGGATCCTGGCCTCGTCTCAGCAGTTCTGTTGAGACGGTGACTCCTCAGCGGTTTTGACAGCAAACCTCTAAACTTATTCCAATGTTTGGAATATCTTAACCATGCACATTCCTGATGCAAAGTAGGGTTTATCAAATACAATATGTACTTAGCATTGTGAGTAATGCCTCTTCAAATCAAGGGAACGTTGAGGGAAATACTCCCAACAAGATGGTCAAGCTCTTCATGGAAGCCTCTGACCCAAGGATTTTCATAACAGTTGAAGAAACTCCTTTTATCCCTATGAAAGCTTCAATAATAGATCCATCCAAACAAGTTTCTAAGAAATATAATGAGATGACTAATGATGAAATCATCTTAGTCACCATGGACAAGAGGGTTAAGAACATCCTGGTCAGCTATATTAATGATTCTACATTTAAGAATCTGATTCACTGCAAGATAACAACCAATATGTGGGATTCTTTTATTGAGTTCATGGAGGGGACTGAAGAATTAAGATATGTTAGAAAATCTCTCCTCAACCAAGAGTATGAAGCATTCAGGCAAGATAAGAATGACTAAATCTATGATTGCTATGAAAAGTTCTTTAAGATTTTGAATGACTTAAGAACTTATTGTTGGATCGGTAGGCGCCCTTAGAGGGGGGGGGGGGGGGTGAATAAGGGTTTTAGAACTTTTTCTTATATTTTGAATATATTGAAGTAATACGTGATTAAGAAGGTGAGAAATCAAACAAACCAAGTGAAATAAAGTAGAGACATGCTTTATTAATATGAAATATTGTTTTACAAAAATTGATTTCTATAACGCTAGAAATCGGTGGCGAATAATAATAAACTCTTTTTATTTTCTATCCCGACTCGCATCCCCACGAACTGGTGGCCCTAGCCTATCCTTCCCCGAATTCGGCCTCAAGCCGCTCTAGCCAATCCAACCCTGGATATGGCCTTGAGAACCCCCTAGACCTAACCTAGATCTATTCGCCAACACGAGGCGAATTTCTGCCCTGAGTCCTACCTATACCTAGTCGCCAACACGAGGCAAATTCTCTAACAATTTACAAAGAATATGAAATGATAATAATAAAAACACCCTTTTAAAGAACTTTTGAAGTTGGAGATGATGATCCACTGTAGGATAAGCGTTGTTGAAGCGGACGTCATTTGGATTCGGCGTGAAGAAGTCCTCCTTCAGAAATTCGAAGAGCTTTGGTGGGAGATCAACTTTTGGCCAAATCAAGCTCTGGAATTATTGCACTCAACCTCTCTCTCTAATGGTTGTCTAAAACGAGAGAAGAGGGGTCCTATTTATAGTCTTAGCGCTAGCTCCTGCGCTACCACTACCGCCGGCACTATCCCATATTAGGACATATTCTGTGCGGGAGAATCTTCAATCCGAGGAAACATTTTCATCTTGCCTTCTGTGCTCCGCGCTACCGCCTGCACTATCCGCTACCGCCTGGCGCTAGCGCCTTCTAAATGTACTCTCGGAATTGCGCTAATCATCGTTAGCACCTAGCGCTAGGTGCTACCGTCGACGTTGTTGGACATGTGTGTCACATCCCTTTGTTTGAGAATAACAAATCTAAAATTGTATTTGATCTTGTATTTTGTGTGTTTAGAGTATGCATGAACTATATGTGCAATACTCCATAGGTATAAAACAGATTGGATATGATTCTCTCGAAAGATAACTAGCGCTCGCGGTACCTGGTAATGCCCCACGTTAACAAGAGGAGGAATGCCGGTCGACGAATCTGCGTTCGACGAATTTGCCTGCGTTCGACGAAAATTTTGTTCGACGAAATGAGAATGCCGGTCGACAAATCCGCGTTCGACGAATTTGCCTGCGTTCGACGAAAATTTCGTTCGACGAAAATTTCGTTCGACGAAATGAGAAGGCCGGTCGACGATTTGGAACGTTTGACGAACGGAACTGCGATCGACGAATTGAAGTTAATTCCATTCGAAGAAGGAGCGTTCAATGAATTTCGTTCGACGAAATATTGTTCTGTCACGCAGCTGATGGTTTCGTAACCGCTCCACACGAACGCTACCGCCAGCTCTAGCGCTACCGCCTGGCACCATCTCAAGTTCGTACACAGAGCCACGCCGCCGACGGTTTCACAACCGCTCCACACAAACGCTACTGCTGGCGCTAGGAGCTACCGCAGGCACTATCTTCAAGTTCTATAAATTGATGGGCTCTTTCTCGTGTTGTATGATCCATCCCAGAGAGAGAGAGCGTGTGCCACAATTCTATACCAGTTATGCTGCCGAAGATGGATCTCCCACAAAAAGCTTAAGGAGAATTCTGGAAGAGGACTACGTCACGCTACATCCGAAGGACGATCGCTTCGACCTCGCTCATACTACAGCGATCCTTCATCTCCGACTTCAGAAGATCACATATAGGGAGTTTTATTATTGTTATCATTATTTTCATTCCATACTTTTTGTAACCGTTTAGAGAATTCGCCTTGTGTTGGCGACTAGGTCTGGGTAGGACTTAGGGAGTAATTCGCCTTGTGTTGGCGACTAGTTCTAGGTGATTAGATCTAGGGGGTGCTCGAGGCCATATCCGGGGAAGGATTGGCTAGAGCGGCTTGAGGCCTTATCTGGGAAAGGATAGGCTAAAGCCAACCGGTTTATGGGGATACAAGTCGGTATAGAAAAGTAAAAGAAATTTACTTTTGTACGCCTCCGATTTCTAGCGATATTGAAATCAAATTTATGTAAACACCTTTTTATATAAATACAATCATGTCTCTATTTGTGTTTACTTGATTTCTATCATTTGGCATAATCTCTAAATATTGGTTATAAAGTTTTCATTCGTATCACTTTATCTAAATTGTTTATTTCAATCTCTTTCATCATAAAACAATTTAGCACTTGTTTCTAAATCTTAAATTGCAAATTACAATATTCTCTTTCTTTAACTAAATTGTTATTTTGTCGTCTCCTATTATAAAACAATTTAGTAAATTGTCTAAAATTATAAAGAAGAATTTTTATTCCCTTATTCACCCCCCCCCCCCCTCTAAGGGCGCCAATCGATCCAACAAGTGGTATCAGAGCGCAGGTTATTCCAAACAGTTTAAGAACCAGGAATAATGGCGTCTCATGATCTCGCCTCTACTAGTGGGGGAAATTCTCTTATAAATGAAAAATCTTTGGCACCACCTTTATTTGAAGGCAAAAATTATAAAGGGTGGGAAATATTAATGAAATCTTTTTTTAACTCATATGATTTCAAAATTTGGAATACGACAATTATAAGACCAGTCGATGAATCAAATAAATTGGAATGTCATTTAAATGCGAAGGCTATGAATACTTTATTTGTGTTTTATCAAAAGACATTTCCAAATCGATTTATTGTTTTACTAATGCTTACAAAGTTTGGAAATTTCTTGATGAAATGTTTGATCTTCCGTGTATAGGTTTGGAGAATGCACAACAGTTGGAAAACATTCAAATTGGCACAAGTAATCAAGAAAGAATCTCTCAGGATGAAACGATGGAGAGCACATCAAGTGGAAGAGAAGAAGAAATGTTGTCTTTGGAAGAGGAGTGCCAACAAGATGTTAAAGGAACTTTATGTTCAAATCTTGCCTCTCCCGATAGCAATGTAAGTAAATCAAATTCTTCTATCTTTGTGACTAATTCTATTTCCACATTACATATGCTACAAGTTGGTAAACATAAAATTAAGAAATTGAAAATTACAAATGAAAAATTACGTTTAGAAAATATAAGGTTAAAAGCTAATGTTAGTGTAGAATCTAATTATGATATGGCTTCTCCATCTTGCTCTTTAGTTAAAATTCCTACTCCTTGTTTGAATTGCAATATATTAAAAGAAAAATTCAAGGATATTGAAAAAGGGCTCTTAGTTTCAAAAAGGCATAATTAAAAATTGATAATTGAAAATGATGCTTTAACTTGTAAGTTAAGACAATTAAAATCTTTTGTTGAAAAAGTTCTAATTTCTAGTAATGTCATTCATCATAAGATTTTGAATAACAAAGATAAATTAACTTACAAAATCATTTCTAAAAAGGACCATTTTCATACATCAACTCAAAAGGAGTTTAGTTTCAAAAAGAATTATGACCCTCACAAAATTCTTAAGAGTCACTATTATAAGTCTCAATATATTTTCAATCATGACTCAAATTTAAAAACTCCATTACATGAAAATCAAAGTACAAAATATTATCCTTCATATTATAAGAGTATGTCTATAAGAAAGAGTGGAAATGAAAATCATCAAAATAAGAATCAATCTTTTAAAACATATTGTAACCCACTCTTTCAACAATCACTTCTAAAGAAAGACAATCACTCTTATAAACTTTCAAAGAATCCATATAATAAAATTCATTATGATTATCAACATCAAGCTATTTTGCAAAATAATTTGAATAAACATAAACCAACAATGAATTATTTTTTAAATAACTATCATCATATAGAGATGTCACATAATCATTATATGGATTTAAGTGATAAACAACCAATGTATGAATGGAGACCCATAAAGAAAAATGACATATCATCTTTAATTGTAAAAGCCCATTCATCATTATTTTCCCAAAAGCCACCACGATGTATTTGGCTACCCAAAGGAACCATCCCACTTGGTCACCTTGGGATACCTAAATCTCTCATTCATTAATATCCATTCATTTGCATGAAGTAGAAACAAATAAAAATGAAATATCACTACTCTACTTCATGATATGCTTATTATCACTTTTCTTTTGTTTATTTTTTTTATTTACTTTTTGAACAAACATGCTTTGATCACTTTATATATCATGAAATAAGACTTTCATATATTAAGCCTAATGTTTATCAAATCAAATTTGAATTAAAATTGAACATTAAGTCATATATTTTTCAAAGTGATCTATCTCTCATCTTTGATTGTTCTTTATCCTTTTAAATCCTTTACCCTTAATTATATTGAATTATCATTAGAAATTGAATATTGAAATTATTATCAAGACTATTGAAACTATTTTAAAGATTGGATTTAAATGGATTATTAAAGGGCTTAAACTAAAAATTAAAATACACAACATTTTTTTGATTCTCTTCTATTTTTGTTTGTTGCATATGATAGCCCTTATAATGAAGAATATTATCTAGAAAAATTGAAAACAAAAATTCATCTAAACGCATGTTTAATCTTTCAAAAATGCGAGTTTACGATCAAAACTTCAAGCATCCATATCTTTTGCTCCGCTCGCCTGATTTTCGCATTTAATATATTTTCAGAAAGAACACAAAAATCTCCATCCAACGGCGAACTAGGCTTGCTCATTTGAGTTCGTTTGGTGCTGTCAATTTGCCCAATTTCAACTCCGTTTTAAAAGCTATCTTAGTTTGCTTGATTCAGAAATTTCTGTGTTTATGGAATTTATTTTCATCACATGCTATCCTTAGTATAATTGTTTCCTATATTAATTTAGATATTATGTGTGTGATGTGTGTCACCATTGTTTACATGCAATTTAGACCTTGGAATCATCTTGTATCATTAAGATCAAATCAAAAGTTTAATCATTTCATTTTAGGTCTAAAGAAAATTAATTGGAAACCTTCTAATATTACATGCAACATTATCTCCATTAATCCTATGTAATAACATTGCATTCAAACTCATCATCCTAGCATCACTTCTTATTTTATGCTTAAATTTATATGCTAGGTATAACATGTACAATGTTATTTAAATTTGATGATAACTATGTGATTTGAAATTGTAATTGAATACTAAAATTCCAACAAACACATAGTTTATGGTTTGATCATTAGTATATATATCATGAAACTGTATATCATCATGCAAAACCAAAGATCAATAAATCTAATTATCCAATGCAATTTTATTATAAATTTCAAAACGTTATATATGTGATCTTTGTCTTTGGTATAATTGGATGATCATCATTTTTTCTAGACTTACAAATCAAACATGCTCATTCAAAAGAAAATCATCAAATCATAATTGCCATAAGTCTGGAAGGAATAGAATTCACATACATTCTATGCAAAATTCTCTATAATCATGATTCATATTCTATCAAGAAATATCTCAAATCAATGATGTCTATCAACTAGGAATTATGAATCTCATGATAAAAATATGAATTATGTATTTCTTTCCATTATTTGGTGTATTGATATGCTTTGCTATTGATTGCATGTATCTCACATATATGTAGACTCTATAATCAACTTTGTAATAATAAGAATAAATCAAACCAAATCATCACTCTATTCTAGATCTATAATTTGAAACTCTATTTTGAAATACATGCAATATTGATGTTAAATTTATGATGTGACATTAAACACAAAATTCATCATACTAGCATTATCACTTATTGAATATTAGTAATTATGCTAGTTTTCTCATATCGTCATCTCATAAAATAAAGAAACTATGTGACTATGTATTGTTCTTCACTTTAAACAAAAACCATAGTTTATAAATCAACCCATAGTTTAAAAGCATAGGTTGTCCAAAGATTATTCACCTATGACTTCATATCTCACAATAGCGGGGGCGTAGGATTGGATGCATTAGAGACCTAACCTCTAAGTCACGTCTTGTCCTTAACCGGGGAGGGTTCCAGTGGGGCCTTGCGAGGCACTGGGGGAAAGAGTGTTAGGTTGAGCGTTCTCTAGTGTATGCATATGGGACTAACACCCCAACCTACGGCATGTGTGCAACTCCTCATGCCTATCCGTCATTTAGTACGGGGCTAGGGTGTAGACATACTTATATTACTCTTTGCATGCTCATTTTATTTACTTATCACTTAAATCATGCATATTTTGGGTTGTTTAATAAAAAATGTCCTCTTGTGTTTGCATAATTTATCTTTTTGAGCTTAAATGTTTTTGTAAAACACATATATTTGAAAAAGCTATAGTTTTATGCAAATTTGAGCAATCAAGACATCTCCAAAAATTACAAAATTTCTGCATAAGACTACTCTAAGGATACTTAATAAATATCAAAAATCAGATTTTTAAAATTCTCAAAAAATCAAGTGCTGTTTCCCGCGCTAGCACTAGCGCCGGCGCTAGCGTGGGTGCCTGATTTTTCTGAATTTTAAAATTTCTAAAAATCAATAAAAATATGTTTGTTTATATTAACTAATTTGTTTTTTGAATTTCTGACATTTATTTTTGTTTTAATTTATATTTAAGAAAATCAACTACAAAAATTCAAAATTCAAAAATACACAAATATGTTTTTGAGATTTGTGTTTTATCCATATTATGAAAAATAAACTACAAAACTTCAAAATTCAAAAATTCAAAAATATGTTCTTGAGATTTGTGTTTTTATTCCTATTATGAAAAATCAACTACAAAAGTTCAAAATTCAAAAATATGTTTTTTTTTGTATTTTTCTGTTTTTATCTCATTAAAAAATGATAAAACTACAAAAAAAAACTGTATAATCTTTATTGCTAATATCAAGCATGAATGAATTCTATTATTTAGAATTATTTACAATGTCAACATTTATTCCTTCAAATTACTATGAACATTGTTTTGTTTGTCATTCTTTGATATATCTTTTTATAGTGCATCAATTGTATTGAAAAATATGTGTAGAACCAAGCTTAGCATTCCTCTAAGTATGAGTAAATGTATTATAATTGATAATGATACCTTTCACTCACTTATTTTGGTAATCAACATGTGTGTTTAAATCTAAAAATGCTTGCTTGTGTATTGTATTTGTACAATGAATTAAAACTTGCATAAGTTTATTGCTTACACTACATTTGAATTGCACTTATGAAATTTAGAAAAGTGGTTAAGTTAAAAAATTTGGGTTTGCAAAACAACTGTATTCGGAGAATGTTATCTCACAAATGTGAACAAAAAAAATTATATATGTAGACAACTATAATTCCACCAAGCACTACTTGAATCTCCTGATAAGTCTTCATAAGCATTGTGAGGTTGAGCACCTTGGAAAGAATAGTAAAGTGTCTTGTGCAACCCTTGATTAATACACCACTTTTTATAAAAATAGTGTGCATTAAAGTGTGTGAAAGTAATATTCTTGTGTTTTATTGTGCACTTTACTCTACATATATCTTGTATTTTGTGATTTAAATCAATTGGTAACATTGCCCAAAATACACTTATGTGCACATCATTATCTTTCATAACACTTTTTCTCATGAGTATTGGATTCTAATGCTTTATCGATACTACTCTTTATATAAGAAATGCACTAGATATCCTAACATGATCTCTACAATGTTTTGGTATCTCTTGAACTTAAAATTAAGTAACATTGTAGTATAATCTCTCTTTGATATGTTCATTTCATGCTTGATATCTTTATGAAAAACTTTGAGATTTCAAAAAGGTTAAAACATCTTTCAATTTTGAACTAAACTCATATCTTTACTTATGCTTTTCATGCTTACAAAAAGATGTTTCTTATAGTCTTCCGCTTGCTTACAACTCTTATATTTTTATTTGAAATCTCTTATATATACTATGCTTAAACTCTTTATCATTTCATATATTACAAAAGCTCGATCATGATTTATAACTAGCCTAAAGAATGCCTCCTTACTACCCTCATCCTACCTTCTTTTGATTATACCAAAAGGGGGAGATTAATTGAAGAAATCTATATAGGAGAAATATAGAAGATTTAAGGGGAGAATAATTCATGTAATCTATCATTTAGGGGGAGTAAAACATAAATTGCATTTATGTAGGGGGAGCATTAAGATAGGGGGAGTATGCATATCATCATGCTTATCATATACTATAGTTGCACTATCATATTGCTCATCAAATACTATAAACACTATTGTTGATTTCTTGCTAAGAGGATTTGTTATTATCAAAAGTGGGAGATTGTTGGACATGTGTGTCACATCCCTTTGTTTGAGAATAACAAATCCCAAATTGTATTTGATCTTGTATTTTGTGTGTTTAGAGTATGCAGGAACTATAGGTGCAATACTCCATAGGTATAAAACAGATTGGAGATGATTCTCTCGAAAGAGAGCTAGCGCTCGCGGTACCTGGTAATGCCCCGCGTTAACAAAGGGAGGAATGCAGGTCGACGAATCCGCGTTCGATGAAAATTTTGTTCGACGAAAATTTCGTTCGACGAAATGAGAAGGCCGGTCGACGATTTGGAGCGTTCGATGAACGGAACTGCGATCGACGAATTAAAGCTAATTCCGTTCGACGAATGAGCGTTCGACGAATTTCGTTCGATGAAATATTATTCTGTCACGCAGCCAACGGTTTCATAATCGCTCCACACGAACGCTACTGCCAGCGCCAGCGCTACCGCCTAGCGCTATCTCAAGTTTGTGCACAGAGCCACGCCACCGACGGTTTCGCAACCGCTCCACACGAACGCTACCGCAGGCGCTATCTTTAAGTTCTATAAATTGATGGGCTCTTTCTCGTGTTGTATGATCCATCCCAGAGAGAGCTTGTGCCACAATTCAATACCAGTTATGCTGCCGAAGTTGGATCTCCCACAAAAAGCTTAAGGAGAATTCTGGAGGAGGACTACATCACGCTACATCCGAAGGATGATCGCTTCAACCTCGCTCATACTACAGCGATCCTTCATCTCCGACTTCTTAAGATCTCATATAGGGAGTTTTATTATTGTTATCATTATTTTCATTCCATACTTTTTGTAACCGTTTAGAGAATTTGCCTTGTGTTGGCGACTAGGTCTGGGTAGGACTTAGGGACTAATTCGCCTTGTGTTGGCGACTAGTTCTAGGTGATTAGATCTAGGAGGTGCTCGAGGCCATATCTGGGGAAGGATTGGCTAGAGCGACTTGAGGCCTTATCAGGGGAAGGATAGGCTAAAGCCAACCGATTTGTGGGGATACAAGTCGGCATAGAAAAGGAAAAGAAATTTACTTTTGTACGCCTCCAATTTCTAGCGATATTGAAATCAAATTTATGTAAACACCTTTTTATATAAATACAATCATGTCTCTATTTGTGTTTACTTGATTTCTATCATTTGGCATAATCTCTAAATATTGGTTATAAAGTTTTCATTCGTATCACTTTATCTAAATTGTTTATTTCAATCTCTTTCATCATAAAACAATTTAGCACTTGTTTCTAAATCTTAAATTGCAAATTACAATATTCTATTTCTTTAACTAAATTGTTATTTTGCCTTCTCCTATTATAAAACAATTTAGTAAATTGTCTAAAATTATAAAGAAGAATTTTTATTCCCTTATTCACCCCCCCCCCCCCCCCCCCCTCTAAGGGCGCCAAACGATCCAACAGACGCTAGTGGGCATGTTGGATTTGTTGGCTCAATTTTTGGGGAAACCTTCTTATGTTATCCTTGAGTCATATGGACTATGTTTCCTGCACACTTGAACACATAAGATCAAATACACATAGGATTTGTTATTCTCAAACCTAGGAGATGCGGAAGACTATGTTCCAACAAACTCCCCCTTTTGATAATAACAAATCCATTAATGATACATTAGAGCATTAATATATATGAATGATGAAACCTACTTGTGTGTGTGTGTGAGTGGTTACTTAGGATAATGATCGATTTTAGTATTTAGAATTGCTCCCCCTAAATACATGCTCCCCCTAAGTGAATGCTCCCCTAATATGTAAGCTATCATCTTAATTAATCATGTTAGTTTTCATTTTGATAGAGGATTTTATTTATCATCTTAGTTCTCCCCCTTTTGTTATTAGCAAAATGGGTAAGGAAGCAAAACACATAAAATTTTTGATAATAAGATAAAGGCATGATCGAGCTTTGAGAGAGAAGGAAATGATAAGGAGTTTTAGAATAATTTTCATAGAAATAAATCAGAGTTTTTAGCATAAGTATGTTCAGAGAAATAAATCAGAGTTTTTAGCTTTAAAAGGAATAATATAACATTTACCCTGCAAGTCTACCATTTGGAAAAAAAAATTGAGTTAGAAAACTTGAGATATGCGCAAAAAGAACACAAGGTAAACGTAAAGTTGCGGAAGACTTATATAAATACAACAAATATCATTGTGCAAGACATGATGATTCATAAAAAGAGATGTGAGTGAAGGTCCAAAAATGAACAAGATGTTTTTGTAAATCATTGTTTTTTAAAAATCTTTAAAGAGTAACCAAGCATGAAAGAGATATATTAAAAAGAGACTACTACAATGTTATTCCAATTCATAAAGTCAAAACATACCAAACATTGTAGAGAGCATGCTAGGTTATCTAGTGCATTTAGATATAAAAAAAGTATTATTGAATTAGCATTAGAATCCAATACTCGTAAGAAGAAGTGCTATGGAATATAATGATGTGCACATAAGTGTATTTTGAAAAGAGTAACCAAATGTTATAATAAAAAATACAAGACAAATGTAGAGTAAAGTGCACAATAAAACACAAATAAGATTACTTCCACACACTTTTTATGCACACAAAAAAACGTACAACTACTAAGGTGCTTTGCACACACAATACTCATTAATACTTATCAGGGTGCAAAGTAGTGCTTGGGGGATCACACAATTTTATTTTCCAATATCAAATTTTTTGATCCGGTGTACTTAAGAATAAGTGGTGTAAAATTAAAGGTTTGCACAAGCACTTTACTAATCTTTCCAAGGTGCTCAAACTCACAACACTTATTAAGACTTATCAGGAGGTTCAACTAGTGCTTGGTGGAGGTAACTTTGTCAATTTATTTCATGATTTTTTTTGTACAAAGTTCTCCGATTACACTTGCTATGCAAACCAATTAAATTTTGAAAGTACAACCACTTTTTTTATATTTAATAGTGCAAATAAATGTAGTGTAGGTAAGATACTTGTGCAAATTTAATTTATTGTACAATTACAATACACTAGCAAGCATCCTTAGATTAAAAATACATGTAGACTTAGCCAAAAAGTGAGTGAAGAAATATCATTATCAACCATAAGACATTTACTCATACTTAGAGGCATGCTAAGCTTGGTTCTACACTACTTGTACAATATAATTGATGCACATATTAAGAGATATATCAAAGCATGAAAAGAACAATGTTCAAAGTAGTTTGTCAAGATATATTGTTGTTGAAACCGATTTCTCGATCTCTTGTGGAGCTCGGGGCCCTCACCGAAATGAGAGGCAGCTAGCCCTTACCGGTCCCTCGGGAGAGGTAAGGCCGACGATTTGAGCAAAGAACAAAGACCCTAGTCTCAGCGAGGAGGTCCCTCCACTAACCCGGAAGATCGTTGAGCGCTTCCCCTCCCAAGCCAAAGCGAAGACTCGGGCACCTTGGAGAGCTAGAGAGCCCAAACCAAAGCGACCTAGGGAGAGAAGAGCTCAAAGATAATGAACCGCCTTCCTTTCCAAGGTGCCCTTTGAGGTCTATTTATAGACTTTAGTTTTGTGGTCTGTCAATAACCAAATCCCGCTGTCCATTCTCACTATCCGCACACCGGATTGGTCTGCTAACAGCCAAACTCCGCTGTTCGGAGAGGCTAAACGCAGACCACCGGGGGCCTCTTGGTAAAAATCCCTTCCTGGACTTTTACGGGGCGAGCCAGCCCGCTTCGCGACCTCCCTCGCGAGTGGAGCTCGCGAGCCTCTGGGTCGGCGAACCCCAGAGGTATTATTGACACATTACATGGCTCGCTCGCCTGCACTACCTTGGCGAGTCCCAGGATGACTATCCGCTCTCACTCTAGGCGGGCTCGCCTAGCGAACTCCTTCCTCAACTGGTTGGGCTCGCCAATTGCGACCCGATCAAGCCCCAAAATGGCTATCCGCACCCCAAAATGGCTAACTGTACCCCAGGTGGGTCTGCTAACGACCAAGCTCTGCTGTTTGAGGAGGCTAAGGGCAGACCACCGAGGGTAAAATGATAAATTGACCCTACTGATTTATGGATAAGGGATTGCGAGAATATTACGATCGGAGCTCTCGCCTGCCTTCTCGCGGATCCTGTCCGCGACCCCTCCTCTAGGGGGTAGCATTGCGAGAACCCCGCTGAAGGAGCTCTCGCGAGCCCTCTCGCGAATACCGCCAGCGGCATCCCCTTTGGAGGGTTGCCTTGCGAGGACCGTGCTAGCCCATTTTGGTGGTCTGCTGAGGTCTCGTCGGCTGGGGGTTAATCTCAGCGAGGTCTGGATCTCGCCACTCCCGTCTCGCTTGATTTCTTTATCCGGCGAATATCGGGGTTGTACAATTGTAACATTGTAGAAGTTCTAAATGATAGATTTAATCATGCTTGAATTTCACAATAAAGTCCATACAATTTTTTTGATACTTTTTATGTGTTATATTTTTGTATTTGATTTTTGTATTTAGAAAATAGAATTTAAACACATGAACAAAGAAAAAGGAGAAAAAAAGAAATATTTTTTGTAATTTGACTTTTGTATTTTTGTTTTGTTTTAATTTTTCAAAGATCAATTCAAAACAGGACTGCAAATACTCTGTAGTACATATAATCTAGCACATTCTTAGAGATTTTATAAAATTTTAAATTTACAGAAAAACAGAACCAAGCGATACTGCTCGCGCTAACGATAGCGCTGGTGGTAGCGCTGCTTTAGTTAAATCCCCTTTTCACTTGTGATTTTGGCCATTGCTCCTCAAGCTCTCCCGAAAAACCCTAGAAGATATTGTATCCCACGTATAGATCTAAGGTAAAACTTCATAATTTCTTATGATTTTTGTTTTAAACTTTGATTTTGATGTTCAAGATGAAGATATTTGAAGTTATCAAGTGGTTTTAGATGCTAGATCTACAATGCTTAATTCTTTTATTTTTGAAGAGACGAACTAGAACAAATCTCCATCATTTTTATGATTCTTGTTCTAAATATTTGATTTTGATGTTTGTGATGAAGATTTATGAACTCTTTTAAGAAAAACTTTGATTTTGATGATAGATCTAGAAGAAGGTTAGATCAAAAAGAGGATCTTCAATATTTTTATAATTTTTATTTTCATTTTAAATTTTTATGAAGATTTTTAGTTTGATTTTAGCTTAGATTATGTGAGTTTCTTGGATCTAGCAATTTGAGAAAGTTAGGATTTGGAAATATTTTATAGTAGAAAGATCTTACCATTTTAGATCAGAGAACTAGCGCTGGCGCTACTACAGGTGCTAGTAAATTTTGCTTAATTTTAATTTTTCTTATAATGTGGCAGATGGCTCATGGATCAAAGGGGAAGAAAGAAGCAGGACTAGAAGTGGAGACAACCATAGTGGGTGTCCCATATTTTGTGGAGTTTTCCATGCCAAGACACCACCACATCATGCAGCTATTCATAAACTCTGAGGTATCGAATGTATTTCTTCTGGAGGGGTTTTCATCAGAGTTTGTACGTGAGTTTTATATGTACTTGGAAGATACATCTCAGTCAGATTTGGATGGAGGAGTGCGGTCTCAGGTTCAGGGACAGGTGGTGACTATCACCCATGAAATCCTGAGGGCTGTGTTTGGATTGACGGAACATCCAGATCATTTGGAGATAGTTGAGAAGTTTAAGGTAGATAGGGATTGGACTAATATGAACTTGGTGCTACATAATAGGGCATGCAAGAGTCTGATCACCTATCTATCGACACTTACAGTAGATGCCCTAGTAGTTCAGGATGTATTACGCCACACTATTATGCTGAAGTTAGGTGATACTGCGAAGGTCACCGCACAACTTAGCTATGTCTCTTATTTCATTTTGGAGGAGGAAAAATTTGACGTGGCTGACTTGTTACTCTCCTTGATTCATTACTCATACAAGTTGCAACAACCTTCTAGTCAGAGATATAACAACTTGCCCCTTCGTGGCATCATACAAAGGGTCATTCAAATGATGTATCCTTCTGTTGAGATTGGTTTTTATCTTATGGATTGATATCCTCCTATCTATAGTACCTCACACTTATGAGCTACATCCCTCCCGGATGAGCCATCAACTTCTACTCGACCACCACTCCGGCGAGGAGCGTCAGCCCGAGAGACACGGGATGGTTCATTTGATCAATTTCAAGATGATATGGGAGAATGGATGACATGGGTGGAGGAGGATATATCAGAGGTAAAGAAGGATGTGTCTGGCATGAAGAAGATGTTGAAATTTATGATCAAGGCCTTAAAGCTAAAACCATCATCACCAGAAAGAAGGGAATGGGATAGCCCTACAGAGGATCCGCCAAGACATTCTGTTCGGCGAACTCGCAGACGACGGTCTCCAAGTCCAAGTGTGGAAGAGGTAGATGAGGAAGAGTAAGAGGTAGATGAGGAAGAGTAGTGGAATAGGAGGGACCGGAGGGTAACTAAGTTTTCAGTTTTGTAATAATATAGAAATTTGATCATATGTTCTTGATTACTGTCTGCTAGCGTCGGCGCTATCAGCTAGCGCTGGCGCTATTTGTTGTATTAACTTTTGTTGTTTTGGGATGTTTGGCTATTTTTATCTGGTCATTTATGGTAGTTTTTGAAGGTTTTGTTTTACATTTTATTTATAGATTTGAAGTCATATGAAGTGGAGATGTTTAAGCAAATTTGAAATCATATGAAGTAGTATATGTTTGAAATCATATGTCTTGAGATTTTAATATCACATAGAAAATTTTGAATTCAATTTATGTTGATGATAAATGATATATATATACAATGAGTTTAGGAAGAATAGATTGGTCATTAGAGATAAAGGGTATGACTTTAAAATTTGATAATTTGATTTATAAATCTTTAAGTGATAAAGTCTTGTGTCTATATGATGATCATACCATGATAGCAAAACAAATAAGAAAACAAAAACAAATAAATTAAGGCATATCATGAAGTGGTAATTTGTATATGTTATTTTGAAAATATTCTACTTCATGCATTTGGAGATACCTAATGAACAAGAGATTTAGGTATCCAAAGGGGACCAAGTGTGGTGGTTCCTTTGGGTACCCAAATATAATGTTTAGGTTTGTGTGTAGATATTGATGAATGGGTCCATTCATGTGAAGCTAAAGCTTCAGTTTTAATCTTGGGCCTCCATTCAAACCTTGGTTTATTATGCATCAAATTTCCATTTTGATAATCTTTATATTGAAGATTATGATTGTAATGATTATTGAAGCTATTGTTTATAGGAAATTTGTGTAATGTTACTTTTAAGTTTGGAGAAACATGATTTTGTAAATAATTGTGATTTTGACTTTGATTTACAAATGTGTTGTGTTTCTTATTTCCATTATTTGGTTTAGTTAAAATATTCATATTCATATTCAACATGTTCTGAGATATTTCTTGATATTGTGAATTTTTATTTATAATTTTCATAAGCACGTTGATTTTTTATTTTAATTCATCATTCTTAATCTTTAAATTATGCCTAGCTTTATTATAAGCTATTGTGATATTTTTAAGAGTAGAAACAATAGAGTCAATATGATTTTGATAGTCATTTCTAAATTCTTCAAATGTTTCGTCCATCTCCTTGATTTCAATTTTATAATTTTGGCACGTAGCACAATCATTTCTTAATGATGAATTTTCTAAAGATAAATTTTCATTATGTTCTTTTACAAAAATAATTTCTTTTTCAAGTTTCATAAATTTTTCTTGAGTATCATTACAATAAAAACAAGGTTTTGTATTTTCAATTGAAGTGACATGGTTAAGGCTAGATAAATCAGAATTTGATTTTACTTTAACTTTTGCTTTTAAATTTTTATTTTCTAAGCGCAGTTTGCAATTCACATTTTTTAATTTATTAATTTTGCGCTTTGTAATTTGTAGCAATTGTAAAGTTGAAATAGAATCTCAAACAATAAGAGGATTTGATTTCCATACAGTGCTTTTGGATGCTGTGAGACTTGAGCATGTATTTTCTTTGTTATCTTCATCTATTTGGCATTCCTCTTCCAAAGATCGGATTTCTTCTTTTCCACTTGATGTGCATTCCATTTATCCATCATGAGAGGAGCTTTCATGACCATTTTTGCAATCTTGTATGTTCTCCACTTCTTGCATTTGTTCCATACCTGTAGATGGAGAATCATACATTTCTTCAAGAAATTTTCATACTTTGTATGCACTAGAAAAACAATATATTAATTTTGAAATTTCTTGAGATAAAGCACGGAAAATACTATTTAAACCTTTTGCATTTAGATGACGTTCCTGTTTATTTGATTCATCCGTTGGTCTAACTATTGCTATATCACAAGCATTGATATCTAAATTTTTAATAAACTTTTCCATTAAAAATGTCCACCCTTTATACTTTCTCCATTCGAATAAAGGTGGTTTAATAGATTTTTCTTCTTAATAGAAATTTAGCCTACTAATAGAAGCGTGATCATGAGACGCCATTATTCCTGGTTGTTAAGCCGATTGGACTAAAACCCCTCTGATACCACTTGTTGGATCGGTATGCGCCCTTAAAGGGGGGGGGGGGGTGAATAAGGGTTTTAAAACTTTTTCTTATATTTTGAATATCTTGAAGTAATACATGATTAAGAAGGTGAGAAATCAAACAAACTAAGTGGAATAAAGTAGAGACATGCTTTATTAATATGAAATATGGTTTTACAAAAATTAATTTCTATAACGATAGAAATCGGTGGCGAATAATAATAAACTATTTTTGTTTTCTATCCTGACTCGCATCCCCACGAACCGGTGGCCCTAGCCTATCCTTCCCCGGATTCGACTTCAAGCCGTTCTAGCCAATCCAACCCCAGATATGGCCTTGACCACCCCCTATGTAACATCCCGACTTTTATTGGGCCACTAGACCCTAGTGGGACCAATAAAAGTAGGCTCGAACAGTAGAAATAACTCGATATAGGGTTATGTGCTACAAACGCCGAATTGACTTCTGTCAGATCCGCTAGACATATCACCGCAATCCGAGGTCGTTTAGAGAAAATGACCATTTTGAGTATCGTTGTACGCCGCTACCACACTATAGTGGGATAGTGGCCAAACATACTCCGATCTGACTTCCGTCAGTCCCGTTAGACTCTTATGACCAATAAGAGTGCAACAGAATTCGTTGCACCTCGATCTGAGGTCGTTTAGAGAAAACAACCATTTTTGAGTATCGTTGTACGCCGCTACCACACTATAGTGGGATAGTGGCCAAACATACTCCGATCTGACTTCCGTCAGTCTCGTTAGACTCATATGACCAATACGAGTGCAACGGAATTCGTTGCACCTCGATCTGAGGTCGTTTAGAGAAAACAACCATTTTTGAGTATCGTTGTACGCCGCTACCACACTATAGTGGGATAGTGGCCAAACATACTCCTATCTGACCTCCGTCAGTCCCGTTAGACTCATATGAATGATACAAGCGCAACAGAATTCATTGCGCCTCGATTCGAGGTCGTTTGGAGAAAACGACCATTTTGAGTGTCGTAGCGCGCCACTACCTCCTTATTATGAATAGTGGTCATACGAACCCCAAATTGACTTCTGCCAGTTACATTAGATTCGTATGAACGATACAAGCGCAACGGAAATCGTTGCGCCTCGATCCGAGTTCGTTTGGAGAAAATGACCATTTTGAGTGTCGTAGCGCGCCACTACCTACTTATTATGAATAGTGGCCATACGAACCCCGAATTGACTTCTGTCAGTTCCATTAGACTCGTATGAACAATACAAGGGCAACGAAATTCGTTGCGCTTCGATCCGAGGTCGTATGAAGAGTATGTCTTTTTAGGACTATGCAGACCACCTCAGTGCAATGCACAAAATATGAAGCACACAAACTCGGCATCGGCCCCGACAAATCTTGATGGACCCCGGGACCATGAAGGACCCCGCCCTAAGTTGACCTCGGTCAACCCCCCCCCCCCCCCCCAAGCTTGAAATCTGTTGAGAAAAGAAAGGAAAGGGGGGGGGGGGGAGAGAAGCCCCTCCCCCAAGGGAGGGGGCTGCCCATGGATAGGCAGCCCCCTATTGGGGCAAGGGGGCAGGAGAGAGAAGGGAAGGGGGGGGGGGAGAAAATATCTCCCCCCACCCATCCCTCCCTTTAGCCCACGTGGGCTAAAGGGAGGGAGAGGGAAGACCTCCCTCTCCCCTATACAAGTAAGGGCTCAGCCCCTCCCTGAAGCCAACCCTCCCCAACTCCTCCTCCTCCTTCCCCTCTGCCGGAGCCCTGCCCAACCAAACCGCCGCCACCCTCCTTCTCCATGGCGAGCCACCACCACCTCCCAGCCTTCCGAGCCCTAACCCCTCAGGTAGAAGCATTCCCCTCCTCTTTCCTACTCCCCTGAGCCAGGCCGACCCCCTCCCCGTCGCCGGAGCGCCGCCAGCACCACACCGAGCCTTGCAAGGCTCGGGTGGAGGCATGGTCGTGGAAGCCAAGAACCCCCCAGCGCCGGTGGTGGCACTGGGGGAGCAGGTCCCTACTCGGGGACCACGGCGCCGGCGAAGGGAGGCGGCCGGGCCGCCGGAGGACGCAGCCCTGACGGCACCTGCGGCCCAGGCCCCCCCTCTTACCTTTATTTCCTGTACGGGGAAATACCCCACCCCGGCTGCGCCAGGCCGCCGTACCACCATCGGAGTGGTCGCCGGCCCCCGACACACCGACCGGGGGCAGCACCGGCACCCTCCAAGCGGAGGCGGCGACGCAGCAAGCCTGCATGGCGCATGCAGGCCGCGCCACCTCCTCCCTCCCCTCTCTGTTCTTTTTCCCGGTGGTAGCCGGCGGCGCCAGGCCTCCGGACTACCACCGGAGGAGTTGTCGGCCCCCGGCGCACCGACCGGTGGCGACGCCGCCCCCAGCCGACCGCTGCCCGGCGCCGGCAGCAGCTGCCTCCCGTTGATTAACGGGAGCCATCCGATCTCCCCCCCTTACCTCGTTTCCCGCCTCCCGCCTCTGTTTGTGTGCCCCCCACAGTGGATCCGCCGCAGATCCGTTGTGGGGGCCTCGGGATGGCGCGCGATGCAGCACCCGCAGCCCCCTCTCCTTCATACTATCCGCACCCCAACTGCCCTTCCCCCTTCCCCATTTTTCGGAGGAAAATGGGGCAGTTATGGCAAAAATTTCCTAAATGAAAAATGTGCCCCACTCAGAGGGGCAGCTCCTGTAATTTTCTGGAAATTTTAGGAAGTGTTTTACTAATTTTAAACCCCTATAAAAGGTTTATTTTAAGAAATTTAAAGGCCAAAAGAGTTGGGAAAAATCACCAAAAATCATAGGCTCTAATTAAGGGTGTTTTACAAATACTATTAAAGTTGGGGAGTGTGGCATATTATTTTGGTCCTCTAAAAGTCTTTTACAAGCAAAATAAACGCCCGAAAGGGGAGCAAAATTAATTGGAATAAATCGGCGTTCTCGCGACGCATATTTTAGCGGTATAATAAAATTACGCGTATCGATCTAAGGAATAGATTAGGTTTAAAATATCGACGTGAAAATTGGGACGAAATCGCTGAGCGATGCCGCAATGCAGTAATGTCGAGATAATAAAAGGAACGAATCCACGACAAAGGGAAAATACTAAATCTCATGAAACGTAAATAAACTCCTAGGAATGGAGTAGAACCCCTACGAATGAGGAGAAAGCAGAACCTCCTCCTAAGAACGGAGTCGACGTTGAAGCCTCCTGTTATGGAGTGATTGGACTACTAACCCTTTATTTATTTACTGCTTTCAGTACTTTCATTTCTCCAGTCTCGCACTGGTCCTTATTTACTGCTTTCAGTACTTTCATTTCTCAGTCTCGCACTGGTCCTTATTTACTGCTTTCAGTACTTTCAATTCTCCAATCCCGCACTGGTCCTTATTTACTGCTTTCAATACTTTCATTTCTCCAGTCTCGCACTGGTCCTTATTTACTGCTTTCAGTACTTTCATTTCTCCAGTCTCGTACTGGTCCTGATATTTCGGCCCCTGCTTCCGGCCTTTCTTACTGCTTATGCAACAATTTTTGTATTTTAGTGCTAACCGTAGTTCTACGCTGGCAAGCGGTGCTTCTCCTCCTTTCTGTGAGGCCTTAGTTGGGGAAGACCTGGAGTTGAGTCCCTCCTCCTGAGTCTGTCCCAAATAAGGAGCCCTCCTACTGCCGAGCCTCCCGGTCACGGGTCGAGTGACCGGTCGAGTAAGAATGCCGCGTTAAGTTTCAAAGCGCTTGCTCTGTGATAAAGCTTGCTTTCGAAGATTGTTCTGGAAGTGGCGGGTCGGTCAAGCCCGCAGACCGTTCGTACCGGTGCGGGTGGGGTGACGACTCATAGAGACAGGGAGATGTGCACAACGGTGATCACCACTATGAACCCACAGTTTTTCCTCCGCTGGTCGGCCTAAACCTCATAATCGCTGGATGTCGCTCACATCCAGTTAGTACACCTTGTTGTACGAGAGGGCCTGAGTGATATGGTACGATTACATTCAGAAGTGGCAGGACTGGCCACTGTCACCGACAGCCACATCGGTGAGGCCCGCGGTGTTAGCTACCCTGCTTGAAATAAAGCAGTCTAAACTGTGTCGACACCGGGTTTTTTTGTGTGTGTATAGGTTTGAATACCTGGGTGCGAGTATGCACGAGATAGTGTTGTATGTTGATTTGAATACTTGGGTGCGAGTATGCGCGAGATAGTGTTGTATGTTGGTTTGGAAACCTGGGTGCGAGTATGCGCAAGATAGTGTTGTATGTTCGTGTCACCACGCAAATATTAGGGTTGGAGGCCCTATTGATATATATATATATATATATATATGTATATATGTTTACCTGCTGCTAACCCTCTACCTTGCTTCGGCTATTTATTTCTGTCCATTAGCCTGCCGCCTGGATATGGATCCGGGGAGGGGATGTGTTTTCTACTTAGCTCTGTGACTAACCATTATTCCTATAACCAATCACAGGAAATGGGACAGCGCGAAGCCCCCGCACCGCAGGATGAGTTACCAGCCTTAGAGATGGCTCGATTGGACACTCCAGCCTCTCCCCCTATCTTCCGAGACGTGAGTCCTAGAGTATAGGACTAACCTAGGGTCTTTGTCATAGTCTATGTAGCCCTCGAGGCAGTGGTTGTAAACAATGGGCTTCGGCCTGCTTTAAATATATAAATACAAGCTGTGAGCTTGGTTTTGTCTTCTTCGATTGCTTCCGCTGTGCGTTCTGATGTGATGTTGTGATTCTCGTGCCTGACAAGGAGACCACTCAGTGCTTGAGAGGGTGGGTCGTTGCCATCCGGGAAGCACTAGTGGCCATCTTTGGGCAGTAAGATCCCCCCTCCCTGATCCCGGTTCAGTTTGGGGAGGGGGGGGGGGGGGTCTTACAAATGGATCAGAGCTACCACGATCCGACCACATGGGGCAGTCTTTCGATCCTCCCTTCCCCGATTCCGTTTCTTGGTTTGGGACGAACCACGCAGTGGAAGCCTGGTGGGCCCTTTAGGTTTAAGGTTAAGGATCCTAGACTGCGCAGTAGTACACCCGCAGGCTTTCCACTTTCCGCTTTCTTTTCGTTTCAGTCAGTTCTGCAAAATTCCCTTAGTTTTGCAAATACTGATGTTCGCCTGTTACTTCTCCAGATACCGGAGTCCAGTAATGGAAGGTCCTCCTCTAGGGATCAGTACCATCCTACCACTCCACCACCGGCTCTGGCCGCCCCAACTATAGTCCCATTTGTTGATACGGATTTAGGACGGACACTGACAGCCCTGCTAGCCACCTTCCAGAAGGCCACCCTAAGGCCACCCCAGCAGACCACCGTGCCTACCGACCTTCTGACGACGTTCCGGGGGCTAAGGCCCCCTACCTTTCGAGGTACCGAGTCAGCCATTCAGGCCGAAGAGTGGGTGGAGAGGGTAGAGGAGCTCTTAGTCGGGATGATGTGCCCCGCTGTGGCCGCAGTGTCCTTGTTGGTGACCTCGCTATAGGGCTATGCCCGAGATTGGTGGAGGGCAGCCAACCACTCCACGTTTAGGGGGCGACCACTCAGCACGGTCCTCTGGGGAGAGTTCTCAGAGGCCTTCCTAGAGCACTTCATCTCGAACGCGGATAGGATTGCACTTTAGGAGCGTTTCATACAGATCCGGCAAGGAGAGAGGACGGTACCGGAGTACCAGCGAGAGTTCATCCATCTAGCCCGTTTTGCCGGACCTTGGCAGTTACAGACAGGGATAGGGCATCTAGATTCTATCGAGGCCTACGAGACGATCTTCGACAGGCGTTGATCATGATCTCCCAGTCGACCTTTCACACGATCGCCTCTCACGCCGCGGCATTTGAGATGGATCAGAGGATGGTGGCCCAGCAGCGTAGGGGACATGCGGAGGTTCCCTTGGCTCAGGGTCGAGAGAGAGGAGTAGGACCTCGCAGACAGGACTGTGGTAGGAGATAGCATCAGCGCCACCAGCCATATGGGCAGGCAGCCCAGCCCCGACCAGTGCCTCCAGCCCCAGCACCTCAGGCCGCCCCAGCCGCACGACGAGATGCCCCCTTTGTAGGGAACTGCTACCTTTTGCTAGCAGCCTGGGCACATATGAGCTTTCTGCCCTCAGTCTATAGGTAGGCCCGACCTAGGAGCAGTACAAGGAGCCGCTGAGAGAGGGCGAGGACAAGGTGGACGCAGAGGACTGTGAAAATTTTTCTAAGGACCTTGTGAGAGCAAGCAGGAATCGATTATGCAACTTAGAGATACAAGCCAAACAACCAGAAACAAACTTTAGGTAAGCAATTGATCTTTATTGATAGCATAAACTTCATTACAGGGCAAGGCATGCTTGGCGAGACATGATTTCGCCAGCACAGATACCAAACAGAAAAAACAAGTAGATGAGGATAACTTGAGATCGCTCCAGACCGCGCGACCTCCCTGCGACTTCAACACACTGCTAGACCGCAGTGCCTTGCCGATCACAGCACACCACCAATCCGCTGATCAGACCGCACCCTTCTTCCGACCTGTTGATCCTCCCGAACTCCAGCACCACAACTCCAAGCCGCAGACCGCCCGAACACTTTCAGAGGAAGAGGTGACCGCTGCTGCCCACACTATCCGCAGAAGCTGCACAAGAGGAATTCAATCAGCAGACCGCACGGTCAGAATAAAACAGACCGCAGGAAACAAGCGAACTCAGCTTACACTTGGTGTGTGTTTTGCTGCTACAGTGGCCTCCTATTTATAGGCACGGGACCTGATCCAGTCACCACCCTATGAGATAGGATCACCACCCTCCAGATCGCGCGACCTGATCGGTCAACCCGCGCGATCAGCAACATAACTCCTGCTTCATTTTGGTGAACCCGCCAGCTTCAATTCTCCACCATAAGAGACCGCCACTCTCACAGCAGACCGCGACTCTCCAAAGAGATCGCCAGACCGCCCGAAGCTATTCACCACCTGTGTTCGCTCGAGACCGCGAACACAGCCAGTCCGCCATCAATCCGCAAACTCCTGTCCGCATGCCGATTGATGAGTCCTCATCATATACACTTTTATGGACTCATCTGGGCCGTTTAGTTAGTCATTTCACTGCACTTTAGCCCTGTTTTATTTCATATTTGATATCCCATGCTAGGTGCACCTTTTGGCCCATTTTGGTGTGATTTCATGTTGATTTTCATTAGTAGTTTTCATGCATTGTTCGGTGCCACTTTTAGTGGCCGGATTGGTGGTTGTACGCTAGAACAGGAGTCGTGCAGGTGTTTCCGGTGCAATTCTGCACAGGAACACAGCGCACGATCACTGGTTCTATTGCGCACGACCACTGGTCGTGCGCCACTGATCGTGTGCACTTAACGCTTTTTTCATAAGTTCTGTTTGGTGTAATGCGCACGATCATCAACTCCAGCGCGCACGACCACCGGTCGTGCGCCACTGCTCGTGCGCACTGACCATTAATTTTTAAGTTCTGTTTCATCTATTGCGCACGACCACTGACGCTAGTGCGCACGACCATCGGTCGTGCGCCACTGGTCGTGCGAACATGTTATTTTGTAATTTCCGTCTTTGCAGGTTCTGTCCAGGCAGAGCGCACGATCACAGGATTCCAGTGCGCACGACCAATGGTCGTGCGCCACTGACCGTGCGCACTGTTTAATTCCAGCGCCTATAAATATGCTGCTCGCGATTTAGGTCATCATCCCTCGCTTCCAGCCGCCGTTTTCCGCCCGATTCCGCCCGATTTCGCCCCTCCACCGTCGCCCACCATATAGAGGTGCTCCGGGCTTGCTCTTCACGCCTATCTTGAGCCGGAGTTTCCTCTCGGCCTCCTCCTTCATCCAAGAGCTCCAAAGGAAGACCTAGCCGCTATCTCCATCGAGCAAGAGGAAGTTGGCAACCTCCACCGGATCGTGACACGAAGAAGACGGGTCCATTGGAGAGTCGTGACAGCTCTCTCTACCCCGGACGTAGTTGTGGACCGAGCTTGGACGCGGATTGACAACCCGGCGATTCCAACCGTGAATCTTCAACGAGCCTTCGGATTCGGTCGATTTCTTGCCTTGTTCTCCTTTTATTGATGTATTTGCAACTAGATCTAACATTATGATGAAGTGTATTTTGATTAAATAGCATTTTTACTTGATTATGTCTATGTGATTGAGTATTTTTGTTTATATTATTGAGGTGCGCCTTGTGGTGTGGTTTGTTGGTTGTCCGGTGCCGCACTAGCAATTGCTAGTGGCGTGCTTGGTGAAGAGGTGCTTGCGACCCTCAATCCGTAAGCCTACTCGCCCATCCGCCTACCGAAGCGTGGCATCGCGGCCCGTATTCCATTCGCCTAACGAAGCAGCGCGCTCAAGGCCTGCATAGTTCGACTCCGTTAGCCTACTCGTCCATCCGCCCTTTCGACGCAGCGCGCTCAAGGCCTGCCTAGTCTCCATCCCGCCAAGCGAAGCTTTGCATAGCGGCATTGCATAGGAGTAGTTGATAGCTTTTATTTTGTTTTCCAAAAGCCAACCCAACTCCTCCGCATTCCATCCACGTTAAGGACTTCAATCTCAAGTCCTTCCTCGAAACCTAACTCCACCTTACTGTGTTCCTCAAGAGACCGACACTCGGGGATTATTCCCAACATTTATTACTTGAACGATCGGTACACTGCCGTTTCGTGTCGCAGTCGAGCTACCGCCTATAGCGGTGTGTGAGATTTGCGCCATCACCGATCTCCTCCTGAGACCGCGAACAGCAACCAGCTCGCGTACCAGTCTCCTCCTGAGACCGCGAATTGAGACCGCGCGACTAAGAGCCTTAGTCCGCGACAACTACCAGAGAACCTGGAACACCCTGTGAGGTCACACCTGACCGCCACAGCCTTGAAGAAGACAACCCGCCGCACGGTTATAGACAACCTGCGCGGCCTTGGACCAGATACCAGCGGTCACTCCAGGAGACCACAGCTAGGCTACTACCAGCCAGACCACAGAGGCAGACCGCCAGGCCGTGCGGTCATGCCAGACCGCCCGACCTCCTCCCAGACCGCCCAGGTCCAAAACACCTACTTCCACTTCAATAATTTCAACACTCCCCCTTGAAGTGGGAAGTTGAAACTAACCCAAGTAACTCCCTTAGCCGTGTGAACGGCCCCTTTGCCAGCGCCTTTGTGAAGATGTCTGCGACATTGTCCGCACTCCGCACATGCTCGACCGAAAGAGATCCCTCCAGCACCTTCTCCCGTATGAAGTGATGCTCGATCTCAATATGCTTGGTCCTTGCGTGACAAACTGGATTGGTCACCAGTTTGAGAGCACTCTCGTTGTCACCGCGTAGCAGAGTCGGCTCCCGAACCTCCTTGTGGACGTCTCCAACCAACCTCCTAAGCCAGATGGCTTCCTGAGCTGCCAAGGCCGAAGCCTTGTATTCCGCTTCCGTGGTAGAGACTGATACGGAATCCTGCTTCTTGCAGCACCATGATATAGCCGTAGGGCCCGCCATGAAGACGAATCCAGATGTCGACTTCCGATCATCCAAATCTCCCCCGTAATCAGCATCCATGTATCCATGCACTTTGAAGCCCGCATCCCTCCTGTATAGGAGACCCATGTCCGAGGTCGCCTTGACATACTTCAGAATGTTCTTGGCCGCTAGCAGATGAGGTATCCGAGGCTCCGCCATATACCGACTCACTCTGCCTACTGTATATGCAATATCCGGCCTCGTGATCGTCAGATAGATCAAGCTCCCAACCAGAGCTCGGAACACCAATGGATCTTGCATAATCCTCCCCTCATCCTTCCGAAGATTCATAGCCTTCTCCAGAGGTGTAGAGATGCACTTCCCTTCCTTCATGCCGAATCGCTCCACGATTCGCTCCGCATATCCAGCCTGGGAAACCAGCACTCCACTTTCCTTCCTCTGCACCTCGAGTCCAAGGAAATGGTGAAGCTCACCTAAGTCCTTCATCTCGAACCTGATGGCCAGCTCGGCCCGAAGCTGAGCTACATCCTCCTTCGAGTTCCCCGTCACGATCATATCGTCGACGTAAAGCAGCACGATGACTTGAAGCTCCCCGCTCTTCTTGACGAACAAGCTTGAGTCTGAGTCTGAAGCACAAAATCCACAGAATAGGAGATATTCTGCGATCTTTCCATACCACGCCCTTGGCGCTTGCTTCAACCCATACAGAGCCTTCTTCAGCTTGCAGACATGCTCCGGAAAGTCTTCAGACACAAAGCCTGGTGGCTGGACCATGAAGATGTCCTTGTCAATCTCGCCGTACAAGAAGGCGTTCTTGACGTCGAGCTGCCAAATCTCCCATCCACTGAACGCCGCCAAGGCAATGATGAACCGAACTGAAGTCATTTTGGCCACCGGACTAAAAGTCTCTTCATAGTCTTCACCGTATTGCTGCGAGAACCCCCGAGCTACAAGACGAGCCTTGTAACGCTCGATACTGCCGTCAGCTTTCTTCTTCAATTTTTAGACCCATTTGCATGTTACAGGAGTAGTGCCCTTGGGCTTGGGCACAAGAGACCAGGTCTCATTCTTCTCAAGAGCTGCCATCTCTTCTTGCATTGCAACATCCCACTCCTTCACGCCTTGGGCCTTCTCAAAGCTCGACGGCTCCCTCTCATCCAAGGGACCAGCGAAGAAACATGAGACAAAGCTCACCGTGTTTCCTCCTGTATAGCGATCAGGGGCAACGATTGCTCGCTTCGACCTCCTCAGCTCCTTCCCCTGAACCGCATTATCTCCAGCTGCTTCTTCCCTAGCTCCTCTTCCAGACATGCTAGGAGCATTGCTCCCCCTGCTCCCTGAACCAGAAGCCCCCGTCTCGGAACTAGAAGGAGATGGACCACCTGGTGACACAGGTAGCTCCACCTGAAGATCTTCCACTGCTTGCTCTGGCACCTCCACCCTGCTCTCTGGTAGCTCCACTCCAGAAGACCCCTTATAAGATGTCACCTCATCAAAAACAACGTCGCGAGATACAACATATCTCCGCGTCTCTGGGTCCATGCACTTCCATCCTTTCTTCTGCTCGTCGTATCCCACGAAGACTAGCTTCCTTGATTTCGCATCTAGCTTCGTCCGAAGAGCATCTGGAACATGCACATAGCAGGTGGAACCAAACACCCTAAGGTGTGCCACGCTTGGCTTCTCCTTGAACATCAACTCATGCGGAGTTAACATGTTGATGGGACTAAGAGGCATCCGGTTGATGACGTAAGCAGCACAAGACATTCCCTCCGCCCAGAAGGACTTTGGGATACTCTTGGCATGCAACCAACACTTGCAGGTCTCCGTCAGATGACGGATCTTCCGCTCTGCAACTCCGTTCTGTTGTGGAGTATGCGCACAAGTAAGCTCCCTCTGGATGCCTGCCTTCCTGCAAAAAGTAGAGAACTCACTGGAGGTGAACTCCCCTCCGTTGTCAGTCCTCAGCTTCTTCACCCGCAGTCTTAGCCGACCTTCCACGAGCTCCTTGAACTCCACAAACTTGGCAAACGCCTCCGCCTTCTCCTTCAGAAAATAAACCCAGACATATCTGGTGTAATCATCGATCAACACCAGCATATATCTGCTGCCTCCGAGGCTTGGGTTAGCAGTTGGTCCCATCAAGTCACCGTGGATGCACTCCAACGGCACACTACTCCTTGTCTGCGACTTGTCAAACGGTAGTCGATGAGACTTGCCGAACTGACATCCTGCGCAAACATGACCTTCTCCGTAGGAAGATAGACTTGGCAGGCCCTTGACCAGGCCTCTCACCGCCATAGCTTTCAGCTTATCCATTCCTACATGCCCCAACCTCTCATGCCATATAACGGCACCATCATTCGTCTTCATCTTGTCGACGTAGGAACTTGTCGATAAAACGAACAAGTCCTTTGCCCGTCTCCCGATATGAACGACCTCGGCCTTCACGGCCTCTACATTACGTAGAAATTTCACTTCTGTTGGGCCGAACAAAACGTGATACCCAGCGTCAACAGCGTTGGTCACGGAGAAGAGGTTTTTCTTCATTCCGGGCACATGATAGACACTCTTCAAAGTAAGTGGCCCTCTATCACTGTCCAAAGAAACAACCCCCACCTTCTCTACTGGATGCACGGTATTATCAGCAGTAATGATTGCATTGTTACCTGTGTAGGGCTGTGCAGAAGAAAGCTTGGTCCCGTCTCCGGTGAGGTAATGACCACACCCCGAGTCCACGATCCAGTCCTCCAAATAGTTGATGGGAGCCGAAGCTCCAATAGAAGCCGAGAAGGCTCCTCCCCATCCTCCATCTATATGTCTGGCCTCAGCTTCCTCCTTCTCCGCAGCATGCCCTGCTTGAGTGACCACTCTGCAATCCTTCTTGAAGTGCCCAACCTTCCCGCATTTGTAGCATTTGAGACCTTCCTTCTTCTTCTTCTCCTCAGCCTTAGGAGGATAGCCCCTCTCCTGCTGTCCAGAAGTTGAAGGCCCATAGCCTCCAGTGGTCTTCTTCTTCTTATCCCACTTCTTCTTCTTCCCCGAGAAAAGAACTTCGCCATCTCCCCCAGTCACTGACAACCCTGCCATCTGTCTTGCCAAGCTCTCTTGCGAAGAAAGCAAGTTCTCCAGCTCCAACAGAGACGGCTGATTTGCCCATCCCTGCACCGACGTCACAAAGGCCACATATTCCTTCCGCAAGCCGCGGATGATGTGCCTCTTCAGCTTCGCCTCAGAAATTGGCTCATCAGGATCCAGTGCTGATATCTCAGCGCAGAGGTTCTTCATCTTCAGAAAGAAAGTGGAGATAGAAAGATCGCCCTGAGCCGACCTTGCCAGCTCATTCTCCAAGAACTGCAGCCTTGCTACATTCTTCTTATTAAACAGCCCATCCAGGGCTCTCCAGATCTCGGCAGCTGATCCACACCCCAAGATGTGATCAAATAGATCAGGTGAAATGGCACGCTTCAAAGTGAACTCAGCCTTGGCATTGGTCTTTCTCCACGCCCTTACGGCCGGACCATTGTCACCAGCTTCCATTGCCTTCACCTCTTCTGTCTCATTTCCTCCAACAACTTCCCATAGATCCTCACCCAGAAGATAGCTCTGCATACACGACTTCCACTTCTTGAAGTTAGTCGTCGTAAGCATCTCAATCCCAAGACCTCTTGAAAATCCACCTTCCATTGTCCTACCACTGGTTCCTTCTTCACAAAGGCGATGGCTACTCTAAGTTGCAACCTGCTCTATCCACTCGAACCTCCCTCTGATACCATGTGAAAATTTTTCTAAGGACCTTGTGAGAGCAAACAGGAATCGATTATGCAACTTAGAGATACAAGCCAAACAACCAGAAACAAACTTTAGGTAAGCAATTGATCTTTATTGATAGCATAAACTTCATTACAGGGAAAGGCATGCTTGGCGAGATATGATTTCGCCAGCACAGATACCAAACAGAAAAAACAAGTAGATGAGGATAACTTGAGATCGCTCCAGACCGCGCGACCTCCCTGCGACTTCAACACACTGCCAGACCGCAGTGCCTTGCCGATCACAGCACACCACCAATCCACTGATCAGACCGCACCCTTCTTCCGACCTGTTGATCCTCCCGAACTCCAGCACCACAACTCCAAGCCGCAGACCGCCCGAACACTTTCAGAGGAAGAGGTGACCGCTGCTGCCCACACTATCCGCAGAAGCTGCACAAGAGGAATTCAATCAGCAGACCGCACGGTCAGAATAAAACAGACCGCAGGAAACAAGCGAACTCAGCTTACACTTGGTGTGTGTTTTGCTGCTACAGTGGCCTCCTATTTATAGGCACGGGACCTGATCCAGTCACCACCCTATGAGATAGGATCACCACCCTCCAGATCGCGTGACCTGATCGGTCAACCCGCGCGATCAGCAACATAACTCCTGCTTCATTTTGGTGAACCCGCCAGCTTCAATTCTCCACCATGAGAGACCGCCACTCTCACAGCAGACCGCGACTCTCCAAAGAGATCGCCAGACCGCCCGAAGCTATTCACCACCTGTGTTCGCTCGAGACCGCAAACACAGCCAGTCCGCCATCAACCCGCAAACTCCTGTCCGCATGCCGATCTCCTCCTGAGACCGCGAACAGCAACCAGCTCGCGTACCAGTCTCCTCCTGAGACCGCGAACTGAGACCGCGCGACTAAGAGCCTTAGTCCGCGACAACTACCAGAGAACCTGGAACACCCTGTGCGGTCACACCTGACCGCCACAGCCTTGAAGAAGACAACCCGCCGCACGGTTATAGACAACCTGCGCGGCCTTGGACCAGATACCAGCGGTCACTCCAGGAGACCACAGCTAAGCTACTACCAGCCAGACCACAGAGGCAGACCGCCAGGCCGTGCGGTCATGCCAGACCGCCCGACCTCCTCCCAGACCGCCCAGGTCCAAAACACCTACTTCCACTTCAATAATTTCAACAAGGACGACCTGCAGGCAGGAGCGGCCAGGGTGGACAGGGCAGAGCAGCACCGCTCGAGGCATACGCTTTAGATCTCCAGCACGGCCCTGCACCAGATGTGGTGATAGGTACCTATTTTCATTAGCCACGATATCCTAGTAGGATGCTGTAGTAGAAATATGTGATGTAGTCTTTTGTTTGGCTGGTGTAATTACTACACATCTATATCTGTAAAAAGTTTATGATCATAGTACATTTATGTATTATCAGGTTTGTTTCTGGTAGAAGGTCACCCCGCTAAAACATTGTTCGATACCGGTGCCACACACTCTTTCGTCGCACAGAACTTGATCGCAGACAAAGGAAACACCGTACGATCATCCGGAATGTTGATACGAATACGACTCCCGGATGGATCAGACATGACGTCCACAGAGAAGTGCTCCTTCCTAGCAATGCTAGGAGGCGTAGAATTCGAAATCAACGCAACCATTCTGGCAATAACTGGATTCGATATCATTTTAGGAATGGATTGGTTGGCCGAGCATAGCGCCCAAATCAATTGTTCAACTCGAGAAATCCATCTCCCGAACCCGAATGGGCAATTTATCACACTAGCAGGTATACCCTCTGTCACCTGCATTATCTTAATGTCCGCACAAACAGTTAAATCAGTCCGACGAAAGGACGAGGTGTACATGATCTACTTCGAGATGGACGGCAAGACGCAAATGCTCTCTAGGGTACCCGTAATTCGGGACTTCCCAGACATCTTTCCATAATCCCTTCCTGGGTTACCCCCACAATGGGAAGTGGACTTCCAGATTGTACTTACTCATGGAGCTCGACCGGTGTCCAGAGAACCTTACCGGATGGCCCCAAGGGAGCTAGCCGAGCTCAAGATACAACTACAAGAGCTAATCGACGCAGGTTTCGTTCATCTGAGTACCTCTCCCTGGGGAGCTCCAGTATTATTTGTCAAGAAGAAGGATGGGTCCCTGCATCTCTGTATCGATTATAGGGAACTAAATAAGCTCACTATCTGAAATACCTATCCACTGCCCAGGATAGATGAATTATTCGACCAATTACAAGGCGCGTCCGTCTTCTCCAAGATGGATTTAAGTTCCGGCTATTATCAACTCAGAGTACGAGAAGAAAACATTCCCAAGACCACTTTCAGCTCCCGCTATGGACTTTACGAATTCACGGTAATGCCATTTGGGTTGACCAATGCCCTGTCCGCCTTCATGGCTCTAATGAACAAAGTATTTGAACCCTTCCTAGATCATTTGTGATTGTTTTTATAGATGATATACTCGTCTACTCGAAGAACAAAACTGATCATTCCAGGCATCTCCAAATGGTTCTGCTCAAGCTAAGGGAGCATTTGCTCTTCGCGAAGTTTAGCAAGTGTGAATTCTAGATGGAGGAAGTTGGTTTTCTTGGGCACACGGTTAATAAAAATGGGGTAGCGGTGGACCAAGCCAAAGTACAAGCAGTACGAGACTGGCTGCCACTAAGGTCAGCAGCAGATATCAGGAGCTTCCTTGGCCTCGCCGGCTACTACCGCAAGTTTGTAGAAGGATTCTCTAAGATTGCGTTACCACTCACTTCCCTCACTAAAAAGGACGTGACGTTTCAATGGTCTCCCAAATGCGAATCGGCGTTCGTGGATCTAAAGAACCGACTAATATCGGCTCCGATTCTGAAACTCCCCTCAGGTACTGAGGGCTTCCAAATCTACGCCGACGCATCGCTGAAAGGTTTGGGAGCCATATTAATGCAGCACGGCAGGGTGATCGCATATGCCTCATGACAGCTGAAGCCTCACGAACTAAACTACGTAACCCATGACTTGGAGCTGGGTGCGGTAGTATTCACGCTAAAGGTCTGGAGGCATTATCTCTACGGAGTAAGATGCGAGATCTTCTCCGACCACAAGAGCCTCAAATATATCTTCACCCAGAAGGAGCTAAATCTCCGACAGCGTCGGTGGTTGGAGTTCCTGTGCGATTACGACTTTGCCCTTCAATACCACCCGGCAAAGCCAATAAGATTGTAGATGCCCTATGTCGACAACCTCTGATGGCCGGGAATTGGCTAGAGATGATACCAGAAGATTGGTCAAGTCTTTGGCAGACTTGGATATCATCCTCATCATCCGTAGGAACCCGATGGATTACCAGGCTCAGCTCTACAGGATGGAAATACAGTGTGACATTAGAGACAGAATACGAGAGGCCCAGAAGATCGACGTCGAAGCAGCCCCAATCATTCAGACCCTGCAACATGGCACTCAGGATATAAGACCCTTTTTTTTCAAACAACCGGGTCTTAGGCCCAGAACCGCCGCTTTGTGGTGACACCCTCGCTCGGGAAGGTCGCCACTACAAAACGCTGATACTGCCGGCCAAATCGATCACGAAGAAGCAAAGAAGAATAAGCTAAATGAAAGCCAAGTCCACATCACATAGAAAAGTAATACATCCACGGAGAGATGTCCACATAAATATAACTGAAATAAAGAAAAGAGATAACAAGGGCTCCTGCCCGATACATCAAGCCTCACTACAAATTCTCTCGCGGAAGCAAAATAACTATAACTAATAGCCACTCACAGATCCTGTCATCGGTGCACCCGTGCTAGACTTCCCCACCTCCAGCTGCACCGGCCTCTGGTGCTGCTCCGTCACCGCGGTCTCCTAAAATGATAAGGTCCACCGACCGTTAGTCAAAAGACTAAGCCAATCCCCCACCCCTCCCCCGGTGACTCCTAGGCACCGAGTGGAAAGGATGAAGCGGAGGACAAACAAGGGGTAGTAGCAAAAGCAGATGACAGGGTATATTCTACAGGAAGAGTTCTACCACTACTAAAGTATATATACATAAATGAAACTGGTAACAAAGTATAGTAAGAGCAAGTAAAGAACAGATAAAGTGAAGTAAGTAAACACATATATAAAGGAAAGGTAACCATTGATTTATAGGAATGCTCACACAAACCTATAGACCAAGGGGTCGTTTAGCAAGGCCTATCGTATAAGAAGTCCCATAACTGACTTATACGATAGGGGTAGGTGTTGAAATGCAATGTTTATGCTATGACAAGCAATATATGCAGTTATGCTATGCTCGTACAAGTGCAACTCACCCACTTCGACTCTTTGCGCACAGACCTTTAGTTCCCCCTTTTTGGAGCTAGCAAGACTCCCAGGATACTCCCGTAGTGGCAAACGGAAGCGGTGGGTTGGGCCTCGCCCACCTCTAGGTTGGTATATGCACTACCTAACCTAGACCTATCGTACGCCTCAACACAAAACCGTGGAGCATCTGCGTACTCTTACTGGCTGGACCACCAGACTTTTATGGCTAAGTGCAAATTCCACACTTGCCGAGCCCGAGTATCAACGTCGGTGCAACAACTATCGACACTAAGGACCCACCACCTTGTGCACATGCAACATGTTCTACTATCTATCTACAAACTCCAACATAAATCACCTGGGCTTAACTTGCCTAACCAAGAACCACACTGAGTCACAAACTCTCCGGATCAACAATCCGCACCTACCACCACCGAGTCTACAGCTCGGGGCACCAAACCAACCAAACTCCTGTGACAACGGAGTGTGAGTGAATGTGTTATTTGTTAAGGTTTAGGGTTTTCTATACTCCTACGACTTATGGTTAACCTTGGACTTCCCGCGGGTTACCCTGTTAGGGGCTCGCTACGGTACTAGGAACTGTAATGGGTTGACACCCCAAAGTTCCCTTTCTCAAGATACTTACTGTTATAGGTATCTACCCTTAAGAACTCCCTTCTACCGTTTCACTTGAGTTAGACCTAAGTGCTTTAGGACACACCAGGGGAAAGACGATCTTTCGTCAATTCCCGGGACAACCTTACTCTTAACCCACCAAGACACTTTCCTCACATACACTTCCTTGGGTGGACTCACAATTATCTAATCAACCAATGTGCACCATCTGCACAACATTTCCACCTAGTAGGTTACTAAAAACCTAAGTTTCGCAGTTTTACTATACGCAGACCAAACTAATTATATGAAGCTCACAAATAGAGGTACTCCAAATTCTCATCCAACTGACCCAAGCTATTTACTGGAGGTCTATCATGATGTTATAAGACTAATTCCAGAGAATCATATTTTTCTCTAATTAATCAATATTTATTAATTTTCTCCAAACATCTGCCAAGCATGAAAATGAACATGAACTATAAGTAAATCTTATGATATGGCTTTCCAAAATTTATGATAATTCTATGGTGGCTAAATAACACTAGAAACATCATATCATATTTTTACAGTAAGAAATTCTCCTCTAATTTAATTATTTAACTTCTATCCAAAATCATAGTTTTAAGAAGGAACTACCAAAAAGATCAACACTAAATTTATGGGAAAATTACCAAGCTCTGGTATTCACCAGAAAAAAATACTGACTAAGTTTCAAGATTTAAGAATATCATTTTCTCAATAAAATAATTAAATTAAGAAAATCTCAAATTCAATAAACTGTGAAGTAGCCTACTGATTTAAGTCCCCAAAAATTCTATAAAATTTTACAGAGGTTCCTAATGTCCAGGAAGTGCCTATAAACAATTTTCACAATTTAGCAAAGAGTTTTGGGCCCTCAAATATTTTTCTTAAGTTTAAATCAAAACAAGTGCCTTGAGAAAGAAGTACTGATTAAATTATTTAATAAAATTCACAAAAATTACCAGAGGTCTAAATCATGACTATAATGGCACAACCAAAGTCTCATCATCATCCAAGACTTTTTAAGCATGTAAATGTGTCTTATAATAAGTTTCCCTAAAGGGGTTATGTCCTAATCCAAAGGGAATATAGGCTCCTAAAATTCTTATAAAATTACCCAGTGCCTAATTACACTCTATGAATCTATCCACCAAGTTTCATAATAAACCAGGGACTTTTGATCACATGGCCTTCACAAGGCTCTAAATGCACACCTAGGAATACAACTAATATTCTAGGGCTCATCCACCTCCACACCACCCCAAACCACTCATGGGGATTCTTTAGGTCATCCTAAACAAGTTACCAAGGTTTCACTAGATGGTGATGTGTTCTGACCACCATACCCCAAGGTAAACACCATACCCTTGTTGGATCTTGCGGCGCCCTTAGAGGGGGGGGGGGTGAATAAGGGCTAAAATTTACTTTGATATTTTTTTTAATATATTATGATAATTTTAACGGATAAACAAGTAAATTTTTTGATAACCCAAATAAGCACTTAGAAAATCATAAGAAATTGGAAATCAAATTTTATTTCCACAAGTGATGAATACAAAGGATTGTCGATCTTAATAAAGCTTAAAATCAAGGCTATGATAAAAATAAAATTCTTTTCAATTTACCGGTCCTTCAACCAAGGACCGGCCGACTATAGCGAATCTCTTCCTAGATCTTGCTACTAGCCTCTCCTAGATCTCCACATGATCTAGACGCTGCACACAAGGCGGCAATTTACTCCTAAGCCGCACAAGGACCTAGACGCCACGCACAAGGTGGCGATTTCCTCCTAAGCCACACAAGGACCTAGACGCCACACGCAATGCGGAGATTTCCCCTAAGCCACACACAGACTTAGACGCCACGCATAAGGCGACGATTTTCTCCTCCGATTACAAAATGATAAGATAAAATACAAAATAGAAATTCAGTTATGAAACTCCCTAAATATGAAGCTCTGAAGATGACGCTGAATCCTTGCAAAGATTGCCTGAGATACTGCGCACGGACCGTCTCTTCTTCGCTCTTGAACGTTCTTGCCAAAATGGGAGTTCTCGGAGTTCTGGAGCTCTCTGGACAGAATGCACTCAGGAAAGGACTTGGAAATCTGAAAAACTAAATTACACGAAGTTCTGAACCCTTTTAATAAAAAAGAGCTATCAGATTTCCGTTAGCTAGGTATCGCCAAAATCTGATATCTCCAGAGGCTGCCACGTGTCCCACTAATTTGAAGTTTCTGCGCGAAGTGGAGGTCGTGGTTGAGACGTGGGCTGCCGGATATCCGATAGCACTATCGGATATCCGTTAGCTTGCGTAACTGCTGTACGTCTTAGAGTTATGGGAAGATCGTGCACTGTCGGAAATCCGTTAGCTAGCTGTCGGAAATCCGTTAGCTAGCTGTCGGAAATCCGTTAGCTAGCTGTCGGAAATTCGGTACTACTGTCAGAAATACGATAGCTCCTCTTCATTTTTGCCGTCCGAAACTTCTCCAGACTGTAGATTGAGTCGTTCTCATCTCCGAAATGGGGTGGACCGTTTCGTAACTCTTCCTGGATTGAAAGTTATGGCCATTTTAAGATCAGCACACAAAACTCATCCTTTTGCTTTTTCTAATGTGTACACACTCTTGGATCATGCCCATGAACGAGGACTTGTCTCCTCATTGAACCTGTACAACCTGGACACTATAAACACACAAAAGACTAGATCAAATACAACACGATATTTGTTATTCTTAAACCAAGAGATGCGGAACATAGGCTCCAACAATCTCCCCCTTTTGATAATAACAAATACCCGTATGAGAAATTAGTGAGATTAAGACAATTTGTGTTTATAGATAAGTGCGGTAATAAGAAATGCATGAATAACATATTAAGAGCGTGATAGAATTGAAAGCGATAATGCCTACTCTTTCTATATCATGTCCTCCCCCTACATTAGTGTCTCTTATAAACTACTCCCCCTAAATATCTATTTTACTAGATTTCTCAATTTCTTCTCCCCCTTTGTTATTAACAAAAGTGGGTAGGGATGAGTGTATATCTTTTAAGATAGGTAAGGAACCATTTATTGAAGGATTTTCATGATCGAGGATATGATAGTGTATGCACCTCCTATATGATTCTCCCCCTACAAATATACCCATTTTTTGAGTTTAATATCATTATAATGCACTCCCCCTAAATATTAGATTTATGCAATTTAATCTACCCTTTTGGTAGAATCAAAAGAGGGTTTAGGAGTGAGTATGTATAATAAGGAGTAATATATTTTATGTCGAGAAGAAAAAATAGGATGCAATCAAAAGCTTTTTTTAACAAGATTTTGAACAAGCTTTTGCTCATAACACGATAATTTTCAAGGCAAAACAAATACAAAACAATGTTTTTAAGAAACTTGAAAGTTAAATTAAACATTGTATTTAATCATTAATTGATATAATTAATCATCCATCCTTGACAATGGCAATGAATAACAATCAGTTTTTTTTTATAAATTTTTGAATTTTTTTTTGTATATATGCACAAAACAAAAAACACGCATAAAGAAAAACATATTTTTGTTCTTTGAAATTGTTTTGTAATTTTGTATTTGTTTTTTTTATATATATATATTCTCTGGAAATCATAGAAGTCTTTAATAGCCCTTTCAGTAAATGATATTCTATGCCAGAGAAATAAACAAAAATAATGTATGAGAAAATACATATATATTTTTTTAAAAGAAATAAAATTTTGTTTTAAAAGGAATACAAAGATAGAAAACTTTTTACAAACACACAAAATATTAAAATAATACCAGAAATAATTCAAAACAAAAAAAATATTTTGGAGCAAAGGAGCTAACGCCAGGCATTAACTTCTTTACGCCAAAACAGAACTGCATTTCTTGATGTTTTGAAAAATATTTTTCTCAATTCATTTGTTTTATAAAGAGACATTCCTTCAGTTGAAATTTCAGAGTATATTGATTAGATTTGAAGGCTCTTTTAGCATGTATTTGGTGATTTTTCAAATACTTGTGTTTGGTAAAATCATTAAAGCTCGAAATATTAAAATATGCAAACACATGATGCAATGTTAGAATAAAAAATATATGCATGATTTTTGTATAAAGAGTGAGATAATGTTCATGCAATGAATATAATATAAGTATATCTAAGATCAAGATACCTTAACTACATGACTACACTCTAGCCCCATACTAAGTGACGTATGGGCATGAGGAGCTGCACACATGCCGTAGGTTGGGGTGTTAATCCCATATGCATACAAAAGACGGCGCTCAACCTAGCACTCTTTCCCCCCAGTGCCTCTCAAGGCCCCACTGGAACCCTCCCCGGTTAAGGACAAGACATGACTTAGAGGTTAGGTCTCTAATGCACACAATCCTACGCCCTCGCTATTGTGAGACACATGTCATAGGTTTATTGATTATGGACATACTAAGCGTGTAAGCCTTAAATATATTAACTGTGTTATAATATCATGATTAGTTTTGGATTTACAATTTTATCGAAGATTGTTGATTTTAAATCCATTTAGAAAGTCTTATTCATGCAAATAACTACAAAGGAAAATAAGATTTTCATATTTTAATGATATAATTTACTTTAGCATTGCAAGATATAACTAGCATGAACATTGATTTCTATCTATGGTACGTGATAATGCTAATGTGATGAATTAGGACAACATGGTGCAAAGCTAAGTAAAGATGGACAAATATAAGATTGAGTTGCATGTATTCAAACATAGAGTTTTGAATTTTCATAGACCTAGAAAGAAGTGACAATTCTATTTGAATTCATCTTGTTGATATCAAGTTAATTCATAGGTCTAAAGATAATGAGATTCATGCAAGCAATAAAGATGCACATCACACACACAATACAAGCAATGAAACTATAATACCAATTGCAATCATATATTTCATAATTCCTAAGGTTGATGGAATTAGTTGATTTAAGATAAGTCTTGATGGATCATGAATTATGATATATGATTATAGTGAATTTTAGCATAGGATATTAATAGATCATGGTGGTGATTGTGAAATCATATTCATCATTTTTGTAAATTTTTGTTTTGATTTTAATTTTTAGAAATTAGACAAAACAAATAAAGGTATTTGACAACAATGATAGTAAAAATAATTTTTTAGAGAAAATCAGAATTTTTAGGAAAAATGCTACTGCCAGCGTTAGTGATAACGCCTGGCGTTAGCAACAGAGTTACTATATTTGATTTAAAACACATTGTTTTTGATATTATTTGATTCTGATTTTTCTCGATTATGATTTACAATATAGGGCTATTATATGCAGCAACGAAAAATAGACAAATATGCAATTAGTTGTGCATTTAATAATTTAGCCTAAGACCCCTAAAAATCCATTTAAATCCAATTTTGAAAGTAATTTCATTAGTCTTGATAATATCATTTAGAAAATTTAGCATTCAATTTATAATGATAATATAAGACATTTATAGGCAAATGATTTAAAAATGATAAAACAAAAAGAAAAGATAGATCACTTAAAAATTATGACTTTATGTTCAATTTAATTCAATTTTGATTTGATAAACATTAGGCTTAAAATGTAAAAGTCATATTTCATAATATATCTAAGTGACCTTAGCGTTTTGGCTCAAAAATAAGAAAACAAACAAAAGAAAAAGCAATTAAGCATATCATGAAGTAGAGTACTGATATTTCATTTTTAATTAATTTCTACTTCATGCAATATAATGATTCCTAGTGAATGAGAGACTTAGGTATCCAAAGGGGACCAAGTGTGATGGTTCCTTTGGGTACCCAAATACATCGTGTAGGCTTTTGGAGAGATAGTGATGAATGGGCCTTTACAAGTGGAGTTAGTGTTTCGTTTTTAATTTTGGGCCTCCATTCATACTTTGGTTGTTTATCTTTTAAATTCATATTATGATTATTTGACATCTTTTTGGAATGATAATTGTTTGAAAAATAATTCATTTGAGATTTATGTTTATTCAAATTATTTTTCAAAATACATTGATGTTGATAATCATAATGAATTTTATTATATTGATTCTTTGAGAGTTTATAAGAGTGATGGTCTTTCTTAAGAATTGAATGTTAAAAAAGTGGGTAACAATATGTTTTAAATGATTGGTTCTTATTTTGATGATTTTCATTTTCACTCTTTCTTATAGACGTACTCTTATAATATGAAGTTAAGCTTTTAGACTTTTGATAATTTGATAAACTAGAAATAAAAGATGTTTTATTATATGAAAAGTTTTGAATAAACATTTTTAATGATTCTAATTTATCCTTTAAATTATCATTTTCTTTTAACAAATTTTCATTATGCTCTTTTGAAGTTAAAAGACCTTTTTCCAAAACCTTGAGTTCTTCTTTAAATGTATTATAATCAAAACAAGGTTTAGCATTTTCAATTAAAGAGCATGAACACGAATTTGAAACATCAATATAAGATTCTACTTTAGCGTTTGCTTTTAAAGTTTTATTTTCTAAACGCAATTTGGAATTAGAATGTTTCAACTTTGTAATTTTACGTTTAGCAAATTTAAGCACACGAAATGTAGAATTAGAATTAGTTACTAAAAGAGAAGATTTAGATTTTCTTACCTTGCTATAGTTTCCGTCTTCTCTTTTGCTTGATGTTTTGCCATAAACTGAGTCCAATATTGTGATGTTGTCTTCTTCTCTTGGATCCATAAGGAATTGCTCACAGACATCATCTGCGGGAGGAAGACTTTAAGAATTCTCAAGAAATTTACAAACTTCATAAGCATTAGGAAGTGTATAAATAAGTTTGAAAATATTTTGATCTAATGCACAATATAGACTATTCATTGATTTGGCATTTAAAAACATTTCATTTTTATTTAAAATATTTGGGGGCATTTTAATTGTAATATTCTAAACTTCAATATCCAAGGATTTAAATAAAATTTCCATCAGTATTCTCCACCCATTATAATTTTCACCAATAAATAATGGTGGACATAATGATTTTTCATTTTCATACAAATTATCCCCTATAGAAGATGCGAGATCATGAAGCGCCATTATTCCCGGTTGTGAAGCCGTATTAGAATAACCTGCCTCTGATACCACATGTTGGATCTTGCGGCGCCCTTAGAGGGGGGTGAATAAGGGCTAAAATTTACTTTGATATTTTTTTTAATATATTATGATAATTTTAACGGATAAACAAGTAAATTTTTAGACGACCCAAATAAGCACTTAGAAAATCATAAGAAATTGGAAATCAAATTCTATTTCCACAAGTGATGAATACAAAGGATTGTCGATCTTAATAAAGCTTAAAATCAAGGCTATGATAAAAATAAAATTCTTTTCAATTTACCGGTCCTTCAACCAAGGACCGGCCGACTATAGCGAATCTCTTCCTAGATCTCCTCATGATCTAGACGCTGCACACAAGGCGGCGATTTACTCCTAAGCCGCACAAGGACCTAGACGTCATGCACAAGGCGGCGATTTCCTCCTAAGCCACACAAGGACATAGATGCCACACGCAATGCGGCGATTTCCCCTAAGCCACACACAGACTTAGACGCCATGCACAAGGCGACGATTTTCTCCTCCGATTACAAAATGATAAGATAAAATACAAAATAGAAATTCAGTTATGAAACTCCCTAAATATGAAGCTCTAAAGACGACGCGGATCCTTGCAAAGATTGCCTGAGATATTGCGCACGGACCGTCTCTTCTTCGCTCTTGAACGTTCTTGCCAAAATGGGAGTTCTCGGAGTTCTGGAGCTCTCTGGACGGAATGCACTCGGGAAAGGACTTGGAAATATGAAAAAATAAATTACACAAAGTTCTGAACCCTTTTAATAAAAAAGAGCTATCGGATTTCCGTTAGCTAGGTATCACCAAAATCCGATATCTCCAGAGGCTGCCACGTGTCCCACTAATTCGAAGTTTCTGCGCGAAGTGGAGGCCGTGGTTGAGACGTGGGCTGTCGGATATCCGATAGCAGTATCGGATATCCATTAGCTTGCGTAACTGCTGTACGTCGTAGAGTTACGGGAAGATCGTGCACTGTCGGAAATCCGTTAGCTAGCTGTCGGAAATCCGGTACTGCTGTCGGAAATCCGATAGCTCCTCTTCATTTTTGCCGTCCGAAACTTCTCCAGACTGTAGATTGAGTCGTTCTCATCTCCGAAATGGGTGGACCGTTCCGTAACTCTTCCTGGATTGAAAGTTATGGCCATTTTAAGATCAGCACACAAAACTCATCCTTTTGCTTTTTCTAATGTGTACACACTCTTGGATCATGCCCATGAACGAGGACTTGTCTCCTCATTGAACCTGTACAACCTAGACACTATAAACACACAAAAGACTAGATCAAATACAACACGGTATTTGTTATTCTCAAACCAAGAGATGTAGAACATAGGCTCCAACAACCCTAACCTTGACCTTATTTGTCCTACCTTTGGTTTACAAAATACCTAAACAAAACAGTCCCAATTTGGGCTGATAATTTTACCAAGGTCATACAGTAACCCTAAGGAGCACCCACCAAAATTTGGAGGGCATTGGAGGTCATTTAACCCACTAATTAATTATTGGATGATTTATGAAATTATTTCAAAAACCTTAGAAAAAGGTTCTCCTAAAAATCCCATCTTTGGATATGATGTGTGTGTAGGTATAGGTAGACTATGTTTCAAATCTCAAGTCCATATCATTTCCCAAACAAAAGTTATTCAAGAATTGGTGGATGTCCTACACTAGGGACCAGCCCCACTAAAATGGACCTACAAGGAGCTACAGAACTCCTTTTGAGGTGAAATAAATTTTGAAATAAAGTAGACCCTAAGGGCTACAACTTTGGTGTTGACCACTGTTTCTGTAGAGGGGCCTAAGTATTTTTAACAATTAAATCTAAGTACAGCAAAAATATATGACAGAAATCTTGAAAACAATTAATTAAATAACTGTTACTGAGTTCGACGAAATTTAAACTGCGCTCGACGAAAGCAGAGCAAACTGCGTTCGACGAAAGCCGATCAATTCTGCATTCGATGAAAGCAGATCAATTCTGCGTTCGACGAAAGCTGAATAACTCTGTGTTCTACCAATTTCTTAAGTATCAGCGTTCGACTAACAGATTCGTTCGACGAACTTCTATTCCCGTTCGACGAAATATTTCGTTCGACGAACTATCTCGTTCGACGAACTATCTCGTTCGACAAACTTCTCATTCGACGAATTTCTTGCGGCTCTGGACGAATCAAATGATATAATCATAAACGTAAATAAATAGATCCGATGACTCTCCATCATCGTCCCCGAAAGTTGGACGGCTCGCGACGGCCCATCCTGGGCCTCTTTGCGGGGTGATTTCCCGACCACCTGTGTCTCTTTCCGTCCAGCCAATGCCACCACCGCCTCCGTTGAGGTGGTGGCCGGCAATAGGAGGTGGTTTCCTGGCCGGAGGTGGTCGGATCTGGTTTTTTAGGGAGGAAAAATGGGTACGAAACGCACCCTTTCGGAAGCACAATCCGAGCCCTATTGTGCTCGGATCAAGCCCCGAAAAAAATGAAGAGATCTAGCACCAAGGGAGGAGAAGAGGATCGGACCTGAGCAGGGGCTTGGCGACGTGAGTTCCGGCGACTTGCCATTGTTGGTGCTGGAGCTTTTGATGCCATGCCGATTAGGATTTCTCTGCACGAAATTCACTGGGAATAAGGGGGATCTCTTCCTCTCTGATCTCTTCCTCTCTGAGCCATTAATGTCCATTAACCCAATTTCGGTTACATCTATATTCCCTCTGAAATAGCCCCCTTGGCCATGGATAACTCCAGAAATTCGTGGGTAACTGAAGGGGGAGATGAATGCACATCAATTGGGAGGGATTTGAAGGACCAATACCATATAATCACCATAAAAGCTCTTTTTCTCTCTCTCCGATTTGGGAGAAACCTCCCTTTTCTCTCTCCTGGCCGACTCTCTCCAAATTGGATGGCCACCTCTGCAGCATTCAAACCCCATTAGGTGGTGGACCACCTTAATTGGGTCTAGCCCAAGTGGATTGGGCTACATTAGGTTAAATTGGGTATGTTGACCAAATTTGAGCTTGAGATTGACTTTAGTCAAATTGACCTCTTAGGTTGACCCCAAAGGGTGACTTGAGCTCCATTGGCTTCCCTCAAGGGTTAGGAAGGTATAGGTGGGGTCAATTTGACAAGGTGAGGGTGAATTGCCCTTTATTAGGGCACTTTGACCAAATTAGGGTTTAGGGCAAATTGGTCAAATTGGAGGCCCCATGATGGGGATTTTTGGTCCATTAGGGTCCTAGTACCCATACAAGGGTAGGGGCATGGTCAATTTGGCATGGTGGGGGACAATTGGTCTTAATTGAGCTAGTTTGACCAATCTAGGGTTAAGGTTGACTTTAGTCAAATTGGCCTCTTAGGTTGACCCCAATGGGTCACTAGTGCTTCAAGGAGACCTCTAATGGGTTAGGGATGCTATTGTGGGGTCACGGTTCAAGGTGGGGTCCTAAAGTCCAACCCTAGGCTTGGTATCTGAAAATTGCTATTTGCAGTCCACTTGGGATTTCTCCTTTTCACCTATGTTCACAAGGTCTTGAGCTCTTCCCATGGTCTTGTTATGACATAGTCATGACAAAACCAACTTAGGGGTCTAGTTGTTTGAGGGATGTTACACAGGAAGATTACAACCTATACGATGGCATCCTGTAGTACAAACACCGCATATTCATTCCCGCTGCAGAGGGAATCCGGGAAGAGATACACCGCGAAGCACATCAGACAAGGTATTCAATACATCCGGGGGTAGTAAAAATGTATACCGACCTGCGAAGGACATTATACTAGCCAGGAATGAAGAAGGACGTCACCAATTATGTAGCGCACTGCCAAACCTGTCAAATGGTCAAGGCAGAATGTCGTAGCCCAGGAGGTTTACTACAACCTCTGCCCATACCAGAATGGAAGTTCGAAGATATTTCCATGGACTTCGTTCATGACTTACCCCGATCTCGTGCATGGAACGACTCCATATGGGTCGTAGTAGATCACCTCACCAAAGTGGCCCGTTTTATCCCAAATAGACAGGGCGACGGTGTCGACATATTAGTCCGGTTATTCATAGAACAGGTGGTCTGATTTCATGGGGTACCCAAATCGATCATGTCTGATCGCAACGGGCGCTTCACATCGAAAGAGTGGAGGAGAGTGCAAGCTTATCTGGGAACTAGATTGGATTTTAGCACCGCCTTCCACCCCCCAGACCGACGGGCAAACCGAAAGGACGAACCGGACGATGGAAGACCTCCTCCGGTTGTGCATAGTAGAACACAATGAGCCTTGGGAACAATTACTACCTTTAGTAGAATTCTCGTACAATAACAGCTTCCAGGCGAGCATCAAGATGGCACCTTACGAAGCCCTCTACGGAAGACGCTGTCGAACACCACTATCATGGACAAAAGATGAAGACCCCGAAGCTTTAGGAGTCACCTACATAGATGATACCACCGCTGCAATAAGGTTAATTCGAGAACATATGCTGGAGGCACAGAGCCGACAAGACAAATATTACGATGCGCGTCATCGACTAGTGGAGTTCAAGGTAGGAGACATGGTTTTCTTGAAGATTAAACCAATGCATAGGGTATCCCGAATAAAGAAGCAGAAAAAGTTGGATCCCCGCTATCTAGGCCCATATCAAGTCATAGAAAGAGTTGGCCCGGTGGCTTATAGGCTAGCTCTGCCAGCAGAGTTGGGAAATCTCCACGATGTGTTTCACGTCTCCTCGCTAAGACGTGTCCTTCGCCAACAAGAACAACATCTTCCCGTGCCACCAACGTCAGTACAATCTGACCGATCTGTTCAACTCAAACCAGTGAGGATAGTAGATTCTGAGCTCAAAGAATTGCGGAACAAAACCATCACGATGGTCAAGATTTTATGGTCAAACTGCGGACGCGAGGAGTTTACCTGGGAACCAGAGATGCTTGTTCGGGAAAAATACCCGGCACTTTTTCCCCAGGTATGCCCTTCTAACCCCTACTTTAGGAAATTTTCGGGGACAAAAATCCCTTTATTTTTATTGGATTGTAACATCCCGACTTTTATTGGGCCACTAGACCCTAGTGGGCCCAATAAAAGTAGGCCCGAACGGCAGAAATAACCCAATATAGGGTTATGTGCTACGAACGCCGAATTGACTTCTGTCAGATCCGCTAGACTCATATGACCAATACGAGTGCAACGGAATTCGTTGCACCTCAATCCGAGGTCGTTTAGAGAAAACGACCATTTTGAGTATCGTTGTACGTTGCTACCACACTATAGTGGGATAGTGGTCAAACATACTCCGATCTGACTTCCGTCAGTCCTGTTAGACTCGTATGACCAATACGAGTGCAATGGAATTCGTTGCACCTCGATCTGAGGTCGTTTAGAGAAAATGACCATTTTTGAGTATCGTTGTACGCCGCTACCACACTATAGTGGGATAGTGGCCAAACATACTCCGATCTGACTTCCGTCAGTCCCGTTAGGCTCGTATGACGAATACGAGTGCAACGGAGTACGTTACACCTCAATCTGAGGTCGTTTAGAGAAAACGACCATTTTTGAGTATCGTTATACGCCGCTACCACACTATAGTGGGATAGTGGCCAAACATACTCCGATCTGACTTCCGTCAGTTCCATTAGACTCGTATGAACGATACAAGCGCAACGGAATTCGTTGCACCTAGATCCGAGGTCGTTTGGAGAAAACGACCAATTTGAGTGTTGTAGCGCGCCACAACCTCCTTATTATGAATAGTGGCCATACGAACCCCGAATTGACTTCTGTCAGTTCTATTAGATTCATATGAACGATACAAGCACAACGGAATTCGTTGCGCCTCGATCCGAGGCCGTTTGGAGAAAATGACCATTTTGAGTGTCGTAGCGCGCCACTACCTCCTTATTATTAATAGTGGTCATACGAACCCCGAATTGACTTATGTCAGTTCCATTAGACTCGTATGAACGATACAAGCGCAACGAAATTCGTTGCGCCTCGATTCGAGGTCGTATGGAGAGTATGCCATTTTAGGACTATGCAGACCACCTCAGTGCAACGCACGAAATGTGAAGAACACAAACTCGGCATCGGCCCCGACAAATCTTGATGGACCCCTGGATCATGAAGGACCCCGCCCTAAGTTGACCTCGGTCAACCCCCCCCCCCCCCAAGCTTGAAATCTGTTGAGAAAAGAAAGGAAAGGGGGGAGAGAGAAGCCCCTCCCCCAAGGGAGGGGCTGCCCATGGATAGGCAGCCCCCTATTGGGGCAAGGGGGCAGGAGAAATACCCCACCCCCAGCGGCGGCCGGCGGTGCCAGGCCGCCGGACCACCACCGGAGTGGTCGCCGACCCCGGCGCACCGACCGGGGGCGGCACCGGCACCCTCCCAGCGGAGGCGGCGGCGCAGTGAGCCTGCATGGCGCATGCAGGCCGCACCACCGCCTCCCTCCCCTCTCTGTTCTTTTTCCTGGTGGTAGCCGGCGGCGCCAGGCCGCCGGACTACCACCGGAGGAGTCACTGTCCCCCGGTGCACAGACCGGGGGCGGCGCTGGCCCCAGCCGGCCGCTGCTCGGCGGCGCCAGCGGCCGCTGCCTGGCGGCGGCAGCGGCCGCTGCCCGGCGGCGGCAGCGGCCGCCTCCCGTTGATTAACGGGAGCCACCGATCTCCCCCCACCCCTTCCCTCATTTCCCGCCTCCCGCCTCCGTTTGTGTGCCCCCCACAGCGGATCCACCGCAGATCCGCTGTGGGGGCCTCGAGATAGCGCGCGATGCAGCACCTGCAGCCCCCTCTCCTTCCTGCTATCCGCACCCCAATTGCCCTTCCCCCTTTCCCATTTTCTGAGGAAAAATGGGGTAGTTATGGCAAAAATTTCCTAAATGAAAAATGTGCCCCACTTTGAGGGGCAGCTCCTGTAATTTTCTGGAATATTTAGGAAGTGTTTTACTAATTTTAAACCCCTATAAAAGGTTTATTTTAAGAAATTTAAAGGCCAAAAGAGTTGGGAAAAATCACCAAAAATCATAGGCTCTAATTAAGGGTGTTTTACAACTACTATTAAAGTTGGGGAGTGTGGCATTTTATTTTGGTCCTCTAAAAGTCTTTTACAAGCAAAATAAACGTCTGAAAGGGGAGCGAAATTAGTTGGAATAAATCGGCGTCCTCGCGATGCGTATTTTAGCGGTATAATAAAATTACGCGTATCGATCTAAGGAATCGATTAGGTTTAAAATATCGACGCGAAAATTGGGACGAAATCACGGAGCGACGCCGCAATGCAGTAATGTCGAGAAAATAAAAGGAACGAATCCACGGCAAAGGGAAAATACTAAATCTCATAAAACGTAAATAAACTCCTGGGAATGGAGTAGAACCCCTATGAACGGGGAGAAAGCAGAAACTCCTCCTAAGAACGGAGTCGACGTTGAAGCCTCCTGTTATGGAGTGATTGGACTACTAACCCTTTATTTATTTACTGCTTTCAGTACTTTCATTTCTCCAGTCTCGCATTGGTCCTTATTTACTGCTTTCAGTACTTTCATTTCTCCAGTATCGCACTGGTCCTTATTTACTGCTTTCAGTACTTACAATTCTCCAGTCCCGCACTGGTCCTTATTTACTGCTTTCAGTACTTTCATTTCTCCAGTCTTGCACTGGTCCTTATTTACTGCTTTCAGTACTTTCATTTCTCCAGTCTCGTACTGGTCCTGATATTTCGGCCCCTGCTTCCGGCCTTTCTTACTGCTTATGCTGCACTTTTTGTATTTTAGTGCCAACCGCAGTTCTACGCTGGCAAGCGGTGCTTCTCCTCCTTTCTGTGAGGCCTTAGTTGGGGAAGACCCGGAGTTGAGTCCCTCCTCCTAAGTCAGTCCCAAATAAGGAGCCCTCCTATCGCCGAGCCTCCCAGTCACGGGTCGAGTGACCGGTCGAGTAAGAATGCCGCGTTAAGTTTTAAAGCGCTTGCTCTGTGATAAAGCTTGCTTTCGAAGATTGTTTTGGTAGTGGCGGGTCGGCCATGCCCGCAGACCGTTCGTACTAGTGCGGGTGGGGTGACGACTCATGGCGACAAGGAGATGTGCACAGCGGTGATCACCACTTCGAACCCACAGTTTTGCCTCCGCTGGTCGGCCTAAACCTCAGAATCGCCGGATGTCGCTCACATCCAGTTAGTACACCTTGTTGTACGAGAGAGCCTGAGTGATACGGTACGACTACATTCAGAAGTGGCAGGACTGGCCACTGTCTCCGACACCCACATCGGTGAGGCCCGCGGGGTTAGCTACCCTGCTTGAAACAAAGCGGTCTAAACTGTGTCAACACAGGGGTTTTTGTGTGTGTACAGGTTTGAATACCTGGGTGCGAGTATGCGCGAGATAGTGTTGTATGTTGGTTTGAATACCTAGGTGCGAGTATGCGCGAGATAGTGTTGTATGTTGGTTTGGAAACCTGGGTGCGAGTATGCGCAAGATAGTGTTGTATGTTCGTGTCACCACGCGAATATTAGGGTTGGAGGCCCTATTGATATATATATATATATGTATATATGTTTACCTACTGCTAACCCTCTACCTTGCTTCGGCTATTTATTTCTGTCCATTAGCCCGCCCCCTGGATACGGATCCGGGGAGGGGATGTGTTTTCTACTTAGCTCTGTGACTAACCGTTATTCCTATAACCAATTACAGGAAATGGGACAGCGCGAAGCCCCCACACCGCAGGCTGAGTTACCAGCCTTAGAGATGGCTCGATCGGACACTCCAGCCTCTCCCCCTATCTTCCGAGACGTGAGTCCTAGAGTATAGGACTAGCCTAGGGTCTTTGTCATAGTCTATGTAGACCTCGAGGCAGTGGTTGTAAACAATAGGCTTCGGCCTGCTTTAAATATGTAAATACAAGTTGTGAGCTTGGTTTGTTTTCTTCGATTGCTTCCGTTGTGCGTTTTGATGTGATGTTGTGATTCTCGTGCCTGACAAGGAGACCACTCAGTGCTTGAGAGGGTGGGTCGTTGCCATCCGGGAAGCACTAGTGGCCATCTTTGGGCAGTAAGATCCCTCCTCCCTGAACCCAGTTCAGTTTGGGGAGGGGGGGTCTTACACCCTAGACCTAACCTAGATCTAGTCGCCAATACGGGGCGAATTTCTGCTCTAAGTCCTACCCAGACCTAGTGATGCAGGCTACGCTCTCCGACACGATCGCTATGAACACGCACGCGTTTCCTCTCAGCGCTCCCAAATGTTACGCTCGCACCAAATTACTCATAACGTACACGCAACGCAATATTTATCAATTAGATGCTAACGTGCAGGTAGTTCCGCTGCTAGAGGTTGAATAGATGGCTATAGGCCAATATTCATCCCAACTAAAAGGACCCACCCGGTCCGAACGAGCTTGAGTTGTACCAAAAGAGATCCACCAAAAATTACGATTTCAAAAGGGTAGATCTCTCCCAATAAAAAGTCGAGGTTCGCCAATCCTCTTCGAAAATTAAAAGAAATAAGAAGAGCGCACAAATCGATCGAAGAAAACCACGACTATTCAAGTGATTCGAAGATCACGCCAAAATTACCACCACAAGAAATTAATAAGAGGGAAAATCTCACGAGTAGAAATTTCGTTACCCCGCTTGAGATGGGATTATCCTCAAGCATTCACTTGCCCGAATCATTCTTCAACGGATCCACCAGAGCCGCGTCGAATGGAGGGAAACTCGTTCGCCTTGATTGCTTCACGTTGGATCTTGGTTCCGCGACATCACCACCTTGTTTCTCCTTGGTCGAAATTCCAAAGTAGGAGTAGGAGGAGAGGGAGGGGAGGTTAAGGGGGGAGGCCGAACCTTTGGAGAGAAGAAAGGAGGGAAGGAGAGGAGGGAGAGGCGGAGGCCAAGAGAAGAAGGAGAAAGGTGGCCGAAATTTCAAGAGGGGGAAAGAGGGAATTTGGCTAAAGAGAGGGAGGAGATTTTAGGGTTTCAAATTCTTATCATTTAATATTATAAAATCTAATATAAGATGGCCTTTTATAGGCTAGCCAGCAAACATGGCTAAACGCAGTCCGAAATTAAAATAAAACATGAGCATGGCTAAACGCAGTCCAAAATTAAAATAAAATATGGACATAAACAAGTCCAAAAATAAAAGACAAAGCTAGATAAAAATTTAATTAATAATTATAATAAAATAATTATAATTATTAATTTTTAATCTTGCGCCGCGGATGAAGGTTGTAACGGCGACGACGTTTGTCATGACGTAGGTCTTTGGTTGGAGAGGCGCCATCTTCCGTAAGCGCGCCGATACCAACATGTTCATGTTGAGGGCCGTCGTCACCATCAATCCTCCCCCGCTAAAAAGTACTCATCACCGATGAGTTGTCCTGAAGGTAGCGGCGGAGAAGAGCATCATCCAAAAGAGACACCTCCGATTCTAGAATCCAAGAGTCATCGGAGGCCGGACGATCACGCCAACGAATCAAGTAGCCACGACTGTCACCACTAGGAGAGGAGAGCACTTCATCTCTGAGGATCCTGTCAGGCACAAAAGTGGTTCGGGGGAACCTTGGAAAAGCATTAGGCAAATAAGGAAAATAAGTTCCACCATCACCATTCAACGTACCTCCAGTAGGAACCGAAGAAGAGAGCGAACCGGGCACAAGCGCACCCCTCAACCCATTAGAAAATGTAGTGGAACCAAATGGAAAGTCCGTTAATTCAAGTGGTGGAGAAATATATGACGTTAAATTCGAAACATTAAAAATAGGGGAGATTCCCCAATCTGTGGGTAACTCCAAAAGAAAAGCGTTTTCTCCTATTTTTTTTAAAATTCGAAATGGACCCGCTCACCGATTTGCCAACTTTTTTATGGTGCCCGAAGGCAACCATTCAGGGATGAGACGCACCATAACTAAATCGCCAACTTTCAAGTGAGATGCTCTCTTATGTACGTTAGCATGAGATAGATAAGAAGCGTATTGAGTAGCTAGCGTGTCCTTATGTGCGTGTGTAAATTATGAATGCGAGAGGCAAAATCTTGTGCAAATTGACTTGACTTATAAGATGGAGGTAACAGAACCAAGTCAAGTGGCACCGATGTCTTATATCCATGTGCGATTTCATTCGGCGATAAATTCATTGATCTATTTTTAGAATTATTATTCGCTAACTGAGCATGAGGAAAAAGTAAATCCCAAGTACCCATGTGGTTAGCTAAAATCATAAACATATGTAGGTGAATGTGGTAAGCAACTGAAGGAAAAAATATGCCTAACTGGACCGGATGAGTAAGTACGTCGTGAAGAAACTAAGTCCAGGGGTACAGTCGCCACAGAATCATAATCGCTCACGCCGCCAACAAATCCGTAGACGGGCACTCAAAAAAATTGTCAATCAAAGGTGACGCGTAGTCAGATCTACGAAGGGTGGTGAAAAGACCGAGCGCAAAATCTAACAACTCAACAAAACATGTCCGACGGGACATGGCCAACGGAGGGGCTAGTAACATAGGCAAAACCAACTGGCTAGAACGAGGCATAATAAATTCATATCATAAAAATTCTGCAGGTCGAGTCCACGGGTCAGGAGGGAGGACCGGCAAAATCGAACCTGACGCAACTTCTAATTCACAATGAGCTTCAGGCAAAGGTGATAACATCAAAGAAACATCTTCCAGGTTCTCAACGTTAAAGTCACCCAAAATTAACCTTCCCTCGCAAGGTAAATCTTTCAACATAGTAGGTACATCTGTGAACACAGGGTCATCAGACGATTCCTCAACTATCATAGGTGACAGACCTGGAAATAGGTCGACGACAGGTGGGGTAATCCAAAGGAGTGGCACTACCGAGGGGAGATCCACTCCCATGACACTTGGGATAACCAACGTCTCAACCACACTAAGCTCTTCCTCAATAAAGACATCGCCCTTAGCGGTCGGCTCAATCAAAGGCACTAACTCAGAATCATCAGAAAAATCAACAACTAGATCAGAACGTTTGGGAGGAGACTTTAATAAGACTGAGGTCATTGACTGAGCAGGGCACTCGACAGTATGGGGTTCAGATATTTCCCCAGCATCGTGTGTAAAATTTGTGGGACGACCCTCACTGAACAAAATACTCTCATAGCGCGGGCTCATGGCATCCCTAGCCGTAATGACAACCGAGTTTGAGTCAGTGGACCAGAACTTACCCTTATCTTTCAGGGATAACAGAGGGGAAGGCCATAAGATGGACTTTCCCTTATGAAAAGAGCGAGACTTGGTCTTGTGAGCAAGTTGCTTCTCAATATCCAACGCGACATTATAGGTGGTGCTTAAATCTATGTGTCCATAACGAAGGAGTTTGCCTTGAATGCCGGGGTTAAGCTCCTTACGAAACCGTGAAAGGGTGACCTCAGACACCTCCCTAACATCGCACCTAGTCATCATGTCCTTCAGGAGGCCCATGTACTCCGCAACCGATCGATTCTCTTGTCTAAGGGAAGATAACTCATTAAACATTTGCGTTCGATGGTATGTAGACAGAGGAGGGGTTCTGTTGGCCGAAAGTTGGGCCACCATTTCCCGAATCTCACCCAATTGTTGATTCATCTCACGTCGAAAATCATCAACCGGCGAATAGTTTCGATTTGGTTGTCGTACGTCACGAGGCAAAGTTGGAGTGTGTTTAGCCATAACTTTAGCATACAAATAATTTAATCGGGAAATATAAACGTTATGAGCCATACTCGGAGTGTAGGTAAGGAACAATACAATTTAAGAACAACAAACGATTCTGATCAGAAAATTTTATAAAATATTAATTTGTTCCCGCCTAATAACTAGGGTAATTAAAAATATTTTTTTTGATATTCTTACTAAGAAAAATATGGAGAATTTTAAGAATTTTATTTTTTGATTTTTGCAGAAAAATGAGAATTTTAGGCCGCTATTTGCAGACCAGAAATTTTAAACAACCCACAATTTTATGAAAGATAATTTTATTCCTGCTTAATAACTAGGGTAATTAATCGCAGAAAAATAAAAAATTTTGACCGCTATTCGCAGACCACCAATTAAATTTTTTGATATTTTGAACACGAAATTGTGTGAAGATTGTGTGTACCGGCGTTCTAAGAAAACCTTAGGATTGCGTCAATTAAGAAATTGATACGAACTTGGTTCTGATACCAAATTAATACAGGCTACGCTCTCCGACACGATCGCTACGAACACGCACGCGTTTCCTCTCAACGCTCCCAAATTTTACGCTCGCACAAAATTACTCGCAATGTACACGCAATGAAATATTTATCAATTAGATGCTAACATACGGGTAGTCACGCCGCTAGAGGTTGAATAGATGGCTATAGGCCAATATTCTTCCCGACTAAAAGGACCCACCCGGTCCGAACGAGCTTGAGTTGTACCAAAAGAAATGCACCAAAAATTACGATTTCAAAAGAGTAGATCTCTCCCAACAAAAAGTCGAGGTTCATCAGTCCTCTTCGAAAATTAAAAGAAATAAGAAGAGCGCACAAATTGATCGAAGAAAACCACGACTATTCAAGTGATTCGAAGATCACGCCAAAATTACCACCACAAGAAATTAACAAGAGGGAAAATATCACGAGTAGAAATTTCGTTACCCCGCTTGAGATGGGATTATCCTCAAGCATGCAATCGCCCGAATCGTTCTTCAATGGATCCACCGGAGCCGCGTCGAATGGAGAGAATCTCGTTCGCTTTGATTGCTTCACGCCGGATCTTGGTTCCACGAGATCACCACCTTGTTTCTCCTTGGCCGAAATTCCAAAGTAGGAGTAGGAGGAGAGGGTGGGGCGTCTAAGGGGGGAGGCCGAACCTTTGGAGAGAAGAAAGGAGGGAAGGAGAGGAGGGAGAGGGGCGGCCAAGAGAAGGAGGAGAAGGGTGGCCGAAATTTCAAGAGGGGGAAAGAAGGAATTCGGCTAGAGAGAGGGAGGAGATTTTAGGGTTTCAAATTCTTATCATTCAATATTATAAAATCTAATACAAGATGACCTTTTATAGGCTAGCCAACAAACATGGCTAAACGCACTCCGAAATTAAAATAAAATATGAGCATGGCTAAACGCAGTCCAATATTAAAATAAAACGTGGACATAAACAAGTCCAAAAATAAAAGACAAAGCTAGATAAAATTTTAATTAATAATTTATAATAAAATAATTATAATTATTAATTATTAATCCTGCGCCGCAGACGAAGGTTGTAATGCCGATGGCGTTCGTCATGACGTAGGTCTTTGGTTGGAGAGGCGCCATCTTCCGTAAGCGCGCCGATACCAACATCTTCATGTTGAGGTCCGTCGTCGCCATCACCTAGTGGCCAACCCGAGGCGAATTCTCTAATGGTTTACAAAGAATATGAAATGATAATAATAAAAACTCCCTCTTGAAGAACTTCTGAAGTTGGAGACGATGATCCGCTGTAGGATAAGCGTTGCTGAAGCGGACGTCGTTTGGATTCGGCGTGAAGAAGTCCTCCTTCAAAAATTCGCAAAGCTTTGGTGGGAGATCAACTTTCGGCCAAATCAGGCTATGGAATTCTAGCACTCAACCTCTCTCTCTGATGGTTGTCTAAAACGAGAGAAGAGGGGTCCTATTTATAGCCTTAGCGCTATCGCCTGCGCTACCGCTACTACCGGCGCTATCCAATATTAGGACTTATTCGGCGCAGGAGAATCTTCAATCCGAGGAAACATTTTTGTCTTGCCTTATGTGCTCCGCGCTATCTACTACCGCCTGGCGCTAGCGCCTTCTAAATGTATTCCTGGAATTGCGCTAATCATCGCTAGCGCCGGGCGCTAGGTGCTACCGCCGGCGCTAGTGGGCATGTTGGATTTGTTGACTCAATTTTGGGGGCAACCTTCTTATGTTATCCTTGAGTCATATGGACTTTGTTTCCTGCACACTTGAACACACAAGATCAAATACACATAGGACTTGTTATTCTAAAACCTAGGAGATGTGGAAGACCATGTTCCAACACTTATGAGAGAGAGTTCTCTAATTATGATTTGAATGACAAGTTCCTAAGGTCCTTGAACAAGGAATGGGACAAAGATATGTGATATTAGAGAGATGGGGAACCTTGCAAGAATGGAGCCCCAAAACTTATTTGGAAAGCTAATGTCCCATGAGATGTAGCTGGATACAAGGAAAGAAGAATAATAAGGAAAGAAGCCATCCTCCAAAGATGAATCGATTGCTTTCAACGCAGAAAGCTCAAGAAGAAGTAGGGATGAATATCATAGTCGACCAGCTAAATATGATGAAGATAAGGATTCAAAAGCCAACACTTAAGGCTCTGAACTTTCTGATGAAGAGTTACATCTTCTCTACAAACAATTCAAAAGTATGTTGTCAAAGAAGGGATAGGACAAGTACATGCCCCCTCTTCCAGTTCTAGAAAGTCTGATCACAGCTATGACAGATCAAAGCACAAGTCCAAGGAGGATAAGTACTACTCTAAACATTTCAAACATATTTCTTATAATGTTGTTTGCTATGAATGTCAAAAAGTAGGTCACAGAATTACTGACTACCCAGTAACGAGAAAGAAGAATGTTAAGGTTGATGAGAGAAGATCTCATAAGGGCAAGAAGCATGAGAGGAGCTTCGTTGCCAAGAAGACCAAGACAATAAGTGACAACAACAACAACTCTTCTGAGTCTGAAGTAGAAGCCTACATTAGGCTTACTACACTGTCTGAAGATGAAGGGTAGGATGACTATCCTTTTACTAGGGTTTGCATAAGGGCGCATTTATCCTTGTCAGACAGTGAGTCTGAAGAAGAGGACTATTGTGGGTTCATGACCATGACTGATGAAGAGGCAAGATGACTCCAACTCACTTGCTAAGGTACAAATCAGAGCTCCCTTATCTGTTGTTGATTCTAAATCAAAAGAACAATCTTGTTATGAAATAGATTCCGAAAGATCATCCTCATCTGAGTCTGATCATAAGGATGAAGCTAATCTAGTGGATCATTTTCGTGTCTTGCTGGATGCTCTAAAAGAAGCAAAAAGCTTGTCAAGGCTCAAGCTAAGGAGATTGAATCCCTCAGGATTGCTAAATCTGAACTCCTTTAGAAAGCTGAGAAGCTGGCTCAAGTGAGTGATGAACTCAGCAAGCTAAGAGGGATCTCAAAGATTCAAATTGATACATTAAGTCAAAAGAACAAGATCATCAAAGATCTTAAAGAGAAGCTCCTCATGGAGAGGAAGCTTGTGGTTAGATTTTCAAACCACAAACAGTGCTGCCAATCATTGACAGTTTTTCTGCACCATATGAGGTAGTGTATGATATACTAAGTAGGCAGACAAGGGCAAGACCACAAAAGATCAGAATGATTTTCAAAAGGTCATATTGCCTACCAATACCTATGATCATGATCTCTCCTATGGATTTCTATCCAAGGAGTACTCTACCAGTGGAACAAAGCCACAAAACTCAAAGAATAGAGCAAATATTGGACCGAATGTATTCAAGTCACCTCATGAGGATATCCAGATGGAAATCATGGATCATTTGTATTTGGCTCTCCAACACCAATATTCAAAGGAAAGTGAAAAACTAATCCTCAAAGGCATATCCCTAAGATGAATCATGTGAGTGTGCAACCCACCTTCCATCATGCACACAGCCACAAGATTTATCTAAGAAATGCAAAGAATGTTGCAGCCTACTCTTATGATCATCAACATCTTCACTCCACTCAAAAGGTGATTCAGAAGAGGAGGTACAATAGATTTAATACTGGTGTTGTAGCAAAATTGGCCACATTGCTATAGATTGTTGGTTCAATCCAACAGTGCCTAGGGCAAAGAATATAAGGCTTGTCGATAGTTTTGTTGTGAAGTATCATATAATTAGGACTAACAAGAATCGAGGAACCAAATTGGTTTGGGTTCCTAAGGTAAACTAATCTATTTTGCAGGATAGTCCAAAGGTCAACCAAAAATCTTATCTAGCATTTGGACAGTGAAGGTTCCAGGAAAATGATTGGAACATGTGGCCATCTACATGACTTATCTCTGATCAACCCCATGCATATATTGAGGGGGATCAATCTATATAATCAATTATTTCTCTACCCTCCTGTAGACATTAAGGGGGAGTAAGTCTCAAATTTAATGGATGTAGATATCAGCTTGGAAGGGAATCAAGATGCTCTAGAGATGGATTCAGTTGATGGGGAGACTCATGATGAGCTCTCATCCCAAGCAGCAGTTGAAGGGGAGATTCATGATGAGCTCTCAGCCCAAGACACTGTGAAGAAGTCTGTAAGTATTAGTAGTTGTTAAGGGGGAGACTCATTGATAAGGAATTTGTATTCTCTAATCTATACTCGATTAAGGCAAGTGTACCTATTGAAATATAGCATAGGATATTAAAAATATCAAGGTCATATTAAAACTCAGGGCTGTTGAGTACTTCTACTCACGCAAATTAATATTATTTTATCGGAAAAATATTTAAAAGGTTTTTATAAAAGAAATAATTAAAGAAATGGAACATTTGATCGAGAATCCTTCTTAAGTAAAATACTTCGTAAACCTAAAATTCATAAGAAATGGATTTAGACAAACTTGACCGTAGAGGTTCCCAAAATATGATAGAGCCTCTCTCGAGAGAACTACCACCTAACCTTAGGTTGATCGATTAAGACCCCTCGGCCAGTCGAAACCCCTAAGCTTGCTTTATGCGGTGAGCCCCACTATTCGATTTGACTCCAATCCGGAAGATTTGCGTCACCCTCTCTCGACGAATGCATATAACTCTTTTTACCGATGAGCGATCTACCCGTAATTATGGATCTCTCGATACACTAAAATACGGATCAAACTTGATTATCATACCCTAGAAATATGAAACCAATAATTGCAAATCAACGGTAAATCTTAGTTTTCCAAAACCAAACTATGAAAACGGGATTACAAAATAATACTACTTAAGAATTCATCCGATCAAATGTAATAAAATTAGCTAAACATGATTAAGTAAAACAATTTTATAACTAAGAAAATGGAATTACAATTGCAGGAATTGAAAATCTAAACTATGAATTGGAATTAAACAACATGAAGTAAATTTGCATAAAGAAAATACAATAAGAAAATGCTGAAAAACTAATCTAAAAATGACCCAATCTAAGCTAGGATCGCCTCCCCCTAAGCTTGGCAGCAGCAGGAATTTATAGGAAAAAGTTTTGAAGGTCACGCCCTAGGTCACGCCCGTGACCTAGGGCGTGTAAGGTACGGAACCGGCGTCTTGAAAGCCCGGGAATGTTGGGAGAAAAACCGCCAAATTTCATCAATATGCGGGTCACGCCCCTAGGTCACGCCCATGACCTAGGGCATGTCTTGGATGAGTCAGGAAACGGAGGGAAACGACGCGATCTGGAGTTAATCTGGAAGTTGCGGGAGAGGTCACGCCCCTTGGTCACGCCCGTGACCAAGGGCGTGTAAGATGGAACGGCTCGGCGGCGGAAACTGTTTGTATTGAATGCTTACTGGGCGAGTCACGCCCGTGCTCTGAAGGTCACGCCCGTGACCTCGGGCGTGTAATAATAATCTGATGTGGCGACATGTTCTAGCAGCAGGGAGATGGCTGGGCTGGGTCACGGTCGTGACATGGAGTCACGCCCCAGGTCACGCCCGTGACCCAAGGGCGTGTACTTTGTGATTTTGGCAGAAATGCTCCAGAATTTCCCCTGAACACGGTTATAGGCTTGAAATTGCTAATAGCAGCCCAAAGTCCCTGAAAACACAAAACAAAGCAAATTAGATATATATTAAATTAAAATTATATAAAAACTAATTAATTACTACTAAAATATTATATAAAAATTATTATAAATAATGCACTATCAAATACCCCCAGACTAAGTATTTTGCTTGTCCTCAAGCAAACACATACGAGCTAGCAAAAATAAAATAAACTAATCAATCAATTTGGCTATGCCATACACGAGTACGATGCGAAATTAAAGGTAGGAAAAACTATGAAAAACAAACTGAAAATTATTACTTAATCTTAGCAAATAATTTTATAAATTCCACTATCATAAAATAAATCATCCCATATTTTAGCAAAAGTAAAAACTGAGTAATATGACGAATGAAAAGTGCATTGAATTACTACTAAAATCTTAGAGACATTTTATAATCATATCAATTCAAGTCAAAAATCCATACTCTTACCTAAAAAATTTACCCAATTTACTTTCTCGCTACCGTACTAAAAATAAACCTAAGAAGCATGAATCAAAAAGGACTTTCATTAGGCGTAACGTTTTGGCTTGGGTTTAAAGGTGCGGAAATCAAAAGATAAACATGAAGGGTTCAAGCACACTTAAACATAAGGGAGAGCTTTGCATGAAATGATGTTGCTAAAAATAATTTTTGATACCCCAAATTATTTTTGATAATTAGAATTGGGATCAAAAATAGCTTTTTTTCATAATCTTTTTCACATAATTTTTCAAATATTGTTTTCATCAATTTTTTTGTTTGCTTCATTCTATTTATTTCCTTCTTTTGTAGCCATCATGAGATAATTGAAACTTCCACCATCTTCACAAAATGTAGTACACACTAGCAACATATAAAGCTCAAAATAAATTTGTGTGCAACATAGGTACGCTATTTGGCTTTGGTGAAAAATAAGTGGAGCAACCAAAAGGAAGGGAAAAGGCACAAGGTGGTTAACAATGATTAAACTTGTAAGGTTTGGAATACCAAGGCTCAATCTATTCAATAAAATGCCTTGATCATATTCATGCTTCTAAGTCTATTTTAGTAGAGTATTGAAAAATTCAAGAGCTGTAAATTCTAGATAGAAAATAAAGAGAATTGACTTTTCATGAAAATGAAAATAACAAGCGTCTAGATCGGTTCGCATTTACTACACTCAACACTAATCAACATTACAAAGATTTTTAGAAAACAAAATAAGGGATGTTAGATTTTATAAAAGTGAAAATTATAAAAAAGTAGCTATGAAAAAGTGCAAATATCCAAGAAAGTTTTTCAAAAATAACATGCTACCTTAATTAGAAACACTGCATGAGTCAACATATTACTCATGAAACATAGGCAAAATGAAAATTAGAGAAATTTATTCTAACTAAGCAAGTATATAATTGATTAAAAACAAGAAAAGACATAGTCATGGGGTACTAAAGACAAAAATTAACTCAAATTCTTACATGTTTTTTTCATAAGTTTTATAATAAAATCTAATTTTTCTTGGGTTTTTTTTTGGAAAAAAAATGCAACATAAAACAAAACTGATAAGAAATATGAAAATATTTTTTTGTTTTGAATTTGCTTTTAAAAAAAACATGAAAGCCAATATTCCCCCAGACTAGAGGGGAACATTGTCCTCAATGTTAAAAAAACTATGTCAGAGAGAAAACAATAAAAAGAAAATTGCATAAAAAAACAAGAAAGGAAAAGATAAACAAGGGGTGTCTCCCAAGAGCGCTTTTCTTTTTCCCATCTTTAAGCTAGACGGTTATTGTTAGGAAAATGGAAAATAAAATTTAAAATGCACAGGCAACTCCCTTAATTCACGCTTAGGTGAATGTGCCGAAATCGGTCGCCCGACTACTCCTCCGCTATACTCTTGATTCTTCCGTTGTCCGTTAGCGTGAAATTGTGAATCCAAATTACCTATACATACCTAAGGTAATTTGGAATGTTGGAGATGAGCGGCAAATGGATCGTTGAAGACGTTTGGTTGCAACGGCTCATCCTCTACATGAAAATTGTTATTATCAAAAGAATCAAAAATTAGCGAGTCAGAAAATTTTTCGCAAGGAGGAGGCGCTTGCGAAAACACATGATTAAGCTCCGGTTGTTTATTTTCAAAAATAAAATTTTTATCTGGAAAATCAATACCAAGAGTAAATTCACGGGACACAATTTCTTCACAAATTATAAATTCATGAGAAAGAGAAGAAAGGGCGGGCGAAGGAGAAGAAGAAAAATTTTCATTTTCTAATTCGCCCGGTGTCTCCATGTCTTTGCGAAATTTTTGGTACAACTACTCTTCTTGATCATGAGAATAAGCATTTAAAGTGGGAGAAATAAAATTCGGAAAATTCTCAAGATCAGAGGAAGAATAACTTTGCGGAAAAGGCGAGGAATGCAAATCATGATTGAATGAATTTTCTTCTTCGCACTGAAAACTATCCGGGTGACCTTGCCACCATGAATAATCAACATCAGTGGAAGAAGTAAATTCACCCTCATCATTATTTAAAGAAAAATTATTTTCATCATAAAAATTATTATTTTCATTATAAAAATTAATTTGATTTTCATGAGAAAAATTTTGAAATGAATAATTGCATTCCTCATTAGAATGATGATCCCCACAAAAATGACAAATAATTTGGCGCATTCGTGCGGCCTCCAAAAGATTAACTTTATTTTGAAGCTCGACAACTTTTGCGGCCAACTGTGATAACATCATTTTTTTTTGAAAAAGAAAATTAAACAACCGTTACTTAATAGAAAGAAATTAAAAAAAAAACAAAAAGAGAAAGGGGGGGGGGGTGGAGAAAGAGAATAATAAAAGTAATACAATTTACGCTTTCAAAATATCAACAAAAAGTAATCCCCGGCAACGGCGCCAAAAACTTGATAAGGAATTTGTATTCTCCAATCTATACTCGATTAAGGCAAGTGTACCTATCGAAATATAGCATAGGATATTAAAAATATCAAGGTCGTATTAAAATGCGGGTCTGTCGAGTACTTCTACTCACGCAAATTAATATTATTTTATCAGAAAAATATTTAAAAGGTTTTTATAAAAGAAATAATTAAAGAAATGAAACATTTGATCGAGAATCCTTCTTAAGTAAAATACTTCGTAAACCTAAAATTCATAAGAAATGGATTTAGACAAACTTGACAGTGGAGGTTCCCAATATATGATAGAGCCTCTCTCGAGAGAACTACCACCTAAACTTAGGTTGATCGATTAAGACCCCTCGGCCAGTCGAAACCCCTAAGCTTGCTTTATGTGGTGAGCCCCACTATTGGATTTGACTCCAATCCGGAAGATTTGTGTCACCCTCTCTCGAGGAATGCATACAACTCTTTTTACAGATGAGCGGTCTACCCGTATTTATGGATCTCTCGATACACTAAAATACGGATCAAACTTAATTATCATACCCTAGAAATATGAAAGCAATAATTGCAAATCAACGGTAAATCTTAGTTTTCCAAAACCAAACTATGAAAACGGGATTACAAAATAATACTACTTAAGAATTCATCCGATCAAATGTAATAAAATTAGCTAAACATGATTAAGTAAAAACAATTTATAACTAAGAAAATGGAATTACAATTGCAGGAATTGAAAATATAAACTATGAATTGGAATTACACAACATGAAGTAAATTTGCATAAAGAAAAAACAATAAGAAAATGCTGAAAAACTAATCTAAAAATGACCCAATCTAAGCTAGGATCGCCTCCCCCTAAGCTTGGCAGCAGCAGGAATTTATAGGCAAAAGTTCTGAAGGTCATGCCCTAGGTCACGCCCGTGACCTAGGGCGTATTGTTGGAACATGGTCTTCCGCATCTCCTAGGTTTGAGAATAACAAATCCTATGTATTTGATCTTGTGTGTTCAAGTGTGCAGGATTAATAGGTCCAAATGACTCAAGGAGTACATATGATGACTGCCCCCAAAATTGAGGCCAAAATTCGAAGAGGACCACTAGCACCGGCGGTAGCAACTAGCGTCGGGCGCTAGCAATGAAGAGCGCATTTCCGAGAGCTGTTATGGAAGGCGCTAACGCCTGGCGGTAGCGGATAACGCCGGCGGTATCGGTGAACACAGAAGGAATGAAAGCCTCGTTGCTGCAGATTGAAGATCCTGCCGCGCAAGAAGTTTCTTAATCAGTGATAGCGTCGGCGGTAGCTACTAGCGCTGGCGGTAGCTTGGCGCACAAGAGGCATGGAGCAATATGTTGCCGCGGATTGAAGATACTGCCGCGCAAAACGTTTCCTAATCCGGGCTAGCGCCGACGGTAGCGCTTGGGCTATAAAAGGACCCCCTCTCCTCTTGTTTTCGCACACTAATTGCATACACCTCAGAGAGAGAGTACTTGAGTTCCAGAGGCCTATCTTGGCCGAAATTTGAGGTCCCGACGAAGCTCTGCCAACTTCTGAAGGAGGATTCCATCACGCCAAAGCCAAACGAAGTCCGCTTCGACAAATTAACGCTGATTCTACAGCGGATCTTCGCCTCCATATTCAGAAGTTCATCTTAAGGGAAGTTTTTATTATTTTATTTGTCTTTCTTTGTAAACGGTAGTGAAATCGCTTCGTGTTGGCGACTAGGTCTGGGGTAGGACTTAGGGCTGAAAATCGCCTCATGTTGGCGACTAGATCTAGGTTAGGTCTAGGGGGGCTTGAGGCCACATCCGGGGAAGGATTGGCTAGAGCGGCTTGAGGCCGAATCCGGGAAGGAGGAGGCTAGGGCCACCGGTTCGTGGGGAAGCGAGTCGGGATAGAAAACGAAAAGAGCTTTTATTATTCGCCTCCGATCTCTAGCGACATTGAGATCAAGTTTTGTAAAACTTATTTATCATTAATAAAGCTTGTCTCCTTTTTGTTTTACTTCACTTGTCTTCGTGTTTTAATATTGCAATATTCAAAAGTCTTCTAAATATAATCTAAAGTTTTTGAAAACCCTTATTCACCCCCCTCTAAGGGCGCTGACCGATCCAACAAGTGGTATCAGAGCGGTTTTATTCCAATCGGCTTAACAACCGGGAATAATGGCGTCTCATGATCATGCTTTTTCTGAGGGTCAAGGGGTTAGTCGACCACCTCTCTTTACTGGGTCTGATTTTAACTACTGGAAAAATCGAATGATGTGTTTTCTTATGACCATGGATGTAGAAGTATGGAACATGGTAGAAGTACGGTACTCTCCGCCTACAACTGTAGTAGGAGAGGCGACATTAGCAAAACCTAAGGATAAAAGGGATGACAACGATAAACTAAGGTGTAAAAATAATGCTAAAGCAATGAATGCCTTATATTGCGCTTTAAATAGGACTGAGTTTAATAGAATTTCTGCATGCACTACTGCTTATGATATTTGGAATCAATTAGAAGTAACTCACGAAGGTACATCGCAGGTGAAAGATGCAAAGCTGTTTCAACTGGAATCTGAATACGAGAAATTCAGGATGGACACGGAAGAGGACATCAACTCCATGTACACTCGCTTCACAAAGATTGTCAGCGCATCAAAGGCGCTTGGAAATACCTACTCTGATGGGGACTTGGTGAGGAAAATTCTTCGTTCCTTACCCCCAAGGTTCAATCCGAAGGTTACAGCCATCTCGGAGTCGCACAACTTAAGAACGCTCCAGATCGAGAACCTCATTGGGAATCTCAAAACCCATGAGGTAGAACTGCAAATTCAACATGAAGAATACAACAAAGAGCCGAAGAAAAAGGCGTTGGAACTAACATCAAAGAAGGAGTGCACCGAAGAGGACGATGATGATGAAGAAGGACTCCTGGTGAAGAACTTCAAAAATTCATCAGGAATCCAAAAAGAAGGAACACATTCAGAAAATTCTTCCAAAAGGACACTCGACGAAAGGGATCTTCCTCTTCATCGAGGAAAGAAAAAGGAAGCGATGACGAAGAAGAAAGGCCGCCTCCAGAATGCTATCACTGCAGAAAAATCGGGCACATTCGGAGCCAGTGCCCAAAATACCAAAAGGAACGAAAAGAACAAAAGAAAACAAAAGAAAAGAAGAAAGTGCTGAAGGCCGCCACTTGGGATGACTCTTCCTCTGAAGAGTCAAACGAATCTGAGTCAAGTAGCGAGGAGGAAGCAAACTTGTGCTTGATGGCCAAAAGAGACGATGACGACACAGTGTTCTTAGCGACACTGAGGTATCTCCTCCTACTTTTGAAGAACTTTATGATAAATTTGTTTTATTAAATCTTGAAAATGAATCTATTATAAAAGAAAATCGTAAGCTCACAAAAAAAAATAGTTTCTCTTGAAAAAAGAAAAGTCTCATGTCAAGAATGTGAGCGCTCCTTATTTAAGTTAAAAGAACTTGAAGTATCTCTCTCTAATGCCCTCTCACAAAACAAAATTATTACAAAAGAGAAGGGGGACTTAGAGAGAAGATTGAAAGCTTATATATTACAAATTGAAAAGAACAAAAAAGGATTTGAAAACAAATGTGTTATGATTGTTCAAGAAAATACATCTCTTAAAAAACAAAATCAAAATCTCAATTTAGCCATAACCAAATTCGGGATTGGTCAAAAATCCCTGGATATGCTTTTGGGTAATCAATGCTTTGGGTCTGGAAAAATCGGACTCGGATATAAAAGTGAACACTACCGCCCGGCGCTAGCTACTAACGCCGGCGGTAGCTCTAAAGTTAAAATTTTTTCTGGTCTTTCTAATGTACAAACATCATCCAGCAAGAGCAACATAGAAACTCAGAAAAGGGTCTCAACCCCCTTTATTTCGTGTGCTAATTGTCTTAAATTTGGACACACGTCTGGCTCTTGCAGGAATATAATAAATCAACGGTCATTAAAACAAATCTGGGTACCTAAGAAATCCACTTACTCTGTGGGTGGTACCTCTTGGGTATCTGGGTCTTTACTCTCATCCTCTTTCTAGATTTGCAGGAAGGCTAAGGAAACAGAAGACGTGTGGTATTTGGACTCAAGCTGCTCCAAACACATGACGAGCAATAAAGCAAAATTCCTTAGCCTAGAAAAGAAGAAAGGAGGAATAGTGACGTTTGGCGATAACGGTAAAGGAAGGATCATGGGAATTGGTACAGTGGGTAACACATCTTTTCTTATATCAAATGTGCTTTATGTGAAAGGATTAAAACATAACCTAATATCTATAAGTCAACTTTGTGATAAAGGTTTAGACGTACTTTTTGAATCTTCCACTAATCTTTGCAAGATTGTTAATCATAAAACAAAAGATGTGTTATTAACTGCACCTAGAATTCATAATGTTTACATAGTTTCTTTTCGTGATCTTTCTAAATCTTCTATAAAATGTTTTATAACGAAAAATGATGGATTAGAATTATGGCATAGACGCTTAGGCCACGTTAGTACAAAGCTTATCTTAAAACTAGCAAAAAGAGAATTGATTAGAGGATTGCCTAAGTTAAATGGAAATTTATCTTCATTATGCTCTCCATGTCAAAAAGGAAAATTTACTAAGTCATCTTTTAAAAGCAAAAACGTAATTTCTACATCAAAACCTCTGCAATTAATTCATATGGATCTTTTTGGTCCCGTTAACACTGCGAATCTTGGTGGTAGATTATACACTTATGTTCTCATAGATGACTACTCTAGATATTGTTGGACTTTATTTCTCTCCTCCAAATCTGATGCGTTTTGCGAATTTTCAAAATTATGTACTCGCATTCAAAATGAATTAGATTTAAAAATAAAATGCATTCGCTCAGATCATGGAGGTGAATTTGAAAATGAAAATTTTAAATCTTTTTGTGACACGTTAGGTATTAAGCATGAGTTCTCTGCTCCACGCACACCCCAACAAAACGGTGTTGTAGAATGAAAAAATAGGACAATACAAGAACTTGCACGCACCATGCTATCTGAATATAAATTACCTAAGTATTTTTGGGCAGAAGACGTAAGCACTGCATGCTATGTAATGAATAGAGTTTTGCTTCGCCCATCATTATCTATCACACCATATGAACTCTACTATCAAAAGAAACCCAACGTATTGTATTTTAAAGTATTTGGATGTAAATGCTTCATTCTCAATACCAAAGATTCTTTAGGAAAATTTGACGAAAAATGCGATGAAGGAATATTTCTTGGTTATTCTTCAACTAGTAAAACATATAGAATATTTAATAAAAGATCAAGTAAGGTTGAAGAATCAATTAATGTCAGATTTGATGAGTTTGTTCCTTGTGCAGAGAAGCTCCCTACAGGTACCGATGATGAACCTTTGCCATCCTTGGAGCACGACGAAGAAGAACCGTCCAAAGAAGAGGAGGAGAAACCCGAAGTAGATGAATATGTACGTCCAAGCATTCTAAACTTCTCCAAAAATCATCCAAAGGAGCTAGTCATTGGGGAACCTTCTACTGGGGTACGAACTCGGTCCTCTCTTCATGAAACATTTTCAAATATTTGCTTTGTGTCTGAAATTGAACCTAAAAATGTTTCCACCGCTTTAAATGACGAATTTTGGTTTTTGGCAATGAATGAAGAGTTAGGACAATTTGAAAGAAATAAAGTTTGGAATTTAGTAGAAAGACCATCTAATCATCCAATTATTGGCGTAAAATGGATCTTTAAAAATAAGCTAGATGGTGAATCTAGGATTGTAAGAAATAAAGCACGCTTAGTTGCTCAAGGCTATTCACAAATCGAGGGGGTAGATTTTGAAGAAACCTTTGCACCCGTAGCTCGCTTAGAATCTATACGAATATTTTTGGCATTTGCGAGTTTTAAAAGAATAAAATTATTTCAAATGGATGTTAAAAGTGCTTTTTAAACGGGTTTATTAAAGAAGAAGTTTATGTAGAACAACCCCCTGGTTTCATAAATGAAAGATTTCCAAATCATGTTTACAAATTAGAAAAAGCGCTTTATGGTTTAAAACAAGCGCCCCGTGCCTGGTATGACCGTCTTACATCATTTTTGTTAGAGCACGGTTATGTTATGGGAAGTGCAGACAACACACTCTTCATTAAGCATAAAAATAACGAATTAATTATTCTATAAATATATGTTGATGACATCATTTTTGGAGCCACTAATGAAGAGTTGTGTAATGAAGTAGTCTTAATAATGAAAAATGAATTTGAAATGAGTCTTGTTGGAGAACTATCATATTTTCTTGGTTTTCAAATTTCACAAAGAACTGATGGTATTTTTATTTGTCAATCAAAATATGTTCACGATATGCTTAAACGATTTGGATTTGAAAATCTTAAACAAGCCTCTACTCCTATGAGTGATTCCTTAAAACTAGGAAAAGATGAATCTGGAATTTCTATTGATCAAACACTATATAGAGGAATGATAGGTTCTCTTCTTTATTTAAGTGCATCTAGACCAGATATTATGTTTGTCGTATGTTTATGTGCTCACTTTCAAGCCGATCCAAAAGAATCTCATTTAAAAGCGGTAAAACGTATTTTTCGTTATCTAATTGGGTCATCTAAATTAGGATTATGGTACCCACATAATGACTCTTTCACACTCCACGGCTATTCCGATTCGGACTACGCTGGATGTTCACTAGATAGAAAAAGCACTAGCGGTACGTGTCATTTTTTAGGACCCTCTTTAGTTGCCTGGTCTAGTAGAAAACAATCTTCGGTTGCACTCTCCACCACGGAGGCCGAATATATCGCACTTGGTAGTTGTTGTGCACAAGCATTATGGATGAGCCAAACACTAGAGGACTTTGGATTTCATCTCAAAAACATAGATCTTAAATGTGACAGCAAAAGTGCAATAGACCTCACATATAATCCTGTACACCATTCTAGATCCAAACACATCGACGTTCGTCATCATTTCATTAGGGATCACATTAAAAAAGAAAATATAAAAGTAAGCTTCATTGGGACAGACTCTCAACTCGCTGACATATTCACTAAACCTCTTCCCGATGCACGATTTCGTTTATTACGACTTGAATTAGGTGTCCTAGATCTTTCAAGTTAAAACATGCTCACAAATATAATTTTGTTCATTTTTCACCATCCAAAACATTTCCAAAAATTCTGCAAATTCAGCATGGAACTACTATTGGGACACCTAATCAACTTCCAACATCAAAATTTTCAAAACCCTAAAAATCACTTACTGGTTCCCGCGCTAGCGCTAGCGCCGGCGCTAGCGTCGAGGTTCGAATTTCTGTGTTTGTAAAATTTCTAAAAATTCCTAAAAATATTTTGATCTATATGTACTATTTAGTTTTTGCACATCTGTTTTTCTTTTCTTTTTGAAAAATCCAATACAAAAATAGAAAACCAAATTCCAAAAAACAATGTTTTTCATTTTGTTTTTGTGTCATTTTTTTTCTTTTTGAAAAATAAAAACCAAAACTACAAAAACAAAACAAATTACAAAAAAAAATATATGTTTTTTCCTTTGTTTGCTTTTGTTGTTTCCTTTGTTTAAAGTTCATCTTTTTACAAAAAAAAAAAAATACAAAAGCAAAAATTACAAAAATCTATTTTATTTGCTAAAACCAAATACAAAAATATAAAACTTTAAAACTATCAAAAAAACTCTATGATTTTTTCTTGTAAAATCAAGCATGATTAAGTCTACTATTTAGAAATTCTACAATGTTACAATTTTTTCTCTTCAAACTACTTTGGACATTATCTTTCTTCATGCTTTGATATATCTATTCAAATGTGCATCAATTATAGTTTAAAAGTTGTGTAGGATCAAGCTTAGCATGCCTCTAAGTATGAGAAATGCTTTATGGTTGATAATGATATTTATTCACTCACCTTTTTTGGCATTGTCTACATATGCATTTAATCTAAGAATGCTTGTGTATGTTTTGTATTAGTACAAATAAATTAAAATTGCACAAGTATCTTACCTACACTCCTTTTGCACTCTTAAAAATTAAGAAAAGTGGTTATATTTTTTCTCATAAAATCTATTGATTTGCAAAATAAGTGTACTCGGAGAACTTTGTACAAAACAAAATTATAAAATAAATGACAAAGATAACTCCACCAAGCACTACTTGAACCTCCTGATAAGTCTTAATGAGCATTGTGAGGTTGAGCACCTTGGAAAGAATAATAAAGTGTCTTGTGCAAATCAACTCTTTCTTTCAAAAATAAGAAAAACCACTTTCTCTTAAGTACACCAGATCACAAGTCTCAAAATTCAAAATAAAATATGTGATCCCTCAAGCACTACTTTGCACCCTGATAAGTCTTGATGAGCATTGTGTGTGCAAAGTACCTTGGTAGTTGTACATTTTTGTGTGCATTAAAGCGTGTGGAAGTAATCTTATTTGTGTTTTATTTTGCTTCTTACTTTACATATTACTTGTATTTTTTTGATTAAAACATTTGTTTACTCTCCTCAAATTTACACTTATGTGCACATCATTATCTTCCATAACACTTCTTCTCATGAGTATTGGATCCTAATGCTAATTCTATATTACTTTTTATTTATGAAATGCACTAGATACCCTAGCATGTGTTCTACAATGTTTTTGTATGTGTTTGAAATTAAGAATTAAAGTAACATTGTGGTCATCTCTTTTTGATAAACATTATTTCATGCTTGGTTATTCTAAAATTTAAAACTGCAAAATGATTTCAAAAAACATCATTTTTTTGTGATCTTTACCTCACATTTTTTGGATTATCATTACTATTTGCTATAAGTCTTCCGCATCTTAACCATATAAGTGTTTCTTACCTTGCGCTTTCATGCTTACTTCATATCTTGTATTATTTGCATCATCACTTATTCTTAAAAATTCCTATATTTCATTAATGATAGATTTCCTTGGAAACACTTTTTATTGGTTACTTCAAACATAAAATCTTTTATGCTAAAAACTCTGAAATTTTGTAATAACTCTGATCTATTCTAAATCTCCTTATCATTTACCTAAAAAGCTCGATCATGCCTTATCCTTTAATTACACATTTTTAGTGCTTTGTATCCCTACGCACTTTTGCTAATAACAAAGGGGGAGAACAAACATGATAAAATGCAAAAGGGGGAGAACTTACATGATAAACATAACCCGCTATCAAAAACCCAACATGACAAATTAAAATGATAGCTTACATATTAGGGGAGCATTCACTTAGGGGGAGCAAGTCTAACATGCTAGAATCAATTATTATCCTAAGTCATCACTCTCACACACACACAAGTATAGTTTCATCATGCTTATCTATTAATGCTTTGATTTATCATTAATGGATTTGTTATTATCAAAAGGGGAAGTTTGTTGGAACATGGTCTTCCGCATCTCCTAGGTTTGAGAATAACAAATCCTATGTATTTGATCTTGTGTGTTCAAGTGTGCAGGTTTACTAGGTCCACATGACTCAAGGAGTACACATGATGACTGCCCCCAAAATTGAGGCCAAAATTCGAAGAGGACCGCTAGCGCTGGCGGTAGCAACTAGCGCCGGGCGCTAGCGATGAAGAGCGCATTTCCGGGAGCTATTATGGAAGGTGCTAACGCCTGGCGGTAGCGGATAACGCCGGTGGTATCGGTGAACACAGAAGGAATGCAAGCCTCGTTGCCGCGGATTGAAGATCCTGCCGCGCAAGAAGTTTCTTAATCAGGGATAGCGCTGGCGGTAGCTACTAGTGCTGGCGGTAGCTTAGCGCACAAGAGGCATGGAGCAATATGTTGCCGCAGATTGAAGATCCTGCCTTGCAAAACGTTTTCTAATCCGGGCTAGCGCCGGCGGTAGCGCTTGGGCTATAAAAGGACCCCCTCTCCTCTTGTTTTCGCACACTAATTGCATACACCTCAAGGAGAGAGTACTAGAGTTCCAGAGGCCTATCTTGGCCGAAATTTGAGGTCCCGGCGAAGCTCTGCCAACTTCTGAAGGTGGATTCCATCACGCCGAAGCCAAACGAAGTCCGCTTCGACAAACGCTGATTCTACTGCGGATCTTCGCCTCCATATTCAGAAGTTCATCTTAAGGGAAGTTTTTATTATTTTATTTGTCTTTCTTTGTAAACGGTAGTGAAATCGCCTCGTGTTGGCGACTAGGTCTGGGGTTGGACTTAGTGATGAAAATCGCCTCGTGTTGGCGACTAGATCTAGGTTAGGTCTAGGGGGGCTTGAGTCCACATCCGGGGAAGGATTGGCTAGAGCAGCTTGAGGCCGAATCCGGGAAGGAGGAGGCTAGGGCCACCGGTTCGTGGGGAAGCGAGTCGGGATAGAAAACGAAAAGAGCTTTTATTATTCGCCTCCGATCTCTAGCGCCATTGAGATCAAGTTTTGTAAAACTTATTTATCATTAATAAAGCTTTTCTCCTTTTTGTTTTACTTCACTTGTCTTCGTGTTTTAATATTGCAATATTCAAAAGTTTTCTAAATATAATCTAAAGTTTTTGAAAACCCTTATTCACCCCCCCCCCTCTAAGGGCGCCGACCGATCCAACACGTGTAAGGTACGGAACCGTCGTCTTGAAAGCCCGGGAACGTTGGGAGAAAAACCGCCAAATTTCATCAATATGCGGGTCACGCCCCTAGGTCACGCCCGTGACCTAGGGCGTGTCTTGGACGAGTCAGGAAACGGCGGGAAACGACGCGATCTGTTGTTAATCTGGCAGTTGCGGGAGAGGTCACGCCCCTTGGTCACGCTCGTGACCAAGGGCGTGTAAGCTGGAACGGCTCGGCGGCGGAAACTGTTTGTATTGAATGCTTACTGGGAGAGTCACGCCCGTGCTCTGAAGGTCACGCCCCCAGGTCACGCCCGTGACCTCGGGCGTGTAATAATAATCTGATGTGGCGGCGTGTTCTGGCAGCAGGAAGATGGCTGGGCTGGGTCACGGTCGTGACATGGAGTCACGCCCCAGGTCACGCCCGTGACCCAGGGGCGTGTACTTTGTGATTTTGGCAGGAATGCTCCAGAATTTCCCCTGAACACGGTTATGGGCTTGAAATTGCTAATAGCAGCCCAAAGTCCCTGAAAACACAAAACCAAGCAAATTAGATATATATTAAATTAAAATTATATAAAAACTAATTAATTACTACTAAAATATTATATAAAAATTACTATAAATAATGCACTATCACTCATCTAGAGTCATCTGCCCTAGATGATCAAGTGCAAGGACATACTCTTCAATCAACTTATTAAGAAGTCAAAATGGGAGAATATTACAGGAGACTCTTATCCTCCAGAACAACAGAAATTGAAAAGTCAGAAAGGGGGAGAAGAAATTGAAAAGTCAGAAAGGGGGAGAAGATAGCAATATAAGGTATTCTGAACCTGCTTAAATGTAGCACATGATTAATATTTTTGATATTTTTACTGTGTGTAGTTTATCATTGTTTGAGATTCTGACTTCTTCAAATAGGAGGGAGATTGTTGGGAACTTTGCCCACAATGTTCCTGATTTGAAGAAGTCCTCAAGTCAAGGATAAACACACTTTGTATTTGATGCATTTGTTTAGTTGTGTTGATTTTAGGTATTATATAGTGTAAGCCTAGCATAGGGCTAGACTTAGTGTCATCAGATATAGTTTTGCTAATGTAATCCCTCATTGTGCAAAACACCATGTCGGCCTAAGATATACACTATGTTAGACTTGTCACTCACTCATAAACAATAGGAAGAAAGGTTTAGAAAGTTGGGTGGAGCAAAAGATCAGAATTCAGGAAGATCAGAATTTTTCCAAGTCAAATATCGCCTTGAAGAGATATCGATATCGGCTTGATAACCTTATGCTTCAAGACAATATCGTCTTGAAGATACTCAGCTAAAGTCTCAAATTGTCTTCGATAATAAAAAGCAGTTCAGGCTCCAAATATCATCTTGATAATACACAGTTCAAGACGACAACACTTTGACAGGTATCAGTCATTCAAATATCGTCTTGAAGAAGACCAACAAGATAGTTATCATCTTGACAGAGCTAAAGTTTATACACATCATGTTGATAACTGAATGTTTTTCATAGAGAAGGTCACATGCTAAGTAAAGATCGTGAAGATAAAGGAATATCATTTAGAATCCCTTCATTGAAGATGAAATTACTCTAAGTCAATTATCATCGAGACGAAATGAAATGTCGTCGAGAAGCCTACACGACAATTCAGAAGCATGTTGAGTTGAGAATGATTAACTCCATATCGGCTAGATATGGCTCCCCTGTTGCCAAAACAAACTCAAGATCTAAGTGTTAAGTCTTATCATCTTGACAAGCTGAAATGTCGTATTGATGAGTTTAACAATCAGTTTGAAGGCAGTGGTCGTGTTGAATTCAGATATCGTCATGATAAGCTGAAATGTTGTCTTGATAAGCTTAACAAACAACTTGAAGATAGTGGTCGTGTTGAATTCAAATATCATCTTGACGACCACAAGTATCGTCGAGATGATGTTTTATTGGCTTGATAGTTTTACATCTTAATAGAAGTTTACTCAAAGTCTGAAAGAGTTAGTATCATCTTGTAGACTCAAATTTCGTCTTGAAGAAGTTAATTGTCGTTCGAACAACTAGCATATCGTCGAGACAATTCAAAGTTTTTGGAATTCAAATCACTACCGCCATAGACTGCGCCAGTCAAATCAGACCTTTAAAGAAAAGTATATATGACATAAAGTTTTATGGATTCGACCGTTGATGATCTCTCTCATATAAATACATATGAGATGTGAAGAGAAAACCCTAATCCTAAGATTCTGAATCAATCGAACAGTCTTTCTGAAGAATAGCCACAAACTCTAAGTGCAGAGAAAATATCAAGAAGGAGACACTCAACAGATTAGCTCAATTGCTCTTAAGATTACTCCAGGTTATTCACTCTCAAATCTCTCAAGAGCAAGTAATTTTCTCTGATATCTAGTTCAGATCAAGCTTTCAAAGAAGATTATATACAGATTTATTGATGATACAGGAAGGCTGTTATCATCCAACCAAGAAGACTCTATTATTCAAGATCTATTCTTTGAGTCTAAGAAAAGTTATAACATACTTATTTTACTTATTATATAGGATCGCTCTGACATCTGAGTGTAAGGTCCTGTGTAACCTGAGGTATGGTTCTGTGTGAGCCTGTGGTTAGTTTCAAGATTGAATCTGAGTTGTATGAGTTGTAAAATATAAGTTGTAGGATCCTGTATTTGAGATTTGAGTTAGGGTCCTATGTGACCTGAGGTAAGGCTCTAGATTGAACCTGAGGTAGGATTCCAACTGTGAATCTAAGTGTAGGATCCTGAGCTAGGGGATATGAGGTAGGGGATCAGCTAGTATCCTGAGGTATGAGTTTTTCTTCGAGTAGTAAGATCTGATGATCTGAGGTGTTTTGGTTAAAGTGGTCGAGGCTAGCACACTGCTAGATAGACGAAGGGGGAAAGTGGACTACCCAACTCGGGAAACTGTCGATGCCGACTAGAGATCTAGTCGACATGGGCAGACTCTTCTAGTCGACTAACTGCCTAATCTCTAGTCTACATGGGCAAAGTCTTCCAATCGACAAACTGCCCATGTAGACTAGAGATCTAGTCGACATGGGCAGACTCTTCTTGTAAGACCCCCCCTCCCGAAACACAAGACACGGCCGAGGGGAGTCTTATGCCCAGGACATCCGCCTTGCGGAAGTGCCAGCACACGGGCTAGCCCCCTCCACAAGACGCCTAACCTGCCGGCTATTCCCACATATCATCGTGTCAACCCATCAATAATAGAACAATAGAAGCCATTTATTCACAATTAAGTAACAATGTGCAAACAGTACAAAAAAAAGACAGGAAGCTGCACAAGCTCCTATATATCATCAGAGTATAAACTTGCCCTAAGGCTACATTCTAACCACTCACTCAAATCTGCCGCTGATGGTAGCCAAGGTATCGTAATCACCAACACTGTCACCCTGGCCTGGCTGTCCTCTTGTGTAGTACGTTGCTGCTCCTAAAAGTAGTGGTGAACAACCGTTAGTCATAAAGACTAAGTGGCTTCACATCCTCTCCCCCGGCGACTCCAAGGCACCGGGCGGAAGGGAATGAAGAAAAGCTGCAATATAGTCAGTAGTAGCAAAAATAGGTAACAAGGAAAAATGTAATTACAGTAGTGTATCAAATGTATAAGAAGTACATCTAACATATAATATGACAATGGCAGAGTATAAGCAAGTAGTGAAACAACACAAAAGAAGTAAGCAGTTCATATCTTACCTTAACTTATATGAATGCCCATACAAACTTATAAGTTAATGTTTCCATGTTGGAACCCATAATATAAAAGATCCCATACTAATTTATATGATGGACTCGATGTAGTGCAATGATATGATTATGAATGATGAATGCAATGCAATGATTATGATATGATGACTAACCCATGCATAGTTGCTTTCTCGACATAGACCTACAGTTCTCGCTTTTTGAGAGGTAGCAAACCATTCAGGCATCTCCCGTCGTGGCCAGACGGAGACAGTGGAACGAGCTCCTCCACTACTAGGAGGGTATGAACACTACCAGTCCTAGGCCTCTGTACGCCTAGACGCTAAGAACACACAACGGAGACCCTGCGTACTGCTCGCATCATGCTGAGCCTTCAAGGACATAGAAGGGGACTTGGGTAGGTGAGCACCAAGAGTCCAACCCAACCGGTCTAGAGTCTAACAGTCGGCTTCTGTTGGTGTGACGACCAACAAGCCCGTAGACCCTCCACAAGTAATCCTCCAACCAGGATCATCACACCACCATATGTAAACCATGCACATTCATGAAATTCCCATGCACCACCTGTGCTATCAAGTACCCAAGGGATCGCGTAAGGAGCCTTATTCCATTTCTCCTCATACAATCGGTGTCGATTCTAATTAGCATCTAAGGACCTACCAACCGGGTCCTTCACTTCTCAGGATATAACCATACCCTAGAAGCCTCACCAACCATCATTGCTTCACATATGGAGTTGTCATAACTCTCTTGCAGTGGCATTTGTATATAAGGGAATTACTATCTTTGATCCTATAGGACTACTTGTGCGTGTAATTCTATGTTCGAGTTCACTATACCAATCTGACCATACACATTAACCATCCCAATCCTTAAGCTCGATTCACAACCGGCCTTGATCATAATTTACTTCATAAGCATCATTCGGTCACGCTTAGCCTATACCAATTATCTCACTCCCGTCCTCTTTAATGATTATCAATTAAATTATCTACTAAGAGGTTATCACAATTCTAAACTCTTCGATAGATATCTGAATTATTTGTGTACGGTTTTGTGTACGCTTCAAATTTCCTTGTCTAAATGAGCACTTTAACATTTCGGTTCAGCCTAACAAATTATAACGACACATTTAATTAAGGATTCATTTCAAAACCAAATCCACCGAAACTTCCACCATAATCAATATTATTTATCCTCACCATCAACTACATATGCCCTGTTTATGGTTCCACCTGAAACTAACAATTGAAGGTTCACTTAAGGTGTCATCCCAACAGATATAAATCTTAAATCATTATCACATGTCAATACTAGCATGTACATGATTCATACAAAATTTTGGCCCAATCGGGCTTCACATTCAGCATTTATATCTCCTTCAAATTATCAAGCGAAACAGCAATAGCTTTAATACCACTTATCCAAAAATTATGAAATTCAACAGGGATCTACATATTGTTATCACCTATGTCTCAACGCATTTTCAGGAGCATCCAACCAATATATTAAGAAAAATCCACAAAATTCTGAGATCGGAAGTGTTATGACACAGTTTACTAAAACTGGATTTTTGGGTGCTACACTTGTCCAAAAATTATGATCCACCGCATTTTGGAAAGCTAACATTAAGGGCTACAACATTCATGTTGAGTCCTAAACCCAGATACAAGTGGGTCCTACCTAAAATCTGCTCTGAAGTCAACTGCAGAAATCTGGACAGCAAAATAACACGCACTTATCACCTCCCAGCTTTCTGGACAGTCCACTCGACTGGACTTGTAGGGAGCTACCGGTCACTTCAGAAAATGGGTAACTTATCGTCAAAAGGCTCTTTCCGAGGGCTACAACTTTTGTGTTGAGCCCGAAGTCTAATTCCAGTGGGATCAAGCCTAAAAATTGGCTCGAACCCAGCTGCGCACAATTTTACCCATTTAATAACCAAGTGAAATGATATAATTTGAACTTCTTTAGCAAGGGGCTATCATCACCTTTATCTTACCATTATATAGTTAACAACCCTATTTAACAAGGGGTTTTTAACAGGGAATTTACTCCTCATCTTTTCACCTAATAAATAAATTAACATCCTACATAACAGGGAACTATTCATCATCTTCCCTAAAAACAAAGGGTTAGGTCATTACAACTTCTCTCATCCAATACACCCTCCATAGACCATGGATTTCAACAAAACCAAATCCTATCTCTTCCTTTTGGAGAGAAGAAATGATTGAAAGAAATTTCGCAGAAATCGGTGCCCTAAAAAGAAAGATCTGATTTGGTCTTTTCCTAGGAAACTCCATTAACTCACAAGCCAAGCTCTTTTGAGCTCAACACCTCTCCTAATTTTTCTCTACGATCTAGGACCAATGGAGAGGGGTCGGAAGTCACCTGATTTCTGGCCGACGATCGTGTTCGTATCCTCTACGGATTGGCGGCGGTCGGACGAGCTCATGCCCTTCTCCCAAGTTGCTCCTTCAAAACCCTAGGTTGAAACCTTAAGGTGAGGGAAAAGAAGAAGAAGAAGATGAAGAAGAATACTCTTCTAACTCCATTATTCCAGCCCATTCGGCTAGGGAAGAAGAAGAGAGAGAGATAGCATTAATGGCATTAAATGCAATTTCCATTTCCAAGGCATGTTGAAAATCACCTGATTTCTCGAGAAAAAGAAAGGGTCAGGCCGTTCATCGAACTCCGTTCGGCGACCGCCAGATCGGGCCATTCGACGAACGCAACCTTCAGGCCGTTCATCGAACGCAGCCTTCAGGATGTTCGTCGAACGCAGCCTTCAGGTCGTTCGACGAACGCAGCCTTCAGGTCGTTCGACGAACGCAGCCTTCAGGCCGTTCGACGAACGCAGCCTTCAGGCCGTTCGACGAACGCAGCCTTCATGCCGTTCGACGAACGCAGCCTTCAGGTCGTTCGTCGAATGCACCCTTCAGGACGTTTGATGAACGCAGCCTTCAGGCCGTTCGTCGAACGCAGCCTTCAGGCCGTTCGACAAACGCATCCTTCAGGTCGTTCGTCGAACGCAGCCTTAAGGACATTCGGCGAACGCAGCCTTCAGGCCATTCGTTGAAGGCAGCCTTTAGGCCGTTCATCGAACGCAGCCTACAGGCCGTTCGATGAACGCAGCCTTCAGGCCGTTTGACAAACGCAGCCTTCAGGCCGTTCGTCGAACGCAGACTTCAGGCCGTTCGACGAACGCAGCCTTCAGGCCGTTCGTCGAACGCAACCTTCAGGCCGTTCGACGAATGCAACCTCCAAATTGAGGGATACCTCCACTCTTGGAGATCAGGGCACAACCATGGCCTATTAGGATCTCTAGATCCCACCTGGTCCGAGCATCTCTAAGTGACCCGTGTCACTCGAGGGGTCTAGTTCGAACTGGGATGTTACAAATCCAATAAACGAAGAAACAATTTCATCCCTGAAATTTAAGTTGAGGTTATGGGGTTTAAGTTCAAATCACAAAAGTCATTTGTAGTACACTTTAAATCCCGCTCACCACTAGTGAGGGTCACAACTCGTTCACATCACCTCACTTCCAATTTCTCCCGTGTGTACTTCGTTATATTTCATGGCACTTATAATCCAAATTATGCACAGAGAAATCTTAAGTGTCTCTCATCCTGATGCAAACACAAATATGGTGGTGATAAGACATAGTTGGGTTTACCGCCACGCTCTCACTACGGGCAGGTCTGAAACAACCGAAACCCATACTCCCTTGTTCCCTCACCTTAATAAACCAACTTTCATTGCACCTTTGATCTAAGTCCCCTTAAGATCAGTGACCCTGATACACAAGAGGTTACCACTCGTGCCTCAGGATAAAATTTAGAATCCTCCTACAAGGGAGTCATGTGCTTTAGATTTGCAAAAATAAATTGATTCTTCCAATCCCAGGCATCATTATCCAAATAACGTGTAGCACTTTCAACATCATCACTTCAGCGCATCCAAAATTTTAGCATTAAATGAGGATGGCCTCGACGTTAAACGGTTGATCAACCATAAAATTCACGATGTCATATCCTTGGGTCAAACCTCAAATACCCAAACGGTTATTATATTCGCAAAATCGTCTCTCTTATGTATCAAAGATGTAGAAGCAAGCCTTAACCTCATCTTCTAGTACCCCCATCAATATCCATATCATTATCAACCAATTCCATCAATGTCATCCCGTCCGAGGCAATCATTCATACAATACACATCTTTTACACTTTGCACGACATCCACTTGATATTAAGTTTCAACAACCGTTATGATCACGTTATAATAATTCATGTAAGACCCCTTTTTTTCGCTACAAAAACCTGGGTCTTATGCCCTGAACCGCCGCTTTGCGGTGACACCTTCACTGGGAAGGTCGCCACTACAAAGCGCCGATCCTCCCGGACATATCGATCACAGAAGAAGAAAAGTATAAACGAACAAAAAGAAGTTCAAGTCCACAATCACAAGCTATATATAATAAATGTACACATGGTATAACTGAAATAACAACTTTACAATAATAAAGGGCTCATGCCCTGTACATCATGCCCTCACTACAAGATCACTCGCGGAAGCTAACTACTAATCACTCACTGATCCTGAATCCTGTGCTCCTGTACTAGACTGCACCGTCTCCTTCTGCACCGGCCTCTGGTGCTGCTGCGTCTCCACGATCCCCTAAAATGATATGGTCCACCGACAGTTAGTCAAAAAGACTAAGCCTTATGTTCCCCACCCCACCCCCAATGGCTCCTAGGCACCGTGTGGGAGGATGAAGCGGAGGACAGCAAGGGGTATAATCAAAAAGCAGATGACGGGGCATAATCTACAGGAAGAGTTTTACCACAACTCAAATATATATATACATAATCGAAGCAGTTAATAAAGCATAGTAAGAGCAGGTAAAGAGTAAGTAAAGAACAGTAAGTGAAGCAGGTACATAATAGAAAAGTAACCATTGATTTAGAGGAATGCCCATACAAACCTATAGACCAAGGGGTCGTTTAGCAGGGCATATCGTATACGAAGTCCCATAACCAACTTATACGATAGGTGTAGAGGTTGAAATGCAATGTTTATGCCATGACATACAGAGTTATGCAGTTTATGCTATGTTCATACAAGTTCCACTCACACACTTCGACTCTATGCGCACAGACCTTTAGTTCCCCCTTTTTGGAGCTAGCTAGACTCCCAGGATACTCCCGTAGTGGCAAACGAAAGCAGTGGATTGGGCCTCGCCCACCTCTAGGTTGGTATTCACACAACCTAACCTAGACCTATCGTACGCCTCAACGCAAAACCATGGAGAATCTGCGCACTCTTACTGGCTGGACCACCAGACTTTTATGGCTAAGTGCAAATTCCACACTTGCCGAGTCAACGTATTGACGTCGGTGTGAACGACCGTCCAATACCGAAGACCCACCACCTTCATGCACATGCAACATGTTTTACTATATCCTGAGCCATAAAATCTCTGGGCTAACCTGCCCGTCATTATAACCTTCAGAGCCAACGGCTCGCCGGACCAACCCGTCCGTACCAACAAGCATTAATGAGTCACAAGCTCACCGGACTAACTAGTCCGCTGCTTCAACCACCGAGCCTACCGCTCGTACAACCAAACCAACTAACCTCATGTACCTATGGAGTGTGGGTGTGCGTATTATTAAGTTAAACTTGTACATCAACTTATCCCTATAATTTATGGTTAATCATGAACTTCCCGAGGATTACCCTTTGAGGGGCTCGCTACGGTACGAGGAACCACAATGGGATGAAACCCCAAAGCTCCCTTTCTCAAGACACTTAGTGTTGTTGGTATCTACCCATAAGAACACCCTCTTTGTTATTACACTTGGATTACCCTAAGTATTTTATGACCCGCTAGGGGAAAGACGATCCTTCGTCAACCCCGAGCACAACTTTACCCTTAACTCACCAAGCACGCCCTCATCACCTAAACTCCTTCGTGTTGACCATCACACCTTTTCAACTAAACTAGGTAAACTACTTACCTTCCATTCCCTCCTAAGGATCCCCTTGATTCTCAAATTTCACAGTTTTACTATACGCAGACCAAATGAGTTATATGAGTTGCATAAGAGGAGGTACTCCAAATGTTCATCCAATTGACCCAAGATTATTACTGGGAGTCTATCATGATATCATATGACTAAATCCAGAGAATCATAATTTTCCCTATTTATTTAGCATTTATTTTAATTTCTCCAAACATTTGCCAAGTGTGAAAATGAACATGAAGTGTAAGATCTTCTTATAATATGGCCCCCATAAAATTATGATAAATCTATGATGACTAAATATCAGCAAATACAACATATCATATTTTTACAGTAAGGAATTGTCCTCTATTTCTAATATTCGACTTATATCCAAATTTGTAGATTTATGAAGGAACCACCAAAAATACTTACACCAAAATTAGGGAAAAATTACCAGACCTTTGTATTCATCAGAAAAGTCTACTGACTTAATTTAAGGATTTATGGAAATCATTTTCTCACATTACTAAATACTTTAAGAAAACCTCAAATAAGATAAGTTGCGAAGTAGCCTACTGATTTAAGTCTCCAAAAATTATATAAATATTCACAGAGTTTCTTAATGCTCTGAAATGTCCTATCTCCAATTTTCACAATTTATCAATGAGTATTGAACCCTCAATTATTTTTCTTAAGCCTAAGACAAAATAAATGCCTTGTGAATGAAGTACTGGTTAAATCATTCAATTAAATACACAAAAATCACCATAGGTGTATATCATGATAATAAAGACACTACCAAAGTTTCATTATCATCCAAGACCATTTAAGCATGTAAATTTCTCTTATAAGGAATTTCCCTAAAAGGGTTATGACCTATTTCAAAGGGAATAATTGTTCCTAAAATTCTTATAAAATTACCTAGGGCCTATTTGCAACCTATGAACTTATCCACCAAGTTACATGATCATTTTATAGCTTTTGACCACATGCCCTTCACAAAGATCTATATGCACCCCAAGGGGTAAAACTAGGGTTCTAAGGCATATCCATCTCTACACCACCCCATCTTACTCATGAAGGTGTTTTAGGGGATCCTAAACCAGTGGCCAAGGTTTCAACTCATGGTGAGGAGATTTGACCACAATACCCCCAAGATAAACAACATGCCTTAACTTTGACCCAACTTGACCTAACTTGGGTTGATAAATTACCCAAATAAATCAGTCCCTATTGGGCTTACATTTTTACCAGGGTCATATGATGACCCTAAGAAGTACCAAAATTTGGAGGGCATTGGAGGTCATTTGACCCAATAATTAATTAATACATGATTTATGAAATTATTACAAAAACGTGTGACAGAAATTCCCATCTTTGGATACGATGTGTGTGTAGGTATAAGTAGACTATGTTTCAAATCTCAAGTCAATCCCATAACCCAATCAAAAGTTATTCAAGAAATGGTGGTTGTCCTACACTAGGGACCAATCCCACCAAAATAGACCTACAGGGAGCTACAGAACTCCTTTTGGGCTGAAACAAATTTTAAAATAAAATAGACTCCAAGGGCTACAACTTTGGTGTTGACCACTGTTTCTGTATAAGGACCTAAGTATTTGTAATAAATTAATCTATGTACATCAAAATGTGTGACAGAAAATACATTTAATAAACATTTATATCATATGATCCAGCACAGATCTTGAAGCAATTTCGAGGGCATCCCTTCATCTTCCTCCTCCAGCCATGGGTGGAGATTTACCCGACCTGTTTCCTATCTACCTTGGTTTTCCCGGCCACCCACGCCCCTCCCCCGCCGGCCAATGCCACCACCACCTTCCTCGAGGTGGTGGCCTGCGATAGGAGGTGTTTGCCGGCCGGTGGTGGCCGGAACCACCGGTTTTGGCAAGAAGAAAATCTCCAATAAAAGGAGATTTCGGACATGATGATGGAGGGCCAATTGGCCCCAATCCTTGTCGATTTATGAAGTTGATCAACCCACTAGAGAAGAGGAGAAGAACCAGACCTGAGTGGAGCCTTGAAACCTTGCTGTTTGGCCCATCACCATGGCCGACCTTGGAGCTTGGATGCCATGCCGATCTGAGACTAGGATGCATGATTTCTTCTGGAATGTTGGGGGTTTCACTCGTCTCAGTACTTTGAAGATGATAGAGAGCTTAATTGAGGGAGAGGGAGTGTGTAACCTCCATTTGCCATGAATGGCCATTAAAGCTATTTTCGGCCACCATGAAAATCCTCCAAATTCAGCCCCCTTGTGGCCGGCCCTGGCTATTAAACTCCTCCAAATTAATTAGGGGGAAAGTACCAAGCCAAGGGAGGTGAAGAGAGTAAGCCTTTGGCCTCCCAAGCCATGAATGGCCATTATTTCTCTCTTTCTCTCTCCACCATTTTTGGGGAAAATGGGGTTTCTCTCTCCTAATCATCATTTACAGAAATTGGATGGCTCTTTGAGTAATTCTCAGCCTCCTAGACTAATGGGCTACTCCACTTGGGCTTAGCCCAAGTAGATTGGGCTTGATTAGATCAAAATAGGTCATTTTGACCTAAATTTAGGGGGGAGTTGACTTTGGTCAATTTGACCATTTGGGTTAGCCCCAATGGGTGTCTAGTGACCCATTGCACTCCCCTAAGGGTTAGGAAGGCCTAGGTAGGGTCAAATTGTCAAGGTGGAGGCCAATTGACCCACAATAGGGCAATTTGACCAAAATAGGGCTAGAGTTGACTTAGGTCAAATTGGCCAATTTCGTGGCCCCATGATGGGGGGTTTTTGGTCCATTGGGTCCCTAATAACCTTATAATGGTAGGGAAAAGGTCAATTTGGCATGGTGGAGGCCAATTGACCCTAATTAGGCTACTTTGACCAATTTAAGGTTGGGGTTGACTTTGGTCAAATTTGGCCTCTTTGGTTGACCCCAATGGGTCCTAGATGCTCTAAGGGACCCTCCAAAGGGTTAGGTGTGCCATGGTGGGGTCAAAGGGTCAAGGTGAGGCCCTAAAGTCCAACCCTAAGCTTGGTAACTGGAAATTGCTATTTGTAAACCAAGGTGCTCTTCTCCTTCAAGCCTAAGGCCAAGTGATCTCTTCAAGCTTCCTAGGGTTTTGTCATGACCTAGTCATGACAAAACCACTCTAGGGGTCTAGTTGTTTGGGGGATGTTACAAATCCCAATAAACAAAAAAAAAATTCATCCTCGAAATTCAGGTTAGGCTTGCGGGGTTTTTCACCAAGAGTGACTGAACGTAACTTCCCCTAAGAATTGAAGTTATTCCTGACTCGAAGAGTACCAACTATCTCTGCCACACTAGTTCTAGTGGCTCTCAGGTGTTCTCCTCCTGTCCATAATTTCTCCACAGGACCTTGACCAGCCGGACCTCCTTGCGCCACAAGACTCGCATCTCGGTGTCGTCTATCCGGACCGGCTCCAGGTGAATCAATCGAGCGGAGGCTACCGAGCCATCTATAGTGTTAATTCACTGCTTTGTCCGTAGTAGAGCTCTCCTAAAGGAGGAGACATAGAAGACATCATGCAATCCCGCTAAATCCGGCGGCAACTCCAGTCTATAAGCCAATGGGTTGATCTACTCCAGGATCCTGTAGAGCCTCATCTATCTCAGACTGATCTTATTCCGCCTGCGAACCTGCGAGACTCCCTGCATCGAACGTATCTTCCGGAACACTCGATCTCCAACCTGGAACTCTACCTGACGATACCATGCATCATAATACCTGACCTGGCTGCTCTGGGCCTCCAACATCCTAACTCGAATCAGCCACACCTGGGTATCTATGTCCTTCACAAATTCAGAGCCGAGTCTCCTTAAATCCTCATCCCGGGTCCAAGATGGAGGAATCCTGCACCTCCGTCCCTCTGAGGGTGGAAAGCTGTGTTGAACGTCAGCCAAGAGCCCAGATGAGCCTTGGCTGATCTTCACTTCTTGGACATAAACCGTTCATCCCGATCCGACACGATTGTCCTGGTCACACCACGATAATGGACAAACTGCTCAACAAATCCTGTCAAACACCAATGGGAGCATCCGTCCAGCTCGGGGTGGCCCTAGCTACCATGGTTAATCTATCCTCGTTGTTCCAAATAAGACTGTGTTCGGAGTGAGGATGTGGTAACATGTGTATGAAATCCATAATTATATCCTCGATCTTCCACTCTAACCTGGGCAGATTCTTATGCCTCTAAAGTTTTCTTCACACGTTCAATTTCTTACTCTTTCAGGTACGTCCGAGTAATCAATCATTTCTATTCTACAACTTTTCCAGTTCTTTACTATTGATGGAACTAATTAGATTGACTAGCGTCCCAATCATCCTTAAATTTCAATGGGGGTGCACTTGTGAACCTTTATGAGTACATGTTAACCAACCACAATTAGTATCCATGTTGGTAAGACAACTCCCAATCATTTTCTACGTGGAGTTTGATTCATAAGGTATACAGGTAAAATCTTTTGAAACCCTAAGATTTTTCACAAGTCAATTTCATCAAGAAAATATCTTCACGTTTATTTCACCAAATTTCTATCACTTCCACATATGCTAGTCTCGATAACTTTCGAATGGTCCAAGGTAAGATAAACTTAGAATTTTCTTATCATAGTAAACTCAAACACTATATTCTAATTCAAAATAGTCATCGTTTAAGATCTTTGGTTATTCATCATCATAGCTCCCAAGGTATAAGAGTTATTATTGTAGTTAAAAAAATTCTACCAGAAAAGGGCGTGATTTTTAACAAGTCATGAGTTAATCACTTCCGAATGCCCAATGTCACAAGAACCTCAAATATAAATACGAACTGTATGACCTAGTTTACGTCCATAACTTCTAGAATGGGACATCGGCATCCTGAGTGATTAATCCTGACGACTTTACATTTCCAACGATTCAACTAAGGTCAAGTTGTTGTTTGATCAACGACGTCTATCCATTGTCCTGGTAATACTATAGATCATGATTCCCAAACATAATATTACATCGTCTCATCTTTGTCCAAGTAACATTGAATAAGATCGACTTCAAAATAATTATTCCCGACATAGGAATTGCTAAATTAGATCTAAGGGGCACCCAAGTCAGTAACCAATTCGCCCAACAAACAAAAAGATAAGCCTCAATAAACAAAAGATAAGCCCCAATAAACAAAAGATAAGCCTCAATAAACAAAAGATAAGCCCCAATAAACAAAAGATAAGCCCCAATAAACAAAAGATAAGCCCCAATAAACAAAAGATTAGCCTCTATCTATTTTTGGGTGAAGTATCTTCAATATCACCATGTTATGTTCGTCCCAAGTATGCAAACAATTCTTAGGGCACACAACCTTACACTTGGGGTTCTATCTTGAAACTTGTCAATTCGCTCCATTCTTCAGACTATTCAAGGTACCCTCTATGACAACCTAAAACATGTGACCCAATCCCAAATAGGTCTCTTCTTAACTTCAATTCTTGTCCGACCCTCCGTGCTTGTCATGGTGGTTGTCTCAATATAAACATGTCACCGGTATGAGGGTTAAGTCTATGATTCTCATACCATTCTGCTTATGTGCCAATCTCTCTTTCTCTAGCCTCTTTGGGGTATCCTCGTACCTTTCACAAAAGTCATACCTACGGTCTATTTCAGACTAGGTCATGGTATAAACTGTCATGGTAAGTGATGTGTCCTAATGGGGTTGAGTCTAACTCGTTGACTAAAGGACTAACTAAAGAGATCTTTGTAGCCGGAGGTATTCCTTGCAGGGGGCAGGGTTCTCCGCAGGCTACAAAAGAAAACTTGACACTCGTAAAGAGATTTGGCTAAAAAGATTCAGTTAAAAGTGGACTTTTTCATGTGATTTCCCCATATGGGCACACCACTGCTTCCGCTGCTAGTTTGTCCTTAAACTAAGCTCGCGCGGGGTGGCCCAGGGTTTGTGGACTTCTTTTCTTCGGATCGAGGTTTGTCTCTGATACCACTTTGTAAGACCCCATTTTTTTCGCTACAAAAACCCGGGTCTTATGCCCAGAACCGCCGCTTTGCGGTGACACCTTCACTCGGGAAGGTCGCCACTACAAAGCACCGATCCTGCCGGCCATATCGATCACAGAAGAAGAAAAGTATAAACGAACAAAAAGAAGTTCAAGTCCACAATCACAAGGTATATATAATAAATGTCCACATGGTATAACTGAAATAACAAGTTACAATAATAAAGGGCTCATGCCCTGTACATCATGCCCTCACTACAAGATCACTCGCGGAAGCTAACTACTAATCACTCACTGATCCTGAATCCTATGCTCCTGTAATAGACTGCCCTATCTCCTTCTACACCGGCCTCTGGTGCTGCTGCGTCTCCTCGATCCCCTAAAATTATATGGTCCACCGACCGTTAGTCAAAAAGACTAAGCCTTATGTTCCCCACCCCACCCCCAATGGCTCCTAGGCACCGTGTGGGAGGCTGAAGCGGAGGACAGCAAGGGGTATAATCAAAAAGCAGATGACGGGGCATAATCTACAAGAAGAGTTCTACCACTACTCAAGTATATATATATACATAATCGAAGCAGTTAATAAAGCATAGTAAGAGCAGGTAAAGAGTAAGTAAAGAACAGTAAGTAAAGCAGGTACATAATAGAAATGTAACCATTGATTTATAGGAATGCCCATACAAACGTATAGACCAAGGGGTCGTTTAGCAGGGCCTATCGTATAAGAAGTCCCATAACCAACTTATATGATAGGTGTAGAGGTTGAAATGCAATGTTTATGCCCTGACATGCAGAGTTATGCAGTTTATGTTATGTTCATACAAGTGCAACTCACACACTTTGACTCTATGCGCACAGACCTTTAGTTCCCCCTTTTTGGAGCTAGCTAGACTCCCAGGATACTCCCGTAGTGGCAAACGGAAGCGGTGGGTTGGGCCTCGCCCACCTCTAGGTTGGTATTCACACTACCTAACCTAGACCTATCGTACGCCTCAACGCAAAACCGCGGAGCATCTGTGTACTCTTACTGGCTGGACCACCAGACTTTTATGGCTAAGTGCAAATTCCACACTTGCCGAGTAAACGTATTGACGTCGGTGTGAACGACCGTCCAATACCGAAGACCCGCCACCTTCATGCACATGCAACATGTCCTACTATATCCCGAGCCATAAAATCCTCGGGCTAACCTGCCCGTCATTATAACCTTCCGAGACAACGGCTCGCCGGACCAACCCGTCCGTACCAACAAGCATTACTGAGTCACAAGATCACCGGACTAACTAGTCTGCTGCTTCAACCACCGAGCCTACCGCTCGTACAACCAAATCAACAAACCTCCCGTAGCTATGGGGTGTGGGTGTGCGTATTATTAAGTTAAACTTGTACATCAACTTATCCCTACAATTTATGGTTAATCTTGGACTTCCCGAGGATTACCCTTTGAGGGGCTCGCTACGGTACTAGAAACCACAATGGGATGAAACTCCAAAGCTCCCTTTCTCAAGACACTTAGTGTTGTTGGTATCTACCCATAAGAACACCCTCATTGTTATTACACTTGAATTACCCTAAATATTTTATGACCCGCTGGGGGAAAGACGATCCTTCGTCAACCCCGAGTACAACTTTACCCTTAACTCACCAAGCATGCCCTCATCACCTAAACTCCTTCTTGTTGACCATCATACATTTTCAACTAAACTAGGTAAACCACTTACCTTCCATTCCCTCCTAAGAATCCCCTTGATTCTCAAATTTCACAGTTTTACTATACACAGACCAAATGAGTTATATGGGTTGCATAAGAGGAGGTACTCCAAATGTTCATCCAATTGACCCAATATTAATACTGGGAGTCTATCATGATATCATATGACTAAATCCAGAGAATCATAATTTTCCCTGTTTATTTAGCATTTATTTTAATTTCTCCAAACATTTGCCAAGTATGAAAATGAACATGAAGTTTAAGATCTTCTTATAATATGGCCCCCATAAAATTATGATAAATCTATGATGACTAAATATCAGCAAATACAGCATATCATATTTTTACAGTAAGGAATTGTCCTCTATTTCTAATATTCGACTTATATCCAAATTTGTAGATTTATGAAGGAACCACCAAAAATACTTACACCAAAATTAGGGGAAAATTACCAGACCTTTGTATTCATCAGAAAAGTCTACTGACTTAATTTAAGGATTTATGGAAATCATTTTCTCACTTAAATAAATACATTAAGAAAACCTCAAATAAGATAAGTTGTGAAGTAGCCTACTGATTTAAGTCTCCAAAAATTATATAAATATTCACAGAGTTTTCTAATGCTCTGAAATGTCCTATCACCAATTTTCACAATTTATCAAAGAGTATTGGACCCTCAATTATTTTTCTTAAGCCTAAGACAAAATAAATGCCTTGTGAATGAAGTACTGGTTAAATCATTCAATTAAATACGCAAAAATTACCATAGGTGTATATCATGTTAATAAAGACACTACCAAAGTTTCATCATCATCCAAGACCATTGAAGCATGTAAATTTCTCTTATAAGGAATTTCCCTAAAGGGGTTATGACCTATTTCCAAGGGAATAATTGTTCCTAAAATTCTTATAAAATTACCTAGGGCCTATTTGCACCCTATGAACTTATCCACCAAGTTCCATGACCATTCTATAGATTTGACCGCATGCCCTTCACAAAGATCTATATGCACCCCAGGGGGTAAAACTAGGGTTCTAAGGCATATCCACCTCTACACCACCCCATCTTACTCATGAAGGTGATTTAGGGGATCCTAAACCAGTGGCCAAGGTTTCAACTCATGGTGAGGAGATTAGACCACAATACCCCAAGATAAACAACATGCCTTAACTGTTGGTGCCAAAAATGGTACCAACTCCACACTCGCTCGAGCTGAAGGATGGGGGGTGAAACTGTTGGGTGGCCGGTTACTTTGAGCTGGAGGAAAGACTATTTTATTGATATAAAGCTTGAGTTACAGCTGAGGTTACAACAGGAAAGAATGAAAGAAACAACATAAAACATGAAGAAAAAGGGTCCTGAAGGGAGATCGGAGAGGTCTCAGCGGTCACTCAAAGTTGAGACCGCTCAAACCAATGGCTGGGACTGGAAGATCTCCAAAAGTCCAGAAACAGGTACCCCTACCCCTCTATTTATAGACGTAGGGGCTTGCCCGAACGGGCAGATCTGGAAGTAACGGGCTGCCCGGAACTGCTGAGATCGCCTGAGACCGCTACTGAGATCGCTGAGATCGCTGAGATCGTCCGGTTGTGCTGAGATCGTCTTCTGAGACCGCTGAGATCGTCTGGACTGGACCTGCTAACCTGAACAGACCACATAAAACAGAGTCAGCATAGGACTAAGATCCTCCGGAGTGAGATCGCCCGGGAGGGGCAATCTCCCTCTGCGAGGTCGCCCGGAAGGGGCGACCTTCCCTGCTGCGAGATCGCCCGGGAGGGGCGATCTCTCCTCTGCGAGATCGCCCGGGAGGGGCGATCTCCCTCTGCGAGGTCGCCCGGAAGGGGCGACCTTCCCTGCTGGGAGATCGCCCAAAAGGGGCGATCTCTCCTCTGCGAGATCGCCCGGGAGGGGCGATCTCCCTCTGCGAGGTCGCCCGGAAGGGGCGACCTTCCTTGCTGCGAGATCGCCCGGGAGGGGTGATCTCCCTCTGCGAGGTCGCCCGGAAGGGGCGACCTTCCCTGCTGCGAGATCGCCCGGGAGGGGCGATCTCCCTGCGAGATCGCCAAGGAGGGGCGATCTCTCCTCTGCAAGATCGCCCGGGAGGGGCGATCTCCCTCTGCGAGGTCGCCCGGAAGGGGCGACCTTCCTTGCTGCGAGATCGCCCGGGAGGGGCGATCTCCCTCTGCGAGGTCGCCCGGAAGGGGCGACCTTCCCTGCTGCGAGATCGCCCGGGAGGGGCGATCTCCCTCTGCGAGGTCGCCCGGAAGGGGCGACCTTCCTTGCTGTGAGATTGCCCGGGAGGGGCGATCTCCCTCTGCGAGGTCGCCCGGAAGGGGCGACCTTCCCTGCTGCGAGATCGCCCGGGAGGGGCGATCTCCTTGCGAGATCGCCCAGGAGGGGCGATCTCTCCTCTGCGAGATCGCCCGGGAGGGGCGATCTCCCTCTGCGAGGTCGCCCAGAAGGGGCGACCTCCCCTTTGCGAGACCTCCTGGGTTCGACGAGATCGCCCCCCCGGAGGAGCGAGATCGGCCCGGATCTCCGAAAATACAGCGATACCTGAAAAAGTTAGCTCGGAGGGGATCGCCGATTTCTGGGTAAAACATAATCCCCGCATTTTTTTAAGTTTTGAAAAAACTTAGAAAAAATTAAAACTTACCCACGAGAATCGCGATCCACCTTTCCTGTCATATTAAAGCATGTATGATAGGAAAATGTAAATACCTGTGCGAACTTACTACCTCCAAGCATGCTTGAAAAACTCTCTCTCTATAAGAGAACTTGCGGCCATTTGATGTTATGTGAGTACCTGAAAAGAACTAGTGTGCACCTGCCTGCCTCTGTAAAAGATCGGTTAGAGCAGGTATAAAAGAAACATATGTTACATGAGTACCTGGAGAGAAGATGTGAACACCCCCTTTTTTTGTGTACAAAAGATATTCTGAGCAGGTATGTGGAAAAGTAAAGATACATCAGGTACCTGGAACAACTTTTTGATACTTATCTTGCCTATATTTGAGATAGAATCGATAATTTAAGAATGACTATCTTGTGGTTGTCAAAACTTCTTTGGAGAAGATATTAACTTTGGCCATTTGAAACTGCTTTGTTATGAAATAATTCGGATTTCAAATGGCGATCTTTAATATTCGAGATGTTTTGTAGAGGAATCAGATCATGATAATCCAAAAATGATATTTCTGAACTCTGTCATGTACTTTGATAAATGAAGGTACCAAATAATCCAAACTGCTCCTTCTGCGAATGAAAAATGAATCCTGAAAACATTGGTCTTTTGAGATAGAATATTGTCAAACTCAGCTTTTCCGACCGCTTTTTTGTTGAATAATAGAAGAAAAGACCTCATGAATAGTTTCATGTGCTTTAGATTGCTTGATAAACGGATGAGCACTCAAATTGTGATCTCAATTTCTCTAGACCGCCCAAAAATAAGTTGTTTTAAGATGACGATCACAGATGTCCCAAAACACCTGTCAAAAAAGCTTCTTTGAAGAGAACCAGTTAACAATCTTCAATACTTCAGATTGCCAGAAAGTCCTCGAAAAAACTCTGAAAATCCCACAAGCAATCTCTAACATCCAAGTCCTGGAGGAAATTAAGCCTGCGGTCTGAAATGTTTCACTTCGCTGAAGAAACCAGAAAGACCAAATAAAACTCTAGAAATCCCACGGACAATCTTTAACTTCCAAATCTTGGAGAAAATTAAGCCGGAGGTCTGAAATGTTTCACTTCGCCGAACAAACCAGAAAGACCAAATAAAACTTTGGAGATCCCACCGACAATCTCTAACTTCCAAGAACTGGAGGAAATTAAGGCGGCGGTCTAAAAACCTTCTGATCGCTAAAGAAACCTGAAAAACCAAATAAACTCTGGAAATCCCACCGGCAATCTCTAACTTCCAAATCTTGGAGAAAATTAAGCCGGCGGTCTCAAAATTTTGAGATTGCTGAAGAAACCTGAAAAACCAAATAAACTCTGGAAATCCCACCGGCAATCTCTAACTTCCAAATCTTGGAGAAAATTAAGCCGGCGGTCTCAAAACTTTGAGATTGCTGAAGAAATCTGAAAAACCAAATAAACTCTGGAAATCCCACCGGCAATCTCTAACTTCCAAATCTTGGAGAAAATTAAGTCGGCGGTCTCAAAATTTTGAGATTGCTGAAGAAACTTGAAAAACCAAATAAGCTCTGGAAATCCCACCGGCAATCTCAAACTTCCAAATCTTGGAGAAAATTAAGCCGGCGGTCTCAAAATTTTGAGATTGCTGAAGAAACCTGAAAAACTAAATAAACTCTGGAAATCCCACCGGCAATCTCAAACTTCCAAATCTTGGAGAAAATTAAGCCGGCGGTCTCAAAATTTTGAGATTGCTGAAGAAACTTGAAAAACCAAATAAACTCTGGAAATCCCACCGGCAATCTCTAACTTCCAAATCTTGGAGAAAATTAAGCCGGCGGTCTCAAAATTTTGAGATTGCTGAAGAAACCTGAAAAACCATATAAACTCTGGAAATCCCACCGGCAATCTCAAACTTCCAAATCTTGGAGAAAATTAAGTCGGCGGTCTCAAAATTTTGAGATTGCTGAAGAAACCTAAAAAACCAAATAAACTCTGGAAATCCCACCGGCAATCTCAAACTTCCAAATCTTGGAGAAAATTAAGCCGGCGGTCTCAAAATTTTGAGATTGCTGAAGAAACCTGAAAAACCAAATAAACTCTGGAAATCCCACCGGCAATCTCAAACTTCCAAATCTTGGAGAAAATTAAGCCGGCGGTCTCAAAATTTTGAGATTGCTGAAGAAACCTGAAAAACCAAATAAACTCTGGAAATCCCACCGGCAATCTCAAACTTCCAAATCTTGGAGAAAATTAAGCCGGTGGTCTCAAAACTTTCTCTTCTTTGAAGAAACTTGAATGATCAAATAAACTCTGAATATTTCCCCAGTAATCTCTTATACTTGAGTCCATTCACCTTTAGTGAAATAATCACTTACTGCTCACAGAACCCACTGATTTAACAGAAATATGGGAATGAAATAATCTGGAGCAATTCAACATAACTTTTCCCTGGTAACCTTTCATGTGAAATCAACCCAGCCCCAGCCCTACCGCCTAATAAAAGTCGGTAGCGGGAGCTCACAAATCAATGAACATAACCTTTCTTTTAATCTCAATCAGATATCTCAACTATTGATGGTAATCATCATATAGAAAGTGATTGAGGGAGAGAAAAGTTGGGAGAAAGGGGGTTGGGCTACCCACTACGCATCTGCGAGTGATTCGAGCGTGATGCAGTCGTTGCGGGTTTTACGACCCGGAGAAGAGAGAATTGGAGATGTTACTTCCATATTTCCGATCAAACAATAGGGATGGTATTTCTACCTTTCATATCCTTGTCTACGTATTTCACGAGGTATTAACGTAAACAAGAAAAAGTAAAGTGATGATAAATCTTTACCCGTTCCGGTTGATCTGGCCAATTTCTACTTTTCATATCAAAGTATTTGTAGAAATATGAATGTAGACGGGTAAATGTAAGGAAAAGTAAAGTAATGAAAGAGTATTAAACATACTTGGCTGGATGTCCGCAGTGAATATGGGTATGAAGATTGATATAGCTGACTGCTGGAAAACATCCTTGCGATGATAGTTGCTTATAGAACACAGATAACTGCTATTCTTATTACAAACAAAACTTAGAAAATAAAAGATGCAGAAACTCCAAACAGGTGGGAGACATGCAAAACAAAATTGACAATGTATCTCATCTATACTTCATGCATTTCTTTTATTGAATGAAAGAAAATTTGCTGTGTGAAGTTGTCTTTGCTGGAAAATAAGATCTTCATGTTATTAAGCAACATAATCCTGTAATTTTCCTGCCTTCAATAGTTGTTCTATCAATTTTCGGAGAGCACGACAATCTTCTGTATCATGACCAGAAGCTAAATGGTATAGGCAGTAGAGTTCTTGATTGCGTTTTGCAACATTAGACCTCATAGGACGGGGTCTTTTACACTCTGGCATATTCTGAATAATTGGAAAAACCTCTTCCAAAGGGATATTCAACTGACCAAATCCTTCTGAGTAAGTTTCATATTTAAATGTTGTAGGATCATAAGACATGATGGGAGAGACCTCCAAGAATGGAGATGGCATATCTTGTTGAGGTGGAGTAGACATATCCGGGGGAGATGAACAAGACTCAAACTGCTCATCTTGCGGAGGGATTTGTGATGAAGATGAATGATGATGATATCTATTCACCCGATGCGCCGAGTGTGCCGGTTCCGAGAATTCATATAATTAGGATTCATTGCCTCACCTTGAATGAACCGGTTTGCTATTTCGATGAGGTGCCTATAAGAATTGGGCTCATTTGCGGTAACTTTGAATTTGAGAGGGCCTTCTTGGAGTCCGTTGATTAAAGCGACTTGATACAGTTCTTGATCTGCACTAACAATTTAAAGAATTTCTCTCTGGAATCTATCGACATAGTGGACGAGAGTTTCGTTAACTCCTTGCTTGATTTGGAAAAGGGCTGCGACACCTCTTTTCCGCTTTTTGTTGGTAGAAAACCTTAAGAGAAACAATCTCCGCAAATCCACAAGGCAAGCAATTGATCCAGATGGCAGGCTATAGAACCATTCTCTAGCATGACTGTCAAGGGTCATAACAAAGAGCTTGCACTTGACGCCATCCATTAATGTTCTTAAAGAAATAGCTGACTCAAATGCTTGGAGATGGGAGAAGGGATCTTCTTTTCAAGTGAAGGTTGGCAGACGAGGCTCTCTAAAACTGTCAGGAGCAGTCACCCAACGAACTCTATCTGTGAAGGGAGAAGGATCTTCCTCTTCAACAAAATCTGGAGGAGATGAAGGATAATACGCATCAGCTGGGGCTGGAAAACTAGTACACTTTTTCTGAGGGTTAGACATTTCTACGGGACCTCCCTGGGCAACTGGCCTGAAAAATTCAGGTCGAGTGGCCGCGAACTCGTCAGCTTGGGGTGGCAAAGGAACAAATGGATCCACAAATCGGGGAGGAGGAGGAGCTTTCTTAACAGGAGCTTGAACATCTGGTATCTCCATTGATACCCAAACTACAGGAATTGCCGAAAAGGAAAAAGCTGCGATAACTTCCAAACGGAGTCGAATTTTGGAAATCTGAGGGCAGAAAAATGCCTGAACGGGGAACAGATATTCTGTTGAAGGCAGCATGATATTTAGATTGTGCTATAGGCAATGTTCTTCCACAAATACCTCCTGATTTAAGGTATGCATCATCATATTTACATTGGCCTACTATTTATTTTTTATCAGGATGGAAAGCTGTATACTGGATTAGCTTGTCCAATAAAAAATATTTATAGGAGAATTTATATATTGATAGATCATTCTTGTGCATCCTCAAATTGACAGCTTTTTTATTAGTTTGTATGTTGACAAAAATTGCAGCATTCTTTAAGCTGAACTTCTGGATATTGAAGCAAATCTTGCAACAGAAGTTACAATGATGAAAGAACAAAGAAAGCTAGTGGAGTCTATACTTATTTCCATGTCAAATCTCAATACAAAGTAAATTATATAATCGACCACAATGAATTATGGTGTGATTTACATTTTTGATAATTTTATCTTCTTCTTTTTTATTTCTACTTTATATTTAACTCACTATTATAGTTTCTTATGCCTGAACCATTAAGTACGTGTTTGTTGGAGTTCGTAAGTTGTCATCATTATGAACGTAACAATTCATAGCCATTTTCATTCTCATAACTTCTCCACATCCGTTGCTTTACTGGATAGTGTATAGATCTTAATGTAATCTAATAATCATTTTAAGGAATTATTGTTTCTTTTTGAATCCTTTTTAGGAGGAACGTAACTTTTTTATATCATTTTTGCATCAAATTGAAACAACTCAAGTTTGACTATTGCAAAGTGTTAAAATTGGATCAGCTTTTGATTGCAATTGGCTTGTGTTTTGCATATTGTCTTTACTGGAACATGTATAAGATTATGGTAGCTTCTCCCTGTCTTCCAAGCTGGTAGCTCTTCCTCTCTTTAACATCCAGCTCTCTTCAGATTAAAGGCGCTAAGTTGTCGATGTCATGAGCTCTCAAAGTAGGACAACTTGATTAAAAAAAGGCTGAAATTGAGGTATATGTTTTTTCAGCCTATTATATGACTTAAAAGTTCTATTGGCAATGCCAAGCCTGGATGAAAGAGTCCCAACAGAAATATTAAACTTGACAACCAATTATATATCTATGTTAATGTCACGACCCGTCTCGACAAGAGTCAGAGTGCGCTTCGGTGCGAATCGTGATGCCACAGGCTTGGGTGAAAAGAAATCCATGCTTGTAAAGGCGGAAGCAGAAGTACTACAAATAGTTTTAAAAATAGTTACTTTTACGTAAAACGGATGGATTTATTACGGAAGATTTAAAACACACAAAAAGTAAAGAAACATGCAAGCATAATGTGAAAAAACACCATTTTGAAATTTGCAATACAGATGCAAGTAATATAGACCTCCGGGAGGGTGAACATGCATTGATACGAAATGATAGTACATATAATAGCCTAACAGTTGTCCTTGATACAAGAGAAAATGGCTAACCATAATCATTACATAACATGAAATAACTGGCATTAAAGGAAATACAACATGGAACCTGACACAGCAACTAACAAAAGAAACCTCCAGGGAAGCAGGAACAGGGTGCAGAGCAGGCTCAGGTACCACGGGGCGCAGTCACGGACACTAAGGCAAATTCCAAAGAAAACAAGGAAAAAGCCTCAGAACTATGATACATGTAGTTAAAGCAAGGTAAATAACAAAGCTAGCAAGACAGGTAAATACAAGAAATGCAGAAACAGAACTGAAACATTAATCTACTCCGGAGTATAAAAGTCTAAGTAATAATAACATAAGTTGAGACAATTGAGAGTGCATGTGTTTTTTTTTTATGCACATGATTCATGATTCAGACAGATTCAGACAGATTCAAGTACGGATTCAGAAGATTCAGAAATTTAAACTCGCTATGGCCGGTCCTTTGTTACCATTAGGGATTCAAGATGGAACCCAAGTCAAGGAGTTGCATCAATTAAACCCTACCTTTCAATGTTAACTTACGTTATTAATGACTTAGATGCAGAATTACATGAGTTCAAGCACACTGAGGCAAGTAATCAAATCGAGGATTCAGGTATCTGATAGTGAAGTCATAAGTAAAATCATGAGTTTGCAAGTGAGAAGTTTCTCTACTTGCCTTAAGTAAGGCGGAAATTGACGGTGGAGGCTAAGGGCGCAACCAAATTAACAATTTCAATTCGACCTGATTAAGCACAAACATAAATGAAAATTGCATTAAACAGGTGACACCACATGAGCATGCGCATTTTAAATTGCAAATTAGACGGATGCGAGATAGCGAGGAAAACCATACCTCCCTCGAAGATGAGGGGAGAGAGGATTACACGGAGGAAACTGAGATTTGGCAGCGCTTTAGTCTAGGGAAACCCTAATTCGGAAGGGTCTTCAAGAGACTCCGCCAATTGGTGCGACGAACGACGTCGGGGAGCACGAATGATTTGGCGATTAGAACGTGCACAAAACTCTAAAAAATGCAAATTGGGCGCAAAAATCCCAAATAATCAAGGCAAAATTCTGAAATAAGGGAGAAAGAGAGGAGATTTACCCCAAGGAACTCAGATCCGGGCTCGGGGAGGAGAGGGAAGAGAACCCTAGATTTTTCTCCCGAAATCCACGGCCAAAACGACGAGGGGGAGCAGTTGCCGGCAGCCGGAGGGGAGCAGAAATTGCTGCCGGCCCTTGAGGAGGCCGTTGTTGACCTTGGAAGGCAAGAGAGAGAGGTTGTCGGCTGCTGTAGGGGAAATGGTTGTCGTCTGCTGTAGGGGAAATGGTTGTCGTCGGCTAGAGGAGTCGAAGGAGAAGGGGGCGGCGCCGGCTGGAGGCAGATCCGAGAGCAGGAGGCGGTGGCGCTGCGGGATACGGAAGACAGGATACGCGGGAGACGGGGCTGGAGCGGGAGACGACGGCTCTGCACACACGAGACGGGAGCGGGAACGGGAGACGGGATCAAGAGCGTTAACCCTAATCGAGCAGCTTGCGGGATTTTAATAGGACTGCGGATGGGGTGCGGCTAGACAGCAAGGGAATAGTGCTTTATTATCTTATTTAATTTGAGGGTTGTTACATTCTCCCCTACTTAGGAAGTTTCGTCCCGAAACTTTCGAGGATTTTCTGGATGGGGTCTCTTATGGCGACAACTCCGAGGTCATTCATTCCAATAGGGTTTGCAATTCAAGTCAAGAGAACTAAATGAAAAGGTACTCAAATAGAGAGAGGAATAAGAGCGGAGGCATACCAGGATCAAGAGAAAAGGTGCGGATACTTGCTACGCATGTCAGCTTCGAGCTCCCAAGTGAACTCCTCAGACTTGCAATGCATCCAAAGTACTTTCACCATAGGAATGGTCCTTTTTCGAAGTTTGCATTCTTGATACTCCACGATCTTAGCAGGTTCGACCGGGTACGAGTGGTTGGATTCAGGAATTACAGAACTCTCTTCAACAATGCGGTTGGGATCATGAATGTACTTCCGAAGCTGGATGACATGAAAGACATTATGAACACCGGCAAAAGAAGCAGGTAACTCAAGGCGGTAAGCAGATTCCCCAACACGCACTGAGATAGAAAAAGGTCCCAAGAACCTCGGGCTAAGCTTGTGATGGCGACCAAACCGTTTCACCCCAGGAGAAGGGGAAACCTTCAGAAAAACTTGATCACCCACAACAAAAACTAGCGGACGGCGACGCAGATTAGCATACTTTCTCTGTCTCTCAATAGCCCGACTGAGCTGGAGTCGAGTCTTCTTTGTGGCTTCTTCCATTTCCTGGAGCAACTCAGGTCCCAACACAACCTTTTCACCAACTTCTGACCAAAAGAGAGGGGTCCTACAATGACGGCCATACAGTGCTTCGAAGGGGGCCATCCGGAGGCTCTCCTGATAGCTGTTATTGTAGGCAAACTCGACCAAAGATAAGTGCTCATCCCAAGCTCCCTTGTAGTCCAAAATGTAACACCGAAGCAGGTCTTCAAGATTCTGATTAACTCTTTCGGTCTGACCATCGGTTGTCGGATGATAAGCGGTGCTCAGGTTGAGATTTGTGCCCAAAGCTTGCTGAAAGCCTTTCCAAAAATGAGAGACAAACCTCGAGTCACGATCTGACACAATACGTAAAGGAATCCCGTGAAGTCTAACGATCTCCGACACATAGATTCGAGCCATCTTCTCAGTAGAGTGACCTTCCTTATAAGGGATGAAGTGGGCTACCTTGGTCAACTGATCTACTATCACCCAAATCACATCGTGTCCTCTCGGGGTGCGAGGCAAACCTGTGATAAAATCTATAGAAATGTCCTCCCACTTCCATTCAGGGATGGGCAGAGGCTGCAAAAGACCACCAGGATGCTGACGCTGAGCTTTCACCTTCTGACACGTCAGACATCGAGAGATGAAGCTAGCAATATGATTCTTCATACCAGGCCACCAAACGATTTGCTTTAAGTCATGATACATCTTATTATTGCCTGGATGACCCGATGTGCGCGACTCATGAGCTTCACGACATATAGCATCAAGTAATTCAGGAACAGCGGGGATGCAAAGACGGCCTCGAAAACACAGAACATCATCAGAGATTGAGAAATCCGGAAGAGACTCAAGTTCAACCCTTCGGCGAATGCGCTGGAGAATGGGGTCGGAAGGCTGCAAATCTTTCAATTGCTCCACCCACGATGGACCAAAGATCTGACCTTGACCCTTTGGTAAGATGGATATGTCCATCCGCTCGAGGTCACCAATCAGAGCTGCAAGAGTAGCTGACATGGGGGCACCATAGGAAACAGAAACTTGACGACTCAACGCATCAGCTACCGCATTGGCTTTGCCGGGGACATAGGTAAGCTCCAAATCATAATCTGCTACAAATTCGACCCACCGCCTCTGACGAAGATTGAGATCCTTCTGATCAAAGATATACCTCAAGCTCTGATGGTCAGTGAAGAAGTGGCACTTCACGCCATAGAGATAATGACGCCAAAGCTTCAACGCAAATACCACAGCGGCGAACTCCAGATCATGAGTGGGGTAATTACGCTCGTGAGTCTTCAACTGCCTCGACCCATAAGCAATGACACGATCACCCTGCATCAAGACACATCCCAAGCCAACTCCGGAAGCATCAGTATAAACTGAAAAATCTGCCCCCTCTGAAGGAAGGGCCAGAACTGGCGCCGAACACAGACGTTGCTTCAGCTCCAAGAAGGCCTGCTCACACTGATCTGACCAATCGAATCTACAATGCTTTTGCGTTTGCTTTGTCAACGGAGCAGCAAGAGAGGAGAAATCCTTGACAAAACAGCAGTAATAACCAGCAAGCCCAAGGAAACTGTGAATCTCAGAAGGGGTAGAAGGTCGCTTCCAGTCCATAACAGTTGAAATCTTGGCGGGATCAATAGAGAGTCCATCACCAGAAACAACATGACCCAGAAAAGCAACACGATCCAGCCAGAACTCACATTTTGACAGCTTGGCATAGAGCTGATGCTGACGAAGAGTGGAGAGAGTGAGCCTAAGATGTGTTGCATGATCCTCATGAGTCTTGGAATAAACCAGAATGTCGTCGATGAACACGATGATGAACTTATCCAGATATTCACGAAAAACACGGTTCATCATATCCATAAAAGCAGAAGGAGCGTTAGTCAGACCAAAAGACATCACTAAGAATTCAAAATGACCATACCGAGTTCGGAAGGCGGTCCTGGGAACATCGGATTCTTTGATCTTCAGCTGATGGTAACCTGATCTAAGATCTATCTTGGAGAAGACTGAACTACCTTTGAGCTGATCAAAAAGGTCATCCACACGCGGAAGGGGATACTTATTCTTGACGGTCACCTTGTTTAAGTCCCGATAATCGATGCAGAGCTTCATAGAACCGTCCTTCTTTTTCTCGAAGAGAACGGGGGCTCCCCAGGGTGACGAGCTGGGACGAATGTATCCACACTCAAGCAATTCATCCAACTGCGATCTAAGTTCCTCTAGTTCGCGCGGGGCCATACGGTACGGAGCTTTAGATATGGGGCGAGTTCCCGGCTCTAAGTCAATAGAAAACTCCACATCTCAATCAGGAGGCATCCCAGGCAATTCGGCAGGAAAGACATCAGGAAATTCAGAAGCAACAGGAATGGATTCGAGAGAAGGAGAGACAGAATCTGAATGTGCAGCATACACAAAACACGCAGAACACCCTTGACTAAGAAGGCGAGTGGCGCGTACAACGGAAATTACCTTCATGTGAATGCGGGTCTGAACATGAACGCTGAAATCCTTGCCATTAATGCTAAGGTTGACCCTCTTTGCCACGCAGTCCAATTTAGCTTTATAAGCAACCAGCCAATTCATTCCCAAGATTACCTCGAACTCTGACATCTCCAGGACTATGAGATCGGCTGAGACTTGCAATTCACCAAGCATGATCGGACAATTGGGAATGCCACTACGCGAAAGATGTAGATGACCAGGCATGGAGATCTCATAAGGGACCTCAAGAGGCGAAGTAGGCCAACGATAACGATCCACAACGTGACGAGCAATGAACGAATGGGATGCGCCGGAATCAAAAAGAATCTGCATCCATTTATTGTAGACCCTAAATCTCCCTAAGAAAGAAGAACATGCACACAAAACATGATTGTCCGGATCGAAATCAAATAAGCTAAAACAAAATTGGAGGAAATAACAATTGCGCATTACATACCAGAGATGACGTCAGTGGATGCAAGTGCCTCGCCCTGGGTAATGACATTCAACACGGCTCTACCCTGTTCCTGAGTTCCCGAAACAGACTGCGGAGGCTGAGCGGGAACCGGGCAGTCCCGGATATGGTGCCCAACCTGACCGCATCGGTAGCACGTATTCTGCTTGCGGCGGCAGTCCTTCAGCAGATGACCTGGCCTCTTACAGTAAGAGCAGTCAAGGGTAACAGTGGCAAGCGTCAACTGGGGTTGCTGTGCAGGAACAACCATCTTCTGCTTCTTCTTGAGAGTGCGGCAGACTTGGGCGACATGGCCCACCTTGTGGCAGAACGCACACACCTCCTTGGACTTGGGGCCTTGTTCTTGGAATGGTGCTCCTTTGCGCTTGAGGTCAGACGATGCAGCATTGCTAGATCCATGTTGGACCTTCTTAGAAGAACGCTCCAACTCGATGGCTTCCACCTGCAACGCGGCTTCCACGCTCTCGGCGTAGGTAGTGGCGCCATGAGCTACCACAAGCTGACGAAAATCATGTCGAAGCCCTTTCACGAAGCGGCTGATCTTCTTGGACTCGCTTGGCACCAACTCCATAGCAAGGAGTGACAGGCGGGAGAACTCTCTTTCATACTCGATCACTGATCTGCCTGGCTGCTGAAGGGACAAGAACTTCTCGGCTAGCCGGTCACGCTCCACGGAAGAAAGGAACTTATCCATAAGAGCTCCTTTGAACTGAACCCAAGTCATGGTGGCAGAGTCGGGAAGAGTGCGGCGCTGAAGCCACCAGGTGTACGCATCCTCGGTCAGTTGATAGGCCGCAAGAAGAACCTTCTGGACATCTGGAATTCCAGCGTACTCGAAGTGCTTCTCCATTTGAGAGAGCCACTCGGAAATGACAAAGTAGTCACGGTTGCCATCGTAAGATGGCGGCTTTAGCCTTTTGAACGCCAAAGTATCTGCCATCGCCACAGGAGGAGCAGTCGGAATCGATGCAAGAGGAGTCACCAGATTGACGGCGAGCGGGCTGATTACAGGTTCAGATGCAAGAGGGGCAGCTTCAGGAGTGGTAGTCACTCCTGCTGTCCCTGAGGGGCCGGAACCAGAGGCTGGGTCAGGAGTCTGGCGATCCCCCTCAAGACGAGTGAGGCGATCCAGGATCTGCTTCAGAATTTGAGCAGTAGCACCACCAGAAGTTTCCACTGTGGGAGGGGTTGGCTTCTTGCGCTGAGAACGCTTGGGAGCCATCTAGAAGGAGATATGAGAACATCAGGTTAGATTGAGAGTCAAGCAAGAACAGGATAACTGGAAACTAGAGGTTCAAACACTTCTTATACTGTCAGGTATGTAAATCATGTAATAATTACAGCATTTTCTTTGGACAACTGCTAGTAATGATCATGCAAATGCAACAAAAATAAGGTGCAATATGTAACAATTAACCAATCCATGTGTGTACAATCATTATCTGTCGTTCCTAGCTTGACACTTGTGCAAATGATTTATGTTATGCATGTAATGCAATTCTGCCTAAATGCATTTCTAATAATGTTTATGAATGGATATGCATACCATGTTAAGTGCCAATATCACTTAACATGTCATGCATATTATGCAGCTAATGCCATCGCACTTGCAAATATTAAAATTGCCCATAACCATTTAATATTTCCAAGGGTGTATAACCTAGTGTAAATTCATATGCACATAAATGCTAAGTTTGACCATAACCCCTTAACATTCATGTGCATACTACGCATGATTATGTGTGTAGTGTGTGCGTGCTTCAGCCAAGAACAACAGTAATGATAAGGTGAGTGAGGAAATGATGCATGTACATATACTTACATAATAGATTTCAAAATATATGTGATTTCAAAATACTTTATCTTTAGATGCTAAACCTCCCTCTGATACCAACTGTCACGACCCGTCTCGACAAGAGTCAGAGTGCGCTTCGGGGCGAATCGTGATGCCACAGGCATGGGCGAAAAGAAATCCATGCTTGTAAAGGCGGAAGCAGAAGTACTACAAATAGTTTTAAAAATAGTTACTTTTACGTAAAACGGATGGATTTATTGCGGAAGCTTTAAAACACACAAAAAGTAAAGAAACATGCAAGCATAATGTGAAAAAACACCATTTTGAAATTTGCAATACAGATGCAAGTAATATAGACCTCCGGGAGAGTGAACATGCATTGATACGAAATGATAGTACATATAATAGCCTAACAGTTGTCCTTGATACAAGAGAAAATGGCTAACCATAATCATTACATAACATGAAATAACTGGCAGTAAAGGAAATACAACATGGAACCTGACACAGCAACTAACAAAAGAAACCTCCAGGGAAGCAGGAACAGGGTGCAGAGCAGGCTCAGGTACCACGGGGCGCAGTCACGGACGCTAAGGCAAATTCCAAAGAAAACAAGGAAAAAGCCTCAGAACTATGATACATGTAGTTAAAGCAAGGTAAATAACAAAGCTAGCAAGACAGGTAAATACAAGAAATGCAGAAACAGAACTGAAACATTAATCTACTCCGGAGTATAAAAGTCTAAGTAATAATAACATAAGTTGAGACAATTGAAAGTGCAGGTGTTTTGTTTGATGCACATGATTCATGATTCAGACAGATTCAGACAGATTCAACTACGGATTCAGAAGATTCAGAAATTTAAACTCGCTATGACCAGTCCTTTGTTCCCATTAGGGATTCAAGAGGGAACCCAAGTCAAGGAGTTGCATCAATTAAACCCTACCTTTCAATGTTAACTTACGTTATTAATGACTTAGATGCAGAATTACATGAGTTCAAGCACACTGAGGCAAGTAATCAAATCGAGGATTCAGGTATCTGACAGTGAAGTCATAAGTAAAATCATGAGTTTGCAAGTGAGAAGTTTCTCTACTTGCCTTAAGTAAGGCGGAAATTGACGGTGGCGGCTAAGGGCGCAACCAAATTAACAATTTCAATTCAACCTGATTAAGCACAAACATAAATGAAAATTGCATTAAACAGGTGACACCACATGAGCATGCGCGTTTTAAATTGCAAATTAGACGGATGCGAGATAGCGAGGAAAACCATACCTCCCTCGAAGATGAGGGGAGAGAGGATTACACGGAGGAACCGGAGATTTGGCGGCGCTTTAGTCTAGGGAAACCCTAATTCGGAAGGGTCTTCAAGAGACTCCGCCAATTGGTGCGACGAACGATGCCGGGGAGCACGAATGCCTAAGGATTTGGCGATTAGAACGTGCACAAAACTCTAAAAAAATGCAAATTGGGCGCAAAAATCCCAAATAATCAAGGCAAAATTCTGAAATAAGGGAGAAAGAGAGGAGATTTACCCCAAGGAACTCAGATCCGGGCTCGAGGAGGAGAGGGAAGAGAACCCTAGATTTTTCTCCCGAAATCCACGTCCAAAACGACGAGGGGGAGCAGTTGCCGGCAGCCGGAGGGGAGCAGAAATTGCTGCCGGCCCTTGAGGAGGCCATTGCTGACCATGGAAGGCAAGAGAGAGAGGTTGTCGGCTGCTGTAGGGGAAATGGTTGTCATCTGCTGTAGGGGAAATGGTTGTCGTCAGCTAGAGGAGTCGGAGGAGAAGGGGGCGGCGCCGGCTGGAGGCGGATCCGGGAGCAGGAGGCGGTGGCGCTGCGGGAGACGGAAGACAGGATACGTGGGAGACGGGGCTGGAGCGGGAGACGACGGCTCTGCACGCACGAGACGGGAGCGGGAACAGGAGACGGGATCAAGAGCATTAACCCTAACTGAGCAGCTTGCGGGATTTTAATAGGACTGCGGATGGGGAGCGACTAGACAACAAGGGAATAGTGCTTTATTATCTTATTTAATTTGAGGGTTGTTACAGTTAAAATTTTTGAAATATGGACGGTGATATGATTAGAATCTGTTAGAAAAACTCCCTCCACGAATTGTGCTTTTCCATGTTTTAACGCATTAGCAATCCTTTAACAATCTAAAGAATCTCATGTTTTGGATCTGATGTGGTTGACTTAAATACAGACACTCCAGCATCATTAGAAGCATTCAACACTAAAGTTCTTACCATCCAGTTTTGTTCATATGCACAACATTTACTTGAGGATGCTGATTGGAAAGTTCAGGTCCGTAAACACAAGTAAAGGTCATTAACAAGTAAATGTCACTGTTAATTAGTTATGTTATTTAGGTAACTTTGAACTAAGCAGCCTTTTGATTTTTTTTAATCATGCTTGAGTTGGTAAGGATTAACATTGTATATTTGGGTGATCGATGTGGTTAAGACTCTATTTGGCGCGGCTGTGGTGGTTGTGAACGCTGTGGTTATGAACCGTCATTCGTTAATGCCCAACCTCACCTAAGACTAAATTCATCAAAATAATGTAGCCTTGGATAACTTGTAATTGAATTCAAATGGTGAAATTGCTATTATAATGTTTAGATTATCATTGCTATCCTTACAATGCTTATACCATCATTACTATCCTTATAATGCTTAAAACATCATTACTATGCTTTATTTTACATAGATATTGAATAAGATAAATTCATGTAGAGAGATAAAGAGTTAGGCTATCTAATTAGCTACTAAAATATTTATTTGTTAAAGCATGGACTAGGCTGGCTCTGAAGCTTTCTATAGGAAGAAGTTGTGGTAATACAAACCTCGCGGGTGCAAATTTCTTACTTGTCCATTTCCTTGTCTCCTTTGAAATTCACTTAATTTGCCATTTAGAATCTAAGGATTGTATTTTATTATACAAATGGATAGTTACTAAAATTAGTGTTATTGTTTAATTTAGATTTTTAAACTCCTAAAGCTTGGTGTCAATGGGCACAATTGTTGAAGCTTCTACTATTGTGGGTGGAAACCGGGTAATATTTTGAGATCACTTCGCATACCATGCTTATTGCTTAGATTCGACTTTCTTCGGTCTGAAGTTCATGAGTGCTAATGTTTTGTTCATGAATGCGTGTGGTGCTTGCAATTTATTCTATCTTGGTATTTCATTCATGAATGCTTGCATGTGGTGCTTGCTTTATCAAATGTTGCATGTATTTTTTTTATCTTTGACCAAGAAATACACTCACATACAATGAAAAAATTTGATCAGATTGTGTGCACTGTAATAAGATTGTGTGCGCTGCAATCATATTTCTGCATTTAATGTTTTTGGATGAGCGTATCTTTTTTCAAAGAGGCGGGTGAAGTTACTGATGTCAAATGGAGCAATAATTCAGTTATCTTGGAAAAGCCGATACATATTCCTGAGTTGCATCCCTATAACCATATTATGTGGAGGTCGATGAAAACAATTATGGGGCTTAGGAAAGGAATTGTTCTCAAGTTGATGTTGTCAGTTGTTGGTCCTTAATTGAGTTTTGGAGCGGACCAGATAAATAATTGATTGTGCTATAATAATTCTTGCATCTTATTATCATCATCAGTTTTATCTCCACTATTACGATTTGACTTTATGAATAGTCAATCTACTATCATCATTAGTCTTGAAATCCCATTAGTGAAATTACTTCAACAAAATTGTTTTCTGAAATCACTTGATTTTATCCTTTACAGCATGTGGAGTTTCTTTACATCCCTTTTAATTATATCCAACACATAGAGCATGTGTTTTCTGCATGTAGAAACAGACATTTTTTGGTACTTGAATTTTTATATACTTTGCATAATTTTTAGTGTTTGCAACATGAATCAAATGTAATTCTGTTTACTTGAAATACCAATAAGTTGAACTCTTGCAATTTTGATTCATTTTATAATTTCCAATCATTAATTATATTCAATTCTATGGAAGTGAATAATTAGTTTCCGCTTATATATTTTGCTCACGAAAGACATCTTTAACAGGAGATTGGGGTCCTGGTATGAACATGCAGGACATCTTTAGCAAGAGATCAGGGTCTCAATATGAACCTGCAGGACATCCTTAACATGTATCAATCCATCATGTTTTTATAGTGATCTGTTATTCTTATGCTCAAGGGTTTTATTTAACTGCGCTTGACTGCGCTTGACTGTGGTCGAAACCTTTTCTTGAATGTTAGTTAGTATCAAATTCAATCCTCTCTCTTCTGAGTGTAGAAATGTTGCAATTATCTATTCTTTTGGTAATGGACGTACAATTATGATAAGTGGATATGAAGTTGTATGCTCGGATCTCTACACCAAGTCATGTCATTTGGTACTTAAGGTTTTGTTTGTTCAAGCGATCATGAATCTACTCATATTTTGCAGAGAGGTTGCTTCTTTAATTATTAGACTCTGTTTGGGGCAGTTTTTTCTATTCAAAGTGTTCTATTCAGAGAGCAAAAGCTATTTTTTAGTTGTTTGAATGAACAGTTTTTTGAAAAGAGCTTATTCAAATAAGCTCTTTTAGAGGCTCTTTGAGACGCCAGTCCAATATAGCTTTCTAAAAATTGTTTTTTTTGTTTTTAGCTTTTTCTCTTTTATTAACTCCATCTCTCTACATACCACTCTAGCATTTTCGTCCGAGCGCGCATTTTCAGTCGGGCACTCATTTTTGGATGGACACTCATTTTTCACTTGAGCGGTCATTTTTCGCCCGAGCGCTCGTTATTTTCGCCCGTCGCCCGAGCGCGCATTTTTCGCGTGGGCAAAGGTTTTTCGCCCGGGCGGGCGTTTTTCGCCCGGGCGGGCATTTTTCGCCCGAGCGGCGATTTTTTGCCAGTGCGCGGGTTTTCCCCCGTGCAGCCATTTTTCTCCCGTGCGTCCAATTTTCGACTGAAACGGGCGCCCATTTTTCGACTGAAATGGGCACCCATTTTTGTTGGGTTTTCTATGGAGACACATCATATGTGCGCAGCGGAAAGAAACAAACAAGAACAACCCAAAAAGAGTTTCGTACCTTGCGATTTCATGAATCAAGAAATAAATAAAAGCAACACATTGCAATATATATACCTGAGAGGGATTGAGTCGATACTCAACCAAGGTGCTCCAATGGCAGATCCAAAATCGTGTGGGTGAGTTCCTAGCATAGAAAGTATATTCGCGCCTCTATAGCAGTCCACACAAGCGTTGAAGAACCCTAGCCTCTTGTAGCACAAGATCTAGGTCGGAGAGAAGAAAGCCCTCAGCGCCTTCCACGGACTGCTAGGTCCGACTACAGGAAGAGGTGGCGGCAGCGGTCGGATGGAACTCTTCCGTCAGAAGCTTTTTGGGCGGAACTCTTCCGTCGCTCTCAGTTTTCTCGCAAAATAGATCGCATTCCTAGGTCAAAAGAATCGCATTCCTTTTATACCCAGGCGAAAAAGAGAAGCTATCTGCACAGCCACGACATTAATTTAAGCAAACAGAATTCGTCGAATACTGCATTCGACGAACTGGCTAGCGTTCGTCGAACGCGCTGGCCATTCGTCGAATGCGCTGGCCGTTCGTCGAACGCGTTGGCCGTTCATCGAACGCCAGGCGCTAGCTCCTTCTATATGTGCTCCCGGAATTGCGTTAATCATCTCTAGCGCTGGGCGCTAGGTGCTACCGACAGCGCTAGTGGGAATGTTGGATTTGATGGCTCAAATTTGGGGGCAACCTTCTTATGTAATACTTGAGTCATATGGACTTTGTTTTCCTGCACACTTAAACACACAAGATCAAATACACATAGGATTTGCTATTCTCAAACCTAGGAGATGCGGAAGACCATGTTCCAACAAACTCCCCCTTTTGATAATAACAAATCCATTAATGATAAATCAGAGCATTAATATAAGCATGATGTAACCTACTTGTGTGTGTGAGAGAGTGATGACTTAGGATAATTATCGATTTTAGCATTTAGAATTGCTCCCCCTAAATACATGCTCCCCCTAAGTGAATGCTCCCCTAATATGTAAGCTATCATCTTAATTAATCATGTTAGTTTTCCATTTTGATAGCGGATTATATTTATCATGTTAGTTCTCACCCTTTTGTTATTAACAAAACTGGGTACGGAAATAAAACACAGAAAAGTTTTGATTAGAAGATAAAGGCATGATCGAGCTTTTAGAGAGAATGAAATGATAATGAGTTTTAGAATAATTTTTATAGAGATATATCAGAGTTTTTAGCTTAAAGATGAACAATATAACATTTGCCAAGTAATCAATATTATAATGTTAGTTTTCCCCTTTATATAAGAGTTTTAAGCATAAAAAGGTAATGATTTCCAAATAACCAATCTACCCAGACAATATTTCTACACCCTAGCCCCGTACTAAGTGATGTATGGGCACGAGGAGCTGCATACATGTCGTAGGTTGGCGTGTTAGTCCCATATGCAAACATTAGAAAAAAAAACTCAACCCAGCACTCTTTCCCCCCAGTGCCTCGCAAGGCCCCACTGGAACCCTCCCCGGTTAAGGACAAGACATGACTTAGAGGTCAGGTTATCTAATGTCTACAAATGCCCCCGCTATGGTGAGATATGTAATCATGGATAATAGTTATTGGAAACATTAATCATTTAATTCTAATAATACGTTCATAGCCTATGGGTTTATATTTTTATTTGAATTTTTTTCCGAAAAAAGTCACGGAGCTAATTTGAAATCCATTAATAAATAGAGTTTTAGTATTACAATATTTTCATAGAAATAAATCAGAGTTTGTAGCATAAAAAAATATTCTTGTTTAAAGCAACCAATATAAAGTTTACCAAGCAAGTCTACCACTTGTTGAAAGAAAGGAATGTTAAGATTCCAGTGAGGATGCACACAAAATAAAAGACTTTAAATAAGCATGAAAGTGCAAGGTAAGACAATTATATGGTTATGATGCGGAAGACTTATCGAAATACAAGAAACATCTTATTGTAATCAATGATGATCCATAAAAAGATATATGAGTTAAATTTCATAAAGAAGATGTTTTTGTAAATCATTGTTCAATTAAAATCTTTAAGTTTTACAATAAAGTAACCAAGCATGAAATAATGTTATCAAAAAGAGATTACTACAATGTTATTTTAATTCACAATTTCAAAATATACCAAACATTGTAGAAAGCATGCTAGGTTATCTAGTGCATTTAAATAGAAAGAGTATTATAGAATTTTAGCATTAGGATCCAATACTCATGAGAAAAAGTGTTATGAAAGATAATGATGTGCACATAAGTGTATTTTGAATAGAGTAAACAAATGTTTTAATCAAAAATACAAGAAATATGTAAAGTAAAGAGCATAATAAAACACAAATAGTTTTACTTCCACAAACTTCAATGCACAAAAATGTAAAACTACCAAGGTGCTTTGCACACACAATGCTCATTAAGACTTATCAGGGTGCAAAGTAGTGCTTGGGGGATCACATATTATATTTTATTTTAATGTTGAGACTAGTGATCTGGTGTACTTAAGAGTAAGTGGTTTTATTTTGAAAGAAAGATATGGTTTGCACAAGATACTTTACTATTCTTTCCAAGGTGCTCAACCTCACAACGCTTATTAAGACTTATCAGGAGGCTCAAGTAGTGCTTGGTGGAGTTATCTTTGTCACTTTATTTTATGATTTTTGTTTTGTACAAAGTTCTCCGAATACACTTGTTTTGCAAACCAATATAATTTATGAAAACATAACCACTTTTCTTAACTTTTAAAAGTGCAAACAAAGGTTGTGTAGGTAAGATACTTGTGCAATTTTAATTCATTGTACTATTAAACATACACAAGCATTCTTAGATTAAAAACATATGTAGACAATGCCAAAATAAGTGAGTGAATAAATATCATTATCAAACATAAAACATTTACTCATACTTAGAGGCATGCTAAGCTTGGTTCTACACAACTTTTACAATATAATTTATGCACATGAGTTTAGAAGTACCAAAGCATGATAAAGACAATGTTCAAAGTAGTTTGAAAATATGAATCACAACATTGTAGAAAGTCTTAAATGATAGAAGAAATCATGCTTGAATTTCACAATAAAGTCCATACAGTATTTTTGATATTTTTGAGAAGTAATTTTAATTTAAAGTTTGAACTCTTATAATTTGATCTTAGACTTCCGGAGGTCTACCCTGTGAGAGGTTCGCCCGGTACTAGGTGATGTGATGGGATGATAGCCCAAAACACCCTTTCGCAAGATACATGTAAATAGAAAAGTTAAGTTCAAAATAATAATTTTTTATACTTGTTTTTGTTTTATATTTTTGTATTTGATTTTTGCATATAGGAATGGAATTCAAACAAATAACCAAAAAAATTATTTTTTGTAATTTGGCTTTTGTAATTTTGTATTTTAATTTTTCAAAAATCATTTATAGGCAGAAATGCAAAAATGAGTAGTGCATATAAGATAATATATTTTTAGTGATTTTTCAGAATTTTAAAAGTACAGAAAATCGGATACTTCAGCTAGCGTCGGCGTTAGGTCCTAGCACCTGCATTAGCTCACAGAGAGTGCTTATTTTAATCATATAGCCTAGATTTTCTTCGATTTTGCTTAATTATGTTTGTGCAAAGTAAGGCCTGTCTAATGAAGTGAAGAGACGAGAAGAAATCGGAAAAAGTTGCGGAAGTTAAAATATTAGTACATGGGTTTCATATTCATTAAAGCTCCATATTCATTAAACCTTAATTCTTTAGTTTTGCACAACCATTTAAGCTTAATATTATAGGATATGCAAACAAAGAAGACATGATTGAACAAAACAGATATGCATGATTTTATTGATAATAGATTGGTCATTTGTAAATGAAAAACTGACTTTTACTTTTGATTTAATTTGATTTAAAACTTCATTTAGGCTTTTAAGGGACAAAATCAAATTTCAAATATTATATTAGATGACCATGCCATGATATATATTTTCTTATATCTTCATTTTGATTTTTCTAATGCTTATATTAATCAATATAATGTATGTTGAAAATGATAGGAAATGTAAGCACAAGATATCAGTTCGAATAAAACAAATAAGCATGATTTGAATGATTAGTACGAGATGATGTTTTTGCAGAGAATATCATGGATAAGCCCTAGATAAAAGTACCCAGCCTATATATCTTCGTAAACATATAACGCCTATCATATCTTATAGTAAATCTATAGTTCAATTTATATGAATACTATATGATATATATAGGCAATGAATATAAGAAAGAGAGATAGGTCATCAAAATAAAAAATATGATTATGAATTTTGATTAATTTGATTTATAAAGTCATTAAGTTTTAAGAGATAAAATCATATTTCCAATAACATATAAGATGACCATTACATGATAGCTTTTAAAAAAAAAAATAAGAATACAAGAAAATTAAAAAGACATGAAAGCATATCATGAAGTAGAACTTTGCATATTTCATTTTGAAAGGATTCTACTTCATGCAATTGATGATACCTAATGAACAAGATATTTAGGTATCCAAAGAGAACCATGTGTAATGGTTCCTTTAGGTACCCAAATATAACGTGTAGGTTTGTGGGTAGATATTGATGAATGGGTCCTTTCATGTGAAGTTAATGTTTCAGTTTTAATTTTGGGCCTCCATTCAAACTTTGGTTTAGTGTTATTCTTATATGTGAAATTTCCATTGTGATAATCTTTATATTGATGACTATTGAAAGTATTTTTCATAGGATAGTTGTGAACATTTAATTTTATGTTGGGAGAAACATGATTTTGTAAATTATGGTGATTTTGATTTTGATTTACAAATCCTTTATATTCCTTACTCCCATTTTTAAACTTAGGTAAGATGTTCATATTCATATTCAACTTATTTTTAGATATAGTTTGATATTGTTAATTTGTATTTACAATTTTCATAAGCAAGTTGATTTTTGATTTTAATTCATCATTCTTGATTTTTAAATTATGTCTAGCTTTATTATAAGCGATTGTGCTATTTTTAAGAGTGGATACAATTGAATCAATATGATTTTGATAGTTTTTTCTATATTCATCAAATGTTTCATCCATCTCTTTAATTTCAATTTTATAGTCTTCACACTTAGCACAATCATTTTTCAAGGATGAATTTTCTAAACATAATCTTTCATTCTGTTCTTTTATAAAAAGAAGCTCCTTTTCAAGTTCCTTGTGTTTTTCTTTTAATTCATTATATTCTACACAAGGTGTAGTTTTTTCAACTAAGGAACCATGGATAGAACTAGATAAATTTGAATTTGATTGTTCATTAATTTTTGCCTTCAAATTTTTATTTTCTAAGTGCAAATGTTTATTAGCATCTTTTAATTTCTTAATTTTGCACTTTGTAGTTTGAAGCAATTGTAATGAGGAGATAAAAGTACAAAAAATGGGATTTGATTTCCTTACGTTGCTTTCGGGAGAGGCACGATTTGAACACATAGTTTCTTTGACATCTTTTTGGCACTCCTCTTTCAAAGACAGTACTTCTTCTTCTCTTCCATTTGATGTGTGCTCCATTGATCCGTCATGAGAGGAGCATTCTTGAAGACTTGAGCAAGTTTGCATATTCTCTGGTTCTTGTGATTGTTCCATACCTGTAGAAGGAGAATCATACAATTCTTCAAGAAATTTCCATACTTTGTATGCACTAGAAAAATAAAATATTAATTTGAAGATATCTTGAGATAAAGCGCAAAAAATACTATTTAAAGCTTTTGCATTTAGATGTCGTTCCTGTTTATTTGATTCATTTGCTGGTCTAACTATTGCTATATACCATGCATTGATATCTAAAATTTTAATAAATTTTTCCATTAATAATTTCCACCCTTTATAATTTCTCCCTTTGAATAAAGGTGGTTTAAGAGATTTTTCTTCTTCATAAAATTTTACCCCACTAGTAGAAGCGAGATCATGAGACGCCATTATTCCTGGTTGTTAAGCCGGTTGGAAAAAAACCTAGATCTGATACCACTTGTTGGATCGGTAGGCGCCCTTAGAGGGGGGGTGAATAAGGGTTTTAAAAACTTATATTATATTTTGAAATACTTGCTTATGATAAGAGATCAAAATAGTGATTTTGAATAAAGATCTAAATTGTTTTATAATAAAGGAGAGGACAATAAACAATTTAGAGAAATGAAGAACAAATCAATTTTATTACACAAAGAGAGACATGATTATTATTAATAAAATTGATTACAAAATTTTGATTTCAATGACGCTAGAAATCAAAGCGAAATATGAAAAACTCTTTTTATTTTTTATACCGACTCGTATCCCCACGAACCGATTGGCTTTAGCCGATCCTTCCCCGGATACGACCTCAAGCCGCTCTAGCCAATCCTTCCCCGGATATGGCCTCGAGCACCCCCTATACCTACACCCGAGACCTAGTCGCCAACACGAGGCGAATTTCTGCCCTAAGTCCTACCCAGACCTAGTCGCCAATACGAGGCAAATTTACTACACGATTTAAAAGAGATGGATAAATGAAATAACAACAATATAAAAAGTCCCTATATGGATCTCTTGGAGAAGTGGACGAAGGCCCGCAGAGTATGATCGTAGTCGATGCGGTCTTTCATCACGATGATGACGTATGTTGAAATCTTCTCCACGGATCTCCTTAAGCATTTATGGATTTGTGGGAGTATCTCTCTGAACCTTCCTCTCTATGTTGTGGCACGAAGCTCTGGAATTTAGGATCTCAAGAGGATGAAGAAGACGGATCCAAGTGGTCCATTTTATAGCCTCAGTGCTAGTGCCTGCGCTAGCGCTACCGCCGGCGCTATCCCATATTAGGACATATTCTGCGCGGCAGAATCTTCAATCCGAGGAAATATTTCTCACTTGCCTTCTGTGCTCCGCACTACCGCCAGCGCTATCGGCTACCGCCAGGCGCTAGCTCCTTCTATATGTGATCCCGGAATTGCGCTAATCATTGCTAGCGCCGGGAGCTAGGTGCTACCGCCGACGCTAGTGGGAATGTTGGATTTGATGGCTCAAATTTGGGGGCAACCTTCTTATGTAATCCTTGAGTCATATGGACTTTGTTTTCCTGCACACTTAAACACGCAAGATCAAATACACATAAGATTTGTTATTCTCAAACCTAGGAGATGCGGAAGACCATGCTCCAATAATTCTTGACGGCTATCCAGTGACCATCACCAGGATCAGACTGATATCTGCTCGTCATGCTCAAAGCATAAGAGACATCGGTTCGAGTACATAACATTGCGTACATGATTGATCCAATTGTCGAAGCATATGGAATTAACTTCATGCGGTCCTTATCTTCCAAAGATTTTGGACACTGGTCCTTAGAGAGACTCACACCATGTGACATGGGTAAGAATCCTTTCTTGGACTCAAGCATGTTGAACCATTTCAACACCTTCTCAATGTATGTACTCTGGGTCAAACCTAGCAACTTCTTTGATCTATCTCTATAGATCTTAATACCAAGTATATAAGTCACTTCACCCAAGTCCTTAATAGAAAAGCAGTCCCCTAGCCTATTCTTAACAGCTTGCAGGGTCGGAATGTCATTTCTGATCAACAGTATGTCATCCACATACAATATCAGGAAAATGACAATGCTCCCACTAATTCTCTTGTAAACACAAAGTTCATCCTCGTTCTTGATGAAACCAAACTCTTTGATTTTCTCATCAAAATGAAGATTCCAACTTCGAGAAGCTTGTTTCAATCCATAAATGGATCGATTCAACTTGTATATTTTAGTGGCTTCACTTGGAGATACAAAACCTTCGGGTTGTGTCATATACACTTCCTCAATGAGGTTTCCATTAAGGAAAGCCATTTTGACATCCATTTGCCAGATCTTGTAGTCATAATACGTAGCAATAGCAAGTAGAATTCTGATGGACTTGACCATGGCTATAGGGGAAAAGGTCTCATCATAGTCAACACCATGAATTTGCCTGAAACCTTTAGACACCAGCCAGCCTTTGAATGTCTGTACATTCCCATCCATGTCGGTCTTCTTCTTGAAGACCCACTTGCACCCTATGGGTCGTACCCCTTCAGGTGGTTCCACCAAGGTCCAAACTTGGTTTGCATACATGGAGTCCATTTCAGATTTCATGGCCTCAAGCCACTTCTCGGAGTCAGGTCCACACATAGCCTCTTGATAGGTTGCAGGCTCATAATCATGATCCATAAGCAACACATTACCTATTTGAGACACGAGAAATCCATATCTCTCAGGCTCAAATCTTGGTATATCAGATCTACGCAGGACTTGTGTTTCTTGAGCAGGCTCTCTAGCTACAACAACTTGTAGTCCTTACTCAGGCTCTAAAATCGGTTCAACTATTGTTTGTGGTTCTTGAACTTCCTCAAGTTCCACCTTTGCAGTCTTTCTGGTTATGAACTCTTTCTCCAAAAAGACGCCAGTCCTTGCGACAAACACTTTGCCCTCGGACGGCGGGTAGAAGTAATACCCTTTGGTTTCCCTTGGATATCCCACATGATAACACTTATCCGACTTGGGTTCCAGCTTGTCAGGCATTTGACGTCGCACGTATGCCTCACAGCCCCAAATCTTAATAAAAGACATACTAGGACGCTTCCCAGTCCATATCTCATATGGTGTCTTTAGAACCATTTTCGTTGGAGCACCATTATGTTGTGGTGTTCCGGGCGGAATGAGCTGTGATACAATACCACACTCTCTCAGATGATCAAGAAACTCATGACTCATATATTCGCCACCTCGATCAGATCGGAGTGCTTTTATCCTCTTTCCCAGTTAGTTCTCTACTTCATTTTTAAACTCTTTGAACTTTTAAAAGGTTTCAGATTTGTTCTTCATAAGAAACACGTATCCGTATCTACTGAAATCATCAGTAAATGTAACGAAGTAGTAGTACCCACCTCTAGCCATAGAACTCATGGTTCCACATACATCACTATGTATTATGTCCAAGAGATCATAGGCCCTCTCACTACAACTAGTGAAAGGGGCTTTTGTCATCTTGCCTAATAAACATGATTCACATCTCTCAAATGATTCATAATCAAATGAGTCCAATAATCCATCTTTATGGAGCTTGGATATGCGTTTCTCATTTATATGGCCTAAACGAAAATGTCAGAGATTTGTAAGATTAGAGTCATTAGTTTTTAGTCGTTTGGTATTTTCTATGTTATAGATCGGATGATTTATGTTCAAAACATATAAACTGTTAAACATTTGAGCAACGCCATAACAAACATCATTCTTATAAATAGAACAACAATTGTTCTTAATAATAAAAGTAAAACCAATCATGTCCAAACATGAAATAGAAATGATGTTTTTAGTTATAGCAGGAACAAAATAACAATTATCAAGTTCAATAACAAGCCCATTGGGCAAGGAAAGATGGTACAATCCTACGGCAACGGCAGCAACTCTTGCTCCATTTCCAACGCGCAGGTCCACCTCTCCTTTACCCAGAAGTCTTCTCCTTGTTAGTTCCTACACATTCGTACAAATGTGAGAACCACATCCGGTATCCAATACCCAAGATGAAGGAGCAGACATGTTAATTTCTATAACATAAATACCTGAAGTGGAAGTCACACTTCCCTTCTTCTTCAGATCCTCGATGTATAGTGGACAGTTCCTCCTCCAATGCCTGCCTTACCGCAGTTGTGGAAATTTCCTTCTTTAGTTAATCCCTTCTTTTTCAGTGTAGAAGACTTGGGATCTAGGCAAGACTTAGGTCCCACCTTAGACTTCCTGAATCCGTTGGCCTTGCCCTTGTCTTTATGCACCATCAATATGGGGCTAGCAGGCTTGACCTTCTTCATATTGATCTCGGCAGTTCTTAACATGCCTAGGGGCTCGGGCAGTGTCTTGTCAATTTCATTCATATTGTAATTCAAGACAAACTGCTCATAACTGTCCGACAACGATTGCAGGATCAGGTCAGTGGCAAACTCTTGGCCCAACGGAAACCCCAGTCTTTCAAGGTTCTCTATATACCCAATCATCTTGAGTACGTGAGTCCCTACTGGGTCACGAGCTCCCATCTTACACTGAAATAATGCCCTGGATATGTCAAACCTCTCTTGGCGAGCTTGCCCTTGAAACATTTTCTTCAGGTGCTCGACCATCTCGTAACAACTCATGTTCTCATGTTGCTTCTAAAGCTCTAAGTTCATGGTCGCGATCATGAGACATTCAACATCCAAGGAGTCATCTCCATACTTCTTGTAAGCATCTTTATCTGCATGAGGTGCATTAACGGCTGGCTCCTCGGGGGGATCTTCTTCAAGGACATAGAGCTTACGCTCTTGCCTGAGAACAATTCTCAGGTTCCTAAACCAGTCTAGGAAATTCGTTCCATTGAGCTTGTCCTTCTCAAGGATGGCTCTCAGGGACAACATGGAGTGTGAATTCTTTGCCATGAAAATTCTACAAAATAATGCAAAATATAATTTAGTACTATATTTCAAAATACATTTTTATTTTAATAAGTCTTTTATTAAATACTCCTACTATTTTATTCAAATTGATAACCCTTAATATAAATTCGGAGAGTTTATGCGAGCTACTCTCTTAGTGGACAAGATCTGTATTTCAGCAACACAATAAGTCTGCTTTGGCGTTCCTCTCATAATGCGGTTATTTAGGTAGACAACACTTGCCAATTGCATCACTATGCAACTCTTGAATGGTTGGTGAATAACTCTTTATTCGCATCCATCATATGATGCATGCCAACCCAATGCCTCTAGGCACTCAACTTTTGAGGTCACCTAGTTAAGTTGGACCCGATGTCGACAGTGGGATATCATAATTATCCGCTCGCACCCTTACCAAGATAGATTAATGCACCTTGCTTTGGCAAGCCCACACTTCATCGATCAAGGGAGGAAGAGTGTCATCCATCGGATGGAATCCGTATACTTAATAATGGATAAGGGATTTTTATAAAAATGATTAACAATTAATCAATGTGCACATTTACAAAATTACAGCATTCACAAACCAAATACATCTCAGATGTGCACAAAATAAAATTATTAACGCTTTGATAGAAAGGGCTAAATCTGAGCATTTAGAACACTTCTAAATCTCCAGATTTACATGCATTTGACACAGGCAAAAATAACTCCACTTATGCAGTAGACAAGCTCATCTCTCATTTTCAGATTCAAAATTTAAGACATTTGGTTTCACAAACCAATTAGAGTGATGGTTACTGCAAAGGAGAAACAATTCCTGAAACATGAAAATCGCAACGCAAGCACATGCGTTCCTGGCGGGGTTCCAAGGGGCAGCGCCCCTGGCGGTGGTCTCGCTGACCGATCAGCAAATGGGGTCAAGGGCAGCGCCCCTGCGGGGTGCGGGGCAGCGCCCTTGTGGGGTGTGGGGCAGAGCCCCGACGAAAATTTTGAAAAACCACCACCAGAAACCGCTCAGAAAATTCATCAAAATGATGTATCAGGAAGAAATCCAGATGTTTTAGAACATTTCTAAACCCCTGATTTACACGCACTAGATCGCAACCTCGCTTTGATACCACTGTTGGGTTTTCTATACACCAAAGGGTGGGGACATATCGTATATGCACAGCGGAAATTATAACAAAAACAACCCAAAGAGTTAAGGATCTTGCGGTTTTCATGAATCAAGAAAATAAGGAAATCGAAAAATGATATACCTTTGCGGGATTGAGTCGATACTCAACCAAGGTGCTCCAATGGCAGATCCAAAATTGTGCGGGTGAGTTCCTAGCACAGAAAGTATATCCGTGCCTCTATAGCAGTCCACACGAGCGTTGAAGAAACATAGCCTTTTGTCGCACAAGATCTAGGTCGGAGAGAAGAAATCCCTCAACGCCTTCCACGGACTGCTAGGTCCGACTACAGGAAGAGGCGGCGGCGGTCGGACGGAAAACAGATCGCATTCCTAGGTCAAAAGAATCACATTCCTTTTATACCCAGGCGAAAAAGAGAAGCTATCTGCACAGCCACGACATTAATTGAAGCAAACAGAATTCGTCGAATACTGCGTTCGACGAACTGGCTAGCGTTCGTCGAATGCGCTGGCCGTTCATCGAATGCGCTAGCTGTTTGTCAAACGGGCTGGCCGTTTGTCGAACGCGCTGGCCGTTCGTCGAACGCGCTGGCCGTTCGTCGAACGCGCTGGCCGTTCGTCGAACGCGCTGGCCGTTCGTCGAACGCGCTGGCCGTTCGTCGAACGCGCTGGCCGTTCGTCGAACGCGCTGGCTGTTCGGCGAACGCGCTGGCCGTTCGGCGAACGCGCTGGCCGTACGGCGAACGCGCTAGCCGTTCGGCGAACGCGCTGGCCGTTTGGCGAACGCACTGGCCGTTCGTCGAACGCGCTGGCCATTCGTCGAACGCGCTGGCCGTTCGTCGAACGCGCTGGCCGTTCGTCGAACGCGCTGGCCGTTCGTCGAACGCGCTGGCCGTTCGTCGAACGCGCTGGCCGTTCGTCGAACGCGCTGGCCGTTCGTCGAACGCGCTGGCCGTTCGTCGAACGCACTGGCCGTTCGTCGAATGCGCTGGCCGTTCGTCGAACACGTTGGCCTTTCATCGAACGCGCTGGCCGTTCGTCGAATGCGCTGGCCGTTCGTCGAATGCGCTGGCCGTTTGTCGAATGCGTTGGCCGTTCATCGAACGTGCTGGACGTTCGTCAAAGGCGCTAGCCATTTGTCGAACACGCTGGCCGTTCGTCGAACGCGCTAGCCATTTGTCGAACGCACTTTGAGTTTGTCGAACACGCTTTGATTCGAACACTCGTCAACACGCTCCATACAATATTCACAATACCTGTGGAGCATTCAGTTGACTCGACCCGATTCCAATAAGTCGTAGGATTGGTCCTTCACTCATATCCAATATGAGTAAGGCCAACACAATTCTTCCTCCAACTTCTCCAAACACTCTTGTGTGTGACCCCATAGGCTCATATCGCGTTGGCAGTGAGACTAGATACTTGACCACTTCCAGATCACCATGGAAACACCAACAGTTTTTCCCCCAGGCGCCCGTTTTCCACCCATGGGGCCGTTTTTTGTCCGAGTGGCCACATTTTGCCCTAGCGACCATTTTTCGACCGGTCGTTCATTTTTTGCCCGGGCGGTCGTTTTATGCCCGTGCGACCATTTTTTGCCCGGACGCTTGTGTTTGCCTGGGCGCGAGTTTTCACAATTATTATATTTCAATATTTTTGTTTAAATAAACAGTTGTTCTACTGAACAACTTAAATAACAAACTCTATTCGATCAGCACTTTTACACAGACTCTCCAAACAGTCTGCAACTCTCTCATCAGAGTTTTTCTGAAAGCTTTATTCTAAAAGCTCTATTCGATCGGCAATTTTTTCATCCGCTAGAGCTGTCCCAAACAGAGCCTTAATCTTTTGATCTCTGATTGATAATATATGCAACTTATCGACTACTAAGTTCTTTTTTCCACCTCAGTGTTGTCATCTATGTGTAACATTGTTGATTTCTTATATGAACCATAGATTTTCTTCTAAAAATGGTGATTATATTTAGTATCATGCATCACTGATGTCTTATGATGGAGGGTTGTTTTGTTATTACTTATACCCTAATCTTTCATATTTAAGAACTTCTTAATGCAATGCCATCGGTTAATAATTTAAGGAATTGGATTCTAAGGGTAAGAAAGATAATTTAGTTGAAGTTGACTCAGGAGGAAAAGTTTTTGACTTGAATAAACATTAAGAAGCTATCAGATCTTATGAATTATCTAGTTTTGGCATTGATTAATTGTCATTACAGCTAATTCCTGCGTAAGTTGTGTTCCAATTTATGTTGGTGTTGTTGTGTTGATGTTGCTGTGTTGGTGGATTTTTGTGTTCTTACTGTTTTTCCCATGTTTTCTCATTCGGCTGCCACAATTAATGGGATTAATGCATGTGTATATTGTTAAGGTATATTTAGCAATATTATGGTGGGTCTTTAACGGAACCCTAACGGTCTGTTAAAGCACCCATAACGGGTCGTCGGGGATTTAGGGTTACCCCTAAAAATACCCCTCCTAGGGAAACGGGTAGAGTCGTTCCAAACTTGACGCTCACTCGGATGCTTCGACCATTATCATTCTTGAAGATTTTTCTTTCGTGTGCGCCCTAGCCCCCGTGCGATCGAGCAGTTTTCTCCTCTCCCGATCGAAAAAACTGTTGTTTTTGCGCTCTCCTGTCGGTCTTTCTCTCGTGCGCGATCGAAGGTGAGGGGCATTGCCACCGCAGTCGACGAAGGAGGAAGACGTCCTCCATCGATGCCGCCTCTCCCGTCCCTTCTCGCGCAGTCCGTCGCAGTCGATGAAGAAGGAAGCTGTCATCCATTGACGCCAATCTCCCAAGCCCTGTCGTTGTCATTTAAGGAGGAGGAGATATCCCGTCGTTGCCTTTCTCCTTCCTCGAGAAGAACCGACGACACCCTTTCCCTGTAGCGAAGGAGAAGGCGCCGATCTCTCTTCCAGATCTGCCGACATCGGCAGAGCCGCCGCCGTCGCCGTCGAAGGAGTATCCTGACGGCGTTCCTACACCTCTGTTGTAGTCGAAGGAGATCCCTATTCACTGCCGTCAAAGGAGTTTCCTGTGCATTTCAGATTCAGTGCAGTAAAGTCTAGTGCGGTGAAGTGTCGATCCAGTCGTTGCTCCACTCCAGTGCACTGCTTCAATGCGGTTTTTTGCTGCAGATTGTGCCGCTGTCATCGATTTGGGTAACCGCCGGCTAACGTCTGCGTTAGCGGTATCGCCAGGCGATAGCTACCGCTGTCTCTAATGACAGTGTTGTCGCCTAACGATAGTACTATCGCCTGAAAACATCTATTTTTGGTGGTTGAACTCCCCTCTCCGTGATTCCGCCGACACCTTCAGATGGCCTCGCTTTCAAAGAGCAGCAACCTGTCCTCTCCTGTGCCGATGATTAAGCTGGAGAAGTTATCCCATTCTGAGCTCAGCGCCTGGAAGCGGAACATGCAATTCGGTATGAAATATCTGAATGTCTTTTATACACTACAGACTGATTTCACAGATTTGAGAGGAGACGATGAGACTCAGTGGATTAATGATGAAGATTTCTGTCGTGATTATCTTCTCAATTGTCTCTCCAATTCGCTAGCCGAGATGTTTGGGAAGCTGAAGACAGCGAAGGAAATCTGGAATGCACTAGAAGATCAGTTCAAGGAGGAGGAGAATAAGTCCAAGACACATCTTGGTGGACAAGTTCATGGGATTCACTTTCTCTGAGGACAGGGACATCCTACCCCAGATTGCAGACCTGGAGAATCTGGTGGCCAAGCTCAACAGTGAGAACGTCCCTCTTCCAGATGGGTTCATTGCTGGAGCCATCATTTTCAAACTCACCTCAGCGTGGTACTCTTTTAAGACGGAGATGTATCGGAAGAAGACTCAGGCCAGTCTGAAAGACCTCAAGCGGTTTATCTGCATTGAGGAGGATAATCAGACTAGGCATGCGATGGAGGTGGTGAGCAAGCAGCAATCTGCTGCTAATATGATCACCCACCCAAAAAGGAAGGCTAAATCTGATCGGACTCGACCACCCTCCAGTGTTCCCGCAGTAGTGGACACCAGCAAGAAGATAAAAAAAGTTCAAGGGCAAGTACTACAACTACAACAAGTGGGGTCACTGCGCTTCTGACTGCAGGCAACCCAAGAAGCCCGATGCCAACCCACCAAAGCCTGAAAATAGAGCTCACATACTGCATCAGATTGCGCCCTCCCACTATTTTGCCATGGTTGGGAAAGGTCAGGACAGTACTGATTGGTGGTTGGACTCGGGGGCGACCTGCCACGTCTACAACAATCCCACTCTGCTGAAGGATGCCACTCCAGTCTCTGAGTCAGTTACAATTGCAAATGGAGCAACTGTTGAGGTACTCCAGACAGGGACTGTGGATCTGCTACTCTCGTCAGGTACGCATTTAATTTTGAAAGATGTTAAATTCATTCCTACATTAGCTGTTAATTTAATTTCGATTAGTCTGTTAAGTGATGCGGGTATGTATTTTAACATTCGTGGTGGTATGGTGCCCCTTATGGTCAACTCTCATTATTTTGGTTGCGCATATGTTCTAAATGGGATTTACAGGTTGAGTCTAGCAAATGAAGTAGTTAATCAGGTCAGTTCAAATCTCATAGATCCTAAGACTTTACATGCCAGACTAGGACACGTGAACTATAGAAAACTATTTCTGCTAGCTAAAACTCACAACATACCTTTAGACACTAAAACCAAATTTGACAAATTTGAGATATGTGCTCAAACTAAGATAACTAGAACACCATTCAGTCAGGTGTCTAGGAGTGCACGTTTACTAGAGTTGATACACTATGATATTTGTGACTATAAAAGTTTTGTCATCCGTGGTGGTCGGAAGTACCTGATAAATTTTATTGACGACTTCTCTAGATATACTCACATTTATCTCTTAAAAACCAAAGATGAAGCTTTTGAAAAATTTCAAATTTTCAAAAACAGGGTTGGAAATCAATTGGATTTGAAAATTAAAAGACTTAGGAGTGATCGAGGAGGCGAGTACGTCTCGGGTGAGTTTAGAGATTTTCTTGCCAGCAATGGCATAATTCCTGAAACCACTGCCCCTTATTCGCCCCAGTCCAACGGTATTGCTGAGCGGAAAAATAGAACTTTAACAAAAATGTTGAATTCTATGTTGTTGACTGTCGGTATGCCTGCGGCTTATTAGGGAGAAGCACCCCTCGCGTCGAATCACATCCTGAATATGGTTCCTCATACTAAATTAAAGCAAACCCCATATGAGCTTTGGTTTAAGAGACCGCCTAGATTTGATAATCTCAAAACCTGGTGATGTATTGCATACGTTAGGATACCTGACATAAGGCGATCTAAGATAGGACCTAAGACGAACACTTGTGTATACTTAGGATGTGTGGTGGATAGTGCTGCAGACATATTTCTAGATCTCTCTACCAACTCGGTCATTGAGTCTAGAGATGCTGTGTTCTTTGAGGACAAGTTTCTTAAAGATAAAAACCTGACTCTTGCAGGTCTGCCAGACACCAGTTCTGATACCCTCATTGGGATGGAACTACGATGACCTGACACTGAGCCAGTTCACACTAGTGCCCTAGAATCCACTAGGCTATCTAATAGGGAACGAGTTCCTAAAAGCTTCAGTATAGACTTTGTCACTTACCACATTGAAGTTGATCCATCCACCTATAAGTAAGCGATGTGATCCAGGCATTCCCTGTTATGGAGAGAATCCATTGATGATGAGATGAACTCTCTCATGGAGAACCATACTTGGGCATTAGTTGACCTGCCCAAAGGAGCTATGACCATTGGGAGCAAGTGGGTTCTTAAGAAGAAACTGAATCCAGATGGGAGTATCGCTAAGTACAAAGCACATCTAGTCGTCAAAGGCTTCACTCAAGTCAGTGGAATAGACTACTTTAATACATACTTACCTGTTTGTCACATTGCAATGATCAGGGTTCTTCTCGCTATCGCATCTATTGAACGCTTCGTCGTTCATCAGATGGACGTTAAGACTGCATTTCTAAATGGAGATCTTTCTGAAGAGATCTATATCCGTTGTTGGGAATCTTGCCCTCATGATTCCTGATTTGGAGAAGTCACCAATTCAAGAGAACTTCACTATGTATTTGATTATCATCTTAGCTTTATCATTTCGGTATAACATAAGTATAGGCAAAACAATGAAGAATGGTTGCATCTAACATCGTTGAAAAGGCTCAAGCATGTCGTCGACAACAACAGACGTATCGTTGATAATAGCAGACATATCATCAAGAATATGAAGAGCAAAACAAAATGGTGATATCGTTGTGACATCTCATGATGATACCAAGATGATGAGACAAAGAAGAAGACTCAAAGATGTCGACAATATCGTCAAGAAGAAGCCTTGTCGTCGAAAAGGCTAAGTGAGACTGATAGCGATTGACATCGTCATGAAGAAGGCATGACATCGAGAAGACTAAAGAAGGTCATTTGAAGACTAGCAGCTGCTGAAGTATAGTCTGTCGACATGAGGTCATTCATCTTGTCGACAAGATTAGGGGGCCTAAGGGACATCGTGCAAACAAGGAGTTCTCGCCGATATCAATTTGATGACTTCATGTCATCTTAAGCTCAAATGGAGAAGTGATGTCTAGCATCATCGAGATATCACTATCTGATGAAGAATTGAAGAAGAGACTAGTGCAAGGCGCCGACAAAATCCTGTCGTCGTGATATTATCCATGTCGTCGTAACAATGGAAATATTGTCGAGACAAATTCAAAAGTAGTCGGACGCGCTGTCAGCATTTAATGTCGCCGCCTGATTGTCCAATCAGTGCATGCTCTCGAGGGATGGGCGTCTGACAGTAAAGGACATCATATGTGACCGTTATGCGGCACATCTCAGTCCTATAAAAGTGAATAGTGGATGCCCTAAACCGCTTTTGAACTTCTGGAACTTAAGAATATCTACATAAGCAACCTTGAATAGAACAGTAACGGCGGAGAAAAGAAAAAGCAAGAATTGAGAACAAGTCAATCATCATCCTTTGTTCTCTAAAGAATCAGTTCATATTTATCGACTGAAAAAGAGAAGTTCCAGAGAGAGGAAAGCCTGGAGAAGATTTGTGCTATCAAGTCTGATATCAAAAGCATCTTCTTCAAGTCAAGTAGCCAATCTTCATCCGGCAGAAGAAACATTTTTCATTACTGTAATCTTGTGTAAGGCTTGCGGGCCTAGAACTTGTAAGATCTATTTTAGATCTGAGTGTCAAGCTTGAGGGCTTGAGATTTGTGAGTCTTGAGGGCTAGGGCAGAGGACTTGCGGGTCCAAACGTGTCGAGCTTGCGGGCTCGGGTGCAGTGAAGGGGCTTGCGGGCCTAGGCTGTTGGCAAGACTTGCGGGTCTGTGCTGTGTAGGGCTAGAGGGCATGTGTGTCGAGCTTGAGGGCTCGGGTGCAGTGAAGCGGCTTGCGGGCCTATGTTGTAGGCAAGACTTGTGGGTCTGTGTTGTGTAGTGCTTGAGGGCCTGTGTGTCGAGCTTGAGGGCTCGGGTGCAGTGAAGGGGCTTGTGGGCCTAGGCTGCAGGGACTTGCGGGTCCGAGTTGTAAGGCTTGAGGGCCGGAGACGTTGGCGGAGTTTGCCGAGCCTAGCACACTACTGGGTAGGCGCAGCGGGACAGAGGACTACTCAAGACACCCGGTCTTGAGGAACCTCTATGCATCCCGTGTCATTTGTGTGCTGAGACTTCTCGTGAATCTTCTGTGCATCGCTTACATTGAACTCACTCTTGCTAAATATTTTAAAACCAGCGATAATCACCTAACACCCCCCCCTTCCCCTTCAGTGATTGTTCTATAATCAACAAGTGGTATCAAAGCGAGGTTGATCAAAGAAATCGACTCAACCGTCAGATCTAGATAGTAGAACAATCCAATTTGGCTGGAGGGGATCAGCATCGAGAGATGAGAGCCATGAAACTCCCAATCAGTAAGGTTGTTCATGGAGGCGGCTGATCCAAGAATTTATATAACTATTCAAGAGGGTCCATGTATTCCCGTGATAGCATCCACTATTGATCCAACAAGGATGGTGGCAAAGAAGTATGCAGACATGACCAAGGATGAACTGACCTTGGCAAGTCTGGATAAAAGGGCACAGAATGTAATTGTAAGTGCCATTGATGACTCAACCCTCCAGAATCTCATTCACTGCAAGACAGCGAGGGAGATGTGGGACTCACTGATTTTCTACATGGAAGGCACTTATGAGGTAAGGGATGATAGAAAATCCCTCCTCAATCAGTAGTATGAAGCCTTCAAGCAAGGCAAGACTGAAACCATCTCAAGTTGTTGTGAGAGGTTTTTCAAAATTGTTAATGGGCTGAAGAACTATGGCAGAGAATTCTCAAACTCTGACCTAAATGATAAGTTCCTTAGATCTCTCTCTAAGGAATGGGATATAAATATATGTTCCATCAGAGAGATGGGTAAGCTGGGCATCTTGGAGCCCAAGAATCTGTATGGGAAACTACTATCCCATGAACTTCAACTCAATACCAGGAAGGCTAAAGAGGAGAGCTCAAAAGGGAGCTCTAGAGAAAGATTTGTGGCTCTCAGGGTTGAGAGCACAAGAAGATCTGTTGGGGAAATGATTTATCTTAACCCCTTGAAATGAGTAGAATATGTATTCTCAGAGTGAAAAATTAGTGTAAGTAAATATGCGTCGAATAGTAATCGACGCAACGTCGAAGTGTAGTCGACGTACCTCTCAGAATGAGTCGAAGTAAATCTAAACAGAATTCGATGTAACTCTGATTTCTAGTCGACGCACCCAGTAAAGTCGATGCACCTCAGTCGACGCTCCTTCCATATTTTCTTCTCGACGTCTAGCCACGCTGAAATCGACGCTTACGTCGAATAGTAATCGACGCACGTCGATTTCTGTGACAGATTCAAAAACACGCCAGATCTCTTTCTTTCTTTCTGAAGATCTGAATTTTATGGAATTACATTATTCTTTTCTAGCCGTTCTGAATCAGTCTTTCCTTCTAAATGATTCTTGGCTAATTTGATTAAGATTATAATGGACATTATTTGAAAATAGAATGATCTCTTTCCTTCTACAGATATAATGATTATGGAAACTTTTCTTTCTTACTATCTCTCTGACTGCTAATTGATTATTCTCCTATAGCAATATTTTTGAATAAATAGAGCTATAAATACAGAAGGAGGTCGGCAAAGAATAACAAGAAGTGATCCACTCCATTTCTGAAAAAGAGGAAAAGCTCCCGAGAGAGAAGAAAGAGAAAATTGAGAAAAGTGAAAGAGTGCTGCAACAAGAAAAAGCCTTCTTCTTCTTCTACTACCTTCTGAAGTCATACTGCTGCAAATTTCTCAAGGCTCTCACTGAAAGAGAGAAAGGCCTACAATCTCCTTCTCACTATAGAAGAGAGATTACATTCACTATACTTGTGCTTCATACTTCTTGCTTGGAAGAAGATTCCTTCTTGCATAAATTGTTTCTTATTCTTGTTCTTCTTCTTGTTCTTATTCTTCTTCTTCTTCTCATTCATATCCTTATTTCAAATTTCAATTGTGTAAAAGAGTTTTAAGAATCTCTCTTCAAAAAATTCAGTTGTAGTGGTTCTAAGAGTCTCCTTATCAAAAGACTCAGGCTGGTTCTAAGAGTCTCCTTAACAAAAGACACAGTGCAAGATAGTGAATTCCTACCAAGGGGGTAGAAGAGTGGATTACCCAAAGTTTGGGGAACCACTATATTTCCTTGTGTTGTGCTGTGATTTTCTTTTTGCTATTTCTTTCTTTATTTGCTTAATTCTTATTGGTGTGTGGGAAGCTTAAATCTGTGAATATTACACATATATATATATATTTGTTAACTTTGCACAAAATATTTGTAAATATCTATTCACCCCCCCCCCCCCCTCTAGAGAATTCTAGTGAGGTTAACTGTGCACTTTCAATTGGTATCAAAGCGAGGTTGATCAAAAAGGGGTAACTCCTTGATCAAAAAGATCCTACCTCATGCATATATATATATTTCTAAAAACTTTTTATGGCACAAATCAAATATTATGCTTCCACCAGACCACCAATGTGCAATCTTGAAAAGTTTGCACTTTGGAAAACAAGAATTAGGATCTATATGAATTCTATTGATGAAGAATTGTTTAATGTTATTTTGATAGGTCCTCCCAAGCCTTATAGAAAGGACTCAAGTGGTAAAGTGACTCAAACACTGGTCCCAAGGGCTGAGTGGACAGATGATGAGAAGAAGGCAGGAGCATGTGATGTAAAAGCTGTGAACATTCTTGTCTCAACCCTCTCAGATGAAATCTTTCAAAAGGTTGTTGATTGTGAATCAGCCAAAGAAATCTTGGAGGATCTTACAAAGATAGTAGAAGGAAGTGCTGATGAAAGGAATGATAGAAATGCTCTATTGATCTCCCAATATGAGAACTTTCAAAAGAAGCATGAAGAAAGCATATCTGAGATGTATGACAGATTCAGTCTGATCATCAACCAATTAAGGAGCTTGGATAGAGAGATCTCTCTCACAGAGATCAATGACAAATTATTAATGAGTCTCCCAAGTTCATGGGACTCAAGAATATGGGCAATAAGAGATACAAGAGGACAAAAGGAAATCTCAACAGATGCCCTCTTTGGAAAACTCAAATCCTATGAGCAACTACTGAAAACCAGAGAAGAGAAGGAAAGAAGGGAAAACACTCCAACCTCTTCAAAAGATAGAAACATTGCATTAAAAGCAACAAAAGAAGAAACCCCTGTTACTGAAGAAGAATTATTCAGTCTCCTGGCCAGAAGATTCAAGAAATGGGTCAGGACAGATGGGTCTAGAAGAAGAGAGTCAAAACCAAGGTATGATAAGACTCCTACTAAAGAAATTGTTTGTTATTCCTGCAGGAAAACTGAACATATTGCTCCAGAATGTCCAGAAAATGCTGAAAAAAAGAAAGATCTGAAAAAGAAAGATCTCAAGAGAAAGGAGAAGAAGAAAGAAAGAGGCTTCATTGTAGAAGCTTGGAGTGAAACAGATTCTAAAGACAGCACCTCATCTAAAAGTGACAATGAAAAGTCTAAGAAAGAAGACCTATGCTTAATGGCTCTTCGAAGCTTAGAAAAAGAATGTGTTGCTGAATCATGGAGTGAAACAGGATCAGAAGGAAGCATCTATTCTGAAGATGAAAAAGAAAATTCAACAAGAAAAGCAAATAGCCTTATTCTCATAGGGGAATCTGAGGATAAGGATGAGGTAAGCATTTTTGATGAAATAGATTTTCTATGTGATGATTTCAAAAATGATTTTAAGGATTCTGTTTAGATCAACTAAAAGCTAAACAAGAAATTAAGGATCTAAAAGAATAAATTAATATAAGAAAAATAGAGGATACATGTTCAAAAAATTATGAACTAAGGTGTGAAATCTATACAACAGAAAAGGAAATAAAAAGTGCTAAAATAGAAAATCAACTCCTTAAGAATAAGGTATCCCAGGCAAAAGCTTTTGAATAATCTATAAAAGTCAGAAGCCAAACTCTTTAAGAAAACACTGAAAAACAAACAATCAGACATAGGAATCTGGGGCTAGGGGCTGATCCTTCAACCAGTTCAATACCATCTACCAAACCTGCTTGGATGAGCCCTGTTAAATTTACTAAACCCATCAAATCAACAAACTTAGAAGAAGACTCACAAAATAAAGAAGAAGACTTCACCTTCAAGGAGATAAACCATTTTGATAAAACATCATACTATTCAGATGAAGACTCTCAAACTCCTTTTGAGAAGGAAACTAGGCCAAACGAAACAATTCATAAAGAAATAAATCTCCAACCAGAAAAAGGGAAAAATAAAATCTGTGAAGACACAATTGCGTCGACTTCATATCGACGTATGAATGATAGTACGTCGAATTCTACTCGACGCAATCTCTCAGATGCTTCGACCTCAAATTGACGCATGAATAAAATTACGTCGACTTACAATTGACGCAACTACTTCCATGCATCGATTCCAGATCAACGCAATCTAGAGAAAGTGCCGAATATATATCGACGCAACTCTCAACATACGTCGAATAGATATCGACGCATAAAACCTCAGAGCAACTTAAATACAGGACATATCTATCCTTCAAAAAATTTCTATCTTAACCCCCATTCAGGACCCATTCATCCTGATCAAAATTTCTATCCTAATCAAAACTTTTATCCTAATCAACAACTCGATCCTAATCAACACCTCTATCCCTTTCTAAACTCAAATTCCCATAATCTAAAGACAATCAGGTGTTATATCTATAATAAAGCTGGCCACATTGCCAAACAATGTTGGCACAATCAATCCAATTGTCTATAAAATTAGTCTAAGGCTGACTTAGAAAACCTTAGGATTAGGAAGAAATAATCTCTCAAGAAAAACTTAGAATTTTCAAGACAAAATAAAAGTCACGTCGATTTCTTAATCGACGCATCGTCGATAGGAAACCCTAACATCTCAATTCAGACTGTACTGACGCATACATCGACTTCCACTCGACGCAACATCAACTTCATGAAAAAGAGCGGCAATACTAAAATATTTTCGGTCACATCTACTGTAGTACCGAATAAACCTCGAGTTGTGTCTCGTTTCGACGTTTCACCTGACTTAAATATACTCTTCAGTTAGAAATCAACACGCTCTCTGCATATCTCATCCTTCTCACTTCTCAGTCCAGCCATCTCTTCCTCTCTCTCTCTCTCACTGACCAAAATGGCTCACAAGATCAACTCTGGTTTTGATATTGATCTTGATTCCTTCCAAGCCGCCGCCGAAAACTACAAGAGCATCATAGCTCTTTTCACTGAAGCCGGTCTAAACAAACTCATTTCAACAAGATGCAGACTCCTGGAAATAGAACTCACTGAGTTGATGAATCATGTTCAGATATCTGAACAAGGAGAGATTACAGGAACAATCCATGAAACACCTGTCTCAATCTCTGCAGAACATCTTAGGGACACCTTTGATCTTCCATCAGGTAATGAACCTGTGGAACTCACCCCTGAGGAAATCAAAAACTTATTAATCACCATGAAATTCTCCAGAGATAGACCAATCAACTTGAAGAAAATAGACTTCTCTGATGAATATAGGCTCTTGGCAGACATTGTAGGAAAAATACTACTATGCAAAATCTCTGCCCAAGATGCAGTGCCCAAGCAGCAACTGAACATTATGGGGGCCTTGTGCTGAAAAAGAAGATAGACTGGGGCAGCTGCTTACTGAAGATGATAGGCTACAAATATTCTCATAAAGAGAATGCCTACATGAGGATCATGAGTCAGGTACTCCTTCACTCCTTCCCTGACCTATGTAGGTCAAAAGGAATTCCCATTCCTCCTGGAAAAAGGATGTCCATAACCCTCTTTTCAAAATGGACCAGGCAAATCCCCAAGCCTGGTTCCATTCCTGAAAGGACTCCCTCTCCTCCTAATTCTCCTGTGCATCCATCTTCACCTATTCCTCCTCCTACTATCACATCCTCTCTACCTACATCATCTCCCATACCTCATATATCAACAATCACTTCTCCACCTTCATCCCCTCCACCAACACACCCTGAACCATCTCCATCCACTGAAACTCTCATCACTCAGTGTATCCAGTTAGCAGCCCAAAGATTTCAAGAAATGTTGGATGGACACTGCCTTCAAATTCACTCCTCTATCAGGCACATGCAAACCCAGTTGGATGGGGTAAATGCCTCTGTGCAAGTACTCAAAACCTATGTGTCTTCATCTAAGGTTACTAAATCATTCTTAACCTCCTTGACTAAGAAGGTCAAGAAGGGGGAGAAGTTAGATGAAGAGCAGCTCTCCAGTCTCAAATCTCACTCACACACATCCTCTCCAACATCAAAATCTGATAGTCTTGCTCTGCTTAAGACTATTGGGAATGAAATAGTACCTGAGCTACATACTACAGAACAGATAACAGATGTACTTTCTATAGCAAGAGAAGCTGAACAACAAGTAGTTCTCTTTCAAGGGGAGGCAAGTAGAGTTGAGAAAGAAGTTGAAAAGGAAGCTGAAGTTGAAAAGGAAGCTGAGGCTGAAGGAGTGGCTGAAAGTGAGAAAGACAAAGAAGCTGAGGCTCGGGGGGAGCCAGATGCTGTCATAGCTGAAGCTAGAGCTGGGAAAGAAGCTGAAGAAGCAGAAATAGAAGGTATAAAGGAAGTTCCATCTCAGGAGCAGATTGCTTTGACTCAGGGGGAGTTGAATGAACATCCTGCTACAACCTCTATAAAAAGACCTGATCTCCCTTTAGTATTCTCCAGGAAGAGAAAAACTCCTCCTACTCCTCCTGAGTGATATTTTGAACAATTTTGATATACTCTATTAATGCTTAAGTGCTGATGATTTCTTTTTCCATTTTCTTCTGATTACCTAATATATCTCTTTTCTATAAATATGCTTTGATGTGTTGATTAAAAACTGATAAAATTTCTCTCTGAATAGGGTTAAGACAAATAGGGGGAGATTGTTGGGGAAATGATTTATCTTAACCCCTAGAAATGAGTAGAATATGTATTCTCAGAGTGAAAAATTAGTTTAAGTAAATATGCGTCGAATAGTAATCGACGCAACGTCGAAGTGTAGTCGACGTACCTCTCAGAATGAGTCGAAGTAAATCTAAACAGAATTCGATGTAACCAAAGTCGACGTAACTCTGATTTCTAGTCGACGCACCCAGTAAAGTCGATGCACCTCAGTCGACGCTCCGTCCATATTTTCTTCTCGACGTATAGCCAGGCTGAAATCGACGCTTATGTCGAATAGTAATCGACGCACGTCGATTTCTGTGACAGATTCAAAAACACGCCAGATCTCTTTCTTTCTTTCTTTCTCAAGATCTGAATTTTATGGAATTACATTATTCTTTTCTAGCCTTTCTGAATTAGTCTTTCCTTCTAAATGATTCTTGGCTAATTTGATTAAGATTATTATGGATATTATTTGAAAATAGAATGATGTCTTTCCTTCTATAGATATAATGATTATGGAAACTTTTTTTTCTTACTATCTCTCTGACTGCTAATTGATTATTCTCCTATAGCAATATTTTTTAATAAACAGAGCTATAAATACAGAAGGAGGTCGGCAAAGAATAACAAGAAGTGATCCACTCTATTTCTGAAAAAGAGGAAAAGCTCCCAAGAGAGAAGAAAGAGAAAATTGAGAAAAGTGAAAGAGCACTGCAGCAAGAAAAAGCCTTCTTCTTCTTCTACTACCTTCTGAAGTCATACTGCTGCAAATTTCTGAAAGCTCTCACTGAAAGAGAGAAAGGCCTACAATCTCCTTCTCACTATAGAAGAGAGATTACATTCAATATACTTGTGCTTCTAATCATCTTGCTAGGAAGAAGATTCCTTCTTGCATAAATTGTTTCTTATTCTTGTTCTTCTTCTTGTTCTTATTCTTCTTCTTCTTCTCATTCATATCCTTATTTCAAATTTCAATTGTGTAAAAGAGTTTTAAGAATCTCTCTTCAAAAAATTCAGTTGTAGTGGTTCTAAGAGTCTCCTTAACAAAAGACTCAGTGCAAGATAGTGAATTCCTACCAAGGGAGTAGAAGAGTGGACTACCCAAAGTTTGGGGAACCACTATATTTCCTTGTGTTGTGATGTGATTTTCTTTTTGCTATTTCATTCTTTATTTGCTTAATTCTTGTTGGTGTGTGGGAAGCATAAATCTGTGAATATTACATATATATATATATATATATTTGTTAACTTTGCACAAAATATTTTTAAATTTCTATTCACCCCCCCCCCCCCCCCCCCCCCCCCGCCCCCCTCTAGAGAATTCTAGTGAGTTTAACTGTACACTTTCAAGATCCAAGGATAAGACTCTCGCCTATCAGAACATATCAGAGAGCAGTGAAGAGTCTGACTCCAGCACATCAGACTCTAACGATACTGACAAAGAGATGGTCCTTCTCTCTAAGCAGTTCAAGAAACTGATAACCAGAAGAAGAAGAGACTACTACAGACCCACCTCCTCATGCTCAAGAAGATATGATCAACATGACAGGTCTAAATCCTTAAGGGAGGACAGGTATAGATCAAAACCTGATAAATCTGATTTTGCTAACATTATTTGTTACTCCTGTAATAAGACTGGTCACATAGCTGCTGATTGCTCTTCTAAGAGAAGGGAATCAAGGAATTATGATGACAAAAGATGGTCAAGGGACAAGAAGAAATCTGAAAGAGGAATTATAGCAAAGAAAATCAGAACACTAAGTGATTCTGATTCAAGCTCCTCAGATACTGAGGAAGAAGCACGGATAGGCCTCATGGCCATTAAAGAAGATAACCAGGATGACATCTCTCCTGGGAAGGTAATTGTCAAAGCCCGTCCATCTGTCTCTGATTCTGAATCAGTAATAGACTATGTGCATGATGATGATTGTGTGTCTGCAGCCAACAACACAACCTCAAGATCTCGATATGATGTTGAATTTGACCTGATAAAGTAGTATAAGGCTTTGTGGAAAGCCTTCAAGAACTGCAAGATACTCTTCAAAGTGTAGACCAAGGAGTTAGATTCCTTGAAGGCTGTGCAGTCAGAGCTCAAGGAAATAGCTGAAAAGCTGGCTGCCATGAGCAAAGAAGTGGACAGATTCAAGGAAGCCACAAGGCTTAAGAATGCTGAATTAGGTCAAAAGAACAAGGTCATAAAGGACCTTGAAGAGATACTGCTGGCTGAGAAGAAACTGTTGGATCGTTTGGCTCACTTAGAGGTGGGGGGTGAATACGGGTTTTCAAAAACTTATATTATATTTTGAAAAGCTTTGAAATAATGCGAGATTAAGACAATGAGAAGTCAAGTAAAACAATTGAAATAAAGTAGAGACATGTTTTATTAATATGAAATAAGGTTTTACAAAAGTTGATTTCTATAACGCTAGAAATCGGTGGCGGAGAATAGTAGACTCTTTTTGTTTTCTATCCCGACTCGCATCCCCATGAACCGGTGGCCCTAGCCTATCCCTCCCGGATTCGGCCTCAAGCCGCTCTAGCAAAACCTTCCCTGGATATGGCCTCGAGCACCCCCTAGACCTAACCTAGATCTAGTCGCCAACACAAGGCGAATTTCCGCCCTAATTCCTACCCAGACCTAGTCGCCAACACGAGGCGATTTCTCTAACCGTTTACAAGAAATATGAAATGAAAATAATTAAAAACTCCCTCTTGATGAACTTCTGAAGTTGGAGACGAAGATCCGCTGTAGCATAAGCGTTTTAGATGCGGACTTCGTTTGGATCCGGCGTGAAGAGATTCTCCTTCAGAAGTTTGCAGAACTTTGGTAGGACATAATCTTTCGGCCAAGGCATCCTCTGGAATTCTAGCACTCAATCTCTCTCTCTGATGTCTATCTGAAACAAGAGAAGAAGGGTCCTATTTATAGCCTCAGCGCTAGCGCCAGCGCTAAAGGTACCGCCGGCGATATCCTATTTTAGGACATATTCTGCGCGGCAGGATCTTCAATCCGAGGAAACATTTCTCGCTTGCCTTCTGTGCTCCGCGCTATCGCCTGCACTATCGGATACCGCCAGGCGCTATCTCCTTCTATATGTGCTCCGAAATTACGCTTATCATCGCTAGCGCCAGGCGCTAGGTGATACCGTCGGCGCTAATAGGAGTGTTGGATTTGATGGCCCTAATTTGAGGGCAACCTTCTTATGTAATCCTTGAGTCATATGGACTTTGTTTTCCTGCACACTTAAACACACAAGATCAAATACACATAGGATTTGTTATTCTCAAACCTAGGAGATGCGGAAGAGCATGTTCCAACAAACTCCCCCTTTTGATAATAACAAATCCATTAATGATAAATCAGAGCATTAATATATAAGCATGATGAAACTTACTTGTGTGTGTGAGAGAGTGATGACTTAGGATAATTATCGATTTTAGCCTTTAGAATTGCTCCCCCTAAGTACATGCTCCCCCTAAGTGAATGCTCCCCTAATATGTAAGCTATCATCTTAATTATGCATGCTAGTTTTCTATTTTGATAGCAGATTATATTTATCATGTTAGTTCTCCCCCTTTTGTTATTAGCAAAAGTGGGTAAGGAGACACCACTTAAAAGTTGATAATAAGATAAAGGCATGATCGAGCTTGTAGAGAGAAGGAAATGATAAGTAGTTTTAGAATACTTTTCATTGAAATAGATCAGAGTTTGAGTATTACAACATTTTCATAAATCAGAGTTTGTAGCATATAAAGAATACAAGGTAAATGTAAAGTTGCGGAAGACTTAGAAAAATACAATCAAACATCTTTTGTAAGACATGATGATTCGTAAAAGATATATGAGTTAAGTTTCATAAAAAAGATGTTTTTGTAAATCACTGTTCAAGTAAAATCTTTAAATTCAATAATAAAGTAACCAAGCATGAACTAATGTTACCAAACAGAGAGTACTACAATGTTATGTTAATTCACAATTTCAAAACATACTAAACATTGTAGAAAGCATGCTAGGTTATCTAGTGCATTTCATAAATAAAGTGTAGTATAGAATTTGCATTAGGATCCAATACTCATGAGAAGAAGTGTTATGGGAGATAATGATGTGCACAAAAGTGTATTTTTGAGTAGAGTTTTAATCAAAAATACAAGAAATATGTAAAGTAAGAGCACAACAAAACACAAATAATTTCAATTCCATACACTTCAATGCACAAACAAAAATGTACAACTACCTAGGTGCTTTGCACACACAATGCTCATTAAGACTTATCAGGGTGCAAAGTAGTGCTTGGGGGATCACACATTTTATTTTAATGTTGAGACTAGTGATCCGGTGTACTTAAGAGTAAGTGGTTTTTATTTTGAAAGAAAGATTTGATTTGCACAAGATACTTTACTATTCTTTCCAAGGTGCTCAACCTCACAACGCTTATTAAGACTTATCGGGAGGTTCAAGTAGTGCTTGGTGGAGTTATCTTTGTCACTTTATTTTGATGATTTTTGTTTTGTATAAAGTTCTCGGAATACACTTGTTTGGAAAACCAATATAATTTATGAAAAACATAACCACTTTTCTTAACTTTTAAAAGTGCAAATAAAGGAGTGTAGGTAAGATACTTATGCAATTTTAATTCATTGTACTAATACACAATATACACAAGCATTCTTGGATTAAACACATATGTAGACGATGCCAAAATAAGTGAGTGAATAAAGATCATTATCAAACATAAAACATTTACTCATACTTAGAGGCATGCTAAGCTTAGTTCTACACGACTTTCAAAAGATAATTGATGCACATATTAATAGATATATCAAAGCATGATGAAAAACAATGTTCAAAGTAGTTTGAAAAGATAAATTGCAACATTATAGAAGTTCTAAATAATAGATTAAATCATGCTTGATTTTCACAGGAAAATCCATATAGTTTTTTTTATAGTTTTAATGTTTAATATTTTTGTATTTGATTTTTGCATAAAAATAGACTTTAAACAAAAAGGCAAAACATATTTTTTGTAATTTGGCTTTTGTATTTTTGTAATTGATTTTTCAAAAATGAAATATAATCAGAAGTGCAAAAATAAATAGTAAATATAGATTAATATATTTTTAAGAATTTTTCAAAATTTTAAAAATACAGAAAAACGAATAAGTGCGCTAGCGCCGGCGTTAGCGCTAGCGCAGAAAACAGTACACGATTTTTTATGATTTTGAAATTTTTAATTGTTGATCTTGATTAAGTGTCCCAATAGTAGTTTCATGCTGAAATTTCATAATTTTAGGAGATGTTTTAGATGGTTAAAAATTACAAAATTGCGTTTGCGAATGTGTTTTAACTCAAAAGATCTAGGACACCTTATTCAAGTCGTAATAATCGAAATCTTGCATCGGGAAGAGGTTTAGTAAATATGTCAGCGAGTTGAGAGTCCGTGCTAATGAAGCTTACTTTTACATGCTCTTTCTTAATGTGATCCCTAATGAAATGATGACGAACATCTATGTGTTTGGATCTAGAGTGGTGTACGGGATTATATGTGAGGTCTATTGCACTTTTGTTGTCACATTTAAGATCAATGTTTTTGAGATGAAATCCAAAATCCTCTAGAGTTTGGCTCATCCATAACGCTTGTGCACAACAACTACCAAGTGCGATATATTCGGCCTCCGTGGTGGAGAGTGCAACCGAAGATTGTTTCCTACTAGACCAAGCAACTAAAGAGGGTCCTAAAAAGCGACAAGTACCGCTAGTGCTTTTTCGATCTAGTGAACAGCCGGCGTAGTCCGAATCGGAATAGCCGTGGAGTGTGAATGAATCATTTTGTGGGTACCATATTCCTAAGTTAGATGACCATAATAGATAACGAAAAATATGTTTTACCGCTTTTAAATGAAATTCTTTTGGATTGGCTTGAAAGCGAGCACATAAACATACGACAAACATTATATCTGGTCTAGATGCACTTAAGTAAAGAAGTGAACCTATCATTCCTCTATATAACGTTTGATCAATGGAAATTCCAGATTCATCTTTTCCTAGTTTTAACGAAGCACTCATAGGAGTAGAGGCTTGTTTATTATTTTCAAATCCAAATCGTTTAAGCATATTGTGAACATATTTTGTTTAGCAAATAAAGATACCATCAGTTCGTTGTGAGATTTGAAAACCAAGAAAATATGATAGTTCTCCTACAAGACTCATTTCAAATTTATTTTTCATTACTAAGACTACTTCATTACACAACTCTTCATTAGTGGCTCCAAAAATGATATCATCAACATATATTTGTAAAATAATTAGATCGTTATTATTATACTTAATGAAGAGTGTGTTGTCGACACTTCCTATAACATAACCGTGCTTTAACAAAAACGATGTAAGTCTATCATACCATGCTCGGGGCGCTTGTTTTAAACCATAAAGCGCTTTTTCTAGTTTGTAAACATGATTAGGAAATTTTTCATTTATAAAACCGGGTGGTTATTCTACATAAACTTCTTCTTTTATAAACCCATTTAAAAAGGCACTTTTAACATCCATTTGAAATAATTTTATTCTTTTAAAACTCGCAAATGCCAAGAATATTCGTATAGATTCTAAGCGAGCAACGGGTGCAAAAGTTTCTTCAAAATCTACCCCCTCGATTTGAGAATAACCAGGAGCAACTAAGCGTGCTTTATTTCTTATAATCCTAGATTCACCATCTAATTTATTTTTAAAGATCCATTTTATGTCGACAATTGGATGATTAGATGGTCAATCTACTAGATTCCAAAATTTATTTCTTTCAAATTGACCTAACTCTTCATTTATAGCCAAAAACCAAAATTCATCATTTAAAGCGGTGGAAACGTTTTTAGGTTCGATTTCGGAAACAAAGCAAATATTTGAAAACATTTCATGAAGAGTATATCGAGTTCTTACCCTAGTAGAAGGTATTGGAGTTGGTTCCCCAATGACTAGCTCTTTTGGATGGTTTTTTGAGAAGTTCAAAATGCTTGGAGGTACATATTCATCTTCCTTGGACTTCTCCTCCTCTTCTTTGGAAGGTTCCTCTTCGTCGTACTCCAAAGATGGCAAAGGTTCATCATTTGTACCTGTAGGAAGCTTTTCTGCACTCGGAATAAATTCATCAAATTTAACATTAATAGACTCTTCAACCTTACTCGATCTTTTGTTAAATATTCTATAGGCTTTACTGGTTGAAGAATATCCAAGAAATATTCCTTCATCACATTTTTCATCAAATTTTCCTAAAGAATCTTTTGTATTAAGAATAAAACATTTACATCCAAATACTTTAAAATATGATACGTTAGGTTTCTTTTGATAATATAGTTCATACGATGTGAGATTTAGTGATGGGCGAAGCATGACTCTATTCATTACATAGCATGATGTGCTTACGGCTTCGGCCCAAAAAGACTTAGGTAATTTATATTCAGATAACATGGTGCATGCTAGTTCTTGGATTGTCCTATTTATTCTTTCTACAACACCATTTTGTTGAGGTGTGCGTGGAGCGGAGAACTCATGCTTAATACCTAACATTTCACAAAAAGATTTAAATTTTTCATTTTCAAATTCACCACCATGATCTGAGCGAATGCATTTTATTTTTTAAATCTAGTTCATTTTGAATACGAGTACATAATTTTGAGAATTCACAAAACGCATCAGATTTGGAAGAGAGAAATAAAGTCCAACAATATCTTGAGAAATCATCTATTAGAACGAAAGTGTATATTCTACCACCAAGACTTGCGGTGTTAACGGGACGAAAGAGATCCATATGAATTAATTGCAATGGTTTTGAAGTCGAAATTTCATTTTTGCTTTTAAAAGATGATTTTGTAAATTTTCCTTTTTGGCATGGAGAACATAGTGAAGATAAATTTCCATTCAACTTAGGCAATCCTCTAATCAATTCCCTTTTTGCTAGTCTTAAAATGAGCTTTGTACTAGCGTGACCTAAACGTCTAAGCCATAGTTCTAATTCATCATTTTTGGTTATAAAACATTTTATAGATGATTTGGAAAGACATGAAACAAAACTATGTAAACATTGTGAATTCAAGGTGCAGTTAGTAACACATCTTTTGTTGTAGGATTAACTATTTTGCAAAGATTAGTGGATGATTCAAATAATACGTCTAATCCTTTATCACACAGTTGACTTATAGATATTAAGTTATGTTTTAATCCTTTTACATAAAGAACATTTGAGATAAGAAAGGATTCGTTACCTACTGTACCTACTCCCATGATCCTTCCTGTACCGTTATCACCAAACGTTACGATCCCTCCTTTCTTCTTTTCTAGGCTAAGGAATTTTGCTTTGTTGCCCGTCATGTGCTTGGAGCAGCCTGAGTCCAAGTACCACACGTCCTCCGTTTCCTTAGCCTTCCTGCAAATCTAGAGAGAAGATGAGAGTAAAGATCCAGATACCCAAGAGGTACCACCCATAGAGTAAGTGGATTTCTTAGGTACCCAGATTTGTTTTAACGATCGTTGTTTTATATTCCTGCAAGAGCAAGATGTGTGTCTAAACTTAAGACAATCTGCACACAAAATAAAGGGGGTTGAGACACTTTTCTGAGTTTCTACATTGCTCTTGCTGGGTAATGTTTGAACTTTAGAAAAAATAGGAGATTTTTTAATTGTTGAGCTACCGGGGCTCACTTTGATATCCGACCCCAAATTTTCCAGAACCATAACATTGGTTTCCCAAAATCATATCCATGGATTTTTGACAAATCCCAAATTTTTTTATGGCTATATTTAGGTCATGATTTTGTTTTTTAAGAAATGTATTTTCTTGTACAATCATAACACATTTATTTTCAAATCCCTTTTTGTTATTTTCAATTTGTAAAAGAAAGATTTTTAGTTTTCTCTCTAAGTCCCCCTTTTCTTTTGCAATAGTTTTGTTTTGTGAGAGGGCCTTAGAAAGAGAAACTTCAAGTTCTTTTGTCTTAAATAAAGAGTGCTCACACTCTTGACATGAAACCTTTCTCTTTTCAAGGGAAATCAATTTTTTGTGAGTTTATGATTTTCTTTGATAATAGATTCATTTTCACGATTTAATATAATATTATCTTTTATACTTTGATCATAGGATTTGCAAGTTAGAACAAATTCAGCATAGAGTTCTTCAAAAGTAGGAGGAGTTACCTCAGTGTCGCTAAGAACACTGGTATCGTCATCGTTGCTTTTTGCCATTAAGCATAAGTTTGCTTCCTCCTCGCTACTTGACTCAGACTCGTTTGACTCTTCAGAGGAAGAATCATCCCAAGTTGCGGCTTTCAGTACTTTCTTTTTCTCTTTTGCTTTGTATTGTTCTTTTTGCTCCTTTTGATACTTTGGGCACTGGCCCCGAATGTGCCCGGTTTTTCTGCAGTGGTAGCACTCCGGTGGTGGTCTTTCTTCTTCATCTTCGCTTCCTTTTTCTTTCCTTGATGAAGAGGAAGATCACTTTCGTCGAGCATCCTTTTGGAAGTATTTTCGGAATGTGTTCCTTCTTTCTGGATTCCTGATGAACTTCCTGAAGTTCTTCACCAGGAGACCCTCTTCATCTTCATCATCATCTTCGATGCTCTCCTTCTTTGATTTTAGTGCTAGCGCCTTTTCTTTGGCTCCTTGTTGTATTCATCGTGTTGAACCTGGAGTTCTACCTCATGGGTTTTGAGATTCCCAATAAGGTTCTCGATTTGGAGCGTTCTTAAGTTGTGCGACTCCGAGATGGCTATCACCTTTGGATTGAACCTTGGAGGTAAGGAGCGAAGAATTTTCCTCACCAAGTCCCCGTCTTAGTAGATCTTTCCAAGTGCCTTTGAAGCGTTGACGATCTTGGTGAAGCGAGTGTACATCGAGTTGATTTCCTCTTCGGTATCCATCCTGAATTTTTCATATTCAGATTCCAGTTGGAATAGCTTTGCATCTTTCACCTGCGGTGTACCTTCATGGGTAACTTCCAATTGATTCCAAATATCATAAACAATTATGCATGCAGAAATTCTATTAAACTCAGTCCTATTTAAGGCGCTATATAAAGCGTTCATTGCTTTAGCATTATTTTTACACCTTAGTTTATCGTTATCATCCCATTTATCTTTAGGTTTTAGTAATGTCGCCTCTCCCACTACAGTTGTAGGAGGAGAGTACCGAACTTCTACCATGTTCCATACTTCTACATCCATGGTCATAATAAAACACATCATTCGATTTTTCTAGTAGTTAAAATCTGACTCAGCAAAGAGAGGTGATCGACTAACCCCTTGACCCTCCGAAAAAGCGAGATCATGAGACGCCATTATTCCCGGGTTTTAAGTCGATTGGAATAAAACCGCTCTGATACCACTTGTTGGATCGGTAGGCGCCCTTAGAGGGGGGTTGAATAAGGGTTTTCAAAAACTTATATTATATTTTGAAAAGCTTTGAAATAATGCGAGATTAAGACAATGAGAAGTCAAGTAAAATAATTGAAATAAAGTAGAGACATGTTTTATTAATATGAAATAAGGTTTTACAAAAGTTGATTTCTATAACGCTAGAAATCGGTGGCGAAGAATAGTAGACTCTTTTTGTTTTCTATCCCGACTCGCATCCCCACGAACCGGTGGCACTAGCTTATCCCTCCCGGATTCGGCATCAAGCCGCTCTATCCAACCCTTCCCCGGATATGGCCTCAAGCACCCCGTAGACCTAACCTAGATCTAGTCGCCAACACGAGGCGAATTTCCGCCCTAAGTCCTACCCAGACCTAGTCACCAACATGAGGCGATTTCTCTAACCGTTTACAAGAAATATGAAATGAAAATAATTAAAAACTCCCTCTTGATGAACTTCTGAAGTTGGAGACGAAGATCCACTGTAGAATAAGTGTTGTAGAAGCGGACTTCGTTTGGATCCGGCGTGAAGAGATTCTCCTTCAGAAGTTTGCAAAACTTTGGTAGGACATCATCTTTCGGCCAAGGCGGCCTCTGGAATTCTAGCACTCAATCTCTCTCTGATGTCTATCTGAAACGAGAGAAGAGGGGTCCTATTTATAGCCTCAGCGCTAGAGGTACCGCCGGTGCTATCCCATTTTAGGACATATTCTGCACGGCAGGATCTTCAATCCGAGGAAACATTTCTCTCTTGCCTTCTGTGCTCCGCGCTATCGCCTGCGCTATCGGATACCGCTAAGCGCTATCTCCTTCTATATGTGCTCCCGAAATTGCGCTTATCATCGCTAGCGCCAGGCGCTAGGTGATACCACCGGCGCTAGTAGGAGTGTTGGATTTGATGGCTCTAATTTGAGGGCAACCTTCGTATGTAATCCTTGAGTCATATGGACTTTGTTTTCCTGCACACTTAAACACACAAGATCAAATACACATAGGATTTGTTATTCTTAAACCATAGAGATGCGGAAGACCATGTTCCAACAGAAACTTGTTGGGAGCTTCTCTATGCCCAAGACAGTCTTACCTATTATTGATACCTTATCTGGATCATTCAGAGCTGGTATAGGATTCAATCAGGAGACTGTCAAGGACAAGGGTTCTGAAGCTCAATCTTCTTCTAAGAAGATACTTGCATCGGGTCCCTCCGGCCATGGACCTACAGCAATAGCACTGAAAAGTAAGGGAAAGACAGCCTCCTCCAGGCCTGTTCCCAAGAAGGTGGACCAACAGGTGATGAGACACAATTCTCCCACCTGTAAGGCTCACCCAAGACCTGCTAAGTCAAGTGTCCTCCTTCCTTCTCACCAACACTCATCCTACTCAATTGGTGAGACAGAAAGGAAGGTACAACAGGTATGAATGTTGGTGCTATTTGAAAGTAGGCCACTTTGCCCTGGATTGTTGGTTCAATCCAACAAGGCCAAATGTAAAGAGAGTGCAGAACCCTCATTGGTGCGACATTCTAGTTCATTCTCCTAACATGAACCAAGGACCCAATCTAAATTGGGTGCCTAAGGGGAACTAATTTTTCTTGCAGGTGTATCCAAATACCAGCTAGTCTCCGATCTGGTATTTGGATAGTGGGTGCTCCAGACATATGACTGCAGTCAAAAAGTATCTAAGAAGCTTCATCCCTATGGATAATGGACCAATAGTAATCTTTGGATGTTCAGAAAAGGGAATGACTAAAGGCTATGGTAACATTTCTAATGGCCTAGTTACCATCACTAAAGTTGCTTATGTTGAGGGACTGAAACATAATCTCATAAGCATAAGTCAACTATGTGATCTAGGTTTTATAATCACATTCCACAAGGATAAGTGTCTGATCCAGAAGTCCTTTGAATCTGAGGCTGACTTGACTGGCACTAGGAGTGGCAATATTTATTGCTTAAATTTTCTTAATGCAAATTCTTCCATGCATGTGTGTCTTGTAGCCAATAATAAAGAGGCTCTGTGTGTTCAATGGCACAAGAGACTTGCAGACATTAACTATATGACTATAAGCAAGCTTTTCTCACAAGACTTGGTCAGAAATGGACCTAATATTAAATGCATCAAGGAAGGTCCTTGTCAAGCCTGCCAACTTGGAAAGCAGAAAAGGACCAGTTTTAAAGGCATAACTGACAAAGATTCCTTCAGATGTCTATTTTTACGGCACATGGATCTGTTTGGTCCTATGTTAATTATGAGCTTAGGAGGGAAGGCCTACACTCTTGTGGTAGTTGATGATTACTCAAGGTTCACTTGGGTATTCTTCCTTAAAAAGAAGTCAGACACCTTAGAAATCTTGAAGAATTTTGTCAGGCAGATCCAGAACAAGATGGACTGTACTGTGGTCAAACTCAGAAGTGATCATGGTACAGAATTTCAGTCTGGACCCATGACAGAATTCTGCCAAGAATTGGGTATCTCTCAAGAATTTTCCTCTCCTAGGACTCCTCAACAAAATGGGGTTGCTGAAAGGAAAAATAGAGCCTTGATAGAGGCAAGTAGGACAACGCTAAGTGACTCCTCCCTTCCAGAATACTTATGGGCATAGGCTGTGAACACTGCTTGTCATGTGATCAACAGGGCCTCCATCATCAAAGACCACAAGAAGACTCCCTATGAGCTAATGAAAGGCAAAAAACCTACCTTATCCTATTTTAGGATCTTTGGAAGTAAATGCTATGTACTAAATAATGGAAAGGTCAGGCTAACCAAGTTTGCTGAGAAAAGCAGTGAGGGTATTCTTGTTGAATACAGCTCCCATAGAAGGCTTACAGGGTCTACAACATCAATACCCAAGTAGTGGAAGAATCTGTACATGTTGTATTTGATGAGACCAGCCTTATTCATAAGGGCTGGTCTATCTCTCCAGTGAATGCAGGTACAATAGAGAATATAGAGAAACTATCCATTAAAGAAAAGGTTGATACCTCAACCAACGTTAATGATAAGTCAGCAACAGTTAAAAATGCAGAAGAGACCATAGAAGCTTCTGATACAGAAGAGGCAATGCAGCTTGAAGAACCTGTCAATGTAAGAATTCCCTAAATATTGCCAATTGCCTTGAGACAAATGAGAGTTCATCCACAAGAGCAAATAATCGGAGATGTCAACCAAGGTGTACTAATAAGGAGCAGAGTTGCAAATGAAGCATTGTATCTGAGTTTTCTCTCTCAAATAGAACCTAAGAAATTTGAGGAAGCTAATAAGGATCCATTCTGGGTTGCTGCAATGCAAGAGGAGCTAAGTCCATTTAAAAGATGCAATGGATGGAAGTTGGTTTCGAGACCCCTAGGACAAAATATCATAGGAACTAAGTTGGTATACAGAAATAAATTGGATGAGAATGGAATAATCACAAAGAATAAAGCAAGATTGGTGGCAAAGGGATATTGATAGGAAGAGGGGATTGACTATGATCAGACATTTGCCCCTGTAGCCAGACTAGAAGCCATCTGACTATTCCTTGCCTATGCTGCCTACCAAGGATTCAATGTCTATCAGATGGATGTGAAGTCCGCTTTCTTAAATGGTGATCTCAAGGAGGAAGTCTTTGTAGATCAGCCTTCAGGTTTTGTTGATTCAACTCATCCTGACTATGTATATTTTCTTAAGAAAGCTTTATATGGCTTGAAGCAGGCACCTAGAGCCTGGTATGAGACTCTGTCCAGCTTTCTCATTGAGAATAAATTCTCAAGGGGGAAGATTGATAAGACATTGTTCCTAAGGGAAGTTAGGGGAAAGATTTTGTTAGTGCAGATCTATGTAGATGATATTATCTTTGGTTCTACAGATAACAATCTCTGCAAAAAGATTGCCAGCTTGATGTAGGGAAAGTTTGAGATAAGCACCATAGGTGAGCTCAAAATCTTCCTAGGTCTCTAAGTGAAATAATCTGAAGATGGCATATTCATCTCTCAGACCAAGTTCACTAGAAAGCTAGTAAAGAAGTTTGGATTGGAGAGTGCTTCCTCTAGGAAGACTCTAATGGGAACCAATCTGTCTTTGGACAAGGATGAGAAGGGAATACCCTTTGATGAAACCAAGTACAGATGCATGATTGGATCTTTACCTTACCTAACTGCAAGTAGGCCTGACATAATGTTTGCCACATGTGTCTGTGCTAGATATCAGGTGAACCCTAAGGAATCTCATCATGTCTCTGTAAAGAGAATCCTAAGATACCTAAAGGGTACATCAAATCTTGGCCTATGGTACCCTAGGAACAATGGGTGTGAACTGACAGGCTACTCAGATGCAGATTATGCAGGATGTAAAGATGATAGAAAAAGTACCTCAGGAACATGCCAGTTCTTTGGAGGAAGATTGATCTCTTGGAGCAGTAAAAAGCAGACAAGTATAGCAATCTCTACAGTAGAATTAGAATACATCTCTGTTGGGAGCTGCTGTGCTCAACTGTTATGGATCCAGCATAAGCTTGCAGACTACAATCTAAAGATGACCAAAACACCCATGTTTTGTGACTCTTCCAGTGCAATCTCAATTGCTAAGAACCCTGTCTCATATTGCAGGACTAAGCACATTGAGATCAGGTATCACTTCATCAGGGAGCATGTAGAGAATGAAGATATCATCCTTGAGTTTGTTCCCACAGACAAACAAGTGGCTGATATATTCACAAAGCCCCTAGATGAAGCTAAGTTTAACTTCTTCAAATTCCAATTGGGAATATTAAACTTAGAATATAAACGTCCACTTACTGCTCGCTAATCTCCTTACATGTAACTGTAAAAAGATCTTGCAGGACTAATACTGAAACAACCTGGTCATAAAAGGCATATACTGAAAAAGTCAGAAAGGGGGAGAGAAGAATAACCTGAGTAGAGAAGATACAATGTATCACATCAAGGGGGAGTATCACATCAAGGGGGAGTAAAGATCAAGGGGGAGCTGCCAGCTCAAGAAGATGCAAAAGCTGAGGAAATGGTAACTATGTTAAACCTCCAATGTATAAACTCACATCTTAAGGGTCAGTGCAAGTAATCTTGAATTGGGATTCTGACTTCTTCAAATAGGGGGAGATTGTTGGGAATCTTGCCCTCATGATTCCTGATTTGAAGAAGTCACCAATTCAAGAGAACTTCACTATGTATTTGATTATCATCTTAGCTTTATCATTTCAGTATAAGATACGAATAGGCAAAACAAAGAAGAATGGTTGCATCTAACATCATCGAAAAGGCTCAAGCATGTCGTCAACAACAGCAGACGTATCGTCGATAATAGCAGACATATCATCAAGAATATGCAGAGCAAAACAAAATGGTGATATCATTGTGACATCTCACGATGATACCAAGATGACGAGACAAAGAAGAAGACTCAAAGATGTCGACAATATCGTCAAGAAGAAGCCTTGTCGTCGAAAAGGCTAAGTGAGACTGATAGCGATTGACATCGTCATGAAGAAGGCATGACGTCGAGAAGACTGAAGAAGGTCATTTGAAGACTAGCAGCTGCTAAAGTATAGTCTGTCAACATGAGGCCATTCATGTCGTCGACAAGAATAGGGGGCCTAAGGGACATCGTGCAAACAAGGAGTTCTCGCAGATATCAGTTTGATGACTTCGTGTCGTCTTAAGCTCAAATGGAGAAGTGATGTCTAGCATCGTCAAGATATCACTATCTGATGAAGAATTGAAGAAGAGACTAGTGCAAGTCGCCGACAAAGTCCCGTCGTCGTGATATTATCCATGTCGTCGTAACAATGGAAATATTGTCGAGACAAATTCAAAAGTAGCCGGACGCACTGTCAGCATTTAATGTCGTCGTCTGATTGTCCAACCAGCGCATGCTCTCGAGGGATGGGCGTCTGACAGTAAAGGACATCATATATGACCGTTATGTGGCACATCTCAGTCCTATAAAAGGGAATAGTGGATGCCGTAAACCGCTCTCGAACTTCTGGAACTTAAGAATATCTCCATAAGCAATCTTGAATAGAACAGTAACGGCGGAGAAAAGAAAAAGCCAGAACGTAGAACAAGTCAATAATCATCCTTTGTTCTCTAAAGAATCAGTTCAGATTTATCAACTGAAAAAGAGAAGTTCCAGATAGAGTAAAGCCTGGAGAAGATTTGTGTTATCAAGTCTGATATCAAAAGCATCTTCTTCAAGTCAAGTAGCCAATCTTCATCCGGCAGAAGAAACAGTTTTCATTACTATAATCTCGTGTAAGGCTTGCGGGCCTAGAACTTGTAATATTTAGTTTAGATCTGAGTTTCAAGCTTGAGGGCTTGAGATCTGTGAGGCTTGAGGGCTAGGGCAGAGGACTTGCGGGTCCAAACCTGTCAATCTTGCGGGCTCGGGTACAGTGAAGGGGCTTGAGGGCCTAGGCTGTAGGCAAGACTTGTGGGTCTGTGTTGTGTAGGGCTTGAGGGCTTGTGTGTCAAGCTTGAGGGCTCGGGTGCAGTGAAGGGGCTTGCAGGCCTAGGCTGTAGGCAAGACTTGCGGGTCTGTGCTGTGTAGGGCTTGAGGGCCTGTGTGTCGAGCTTGAGGTCTCGGGTGCAGTGAAAGGGCTTGCGAGCCTAGGCTGCAGGGACTTGCGGGTCCGAGTTGTAAGCCTTGATGGCCGGAGAAGTTGGCGGAGTTTGCCGAGCCTAGCATACTGTTGGGTTGGCGCAGAGGGACATAGGACTACTCAAGACACCCGGTCTTGAGGAACCTCTATACATCCTGTGTCATTTGTGTGCTGAGACTTCTCATGAATCTTCTGTGCATCGCTTACATTGAACTCACTCTTGCTAAATATTTTAAAACCAGCGATAATCACCTAACCCCCCACCCCCACCCCCCCCTCCCCCACCCCCTTCGGTGATTGTTCTATAACCAACATGCGTCAACCTGGAGGGTTCGTCATAGAAGGTCTAGAAAACAAGGTCTGTAAGTAGATTAAGTCACTCTACGGCACGAGAAGTTTGACACTTGCGTAAAAGGCCTGAATTTTAAATCCAGCCTTTCAGATAAATGTCTGTACATACGGACAAGTCCAAATTCCGTCGCTATAATCTGCTTGTATGTTGATGACATGCTAATTCTGGGTACTGATCAGTCTGAGGTGGAAGACGTTAAGGTTACCTTGAAGTCAAAATTTAGCATAACTGACTTAGGTGTTGTGAAAACCATCCTAGGAATGGAAGTGAACTTTTCAGATAAGGGTATCAACCTCAGACAGAGTCACTACATCAGAACTCTACTAGAGAAGTGGGGTTATGATAAGTGCAGGAAGATTGAGACTTCATATGACTATAATAATAGACCGAAACCTCACGACGGTTCACCTATTAGACAGTTGGATTACTCCAAACTTATTGGCAGTCTAATGTATGCTACTACCTGCACTGGACCCGACATAGCCTTTACGGTTGGCTTATTGAGTAGATTCACTAGTAACCCCAGAAAGGACCACTGGGACGCCTTGGAAAGGCTAATGTGATACTTAAAGTATGCTGAGCAGTATGCTTTATGTTACAGTGGACACCCTCCTATGCTTGAAGGGTATTCTGACGCCTCCTGCTGCTCAGACATTAGTGATAGTATGTCCACTAGTGGTTATGTGTTTAACCTAGGATGAGCCACAGTAGCTTGGAAACCTAAGAGATAAACATGTATAGCACTATCCTCTATGGAATCCAAACTCTATGCTTTTGCTTCAACTACCGAAGAAGTAGAGTGGATTATAGATTTGGTTATGGATATTCCAATGAAGAGTCTAACAATGAACACTATCTCGATATTTTGTGACAATCAAGCCACAAAAACCATTGCAACTAATTCACTGTTCAATGGTAAGCGAAGGCAACTATAGATGAAATAGGCCTGGTTAACCTATCTCACCAGTCAAGGGATCATTTCCCTCTTGGACGTGAGAACAAAAGATAATGTAGCATATGTCCTTACTATGGGCTTATGCAAGGTTCTTACATCTAAAACATCGGGGGATATGGGATTAAAGTCTATTTAGTGGGACTTAATACCTATGTAATGTTTAAGATTTTAGAACCGAGTCTTCCTACAGTCACGCATCTAGACTGAGTACACTGAAGTGTTCCAGATGCTACTTGATGAAAGCCTGAGATTGTTAAGTTGCTAGTCATTCCAAACTTGATGACTTACACAACTATTTCTTTTCAAAGGTTGAATTGGGTATCATTCCAAAAAGGAATACTGAAGTTACTGTTTGTGCCCTGATACAGGATTATTCATCATATCATTTCAAATCTGATGATATAATGGTCATAGGTTATTGTATCATTCCAAACTTGATGGTATGACACACTCGTGAAATGTTTTTGATAATAATTCTAATAATCAAAGGAACATAGCTTGTTTCTATAAAACCAATATTTTCTAATTTTGTGTAAATTAGGTAGAGATGCGGACCTGTGAGTCTTTCTTTCTAGTTAGAGTATTATGTTCTAAATTGTTAGAACTAATCACTTTACTTTTGATATGCATATGTATGGATTCATTGAGTTTTGTTCTCATGACATTCTAATGTTTAAATGCAGATCAATTGAAATTTGGAGGAGAGAAAGTGGATTTCGACATGAATGCAGATGATCTGCTGTTTGAGTAGACCGATCTGTCATCAGTTTTTTGAGTTTGCTTCAGATTTTGTTCTTTCTTTTGCTTTTGCTTTTGCATGTTTGGAAACTGTTTGAGTTTAGACGTTTGCTCTAAAACTCTTGTTGTTTTAATCTGAAACTCATTTTTGTTGTTATCTAATATATGTTTTTGTTTAACCCGTTTTGTGATACATTGCTACAATATAGGAGGAGAATGTTAAGGTATATTTAGCAATATTATGGCGGGTCTTTAACGGAACCCTAACGATCCGTTAAAGCACCCATAACGGGTCGTCGGGGATTTAGGGTTACGCCTATAAATACCCCTGCTGGAGGCAACGGGTAGAGTCGTTCCAAACTTGACGCTCACTCAGATGCTTCGAGCGTTATCATATATTGGTTGAATGCTCGATCAATGTTTCTGGAGATCTCTTTGGATTTTGGCAATTGATTTTTTAAAATATACGTAATTTATTATTTGCCACGGTTTGAAACTGTGGCAAATAGATTTCTTAAAAATATAGAAATTACTATTATCCAGAGTTTCAAACCGTGGTTAATAGTCTATTTATCGTAATTGAGAAGCTTTTGCCGGGAGGGGGGGATCCGTGGCTAAAAGTCCACGTATTAGCCACGGCTAATTAGTGGCTAAAAATCTTTCTCCACGCGACCTTTAGCCACGAATTTTTTCCGTCGCTAGACCGTGGCAAATACTCTTTATCCACGGTTTTGGACTTTTAGCCAGGGCAATTTGTCCTGGCCAAAACTCTGTTTTCTTGTAGTGGCATAACATGGCCCTCGCATCAAGCATTTTCCCAGCCCGTTCAAAGCCTGATTTTTTGTCCCGGGCTGAGATTGGGCCCAGGCAAAGCCTTACCCACACCGCTGACTGGACCCACGACTCTAAGAGTCGTTGAATTAACGACTCTTAGAGTCATTGTTCCAATGGCTCTAAGAGCCGACAGCAGCAATGCCATGACAACATGCAGTTGTGTTGCCATGACAGATCTCCATTATGACCTAGGGCCTAGGGCTGCCAACCCTAGGCACTATTAAAATATTCACACTCTCTCCTCTCTCTCTCTCTCATATTTACTCTCTCCCAAACACTCTCTCTTTCAAGTAGTCAAGTACGTTCTACGCCGAGTGCAAAGCTATGTCCATCGAATATGCCATCATCATCTTCGATTGCGTTGTCACCATCAACGGTTGTGCATGAAGTGCTGGAATACAAGCATATATAAGGCTCTAATTTGGGAGCATTTCGAAAAGTAAAAGTTGGCGTCGAATACAAGACGAAGTGCAAATTATGCTCGAAGTTGCTGATCCTCAGCGACAACTCGACAGTAGCAAGACACATCAAGTCTTGCATTTTGAAACAAGCTCATGAGTCCAGTCAGACACAAATATCAGGAGTCGGGTAAATTGGGATGTACGATCAAGGTCGGCAATGGGAGTTGCATGTGAAGAATGTCATCATACGTGGATTGTCATTCAGCCACTACAACGACGAGGAAGAGACCGAATATAAACACCAAGGGCTTCAACCAAAATATCATCAGGTCAGCAGATCCGCTCTTAAGCGCAACGAGCTCAAATTTTATTTGGAATCAAAATGATCTTTAATAAATTATTTTGAAAATTTCGAAGGACCTGTGAGTTTGATGAGTGACGTTTGGACTAGTAGTATAAAATTAGGACTATCGTATATTTGAATAACTTGTCATTGGATTGATCTCATTTCATGGGATCTAATAAATATATAATATGTTCTGAAAGTTTCGAAGTCTCGCACACAAGTCAAGTCATATATCAAATAATTATAAAATACTTACGAGAATTTAAAATTGAATATAAAATTATGAGTATTTCTTTCGATAACGTCACTAATAATACCGTCGCAAATGAGTGGTTAAAACACAATTTTAAATCAATGTTAAACAATGCGTTTTTTTCATACTTGGTGCGTCTGTCACGCTTTAAATTTACTTGTACAAGATAGTTTGTCTTTTATGAAACCCTACATTAAAAAAATTCATCTTATATTACAATTTATTTATATTTCTAGTCAACAAAGACAAGATTTGAAAAAAAATTGTAAACGACTAATGTCAAAAATATATGAAACTTCAATTTGACAAGTTTATTAGAGAAAACTTTGCATGTAAAATGTTAAAAAGAGCGTTGTGACAAAAACCACTTCTTATGAAATACAATAATATGCTAAATATTCATAATTTAAACGATAACGGTTTGGACGTAGTAGAAAATTAGATGGATTTATTAAAATGTTTTTATAAGTCGATATTTTTTATCTAGCGTGTATTATTCGACAAGCCCTCTAGTAAATGAAACTTTTGTAAATATCGCACAAAAATTTAACTATTATAAACAACACGAAAGGTGCCGTCATTTAATTGATAAAATAGAAACAAATTTTTTAAAATATTATAAAGAAATGTCAGTCATATTATCATGCGTTTGTTTACCCAGAAGACCGCATCCGAATAGCATTACTCGCAGACCGGGCGGTCGGAGGATACAAGTCGCCCGGTTCAAATTTAACAAGGTCCATCAGCACCAACTAGCACAAACTGGGCGGTCTGACATGATTCAGATCGCCTCCAAAGATTGAAGATCACCAAGGCCAAGTCCCAAAGGCAAGCCGCGGTCTCAAGTCGGAGACCGCTCGGGTTGCACCATGAAGACCAGCAATGCCCAAGTCCAAAGGGCAAGCCGCGGTCTCAAGTCGGAGACCGCCCGGGTTGCATCATCGCCTTGGTCGCAGCATCTTTAGCCCCTGGTCAAGACAGGTCGGAAGCGCAAGCCGCGCAGCTTCTTTCTTTTTTCCTTTCTGTATCCCGTCACTGCCTGCCCGTTTCTCCTGTACCCAGGCAGGCGGTTATTTTATCCCTGCCCATTTGGGCAGACCCTCAAGCCTATAAATTGGGGGCGGCGACGTTCCCAAGGCACGCACAATCAAATCCAGGAGCTCGCTTGTTTGAGCTGCGGTCTCGAGTTTCCCGTCTTGCGACCTGTCTGACCGGCAGGCTTCTTCTTTTCTGCTCTTGCAGCCCGCTGTAACCTCTTTACTTCAATCAAAGGAAAGCCCATTGATGCGCTAATTCGGCACTGCTAATTAGCAGGCACGAAATGCGATACGACGGCAGTGCACCGGTCGCTCAAGTAATAAAATAGGGAGAAACTCCCCGAATATCGTTCTCAAAGGACTGCAAGTTGGGTAGTACGATTTGCTCAAACCAGGAAATCAGTTAAAAGGGTTAATAAGTAACAACGTGAGGTTTGGTTTGGGATCCTATGCTATTGCAGAATAAAGAAAGATGCGGGTCAAAACTCCGCTTCGCAAGGCGAGATGGATGCAACGGCCGCGATGCCGTGCTTCAGAAGGCGCGTGGACGGAATGTAACTATGACGGTTGAGGTCGCACACACCTCTTCTCTAAACATCACCACTAGCAATTGCTAGCGGCTTCACACACAATGAATCTCAGAAATCACTAGTAAAAAGGGCTATTCATGCCATCACAACAACATTGCATATGAACACAAGCAATAATCCTTAAGATTAACTTAATAAGCATTCATAAAACAACAACAAAGAAGTTCAAGCATTAAAGGTTAGAGAGGACCACAAAGAAGAAGTCACGTCTTGGGTTCACGGCCGGAATGAGAGGTTGTCGGACTCTCTCCGGACTCGGCACTCAGATGGTGAGCTTGGCTCGAAGGAGGCTTTCACCGCTCCTACGATCTTCAGCGCTTCTCTGATCTCTCGGCGAGGAATGCTTGAGCTAATGGTGGAGAAAGCTTCCTAGTGCTCCCGGATGGAAGGATGGAGGTGGAAATCACCGGAAATAGCCTTTATGGTGGTGGAGATGAAGGGGAAGCCTTCAGCTCTCAAGAGAAGCGGGAAGGAAGTGATTTCTCGCTCTCTGAATCGCTCCAGTTTGCCTCCAATCGCTCTCCCCGTTGACTGCCTCGATTCCTGCTTTTTATAGCAAACATGCTGAAAAATGGTCACGCACGGTCGAACGCACGACCCTGCGCAGACCGTGCAATATTAACGGATAAAATATGGCTTGGGGAAGAAGCTGCGCCGCCCGTGCGATTTGCTCACGCTTGACCAATACCGCCCGTGCGTTCAAACGCACGGGTAAACTCCGACGCTCTGAAATCACAAAGACACAGGTCGACCATGCGTTTTACTCACGCACGGGCGAATCCGCTCGTGCGTCAAAATGCACGAGTAAACTCTGACGCTCCATTTTCTTCCCAGACACAAACGCACAACCGCAACCGACCGTGCGTCAAGGAAATGCACGACCGTGCAATATGCACAGAAATTATTTCTAGGGAAAACGGGACGATCAGGTCACCTGCATACAAGATATAACAGCTGGGAATACACGTCCAGCATCAGAAAAACATAAAAGAAGGGAAGGGGAGCACCATGTGCTTACCCCCAACAACAAGGAATGCAATTGCACACCAAAATGAGCTTAATAGTGCACCTAGCATTGAATAATACATATGAATGAAAACGTGCCTAAAATGTGGTGCAAAGACTAGAATATCAGCCCAAATGAGTCCGAAAATATATATATAAATGGGACTCATCACACCCCCAGACTTAACCATTTGCACGTCTCGGGCAAACTACTCAGCTCTCATGTCGGAACAATTGAATGTTAGCATGAGTTTGAGCGGTAGAGAACAATGCGAAGTCGCATGCTCTCGCGCATAGAAATGCATTAGAACAGAATTAAACTCAAGATTGTATCTAATTATTTCTGAAACAGTAAATTGAAATTTAATTTACTTGGATGGTGAATCCTGGTGAATCTTTCGGTCGTGCAAAAGGGAAAATAGCGTGACTAATGAGTAGAGTATTGCTCGAATCGAAGCTAGGGACAAACTCCTAAGAAATCCATCAAAGTCGGTATCCATAGGCTTGCACGTCCGCACTCTCTCTACTGCATGAGACGACTCATGTCTAAAATCAATAGGACTTATAGGCAATCATTGGGCTTAGGTTGAGTATAGGCTATGTAAGTAGAAGGACGATGGGAATTGTACTCAACACAACCTGAGCACTCAAGATAATAACAATCACCAATACAATATTTTCAGTAATTACACGACACCCCCAGACTTCAACTGAACACTAGGTGCGTGCTGAGCCAGATATAAATAGAATTTGCCGAGAGAAAATTATTTTTACACAACCTTTTTATTTTTTTTCTTTTCTCTTTTCGACAAAATAACATTTTTTTAAGCACAATAAAACGGCTCCTTTATCTAAATCAAAGCTGTCATACATAACACAGATGACACCAAATGTGATCGAAACAGAAATTTCTTTCAGCTCATCGGTTGGTGCGCAAATAGGTTCGGCCGTATGACTTTGGTTAAATTTTTAGTGGAGCTAAACAAGGAGGAAAGGTAGGCTCAAGTGGGCTTGCAACGGTGATTACGTAGGTAAGAATTTCCAAAGCTCAACCGGATCAAGAAATGGCCTATATTACATTTTATGACGAGTACTTCAACACAATCGTGTCGAGAGTCTCCTAGTGCAAGTTCTAGCCACCGAGAAAGGTTGTCCTTCCTTCCGACCCTAGTAATAAGCTACTACTAGTCTGCTACACTCGACCTTATGCTACCGTTGGATTCACTGGATTCACCACTAAAGTAAAATAAATTTCATCTACTATAAAAGAAATAACTAAATTATAATTCTGAATTTCATTCTACTCTAATTGAATTTCTAGGCGTGACGGGAGCACTTGACTAGAGCACTACTTGAGTCAACATTTTTCTCTACTCCTCACTCACATGCTAACAATTCAATTCTTACGCGTGGGAAAACCTCGCAGCGATACCCAAAAAGCACGCGTGATCAAGTGCGCGTGAATTAGGTGCAAGTGTATGCAATGTGCGCAACAAAAAATATAAATCCTAACTCAGCGCATTCTAACATGTCATGCAATGTGTGTGCACGTGCACAGCTCGCTCTCTCTCCCCCAGACTTGATTAAAACTAACTAGAATAAACAATTCAAACATAAGTAAGAGAGGGGTAGAGTTGACCTATGCTCATAAAAGAGCATGCCAGAAGTGCGGTAATCCCATTTTTTAAAAATATTTCCCCTTCATCATCGTCCACAAGAGAGCATCCTCCTACAATGTTAGCAAAACAGAAATAACAGTGCACAAAAGGAATTAAAAAGCTAGACGGAACCGGGTGGTTCCCCATGGGATGTCTCCCAAGAAGCCCTTTTGTTTAACGTCCTTTAAGGTGGACCAAATACCTGTATTAAGCATTGTTCAAAGAGTTCTCACAAATTTTTTAGGAAATTGCTCAGAATTATCCCCGAAATACAACATATAACCAGAAGAAAAGAGATACAGATTCAGCAAGATTATACAAATCACGTATTCGAATACAGCAAAGAGACAAAAGAGAAAATCACTCTAACACATTTGATTCAGCTAGATACATTTTTTTCACTGTCCTTCAAAACTGTGCCGCCCTCAAAGATTTTCAAGCGATGTCCATTCACCTTGAACTTCCCTTCTTTTTCACCAGAAATTTCAATTGCGCCAAACGGAGAGACACCAGTCACAGCGAACGGTCCACTCCACCGTGACTTCAACTTTTCGGGCAATAGGCGTAGACGAGAGTTGTAGAGGAGAACACTATCTCCCGGATTGAATTCTTTTGGTTTAATATGCATATCATGCCACTGGTTTGTCTTTTCTTTATATATGCGGGAGTTCTCGTAAGCAGAATGACGCAATTCTTCAAGTTCATTCAACTGAGCGAGACGTCGTTCTGCTGTTGCTGCGATGTCCATGTTTAGGAACTTAGTTGCCCACAAATCCTTGTGTTCTAATTCCACTGGTAGGTGGCATGCCTTTCCAAAAACAAGTTGAAAGGGTGACATTCCCAAAGGAGTTTTGAAGGCTGTACGGTAGGCCCACAAGGCATCTTCCACTTTCGTTGCCCAATCCTTTCTGTTCGAGTGGATCGATTTTTCTATTATTCTTTTAAGTTCTCTATTCGAAACTTCCACTTGTGCACACGTTTGCGGGTGGTAAGCTAAAGAGACTTTATGATGCACGCCAAATTTTTTTAGTAATTGCAAAAATTGTCGGTTGCAAAAATGGCTACCACCATCACTTATAATTGTCCGCGGAGCTCCGAATCTCGAAAAGATATTTGTATGAATAAATTTCAAAACTGTACGGGCATCATTAGCAGCAACAGCCTCCGCCTCCACCCACTTTGAGACGTAATCCACCGCCACTATTATATAATGTTTTCCGTGAGACATTGGGAATGGACCCATGATGTCGATTCCCCAAACGTCGAAAGGTTCACAAACTAACATATTGTTAAGCGGCATCTCATCTTTCCTCGAAATGTTACCAGTTCTCTGGCATTCATTGCATTTTAAGACGTATGCGTGAGCATCCTTGAATAGCGTGGGCCAAAACAGTCCACTTTGAAGCACCTTGCGTGCTGTCCTAGCAGCGCTCATATGTCCTCCAGCCTCCCTATCGTGGCAATGTTCGAGAACAGATCTATACTCAGATTCCGGGACGCAACGTCTGATTACACCATTGCTACAAGTACGAAATAACAATGGATCTTCCCAAAAATAATACTTTAAGTCCGAAAACAGCTTATTCCTCTACTGAGGCGTAAGATTGGGCGAGAAAGTTTTACATGCGAGATAGTTCGCTATATCAGCATACCATGGGGTTGCTGACGGATGCGTAGTGATGGCGAATAGCTTCTCGTCCGGAAAATAGTCAGTCATTTCCTCCTCTTTGTTGTCGGAAGCTTCAGCCGACATGTCATTCTCCAACCGCGATAAGTGATCTGCGATTACATTCTCTACCCCCTTCTTGTCTTTGATTTCCAAATCATATTCTTGCAGCAGTAGGATCCAGCGGATTAAACACGACTTGGCTTCTTTCTTGCTGAATAGGTACTTTAGTGTGGCATGATCTGTGTACACTATTACTTCAGAGAGCACCAAGTACGAATGAAACTTCTCGAAGGCAAAGATCACTGCTAGCATTTCTTTCTCCGTGGTGGTGTAGTTAGCTTGAGCGTTATTTAGAGTTCTACTGGCATATGCAATGGTGTGAAAGATTTTGTCTTTCTTTTGACCAAGCACTGCACCCACGGCCACGTCACTAGCGTCGCACATGATCACAAAAGGCAAACTCCAGTCAGGTGCCACCAAGATCGGAGGAGAGATAAGTTGCCCCCGTAGCGTTTCAAACGCTTGCATACAAGCTTCATTGAAATAGAACGGGATATCCTTGCCTAGTAAGTGAGAAAGAGGTTTTGAAATGGATGAGAAATCCTTGATAAATCTCCGATAGAATCCCACGTGTCCGAGAAAGCTGCGGATACCCTTCACAGAAGACGGCGGAGGAAGATTCTTGATGACACTAACCTTCGCCTGATCTACCTCAAGCCCCAGGCGGGATACCTTATGCCCTAACACGATTCCTTCGCGCACCATGAAATGGCATTTTTCCCAATTTAGGACGAGGTTGGTGTCCTCACACCGCTTCAAGGTCTTATCAAGATTGGCAAGACACGAGTCGAAGCTGCAGCCGAATAAAGTGAAGTCATCCATGAAGACTTCGAGAAAATCGCCCACCATGTCAGCGAAGAAGATTGCAAGCATGCATCGCTGAAAAGTCGCAGGAGCATTGCAAAGTCCAAATGGCATGCGCTTGAACGCGAAAGTACCAGAAGGGCAGGTGAACGTCGTCTTGTCCTGATCAGCAGGGTCAATTAGGATTTGATTGTACCCGGAATACCCATCCAGAAAACAGTAGTAGTCTTGCCCTGCCAGCTTTTCCAACATCTGATCAATGAAAGGGAGAGGAAAATGGTCCTTGCGCGTAGAATCATTTAATTTGTGGTAATCAATGCAGACCCTCCATCCGGTGATTACACGGGTAGGCAATAACTCATTTTTCTCTTTGGGGACAACGGTGATCCCTCCCTTCTTTGGCACAACCTGAACTGGGCTGACCCACTTGCTGTTGCTAATTGGATAGATAATACCTGCATCCAAAAGCTTGATCACTTCTTCCTTCACCACCTCTTGCATCTTCGGATTCAGCCGCCTTTGGGGTTGAACCGAAGGCTTGTACTGATCTTCAAGAAGGATCTTATGCATGCAAACGGTGGGGTTGATTCCTTTAATATCGGCAAGGGAGCGTCCGAAGACTTTTTGATGTTTTCTTAGCACCCTTACCAACGCAGCTTCATCATCCACAGACAGAGTCGCAAAAATGATCATCGGATGCGTGGTATTTTCCCCCAAGAAGACATATTTCAAAGAGTTTGGTAGTTGTTTGAGAGCTGGAGTGGTGTTTAAATCCGATGGCACAATAAATGATTCTTTGCTCGCATGCAGATCCTCAGACTTGTCCGAGGATGAACCTCCATTGCCCATAAGGCTTTCTTGCTGCCAAAAAGTCTCGCAATCCCCAGGGCTCATAACAACCTGACTATCCAATTCTTCGGTTGGCTCCGCCAGTTCACCGCTGTGATCTCAAACAGTTGCGCCGGATTGTGGACATTAAAAGATATGGCGTCTTGCCCCAGTCTGAGAATGAGCTCTCCCTGCTCCACATTAATGATGGCACGTGCCGTCGCGAGAAAGGGGCGCCCCAAGATAATAGGGACTCTAGCATCGGCCTTCATGTCAAGGATGACGAAATCAGCTGGAAAGGCGAGGTCGCTCACCACTATGGTAAGGTCTTCCACAATCCCAGCCGGTTTCTTGATCGTTCTGTCGGCTAGCTGTAGCATTACTTGTGTCGGCTTCAAAATCCCCGCACCTAGCTCTTGAAAGATGGAGAGCGGCATTAGATTGATGGAGGCTCCTAGATCGCACAGTGCCTGACCGAATCGGTGGTGACCAATTTTGCATGGGATGGTAAAGCTGCCAGGATCCTTACGCTTTGTAGGGATGTCGGTGATGAGGGCGGAGCACTCCTCAGTGAGATCAATGGTTTTGAGGTCCTCCAGTTCCTTTCGCTTTGAAATCAGCTTCTTCAAGAATTTTGAGTAACTCGGTATCTGGGAGATGGCCTCAATCAGCGGGATGCTAACTTGTACTCCCTTCATCATTTCCAGGAATTTGCGAAATTGCTTTTCTGATTTCTCGTTCCGCAACCTGTGAGGAAAAGGAGGGCTAATAATATTTTTTGAGGGTTGTGTCGCGCTTGCAGAATCCGGCACAGTAGGGATAGGAGTCAGCTCCGTTGTCACATCTGCATCAGGCCTGTTCGTAGGATTCGTAAGCGGTTCCTGTGGCGCAGGTGCTGGAGGTGTTTTCTGCTGTGGGAGGTTTTTTACACTCCTACCACTTCTTAACTTCATGGCGTTCACATACTCGGGCGGCTGATCCACAATCCCAAAGAAAACATCTGTGAGAATACTCATAGCAGAGTCGAGCTGCTGGATTGCTGCGGACTGTTCATTCATTTTGAGCAGCATATCGCCCACGAGAGTAACTAACCGCTCTGCTTGATCTGCAGGATGGCATTCCTCTGCTCCATTAAGTGTCACTGCATTAACTTCACTAGTGCTCGGCGGATGAGTAGAGTGGCTCCAATACTGGCTAGTCTGCACTATATTCGCCACTATTTCCTAGGCGTCCTTCCCCGACTTATTAAACAGGGCGCCTCCAGCTGCAACATCAAAAAGCAAGCGGAACCTGTCCATTACGCCGAAATAGAAAATCTGAATTAAAAAATCTTCTGACAAATCTTCACGGTAACAATCCCTATGTAAGGATTGAAAATGCCCCCATGCGTCCACTAATGTCTCGTCCTTTCTCTGACTGAAGGCAATAAGTTCCTTATGCTTATTCAGACCTCGCATGCGGTGTTGAAAATCAAACAGGAACTTCCCTTCAAATTGCTTCCAAGAAGTTATCTCAATTTTCCGGGTATCCCGGTACCATCCTTTAGCTTTATCATGCAGAGAGAATGAAAATGCTAGGATCTTCCGTTGGTCATTTTCAACTCCATTGAAAATACATGTATAATAGACTTCTAAGAATTCCTGCACATGACGTACTGCATCCTCATGTGTATCCCCGCTGAATTTGCAATTCTCAGAAATAAACTCAATAATATCAGTGGAGATCTCGGATGCATGATTATTTAATTGTGCCTGATCTCTAAGATCGTTTAAACTTCCCTGATAAATACGTTGCTGGATAGAAGTCATAGTAAACTTGTTTGCAAGACAATGGATTAGCGCACAACGAGAAAAACAAAATACCTTAAAACAAATTTCCAAATAAAAACAAATCAAAAACGCTTGCAGTCCCCGGCAACGGCGCCAACAACATGATGCGCTAATTCGGCACTGCTAATTAGCAGGCACGAAATGCGATACGACGGCAGTGCACCGGTCGCTCAAGTAATAAAATAGGGAGAAACTCCCCGAATATAATTCTCAAAGGACCGCAAGTTGGGTAGTACGATTTGCTCAAACCAGGAAATCAGTTAAAAGGGTTAATAAGTAACAACGGGAGGTTTGGTTTGGGATCCTATGCTATTGCAGAATAAAGAAAGATGCGGGTCAAAACTCCGCTTCGCAAGGTAAGATGGATGCAACGGCTGCGATGTCGTGCTTCGGAAGGCGCGTGGATGGAATGTAACTATGATGGTTGAGGGTCGCACACACCTCTTCTCTAAACATCACCACTAGCAATTGCTAGTGGCTTCACACACAACGAATCTCAAAAATCACTAGGAAAAAGGGCTATTCATGCCATCACAACAACATTGCATATGAACACAAGCAATAATCCTTAAGATTAACTTAACAAGCATTCATAAAACAACAACAAAGAAGTTCAAGCATCAAAGGTTAGAGAGGACCACAAAGAAGAAGTCACATCTTGGGTTCACGACCGGAATGAGAGGTTGTCGGGCTCTCTCCAGACTCGGCCCTCAGATGGTGAGCTTGGCTCGAAGGAGGCCGTCACCGCTCCTACGATCATCTGCGCTTCTCTGATCTCTCGGCGAGGAATGCTTGAGCTAATGGTGGAGAAAGCTTCCTAGTGCTCCCGGATGGAAGGATGGAGGTGGAAATCACCGGAAATAGCCTCTATGGTGGTGGAGATGAAGGGGAATCCTTCAGCTCTCAAGAGCAGCGGGAAGGAAGTGATTTCCCGCTCTCTGAATCGCTCCAGTCTGCCTCCAATCGCTCTCCCCGTTGACTGCCTCGATTCCTGCTTTTTATAGCAAACAGGCTGAAAAATGGTCACGCACGGTCGAACGCACGACCGTGCGCAGACCGTGCGATATTAACGGATAAAATATGGCTTAGGGAAGAAGCTGCGCCGCCCGTACGATTTGCTCACGCACGACCAATACCACACGTGCGTTCAAACGCATGGGTAAACTCCGACGCTCTGAAATCACAAAGACACAGGTCGACTGTGCATTTTACTCACGCACGGGCAAATCCGCCCGTGCATCAAAACGCACGAGTAAACTCCGACGCTCCATTTTCTGCCCAGACACAAACGCACGACCGCAACCAACCGTGCATCAAGGAAACGCACGACCGTGCGATATGCACAGAAATTACTTCTGGGGAAAACGGGATGATCAGGTCACCTGCATACAAGATATAACAGCTGGGAATACACGTCCAGCATCAGAAAAACATAAAAGAAGGGATGGGGAGCACCATGTGCTTACCCCCAACAACAAGGAATGCAATTGCACACCGAAATGAGCTTAATAGTGCACCTAGCATTGAATAATACATATGAATGAAAACGTGCCTAAAATATGGTGCAAAGACTAGAATATCGTCACAAATGAGTCCAAATATATATATATATATATAAATGGGACTCATCACCTGTCATAGGAGTGGCATTCGCCATGACGGGTGAAGTCTAGCCTTGACCGCTGCCAGCGGTCTCGATTTCTCTATCTAAAAAGTAACCGACAGCCCGGAGCCTCCGATTTCCTTTGGAGGTGCAATTTCGGACTCAACAGAAACATGCGACCTTCAGATCGCGGAATGTCGGTGAAATCCTTGCCACAATGTCAAACCGTCAGTTCCCTCTTTGATACCGCTCCGATCACAGTGAAGACACTTTGTGGGAAGCCTTGGAGCAATAAAGAAGAGAAGCCGAGCGGGATCAGAAGGCGACTGATATGCGTTTGGACGCAATCAGTCAGACTTTAGCACTATTAACCGAGCGGTTAGTTCCACAACAAGCCGCGGTTAACCAGGCGGTGACTCTGGTCCCTCCTCCACCTCCTCCTTACCCGCTACCACAAGTCGACAACTTCCAACCGCTGCAAGAAGGTTTTGCGGCCAGGCAAAACATCTACCAGGAAGCCACGCACAGCATGCCGGCTCGAGTCCTTGATTTCCAGAGGGCGGCTTCTCACGCCTCCCGCCTCTCTTACTCGCAAGAAGGCGCTTCCCGTCTTTCGTACCCGCCTGAGGTTGCTACTCATCACTCCTACTCGCCAGAAGCCGCTATCCGCTCCTCCTACCAGGCGGCTTGTCCGCGAGTAGCCGCAGCTCAGGCGGCTTAATATTCTGCCCCTCTATACGAAGATATTGAAGAAACTTCTCCCTTCGTGGATGAAGTCCGAGGGGAGCCAGCCCCGAATAATTTTAGAGAGCCTCGTCTGTCAGCTTTCAATGGAGAAACTGATCCCACCGTTCATCTACAAGCCTTCGAGTCAGCCATTGCTCTAAGGACCCTCTCGGATGCAACCAAGTGTAAACTCCTTGTGACATCCTTCGAAGGACAAGCAAGGGAGTGGTTCTATGGGTTGTACCCCAGGTCAATCAGTTGTTTTGCTGAGCTGCGCAGGTAATTCCTGCTGAGATTCTCTACTTCGAGAAAGAGGAAAAGTAACCCGGCGGCCCTTTTTGATATAAGGCAGCGGGAAGACGAAACGTGGGCCCATTTCGTAGACCGCTTCCAGAAGGAGATCATGAAAGTTCAGAACGTGGATCTAGAGCTATACATGGTTGCCCTCATTCATGGCTTGAGGGAGGGCCCCCTGAAATTTGAAGCAAATATAAGGGAGCCAAGAACTTATCAGGAAATGATAAGTTTGGCAAACATGTTCATCATAGGAGAAAAGAGTAACCTAGACTACGTCGTGAAGTTAGTAAGCGACAAGGAGCAGTCTAATCCATCCTTCCATCATCCACCATCAAACCAACCCCACTTAGAGCCTCGTTCCCAGAGGGGAAGAAATTACAAAAATAAGCAACCCTTTATTGGCCATCAACGGTTTCAGGATCAGAAACCGCCGTTGGCCATCACATCTGCTTCATCCATTCCTCTTCCACAAATAATGCTGGTATACTTGCCACAATATACCGCGCAGCCACCTCCAGTCATTCCATCCACCCAATATGATGACTCGCAAGAGTCATTTACTCCCCTAAATGTTACTATGGACGAAGTCGTCCAAATCCTCCAGAAAAGGCCGGATTTCAAAAGGCATGCTCCTCTGAAATCGGATATTCGAAATCGAAATCCGAATCTTTACTGTGAATATCATAAGGAGGGAGGGCATCTGACCGAAGATTGTTGGGCCCTCCGCTTGCTGATAGAGAGGCTCTTGGGAGAAGGAAAGCTCCGGGGCCTATTTCAGAAGGAGGCAACTGCTGATCCAGCCACTGAGAAGAAAAAAGAAACAGTGGAGGTGAATTGGGAATGCGCCGACGTTGAAGACGCCGGCTACTATGGAGACATTCACCCTTCAGCTGAATGCATCGAAGTCAATGATGTGGGCCCCTTGGGGGACATTTATTGCATTCATGGAGGGGCTGGAGCGGAGTCGTCTCGCAAATCTAGCATTGCGAGGGTTCTGAAATAAGAAGTGGCAGCAACCACAAGTTCTCCCCCTGAAAGCACCATTGTCACTTTTGGTCAAGATGACCTTCCTCCAAACGCCAATCCCTTCGACGATGATGTGGTCATCAAAGCCGTCATTGAAAATTATACTGTTCACAAAATCTTGATCGACACAGGCAGCTCTGTCAATCTTCTCTTTTGCCCAACCTTTGAAGCCCTGAAGACTGGGAAGCCTCTGATTTCCTCCGATGGGCCCCTCTATGGCTTTTTTGGGGAGAAGAAAGAAGTGGAGGGTTCAGTAAAGCTTCTGGTCTCTCTTGGGGGAGTAATAAAGCTGATCAATTTCGTGGTGGTGGATGCCCCAAGCAACTACTGCGCCATCTCCGGGAGGCCAATTCTTAATGCATACAGGGCAGTAGTGTCCACTTTCCACCTTTCTCTTAAGTTTGCTGCCGAGGGAAGGCAGTATCGGATCCAAAGCAACCCGAAGGTGGCTCAGGAGTGTTACGTGTGAACTGTCAACATGATCACCGACATTTCATTTCCCGAGGCCACCGTTGAAGTTTTCGAAGTTGCTGAATCTTCAAAGGCTGCTGAGGAGAGGAAGGATCGAGAAGGGGCTCACCTGGAACCTGCCCAGGCAACCCAAGAGTTTCCTATTGCTGAAGGGGAAGGCAAGAAGCTGGTCATCAATGTTGAGTGATAAGTAGTATTTTTATAACTTTTTAATAGAAAATTTTGTAAATATTTAATATGAATTTTCCTTTTTATGTCAATTTTAGGTTATAAGTAGTTCTTTTTGTAATTTTGATTCTAACTTAGCTTAATTTCAATTTTTGCAGAATTTTGGGACAAATCGGGAAAAATGGCATGTCACGCCCGTGACAAAGGGCGTGTAACCTGAAGATCAGTCCAGAATCGATGCCGCGCTGTTTGAACCACTCCACACCAAGTCACGCCCCAGTTCACGCCCGTGACCCAAAGTCACGCCCGTGACCGGGGGCGTGTAATCTTAGAATCTTCCACGTAGAGCCGCCGTCGAGACATGGAGCTGCAGTCGAGAAGTCAACTTGAGTCACGCCCGTGACCCACATGTCACGACCGTGACTTGCCCGCGTGATCTCTGCTTCGCCGCCGCGCCAAATTCCAGCCCACGCCGCATTTAATGCAGCCGTCCAATGTCACGGCCGTGACCCGACATGTCACGCCCGTGACATGTCATTTCTCGCCGCGCCATCCAGAAAGCCCACGCCGCTGTCGGATCCGATGTGAATAGTGCAGTCACGCCCTTGGTCACGCCCGTGACCAAGGGTGTGTAATCTGAAATTTTTTCCTATAAATTCAGAGGTTCTCCTTGAGTCCAGGGTTCAGAATTTTGGAGTGGGGGAGGTGCTGTTGGAGCAAATCTTGAGTATATTTTCACTTTCATGTTCATGTTCATGTGACTTTACTTTCATGCTCTCTTCCTTTTCTCATGCAATGTACTAGCTTCCTTTCAATGCAATAGTTTAGTTTAAGCTTGTAACTTGTTTTTCCTAAGCTTGCAATCTCTTCTCTTAAGACTTGTAATAGTTTTCATTTAAATAAAAATTAGTTGTTCTCTTTATTTTGTCTCCTCCTTACTTAGTTAAATTTTCTTATTATGCATTTTTATTTTTCTTCCTCTTTCCCCTCCATCATGATTAACTAATCCTCATTAGTACTCGATCAAAATGATCTGAGGATGAGTTAGACAAGTTATGATTTTCTAAAGTTTTCTTTTTCCGTTTTTATAAACACTTGAATTACCCTTGATTTTTAATTAGTGCCATATTTTTGATATATGGTTTTCGCTTATGTTTTCATACTTAGTTAGCCGAGAGGCTCAAAGTATGAATCGATCACTCAAGGGTAAAGAGAGTTGCACGCACCCCTCGAGAGAGGATGACGTAAATCTCCCGGATTGGAGTCAAATCCAATATCAGGGTTCACTTCGTAAAGCAAGTTTTAGGTAATCGATTATAGGACGAGAGTCCGGTTGATTTTTCCTAAACTTAGTTGGGCATTAACCTCGAGAGAGGCATGTTCGAGCTTCGGGAACCTCCACGGTCAAGTAGTTCAATTTAAACGGAATTAGATTTAATCTCTTTTCACTTGTCTTTTCTCACTCCAAGGTGACTTTTGATTGAGTACTAGCCTCTTTTATCATCATCTAAACCCTTAATTTAGCTTGCAATTTCTCTTTTTTCTAGCTAAGTAACCAAAACCCCAAAATATCATTAGATAAGATAATAGCGACTTTCCTCAAAGTAGAAGTAATCAACGCGCCTCGTGGAATACGACCTTGGTATTTCTTAATATCTTATACTATAGACGATAAGGTACACTTGCCTTTATCGGATATAGTTTTGGAGAAAATCTCAACCCTTCACTAAATTTCAAAACCTACCAAATTAAATATCAAGTTTTTGGCGCCGTTGCCGGGGAACTTTTGCGTAGATATTTTGAAACAAGGATAGCTATTAATTTTATCATGTTGTTTTTATTTTAGTTTTTCTATTTTTGAAAATCTTAAGGGTGAAATTAAAATCTTGGAAAGGGACGTTTGGGGTGTCATCCCATCTCACCTCCTAGTACCTTGCAAACCCTTCACCGGGTAGATCTTGGGAAGTCCAAGACTAACTTAATCTGCCTAAAAGAACAAAAAAAAAATTTCTCTCTCTTTTTCTTCTTCCTTCCTTCTCTTTTTAGTGTATGACCCGTGGTAGCACTTTGATTCTTCCTTTTGATCCGGAAATCGAGCGAACCCTTTTGAGGCACCGCCGTTCTCGTGATCAAGGAAATCAAGTAGAATCCGAAGAGTCAATCGGGGACACTAACGCAGCAAATATGGATCATAATCTTAATCCTCCTAATCTTAACGAGCCAAATCCTAATGAGGATGCGCAACGGACCATGTCGTATTATGCGCGGCCGAATTTGGAAGGCACACAATCGAGTATTGTTCGCCCCACGGTGGCGAACAATAATTTTGAGATCAAGTCCAGCATCATACAAATGGTGCAACAATCGGTGACCTTTGATGGTCAACCGGACGAGGATCCAAACTCACATATTTCTTACTTTCTTGAAATTTGCGACACATTTAAGATCATTGGCGTCACCGATGACGCCATTCGATTACGTCTTTTTTCCTTTTTCTTTGCGGTCTAAGGCCAAGCAGTGGCTGGGCTCCCTACCAAGGGGATCCATCACTACATGGGCCGAAATGGCGGAAAAATTTCTCAATAAATATTTCCCGCCTTCAAAGACCGCTAAATTGCGCACGGATATTGCGTCGTTCATGCAAATCGACTCGGAGACTCTCTATGATACATGGGATCGCATCAAGGAGCTTTTGCGTCGATGCCCTCACCACGCACTTGTCACTTGGCAACAAGTGCAAATATTTTATAATGGCTTAAATCTCCAAACGAGGCAAATGATTGATGCGGCCGCCGGGGGGACATTAAATAATAAAACCCTGATCGCCGCTCAAGAGCTTTTCGAAGAGATGGCCACAAATGCGTACCAATGGAACATGCCCCAAGCGCGGCCTAATAAGCCGGCCGGAATTTTTGAAATAGACGCTAACGCAAATTTGGCTTTACAAGTTGAGCGCTTAACAAAGCAAGTGGCGGAGATGTCTGCTTCCTCCGCCACTCCTCCTTGGGCTAATAATGTTTTACTTGAAGAGCAAGTTGATTACATGGGAAATCCGCCTCGGCCTTCCTATAACCCGAACACCGCTCCGTATAATAACACCTACAATGCGGGTTATAGGAATCATCCGAATTTCTCATGGAGCAATCAAGGAAATGCTCAGCGTCCCTTAAATTTAAATCAACCTCCAAATCAACTTCTTAATTTAACTCCCCCTCCAAATTTTAATCCACCCGGTTTTCCACCGCAACAGCAAAAGCCCTCTCCGCTTGAAGAGGTTTTTGCAAAATATGTTGCTACAAATGAAGCGAACATCCGGATCCTCACCGGATCGATCAAAAATTTGGAGAACCAAGTGGGCCAGCTAGCAAAGATAATCTCCGAGCGCCAGCAAGGAGCCCTTCCGGGAAACACGGAGCCAAACCCAAAGGAGAGCGCAAATGCGATTACACTCCGAAGCGGGAAGGAGGTGGTTTCAAAACAGGACGAACCCATGGTAACTTCCTCCCCTCCTCCTCCTCCTATTTTATCTTCGAATTTACCTGCTACGTTAGCTCCGCGCGCTTCTACTTCAAATATTCCGTATCCATCTAAGTTTAAAAGCGAGAGCGCCGAAAAGAATTATAAAAAGTTTTTAGATATTTTAAAGCAAATTCACATTAATGTACCCTTCTGCGAGGCTATCTCTCAAATGCCTAAATATGCGAAATATCTTAAGGAGTTGCTCTCCAATAAGAAAAAATTAGAAGATATTTTGCATATTTCTTTGAACGCAGAATGCTCCGCGGTTGCACTCAACAAATTGCCTAGAAAAGTGAATGACCCGGGACGGTTCTCCATCCTGTGTTTATTTGGCAATTCGTTAGTAAAACACGCTTTAGCGGATCTGGGAGCAAGTATCAATCTCATGCCTTTTTCACTATTTAAGAAACTAGGTCTAGGAAATCCAAGCCCCACTCGAATGAGTATTCAATTAGCGGATCGCTCTTTAAAATATCCGGTAGGAATAGTGGAGGACGTGCTCGTCAAGGTCGACAAGTTCATCTTCCCGGTGGACTTTGTCATTCTTGACATCGAAGAGGATGCCGAAGTACCCCTCATACTCGGCCGCCCCTTCCTTGCCACCTCCCGCGCCATTATTGACGTAAGTAACAGAAAGCTCCTCCTTCGGGTTGGAGATGATGAAGTTTCTTTCGGCATAAATTCCTCGATGCAGAACACATTAGAAAACGACGATTCATGTTTTTACCTGGAAGAGTGTTGGGAATTCGATTCACCTCCCGAGTTAGTCTCCACCTCGAGTCACGAGTCCGAGCTCGCCAAACTCTTTTGTCTGGAAGAAGAAGAAGTCACTCGTTTCACACCACCCGAACCACTATTTTTAGAAAAATTGAAAATCAAAACTTCTTATGAAGAACCACCCGTTTTAGAACTAAAGCAACTTCCCCCTCACCTTAAGTATTTATTTTTAGAAAAAGAGTCGAAGCTACCCGTCATCATTTCATCCGAACTTAGCAACTCGGAAATTTCTGAGTTAGCTATTGTCTTAAGAAAGCACCGCCACGCAATTGCGTGGCAAATTTCGGATATTAAGGGTATAAACCCTTCCTTCTGCACTCATAAAATCTTTCTCGAAGATAATTCCCGAAATTCGGTCCAGCCTCAACGGCGGCTAAACCCTAACATGAAAGAAGTCGTTAAGGCCGAAGTGATCAAACTATTGGACGCGGGAATTATCTACCCGATATCGGATAGTACTTGGGTTAGCCCAGTACAAGTCGTACCGAAGAAAGGTGGCGTTACGGTAGTAGCTAACGAGAATAACGAGTTAATCCCAACCTGTACTGTTACGGGTTGGCGTATTGCATCGATTACCGAAAACTAAATGATGCCACCCGTAAGGATCACTTCCATCTACCGTTTATTGATCAAATCTTAGAGCGCCTTTCAGGTCACTCCTACTACTGTTTTCTCGATGGTTTGTCGGGATATTTTCAAATCCCAATTTCGCCCGACGACCAAGAGAAAACCACTTTCACTTGTCCCTTTGGCACCTTCGCTTATCGAAGGATGCCATTTGGTCTTTGTAACACGCCAGCTACATTTCAAAGATGTATGCTGGCGATATTTGACGAGTTAGTAGAGGAGGTGATGGAAGTGTTTATGGACGACTTTTCCGTATTCGGAAACTCATTTAAAAATTGTTTAAAAAATCTTGAGCGTGTGTTGCAGCGATGCGAGGAAACGAATTTAGCACTTAATTGGGAGAAATGCCATTTTATGGTCAAGGAAGGATTAGTCCTTGGTCATAAAATTTCGGGCATGGGGATCGAGGTCGATAGGGCCAAGATTGAAGTGATTGAAAAGCTCCCCCCTCCAACAAACGTAAAAGCTATTCGTAGTTTCCTAGGGCACGCAGGGTTCTATCGGCGCTTTATACAAAATTTTTCCAAAATCACAAAGTCGTTAACCCATCTTCTTGAAAAGGAATCCTCATTTATTTTTAGCGATGAATGCCATTTGGCCTTTAAACTTATTAAACAAAAACTTATAAACTCCCCGATTCTAGTCGCGCCGGATTGGTCGCTCCCTTTTGAAATCATGTACGACGCGAGTGACATTGCGGTTGGTACCGTTTTAGGCCAACGGGTGAGTAAGTATTTCCACCCTATTTATTATGCGAGCAAAACACTCACGTCGGCACAAGCGAATTACACCACTACCGAAAAAGAGCTTCTAGCGATCGTTTTTGCCTTCGATAAGTTTAGGTCATACATCACCCTCTCGAAAGTTATCATCTTCACGGATCACTCCGCACTTAGGTATCTTTTAAGCAAATCGGACGCCAAGCCTGGTCTTTTGCGATGGATCCTCCTCTTGCAGGAGTTTGACTTAGAGATCCGGGACAAAAGAGGAGCCGAAAACTTGGCGGCCGATCATCTTTCTCGTCTAGAAAACCCCGCCTCGGAAGTATTGATAGAATCTGACATCGATGATAAATTTCCTGAAGAGTGCCTCCTCGCTCTCGAAAATATTAATTCATCGTCTACTCCCTGGTTTGCAGATCTGGCTAACTATTTAGTAGCTCGGGTCCTGCCGAAAGAATTCTCGAGTCAGCAAAAGAAGAAATTCTTTTCTGATTTAAAGAATTACTTTTGGGAGGACCCCTTTTTATTCCGTGTATGCGCAGACCAAGTGGTGAGACGATGCGTCTCGAGTGAGGAGGGTCTTAAAATTTTACGAAATTGTCACGAGGGACCATCCGGTGGTCATTATCATTCAAACCGAACCGCGAGGAAGGCGCTGGAGGCGGGCTTTTATTGGCCCTCGCTCTTCAAAGATGCAACACCCTTGTGAGTACTTGCGACAGCTGCCAGCGGTCGGGGAACATCTCTCGCCGGGATGAGATGCCCCAAAATATTTTCTTAGAATGCGAAATTTTCGATCTTTGGGGCATTGATTTCGTTGGTCCTCTCCCTCCTTCGTTTTCAAATAAGTATATTCTAGTAGCGGTCGACTACGTGTCGAGGTGGGCGGAAGAGCAAGCTCTCCCCACCAACGATGCGCGAGACGTCGTTAACTTTTTAAAAAAATTATTCTCTCGATTTGGCACTCCGCGCGCTATTGTGAGTGATCGGGGCACCCATTTTTGTAATACTCAATTCACAAAAATCTTAGCAAAATATGGTGTCACGCACAAATTATCCACTGCATATCACCCACAAACGAGCGGCCAAGTTGAAGTTGTTAATCGAGAATTAAAACGGATCTTAGAAAAAACAGTTTCTATTAATCGGAAGGATTGGGCAATAAAGCTCGATGACGCGCTATGGGCCTATCGAACGGCGTACAAGACCGCTATCGGTTGTACACAATATCGAATGGTCTATGGCAAGGCTTGCCACCTTCCGGTCGAATTAGAACACCGCGCATTTTGGGCGCTTAAATTTTTAAATCTTGATTCTACTTTAGCGGGCGAACAAAGAAAATTTCAAATGAACGAATTGGATGAGTGGAGAGCGAATGCGTATGAGAGTAACAAATTATATAAGGAGCGAACAAAGTTTTATCACGACAAACATATAAAATTTCCAAAAACTTTTTCGCCAGGCGATCTCGTCCTCCTTTATAATTCTCGTCTTCGCCTTTTTCCGGGAAAGCTGAAATCTCGATGGTCCGGACCTTTTATTGTTAAAGAGGTTTGGTCCTATGGGACAATTCTAATTTCCCACCCGGAAAAAGGTTCCTTCAAAGTTAACGGGCACCGCCTTAAATTTTATCTTCCGGGAGACTTACCTAATGACAAGAGTGATGCGATATTTCTTCATAATATAACATGATCGGCAAGTGGGTCAAGCTACGCGACCTTAAACAAAGCGCTTTTGGGAGGCACCCCAAAGTTATCTTTTGTTATTTTCTCTTGTCTTTTCTTTTCTTCTTTAACAACTTTTGCAGGTAATCGCGGCTTCCCCACAAAAGCTTCAAAAAAAATCAGGGAAGCCCTTTTTCCTTCTCTTCTTTCGTTTTTGCATTTCTTTTTACCTTTTCGTACTTCATACTTATTTTTAAAACATTGGGGACAATGTTTAACTTTAAGTATGGGGGTGTAAATAGCCCTTTGTAAATATTTGTAAATAGTTTAAAAAGAAAATTTTCAAAAAAAAAAAAACAACAACAAAAAGAAAATTTTAATTTTGTTTCTATGATTTCCTTTATTTAAGCACTTGTAAAATCCAAAAACTCAAAAAAATTTAGAAAATCAAAAATTTAAATCTTGGAAAGGGACGTTTGGGATTTCATCCCATCACACCTCCTAGTACCTTGCGAACCCTTCACCGGGTAGCCCTTGGGAAGTCCAAGACTTGCAAAAATTGTTAAGTTTTAAAGCTAGTTTCCTTTCTTTGTAAATAGTTTTTAATGTCAAAAATTCAAAAAAAGATAATATCAAAAATTCAAAAAAAAAATAATATCAAAAATTCAAAAAAAAAAGATAATATCAAAAATTCAAAAAATTCTTATATCCCTCCTTCTTGTTGTTTTTGTGATTTCTTAGAAATCTAGTTGAGAATGTTTATAAGCATGTTTAAGTTTTTAATTGGCTAAAATTTTGCTTATCATAGTTTGTTAATTTTAAATTTGAGGTAATCTTGATTTAAGAATCATCTTATGATTTTAAATTGATTAGAGAATTTTGTTAGCATGACTTCTCTTTTTATTTTTAAATGGCTTCATTTTGTAGTAAATTTTCTAAACCTATTTAGATTTCAATTATATTTTCTTCTAACTTCATAGATCTTAGGAATTTTAATTTTACTAGAATTTGCTCTCAATATGATTTAAAGCTAGCTAGATTTATTTTCCCCTACCCTACCCCCTTTGATGGCATAAAAAAATGTATTAAAAGATCATATGTCATGGGAATAAGAGGATAAAATTCATTATTCCCTAAAACATATGCACCCAAAATATTTGAAAAGATTATATGGCATGGAGTAAGAGGATAAAATTCATTACTCCTAAACCATATACATTTTGGGTTTTTTTTAGAAGAGAAAAAAAAGAGAAAGAAAAAAAAAGGAAATTTCATGATAAATTTCATTTCCTCCATTCAAAAATGTCTCTTCTTATGCCAAATTTTATGAAATCCCCTTAGCCAATTATCATTGTTCTAGTTTTAGTTGAAAATTATGGAGAGAGCAATATTTAGTAATTTACTTTTCCTTAAGTTTCTTTTAAGGTAGAGTTCTTATAATTTTAATTTAATTTAGTTTTATAATTTCTACAATTTTGTCAAACTACTTAATTTTCTTGAGAAGTTCTTGCCTAAACATTTTTCCCTCTTTTCAAATCATCATCATAATTTAGGACTTAACTCCCCCTTGAATTTACTCTTAACTTAACTTTTGGTTAAATGAAATTTTAGTTTTAAATTAAAAATTTTTTAAGGATGTCTTACAAATTATGTCTCACACTTTTGCTCTGGAATAGCAAAACCTCAAGTATGGGGGTATTTGATAAGTAGTATTTTTATAACTTTTTAATAGAAAATTTTGTAAATATTTAATATGAATTTTCCTTTTTATGTCAATTTTAGGTTATAAGTAGTTCTTTTTGTAATTTTGATTCTAACTTAGCTTAATTTCAATTTTTGCAGAATTTTGGGACAAATCGGGAAAAATGGCATGTCACGCCCTCGGTCACGCCCGTGACCAAGGGCGTGTAACCTGAAGATCAGTCCAGAATCGATGTCGCGCTGTTTGAACCAGTCCACACCAAGTCACGCCCCAGGTCACGCCCGTGACCCAAAGTCACGCCCGTGGCCGGGGGCGTGTAATCTTAGAATCTTCCATGTAGAGCCGCCGTCGAGACATGGAGCTGCAGTCGAGAAGTCAACTTGAGTCACGCCCGTGACCCACATGTCACGGCCATGACTTGCCCGCGTGATCTCTGCTTCGCCGCCGCGCCAAATTCCAGCCCACGCCGCATTTAATGCAGCCGTCCAAAGTCACGGCCGTGACCCGACATGTCACGCCCGTGACATGTCATTTCTCGCCGCGCCGTCCAGAAAGCCCACGCCGCTGTCGGATCCGATGTGAATAGTGCAGTCACTCCCTTGGTCACGCCCGTGACCAAGGGCGTGTAATCTGAAATTTTTTCCTATAAATTCAGAGGATCTTCTTGAGTCCAGGGTTCAGAATTTTGGAGTGGGGGAGGTGCTGTTGGAGCCAATCTTGAGTATATTTTCACTTTCATGTTCATGTTCATGTGACTTTACTTTCATGCTCTCTTCCTTTTCTCATGCAATGTACTAGCTTCCTTTCAATGCAATAGTTTAGTTTAAGCTTGTAACTTGTTTTTCCTAATCTTGCAATCTCTTCTCTTAAGACTTGTAATAGTTTTCATTTAAATAAAAATTAGTTGTTCTCTTTATTTTGTCTCCTCCTTACTTAGTTAAATTTTCTTATTATGCATTTTTATTTTTCTTCCTCTTTCCCCTCCACCATGATTAACTAATCCTCATTAGTACTCGATCAAAATGATCCGAGGATGAGTTAGACAAGTTATGATTTTCTAAAGTTTTCTTTTTCCTTTTTTATAAACACTTGAATTACCCTTGATTTTTAATTAGTGAGGCCATATTTTCGATATATGGTTTTCGCTTATGTTTTCATACTTAGTTGGCCGAGAGGCTCAAAGTATGAATCGATCACTCAAGGGTAAAGAGAGTTGCACGCACCCCTCGAGAGAGGATGACATAAATCTCCTGGATTGGAGTCAAATCCAATAGCGGGGTTCACTTCGTAAAGCAAGTTTTAGGTAATCGATTATAGGACGAGAGTCCGGTTGATTTTTCCTAAACTTAGTTGGGCATTAACCTTGAGAGAGGCATGTTCGAGCTTCGGGAACCTCCACGGTCAAGTAGTTCAATTTAAACGGAATTAGATTTAATCTCTTTTCACTTGTCTTTTCTCACTCCAAGGTGACTTTTGATTGAGTACTAGCCTCTTTTATCATCATCTAAACCCTTAATTTAGCATGCAATTTCTCTTTTTTCTAGCTAAGTAACCAAAACCCCAAAATATCATTAGATAAGATAATAGCGACTTTCCTCAAAGTAGAAGTAATCAACGCGCCCCGTGGAGTACGACCTTGGTATTTCTTAATATCCTATACTATAGACGATAAGGTACACTTGCCTTTATCGGATATAGTTTTGGAGAAAATCTCAACCCTTCACTAAATTTCAAAACCTACCAAATTAAATATCATTGAGTTACTGGAAGAGGAGAAAGTGGAGCTGATCTTCTGTCTTCTGGAGAATCTGGATATCTTCGCCTGGTCAGCGGAGGATATGCCGGAAGTAGATCCGGACGTGGCCTGCCATCATCTAAACATATCTACAGAGTTCAAGCCAATCCAGCAAAAGAAGAGAGAGGTGGCAACCAAGCTGGCGGTGCCCATCAGAGAGGAGGTTGCCAAACTCCTGAAAGCAGGCTTTATTTCTGAAATTCAATATCCCACGTGGATGTCGAATGTTGTAATGGTTAAAAAATCCGGTGGGAAATGGCGCATGTGTGTGGATTTTACTAAACTCAATAAAGCATGCCCCAAAGATTGCTACTCTTTGCCTCGGATAGATGTTTTAGTAGATTCTGCGGTTGGGTATAATTTTATGAGCTTTCTTGACGCATTTTCGGGGTACCACCAAATCAAAATGCACAAACCCGATATCCCGCATACTTCTTTCATCACGAACGATGGGTGTTATTGTTATCTCGTAATGTCCTTCGGACTTAAAAATGCGGGTGCAACGTACCAGAGAATGATGGATATAGTTTTTAAACATCAAAAAGGCAGGAATCTTGAAGTTTATGTTGACGATCTCCTCCTAAAAAGTAAGACATTCTCAATACATTTGAAAGACCTCGTAGAGGCGTTCTCTACTCTACGGAGGTTCAAATTAAAATTAAACTCGTTGAAATGTGTGTTCGGAGCAAACAAAGGGAAGTTTCTCGGACATCTCCTCACTCCCGATGGCCTTGCACCGAACCCAGATAAGGTGAAGGCCATCCTCGATACAATTCCTCCTCGTAATACCAAGGAGGTCCAGCAACTTGGAGGAAGGTTGGCCGGACTAAGCAGGTTTATCTCCAAATCAGGAGATAAGAGTGCCCCATTCTTTAAAATACTCCGGGGAGAATCAAAGTTTGAATGGAACGAAGAATGCAGCAGGGCTTTCGAACAGTTAAAAGTGCAGTTGACTTCAACTCCTCTACTTCAAAGTCCTCGTGAGGGGGAGATATTGTTCTTATACTTGGGGGTCGGCCCAGATGCAGTAAGTTTTGTCCTTATTCGGGAAGAAAAGAGGAAACAATTTCTGATCTACTATGTCAGCCATATCCTCAAGGATGCAAAGACCAGATATTTGATCTTGGAAAAGCTAGCTTTGGCTTTGGTTATATCATCGCGAAGGCTCCGTCCTTATTTTCAGGCTCATCCTATCCAAATAATTACAGATCATCCTTTGAGAATCATTCTTGAAAAACCAGATCATTCGGGGAGGCTGGCAAAATGGGTTATTGAATTAAGCGGGTTTGAAATATCCTATATTCCGAGGACAGCACTCAAAGCACAGATCTTGGCAGATTTTTTGGTTGATACAGTAGAATCCAGTCCTGAACAGGTGGTGGAATCCCCTTTGGCTTTGGTCGTTTATGTGGATGGGGCTTCTGGTAAAAACTCTGTGGGAGTCGGGGTAGTTTTAATCAGTCCAAATGGCATCAAGCTGGAGCAAGCTATCAAATTCTTCTTTCCAGTTACAAATAATTAGGCAGAATATGAGGCACTTCTGGCTGGTCTAAGGCTTGCAAAAGAGCTGGGCATAGAACATGTACATGTTAAAACCGATTCATTAGTAATGGCCTCTCAGGTCTTGGGGAACTACGAGACAAGGGAGCCGATTCTGAGGAAGTATCTACTGTTAGCCAAAAAGGAAATCGGAAGATTCAAGTCGTTCATTATCGAGCATATTCCAAGAACACAAAATGAGGAAGCAGATGAGTTGTCAAAGTTCGGTCTTCCATCAGGGGGAGTGACCTTTGAACTTTTCCATCCGGCAACAGATGAAGCGAAACTTATGCAAATCGATCAGAATCCTTCGTGGAAGGACCCTTATGAGCTGTTTTTGTCAAAGGGGGAATTCCATCATTCCATCAAAGATAGAAGAAGATTTAGAAGGAAAGCGGCATATTATTATCTGATAGCAGGAGTTCTCTACAGGAAGACTTTGATCTCTCCCTCAGTGCGGTGTGTTTCTGAGGACGAAATTCCAACCATACTTCAGGAGGTTCATTCCATGGAATGTGGTAGTCATTCAGGAGCAAAGACTTTAGAGAAACGAATCTTGAGGCAGGGGTATTTCTGGCCAACCATGAGAAAAGATGCCGAAGCATTTGCCAAGCGATGTGTTCAGTGTCAAAAGTTTGCTCCACTTCAACATCTGCCCGCTCAGTCGCACAGATCAATAAACTGCACCTTGGCCTTTCGCAGTTTGGGGGATGGATCTCATCGGACCCTTCCCAATGGCTAGTGGCCAGCGGTGTTTATAATTGTGATGATCGATTATTTCAGCAAATGGATTGAGGCGAAGGCGCTAGCAAAAACCACAACGCAAGACAACGGAAACTTCATTTGGGGGGAAATAGTGTGCTGACATGGAATTCCGCTAGCAATTGTCTCTGACAATGGTCCACAGTTCAACAATCCAGAAATGATAAACTTTTGTGATCAGGTTGGAATTGATCTTCGGTTCGCCTCAGTACATCATCCAAGGACTAATGGTCAGGTAGAAGCAGCGAACAAGCAAATCTAGCAGCTTTTGATGAAGAGGGTTTTGAATCAAAGAGGTAATTGGGCAGATCAACTCCCTTCTATCCTTTGGACTCTCCGTACTACTCCGTCTTCAGCTACGGGAGAAACACCATTCAAATTATCTCATGGCTCGGAGGCTGTTGTTCCTGTAGAATTTGAGGTGGTCACTCCAAGAGTTATGTATGCAAAGGAGGAAGGAGAAGCGTGGATAAAACATAATGACGAAGCTATCAAATATAGTCTGGATCTGATCGAAGAGCTTCAGGACGAGGCAACAATCAGGCAGGAAGAAGTTAAAAGGAGAATGGCCAAGTACTTTGATAGAAATGTCAGGGTTAAACACTTCGCAGTTGGTGACGTTGTATTAAAGAAAGTTGATGCGGCAGCCAGAACATGCAACGTTGGAAAGCTAAATCCCAACTGGGCTGGACCTTTCATTGTCAAGGAGGTGCTAAAAAGCGGGCTTATCGCCTCCAAACAAGCGAAGGAGGGGACATCTCACGCACCTAGAGCGGTGACGATCTTAAACGGTTCTATCCTTAAAATGTCTTCCCCATTTCTTGCATTTTTTGGATATTCAATGAAAAGCCCTATACTGACACTTCTCCATGTCTGATGATTCTTTTTTGCACTTTTTTACATATATCCTCCTCACTGAACCACGGAGACATCGCCAAGTTCTGCTCGAACCCCCTCGGATTGTAGTCATTAGCGTAAAACCACGAAGATCATGTGTAGCGGGGAGTTATCGCACACGTGTAGTGGTAGCTGGCCAATTCCCGTGCGGTGGTCTTCAGAATCTTGGATCCCAGCTGATATCTGACACACCACTGCATCAAGGGAGGTCTGGGTGAATGTTAGCTCTATCAAGCCCCAGGAGGGATATAGTTACAGCTTTGATGATCTTTCTGAGGAAAGCAATGTCGGTATAGCCCCCACGGTATAACCACACCTGCCCAACTGATCATCTAGGTCTGTAACCATCGAATACGCCTAGGTACTCTCAAGCGATGCCTAAGCGGGACCCACAACTGAGTTGATCTCTCTGAGGAAAGCAATGTTCGCCGCCTAGACCCACCTGCCCAATTGATCAACTCGGCTTGTAACCCTAGGCAAGAGAGCAGTTGAGTCGCTTACAGTCCTTATGACCACTTGAGGAAAGCAATGTTCGCCGCCTAGGCCCACCTGCCCACTTGGTCATCTGGGTCTGTACTTATCTTTTTTCTACAGCTCTTATGACCACTTGAGGAAAGCAATGTTCGCCGCCTAGGCCCACCTGCCCACTTGGTCATCTGAGTCTATAGCTATTTCTTGTTACATTATAGGAAATTATCTCATCTTATATGGTCACTCTAGACCATTTGGGAGAAAAAAATGGGATTTTTATAGGTACATCACAAACCGGTCGGCTTGATGCCTAAACCGGGCAGTTTGAAATAAGCAGGTACCAAAGTTATCGGGCGGCTTGGTTATTAAGCCGGGCGGTTTGAAATAAGCAGGTACTAAAGTTATCGGGCGGCCTGGTTATTAAACCGGGCAATTTAAAACAAGCAAGATATCACAAAATGCCATAAGGCCTATCAAGGTGTGGATCATGACCGTAACCGATCGGTCTTATCATCCGATTTATAATCTATCATCCTTGTGAGTATTAGTTCTATCCGTTCAGGTAGAAACGGGCTCTTCACATGGAAAGTAATTATGATTCTTGTAAGATAGAGATCATTACATTAACCGCCTGAGTTATATACAGGTCGCACGGATTTATCAGTTAAATCTTATGCTCAAGAATGGTACTTTCAAAAATCTGAATTATAAGTCGTTCAAACTCAATACTGAATTCACGACCTGTTGATTGTTTTCTTCTGACTCGGTATTCTCTATTTTTGCGAAGTAATTATGAAAGGCCGGAAAGTAATCGCGCGGATTGAATTCACATATACAGAGACATCTAATCACATGAGATACATTCAAGTCGCACAACTTGCAGTCAGAGTATAATTATTGCAGCGGCTTAAATTTGCATTCGGTTAACTCAGGGTATTCATATAAAGAACCTAGAAAGTTCGAATCTCTATCCGCCCGACTATATATTATAACCGCATCAAATTATTTATCAAGGTATGAATGGTTGATATTCTTCCGGGTTATATGGCATTTGCTGAGTCGGGATCACAGAAACAAGCCGCCCGAATAGGATTTACAGCATTCAATGGCTATTGGAGTTCTGAAGGTTCAGTACCCAAACTGACTGTGTAACATCCCATTTCGCTCTAGACCCCTCGGGTGACATATGTCACTTAGAGTTGCATGAACTAGAAATTTATTAGATTCTGAATCTGGGTAAGGCGCGCAGCTGGGTTCAAGGCACTTTTTAGGCATGACCCAGCAGGATTCAGACCTCGGGCTCAACGTGGAGATTGTAGCCCTCGAAAATACCTTTCCAACGACTGGTTGTACGTTTTCTGGAGGTCTGTGTAGCTCACTACGATTAAAAATCAAAACTGCTATATTTTGATCTCTGTCGCTAGCGCCCGGCGGTATCGCTACCGCCGGCGCTAGCGAATCGTCTCAGCGGCCGTCGAGACGACCGAATTGTCTCAGCGGTGCCGTCGAGATGGCTGAGAAGAGCTAGCGCCCGGCGGTAGTGCTACCGCCGGCGCTAGCGGCCGTGTAAGAGTCACGGGATTTCTGTTTGGTGGTGGCTTAAAATGCATAGGATAAAGCTCCTGGTGAAGTTTAGGACCAATAGGAAGCTGACATTTATTGGTAGAGTTTCAAGATTATGCTTGGGGATAGGTTTACCATTAATGCAACCCTAAACTAATCCCACTACTTCATTCTCCCTAAAGAGCTGAACCCTCCCAATCAGATGGGATTGTTCATCTTCTCCTTCCTCTCTTCTTCTTCTTCTTTTACTTCCTCTTCATTTTCCAACCTCCCCTCAAGGTTTTGACCTAGGGTTTTGAAGGAGCAAGCTTGGAGGAGGATTTCAGCTCGTCCAACCGCCGCCATGCCGCCGAGGAGACAACCGCGATCGTCGGCCAGAAATCAGGAGGCTTCCTCCCCTCTCCCTTGGTGCTAGATCGTAGAGAAAATTAGGAGAGGTGTTGAGCTCAAAAGAGCTTGGCTCGTGAGTTAATGGAGTTTCCTAGGAAAAGACCAAACCGGATCTTTCTTGTTAGGGCACCGATTGCCGTGAAAGTTCCTTCAATCACTTCTTCTCTTCAAAAGGAAGAGATAGGATTTTATTTCGTTGAAATCCATGGTCAATGGAGGGAGTATTGGGTGGGAGAAGTTGTAATGACCTAACCCTTGTTTTTGGGGAAGATGATGAATAGTTTCCTGTTCAGTAGGATGTTAATTTATTTAATTAGGTGAAAAGATGATGAGTGATTCTCTGTTAAAAACCCCCTGTTAGTTAGGGTTGTTAATTTTATAATTGTGTGGTAAAATTAATGATAGCCCCTTGCTAAAGAAAGTCAAATTATATCATTGCACTTGGTTGTTAAGGGAAAATTGTGCGCAGCTGGGTTCGAGCCAATTTTTAGGCTTGATCCCACTGGAATTAGACCTTGTACTCAACATGGAAGTTGTAGCCCTCGGAAAGAGCTTTCCAACGATAGGTTACCCGTTTTCTGAAGTGACCTGTAGCTCCCTAAAGGTCCAGTCGAGTGGACTGTCCAGAAAGCTGGATTGGGTTTAGTGCTGCTGTTTTTGCTGTCCAGATTTCTACAGTCGACTTCATAGCAGATTTTAGGTAGGATCCACTTGGATCTGGGTTTAAGACTCAACATGAATGTTGTAGTCCTTGTTGAGAGCTTTCCAAAATGGGGTGACATATAATTTGGGGTGGAGTAGAACTCCCAGAAATCCAGTTTTAGTAAACTGAGTCATAACACTTCCGATCTCAGTATTTTGTGGATTTCTCTTATTATAGTGGTGGGATGCTCATGAAAATTGGTGGAGACATAGGTGATAACAATATGTACATCCCTGTTGAAATTCATAATTTATGATTAAGTAGTATTAAAGTTATTGTCGTGTTATTTCACAACTTGAAGGGGATATAAATGCTGAATGTGAAGCCTGTTTGGGCCGGAATTTTGTATGAATCATGAATATGCTAGCATTGGCTTGTGATAATGATTTCAGATTTATTTCTATTAAGATGACCCCTTGAATGAACCTTCAATTGTAGATTTATGTGGAATCGTAAAAAGGACATGAATGAATTAATATTCACATTGCTCGATAATCTATTGGATGATGTAGATTGGTGATGACCTCCCCATAAGTTTGATAGCTTTAATCGTGTTGAATTATGTTGTGATTTGTACTTAAGAAGATTGAATATTGGTGATATGTTGGGGATTACATATTTAGTAAAATATGAATATGACACCGTGCACAAGTAGTCCTACAGATTTTCGTAGAGTAATTTCCATGATATACACTCGCCACCGCAAAAGAGTTATGATAACTCAGTATGGTTAGCATTGATGGCTTGGGGTGGATTATAAGGTATGGTTATATCTTGCGGTGATATGTTAAGGACCCTGTTGTTGGGGGCCTTGGATGCTAGTAACATCAGTTGACTGGTATGATGTGAAAGGTAAGAAGGCTCCGCTGTGTGTTCTTAGCGTCGAGCAGTGCGCAGATGCTCCGATGAGTGTTCTTAGCATCGAGCAGTACGCAGGGTCTCCACTGTGTGTTCTTAACGTCGAGGCGTACAAATGCCTAGGACTGGTTGAGTCTTTGGGTGCTTGATAGCACGGTTTTTGCATGGGAATTACATGATTGTGCATGGTTCACACATGGTGGTGTAGTGATCCTGGTTGGAGGGTACTTGTGGCGGGTCTACGGGCTTGCTAGTCATGACATCGACAGAAGCCAGCAGTTAGACTCTAGACCGGTTGGGTTGGACTCTTGGTGCTCACCTACCCAAGTCCCCTTCTGTGTCCTTGGAGGCTCCGCTGTGTGCTCTTAGCGTCGAGCAGTACGCAGGGTCTCCGATGTGTGTTCTTAGCGTCGAGGCGTATAGAGGCCTAGGACTGGTAGTGTTCATACCCTCCTAGTAGTGGAGGAGCTCGTTCCACTGTCTCTGTCTGGCCACGACGTGAGATGCCTGAGAGGTTAGCTACCCCTCAAAAAGCGAGAACTAAAGGTCTTTGTCGACATAGCAAAATGCATGGGTGAGTTCATCATATCATAATCATTGCATTGCATTCATCATTCATAATCATAGCATTGCACCGCATTGGGTCCATCATATAAATTAGTATGGGCTCTTTTATATGATGGGTCCCAGTTTGGAAACCTTAACTTATAAGTTTGTATGGGCATTCATATAAGTTAAGGTACGATATGAACTGCTTACATATGTGCTATTTCACTACTTACTTATACTCTGCCATTGTCATATACTTGTTAGTTGTGCTTATTATACCTGTTACCAGTACTTGCATTTATAACCATTGCTACTTATATACTTATGAACAGCTTAGTTAGTGTCATTGCAAGTACTTGGGTACTTATACAACTGACATATATGATCAATCATTCCTGTCACCTGCTTGTATATACTATTGCTTATATTGCAGCTTTTCTTCCTTTCATTCCGCCCGGTGCCTTGGAGTCGTCGGGGGAGCGGATGTGAAGCCACTTAGTCTTTATGGCTAACGGTTGCTACGTCCCTCTTTTTAGGAGTGTTCCTTAGAGCAGCAGTGCACGGTGCTGGAGGAGGATAGTCAGGTCAGGATGACAAGGCCGGAGACCATGATACCTTGGCTACCATCAGTGGCAGAGGCGAGCGAGTGTTTTGAGATGTAGCCCTTGGGGCATTTAGTTTGATACTCTGATGATTTGCAGGAGCTTTTGTAGCTTTCTGTCCTTCTTGTACTTATTGTGAATCTATGGCTTTTAATGCTTTCTTTTATTGATGGGTTGGCGCTGTTTAGTTGGTTTGGCCGGCAGGATAGGCGTCTTGTGGGGGAGGCTAGCTCGTGTGCTGGCGCTTCCGCAAGGCGGCTTTCTTGGGCATAAGACTCCCCTCGGCCGTGTCTTTTGTTCCGGTAGGGGGGTCTTACAAATGGTATCAGCCTGCAACGATCCTGAGATAAAGAAGTCCATTAACCCACTAGGCCACCCCTGCTAGCTAAATTAGTTTGAGGACAAACTGATGCAGCGGAAGCGGTGGTGTGCCCATGTGTGATTCACATTAAGTATGTCCTCTTTTTCCTACAAAAAGTGCCAACCTAAGCCGAACTCGTACCCTTACATGCAAATGCTGGCTCACTCCGAGACAGTAATTGGTATTCCCATTCCAACCATTAGAGTTGGTTTGGCATAAGATTGATGCCAACCTAACTAGGATACCATTTTTTGGCCGACTTAGCAGGATATGTCGTGACATACCCTAACCTTATACTGATCTTGGGGATGATTGGACCAAGCAATAAGTGACCTTGATTGACTATGGGAAGAGTTTAACATGAGAGTAGATGTTAGAGACTCACACCCTGAGATTTCTATCCCAGATATGGAGTAATATTATCACCTTACCCAAAATATTAGGGCAATCTCAATGAGATTGGTGCCTGAAATCTATCATCAGCTTAGTATGAGGCCACCAAGCATATCTTTTATACTGTATGTGGATACCTCTCACTTCTATTTATGTAGAAGGTTTCATATGGAGAAGTTACGATAAGAATTCGGATCCAGAGAAGGCTCATTTTGGGACGAATGTGTTATTTTGATGGTAGAAGAAACTCAGTCGAAGAGATATGGGGGCTTATCTCTTCGTTTATTGGGCTAGTTATGTACCGTCTTGGATCCCTTGAGGAGTTAGAATCTTTGTAATTTTTGATATTGGAAGTTTTGATCCTTGAGAGTTAATTCACCTTAAGCAAGACAGACTGCTAATGCCGTGTTTGGGTTGATAGAAATTTTATTAGCGGAATAAGAGAGGAAAAGCATTTTTGAAGATGATCATTTTCTCTATATTGTCCCAAAATTATACAAATAAGTTACGAGGGGAGTAGAAAATTCACACTTTGGGGATATGCAACGATGTTGTGATAACATAATAACTGGGGAGTTAATGAAATTTTGTGCATGCATTGCGGGTATGATGATACACTACTCCTCTTGGTGAACATTCCCTTAGTGTTGTAATTACTTGACATTGGGAAATTAATAAATGTTAAGCGATGGAGTCAACAAGATTAATATGACTTGATTGATGATCTAAAATCCTAAAAGTTTTTATAAAATAAACATGTATGTCATGGATGATCGTTGGCAGGGATGGTAGGGCACTTGGAATGAATTTGATTTAGTTTATCATATTGTGAAGTCTGCCCTACTTTTGGTAGTCTGCATAACTCGTGTCGAAGGGAAATCATCCCGAGCCTTGCACCTTGGCTCTTGTTAAGTTCAAACATTAAAAATGTACCGGGTGATTGGATGTTATTTGCACATGCTCTCATTACAACGAGATGCAGCTTGGTCGTCGCCGTAAAATTTAAATTTCTACATCACGGCTGGTATATGAGTGCATCGATACGGGGATCTATAGGGTAAGAACTCTAAGTCGAGGAAGATATGTCCCTAAGGTTGTGCTCATATGTGAGATGAATGTACCATATAGGAGGTGGAAGAAATTTTAGTCCAAAAATGTACGAGGCCTTGTCCCTTCGTTTATTGGCCTATTTACGTGCCGACTTCATTTTCCCGTAGAACCTATTTATTCGAATAGTACGTGAACGATGCTGATTGAATTCGTGATAACCTCTCAATACGGGTGAGCGCGTCAATGGTGTTAAGACACGCCGTGAAGTGAACACGTGAATTGAATATTGAGGGTAAGTTGCATTTACTTATTTAAGAAGAGATGAATGTCTCTATACGTACAGGTAGGTGTACGTGTAATTGTATTGCCTCGACAAGGCAGTCCTCTAAAAGCTCTGTGCCAAAACCCAACCATTGGATAAGATTTATGTTCACGGTTTAGGAGCCCTTAAATGAAATGAATTAAATCACAAGATAAAAGTAGCACCAAATTTTTGAATCCGGTGCAAATCTAAGTAGAACTGGGAGTAGACAAAAGTAACAATTGACTCGAGGTCATGCGCTATTAGAAGGGAATGATGTGATTATAACCCGTGCGAGGTGTAGAGTCATGGATTCACCTTACTTTGAGCCTCATTAGCGATTCATAATATCACCAGAACCAATTGATAAGCATTATCGGATGATCGCATGCGGAATTTGGAAACTATTTTGAAACATAAAAGCTTTCCGAGCTTAAGCCCTTGAGCTGGTAACGTCATTTTTGGTAGCTGATGGGTTGAAAGGGCATAATGTCATGGCAAGTACGGTGGGGCAATTGCCTCGGACGAGATAACATTGATGGAAGCGATTGATAATGATATGGATAATGATGGTTGTACTAGAAGATGAGATAAATGCTTGCTTCTACTTTTTTTTATACATAAGAGAGACGATCTTGCGGGTACAATAACTGTTTGGGTATTGGAGGTTTGACCCAAGTATATGACATCGTGAATTTTATGGTTGATCACCCGTTTGACTTTGGAGCCATCCTCATTTAACGCAAATTTTTGGATGCATGGAAGTGGTGATATTGAAAGTTTTGCACGTTATTTGTATAACGATGCTTGGGAGTGGAGGATTCTAAATTTTATCTGGAGGCACGAGTAGTAACCTCATGTGTATCGGGGTCACCGATCTTAAGGGGTTTAGATCAAAGGTGCAATGAGAGTTGGCTTATTAAAGCAAGAAAACCGCCTCTCCTTCTTCCCCTTCGTTCCTTGTTTGAGATGGTTATGATTTGTTATTCTAGGCTGGATTCACATTGGGTTGTTGCATATAGTCTTATGAAATTCTGTTTGGGGGCTGCTATATGAAATTTTATTTGGGGTTGGTTTGTATAATCCCAGTTAGGGGTTGCTATATAACATTCCTGTTTGGATTATTCTGTTTGGGCTGCCTTTTATAAATTATGTTGGGGTATGCTTAAGTATTGGGAATTTATTTGGAAATTCATGGCTAGTGGATGTTTGTTTTCTCCTTCCAGGTTTTTGAAATTTGGATTTTGTTTGGAAATTCAGGAAATTTATTCATGGCAATCTCCTTATAGTGGTTGTATGGGTAGCTCCAGGAAATTTCTTTCATTAAAAATCTCATCATGTTGGTGTTGTCAAGGCACTACCCGATATTTGTGCTAGAAAGTCCTTCCAGATACATGATCTACATTGCCTACAGGTTTCTTCCAGGTTTTCTTTGTTTTATCTTTTATACTAGAAACTTTTTAGGAAATATGTTGGTGACTGTCAGGTTTTAGTGTTAGAGAATTTCCATAGTTTCAAGCTAAAATAAATCTCCTGATTTATGAATTTCTGGAGTATGTGCTAAAGTGTACACTAATGGCTTTTGTGATCTAAACTTAAACCCCCTAGCCTCAACTTAAATTTCGGGGACGAAATTGTTTCTTCGTTTATTGGATTTGTAACATCCCATTTCGCTCTAGACCCCTCGGGTGACATATGTCACTTAGAGTTGCATGAACTAGAAATTTATTAGATTTTGAATCTGGGTAAGGCGCGCAGCTGGGTTCAAGGCACTTTTTAGGCATGACCCAGCAGGATTCAGACCTCGGGCTCAACGTGGAGATTGTAGCCCTCGAAAATACCTTTCCAACGACTGGTTGTACGTTTTCTGGAAGTCTGTGTAGCTCACTATGATTAAAAATCAAAATTGCTATATTTTGATCTCTGTCGCTAGCGCCCGGCGGTATCGCTACCGCCGGCGCTAGCGAATCGTCTCAGCGGCCGTCGAGACGACCGAATTGTCTCAGCGGTGCCGTCGAGATGGCTGAGAAGAGCTAGCGCCCGGCGGTAGTGCTACCGCCGGCGCTAGCGGCCGTGTAAGAGTCACGGGATTTCTGTTTGGTGGTGGCTTAAAATGCATAGGATAAAGCTCCTGGTGGAGTTTAGGACCAATAGGAAGCTGACATTTATTGGTAGAGTTTCAAGATTATGCTTGGGGATAGGTTTACCATTAATGCAACCCTAAACTAATCCCACTACTTCATTCTCCCTAAAGAGCTGAACCCTCCCAATCAGATGGGATTGTTCATCTTCTCCTTCCTCTCTTCTTCTTCTTCTTTTACTCCCTCTTCATTTTCCCACCTCCCCTCAAGGTTTTGACCTAGGGTTTTGAAGGAGCATGCTTGGAGGAGGATTTCAGCTCATCCAACCACCTCCATGCCGCCGAGGAGACAACCGCGATCGTCGGCCGGAAATCAGGTGACTTCCTCCCCTCTCCCTTAGTGCTAGATCGTAGAGAAAATTAGGAGAGGTGTTGAGCTCAAAAGAGCTTGGCTCGTGAGTTAATGGAGTTTCCTAGGAAAAGACCAAACCGGATCTTTCTTGTTAGGGCACCGATTGCCGCAAAAATTCCTTCAATCACTTCTTCTCTTCAAAAGGAAGAGATAGGATTTGATTTCGTTGAAATCCATGGTCAATGGAGGGAGTATTGGGTGAGAGAAGTTGTAATGACCTAACCCTTGTTTTTGGGGAAGATGATGAATAGTTTCGTGTTCAGTAAGATGTTAATTTATTTAATTAGGTGAAAAGATGATGAGTGATTCTCTGTTAAAAACCCCATGTTAGTTAGGGTTGTTAATTATATAATTGTGTGGTAAAACTAATGATAGCCCCTTGCTAAAGAAAGTCAAATTATATCATTGCACTTGGTTGTTAAGGGAAAATTGTGCGCAGCTGGGTTCGAGCCAATTTTTAGGCTTGATCCCACTGGAATTAGACCTTGGACTCAACATGGATGTTGTAGCCCTCGGAAAGAGATTTCCAACGATAGGTTACCCATTTTCTAAAGTAACCTGTAGCTCCCTAAAGGTCCAGTCGAGTGGACTGTCCAGAAAGATGGATGGGATTTAGTGCTGCTGTTTTTGCTGTCAGATTTCTGCAGTCGACTTCATAGCAGATTTTAGGTAGGATCCACTTGGATCTGGGTTTACGACTCAACATGAATGTTGTAGTCCTTGTTGAGAGCTTTCCAAAATTTGGTGGCATATAATTTGGGGTGGAGTAGAACTCCCAGAAATCCAATTTTAGTAAACTGAGTCATAACACTTCCGATCTCAGTATTTTGTGGATTTCTCTTATTATAGTGGTGGGATGCTCATGAAAATTGGTGGAGACATAGGTGATAACAATATGTACATCCCTGTTGAAATTCATAATTTATGATTAAGTAGTATTAAAGTTATTGTCGTGTTATTTCACAACTTGAAGGGGATATAAATGCTGAATGTGAAGCCTGTTTGGGCCGGAATTTTGTATGAATCATGAATATGCTAGCATTGGCTTGTGATAATGATTTCAGATTTATTTCTATTAAGATGACCCCTTGAATGAACCTTCAATTGTAGATTTATGTGGAATCGTAAAAAGGACATGAATGAATTAATATTCACATTGCTCGATAATCTATTGGATGATGTAGATTGGTGATGACCTCCCTATAAGTTTGATAGCTTTAATCGTGTTGAATCACGTTGTGATTTGTACTTAAGAAGATTGAATATTGGTGATATGTTGGGGATTACATATTTAGTAAAATATGAATATGACACCGTACACAAGTAGTCCTACAGATTTTCGTAGAGTAATTTCCATGATATACATTCGCCACCACAAAAGAGTTATGATAACTCAGTATGGTTAGCATTGATGGCTTGGGGTGGATTATAAGGTATGGTTATATCTTGCGGTGATATGTTAAGGACCCTGTTGTTGGGGGCCTTGGATGCTAGTAGCATCAGTTGACTGGTATGATGTGAAAAGTAAGAAGGCTCCGCTGTGTGTTCTTAGCGTCGAGCAGCACGCAGATGCTCCGATGTGTGTTCTTAGCGTCGAGCAGTACGCAGGGTCTCCGCTGTGTGTTCTTAACATCGAGGCGTATAAACGCCTAGGTCTGGTTGAGTCCTTGGGTGCTCGATAGCACGGTTTATGCATGGGAATTACATGATTGTGCATGGTTCACACATGGTGGTGTAGTGATCCTGGTTGGAGGATACTTGTGGAGGGTCTACGGGCTTGCTAGTCGTGACACCGACAGAATCCGGCAGTTAGACTCAAGACCGGTTGGGTTGGACTCTTGGTGCTCACCTACCCAAGTCCCCTTCTGTGTCCTTGGAGGCTCTGCTATGTGCTCTTAGCGTCGAGCAGTACGCAGGGTCTCCGCTGTGTGTTCTTAGCGTCGAGGCGTACAGAGGCCTAGGACTGGTAGTGTTCATACCCTCCTAGTAGTGGAGGAGCTCGTTCCACTGTTTCCGTCTGGCCACGATGGGAGATGCCTGAGAGGTTAGCTACCCCTCAAAAAGCGAGAACTAAAGGTCTATGTCGATATAGCAAAATGCATGGGTGAGTTCATCATATCATAATCATTGCATTGCATTCATCATTCATAATCATAGCATTGCACCGCATCGGGTCCATCATATAAATTAGTATGGCTCTTTTATATGATGGGTCCCAGTTTGGAAACCTTAACTTATAAGTTTGTATGGGCATTCATATATGTTAAGGTACGATATGAACTGCTTACATCTGTGATATTTCACTACTTACTTATACTCTGCCATTGTCAAATACTTGTTAGTTGTGCTTATTATACTTGTTACCAGTACTTGCATTTATAACCATTGCTACTTATATACTTATGAACAGCTTGGTTAGTGTCATTGCATGTACTTGGGTACTTATACAACCGACATATATGATCAATCATTCCTGTCACCTGCTTGTATATACTATTGCTTATATTGCAGCTTTTCTTCCTTTCATTCTGCCCGGTGCCTTGGAGTCGTCGGGGGAGCGGATGTGAAGCCACTTAGTCTTTATGGCTAATGGTTGCTACGTCCCTCTTTTTAGGAGTGTTCCTTAGAGCAGCAGTGCAAGGTGCTAGAGGAGGATAGTCAGGTCAGGATGACAGGGACGGAGACCATGATACATTGGCTACCGTCAGTGGCAGAGGCGAGCGAGTGTTTTGAGATGTAGCCCTTGGTGCATTTAGTTTGATACTCTGATGATTTGCAGGAGCTTGTGTAGCTTTCTGTCCTTCTTGTACTTATTGTGAATCTATGGCTTTTAATGCTTTCTTTTATTGATGGGTTGGCGCTGTTTAGTTGGTTTGGCTGGCAGGATAGGCGTCTTGTGGGGGAGGCTAGCTCGTGTGCTGGCGCTTCCGCAAGGCGGCTTTCCTGGGCATAAGACTCCCCTCGGTTGTGTCTTGTGTTCCGGGAGGGGGGTCTTACAGACTGGGTCATTATTAAGCCGCACGACTTGGCTGGAAGAGAGTTAATTATCCGAAGCAGAAAGAGATCGCAAACAATCACAAGTAAGTCACAGAAAGCAAACGGCTAGACAGGTAAAACTTTCAATTTCATTATCAAAATATCTTTACATTGTTTTATAACCGACCGGTGAACAAAACCAAACCGTCGGCTATTCAAAATAAAAACAAAATGTAACTATTGCCCATCCGACTTGAGCTTTTTAGATACATGAGCACTCGAGTGTTCGCTGCCATCAATCAAAACGTTGGGAGAATAGCCCTCGCTGTCCGATGAAGACGAGCTGCTCAGCTCGCCCGACTTGCGCTCGGCCTCTTCTTCAGAATCACTGGACTCAGAGTCCGAGCTGCTCTCTCCCTCCTTAGCCGCAGCGGGCTCTTCAGCTTCATCGTCCTCATCATCACTCTCCTCCGAATTGGACCCGTCGACTTTATTCTTCCTTTTGGCTTTCCGCCTAATCTTGTCTAGTTTCTTTTGCAAGGTCGGGTAGGCGTCAGAAAAGGTGAAATTCTCAAAACCGGGCGCGAGTCCTCCGAGCTCTCGCAGGCGGTTAAAGGCATTATCAATTCCCTCAGCAACATGAGGGAAGAGTTCTTCCTGATAGACCGGATTGGTCTCATTATATTTAGTCTGCAAAAAAGAGTAAAGGTAAGAGACCGCACGGTTTGGAAAAATCAGAAAGATGGCTAGCTAGGTGATAACTTACCGACTCGGCCTCCTTTAGCCGCGCGTCTTCCTTCTTCAATTCGATATTCTCCTTCTCCAGATGGTCATTTGCTCTGACCAATCTTTTGAAGGTCATCCCCATGAAGGTGTTGGTGATGAAGCTCTCAGCACCAACCCGTGCGGCCTCCCGGGCGAGCTCCTCCTCAGGGATCTTCCTCAGTCGCCTGAAGTTTCGCCGGCCAAACATGGCAATGCTAGCGGCTTCAGCGTGCCAGCCCAATTTTTCATTAGCCTAGTGGGGGAGCGCAGTAGAGACCTGGACACCATCGCCGTCCGGGTGCCAGGTCAAGACCGTGCGGCCTTTCAAATCCTTCACTTTGCTAAAGGAACGGAGGGAAGAGAAGTCGCCTGAGGAGGTCGAATCCTCGCCATCGGATATCAGCGACTTGTTTTTGCCCTGCCTTTGTCTCCTCTCGCCCTGATTTAGGATCAAACCGGCCGGGCTGACCAGTTTATTTTTGGGAACAATGGCCTCAGCTACAAAAGAGAAGTAAAAGAGTTAGAACAAAAGCCCGTGCGGTCAACATCGGAGCAGGAAGCGGGTTGAAGAAAACTTACTGTCTTCAGGCCGGACATTCTCCAGCTCGGCAAGCAACGGAATGTAGTGGCGTACATTAAGCCGCTCATTCTCAAGAAGCTTGCAGGTCTTCTTCTCAATCTCGCTGATAGCGATTTGCTGAAAGGACTCCTCTGGTCGCACCTGCGGGTTCAGATTCAATAGGCCGAGTCGGCCTTCAAATATCAGATATCTCTCCGACCATGCCGTAACCTTATTCGCAAGGTTGACCATCTTCAACACCCGACAGCCGAAGTAGAGGTGGCCCTTAAACACGTTCGACTCGGAGTCCGGGATAGCTCGCACCGAGAAGATTTTTCTAAAGAGATCCATGGAGAAGCGGACTCTCTCAGACCGCAGGTAAGATATGAAACTGCATATGCTGGCCATCGAGTTGGGGGAAATTTGGCCGGGAACAACTCCGTAGTGGTCGAAGCGGACTCTCTCAGCCGCAATCGAAGTGATCGATTGGGATGGCGATTTGATTCGGCGCAGAGGAATTCATCCGCTCATCGCGGAGCGGAAGTTGCGCGAGCAGCGGACTCCCTACCATATGCTTGTCGACGAACTCATCCAATTCTGCTTTAGTCAGGCGGCATTCATCGAGGTCTGCCGAATAGAACGCTGAAGCGGCTTCAGATCGGGTAGCAGATGTTTTCGCAGGTCGCTTCGGCTGGCGCTTTGCTCCCATCTTAAAAATCAGGTGAAAGGGTCTTCGGAAAGGCGCTACTTATAAGAATGGGTGATCTGCATTTAGCAAAGGTCAAATCACGGCTAGCCTAATCAACCAGCGCGGGCACATTTTTGTACAGAAAGCTATTTCATTAGGAACAAACCACGAGAAGTAAAATCCAAGCAGGCAGTTTAAAGAAACAACAGAAACAAACCGCTCGGCTTACAAAGCAATTCGCAGGCATCAATCAACATACAAAGGAAGAAAATAAAACACATTCAAATAAACAGACCGCGCGGTCTGCAAGACAGACCGAATGTCATAAAATTAAGCTCAAGATGTTAAGTTGTCCGAAGGACCGAATAAAATATTACAAATGATTGTCTTAAAACCGCTTATCACTAGCGGGCATCGCTCGACGCATCTTCTCTATGAAGTCGCACGACATGGTCGCCGATCTGAAGAACAGTCCCTTATATCTGATTAATGCTATGATTAAGGTGGTTGATCATGCTATGAAGCCGCGCGGCATCTCGCTCTACTCGCGCTGCCAGGATCACGCGAGTAGGTAAGGCCGCTGCGGCCTCATTTACATTAGCAACTGGGTGGATCATCCCAGCTGCTGGAAGAGTCGAGCTCGTCCCAGCAACCGGGCGGTGTGACCCACGCCGACCTTCATCAGCTACATTAAGAGGACGCCGGCTTCCGCCGACCTCCCTTGTCAGATGGAGATATTTATCTCTATAGTAAGCACAGTCCCCCTCGAGTTTGTGGATTTCCGCTATCAAGCCGGGCGGTTAGCGCGGCCACCTGGTCTTGCTGCGCCTTCTCCTACTCCCGGCACTCTTTCCGCTCGGCCTCCAACGCAGCTCGACTTTCTTTCCGCTCAGCTTCCATCTCAGCCCGCATTGCAGCCTTTTCGTCCTGGGCAGCTTTCTCCCGCTCTTTGAGGGCCTTCAACTGCTTCTTGAGGGTTTCAAAATTCTTTGTAAGACCGGCCACCTCATCCTCCATCCGGGTATCCGGGATAACTGAAGAACTCGGAAAGGATGAATTCAGTGGAGGAAGATAAGTCACCAGTTCGCCCGGTTTCGGAATAGAATCACGATCGTCTGCAATAAAAAAGACAGTCAGAAAAGTCGGGCGAATGGAATTTTATATAACAGGGGATTATCAAAAGAAGACTGTGTTGGAACATGGTCTTCCGCATCTCCTAGGTTTGAGAATAACAAATCCTACGTGTATTTAATCCTGTGTGTTCAAGTGTGCAGGTTTACTAGGTCCACATGACTCAAGGAGTACACATGGTGACTGCCCCCAAAATTGAGGCCAAAATTCGAACAAGCTCACTATCGCCGGCGGTAGCAATAGCGCCCGGTGATAGCGTTGATTAGCGCGTTTCCGGCATTGTTTTTAGAAAGAGCTAGCGCCAGGCGGTAGCGGATAGCGCTGGCGGTAGCATGGCACATATGAGGCATAGAACAAAATGTTGCCTCGGATTGAAGATCCTCCCGCGCAAATTGTTTCTTAATCCGGGCTAGCGCCGGCGGTAGCGCTAGCGCCGATGGTAGCGCTGAGGCTATAAATTGGATGCTTTGGCTCCGAATTCTGGATTCTCCTCCAATCCCAAACTCCGGAGCTTCGTGTCACAGCAGAGAGAGGAAGATTCAGAGCGATACTCCCACAATTCCATAAAGCCTTAAGGAGATCCGTGGAGAAGATTTCAACACGCGTCATCATCGTGATGAAAGGCCGCATCGACTACGATCATACTCTGCGGGCCTTCGTCCACTTCTCCAAGAGATCCACATAGAGGGAGTTTTTTATATTATTGTCTTTTCATTTCATACCTTTTCTGTAAATGGTAGTGAAATCGCCTCGTGTTGGCGACTAGGTCTGGGGTAGGACTTAGGGCTGAAAATCGCCTCGTGTTGGCGACTATATCATGGCTAGGTCTAGGGGGTGCTCGAGGCCTTTCTGGGGATAGATTGGCTAGAGCGGCTTGAGGCCGTATCTGGGGAGAGATCGGCTAAAGCCAACCGGTTCGTGGGGATACGAGTCGGTATAGAAAACAAAAAGGATTTTTATTAGTCGCCTCCGATTTCTAGCGTCACAGGAATCAAGTTTTGTAAAACATTATTTGATATTAATAAAGCATGTCTATTCATTATTGTTTTACTTGATGTCTCATTGTATTAATCTTGCAATATTTCAAAGTTATTAAATATAATCTTAAGTTTTTGAAAACCCTTATTCACCCCCCTCTAAGGGCGCCGATTGATCCAACAAGTGGTATCAGAGCGAGGTTATTCCAAATCGGCTTAACAACCGGGAATAATGGCGTCTCATGATCTCGCTTCTACTAGTGGGGTAAATTTTTATGAAGAAGAAAAATCTCCTAAACCACCTTTATTCGAAGGGAAAAATTATAAAAGGTGGAAATTATTAATGGAAAAATTTATTAAAACTTTAGACATCGAAGTATGGAACTTAGCAATTATAAGGCGTGCGGATGAATCGAATAACAAAGAACGTCAGCTAAATGCCAAAGCCAAACACTATTTATTTTGTGCACTATCTAATGAAATCTTCAAATTCATATATTGCTTTTCTAGTGCATACAAAATATGGCGCTTTCTTGAAGAAATGTATGATCTTCCTCTCGCAGGTGTGAAACAAACACAGGAGGAAAAGAACGTACAAGCATCCATAATCATCCAAGAAGATCTCTCTCGAAGCGAAGCCATGGAGAATATTGAAATAGAAAAGGAGAACAATACACCAAGAAAAAAAGGAGAAGAAATCTTACTTTTGGAAGAGGAGTGCCAAGAAGAAGACAAAGGAACAATATGTTCAAATCCTCCCTCATCCAAAAGCAATGTAAGGAAATCAAATTCTATCTTTTGTACTTCTATCTCTTCATTGCAATTGTTACAAAATACTAAGCGCAAAATTAAGAAATTAAAGAATGCTAATAAACTATTGCGCTTAGAAAATAAAAATTTAAAAGCAAAAGTTAAAGTAGTATCAAAATCTGATTTATCTAGCTTTACTCATGTCACTTCAATTGAAAATACAAAACCTTGTCTTGATTGTAATAATATTAAAGAAAAATTTAAGGAACTTGAAAAAGAAATTATGTTTATAAAAAGACAAAATGAAAAATTATGTTTAGAAAATTCATCTTTAAAAATTAATTGTGCTAAGTGTAAAGACTATGAAATTGAAATAAAAGAGATGGATGAAACATTTGATGAGTATAGGGATAAATATGAAAAACATATTGACTCAATTGTTGCCACTCTTAAAAATAGCACAATAAATTATAATAAAGCTAGACATAATTTAAAAATCAAGAATGATGAACTAAAATCAAAAATCAACTTGCTTAAGGAAATCATTAAGAAAAATGCTCAAAACATTCATTCACAATCTCAAGGTATATCTAAAAGCAAGTTGAATATAATTTATCAAAATGTTGATAAATCCAACAAAGGAAATAAAGAATATCAAATGCTTGAAAATAAAATTCCTAGTCATTATCATCTACAAAATAACCACTCTCCCAACATAAATTTAAAGATAAACAAATTTCCTATAAAGAATGTTTTGCAAAATCATCATGGAAATTTGATAAATAAGAATAATATTAAACCAATGTTTGAATGGCGGACAAAAGTTAAAGATGAAACACAAACTCAAATCAAAAGGGCCCATTCAAACATATCTCCCCAAAAGAAAACACGATGTATTTGGGTACCCAAAGGAATCGTCACTCCCGGTCCTCTTTGGATACCTAAATCTCTTATTCATTAGTATCCCATCATTTGCATGAAGTAGAAATCAATTAAAATGAAATACACAAATTTCTACTTCATGATGTGCTTTAATGTCTTTTCTATTTTTTTCTTTTGAACTATCATGTCATGGTCATCCTATACAATTTTTGAAAATATGATCTTATCTTTTAAAAGCTCAATAATGTTTATAAAATCAAATTGATCAAAATTCCAAATCATATTTTATTTTGATGACCTATCTTTTATTCTTATATCCATTATTATAAATATTTTATATTATCCATATGAATCAAACTCTAAATTTGCTATAAGATATTTCAATTAAATCCGGTTATTAGGCTATTAAGATACTTAGCCTTCACCAACAAGTGGTTTAGTGAAATAACTTGATCTAAAAGAAAATTCAAGATTTAAATAAAAGCTCAACTTTCAATATGGGTGTCATTGCTCACAACAAAAAAGTATATTGTGTTCTCTCCTTGATGTCAAACATGATCTAAACCATCACTATTGTTCACCTATCAAAAAAATCACATATATATTCAAAATTCTTAATTAAAGGAAAATCACTAAAATGTGTTGAAAGAAGTTATCTTCATAATGAATATTGAATTCACAAACACCACCATGATCTAGTAATATCTTTTGCTAAACATCTCTAAAATCATAATTCATATCAAGAATCATCTATCACATTTTATATAATGACAATTGGTATTATATTGCTTACTATGGTTGGTATATTATGTGTGTATTGTGATTTATTTCTAGTTTAGACCTTTGAATCATTTGATATCAAATCAAATAGAATTGTCACTCCATTCTAGGTCTCTAAGTTGAAACACAATCAAAACTTGGTATAACATTAATCTCAAATTTATCATTCTAACATTGCCACCTAAAGAATATTTGTGTCTATGTTAGGCTTTATTTGTTTACCAAGATATACAGGCTGGGTATTCTCATCTAGGGCTTATCCATAGTATGATTGTGGATGAACATTATTGTTAATCTCTAAAATCATGCATATTTGATTTGTTCAAACATGATATCTTGGGTTTTCATTTCCTATTTTTTCCTATTATAATCACAAGTCTCTAGAAAAGTCAAAATGAAAACATAAGTAAATATATCTCATGCAATAATTATTTGTCAAGTATATAAGAAATCACTAATGTTTCATGCAATTTGGACCATCCAAAACATCTCCTAAAAATCTGCAACTTCAGCATGGAACTACTATTGGGACACCTAATCAAGTTCAAGCATCAAAATTTTCAAAACCCTAAAAAATCACTTACTATTTCCCGCGCTAGCGCTAGCGCCGGCGCTAGCGTCGAGGTTCATTTTTCTATATTTTTTAAATTTCTAAAAATCCCTTAAAATATATAAATCTATATTTTCTACTTAGTTTTGCACTTCTGTGTTTCTTTATCTTTTGAAAAATCAAATACAAAACTACAAAAACCAAATTACAAAAAATATGTTTTGTTTTTTTTGCTTGTGTTGTTTCCTTTATTTAAAGTTCATCTTTATGCAAAAATCAAATACAAAAATTGCAAAAGCAAAAATTACAAAAATATGTCTTTACTTGTAAAAATCAACTACAAAAATATAAAACAAAACAAATACAAGTATCAAAATTATTCTTCTTAAGTTTTCTATGTATCTTGCGAAAGGGTGATTTGGGCTATCATCCCATCATATTACCTAGTACCGGGCGAACCTCTCACAAGGTAGCCCTCGGGAAGTCCAAGATCAATTTTATGAGTTCAAACTTTAAATAAAAATTACTCTTTAAAAATATCAAAAATATTGTATGAACTTCATTGAAAATCAAGCATGATTTAATCTATTATTTAGAACTTCTATAATGTTGCAATTTATCTTTTCAAACTACTTTGAACATTGCCTTCATCATGCTTTGATACATCTATAAATATGTGCATAATTTATATTGAAAAAGTTGTGTAGAACTATGCGTAGCATGCCTCTAAGTATGAGTAATGTTTTATGTTTGATAATGATCGCAATTCACTCACTTATTTTGGCATTGTCTACTTATGTGTTTAATCTAAGAATGTGTGTGTATGTTCTGTAATAGTACAATGAATTAAAATTGCACAAGTATCTTACCTACACAACCTTTATTTGCACTTTTAAAAAGTTAAGAAAAGTGGTTATCTTTTTCATAAATTATATTGGTTTGCAAAACAAGTGTATTCGAAGAACTTTGCACAAAACAAAAAATCATGAAATAATTTAACAAAGTTATCTCCACCAAGCACTACTTGAACCTCCTGATAAGTCTTAATAAGCGTTATGTGGTTGAGCACCTTGGAAAGAATAGTAAAGTATCTTGTGCAAACCATTACTTTCTTTCAAAATAAAAACCACTTATTCTTAAGTACACCGGATCACAATAAAAAAAACAAGAATAAAATTATGTGATCCCCCAAGCACTACTTTGCACCCTGATAAGTCTTGATGAGCATTGTGTGTGCAAAGCACCTTGGTAGTTGTACATTTTTTTTGTGCATTGAAGTGAGTGGAAGTAAAACTATTTGTGTTTTATTGTGCTCTTTACTTTACATATTACTTGTATTTTTGATTAAAACATTTGTTTACTCTATTCAAAATACACTTTTATGCACATCATTTTCTTCAATAACACTTCTTCTCATGAGTATTGGATCCTAATGCTAATTCTATACTACTCTTTATTTATGAAATGCACTAGATAACCTAGCATGCTTTCTACAATGTTTGGTATGTTTTGAAATTGTGAATTAAAGTAACATTGTAGTAATCTCTTTTTGATAAGATTATTTCATGCTTGGTTACTGTATTGTCAAAACAAAAATTTTAAATGCAAAATGATTTACATAAACATCTTCTTTTTGAAATTAAACTTATATATTATTTTTTGGATGATCCTTGATTACGATAAGATGTTTTTTGTATTTCTATAACACTTCCGCATCATAACCATAAAATTGTTTTACCTTGCACTTTCATGCTTATTTAAAATCTTTCATCTTGTGTGCATCATCACTTGAATCTTCAAATTCCTTTCTTGCAATAAGTGGTAGACTTGCTTGGTAAACTTTATATTGGTTGATTTGTTTTGCTAAAAACTCTGATTTATTTCTCTGAAAACTTTCATGCTAAACACTCCTCAAACAAGTAAAATATTACTTATAAAAATATCCTCTTATTATTGAATTTCAAATCAAATTTTACCTCTTACTTCTAATTGCCAAAAGGATGTTATTTCTTTATTCAAAAATGTTTCAACTCTTATCTTTATAAAGTTCATTTTGAAACTCAAAAACATCTCCTTTTTGAACTTAAACTCTTATTTAGTATTATGATGTTTCTTTTTTCTTCCGCAATGCTCAAAACTCTGATCATTCATGAATTTCAATATAGCTAAGAGTATTTTTAAATAAAAATCCATATGCTATGAAATTTCCCATTAAGATTTAAATGCTTAATGTTTCCAATAATTATTATCCATGACTTCATTTCTCACCATAGCGGGGGCGTAGGGTTGTAGACATTAGATAACCTTATCTCTAGTCATGTCTTGTCCTTAACCGGGGAGGGTTCCAGTGGGGCCTTGCGAGGCACTGGGGGGAAAGAGTGCTAGTTTAAGTTTTTTGTCTAGTGTTTGCATATGGGATTAAGACCCCAACCTACGACATGTTTGCAGCTCCTCATGCCCATCCGTCACTTAGTACGGGGCTAGGGTGTTGACATATTGTCTGGGTAGATCGGTTACTTGGACATCATGATTTTTTTGCTTAAAACTCTTATTGAAAGGAGAAATCATTATTTTTTGCTAAACTCTGATTTATAAAAGGGGGATAACTACAAACAAAAGGGATAAAATAAGCCATAACTCTGATCCTTTTCAATGAAAAGCAATTCTAAAACTCCTTATCATTTACTTTACAAGCTCGATCATGCCTTATCTTCTATTTACAAATTCTTTGGTGCTTTGTTTCCCTACCTGCTTTTGCTAATAACAAAGGGGGAGAACTAACATGATAAAATGCAAAAGTGGGAGAACTAACATGATAAATATAATTCTCTATCAAAATAAAAACCCAACATGATTGATTAAGTTGATAGCATACATATTAGGGGAGCATTCACATAGGGGGAGCATATATTTAGGGGGAGCAATTCTAAACGCTAAAATCAATAATTATCCTAAAGTCATCACTCTCACACACACACAAGTAGAGTTTCATCATGCTTATTTATTAATGCTTTGTTTTATCATTAATGGATTTGTTATTATCAAAAGGGGGAGTTTGTTGGAACATGGTCTTCCGCATCTCCTAGGTTTGAGAATAACAAATCCTACGTGTATTTAATCTTGTGTGTTCAAGTGTGCAGGTTTACTAGGTCCACATGACTCAAGGAGTACACATGGTGACTGCCCCCAAAATTGAGGCCAAAATTCGAACAAGCTCACTATCGCCGGCGGTAGCAATAGCGCCCGGCGATAGCGTTGATTAGCGCGTTTCCGGCATTGTTTTTAGAAAGAGCTAGCGCCAGGCGGTAGCGGATAGTGCTGGCGGTAGCATGGCACATATGAGGCATAGAACAAAATGTTGCCTCGGATTGAAGATCCTCCCGCGCAAATTGTTTCTTAATCCAGGCTAGCGCCGGTGGTAGCGCTAGCGCCGGCGGTAGCGCTGAGGCTATAAATTGGATGCTTTGGCTCCGAATTCTGGATTCTCCTCCAATCCCAAACTCCGGAGCTTCGTGTCACAGCAGAGAGAGGAAGATTCAGAGCGATACTCCCACAATTCCATAAAGCCTTAAGGAGATCCGTGGAGAAGATTTCAACACGCGTCATCATCGTGACGAAAGGCCGCATCGACTACGATCATACTCTGCGGGCCTTCGTCCACTTCTCCAAGAGATCCACATAGAGGGAGTTTTTTATATTATTGTCTTTTCATTTCATATATTTTCTGTAAACGGTAGTGAAATCGCCTCGTGTTGGCGACTAGGTCTGGGGTAGGACTTAGGGCTGAAAATCACCTCGTGTTGGCGACTAGATCTAGGCTAGGTCTAGGGGGTGCTCGAGGCCTTTCTGGGGATAGATTGGCTAGAGCGGCTTGAGGTCGTATCTGGGGAGAGATCGGCTAAAGCCAACCGGTTCGTGGGGATACGAGTCGGTATAGAAAACAAAAAGGATTTTTATTAGTCGCCTCCGATTTCTTGCGTCACAGGAATCAAGTTTTGTAAAACATTATTTGATATTAATAAAGCATGTCTATTCAATATTGTTTTACTTGATGTCTCATTGTATTAATCTTGCAATATTTCAAAGTTATTAAATATAATCTTAAGTTTTTGAAAACCCTTATTCCCCCCCCCCCTCTAAGGGCGCCGACTGATCCAACAGACCGCTCTTTACAAGTTCTCCTCGCTTACAAGCCGCAGCAGTTCGGGTAAAATTCGGGCGGATAGATCGCCTTGCTTGCTCAGAATCGATCTTTCGACGCTGTTCTCTCCACGATCTCTCGCTTTGCCTCCGCTTGGCAGCAGAAAAATGAGCAGCGGAGGGAAAGAAACTTGGTAACGGGTTCAGCAACAAGTCGTGCGACTTGTTTCGAGACCGTGTTTTGAAAAAACGAACAGGGCGGTAATCCGCGACCTCTTTACCTTGCAAAAGAAGATTGGGCGGCGGTGGCGACGGTCTGTTCAGCTGATCTTTTACTCTCTCCGCCTTCGCTTTTATAAACCGAAGCCCGGTCATCACAGAATCCTCGGGAGCCAGTGCGGCCTTCTCGATTCTGGTCGCGTCCTCAGTCAGGGCGGCCTCCTTAGTTCTGGACGCATCTTTAGCCAAGGCGGCTTCCTTAATGCTGGCCGCATCCTCAGCCAGGGCGGCCTCCTCCTCTCCAGGAGGATCAGCAGCATGCTGATCGACAGAAGTTCTCAGTAGATCGTCTTGCTTCTTAAGGGAATCAAAGTCTCTGATGATATCACTTACAGATATGATATGCGCATCGGTAGGGACCTGGTCGCTCGACTTGGGTGAAGGAGTAATTACTCCCTCCGAAACTTCTTTGTTGCGCGCCTTGCTTTGCACGCTACCCGCTCCCGGATTCCTGGAAGCCGCTCTATTTTGGCCTTTAGGCTCTTCACCTTTTTCAGAAGTCTGCCCGTCATTGTCTCGGCTCTTTTCCTCTTCTTGGTCGACTCCTGGCAGGCTTGTTTTGAGGAAACCAGGCTGTCCTCAATATTCACTACCGGGCCCTGCTGACCGGTCGACTTGGGGGAGTCAACCGCTTCTCCTCCTTCATCTCTTACTTTCAGGTGGTATACACCAGAGGGAGTGATCTCCATTTTAAAAGATTCGTCCCCGTCGGCCTTCGGGATGGCGGCGTCTGAGTCTGTCTTATCTGGAGGAGTGGGCGGGTTGGTTGCCTTATCAGAAATGGCAGGAAGATCAGCTGAGGGCGGGTTCGAGCAACCCGCTTCATTTCTAGTCGACAAGTAGACTGTCAGCGCAGGGAGCAGGTCGGTCGGCTTACCTGTAGAGGCAACGATCACTGTTTTGTCAGGCTGGGTCTTCCTCTTCTTTTTATTCTTTGGGCGATCTCCCCCGCGGTCTTTACCTGGCTTCTGGCGATTTTTGAACTCGGCCATAAGATCCACCATCTTGATTGGACTGTTTAGTCGGAAAGTTCTGACCGCGAGGGGCGAGTTGTGACTCGTGATAGCGTTGCAATTATGTGGAAATAGAAGCTTCCAGAACATTTATAACCCAAGAGGCAAGATCGGCGCGGTCTCCGGCTAGAACTAATATTTTCGAAATCTCTTCGGAGTTTGAAAATATGTGAGGATTATGTTTACCCAGAAGACCGCTTCCGAATAGCATTACTCGCAGACTGGGCGGTCTGAGGATACAAGTTGCCCGGTTCAGATTTAACAAGGTCCATCACCACCAACCAGCACAAACCGGGCGGTCTGACATGATTCAGATCGCCTCCAAAGATTGAATATCACCAAGTCCAAGTCCCAAAGGCAAGCCGCGGTCTCAAGTTGGAGACCGCCCGGGTTGCACCATGAAGACCAGCAAGGCCCAAGTCCAAAGGGCAAGCCGCGGTCTCAAGTCGGAGACTGCCCGGGTTGCATCATCGCCTTGGTCGCAGCATCTTCAGCCCCTAGTCAAGATAGGTCGGAAGCGCAAGCCGCCAAGCCGCGCGGCTTCTTTCTTTTTTCCTTTCTGTATCCCGTCACCGCCTGCCCATTTCTCTTGTACCCGAGCAGGCGGTTATTTTATCCCTGCCCATTCGGGAAGGACCCCAAGCCTATAAATAGGGGGCGGCGATGTTCCCAAGGCACGCACACTCGAATCTAGGAGCTCGCTTGTTTGAGCTGCGGTCTCGAGTTTCCCGTCTTGCGAACTGTCTGACAGGCCGGCTTCTTCTTTTCTGCTCTTGCAGCCCGCTGTAATCTCTTTACTTCAATCAAAGGAAAGCCCGTCACAGGAGTGGCATTCGCCGTGCCGGGCGAAGTCTGGCCTTGACTGCTGCCAGCGGTCTCGATTTCTCTATCTAAAAAGAAACCGACAGCCCGTAGCCTCCGATTTCCTTCGGAGGTGCAATTTCGGACTCAACAACTTTGAATCCTCTATTTGGCGTTGACAATGTAGAAAATCTAATCGAAGAAAAAAAACACCACTTTAAGCTTAAATATAACTTTTTCGAATTTGATAACCTTAGTGTCTCAAATTTTAACACTGTCTTCACTGAATTTTATAATTATTATGATCACTTATACGGATCGCGACCCCGAGAAGATATATCGCAACCCAAAACAAAAAATAGTTTTTGATGGGGTTCTGCAAAATAGGTTCGGTCGAACCGAAGATTTTTTGTTGCGACCTCGACCGGCTCGCCGATGCAATTTCAATGAGCTCATTCTCGTGCAATTCTGAGACCATAGAATACCTCGCACGCGGGATCGGCCCCCGACATGCGGGCGTAGTCCCCCCCCCCCCACGCACACACCAGCGTGCTGGGATATAATTCTCGTGCACACCATAACAAGGAATTACCCTCCAGCGCCTACCGTGTGCACCAGCGCACGCGGGGGGGGGGGGGGGGGGGGGGGGGGGGGGGGGGGGCATCCAACACGCACCGGCATGCGGGAGCGCCTCCCGCGCGCACCGGTGTGCTGGAGCGCCTCCCACCCGCAACAGCGCGCGGTTGAGCGCCTCCCGCACGTGAGAGCGCTTCCAGCACGTGGGAGAGCCTCACACGCGCACCAACGCACGGAGGCCTACAACCCGCACGCACCAGCGCGCGTGGGTCTCCCTCTCACGCGCACCAGGGCATGGGAGCACCTCCCGAGCGCGCTAGCGCGCAGGGCCTGTCGCACAAATGCACTAGCACACGGGAGCACCTCCCGCATGCATCATCGCGCGGGGCCTTCCTCCTGCGCACACCAGCGTGTGGGAGCACCTCCTGCTCGCACCAGCTCGATAGGGCCTCCCTCCTGCACGCGAAATGTCTCGCGCGCGCACCAGCGCACGGGGGCCTCCTCCCGTGTGTGGTAGCGCCTACCGTGTTCACATGCTCGTATGGGTCTCCCTCACAGGCGCAAGGGCGTCCCCTTGGGTAGTCTGGCGTGCCTCTCACGTCACCTCCCCGCACGCCCACTACCATGCTCATCATCCACGACCGCGCTCCTAGCCCGCCGCCGCGCTTCTCGCTCGCCACCATCGCCTCCCGATCTTGGGTGTCCAAATTTTAAAATCCCCCACCATGGGGTGCATATAGTAAAATCCCCAACCATGGGGCGCATATAGTAAAATTCTCCATCATGGGTGTGCATATAGTTAAATCCCCCACTATGGGGTTGGATAGTACAATCACACATCATTGAGTGCGAATTGTAAAATCCCCCACCATGGGGTGCAGATAGAAAAATCTCACATCATTGAGTGCGGATAGTAAAATCCTCCTGCATAGGTGTGCATATATTAAATCTCGCATCATTTGATGCGTATAGTAAAATCCTCAATCATTGGGGTGCACATAGTAAAATCTAACACCATGGGGTGCAGATAGTAAAATTCCACATCACTGGGTGCAGATAGTACAATCCTCCTTCATAGGGGTGCACATAATAAAATCTCTGATCTTTGGGTGCAGATAGTAAAATCTTTCATCATGGGGTGCACATAGTAAAATCCTCCATTATTGGTATGGATTGTAAAATCTTATATGATTGGGTGCGGATAGTAAAATACTTCATCATATAGGTGCACATAATAACATCACATCATTAGGCGCGGATAGTAAAATCCTCCATCATGGAGGTGCACATAGTAAAATCCTCCATTATTGTGTGTGGATAGTAAAATCCCACATCCTTGCGTTCGGATAATAAAATCTCACATCATTGGGTGCGAATAGTAAAATTCTCTATCATAGGGGTGCACATAATAACATCCTCCATCATTGGGTGCGGATAGTAAAATCCTCCATCATGAGGGTGCACATAGTAAAATCCTCCATTATTGGGTGTGAATAGTAAAATCCTCGATCATTGGGTGTGAATATTAAAATTCTCCATCATGGGTGTGCGCATAGTGAAATCCCCCATCATGGGTGTGCGTATAGCAAAATCCCTCATCAAGGGAGTGTGCATAGCCAAATTTATGATCATGGGTGTGCGGATAGCAAGGCTTCCTAGGTCTAGAGTCTCTTCGAAGATCTCCCTCAGTTTTCTTTCAGCGCTTGACGATCTCTTCGAAGATCTCCCATAGTTCTCCTTCAGTGCTCGAAGATTCCTTCGAAGATCTACTTCGACGCTCGAAGATCTCCATCGGCATTCGAATATCTCCTTCGAATTTTGAAAATTTATTTGAAAATGGCTTGAAGATCTTCTTCGGCCTCTGAAGAAGGCGCGAATATCTCCTTCGGTCTTTGAAGACGGCGCGAAGATCTCCTTTGGCCTTTGAAGACGGCCCGAAGATCTCCATCGACACTCGAATATCTCCTTCGAAATTTGAAAATTCCTTTGAAAATGGCCTGAAGATCTCCTTCGGCATCTGAAGACGGCGCAAAGATCTCCTTCGGCCTTTGAAGACGACGTGAAGATCTCCTTCGGCCTTTGTAGACGGCCCGAAGATTTCCTTCGGCCTTTGAGGACGACTCGAAGATCTCCATCCCCTTTGAAGACGACCCGAAGATCTCCTCCGGCCTTTGAAGATTCCTTCGGAGCCTCGAACATCTCCCATCGAAGACAGCTCGAAGACCCCAAAGTCCCATCGCCTCAAAGCGCGCAAAAGCTCGCGTCGCCTCCGGGCGCGCCAAAGCACTCGTCGCCTCCGAGCGCGAGAAAGATCTCGGTGCCTCCGGGCGCTCCAAAGCACCCGTCACCTCCGAGCGAGCCAAAGCTCCCGTCGCCTCCGAGCGCGAGAAAGCTCTCGTCGCCTCCGAGCGCGCCAAAGCTAACGCTAAAAAGTCTTCTTGTCAGCTGTTAGTTCTCTACTTTGACTGTTTGCGCGCTCGGCTCACTCTAGAGCTGAGACAGTTCAATCTGGCTGATCTACAAGTGCGTCAAGCGACCTGCAATAGTTTTAAAAATAAAATTTTAGAATTAGCTGCTAGCTAGGAAAAAACTCGCATATTATCTAGTAGTTTAAATGAACAAGGATTGTACACTAAAACACAATTTTGCGATTTTACGAGTACAAATGAAATTGAAAATTTCAATCTTCTAAAATTATGGAAAGATAAGGTTAATACATATCATATTATGGCATATATGACACGTGATTTACTAACAATCCAGGCTGGCACGGTAGCTTCGGAGTCTGCTTTTTCTGTTAGTAGCAGAGTTTTGAACTAGCGGATGAGTCGCCTTAGCGAATAATCACTAGAAATCTGCATATGCTACATGTACCACTTAGATGTTATGAACATGAAGCAACATATTGCATGGATCGAGGATAGCTCGACAGACGTAGCAGACAAGATGAATGCAAAAAATTTAGGAGATGATTAAGCGACGCACACTCGCAAGTCGTACTCGAGTACCCCACAAATATTGTATTTTTTTTTAAATTAGTGAATTTTGTAAAAAAAAAATTGCCATATTATAAAATTTTAATATTTTTTGTACTTTTCATTTTTTTCATTTTAGGCGTAAATTTATATTTATCATTTTTTGATATAATAAATTAAATTCTTGTCCTTATCCATTTAATATTATTTTTGGTATTTTTATTTTTTTTATTTAAAAGATTAAAAATTATAATAAAAAAACAATTTTTTTTTAAAATCGGGCTAGTCCTTAGCCCGACCAGGCCTTGGGGGCCTCATCAAGGCTCCCCCTTGGGGAGGGAGCCTGAGCCCGGCCCGAGCCCGACATTAGTCGGGCTCGAGAAAGAAATGCTCGGACCTGGCAGGCCTGGTTCAGGTCTGGGCATGCCGGGCTTTTTCGACACGGCTAGGCACTGTGGTGGCTGTCAGGAACACAATGGTTATAAGTTGTACGTCATTCGGGAACGCCCCACCTCATCTAAGGAACTTCATCCACTTTTATGCTCAAAACTAGTTTTTTATGATGGTCATAGTAGTTGCCATGTCAAACATACATTCTATGTTGGTGATCTTTTTGTCCAAACTTACCAGAGCAAAAAATTCATGCCAAATTAAGCCTAAATGTGAATTGCCATTAATTTGTATATCATTTCACTATCATTGCGCTAATTACATCCAAATCAATTATTTTTATTTTTTAAAATTATTCCCATTAACCGCAGCCACCAGGAATACCTCCGCCTGACAAGAGCGGACTGATCTTCTTTGACCAGAGCTGATTTCTTTTGAAGAGGAGGTATTTTTAGACTAAAATTTTCCCACGTGCATAAATGTGATAAGGTTGCTGAGGTGGTCTTGGAATGAATGGATAATCTTTAACAATATAAATGGTTATATAACTTTCATTTTTTATTTTCTTTTTATATATATATATACTATATTAAAAAGAAATATTGCGGCTTGCGAAAAGTCTGAAATAAAAATTCATGGAAAAAATCTGCACCGTCAATTATGGTGCGATAAATAGGGCCCGTTAAAATTAAAATTTTCATCTCTCTCATTCTCTCTCATTCCCGATTCCAACAAAAGTAAATGAGAGGGAGAGAGAAAGGGAGAGATAATTAAGGGAGAGGGAGAGAGAGAGATGACGGAAGTGAGAGGAAGAGGAGAGAGAGAAAGAGAGAGATGGAGAGAGATAAAGAAAAATAATTTTTTTTACATAAATGAACATTTTTTTAAAAATAAAAAATATAATTTTAATTTATATTTTTTTACGGTCGTTTTGAGTACTCATACATATATGTTAATGGTGCAATCCGAATTGATGTGGGCGCAACTCTTCTTGATGCGGACGCAACTCACAACAACGCATCGATTTAACTGGTTAGCTTGAATGCGGGCGAAGCCCGCTTGGATGCATTGAACTGGGGGCGGACGAAGCCCGCCCATCAGAGATCGGGTACTGTCGCGCGGGGCACGGGGGGCCCTCATGCACTGTCACTCGTGTGTATATATATATCTTTACCATATATAAAGAAATATCAAACCCATGAATTTTAAAGCTGTTGAAATGATTACTATCGTTGAATCTGGCATGCTATTACATCAGCCGTCGGATCAAACCGCTCCCTCTCTCAACTTTTTCATAGATCTCCTAAACTTATTAGGGGGTGACCTAAAACTATGAAGGTGTAGAGTACCCTACAACATGAAATTACGATTTTACCCCTAAATTTATTGAAAAATGAGTGTCATATGACCTGTTTTTTAATCTCACAAAATTTGTCAATGGTGAGAATTGAACTCAGGTCTCCACTATGTCAACCAAAGATGACAAACATCACACCATATGATTTTTCTTGAACAAAATTAAATTAGGTTTTATATATACTGATATAAATATAGATTGCCCCCGCAGAAAGTTGCCGCCCCTGCCGAATGTCACCCCCGCCGAATGTCGTCACCCCTACCGAATGTCGCCGCCCGCACGGACCCCCGTGCCCTGTCACTCGTGTATATATATATATATATATATATATATATATATATATATATATATATATATTTATACGAGTGACAGACACGGGCCTACGGCCCTATGCAAGGCGACATTCGTCGTGGGGCGACATTCGTCGTGGGGCGACAATCGTCGTGGGGCGACAATCGTCGTGTGGGGGATATTTATATATATATACTTATAATAAACCAAAAAATCGATTTGAAATGTAAGTTATTGCCTTGATGTTGAAATCACACTAAAACCTATTCAATATCAACATAGTGAATTCTAACATATTGTAGGTATCTCAGTTTATAACAAACTGACAGTATATTAAATTTACATGTTTGTTGTGATTCACATCTTATTACTGATAGATACAATAAACTCTCAAGCTATAGATCTTAAATAGAAACAGAATTTTCTAAAATAAAATATTCTTCACACATGTTTGTTGGCATACCTTGAATGAGGAAGACTCTGTTTTTATACCTTCAATGAAGAAGCTCTATTTTTTTTCTCACCTGAAACAAAAACCTAGCTAATGTTGTAAATGAACCTCCAGATAAAATGCCCTTAATTTTAATTGTCCATATTTAATTACAAAATCAACCCCATCTTATAATTAACATGATTATATGTTTACCAAAATAGTTTGATTTATTAAATTTACTTTTTCATTGGATGGCGTTTCGACACAAATATTTAAAAACTTGCGAATTGAAACTCTTAAATAAGTTATAACAAAATAAAATATTTTAAAACAGAAAAAGAGCATGTAAAGCCCTTATTTAACTGTAAAAATTAACAACAACAAATATGTTATAATTCATCTATGTATTTAAAAACTGCAATCTGCAGTTTTGGAAGATCCTAATTCCTGTCAATTAAGTTGTTTGGAAGATCACTGATATTAACAACTTATATCAATCACTGATATGAACAACTGATATCAGAATTGTAACCTCAAATGAAATAGGAACTTAAGCTGATATTAAAACTGATATAAAAACTGATATCAAACAGTGATATCAATATCATTCCTAATATCACAACATGATATAAATCTTAATATCGCAACCTGCTATAAATCCTAATATGAAACAGTGATATGAAAAACTGATATAGAAACAGTGATATCAAAAATTAAGCCAAAAACTGAAATAGAAAGCGAAATCGAAATCAAAACTCTAATAAAAAGCAGTGTTATAGGTGTCTGATATGTATGGTAATATTGAAAACAGTGATATCCAAAACGAAGCCCTAAACTGAAATAGAAAGCAAAATCGAAATCAAAACTCTAATAAAAAGCAGTGATATATGTGTCTGATATGTATGGTAATATGGATACCGAATCAGGGCCAGTGAGAAGAGGTTGTAGCTTCCATTGAACTCATGAATAAATTTCCATATTTAGCAAATATAAACTTCCAGAAAAGTTATGACATGTTGATAAGCTCAAACACGACAATGGACTCAGTTACATTTGGAAAGTAAAGATGAAGGGCTTCCTTAATTTTATAGTACCTTTGAATCCACAAAAATGTTGAAACTTCTGGTCGTTGATTCTATCCTTCTTAAGTGAGATCAAAAGGGATGCATGAAATTACCTGTAAGAATTATATTCCATTCAACATAAGAGAGTCATAACTTCTAAAAATATTCAAGATAAGAGAGTGAAGCAAAAACATTATTCGAAGACGCTAATAAACTGAGTGCACGCACACTTCTTCTTCTAAGACACAATCTATGTGTGACATTATTAGAAAAAATGGACAAATCAAGTTGACCTTCGTCATCGGCCAACAAAACAATCTAATAATGCTTATATTTGAGAATATTTAGTAAACATAGAACACAACTTATTCAACGCATGAATTAGATTGTTCAAAAACACAAATGGACGGATTCCCGGTTAACTAAAACTATATCATGTCATGATATTGAATTTAGTTGGATTAAAATATAGAGCATGCCATTCCAATTCTTACAGATAAATGTCCAATGTCAGATGGTTCTTTGACATTCCAATTGATATATAAATAGCCTGGCACAGAACTCTACTGCTGTTCGATTCAAAAGTGCGCCTCCGAAGGAAATCGAGGGTTGCGGATTATCAATTACTATTCGGTTAGAGAATTCGGACCGCTAGCAGTGGTCGAGGCCGGACTTCGCCCGCCTTGGCAAATGCCACTCCTGCGACGGGCTTTCCTTTGATTAAAATGAAGCGGTTACAGCGGTTATAAATGCAGGAAAAGAGAAGCCGGCCGGTCAGACAATCCGCAAGACGGGAAACTCGAGTCCGCAGCTCAAACAAGCGAGCTCCTAGGTTCGAGTGTGCGTGTCTTGGGAACAGTGCCGCCCCCTATTTATAGGCTTGGGGGCCTGCCCGAACGGGCAGGGATAAAATAACCGCCTGCCCGGGTACAGGAGAAACGGGCAGGCGGTGACGGGATACACAAACAAGGAAAGAAAGAAGCCGCGCGGCTTGGCGGCTTGCCCTTCCGACCTGTCTGACCAGGAGCTGAAGATGATGCGACCAAGGCGACGATGCTATCCGAGCGGTCTCTGTCTTGAGACCGCGGCTTGTTCTTTGACCTCGAACCTTGGCCTGTCTCCATGGCACAAACCGCGCGATCTCCGACTTGAGACCGCGACTTGTCCTGTTGGACTTGGGCTTGGATTATCTTTAGTACTTCGAGGCGGTCTGAATTATGTCAGACCGCCCGGCCTGTGCTAGCTGGTACTGATGGACCCTGTACAGCCTGAGCCGGGCGACTTGGATCCGCCGACCGCACGGTCTGCAAGAAAACCTATTGAAAGCGGTCTTCCGGGTGAACAACTGCAGTGCAGTTTGCACAGTGCACTACAGCATAATGTAGTTTACTGCAGTGCAAACTGCATTTTACGATGCAGCAAACTGCACTGCAGTTAGCACAGTGTGTTGCAGTCAGTTTGAACTGCACTACAGTGTAATTTACTGCAGTGTTTACTGCATTTTGCGATGCAACTAACTGCACTACTGTTTGAACTACACATTGATCTCAGTTGTTTACAAAGCAGAGGAAGCATGAAAGCAACATTTAAACTAAGAATGCAAGCAAAAGATATTTTTGGGAGGAAATCCTTACGATAAAGCAGGGCAAAGATCATTTTTTGGGGGAAAATCCTAACAATAAAGAAGAGCAAAATGTTTAGAAGAGTAGATTATAGATCTCTGTGAATGGGATAAATTAGTTCATATTTGCTTAAGGAAAAGCAAAAGAACAGCTTGCATTTCACTCCGGTGACTTGGACGGATAAATTGGATCGATTTTGAAGTGATAGAAGTAATATATTCTGAGAGACATTTAATCATACACCTTGCATGCAGAAGAGAGGAAATAAAAATTATGAAAATCATATGACCTCTTCAGCTTTTGAATCCCGTTGCGCTTGGCTGCAGAGTAGAGGAGAGGGCCGACCTTGTCGGCGGCGGCGGCCGGGCTCCGAGATACTTGCGTGGCTGTTAGAATGACAGTGATTTTTTGAAACCCAGATGTAAAGTAATATCAGTAAGAAATCGAGAGGGGAGATGATATTCTCACATGCAACTGTAAGGAAGAAGAATATTGGCGTTGGTATGAAATCCGGAGAGGCTCGCTGCTCGAAGATTTGTAAGGAAGAAGTTTTGCGGTTTTAAACCCAGATGTAAAGTAATATCAGTAAGAAATCGAGAGAGGGGAGATGAAATTCTCACAGGCGATTGTAAGGAAGAAGAAGATTGGCGTTGGTGTGAAATCCGGAGAGGCTCGCTGCTCGAAGATCTGTAAGGAAGCAGTTTTGCGGGAGATCGTTAGAGAAGATTGGTGCTCCTTGCTCGATGATGTCGGCTGCGGGCAGAAGAAACGCGATGCAGAGGCCGGGACGAAGAAGTGAGGGGTTGAGGCGGAGGCGGAGGGCTGTAGAGCGGTGGAGGCAGTGGAAACCTTACAGAACAAATATGTAGGGCGGAAGCGGGAGCAGCAAAAGCAGGAGCGGCAGAGGCGGAAGAGTCGGATGCGGGAGCGGCAGTGGCGAGCGGCAGGTTTTAGGGCAGAGGCGGAGATTGAGAAATGTCGAGGGGTTTGAAGAACGATTATATAGAGCGCTGAGTAAGAATGAAGGGACGTTATATTTTGAAGCCACATCCGATGGCCTAAATTTTTTGTTTGATTTTTGATCTCATGCTAATCACAGACCACTATATTCCTTTTTAATATAGTATATATATATATATATATATACACGAGTGACAGGGTGCCCTGCGCGACAGTATCTTTCATAGGTCTCTCTTTCTCTCTCTCCTCTTCCTCTCTCTTCTCTCTCTTCCGCCATCTCCCTCTCTCTCCCTCTAATTTGCTTTTGTTGGAATCCGGAATGAGGAGAGATAATGAGGGAGGTGAGAGTTTTGATCTAACGGTCCCTATTTATCACAGCTTAATTGACGGTGCAAATTTTTTCCATGAATTTTTATTTCAGGCTATTCACATACCGCAGTATTTCTTTTTAATATAGTATAAATATATATATATATAAAAGAGCTGGATCTTAACCGTTAACAATTTTAGGCTATTGTTAACTGCAATTTGAAATTGATTATCCGCATTCAAAAAATCTTAAAACTCAGGATTTTTTTTCTCACCCTGGCTTCCTTTAATCGTAACCCAAAACTTGCGCCCTCTTTCCTTCGTTAATATCCACGGAGCTCGCAAAAAAATTCTACTTCCGATGGTACCTTGTTCCGTCGGTTGTCAGGACTCAACCTCATCAGAGGACTAAAGCACAACGACAATCCCGTGAATTTGCTGCGGAGGTTATGACCACCGTAATGAATTTCCTCGACACGCCTCCTGGGCGACAAGGCATCTCACGGCCCTTTTAATGGTGGCTCCATTTGGTACCCGCTCTCGGACTCGTAGTCTGTCGTTTGCATGCCGCGGTACTTTGTTGTCGGTACGCCAATAAAGTTGCTCGAGCTCCTCTCGAGACCCTCGAAGATGATCCGGCCCAACGGATCCATCCGAGGACTATCACAAAGAACCCCCACGCCTGAATAGACTGGGAATCCAATGGTTGTCGGCCGAAACACGAGAAACACTCGACAGAAAAATTTCCCGTCCCTCCGACGCTGTCGACAGGATCTCGAAATCTGCATCCTCGGTGCATTTCAGGGCTTTCCTGAGTCGAGGGAGAGGCGGGGGAGATCTCTGTGCTCGAGACCGGAGGAAGAGGAGGAGAGGGAAAGGTGAGAAGAAAGTGACAAAGAGACGCATCGGGACCGCCGTCTCGCTACAGTGGGACACTGAGCAACAGATCGATTGAGGTTTCCAAGTGGCCTTGATCCCGTAAGCGGCCTTTCGAAACAGGTGCGTTCTCCTGTCCTTGATGAGTACCAGCCGCCCGGAGGCCGAAGGTATTGCTGGATGCGGTCATCCGTTCGGGTTGCGGTTAAAATAAATTTAACATTACGGGTTGCAGTTAAAATTTTTAAATTCTTCGGGTTGCGATTAACAATGGAGACAAGTCAATTTCGAGTTGTGGTTAACAATTGCCTAATTTTATTTTTTATCCAGAAAAGAATTCTATAATTTGATCTGTTTTTGAACTAATTATTTTTTTTTTCAATTTTTTGAAAATATTAAAAAATTAATTTGTAGCTATTTGAACATATTAATGCTAAGGCCCCGTTCGTTTGGACGGAATTGAAGACTTGGAATTGAAATTCAACGTCGAATTCCAATTACGCCGTTCGCTTGTTAGGTAGCTTTAATAAATAAAATTTGAGTTGAATATCATGAAATTGATTTTAGCCTAAGCACAAAATCTAGCTAGACATATCGGAATTGGGCGAGTCTGGCACGCTCGATTTATCGCGTATTTTGCCCGGGCGCACAATTTTTCGACCGGACGCGAGTTTTTCGCACAGGTGTGAATTTTTCGCCCGAACGCGCGTTTTTCGCCCGGACGACCAAATTTTGCTCGACCGAAAATTTCCCGCCCTAGCGCGCGTTTTTTGCCCTGGCACGCGTTTTTCGCCCTAGCACGCGTTTTTCGCCCGGGCGCGCGTTTATGCGCCCGGGCGAACAATTTTTCGCCCGGGCGCGAGTTTTTCGCACGGACGGGAGTTTTTCGCCCGAACGTGCGTTTTTTCGCCCGTACGCCCAAATTTTGCCCGGGCGGAAATTTTCTGCCCTAGCGCGCGTTTTTCGCCCGGGCGCACGTTTTTCGCCCCGGGGCGCGTTTTTCGCCCGGGCGTAAGTTTTGCCACCCGGAAGCGCAATTTTTTGCCTGGGCGCGAGTTTTTCGCTCGGGCGCGCGTTTTTCGCCGGGGCGCGCGTTTTTCGCCCGGGTGCAATTTTTTCCCCGGAGAGCGTTTTTTTCGCCCGGACGCGAATTTTTCGCCCGGGCGCGAATTTTTTGCCTGGACGCGAATTTCTCGCCCGGGCGCGAATTTTTCTCTCAGGGGAGAATTTTTCGCCCCGACGCGACTTTTTCCCTCAAACGCAATTTTTCGTGAGGAAGCGATTTTTTTGGCCGCGCGCAATTTTTTCTCCCGGGCGCAAATTTTTCGCCCGGGCAAGAATTTTTTTGCCGGGAGCGATTTTTTTTCCCGGGCGAATTTTTTTCGCCCTACGAGATTTTTTTGCTCAGGGGCTATTTTTCGGGCGCGATTTTTTCACCGGGGAGCTGTTTTTTGCTGGGACGCACTTTTATCGCCTATGCGAGCTTTTTTCGGTCGGTCGGGTGGAAAAATCGAACCCGGGAAAAAATTGCACCCGGGCAAAAAAATCATGCCCGGGACACAAAATCGCGCCCGGGCGAAAAAATGAGCCCGGGCAAAAAAAAACGCGCCCAGGCGAAAAAATCGCGGTTGTGCGGAAAAATTGCGCCCAGGCAGAAAAAATTGCTCATGGGCGAAAAATTCGTCGCCATGACATACATTTGTTTATGATATATGTGATAAATATTAACTTTTTCGTAATATTTTTTTCAATTCTTAAATTGAATTTTATTTAACAAACGAACAAAAGTGTTGATTAATTCCACAATATTATTTATTAGACGAACGTTGGAATTGGAATTAGTCACAAATATTTAATTCCACAATATTTATCAATATTCAATTCCAATATGGAATCTCAATTCCGTCCAAACGAACGGGCCCTAAAAGTTTTTTATGCTCGATATCAGAAATAGCCCGACAAGAAAAAATATATATATTATTTTAAATGCTCCAAATTAAGGAGTATTAACAGAATTCTAATTTTTTTTATCAATTATGAAATAATAATCAGCTTATTTTTATAGTTTATTCACGAAACAAATTGTCTTAGACCTGGCTCTGTTTGGCCCAGCTGATGAAAAAACTGCTGATCGAATAGAGCTTATTGAACAGAGCTGATCGAAAAACAATGATGAATAAGCTGCAGACTGTTTGGAATATAACTTAATTATTCATTAGCATAAGCTGTCCCAACATATCCTCTGTTCGTTTAGGAGAGCAGTGGCCTCCCGGCGAGGGAGTGAACGCCATCAACAATTGCCAATGGTGGGATGGGGCCGAGTTCGCCAACGAAAAGTTCTCTCTGTTTTGCTTGAAAAACAGGAGCAAACGCCCTCAGTGGTGAAAAAGCAAACGCCCAAGGGCGAGCCACCGGTGGTGTTTTCCCCGCACCAGAAGGCCGCCGCCCTCCCAAGCGAACCCTTAGATGGACGCAGGTGGCACAATAAGGAAAGATTAACACAATTATGATAATTTTTGAAAAAAATCTAAAGGCAGGCTGCTAGTGGCTAATGGCAAACCACGCAATTCTGAAAATTTATACTTTTTATTATACATAATAAAACCTAATGGCAGCTCATTTAAACCCTTCCCAACTCCATACCCTCATACACGCCTCCAACCGAAAATACTGCATGCTTCCTCGCCGAAAGTCGCCGCATGTTTCCCACCGGTGTCCGGTAGCCTAGTGCATCTTCTTCCTCGCGTGTCTGATGGCTGGAGCTTCTCACATCTCCTCCCTGCGGTCGTCGATCAAAGAGATCGTGTCCTCTGAAATCATCGTGGCCTTGACTTCCCCTGTAGTCGGCGATTTCTTGAAACCCTACCCCCCCCCCCCCCCCATTACTACCTGAAGACCTTCGAAACTTCAAAGGTATTCTTAGTTCTTCAGTTCCAGACTTAAATGAGTGACGTTCTTCATTCTACATACCTAAATGTTGTCCTTGATTTGTTGAAGTCGGTTGTGTTCATCCTGCATACCCAAATGACAGACGATTCTTTGCAAATGTGTAGCCCTAGCCCTGATTGTCTCTTAGGTATGTTTCAACTCCAGTTTTGCTACTTTATTTTTGTTCCATTTTCCTCATTCATACAGATGAATGTGTTTAGAATTTGCAAAAATTTTGTCATGATTTATTATTTTTCCTTGGTATTATAGATCCAAATGGGTCTATGGAGTAAAAAAGTGTGCGCGAGATATTTCAGATATACATCTTTTTGCATGTGGTGTTTGATATAGATTATGTGTTGTTTTTTTGGCATTACATTGTTTAACAGATATGAATGCCCCTTTGGATTAAGAAAATATTTTTGACATGGAAAGACATTTTACAATCATAATGAGTTTTTTCTACAAATGAGGAGTTGATTAGTTTGGTGTGTAATGTTGCTAAGGGTCTTGATTTGGTGATGCCAATTCCATGTGCGGACAGATTAACATTTATGATAAGACCCAGATATGCTTGGGTGTGATAGTGCTTTAAACACCACAGTCAAAGTGCAAAGATTCCACATAAAAATGTTAGGAAATCGTCTTCTAAGTGGTGTGGATGTCCTTTCTCCTTGAAATGCATAAGAAATTCAGTTGGTGCCGAATGGAGCGTGGAAGGGAAATGCAGTACACATAACCATGAAATGATCCACCTAGAAGCACATTCTTATGCAGGGAGGTTAAATGAAACTGAGCAACAAATTGTGAATGGCCTCATGAAATTTTGACAGTTAAAAGAGAGATAGATCTAATTTTGCAGTGCTCCAAACGATATATAATGAAAGAGTTAAATTCCAGAAAAAAGAGTTAGAGGGAGGGATTATTATACAATTTCTCTATAAATGCATAACATATTATGGTTATTGTAGTTTCAACAAAGTGAAGACTGGTAACAATCATCTAGAGAACTTATTCTTTGCTCACCTAACATCAGTTCGTCTTAGCCAAATGTTTCCAACTATTTTTCTTATGGACTGCACATAAAAGACAAACAGATATCGCTTGCCAACTTTTTATTATTGGAGTAACATCAAATAATATGAGTTTGTATGCTCCTTTTGTGTTCATTTCTAACGAGCATGAAGAAGTTTTGATGTAAATGCTATACCAAAAGTATTCGTAACTGATAAAGAACGGACGCTTATGAATGCTATCAAATATGATTTTCCACAAGTAAAAAATATTTTGTGCAAAGTCCACATAAATAGAAACATTCTTGCGCACTGCACTGTAAGAAGTTTTTTGAGAGGGGGAAAGAATTGGAAGTATTTTTACTTGAGTGGCAACGACTAGTTGATTCTCAATCTTGGTTTCACTAGTGCTCTACAATCTAGAAGAAATGGTTATGTTATAAAAAATCCTAATTTGTATTCATATATTGTTTGTACATGGATAACACAATATAAAATGTACTTTGTTTCTGCTTGGGTTAATCAGTTCTTGCATTTGGGTACTACAACGACTAATCGAGTTGAAAGGGGTCATAATTATTTTTAAAAAAATTCTTGAAGTGTCTATTGGCAGCTTAACCACGGTATGTAAGATGTTTGATCAGATGATAAATTTACAACACAGAGAAATTAAAAGATCTTTTGGTCAAATTTCCATTCAGGTCAACAATAAGTTTAGGAGTTTCTTGTATTCTGAATTACTTGGTCGGGTTTCAACAATGGCTTTGGAAATCGTACACAAAAAGTTTATTAACCAAAGCGAAGGTCAAATGGGAGCTATAAGCAATTTGAGAAGGATTACAAATCTACTAAACGTGAATCTTCAGGTCCTGATTTGTGAGAAAAAAATGTCTCAGGTGAATCTACCAAAACTATTAGGGATGATAAAAGAATACTTCAAGGTCCCAAACAAATGCTCGCGTGTGTGTCAAACTATATCATGAATGTGATTGATGTAGTGGGTAATGGGCACTATGGTTAACAGGTTATTAGTATGGAAATGGATGATTATGGGAAAAAGGATTGGCGTGCAGTATCAAGTGAGTTACATAGTTATGAGAGTTTATATGAAGATATTTTTAGGCTTCAAGGGCATCAAGTGTGTAGCGGAAATATAGGAAACTCTTAACAGGATCCATGCGAAAATCACTAAATCAAGAAAGAAGTTTATACTTACGTTAAAATTAAATTTCGAGAAAAATAACTGGTGTTAAAGTCCAAACGCAGAATAATATCCATATCCCTAGAGGTATCCTGATGGGACAAAAACTATATCCGCAAACGACAACGACAAGCGCACCGTATCGAAAGTAGTATAGGTTTAAAGAAACCAAGGTCGTATAAAAATCTGGGCGAGTTGAATACTTTTACTTTAAGAAAATTTATATTATCTTATCAATAGAACTTTGGGTTGGTTTTGCTTGAGAGGCTAGGTGAATTAAAATGATAATTAAAACAATAATATGGAAGATTAGCACTCGGTCGTGAAACACCTTAGAATAAAAATAACAAGAATAAAATAAGACTCTAATTATCTTTCAAAGAAATGCATAGACCGTGGAGGTTCCCAAATTCTGAGCGTACCTTGGGTCGAGGATACGCTCAGCTGAGTTAGGTTGATCAATTGAACTTTCGCTCTAGAATCAAAACCCCTAAAACTCGCTTTACCGAGGTGAACCCCTCTATTGGATTTGAATTTAATCAGGGAGATTTATGTCATCCTCTCTTGAGGGTTGCATGCAACTCTCTTTATCCCTGAATGATCAATTCGCCTTATGAGCTGGTTTGGCTAACTAAAGATTGAAAACAAGAATGAGAATCATATATCGATAACATAGTCTCATTATGTTAAAATCAAGGATAAATCGTATGTATTCTAAGGAGAGAAAAAAAGAGAATCTAAATTTAATTCATGAACTTCATTATTCCTTGGATCATCTCGACCGAGTACTAATATAAATTTAGTTACTCATGGAGATGGAGGAATCAACAAACATGAAAGAGTTCATGATGAAATTAAGAAGAGATTAAGAAGAAGAACAACTAATTTTTATTAATTTTTACAAAAGAGATTACAGACTATGGAATTTAAATTGCAAACTATTGAAATGAAAGTTACAACTGCAAAAGAAAAGTACACGAATTGAAACTTACAATTGTGATAAAAAGAGAAATACAAGAATTGCTTAAAACTTGAAAACAAAGCAAGAAATGAAGGATTGAACTCCCAAAAATTCGTCTCCTAAGTTGTAGAGGAGCTGGCTTTAAATAGGCTGAAAATTGAGGTTACACGCCCTCGGTCACGCCCGTGACCAAGGGCGTGTAAGAGGCGTGATCAAAGATGGTGCGGAGAGGGCGCCTTCTGGCTTCAATGCAGGCATTATGTACGTGTCACGCCCTAGGTCACGCCCGTGACCTAGGGCGTGCAATCTTCAAATTTGCGTATGGCGGGAAGCTTTCGGCGGGAAGCTTTCGGAGGGAAGTGGCGCGGAAGGGATCACGCCCGTGAACTGGATGTCATGCCCCCGGTCACGCCCGTGACCGGGGGCGTGTAAATTTAAATGATGTGGCATGCTGATCTTGCTGCTGGAGGCGGGTCGTGGCCGTGACCTGGGTCACGCCCGTGACCTGGGGTGTGTACTTGGCGAATCTTCACAGAATGAGCTCGGGGTGGCGCAGCAGGTCTGGAACACATCTTAGGTTGTCACGCCCTTTGTCACGCTCGTGACCTTGGGCATGTACTTGCAAATTTTTCTCAAAGTGGCCAGAAAACCTGAAAAACATAAAATCAGCTTAAGTTAAGTTCATGGAATCGAAAAAGGAATAATTTACATGATATAATTCATATAAATTATATAATTTCATATTAAAACTATATTAAAACTATACTAAAAGATGAGTAAATAAACTACTCATCAAACACCCCCATACTTGAGTGTTTGCTTTTATAGGGCAAAAGAATGAGAGATAATCTGCAAGACATTGACACTATTTCTAACTAACTAAAATTTAATTAAATCAAGAGTAAGTTAAAGACAAATTCTAGAAATTCAAGTATTAAGTCGCAAATTATGGTGTTAATTTACAAAGAGAGACATGCTTAGCTAAGAAGACTTCTCAAGATAACTATTTAGCAAACGAAATTGTAGAAATTATCATACAAAGTTGGATTGAAATTATAGAAACTCTAACAAAAAAGAATCTTATGGAAAAGACACCTACCAAAAATATTGCTCTCTTAATAATTTTATTTAGAACTAGAACCAATGAAATTGGCTAAGTGTACCACCTATGATTCATCGAGATCAGAAATGCCTAATGAGATGCCAATTCGCAGACCTCGCTGGGCGAGCAGATGCGAGCAGAGGCGGGCAAGAGGTGAGTAAAGACGAGCAGAGGCAGGCAAGAGGCGAGCAAAGGCAAGCAGAGGCGCGCAGAGGCGCGCAGAGGCGCGCAGAGGCGAGCAGAGGCGCGCAGAGGTGAGCATGGGGCGCACAGAGGCGAGCATGGGGCAACAGAGACGAGCAGCGGCGAGCAGAGGCGAGCAGAGGCGAGCAGAGGCGAGCAGAGGCGAGCAGAGGCGAGCAGAGGCGAGCATAGGCGAGCAGAGGCGAGCAGAGGCGAGCAGAGGGGAGCAGAGGCGAGCAGAGGCGAGCAGAGGCGAGCAGAGGCGAGCAGAGGCGAGCAGAGGCGAGCAGAGGCGAGCAGAGGGAAGCAGAGGCGAGCAGAGGCGAGCAGAGGCGAGCAGAGGCGAGCAGAGGCGAGCAAAGGCGAGCAGAGGCGAGCAGAGGCGAGCAGAGGCGAGCAGAGGCGAGCAGAGGCGAGCAGAGGCGAGCAGAGGCGAGCAGAGGCGAGCAGAGGCGAGCAGAGGCGAGCAGAGGCGAGCAGAGGCGAGCAGAGGCGAGCAGAGGCGAGCAGAGGTGAGCAGAGGTCAGCTTGGGAGAGTTCCTCACGAGTTTGGGCGAGTAGCCCTTGTAACTTGCGAGCAGAGGCAATATACTCGTCTGGACCCCCCAAGATTTCTCTATAAATAGACCCCCGGGGGTACTAAAAATGACACTTTTGAAAGTGGTTGAGGTCCCCCCAAGATGGATACTCGCCAAGTCCATGCCCGTCTAGTACCTCGCCCAGCTTTTGGTTGCGGAGGGGAAGTTTCTCCCAAAATTTCGGGTATGTGGTGGGACCTCCCTGCTGGAGCACTTGGGGTGTGCTTATAGTTATTTTCTCTCTCCTATTTTAGCTGTCCAAGTCGTGGAGTTTGATTGCAGGATTTGTAACCTCAGGCTGCATTGATCCGAATTTTGGAGCCGGTATTTTCCTAGCTTCAACACTTTGGGAGCGTGGATCGTAGTCAGAGGAAGAAATTTTTGCGAGAAGACTTCATGGCTTAAGATGGCGAGATGGAGGCCAAAGGCAGCAACTTGCAAGCATTCGACAAGTTGGGCCAGTTCATGCAGGCGGCTTAATGGAGGCGAGTATCCTTGTTACTCGCCAACAGGCGAGTTCCAGATGGCGACATCCTCAGGCGAGTTCAGATGTCGACTTTAGTTGACGAGATCCTGGTCGCGACATCAGAATTGACGACTTCAAATATGTGAGTTCTCTACGTGCCCAGAGGCGAGTTCATGAAGGCGAGTTCTAGAGGTGAGTTCATATAGGCGACTTCGATTCTCGGCATAGGCGAGCTCCTTCCTTACTCACCCATAGGCGAGCAACATCAAATGAGGCGACTTCATGCAGGCGAGCAAGATTCTTCGATACTCGCCCATAGGTGAGATCTATACTTGTCCATAAGCGAGTTCTCTACTCGCGAGGGTGAGTTCTCTACCCGCAAGGTGGTGAGAACCTGGTGCCTAGTTCAATGGTGGTGAGTTCCTGAAGGGCGATTTCAAGGTCGGGCGTGTATGGAAAATAAAAAATTTCTAGGGGCGCTGCCCCCGACCCCGCACAGGGCGCTGCCCGCTTGATCCTCATCTGCAGAGGCGAGCAGAGGTGGGCAAGAGGCAAGCAGAGACTAGAAGAGGTGAGCAGAGACGAGCAGAGGCGAGCAGAGGCGAGCAGAGACGAGCAGAGGCGCGCAGAGGCGAGCAGAGGCGCGCAGAGGCGAGCAGAGGCGAGTAGAGGCAAGCAGAGGCGAGCAGAGGCGAGCATGGGGTGAGCAGAGGCTAGCAGAGGCGAGCTTGGGCGAGTACCTCACGAGTATGGGAGAGTAGCCCTTGTGTTGTTTATTGGGTGTCAACCTATCACCTACAGGGGGGGGGGGGGTGAATAGGTTTTTCAAGTTATTTTATCCCCTTTATGTATTCTTGAATTCTGATTAGTAGATCTATAAATTATAAAGCACAACACAGAAAAGCACACAGTGATCTATAAAGGTTCCTCAGACCAGGGTGTCTTGAGTAGTCCTCTTTCCCTCTGTGCCTACCTAGAAGTGTGCTAGGCTCGGCAAACTCCGCCAAATCTTCAGGCCCGCAAGCCTTACAACACGGACCCGCAAGTCCTACAGCCTAAGCCCGCAAGCCCCTACTGCACCCGAACCCGCAAGGTTGACACTCAGTCCCTCAATCCCTACACAACACAGACCCGCAAGTCCTGTGCCTACAGCCTAGGACTGCAAGCCCCTACTGCACCCAAGCCCCCAAGCATGACAAATTCGGACCCGCAAGTCCACTGCCCTGGCCCTCAAGCCTCACAGCTCTCCATCCCTCAAGCTAGACAAAATCGGACTCGCAAGTCCACTGCCCTGGCCCTCAAGCCTCACAGCTCTCCAACCCTCAAGCTAGACACTCAGACCCACAAGCCTTACAAGAAATTACAGTGATGATAACTTCTTCTTCTGCCTGATGGAGATCGACAACTTAAACTGATGGAGATCGGCTGCTTGAGGTTGAAGAAGATGTTTCTGATTCAGATCTTGAAAGCACAGTTCTTCTTCAATCTCTTCTCTTAGTCTGACGAGGAACGACTTCCTATCAGTCGATGGAGATGACTGATTCTTCTGAGAACACTTGATTCTTGTTCTCCACTTGATCTTGTTCTTCTCCGCAGAATGTACTGTTGTATTGAAGCAACGATGGGATACTTTTTCGTTTTTCTTTTCTCACTCCAATCCTTGATTCTAGGGCATCCTCTTATATCTTTTATAAGAGTGCGAGGCCCCCAACGGTCTTCTGAAAAATTTCCTTAAGTGTCAGAAGCCCCATTCCTTAAGAGCACGTGCTGATTGGACAATCAGACGACGACATTAAATGCTGACCGCGCGTCCGCAACATTTGAATCTGTCTCGAAGATATTTCCACTGTTACGACAACATGGATAATATCTCGACGATAAGACTTTGTCGATGTCTTAGACCTTGGTAGATCTTCAAGTCTTCTAGCTTCTGCCTCTGACATTAATATCTCGACGATACAAGATCTTCTGGCGTTCCTGCATATACAACAATATGCTATCTCTGACTGTGTCATCGAGATCTTCTTCCTTGTAGTCTATCGTCGTAATCACTTTGTTCTTTCAATGACATGAGCGATATCATGTCGACAGACTATGCTTGTCTTCAACTGTCCTTCTTCAGTCTTCTCGACGTCATGCCTTCTTTACGACGATGTCTGTTCTTCTCAACGACAAGGCTACTTTGATGATGTCGACGATACCGCATCTTCTTGATGACATTCCTTCCTTGGATATCTTCATGTATTCTCTGCGTTCGACGATCTTCATTCTGCGTTCGACGAACAACATTATGCGTTCGACAAACTTCATTCTTCTATCCTGTCTCTGCGTTCGACGAACTTCATTCTGCGTTCGACGAACTGCATTCTGCGTTCGACGAACTCGCCAAGTCTCAGCGTTTGCTTTGCTCATCATCATGACAATGTGACTGTACTTGTCGACGATATGTCCAGCCTTTTTCAACGATATTATACTTAGGCAGGCTGTTGAAGTACTGAACATATTGTCTCATCTCTGCAAGCATGAACTAGATAAAACATTAAATACAACTTGCACTTATCATTGAGCTGAGCACTTCTTCAAATCAGGAACATTGCTGGGCACTATTCCCAACAATCTCCCCCTATTTGAAGAAGTCATAACCCACTAAATGATAAATGCTACTCAAATAAAAGATTTAATATTTTAAGCAAACAAGCATATAATGATGACATTGCAGCTATAATTGAGTGAACACAGAATTTGACAAATATTACTTCATTTATAAATAGTGTCAAATGTTTTCAAAAGTTTTGACATTTCTACATTTAGCCCCCTAAAGATTTAGCCATCTATATCTCTGGTGTCTTCATATCAGCTTCACCCTTTGCTTTCTTGGCACTGGCTTCCTATTCCTTTTCAGCTTGTCTGATGAAGTACTCAAATGGTTTAGGATGATACTTTAGAGGTTCAGGAGTGTCAGCTGGAATTCTTCCTGCTTCCTTATTCCTTCTCTATTCTCTCCTTGCTTCTTCTTGATCTTCATGCTTAGCCCATTCTTGAGGACTCTATACATTGTATCTGTCGCCTTTATTAGCTTTCACTTGCTCCCATGCTTTTAGAATGATGATCCTGGATATGAGACTCCATCTTTCATAGTCATCCTTTTTCTCCATTTCCTCCCTGTACTTTCTCTTTCTCATTTTTATTTCTTCATCTTCCAGTGCTTCCTTTTCTTTACCCTTATCAGTATCAAGAATCTCTTTATGTTGCTCTTCAGCAGGCTCGTCATAATGTAGAGGAGGGAGATTCATTGCTTCCCTGATGGTGTTTATGGTCCAGATGGCATGATCACCACTGGCCTTTATCATTGATCTCTCCCCCTTTATGACTTCTTCAGATACCCCCTTTGGATATTCTCCTCGGAGGCCAATATCTTGTTTTTGAGCATGTGGATTCCTGCTTCCAAGTGATTCTTGGTCTCAAGTAGATGACTGTCTAGATCTTTATTGTGGTGATCTAGACTTTCTTGGAGATCAGTTTTGTGTTCAGCCATCTTCTTGGTGGATACAATGTAGGCCTTTTCTATGCTATTGAAAATCAATGTCTGATTAACCCCTAGGTTAGATACACCCTTGTGAGTACGAGCAGTGTATTCTTGCAGATTTTTTTCATCATTTCTTAGGCTTGCCGTTTCAGCAGACAGTTCCCTTCTTAGCTCATTGATAACAGAGGTGACATAACTTTCAAGTTTTAATCTTTGCTCTTCCAGGAGCATCTTTATTTTATATAATAGTGAGAGCTCCACTGGTCTATTCTTTGGAAATGAACTATCTTGTTCCTCTTCTTCATTCCCTTCAATTATTGGAGATAGAGATTTTCTTATTGGTGAATGGTTTAGCTCATTTTCCTTTTCAGGGCTTTGCTGATCTTTGCTAGTATCATCAGCAGGGTTCTCTTGGTTGTCCTCTTGCATTGCTGGTTCAGAATGATCAGCATCTTCAACCCCTATGATCTTATTGATCACTTCTTCCTCTTGAGCAGGGAGTTCACTGTTCTTCTCCCCCTTAATTTCAGCACTTCCTTGATCTGTTCCTGCTGTTATCCCGGATCCCTGACTTAGAGCATAGGTCTAGAGGGAGACATTCCTTGTCTCCATGGGTACCTCAGAGTCAGATGGAGGTGAGTTGTTGTCTGACTCACTTCCTTCAGATGAGCTTTCTCCCTTCCTCTTCATATCTTCTGCTGTCTTCAACTTCTTGGGAGGTTTAGTCAGAAATTTCTCCCACCTTTCTAGTATCCTGATATCCATCCTTCTCATGTGATGGATTTTTACTCCATACTTTTTGTTAAATCTTTCAGGGTAGGATAGAAGATGATACAGTGATAGTATACTTCCTAGATTTAGAACTTGAAGGCTGTCTTGAATTTTCTTGAAAATAATCTGACCCCAGTTAGTCTTCTTCCTTAGGATTATCCTTGCCATTGTCTCGAACATTGGCCTGGATATCCTGTCATGCGACCCTACCTTGCAGAGGAGGGATTTTCCCACAATGTCTGCCATCAGCTTTCCTTGTTGATTGAAGCTTTTCCTTTCCCGGGAACCATAGGTCTTGCTCGAATGCCCGCACCATGCCAGAGCCTTGTCAAGGTCTTCCTGGGTGATCTTTTCATCTTCCTCCCCCTTGGAAAAGGCCGGCAACTGAAGATCCCTGTTCAATCTCTTGGGATTCACCTTGACCCTTATCCCGTTGATTACGCTCTTCACAGACGTTCCCTTTGAGCCACCCTTAAAATTCGAGTAGAACTCCAGCACTTTTCTTTTTAATATTACTGTCGGCTCCGAGAGGGCGAACTCCAGACCGACGACGTCCAATAGCTTGTTAGCATGTTGAATCTCTTCTGGTCCTTCCACGAACCCATACCTTACCACTTCACTTCCTTCAAAGAGGAATCCTTTCTTCTTTGGCGCCATCTTTTGCTTGATCCAGAAGGATTTCAGCACTATTGACTCGTTCACTCTTAGAAGGCGTGGAGAACACGACGGCTTTTTAGGGATAATGTAGAGAGTGTTTTAACCTTAAGACATTTGACCTTATTTATAGTGTCCGAGTTGGAAGTCGAAGTGTCATTTGTTAAATGTCTAATCAACTCGAGTTTATCTGTAATGATTGGTTAAGCACAGGTTTATTTAAGAGTCCGCTGATGATTGGATATCGTCGTGATGCAGATTCGATATCGAGGAGTAATTCTGACGATACCAATCATCATTTTGACGATATGGTTTTGGTTCACTCTTTTGTATAACCAGTGCAATGCTTTTGGCAGTGTCATACATATGTTCTCCTTGAATGATAACTTTTATTTATTTAAGTGAAAATTACTTTTACAAAATGATAAAGATGAGGTTGTGTATTGAATATCAACATAATTACTTTCACCTTAGATTTTAAGTCTTCTTGAGCTAGTAGCCCCCCTTGATGGGATGACCACTTATCTTTACTCTTAGCTCCCCCTAGATCAGTGCACCTTGGCATGTGGTGAGTTTTTCTTAGTCCAGAATTGAGCCTGGAGAACTTATTGTCCATTATCCTTGTTTGCTTTTGATTGGCTAAATGGACTACCCTGCAAGAAAGATTTAATAATCCTTAGGAACCCAAGGTGACTTGGGTCCTAGGTTCTTGTTAGCATAATAGGGAATTCTTCCACTCTTCTCATCCCTTCCAGGAGGTCTCTCCTTTGCACTAGGCACACTAGGGTTGTGCCAACAGTCAATGACAAAGTGTCCCACTTTGCCACAACACCAACATTCATAGATGTTGTACCTTCTTTTCTGAACAATTTTTGAAGTATGTTCAGTAGAGAAGGCAGCAACATTCTTCCTATCTCTCTCAGCCAAGAGCTGACTAGCTGCTCTAGTATAATTGTTTCTTCTTGACTTTATTTGTTTGTCAGCAACAGATGTTAGCTTGGTATCTGACATGGTGTTCATGGCATCAGATATGATCAAGTGAGAGTTGATTATACTGGGGTTACCAGTCTGCTTCTTATATGGAAGAGATTGGGAAGATGTTCCTCCTTTATCCTTGAAAGTCGGGGCTGGGGCACCAAACACAAATGGTCCATGATGGGTCATTTGGATTTCCTCATGGGGAGCCTTTAATGCACTCATCCCCATGCCCTTTTTCTTCTCATAGTCAGGAGCATTTCCATGACTAATGGAGCTTCCATTCATTCAGTGACCATGGACACTGTCCTGATCATACCTATTTGAGGGAAGCACTACCTTCTAAAAGGTGGTATGAGGCTCTACTTTAGTTTTGCCCCTTTCTCCATTTCCAGCATCTATTGCCCCTTCATTGAAACACAATCCCCTCCTATTTCCATAGGAGGAGAAGGTGTCAATGATGGGCAGTACAATTTTGGGCTTAGAGAATTGAGCCACCAAGTTTATTTCCTTAAGAATGTCACTCTCAAGTTTCTTGATAAGTTCTTCCCTTTGGCTTCTTTCATCATAAAGCTTGTCTATGATTTCCTTGAGCTCATGTGGATTGGTGTCCTTACTGTAGGACATACCCAGTTTCCCATCTAACTCAACCTTAAAAGGTCTGAGTGATTCTAGCTCCCTAGCTTGTTTCTTAACAAGCCTTTTGCTCTTTCTCAGAGCTCCCAAGATATCACCAAACTGCTTTATTAGATCAGCATGGTTCTTATTGTTGCCAGATGAGCAGTCTTCTGCATCATCTTCAGATGATGAACAATCACCTGATGCACTCTTGGTCTTCTTAAATGAAGCATGTAGTAAAGGTGTGTGAGTAGTGCATACTTGATCATGATGTGATTCATCATGATTTTCTTCAACTGATAGAGCCATCAGCCCATAGACCTCTTCTTCCTCAGAATCACAGTCTATGAGAGTCAAGGGTGCCCTTATTCTTCTTCTGACTTCAGACCATTCTTCATATTCTGATTCACTGTCTGAAGTAATCAGGGGTGCTCTGATGCATACTTGTTCATGAGGGATTTCATCTTGAAAATCTTCCTCTGACCCTTCCATGAGGACTTCTAAGAAGTCCCACATGTCCTTTGCTGTTATGCAATGACTCAGCTTATGGAGTGTTGGCAGATCTACTGCACCAGCTAGAATACTTCTGGCTTCTTTGTCCATGCTGCCTAGAAGGATCTCATCTTTTATTATAGGTATGGAGGGTCCTTCTTGAATAATTAGGAACATTCTGGGATCCATTGCCTCCATGTATATTCTTGCTCTTACTTTCCAAAGGGCAAAGTTCTCCCTGGAACAAACAGCTATTCTTGATTCCATAGCTATGATACTTGGACACCCACGGGCAGATCTGTTCAAGATGTTAAGCTTTTCTTTGAACAACCTCGCTTTGATACCACTTGTTGTTTATTGGGTGTCAACTTATCACCTAGAAGGGGAGGGGGGTGAATAGGTTTTTTTCAAGTTATTTTATCTCATTTAGGTGTTCTTGAATTCTGATTAGTAGATCTATAAATTATAAAGCACAACACAGAAAAGCGCACAGTGATCTATAGAGGTTCCTCAAGATAGGGTGTCTTAAGTAGTCCTCTTTCCCTCTGCGCCTACCTAGCAGTGCGCTAGGCTTGGCAAACTCCGCCAAATCTTCAGGCCCGCAAGCCTTACAACACGGACCCGCAAGTCCTACATCCTAAGCCCGCAAGCCCCTACTGCACCCAAACCCGCAAGCTCGACACTAAGGCCCTCAAGCCCTACACAACACAGACCCGCAAGTCCAGTGCCTACAGCCTAGGCCCGCAAGCCCCTACTGCACCCAAGCCCTCAAGCTCGACAAATTCGAACCTGCAAGTCCACTGCCCTGGCCTTCAATCCTCACAGCTCTCCAGCCCTCAAGCTAGACAAAATCAGACCCGCAACTCCACTGCCCTTGCCCTCAAGCCTCACAGCTCTCCAGCCCTCAAGCTAGACACTCAGGCCCGCAAGCCTTACAAGAAATTACAGTGATGACAACTGCTTCTTCTGCCTGATGGTGATCGGAAACTTAGCCTGATGGAGATCGGCTGCTTGAGGTTGAAGAAGAGGTTTCTGATTCAGATCTTGAAAGCACAGTTCTTCTTCAATCTCTTCTCTTAGCCTGATGAGGAACGGCTTCTGATCAGTCGATGGAGATGACTGATTCTTCCGAGAACACTTGATTCTTATTCTCCACTTGATCTTGTTATTCTCTGCAGAATGTACTGTTATATTGAAGCAACGGCGGGATACTTTTTTATTTTTCTTTTCTCACTCCGATCCTTGATTCTAGGGCATCCTCTTATCTCTTTTATAAGAGTATGAGGCCCCCAACGGTCTTCTGAAAAAGTTCCTTAAGTGTCAGAAGCCCCATTCCTTAAGAGCACAGCTGATTGGACAATCAGGCAGCGATATTAAATGCTGACAGCGCGTCTGCACCATTTGAATCTGCCTCGAAGATATTTCCACTGTTACGACGACATGGATAATATCTCGACGACAAGACTTTGTTGATGTCTTAGACCTTGGTAGATGTTCAAGTCTTATAGCTTCTGCCTCTGACATTGATATCTCGACGATACGAGATCTTCTGGCGTTCCTACATATACAACGATATGCTATCTCTAACTGCGTCTCCAAGATGTTCTTCCTTGTAGTCTATTATCGTAATCACTTTGTTCTTTCGACGACATGAGCGATATCACGTCGACAGACTATGCTGGTCTTCAGCTGTCCTTCTTCAGTCTTCTCGACGTCATGCCTTCTTTACGACGATGTCTGTTCTTCTCGACGACAAGGCTACTTTGATGATGTCGACGATACTGCATCTTCTTGACGACATTTCTTCCTTGGATATCTTCATGTCTTCTCTGCGTTCGACGATCTTCATTCTGCGTTCGACGAACAACATTCTGCGTTCGATGAACTTCATTCTTCAATCCCGTCTCTGCGTTCGACGAACTTCATTCTGCGTTCGACGAACTGCATTTTGCGTTCGACGAACTGCATTCTGCGTTCGACGAACTGCATTCTGCGTTCGACGAACTGCATTCTGCGTTCGACGAACTGCATTCTGCGTTCGACGAACTGCATTCTGCGTTCGACGAACTGCATTCTGCATTCGACGAACTGCATTTTGCGTTCGACGAACTCACCAAGTCTCAGCGTTTGCTTTGCTCATCATCATGACGATGTGCCTGTACTTGTCGATGATATGTCCAGCATTTTTCGACGATATTATACTTAGGCATGTTGTTGAAGTACTGTACTTATTGTCTCATCTCTGCAAGCATGAACTAGATAAAACATTAAATACAACTTGCACTTATCATTGAGCTAAGCACTTCTTCAAATCAGGAACATTGCTGGGCACTGTTCCCAACACCTTGTAACTCGTAAGCAGAGGTAGTATACTCGTCTAGACCCCCCGGATTTCTCTATAAATAGACCCCTGAGGGTACTAGAAATGGGACATTTGGAAGTGGTCGAGGTCCCCCCAAGCTGGATACTCACCAAGTCCATGCCCGTCTAGTACCTCGCCCAGCTTTTGGTTGCGGAGGGAAAGTTTCTCCCAAACTTCTGGGTATATGGTGGGACCTCCCTGCTGGAGCACTTGGGTGTGCTTATAGTCATTTTCTCTCTCCTATTTTAACTGTCCGAGCCGTGGAGTTTGATCGTAGTGTTTACCCAGAAGACCGCTTCCGAATAGCATTACTCACAGGCCGGGCGGTCTGAGGATACAAGCCGCCCAATTCAGATTTAGCAAGGCCCATTAGTACCAACCAGCACAAACCGGGCGGTCTGGAATAATTCAGATCGCCTCCAAAGATTGAAGATCAGCCAAGGCCAAGTCCCAAGTGCAAGCCGCGGTCTCAAGTCGGAGACCACCCGGGTTGCGCCATGAAGACCAGCAAGGCCCAAGTCCCAAGTGTAAGCCGCGGTCTCAAGTCGGAGACTGCCCGGGTTGCGCCATGAAGACTATCAAGGTCCAAGTCCCAAGGGCAAGCTGCGGTCTCAAGTCGGAGACCGCCCGGGTTGCATCATCGCCTTGATCGCCGCATCTTCAGTCTCCGGCCAGGACAGATCGGAAGCGCAAGCCGCCAAGCCACGCGGCTTATTTCTTTCCTCTTTTCTGTATCCCGTCACCGCCTGCCCGATTCTCCTGTACCCGGTCAGGCAGTTATTTTATCCCTGCCCGTTCGGGCAGGCCCCCGAGTCTATAAATACGGGGCAGCGACGTTCCCAAGACACGCACACTCGAATCCAGGAGCTCGCTTATTTGAGCTGCGGTCTTGAGTTTCCCGTCTTGCATCCTGTCTGACCGGCCGGCTTCTGCTTTCCTGCACTTGTAACCCACCGTAACCGCTTCTTCTTAATCAAAGGAAAGCCCGTCATAGGAGTGGCATTCTCCATGACGGGAGAAGTCTGGCCTTGACCGCTGCCAGCGGTCTCATTTTCCCCACCTAAAAGTAACCGACAACCCGCAGCCTCCGATTTCCTTCAGAGGTGCGATTTCGGATTCAACACGCAGGATCAGTGACCTCAGGCTGCATTGATCCGAATTTTGGAGCCGGGATTTTCCTGGCTTCAACACTAAGGATGGGTTTTACACAAACTGGCAAAATGATGAGATACTAAAATAGAGATGATGAATTTTATCCTCTCACCTTATTTGAATAAGAATTTGTATATGTTTAGGAAAATAATGAATTTTATCGTCTTATTTTCCATGCCATATAATCTTTTAAAATTTCCCTTCAAACAAAAACCCAAAATGTATATGTTTAGAAATAATGAATTTTATCCTTTACTTCATGGCATATAGTCTTTTAAATGATTTCGGGTGCATATGTTTAGGGGATAATGAATTTTATCCTCTTATTCCAATGACATATGATCTTTTACTATATTTTATTTTATTTGCCAACAAAGTGTGGGGGATAAAGAAATAATTCTAGTTTTTTAATTAAACTATTTTGAGAGCAACTTTTTAGTTGAATGAAATTTCCTGAGATCTTGAAAGTTAGTAGAAAAAATAATAAAAATCCAAGGTTGTTTAGCCAATTTAATATAAGTGGAGCCATTTAAAATCAAAAAGAGAAGTAGTGCTAAATAAGATCTCTAATTGAATTAAAAACATAAAGTGTTTCTTAAAATTAAATTACTTCAAATTTAAATCTAAAAAATTCTGATAAAAAAATGTTTAGCTAGCTTAAAAAAGTAAAAATGCTTATATTTACTTCTCAAACTAGATTTCTAGAGAATAGTAACAACACAAAGTAAGGGCGAATATATATATATATATCTATATATATATATAAAGTTAAACATTGTCCCTAATGTTTAAAACTAAGTATGAAGTATCATCAAGATAATAAAAAAATGTAGTAAATGAATTTATAAAGTCAAAATAGTGATGAGAGGAGGGGAGAAGAGAGCTTCCCTGGTTGGTAGATTGGGTTGCCGGAACAAAAACCTGCAAAATAAGTTAAACAAACAACATAAAAGAACAAGCAAGAAGATAACATTGGATTGCCTCCCAAGAGCGCTTTGTTTACCGTCGCGCAGCTTGACTAATCAAAACGAGTGGTCAATCCTCTTACTGTCTGAGATTCACCATGCAATTGCATGGTGGTGACTGTTTAAAATTTCTATTAATTCAGAATTTTCCGAATTAATAAGAACGGATGAAATAAACACGGGCAATGTTGAATGTTTTTCTAAATATATATTGTAAATGATCCGGAGTTTATTTGAATTCTAAACTCGGCGGCTCTTCGTAAGATGTTGTTAGAGTTTTCAAACAAAGGAGGGGCAATTTCAGAAAATGACGTTATTTTCTCTTCGTAATTTGTTTCTAAGGTAAAATAAGAGTCATCGTTAGAAAAAGAGTTTTTTATGGAGGAGTCGGTACTAAAAGTAACTTCCTCATCCCCCACTCATAGGATAAGCTTCCCGTTACTTACTTCTATTATTTCCCTAGAGGTGGCCAGGAAGGGACGACCAAGTATAAAGGGCACTTTGGCATCTTTCTCGGTGTATAGAATGACAAAGTCTACCGGGAAGATAAACTTGTCAGTTTAACTAATACATCCTCTACGACCCCCATTGGGTATTTTATTGATCCATCCGCCAGTTGGATGCTTATTTTAGTTGGAGTTGGGGTGCCCAACCTAAGCTTTTTGAATAGAGAAAATGACATCAAATTTATACTAGCCCCTAAATCGGCTAAGGCATGCTCAATTAGATAATTGCCGAAAAGACACGAGATCGAGAATCGTCCCGGCTCATTTAATTTTTCTGGCAGGTTGTTTAAACCAACTGCCGAGTTATCTGCGTTTAGAGATACACATGCAACATTTTCAAACTTCTTTTTATTAGTTAACAAATCTTTTACATATTTTGCGTACTTGGGCATTTGAGAAAGTGCCTCGCAAAAAGAAATATTAATTTGGATTTGTTTCAAAATATTAATGAATTTTTGTATTGCTCCTCGTTGCACTCATTTTGAATTTTAGACGGATAAGGAATAAAAGAGGTTTGAATGTTGCGCAGAGCTAAATTAGAAGAAATTAAGTGCGGAGAAGGGGTTGAAACTTTTACCTCGGGCTCGGCCAGATTTGAAGATTTTACCTCCTTTCCGCTACGGAGGGTTATTGCGTTGACGCTCTCCCTTGAGTTGGGCCCAGTATTGCCCGATAGAGCTCCTTGATGGCGTTCGGAGAATATCTTGGCGAGCTACCCAATATGATTTTCCAAGCTTTTAATAGATCCTGATAGATTCCAGATGTTGGACTCGTTGGAGGCAATGTATTTAGTGAAGACCTCTTCAAGTGAAGAGGGCTTGTGTGGTGGTGGCGGAGCGAATCTAGGAGGATTCACTTGTGGTGGGCGTTGAGCATTATTGGGGTTACTCCATGAAAATTTTGGGTGGTTCCTTAAACCCAGATTATAGCTATTATTAAAAGGAATGTTATTCAGGTTATAAGGAGGGCAGTAGGAGTTCCCCATATAATCTACATGCTCTTGAACAAAATTATTATTAATAATAATAATATTATTATTAGCCCAATTAGTGGCGGAGGAAGCAGACATCTCCGCCACTTACTTTGTGAGCATTTATACTTGAAGTGCTAAATTTGGAGTGACCTTGACTTCAAAGAGTCCGGTTGGCTTGTTAGGGCATGCCCGTGGAGCATTCTACTGATAAGCATTCATGACCATCTCCTCAAAAAGCTCTTGAGTGGCCTCGGGGGTTTTGTTATTATGGGTTCCCCTATGGCCGCATCAATCATCTACCTCGTTTGGAGAATCAAACCATTGTAGAAAGTTTGAACTTGTTATCACATCGGGATGGCATGATGGGGATATCTCCGCAAAAGTTCCTTGAAGCGCTCTCATGTGTCGTAGAGAGACTCTGAGTCTATTTGCGTGAAGGAGAGAATGTCCAAACACAATTTAGCGGACTTTGCCGGGGGAAAATATTTCGTTAAAAATTTCTCCGTCATCTCGGTCCATATAGTGATGGAACCTCTAGGAAGAGATCCAAACCACTACTTGGCCTTAGTACGCAAAGAGAAAGGAAATAAATGCAAATGAATGACGTCATCAGTGACGCCATTTATCTTAAATGTATCGCAAATTTCAAAAAAATTTAATAAATGTAAATTAGGATCTTCAACTGGTAAGCCATCAAATATGATGGTTTGCTGTACCATTTGAATGATACTCATTTAAATTTCAAAATTATTATTCGCCACATCCGGACGAATAATACTAGATTGTGCTCCCTCCCAATTTGGCCTCGCATAATAGGACATGGTACGTATCGGGGCCTCGTTATGGTCAGGATCTTCCATTATTCCCTCGTTAGTTCTCTGACTGACTCTTCACGAATTATTGGTAGATCACTAAATCAGAGACGTCGGCACAAGGTGCGCTCGATTTCCGTATCAAAACACAATTCAAGATTAATTGAAGAGTTTTCTCGGGTCATTAACTAAAAGAAAAGAAAAAGGGAAAAAGAGAATTAGAGACGAAAATAACAAAAAGGTGAAGGAAAAATTAAAATTATTATAATATTATAGTTAAATATATAAATATTTATAGTTTTTTTAAAAAAGCGGGTTAAGTTAGTCCCGGACTTCCCAAGGTCTACCCTGTGAAGGATTCGCAAGGTACTAGGAGATGCAATGAGATGACAAGCCCAAATCTCCATTTCCAAGAATTTAAGTTGCGCCTTTTAAGATTATTTAAAAATTTTGAGAGAAGCGTGAGAAGAAAGAGAACGATAAAATTAATAAATATTTCTTTTTTCGAAATATCAACTCATATGTCCCCGACAACGATGCCAAAAACATAATGAGACAAAACTATATCCACAAATGACAATGACAAGCGTACCGTATCGAAAGTAGTATAAGTTTAAAGAAACCAAGGTCGTATAAAAATCCGGGCGAGTTGAATACTTTTACTTTAAGAAAATCTCTATTATCTTATCAATAGAACTTTGGGTTGGTTTTGCTTGAGAGGCTAGGTGAATTAAAATGATTATTAAAATAATAATATGGAAGATTAGCACTCGGTCTTGAATCACCCTAGATTATAAATAATAAGATTAAAATAAGACTCCAATTCTCTTTCAAAGAAATACTTAGACCGTGGAGGTTCCTGATGCGCGTCGGCAAGTGCACCGGTCGCTGTCAAGTAATAATTGTGGAGAATAAATTCCCCGGATGTCGGTCTCTTGAGGAATGCAGGATGGGTGAACGAATCGCGCAGTGATTATTGTTACACAAGCGTTTCACAAACACAACGAGGGGTTTTTGGTTGGTTTTCCTAATTTTAACAACACAACAGAGATGCGGGTCGAGAACACCGCTTCGCAAAGTGAGGTGGATGCAACGGCTGCGATGCCGTGCTTCGTGAGGCGGATGAAGTGAACTCAAGTGCGAAAAGGGTGAGGGTCGCAAACACCTCTTCACAATCGTCGTTAGCTCTTGCTAACACGGAGCAAACACCTTGCGTGCGTGTGCGAGTGAGTGAGTGAGAACGGAATGAATCATGAGCAGACCATGGAGAAAAACAAAGAAATATTCATTTTCATCAAAGTAAATATTACAATATTCATCTAGTACATGGTTCAAAGAGTGCAATGAAGGGAAAGAAGAAAGAAATAACCGGCGGTGAAGACTAGCGGCCGTTCACGGCCGGAATGGTAGGTTGTCGGGCTACCTCCGGACTCGGACGGGCAATGCTTCCGGCGTAGAGAGCTGTCACAATCTCCCTACGTGCTCCGTCGTCTTCGACTCAAGGTCTCTTCTTCTTCTCACCGGGCGGAAAGCGAAAATGGTTGCTTGGAGGCTTGCGGACGATGGAGAACACTCACGGACGATGGAGGAAGGCTTGGAATGGATGGAGGAGGCTTCCCCTTGGGTTGAAGATGAAGTAGGGGCGTTCCAGGGCGGTGGTCGGCGGCGCACAGAACAGGAACCTCGCTCCCGGAACGATCGATCCGCCCTAAAATCGCAACAGGCGTTTAAATAGGCGCTGGATTGAATACTGCGCACGATCATTGGCGCACGACCAGTGGTCGTGCACACTGGAATTCTGCGATCGTGCGCACTGCCTGGACAGAACCTGCAAGAGACGAGATTATAAAATACAATGTTCGCACGACCAGTGGCACACGACCGGTGGTCGTGCGCACTGGAGTTGATGGTCGTGCGCACTACAGCAAACAGAACTCAGAAATTTAATGGTCAATGCGCACGAGCAGTGGCGCACGACCGATGGTCGTGCGCACTGGAGTCGATGGTCGTGCGCACTGCACCAGACATAACTCGTGAAAAAGGGTTAAGTGCGCACGATTAGTGGAGCACGACCGGTGGTCGTGCGCACTAGAACAAGTGATCGTGCGCAGTGTTCCTGTGCAGAATTGCACCGGAAACACTTGCACGCCTCCTATTCCAGCACAAACACAGATCTAGCCACTGAAAGTGGCACTTAACAACATATGAATACTACTAAAGATAATACACACGAAAACACACCAAAGTGGGCCTAAATGTGCACCTAGCATGGGTTATCAAATATAGACTATAATAAGGCTAAAGTGCGTGATATTGACAAAATAACGGCCCGGATGAGTCCATAAATGTATATATGATCAGGACTCATCACATCACCCCCAGACTTAACTGTTTGCGCGTCCCGAGCAAACGAATCCGGTGGAATGTGAAAACGATAGCTAACATAGAGAATTACACAAGGGAGTACGGTGCGAAGTAACGTACGCATGCGAGTAGAAATTCTAGTAGAAGAAGATTCTAATTATGCTAACTAATTTACATAAGTATTAAAGCGTAAGTAAAGATTTAGTCCTACTCAGTTGGTGAATTATGAAGAATTTGACGATCATGCCCAGTATGAAAGTGACGAGACACTGAGGCGGGTGTTGCAAAAGATCGGGGCTTAGGAATAACTCCGCTGAAATCCATCAACGTCGTGAACCATACGCTCGCCCGGTCACACTCTCTCCACGGCGCTAGCAAACTCGCAAATCAAATCAGTAGGACTTATAGGATTAAAACGAGGCTTAGGTTACGGTATGATATTCAAAGTTAAACACGATGGCTGCGCAACCCAAGTGAGCTATCGGAACGCTGCACCATACAAGACCACAAACTACGCTCGTGTGACACACCCTCAGACTTATCATGAAAACCAGGTGTGCGCACGGCCTACTTCACAAATTCCAACAGATTTTCTGTTTTTAGCTCAGGAGAATTTTTTTTCAAACTACTTTTTTTTTCTTTTACATAATTTTCTTCTTTTATGTATCCTCCGGTTGGTTCAAAATCAGCGGATAAACTTTATTTTCCCTTCATAACACAATGGTTCCAAACACCACACAAGTTGAAAATTATGAGCACAGTTAAAACATTTTTGGTTGCGGGTGTAGGATAGGCTTCAGGCTTTGGTGGATGAAGAGGAGCTGAACAAAGGATTGGTAGGCACAAATTTGGCTCGCAAAGGTGAATGAAATGGACATGGAATAACAAAGCTCAAACTAGCCAAATGGTGGCCTACGTCATTTTTGACTCAACGAGTAGCTCTCACCCATGCTTCGAGAGTCGCTAGGGGCAAGTTCTTAGCCCACGAGAAAGATAAACCTTCCTCCCGACTCGAGCAACATACGACTAGCAATCGCACACACACAACACCGGGTTATCGTCAATTCCATACAAATTCACCACTTGAGTATATTAAATCTAAATTTACGCAGAAATACTAAACATAAATTAGATGCATAAAGAAAATCTTGTTCTACACAAATTCTACCATAGCATGCGAAGTGACTAGAACACTACATGAGTCAACATCGCACTCCAAATAATAATTCCTACGTTAACAACCTATTTCATACTCCAACCAAAATAGTTTACAACCAAACAACAACAAAAAGATAAGCGCGCACTCAAGTGGGTGAAAGGGTGTGTGAAACATGGAAAACAACGATAATGATAAGATAAATAAGAATCAACCTTCTAGTATGCGGTGCACTCGTGCACAGTGGATAACAACAACCGCTCCCCCAGACTTAAGCTAAACAATATCTCTAGAAATTTGAAGCAACAAGAGGGGAGGAAGTGTTACCCAATGCTCAGAAATGAGCATACCAGACGATTGGCGTAAATAATCAAGAATAGTCCGCAGCATTCGCTCCATCGAACACAAAACCTGCAAGCACAAACTCAAAGCAACAAAAGCAGATACAAAAGCTGAACTAAAAGAAGTTAGATAAAAAGAAATACGAAAACAGGAAATCTGGGTTGTCTCCCAGTAGCGCTTTCATTTAACGTCCTTAAGCTGGACCAAATACATGTATTAACAGTGTTTATAAAGAGTGCATGAATTAAAAAGAAATACTCAAAAATAGAGTTTTGCAACAATAAGAAACAAGAAGGGAAAATCAGCTGCCGGTGCTTGAATGATGTCTATCTCCCAATGTCAACAACTGACATTCCTTGTTTATAGTGGCACCATTGTATAACTTCAGCCGATGTCCATTGACCTTAAACTTGTCCCCCTTATCTCCAGATATTTCTATGGCACCAAAGGGGGAGACGACGGTCACGGAGAAAGGACCACTCCACCTCGATTTTAACTTCCCAGGGAAGAGGCGGAGACGAGAGTTGTAGAGCAGCACTTGGTCTCCAATTTTGAACTCCTTAGGAATGATATGCCGATCGTGCCATTTCTTCGTTTTCTCCTTGTAAATACGAGCGTTTTCATAAGCGAAATGACGGAGCTCCTCTAACTCGTTGAGTTGAGAACGACGCACCTCGGCCGCGGCTCCAATGTCCATGTTCAACAATTTGGTTGCCCATAATGCTTTATGCTCCAGTTCCACCGGAAGGTGGCATGCCTTGCCATATACCAATTGAAACGGAGTCATGCCTATGGGTGTTTTGAACGCAGTCCGGTAAGCCCATAATGCATCATCGACCTTTTTAGCCCACTCCTTCCTATTTGAATGTATTGATTTCTCAATTATTCGCTTGAGCTCGCGGTTGGAAACTTCGACTTGCCCACATGTTTGGGGGTGGTATGCCAAAGAAATCTTATGATGGACCCCGAACTTTTTCATTAGTTGCACAAACTGCTTATTGCAAAAGTGACTACCGCCGTCGCTGATGATCGTTCTCGGCGTCCCAAACCTGGAAAAGATATTCTTGTGGATGAAATGTAGCACTGTGTTGGCATCATTCGTGGCCACCGCTTCAGCTTCCACCCACTTTGAGACATAATCAACTGCCACAATAATGTAATGCTTACCATGAGACATCGGGAAGGGACCCATGAAGTCTATTCCCCAGACATCAAAGGGTTCACAGACCAGCATGTTATTAAGGGGCATCTCGTCACGCCGGGAAATATTTCCGGTCCTCTGGCATTCATCGCACTTGGTAACATAGGTATGGGCGTCCCGGAAGAGGGTCGGCCAAAACAATCCACATTGCAGGATTTTTCGTGCTGTTCGAACGGCCCCGAAGTGCCCGCCAGCTTCTCTGTCATGACAGTGCTGTAATATAGAATGAAACTCAGCTTCCGGAATGCAACGCCTAATAATCCCATCGCTGCACGTGTGGAATAAGAGCGGGTCTTCCCAAAAATAGTATTTTGAGTCAGAGGCAAGCTTCCGTCTTTGCTGGGGGGACAGATTCGGGGAGAACGTTTTGCAAGCCAAGTAATTAGCAATATCTGCGTACCAAGGTGCGGTTGGAGAAGACGTAGCAATTGCGAATAACTTCTCATCCGGGAAATAGTCGTCCGTTTCCTCCGCAACGCTGTTGGGAGTGTCGTACTCCAAACGCGAGAGATGATCAGCAATCACATTCTCCACCCCCTTCTTGTCTTTGATTTCCAGATTGTATTCCTGCAAAAGTAAAATCCAACGAATCAGACGCGATTTGGATTCTTTCTTACTGAAAAGATACCTGAGAGCGGCATGGTCCGTGTACACGATCACTTCGGAAAGTAACAAATATGAGTGAAACTTTTCACAGGCGAAGACCACGGCTAGCATTTCTTTCTCTGTAGTGGTATAATTTGCTTGTGCACTGTTGAGAGTTCGACTGGCATACGCAATAGTGTGAAAAGTCTTATCTTTCTTTTGACCGAGCACAGCACCTACGGCCACATCACTTGCGTCGCACATGATGATAAAAGGTAAAGTCCAGTCGGGTGCCACCAAAATTGGGGCAGAGATGAGTTGTCCCCGTAAGGTTTCGAAGGCTTGCATGCATGCTTCGTTGAAGTGAAAGGGAACATCCTTAACCAGCAGGCGAGATAACGGCTTTGAAATGGAGGAAAAGTCCTTGATGAACCTTCGATAGAAGCCCACATGACCAAGAAAACTTCGAATACCTTTCACTGACATGGGTGGAGGGAGGTTTCTGATGACACTTACCTTTGCTTGATCCACTTCGAGCCCTTTGCGGGAAACTTTATGTCCCAACACAATTCCTTCGCGCACCATAAAGTGGCATTTTTCCCAGTTCAAGACAAGATTGGTGTCTTCACACCGCTTCAAGGTCGTGGCCAAATTCGCCAGGCAAATGTCGAAGCTACTGCCAAATAGAGTAAAATCATCCATGAAAACTTCGAGGAAGTCCCCCACCATGTCAGCAAAGATGGCGAGCATACAACGTTGGAAGGTTGCGGGGGCATTACACAGTCCGAATGGCATTCTTTTGAACGCAAATGTACCAGAGGGACATGTGAATGTCGTCTTGTCTTGATCAGATGGGTCAATTAGAATCTGATTGTACCCTGAGTATCCATCCAAAAAGCAATAGTAATCCTGCCCCGCTAACCTTTCTAGCATCTGATCAATAAAGGGGAGCGGAAAGTGGTCCTTGCGCGTCGCGTTGTTCAGCTTGCGATAGTCGATGCAGACTCTCCACCCGGTGATCATTCGAGTCGGTAGCAGCTCGTTCTTTTCATTGGCAACGACAGTAATCCCTCCCTTCTTCGGTACCACCTGAACTGGACTGACCCATTTGCTATCGCTGATTGGGTAAATGATGCCAGCGTCCAACAGCTTTATCACTTCAGCCTTTACTACCTCTTGCATTTTCGGGTTCAGCCGCCTTTGGGGCTGTGCTGTCGGTTTGTACTGATCTTCAAGGAGGATCTTATGCATGCAGACCGTGGGGCTGATTCCCTTAATGTCAGCAAGAGAACGTCCGAAGACCTTGTGGTACCTTCTCAGCACGCCCAATAATGCAGTTTCATTAGCGGCGGACAGGGCTGCAGAAATAATCACCGGATGTGTGTTTTTTCTCCAAGAAACACGTACTTTAGAGAGTCCGGAAGTTGTTTGAGAGCCGGACATGGGTTTGGGCTAGCCGAATCGTTGGAGAGCTCTCCACTTGAATGTGACAAATCAGGGTGATTTGAGTGTGCACCCTCTTCTTCCTCGTCTTCGTGATGCCGGTACATCACGCGGTCATCCAACTCCACACCGTTCTGACCATCGAATTCTTCAAGCGCTTCTGCTGGTTCATACTCTGTGATTTCAAAAAGTTGCGACGGGCTGTGGACGTTGAAAGATATAGCATCCTCCCCCAGTCTTAGTGTGAGCTCCCCCTGCTCCACATTAATAATAGCACGAGCGGTAGCGAGAAAGGGCCGCCCCAAAATAATGGGAACATTTGTATCGACCTTCATGTCGAGAATGATAAAATCAGCTGGAAAAGCGAGACCGTTTACAACTATTGTGAGGTCCTCGACAATTCCCGACGGCTTCTTGATCGACCGATCAGCAAGCTGCAGCATTACTTGTGTTGGCTTCAAGATCCCAGCACCGAGTTCACGAAAGATAGAGAGCGGCATCAAGTTTATTGATGCCCCCAAATCACAGAGTGCCTGGCTGAAACGGTGATGACCGATCCTGCAGGGAATCGTAAAGCTGCCCGGGTCCTTGCACTTAGTGGGTAAATTGGAAATGATGGCAGAGCACTCCTCAGTGAGGTCGATGGTTTTGAGATCCTCCAACTGCTTCCGCTTTGAGATCAAATCTTTCAAAAACTTGGAGTAGCCCGGCATTTGAGAAATAGCTTCGATCAGCGGTATGCTCACCTGCACTCCTTTCATTATTTCCAAAAATCTGCGGAATTGCTGCTCAGTTTTCTCGTTTCGCAGTCTGTGAGGGAATGGGGGGTGAACAACACTTTTCGAGGGTTGTGCCTCGCTCACAGGATGCGGCTCAATATGACTTTGAGCCAGCTTCTCGGGGGTTTCTTCTTTATGCCTGTCAGTCGAACACGTAGGAGGTTCCTGTCGAGGAGAATTGTCTACACTTCTCCCACTTCTCAATCGCATGGTGTTCACTGACTCAGGAGGCTGACTTGCAAGCTCAGAAACAGCATCGGACAGCGCCCCAATGGTAGAGCGAAGCTGTTGGATTGCGACTGATTGGTCATTCATTTTGTTCAATACCCCGACCACCAAAGTCGCTAACTGTTCTGGTTGCTCTGGCGGCAAAAAGTCCGCTACTCCTTTGAATGTCACGGCATTAACTGCAACAGTAAATGGGGGGCGAATAACATGACTCCAGTGCTGACTGGTGTGAACAATATTCACAACCACGTCCCACGCGTCCTTTCCTGATTTATTAAACAGGGCCCCTCCAGCTGCCATATCAAATAGAAGACGGAAATTATCCAGCACTCCAAAGTAGAAAATCTGAATCAAGAAAGCTTCCGAAAGATCTTCACAGTAGCATCCCCTATACAGGGATTGGAAACGCTCCCAAGCATCGACTAACGTCTCCTCCTTCCCCTGTCCAAAGGTTACGAGTTCCCTGTACTTGTTCAAAGCTTGGGTGCGATGTTGAAACTCTTGCAAAAATCTCCCTTCGAGTTGTTTCCAAGTGAGCACCTCTCTTTTCCGGATATCCCAATACCATCTTTTGGCTTTTTCATGCAAGGAGAATGAGAATGCCAGAGTCTTTTGCAGGTCACTTTCAATTCCACTAAATATACATGTATAATAGATTGCTAAGAAGTCCTGCATGTGTTGCACTGCGTCTTCATGCTCATCCCCGCTAAACTTGCAATTCCCAGACATGTACTCAATGACGTCGGAGGAGATCCCGAGGTCATGATTGTTTCTTTCTGCTTGATCTCTTAAATCTTTTAAGCTTTCCTGGTAGATGCATTCCTGAATTGAGCTCATGTCGCAAATACTTGCAAACAAAACGATTAGCAAACGATGGGAAAGGCGAAAGTAATCAGAAGTGCGGATCGAAAAGAAACGGAGATACCAGGGGTGAACAAGAGAAGTGAGAGAAAAAGAAAATTCTCGTGCAACAAATCCTCACGCAGACGAATTCATCACGTCTGCATTCCCCGGCAACGGCGCCAAAAACTTGATGCGCGTCGGCAAGTGCACCGGTCGCTGTCAAGTAATAATTGTGGAGAATAAATTCCCCGGATGTCGGTCTCTTGAGGAATGCAGGATGGGTGAACGAATCGCGCAGTGATTATTGTTACACAAGCGTTTCACAAACACAACGAGGGGTTTTTGGTTGGTTTTCCTAATTTTAACAACACAACAGAGATGCGGGTCGAGAACACCGCTTCGCAAAGTGAGGTGGATGCAACGGCTGCGATGCCGTGCTTCGTGAGGCGGATGAAGTGAACTCAAGTGCGAAAGGGTGAGGGTCGCAAACACCTCTTCACAATCGTTGTTAGCTCTTGCTAACACAGAGCAAACACCTTGCGTGCGTGTGCGAGTGAGTGAGTGAGAACGGAATGAATCATGAGCAGACCATGGAGAAAAATAAAGAAATATTCATTTTCATCAAAGTAAATATTACAATATTCATCTAGTACATGGTTCAAAGAGTGCAATGAAGGGAAAGAAGAAAGAAATAACCGGCGGTGAAGACTAGCGGCCGTTCACGGCCGGAATGGTAGGTTGTCGGGCTACCTCCGGACTCGGACGGGCAATGCTTCCGGCGTAGAGAGCTGTCACAATCTCCCTACGTGCTCCGTCGTCTTCGACTCAAGGTCTCTTCTTCTTCTCACCGGGCGGAAAGCGAAAATGGTTGCTTGGAGGCTTGCGGACGATGGAGAACACTCACGGACGATGGAGGAAGCCTTGGAATGGATGGAGGAGGCTTCCCCTTGGGTTGAAGATGAAGTAGGGGCGTTCCAGGGCGGTGGTCGGCGGCGCACGGAACAGGAACCTCGCTCCCGGAACGATCGATCCGCCCTAAAATCGCAACAGGCATTTAAATAGGCGCTGGATTGAATACTGCGCACGATCATTGGCGCACGACCAGTGGTCGTGCGCACTGGAATTCTGCGATCGTGCGCACTGCCTGGACAGAACCTGCAAGAGACGAGATTATAAAATACAATGTTCGCACGACCAGTGGCGCACGACCGGTGGTCGTGCGCATTGGAGTTGATGGTCGTGCGCACTACAGCAAACAGAACTCAGAAATTTAATGGTCAATGCGCACGAGCAGTGGCGCACGACCGATGGTCGTGCGCACTGGAGTCGATGGTCGTGCGCACTGCACCAGACAGAACTCGTGAAAAAGGGTTAAGTGCGCACGATTAGTGGCGCACGACCGGTGGTCGTGCGCACTAGAACAAGTGATCGTGCGCAGTGTTCCTGTGCAGAATTGCACCGGAAACACTTGCACGCCTCCTATTCCAGCACAAACACAGATCTAGCCACTGAAAGTGGCACTTAACAACATATGAATACTACTAAAGATAATACACACGAAAACACACCAAAGTGGGCCTAAATGTGCACCTAGCATGGGTTATCAAATATAGACTATAATAAGGCTAAAGTGCGTGATATTGACAAAATAACGGCCCGGATGAGTCCATAAATGTATATATGATCAGGACTCATCAGTTCCCAAATTTTGAGCGCACCTTGGGTCGAGGATACACCTAGCTGAGTTTAGGTTAATCAATCGAACTTTCGCTCTAGAATCAAAACCCTAAAACTCGCTTTACCGAGGTGAACTCCTCTATTGGATTTGACTCCAATCCGGGAGATTTATGTCACCCTCTCTAGAGGGTTGCATGTAACTGTCTTTATCATTGAATGATCGATTCGCCTTACGAGTTGGTTCGGCTAACTAAAGAACGAAAACAAGAACGAGAATCATATATCGATAATATAATCTCATTATGTTAAAATCAAGGATAAATCGTAAGTATTCTAAGGAGAGAAAAAAAAGAGAATCTAAATTTAATTCATGAAGTTCATTATTCCTTGGATCATCTCGACCGAGTACTAATAGAAATTTAGTTACTCATGGAGATGGAGGAATCAACAAACATGAAAGAGTTCATGATGAAATAAAGAAGAGATTAAGAAGAAGAACAACTAATTTTTATTAATTTTTGCAAAAGAGATTACAGACTATGGAATTTAAATTGCAAACTATTGAAATGAAAGTTACAAATGCAAAAGAAAAGTATATGAATTGAAACTTACAATTGTGATAGAAATAGAAATACAAGAATTGCTTAAAACATGAAAACAAAGCAAGAAATGAATGATTGAACTCCCTAAAATTCGTCTCCTAAGTTGTAGAGGAGCTGACATTAAAAGGGCTGAAAAATTGAGCTTACACGTCCTTGGTCACGCCCGTGACCAAGGGAGTATAAGAGGCGTGACCGAAGATGGTGCGGAGATGGTGCCTTCTGGTTTCAATGCAGACGTTATGTACGTGTTATGCCCTAGGTCGCGCCCATGATCTAGGGCGTGTAATCTTCAAATTTGCGTCTGGCGGGAAGCTCTCTGCGGGATGTGGTGCGGGAGGGATCACAACCTTGAACTGTATGTCACGCCCTCGGTCACGCCCGTGATCGGGGGTGTGTAACTTTAAATGATGTGGCAGGATGATCTGGCTGCTAGAGGCGGGTCGTGGCCGTGACCTAGGTCACGCCCTTGGTCACGCCCGTGACCTAGAGCGTGTAGTTGGCGAATTTTCACGGAATGAGCCCGAGGTGGCAGCAGCAGGTTTGGAACACATCTTAGGCTATCACGCCCTTGGTCACGCCCGTGACCTTGGGCGTGTACTTGCAAATTTTACTCATAGTGGCCAGAAAATCTAAAAATATAAAATCAGCTTAAGTTGGTTTATGGAATCGAAAAAGGAATAATTTACATGATATAATTCATATAAATTATATAATTTCATATTAAAACTATACTAAAAGATGAGTAAATAAACCACTCATCATATCCACACAAACGTCGGAAACACCTCGTAGTCCTTCCAACGAACTCGGAGCTGGAAGATGGTCAGTTTCTCTCCTTCAAAATGCTAATTCCGATTTGAAAAGATGCGTTCTTTGTGGTTTTACGGTATGAAGAACTCTAAAAGATTCTTTAGTTCTTCAGGATAAGTTGGCCTATTTATAGGTACGAACCAGTACAAAATTTTGGGGTGCACATGCCCTTAGCACACGAGTGTGTGCCAGAAAAGTTGCATTGGTTCATGCAGACATGACTCCCGACGACTCTGGAATTAAAAACCGCATATAAGCTAAGGGCATGTGCTTTCGAAAGTCACATGCCTTCGAAAGTCATGTGCCTTCGAAAGTCACACCTTTCGAAAGTCATGTGCCTTCGAAAGTCATTTTTTCGCGATCTCTGCCTCGGTCATGTGCCTTCGAAAGTCACACCTTTTTTTCCAGAACTGTTGCAAACCGTTATCCCTCCATTTTGAGCCCACACATGCAAGTGCCTCGGGTTGTGTACCTTAAATACCGTACATTATATATCATATATACATATTCAAAACTTGGTTTCTTTAACCAACACGATCAAATAATCCAATTTTTGCATGTTCTTATGTGCAATCCTTTATGCTCATATTATGTTGGTAGTAAGACTAATCCCTTGACTACTTCTAAATCATAAGATTCCAACAATATCCCACTTGACCTAGAATGTATCAACCATTGTTGTTGGCACAGAAAGTGTACCTCCAAAACTCACACTAAAAGAGACGGGGAAAGACTGTGGAGTGTAGGTTACTCGAGATGAGGGATGCCATAGAAGAGATCTCTAGGAGAAAAACTGCTGGAGAGGAGACATGCGGTTTGGGCGGTCTCTCAAAATTGAGACCGCTGGAACATATTCAGAACCAGGTTTCTTTAACCAACATGATCAAATAATCCAATTTTCGCATGTTCTTATGTGCGGCCCTTTATGCTCATATTACGTTGGTAGTAAGACTAATCCCTTGACTACTTCTAGATCATAAGATTCTAATAAAAAACTTGATCTAGAATGTATCAACCATTGTTGTTGGCAAAAAAGTGTACCTCCAAAACTCACACTAAAAAGAGATGGGGGAAGACTACGGAGTGCAGGTTACTCGGGACAAGGCATGTCAGTGAAGAGATCTCTAGGAGAAAAACTGCTGGAGAGGAGGCAGGCAGTTTGGGCGGTCTCCCCAAATTGAGACCGCTGGAACCGATCATTCTGACTGAAAAGGAGAGGTCGCGGACTTCCGGGCAAACATGATCCCCGCACATTTTCAAGTTTCTCTAGAACTTTGGAAATGTTCGCTTTGATCGCTTTGCTTGCGACCATCATAAATGCGGAAAAGGCTATAAATACTGCTTCAAGGCTTCAGAATCCAGAACTTTTTAGAAGGAATTGCGAGCTTGAACTATAAGCGATCACCCTTTTTCAGACTGCGGAGAGCTCTCGATGGCAGATGTGATGTCTCTTCTGAGTCAGCGGGCAAAGACCAAGGGTTCACCAAAGGTGGCCTCTTCGAAGAAGAGAGTTCCGGGAAAAGAGACCGCGAGCTCCAAGAAGATAGTGGCGATCAAGGCCTTCAAGGCCTCGACGAAGGCAGATGCGGCGACAGAGATCGTCAGTTATCCCTCTAAAAAGAAACAACCAGAATTGGAAAAGGAAAGCGTGGCCTTGGTAGCCTCAAACGTTGTCGATGTGTCAGCCAACTCTTTAGGGCCTCCTGTGTTGAATCTTCTCGATGTTACCATCACCTTCAATTGCAACAAGTCGGCCTAGGCTCTCAACCAGGCCGTTGTTCCTTCTGGCAAGACCGCTTCTACTGAGGCTATCAAGGCTCAGATGCGGAAGCAGAAGTCCTCTGCTGAAAGACTCAGGCAGCAGATCGCAGACAAGCATGAAGTTGCAAAAGGGACAAAGAGACAAGGAATAGATTCTTCTATTCATCCCGCCAAGAAAAAGAAGAATGAATAAGATAAAGAAGTGACCGCTAAGACCGCTTTGGTCAAGGCGGCCACACTCCCTGAAGAAGGCGGTCTTGGACATTCTCCCGTGGATGTATCTGAGAAGGTAAGTGAACAAGTCGATCTCTCTTTTCTCAATATCTTCAAGGGGAGCAGACTCAGAATTGATTGCTTATTTTGATGACGATTCTTCTAATGACCTTGTATGTTCGATATCGCAGGTACTCGACTCCTTCGAATCCAAATAGCGTCGGGAGGCCGCCAAAAAATGCGAGGTCGCTGAGATGAAGAAAACCACAGAGGAAGCAGAAAGGCAAAAAGCAGAGGCGGAGAAGAGGGGGAGGGAAGAAACAGAGGAGAAGGAGAAAGAGAAGAAGGCAACGTTGATCGCTACAGATAAAGAGAAGAAAGAGAAGGAAAAAAGGCAGTGGTGATCGCTGCAGAGAAGGAGAATAAATAGGAGGAGGAGAAGGCAGCGTAGATCGCTGCAGAGAAAGAGAAAGAGAAATAAGAGAAGGCAACACTGATCGCTGCAGAGGAAGAGGAGAAAGAGAAGGAGGAGAAGAAGAAGGACAAGAAGAAAAAGAAGACCGCTGAGAAGAAGAAGAAGGAAAAAGAGGAGGAAGAAGAAGGGGCCTGGCAGCTCAAGAAGGAGAAGACCGCACTTTCTGCCAGTCTGAAGGATCTTTCTGCCGACCAGGAGGCCATGCTGGGCAAGGAAGCAACAAACCACGTGGTAGGGGTCTCTGCCTTGCGGACTGGTATGGCGTAGCTAATCACGAGACTACCAGAGTTTCTTCCTCTTCCTGCTCTTTGACCTAGATCTCCAAAAGAGCGACGTGAGATCATCATCATTGAAATAGATGACATTCTTATCAGCAATGCAGAACTAAAAAGGAGAAGAAAAGAAGGAGAGAGATCGCAGAAAAGAGAGTTGGAAATAATGAACCTAGAATGCTTTAGGGGATCATACCACCTTTTGCTGACCGCAAACCCTCCGGTCATTAAAGATGTTGAAAATGCCTTACATGACTGCGGTCTTGATTTCATTCCAAGTACTCTCTCTGCGCGATCTCTTCCATTTTTGAGTTGTTGTAGTTGAGCTAACTGATCTATGCTTTTGATCGCAATTGTTGATGAGGTCAAGGTGACTCCTGAAGAAGGGGAGATCCCACAAAAGTTGGTGATTCCCCAGCAGCTCCCTGACATTCTCAAGTCGATGTTTGAGGATGTTCGCACTATGCGAGCTCGGGATAGGGCACAAGATGACCAACTTCAGATTTAGACATCCGATTTTGATGAGAAGCTGCGCGCCAATAAGAAATGAGTCTGCGAGGAGGGCTATCTGAAGAATGCCGAACTCACCAGGTCGCTCCGGAGGGCTAAGAAGGATTTAGAATATTATAAGGGGAAGGCTGCCGCTCTGGCCACTGAGGTCGCAACACTCAGAGCCGTCCTTGCTCAAATGATGATGGGGCCAGGAACTTTTAGCAGTCTACCAGAAGGGAGACTGACTTCTGAGATTGTTGTGATTCCCATGGAGTAGGTAGACAAGGAGGTCGTGAAGATTCACCGAGCCGCAATGTCAACAAATCATAGCTTGGTGACCGCTCTGGCCACCGTCAATGAGATGCAAGACGTCACAACCTTTAATGGGAGTAAACATCAGGATAAGAGATAGACTTTAATTGTTGATTCTATGCGGTCTTGAGACAATGACTCTGAGTTATTTGAACTTGTAATATATTGTGACAATTTGATTTTCATTTTATACGATCTATAAGACCCCCCTCCCGGAACACAAAACACGGCCGAGGGGAGTCCTAGGCCCAGAACATCCGCCTTGCGGTAGCGTCAGCTCACGGGCTAACCTGTACCCCAAGACGTCTATCCTGCCGGCTAAACCAATATCATCATGCCAACCCATCAATAATAGAAAAAAAAATAGAAGCCACAGATTCAAAATAAGTAAAAGTGTTCCAAAAATATATAAAAAAGGATAGGTAGCTACAAAAGCTCCTACAAAATATCAGTGTATAGAATTTCCTCAAGGGCTACATCTCAAGCTCTCACTCACATCGGTCACAAACGGAAGGGAAGGTATTATAGTCTCAGGCTCTGTCGCCCTGGCCTGGCCATCCTACTGCGTCGTATGCCACTACCCCACCTGCCGCTGGGGGTCCTCCTAAAAATAGTGACGTAGCAACCGTTAGTCATAAATACTAAGTGGCTTCACATCCTCTCCTCCGGTGACTCTTAGGCACCGGGCAGAAGGAAAGAAGGAGAATGTTGTAATATAATCAGTAATATACAATATTGCAGGTGACAAAAGAAATAACAATCACAATAGAGAGTCAAGAGCATAAGAGTACATCTACCCTAACAGTATAGTCAGCAACAGAGTATAAGCAGAGTAGAGCTGTACAAAACTGAATTGAACTTAACTTATAGAGATGCCCATACAAGCTTATAGGTTAAGGGTCTTCTGCAATAATAAGTAACTCGTCATAAAAAGGTGCCCATACAAGTTTATATGATGAGGATCATTATGCGGTGCAATACAATGAATGTATGTATGATGGCTCATCTATGATTTACTAATGCACTCTGATTTGCTATGTCAATATAGACTTGTACTTCCCACTTTTTGAGGGTAGCTAACCTCTCAGACATCACCCGTCGTGGGCAGACGTTGACAGTGGATTGAGCTATCCACTACTAGGTTGGTATGCACACTACCAGACCTCGGCCTTACGTACGCCTTGACACTAAGAACACAACAGCGGAGCACCTACGTACTGGACATGGAAGGGGTCTTGGGAAGTAAACACCAATAGCCCAGCCCAACCGGTCAATGACACGAAAGGGGTCTTTGGAAGAAAATACAAAGAGCCCAGCCCAACCGGCCAAGATCTAGCTGCCAGCTCACATCAGTGTGACAACTGGTGAGCCCATAGATCTGCCACATACAATCCTCAACACAGGATCATAACTATCATGTGCCAGCACCCGCACTAGCTGTATATCCCAAGTACCCAAGGGATCCAACGAAGTCCCTTTCTTTTCCAACATACCCATGCTTTTAAGCATGCAAGGGATTCCACCGAGTCACTTTTCCACCGTACCCTAGGATGTCAACACATCCTAATTATTAGGCCGAGGCATTATTATTATCTGGAAGGGGTTATCTAACTCTAAGCAGTGGTTATACGCATCATGGGTTTTTCACACCTACGATCCTATGGATTACATGTGTATCCAATAATCACGAAGAGATTATCAACATCATAAAATTATTCAAGTGTATTACTGTTAGTTATTGGGTGTCAACTTATCACCTAGAGGGGCGGGGGGCGGGGGGGGGGGGGGGGGGTGAATAGGTTTTTCAAATTATTTTATCCCCTTTAGGTGTTCTTGTTTTCTGGTTAATAGATTTGTAGATTAGTAAAGCACAGCACAGAAAACACACAAGAACTTATAGAGGTTCCTCAAGACAGGGTGTCTTGAGTAGTCCTCTTTCCCTCTGCGCCTACCTAGCAGTGTGCTAAGCTCGGCAAGCTCTACCAATGTCTCTGGCCCGCAAGCCTTACACCTCGGACCCGCAAGTCCCTGCAGCCTAGGCCCGCAAGCCCCTTCACTACACCCGAGCCCACAAGCTCGACACGTTCGGACCCGTAAGTCCATGCAACCTAGGATCTCAAGCCCCTTCACTACACCCGAGCCCGCAAGCTCGACACTCAGGCCCTCAATCCCTACACAGCACAGACCCGCAAGTCTTGCCTACGCCTAGGCCCGCAAGCCCCTTCACTGCACCCGAGCCCGCAAGCTCGACAAGTTTGGACCCACATGTCCTCTGCCCTAGCCCTCAAGCCTCACAGATCTCAAGCCATCAAGCTTGACACTCTGATCTAAAAATAGATCTTACAAGTTCTTGGCCCGTAAGCCTTACAAGAGATTACAGTGATGAAAACTGTTTCTTCTGCCTGATGAAGATTGGCTTCTTGACTTGAAGGAGATGCTTCTGATTTTTAATCTGAATGGTGCAGATCTTCTTCAAGCTTTCTAACTATGTCGGATGTTGACTGGCTACCTTTCTTGAACGATTCTTAGCATACGATGAAACTTGACTGCAACTTGAAGAACACAAAATGATCGTTTTGTTCTTCTCTACTTTCTTTCTTCACCGCCGCTTGTACTGTTGTATTGCTAGGCGGGATTCTTTTTCGTTCCTTTTTTTCTCTTTTCGAGGGCATCACTGTTTCCTTTTTATAGGATGGATGAGCCGCTTAACGGACATATATGATGTCCTATTCTGACAACCACCCACGCCTTAAGAGCACACACTGATTGGACAATCAGGTGGCGGAATTAAATGCTGACTGCACGTCTGGCAATATTTGAATCTGTCTTGACGATATTTCCATTGTTACGACGACAAGGACAATATCTAGATGACAGGACTTTGTCGATGCCTTGAACTTGTCTCTTCTTCAATTCTTCATCAGATAGTGAAATCTTCGAAGATACTGGACATCTCTTCTATACTCAAGCTTATGACGACACGAAGTCATCTAACTGATGTCATCGCGATCTTCTTGTCTGCTTGATATCGCTGTAACAACTTTATCTTGTCGACGACATAAACGATATCATGTCGACAGACTATACTTTAGCAACTGCTTGTCTTCAACTGACCTCCTTCAGTCTTCTCGACGTCATGCCTTCTTTACGACGATGTCCATCGCCATCAGTCACACTTAGCCTTTCCGATGACAAGGCTTCTTATCGACGCTATCTGTTCTTCTTTGGCCTTATCGACGATATAGTTTCTTGTCAACGATATCTTCGACACTGATATTCCTTTTGCCTTATCAACGACATTCATTCTGACTTAGGCTTGTCGTCATCAAGGCTTCTTGTCGACCACATCTTTGAGTCTTCTTCTTCATCTTCGACTTCCTGATATCGTCATGTAGATGTCACAACGATATCACCATTATGCCTTGCTCTGCATGTTGTTGACGATAGGCCTATTGTTGTCGACGATATGCATGATCCTTTTTTATTTAGGGTTTAGGGTTTAGGGTTTAGGGTTTAGGGTTTAGGGTTTAGGGTTTTAGGGTTTAGGGTTTAGGGTTTAGGGTTTAGGGTTTAGGGTTTAGGGTTTTAGGGTTTAGGGTTTAGGGTTTAGGGTTTTAGGGTTTAGGGTTTTTAGGGTTTAGGGTTTAGGGTTTAGGGTTTAGGGTTTAGGGTTTAGGGTTTAGGGTTTAGGGTTTAGGGTTTAGGGTTTAGGGTTTAGGGTTTAGGGTTTTTAGGGTTTAGGGTTTAGGGTTTAGGGTTTAGGATTTAGGGTTTAGGGTTTTTAGGGTTTAGGGTTTAGGGTTTTAGGGTTTAGGGTTTAGGATTTAGGGTTTAGGGTTTAGGGTTTAGGGTTTAGGGTTTAGGGTTTAGGGTTTATGGTTTAGGGTTTAGGGTTTAGGGTTTTTAGGGTTTAGGGTTTAAGGTTTAGGGTTTAGGGTTTAGGGTTTAGGGTTTAGGGTTTAGGGTTTAGGGTTTAGGGTTTAGGGTTTAGGGTTTAGGGTTTAGGGTTTAGGGTTTTAGGGTTTAGGGTTTTAGGGTTTAGGGTTTAGGGTTTAGGGTTTAGGGTTTAGGGTTTTAGGGTTTAGGGTTTAGGGTTTAGGGTTTAGGGTTTAGGGTTTAGGGTTTAGGGTTTTAGGGTTTAGGGTTTAGGGTTTAGGGTTTTAGGGTTTAGGGTTTAGGGTTTAGGGTTTAGGTGGTTTAGGGTTTAGGGTTTAGGGTTTAGGGTTTTTAGGGTTTAGGGTTTAGGGTTTAGGGTTTAGGGTTTAGGGTTTAGGGTTTAGGGTTTTAGGCTTTAGGGTTTAGGGTTTAGGGTTTAGGGTTTAGGGTTTAGGGTTTAGGGTTTAGGGTTTAGGGTTTAGGGTTTAGGGTTTAGGGTTTAGGGTTTAGGGTTTAGGGTTTAGGGTTTAGGGTTTAGGGTTTAGGGTTTATGGTTTAGGGTTACTCCCACTTGACCTAGAATGTATCAACCATTGTTGTTGGCACAGAAAGTGTACCTCCAAAACTCACACTAAAAGAGACGGGGAAAGACTGTGGAGTGTAGGTTACTCGAGATGAGGGATGCCATAGAAGAGATCTCTAGGAGAAAAACTGCTGGAGAGGAGACATGCGGTTTGGGCGGTCTCTCAAAATTGAGACCGCTGGAACATATTCAGAACTAGGTTTCTTTAACCAACATGATCAAATAATCCAATTTTTGCATGTTCTTATGTGCGGCCCTTTATGCTCATATTACGTTGGTAGTAAGACTAATCCCTTGACTACTTCTAGATCATAAGATTCTAATAAAAAACTTGATCTAGAATGTATCAACCATTGTTGTTGGCAAAAAGTGTACCTCCAAAACTCACACTAAAATGAGATGGGGGAAGACTACGGAGTGCAGGTTACTCGGGACAAGGCATGTCAGTGAAGAGATCTCTAGGAGAAAAACTGCTGGAGAGGAGGCAGGCAGTTTGGGCGGTCTCCCCAAATTGAGACCGCTGGAACCGATCATTCTGACTGAAAAGGAGAGGTCGCGGACTTCCGGGCAAACATGATCCCCGCACATTTTCAAGTTTCTCTAGAACTTTGGAAATGTTCGCTTTGCTTGCGACCATCATAAATGCGGAAAAGGCTATAAATACTGCTTCAAGGCTTCAGAATCCAGAACTTTCTAGAAGGAATTGTGAGCTTGAACTATAAGCGATCTCCCTTTTTCAGACTGCGGAGAGCTCTCGATGGCAGATGTGATGTCTCTTCTGAGTCAGCGGGCAAAGACCAAGGGTTCACCAAAGGTGGCCTCTTCAAAGAAGAGAGTTCCGGGAAAAGAGACCGCGAGCTCCAAGAAGATAGTGGCGATCAAGGCCTTCAAGGCCTCGACGAAGGCAAATGCGGCGACAGAGATCGTCAGTTATCCCTCTAAAAAGAAACAACCAGAATTGGCAAAGGAAAGCGTGGCCTTGGTAGCCTCAAACGTTGTCGATGTGTTAGCCACCTCTTCAGGGCCTCCTGTGTTGAATCTTCTCGATATTACCATCACCTTCAATTGCAACAAGTCGGCCTAGGCTCTCAACCAGGCCGTTGTTCCTTCTGGCAAGACCGCTTCTACTGAGGCTATCAAGGCTCAGATGCGGAAGCAGAAGTCCTCTGCTGAAAGACTCAGGCAGCAGATCGCAGACAAGCATGAAGTTGCAAAAGGGACAAAGAGACAAGGAATAGATTCTTCTATTCATCCCGCCAAGAAAAAGAAGAATGAATAAGATAAAGAAGTGACCGCTAAGACCGCTTTGGTCAAGGCGGCCACACTCCCTGAAGAAGGCGGTCTTGGACATTCTCCCGTGGATGTATCTGAGAAGGTAAGTGAACAAGTCGATCTCTCTTTTCTCAATATCTTCAAGGGGAGCAGACTCAGAATTGATTGCTTATTTTGATGACGATTCTTGTAATGACCTTGTATGTTCGATATCGCAGGTACTCGACTCCTTCGAATCCAAATAGCGTCGGGAGGCCGCCAAAAAATGCGAGGTCGCTGAGATGAAGAAAACCACAGAGGAAGCAGAAAGGCAAAAAGCAGAGGCGGAGAAGAGGGGGAGGGAAGAAACAGAGGAGAAGGAGAAAGAGAAGAAGGCAACGTTGATCGCTACAGATAAAGAGAAGAAAGAGAAGGAAAAAAAGGCAGTGGTGATCGCTGCAGAGAAGGAGAAGAAATAGGAGGAGGAGAAGGCAGCGTAGATCGCTGCAGAGAAAGAGAAAGAGAAATAAGAGAAGGCAACACTGATCGCTGCAGAGGAAGAGGAGAAAGAGAAGGAGGAGAAGAAGAAGAAGAAGGACAAGAAGAAAAAGAAGACCGCTAAGAAGAGGAAGAAGGAAAAAGAGGAGGAAGAAGAAGGGGCCTGGCAGCTCAAGAAGGAGAAGACCGCACTTTCTGCCAGTCTGAAGGATCTTTCTGCCGACCAGGAGGCCATGCTGGGCAAGGAAGCAACAAACCACGTGGTAGGGGTCTCTGCCTTGCGGACTGGTATGACGTAGCTAATCACGAGACTACCAGAGTTTCTTCCTCTTCCTGCTCTTTGACCTAGATCTCCAAAAGAGCGACGTGAGATCATCATCATTGAAATAGATGACATTCTTGTCAGCAATGCAGAACTAAAAAGGAGAAGAAAAGAAGGAGAGAGATCGCAGAAAAGAGAGTTGGAAATAATGAACCTAGAATGCTTTAGGGGATCATACCACCTTTTGCTGACCGCAGACCCTCCGGTCATTAAAGATGTTGAAAATGCCTTACATGACTGCGGTCTTGATTTCATTCCAAGCACTCTCTCTGCGCGATCTCTTCCATTTTTGAGTTGTTGTAGTTGAGCTAACTGATCTATGCTTTTGATCGCAATTGTTGATGAGGTCAAGGAGACTCCTGAAGAAGGGGAGATCCCACAAAAGTTGGTGATTCCCCAGCGGCTCCCTGACATTCTCAAGTCGATGTTTGAGGATGTCCGCACTATGCGAGCTCGGGATAGGGCACAAGATGACCAACTTCAGATTTAGACATCCGATTTTGATGAGAAGCTGCGCGCCAATAAGAAATGAGTCCGCGAGGAGGGCGATCTGAAGAATGCCGAACTCACCAGGTCGCTCCGGAGGGCTAAGAAGGATTAAGAATATTACAAGGGGAAGGCTGCCGCTCTGGCCACTGAGGTCGCAACACTCAGAGCCGTCCCTGCTCAAATGATGATGGGGCCAGGAACTTTTAGCAGTCTACCAGAAGGGAGACCGACTTCTGAGATTGTTGTGATTCCCATGGAGTAGGTAGACAAGGAGGTCGTAAAGATTCACCGAGCCACAATGTCAACAAATCATAGCTTGGTGACCGCTCTGGCCACCGTCAATGAGATGCAAGACGTCACAACCTTTAATGGGAGTAAACATCAGGATAAGAGATAGACTTTAATTGTTGATTCTATGCGGTCTTGAGACAATGACTCTGAGTTATTTGAACTTGTAATATATTGTGACAATTTGATTTTCATTTTATACGATCTATAAGACCCCCCTCCCGGAACACAAAACACGGCCGAGGGGAGTCCTATGCCCAGAACATCCGCCTTGCGGTAGCGTCAGCTCACGGGCTAACCTGTACCCCAAGGCGTCTATCCTGCTGGCTAAACCAATATCATCATGCCAACCCATCAATAATAGAAAAAAAAAATAGAAGCCACAGATTCAAAATAAGTAAAAGTGTTCCAAAAATATATAAAAAAGGATAGGTAGCTACAAAAGCTCCTACAAAATATCAGTGTATAGAATTTCCTCAAGGGCTACATCTCAAGCTCACTCACATCGGTCACAAACGGAAGGGAAGGTATTACAGTCTCAGGCTCTGTCGCCCTGGCCTGGCCATCCTACTGCGTCGTATGCCACTACCCCACCTGCCGCTGGGGGTCCTCCTAAAAATAGTGACGTAGCAACTGTTAGTCATAAATACTAAGTGGCTTCACATCCTCTCCTCCGGTGACTCTTAGGCACCGGGCAGAAGGAAAGAAGGAGAATGTTATAATATAATCAGTAATATACAATATTGCAGGTGACAAAAGAAATAACAATCACAATAGAGAGTCAAGAGCATAAGAGTACATCTACCCTAACAGTATAGTCAGCAACAGAGTATAAGCAGAGTAGAGCTATACAAAACTGAATTGAACTTAACTTATAGAGATGCCCATACAAGCTTATAGGTTAAGGGTCTTCTGCAATAATAAGTAACTCGTCATATAAAGGTGCCCATACAAGTTTATATGATGAGGATCATTATGCGGTGCAATGCAATGAATGTATGTATGATGGCTCATCTATGATTTACTAACGCACTCTGATTTGCTATGTCAATATAGACTTGTACTTCCCACTTTTTGAGGGTAGCTAACCTCTCAGACATCACCCGTCGTGGGCAGACGTTGACAGTGGATCGAGCTATCCACTACTAGGTTGGTATGCACACTACCAAACCTCGGCCTTACGTACGCCTTGACACTAAGAACACAACAGCGGAGCACCTACGTAGTGGACATGGAAGGGGTCTTGGGAAGTAAACACCAATAGCCCAGCCCAACCGGTCAATGACACGAAAGGGGTCTTTGGAAGAAAATACACAAGAACTTATAGAGGGGCGGGGGGGGGGGGGGGGGGTGGGGTGAATAGGTTTTTCAAATTATTTTATCCCCTTTAGGTGTTCTTGTTTTCTGGTTAATAGATTTGTAGATTAATAAAGCACATCACAGAAAACACACAAGAACTTATAGAGGTTCCTCAAGACAGGGTGTCTTGAGTAGTCCTCTTTCCCTCTGCGCCTACCTAGCAGTGTGCTAAGCTCGGCAAGCTCTACCAATGTCTCTGGCCCGCAAGCCTTACACCTCGGACCCGCAAGTCCCTGCAGCCTAGGCCCGCAATCCCCTTCACTACACCCGAGCCCACAAGCTCGACACATTCAGACCCGTAAGTCCATGCAACCTAGGACCTCAAGCCCCTTCACTACACCCGAGCCCGCAAGCTCGACACTCAGGCCCTCAATCCCTACACAGCACAGACCCGCAAGTCTTGCCTACAGCCTAGGCCCGCAAGCCCCTTCACTGCACCCGAGCCCGCAAGCTCGACAAGTTTGGACCCACATGTCCTCTGCCCTAGCCCTCAAGCCTCACAGATCTCAAGCCATCAAGCTTGACACACTGATCTGAAAATAGATCTTACAAGTTCTTGGCCCGTAAGCCTTACAAGAGATTACAGTGATGAAAACTGTTTCTTCTGCCTGATGAAGATTGGCTTCTTGACTTGAAGGAGATGCTTCTGATTTTTAATCTGAATGGTGCAGATCTTCTTCAAGCTTTCTAACTATGTCGGATGTTGACTGGCTACCTTTCTTGAACGATTCTTAGCATACGATGAAACTTGACTGCAACTTGAAGAACACAGAATGATCGTTTTGTTCTTCTCTACTTTCTTTCTTCACCGCCGCTTGTACTGTTGTATTGCTAGGCGGGATTCTTTTTCGTTCCTTTTTTTCTCTCTTCCAGGGCATCACTGTTTCCTTTTTATAGGATGGATGAGCCGCTTAATGGACATATATGATGTCCTATTCTGACAACCACCCACGCCTTAAGAGCACACACTGATTGGACAATCAGGCGGCGGCATTAAATGCTGACAGCACGTCTGGCAATATTTGAATATGTCTTGACGATATTTCCATTGTTACGACGACAAGGACAATATCTAGATGACAGGACTTTGTCGATGCCTTGAACTTGTCTCTTCTTCAATTCTTCATCAGATAGTGAAATCTTCGAAGATACTGGACATCTCTTCTATACTCAAGCTTATGACGACACGAAGTCATCTAACTGATGTCATCGCGATCTTCTTGTCTGCTTGATATCGCTGTAACAACTTTATCTTGTCGACGACATAAACGATATCATGTCGACAGACTATACTTTAGCAACTGCTTGTCTTCAACTGACCTCCTTCAGTCTTCTCGACGTCACACCTTCTTTACGACGATGTCCATCGAAATCAGTCACACTTAGCCTTTCCGATGACAAGGCTTCTTCTCGACGCTATCTGTTCTTCTTTGGCCTTATCGACGATATAGTTTCTTGTCAACGATATCTTCGACACTGATATTCCTTTTGCCTTATCAACGACATTCATTCTGACTTAGCCTTGTCGTCATCAAGGCTTCTTTTCGACCACATCTTTGAGTCTTCTTCTTCATCTTCGACTTCCTGATATCGTCATGTAGATGTCACAACGATATCACCATTATGCCTTGCTCGGGTTTAGGGTTTTACGGTTTAGGGTTTAGGGTTTAGGGTTTTAGGGTTTAGGAATTTAGGGTTTAGGGTTTAGGGTTTAGGGTTTAGCGTTTAGGGTTTAGGGTTTAGGGTTTAGGGTTTAGGGTTTAGGGTTTAGGGTTTAGGGTTTAGGGTTTAGGGTTTAGGGTTTTTAGGGTTTAGGGTTTAGGGTTTAGGGTTTAGGGTTTATGGTTTAGGGTTTTTAGGGTTTAGGGTTTAGGGTTTAGGGTTTTAAGGTTTAGGGTTTAGGGTTTAGGGTTTAGGGTTTAGGGTTTAGGGTTTAGGGTTTAGGGTTTAGGGTTTAAGGTTTAGGGTTTAGGGTGTAGGGATTAGGGTTTAGGGTATTTAGGGTTTAGGGTTTAGGGTTTAGGATTTAGGGTTTAGGGTTTAGGGTTTAGGGTTTAGGGTTTAGGGTTTAGGGTTTTAGGGTTTAGGGTTTAGGGTTTAGGGTTTAGGGTTTAGGGTTTAGGGTTTTAGGGTTTAGGGTTTAGGGTTTAGGGTTTTAGACATCTCCTCCCTGCGGTCGTCGATCAAAGAGATCGTGTCCTCTGAAATCATCGTGGCCTTGACTTCCCCTGTAGTCGGCGATTTCTTGAAACCCTACCCCCCCCCCCCATTACTACCTGAAGACCTTCGAAACTTCAAAGGTATTCTTAGTTCTTCAGTTCCAGACTTAAATGAGTTGCGTTCTTCATTCTACATACCTAAATGTTGTCCTTGATTTGTTGAAGTCGGTTGTGTTCATCCTGCATACCCAAATGACAGACGATTCTTTGCAAATGTGTAGCCCTAGCCCTGATTGTCTCTTAGGTATGTTTCAACTCCAGTTTTGCTACTTTATTTTTGTTCCATTTTCCTCATTCATACAGATGAATGTGTTTAGAATTTGCAAAAATTTTGTCATGATTTATTATTTTTCCTTGGTATTATAGATCCAAATGGGTCTATGGAGTAAGAAAGTGTGCGCGAGATATTTCAGATATACATCTTTTTGCATGTGGTGTTTGATATAGATTATGTGTTGTTTTTTTGGCATTACATTGTTTAACAGATATGAATGCCCCTTTGGATTAAGAAAATATTTTTGACATGGAAAGACATTTTACAATCATAATGAGTTTTTTCTACAAATGAGGAGTTGATTAGTTTGGTGTGTAATGTTGCTAAGGGTCTTGATTTGGTGATGCCAATTCCATGTGCGGACAGATTAACATTTATGATAAGACCCAGATATGCTTGGGTGTGATAGTGCTTTAAACACCACAGTCAAAGTGCAAAGATTCCACATAAAAATGTTAGGAAATCGTCTTCTAAGTGGTGTGGATGTCCTTTCTCCTTGAAATGCATAAGAAATTCAGTTGGTGCCGAATGGAGCGTGGAAGGGAAATGCAGTACACATAACCATGAAATGATCCACCTAGAAGCACATTCTTATGCAGGGAGGTTAAATGAAACTGAGCAACAAATTGTGAATGGCCTCATGAAATTTTGACAGTTAAAAGAGAGATAGATCTAATTTTGCAGTGCTCCAAACGATATATAATGAAAGAGTTAAATTCCAGAAAAAAGAGTTAGAGGGAGGGATTATTATACAATTTCTCTATAAATGCATAACATATTATGGTTATTGTAGTTTCAACAAAGTGAAGACTGGTAACAATCATCTAGAGAACTTATTCTTTGCTCACCTAACATCAGTTCGTCTTAGCCAAATGTTTCCAACTATTTTTCTTATGGACTGCACATAAAAGACAAACAGATATCGCTTGCCAACTTTTTATTATTGGAGTAACATCAATTAATATGAGTTTGTATGCTCCTTTTGTGTTCATTTCTAACGAGCATGAAGAAGTTTTGATGTAAATGCTATACCACAAGTATTCATAACTGATAAAGAACGGACGCTTATGAATGCTATCAAATATGATTTTCCACAAGTAAAAAATATTTTTTGCAAAGTCCACATAAATAGAAACATTCTTGCGCACTGCACCGTAAGAAGTTTTTTGAGAAGGGGAAAGAATTGGAAGTATTTTTACTTGAGTGGCAACGACTAGTTGATTCTCAATCTTGGTTTCACTAGTGCTCTACAATCTAGAAGAAATGGTTATGTTATAAAAAATCCTGATTTGTATTCATATATTGTTTGTACATGGATAACACAATATAAAAAGTACTTTGTTTCTGCTTGGGTTAATCAGTTCTTGCATTTGGGTACTACAACGACTAATCGAGTTGAAAGGGGTCATAATTATTTTAAAAAAATTCTTGAAGTGTCTATTGGCAGCTTAACCACGGTATGTAAGATGTTTGATCAGATGATAAATTTACAACACAGAGAAATTAAAAGATCTTTTGGTCAAATTTCCATTAAGGTCAACAATAAGTTTAGGAGTTTCTTGTATTCTGAATTACTTGGTCGGGTTTCAACAATGGCTTTGGAAATCATACACAAAAAGTTTATTAACCAAAGGGAAGGTCAAATGGGAGCTATAAGCAATTTGAGAAGGATTACAAATCTACTAAATGTGAATCTTCAGGTCCTGATTTGTGAGAAAAAAATGTCTCAGGTGAATCTACCAAAACTATTAGGGATGATAAAAGAATACTTCAAGGTCCCAAACAAATGCTCGCGTGTGTGTCAAACTATATCATGAATGTGATTGATGTAGTGGGTAATGGGCACTATGGTTAACAGGTTATTAGTATGGAAATGGATGATTATGGGAAAAAGGATTGGCGTGCAGTATCCATGCGAAAATATAGGAAACTCTTAACAGGATCCATGCGAAAATCACTAAATCAAGAAAGAAGTTTATACTTACGTTAAAATTAAATTTCGAGAAAAATAACTGGTGTTAAAGTCCAAACGCAGAATAATATCCATATCCCTAGAGGTATCCTGATGGGACAAAACTATATCCGCAAACGACAACGACAAGCGCACTGTATCGAAAGTAGTATAGGTTTAAAGAAACCAAGGTCGTATAAAAATCTGGGCGAGTTGAATACTTTTACTTTAAGAAAATTTATATTATCTTATCAATAGAACTTTGGGTTGGTTTTGCTTGAGAGGCTAGGTGAATTAAAATGATAATTAAAACAATAATATGGAAGATTAGCACTCGGTCGTGAAACACCTTAGAATAAAAATAACAAGAATAAAATAAGACTCTAATTATCTTTCAAAGAAATGTATAGACCGTGGAGGTTCCCAAATTCTGAGCGTACCTTGGGTCGAGGATACGCTCAGCTGAGTTAGGTTGATCAATTAAACTTTCGCTCTAGAATCAAAACCCCTAAAACTCGCTTTACCGAGGTGAACCCCTCTATTGGATTTGAATTTAATCAGGGAGATTTATGTCATCCTCTCTTGAGGGTTGCATGGAACTCTCTTTATCCCTGAATGATCAATTCGCCTTATGAGCTGGTTTGGCTAACTAAAGATTGAAAATAAGAATGAGAATCATATATCGATAACATAGTCTCATTATGTTAAAATCAAGGATAAATCGTATGTATTCTAAGGAGAGAAAAAAAGAGAATCTAAATTTAATTCATGAACTTCATTATTCCTTGGATCATCTCGACCGAGTACTAATATAAATTTAGTTACTCATGGAGATGGAGGAATCAACAAACATGAAAGAGTTCATGATGAAATTAAGAAGAGATTAAGAAGAAGAACAACTAATTTTTATTAATTTTTACAAAAGAGATTACAGACTATGGAATTTAAATTGCAAACTATTGAAATGAAAGTTACAACTGCAAAAGAAAAGTACACGAATTGAAACTTACAATTGTGATAAAAAGAGAAATACAAGAATTGCTTAAAACTTGAAAACAAAGCAAGAAATGAAGGATTGAACTCCCAAAAATTCGTCTCCTAAGTTGTAGAGGAGCTGGCTTTAAATAGGCTGAAAATTGAGGTTACACGCCCTCGGTCACGCCCGTGACCAAGGGCGTGTAAGAGGCATGATCAAAGATGGTGCGGAGAGGGCGCCTTCTGGCTTCAATGCAGGCATTATGTACGTGTCACGCCCTAGGTCACGCCCGTGACCTAGGGCGTGCAATCTTCAAATTTGCGTATGGCGGGAAGCTTTCAGCGGGAAGTGGCGCGGAAGGGATCACGCCCGTGAACTGGATGTCATGCCCCCGGTCACGCCCGTGACCGGGGGCGTGTAAAATTAAATGATGTGGCATGCTGATCTTGCTGCTGGAGGTGGGTCGTGGCCGTGACCTGGGTCACGCCCGTGACCTGGGGCGTGTACTTGGCGAATCTTCACAGAATGAGCTCGGGGTTGCGCAACAGGTCTGGAACACATCTTAGGTTGTCACCCCCTTTGTCACGCTCGTGACCTTGGGCATGTACTTGCAAATTTTTCTCAAAGTGGCCAGAAAACCTGAAAAACATAAAATCAGCTTAAGTTAAGTTCACGGAATCGAAAAAGGAATAATTTACATGATATAATTCATATAAATTATATAATTTCATATTAAAACTATACTAAAAGATGAGTAAATAAACTACTCATCAAACACCCCCATACTTGAGTGTTTGCTTTTATAGGGCAAAAGAATGAGAGATAATCTGCAAGACATTGACACTATTTCTAACTAACTAAAATTTAATTAAATCAAGAGTAAGTTAAAGACAAATTCTAGAAATTCAAGAATTAAGTCACAAATTATGGTGTTAATTTACAAAGAGAGACATGCTTAGCTAAGAAGACTTCTCAAGATAACTATTTAACAAACGAAATTGTAGAAATTATCATACGAAGTTGGATTGAAATTATAGAAACTCTAACAAAAAAGAATCTTATGGAAAAGACACCTACCAAAAATATTGCTCTCTTAATAATTTTATTTAGAACTAGAACCAATGAAATTGGCTAAGTGTACCACCTATGATTCATCGAGATCAGAAATGCCTAATGAGATGCAAATTCGCAGACCTTGTGGGGCGAGCAGAGGCGAGCAGAGGCGGGCAAGAGGTGAGTAAAGACGAGCAGAGGCGGGCAAGAGGCGAGCAAAGGCGAGCAGAGGCGAGCAGAGGCGCGCAGAGGCGAGCAGAGGCGCGCAGAGGCGAGCATAGGGCGCGCAGAGGCGAGTATGGGGCGAGCAGAGGCGAGCAGCGGTGAGCAGAGGCGAGCAGAGGCGAGCAGAGGCGAGCAGAGGCGAGCAGAGGCGAGCAGAGGCGAGCAGAGGCGAGCAGAGGCGAGTAGAGGCGAGCAGAGGCGAGATGAGGCGAGCAGAGGCGAGCAGAGGCGTGCAGAGGCGAGCAGAGGCGAGCAGAGGCGAGCAGAGGCGAGCAGAGGGGAGCAGAGGCGAGCAGAGGCGAGCAGAGGCGAGCAGAGGCGAGCAGAGGCGAGCAGAGGCGAGCAGAGGCGAGCAGAGGCGAGCAGAGGCGAGCAGAGGTGAGCAAAGGCGAGCAGAGGCGAGCAGAGGCGAGCAGAGGCGAGCAGAGGTGAGCTTGGGAGAGTTCCTCACGAGTATGGGCGAGTAGCCCTTGTAACTTGCGAGCAGAGGCAATATACTCGTCTGGACCCCCCAAGATTTCTCTATAAATAGACCCCCGGGGGTACTAGAAATGACACTTTTGGAAGTGGTTGAGGTCCCCCCAAGATGGATACTCGCCAAGTCCATGCCCGTCTAGTACCTCGCCCAGCTTTTGGTTGCGGAGGGGAAGTTTCTCCCAAAATTTCGGGTATGTGGTGGGACCTCCCTGCTGGAGCACTTGGGGTGTGCTTATAGTTATTTTCTCTCTCCTATTTTAGCTATCCGAGCCGTGGAGTTTGATCGCAGGATTAGTAACCTCAGGCTGCATTGATCCGAATTTTGGAGCCGGTATTTTCCTAGCTTCAACACTTTGGGAGCGTGGATCGTAGTCGGAGGAAGAAATTTTTGCGAGAAGACTTTATGGCTTAAGATGGCGAGATGGAGGCCAAAGGCAGCAACTTGCAAGCATTCGACAAGTTGGGCCAGTTCATGCAGGCGGCTTAATGGAGGCGAGTATCCTTGTTACTCGCCAACAGGCGAGTTCCAGATGGCGACATCCTCAGGCGAGTTCCAGATGGCGACATCCTCAGGCGTGTTCCAGATGTCGACTTTAGTTGACGAGATCCTGGTCGCGACATCAGAATTGGTGACTTCAAATAGGTGAGTTCTCTACGTGCCCAGAGGCGAGTTCATGAAGGCGAGTTCTAGAGGTGAGTTCATATAGGCGACTTCGATACTCGGCATAGGCGAGCAACATCAAATGAGGCGACTTCATGCAGGCGAGCAAGATTCTTCGATACTCGCCCATAGGTGAGATATATACTTGTCCATAAGCGAGTTCTCTACTCGCGAGGTGAGTTCTCTACCCGCAAGGTGGTGAGAACCTGGTGCCTAGTTCAATGGTGGCGAGTTCCTGAAGGGCGATTTCAAGGTCGGGCGTGTATGGAAAATAAAACATTTCCAGGGGCGCTGCCCCCGACCCCGCACAGGGCGCTGCCCCCTACCCCGCACAGGGCGCTGCCCCCTTGATCCTCATCTGCAGAGGCGAGCAGAGGTGGGCAAGAGGCAAGTAGAGACTAGAAGAGGTGAGCAGAGACGAGCAGAGGCGAGCAGAGGCGAGCAGAGGCGAGCAGAGGCGAGCAGAGGCGAGCAGAGGCGAGCAGAGACGAGCAGAGGCACGCAGAGGCGAGCAGAGGCGAGTAGAGGCAAGCAGAGGCGAGCAGAGGCGAGCATGGGGTGAGCAGAGGCTAGCAGAGGCGAGCTTGGGTGAGTACCTCACGAGTATGGGAGAGTAGCCCTTATGTTGTTTATTGGGTGTCGACCTATCACCTACAGGGGGGGGGGGGTGAATAGGTTTTTCAAGTTATTTTATCCCCTTTATGTATTCTTGAATTCTGATTAGTAGATCTATAAATTATAAAGCACAACACAGAAAAGCACACAGTGATCTATAAAGGTTCCTCAGACCAGAGTGTCTTGAGTAGTCCTCTTTCCCTCTGTGCCTACCTAGAAGTGTGCTAGGCTCGGCAAACTCCGCCAAATCTTCAGGCTCGCAAGCCTTACAACACGGACCCACAAGTCCTACAGCCTAAGCCCGCAAGCCCCTACTGCACCCGAACCCGCAAGGTCGACACTCAGTCCCTCAAGCCCTACACAACACAGACCCGCAAGTCCCGTGCCTACAGCCTAGGACTGCAAGCCCCTACTGCACCCAAGCCCTCAAGCATGACAAATTCGGACCCGCAAGTCCACTGCCCTGGCCCTCAAGCCTCACAGCTCTCCATCCCTCAAGCTAGACAAAATCGGACCCGCAAGTCCACTGCCCTGGCCCTCAAGCCTCACAGCTCTCCAACCCTCAAGCTAGACACTCAGACCCGCAAGCCTTACAAGAAATTACAGTGATGACAACTGCTTTTTCTGCCTGATGGAGATCGACAACTTAGCCTGATGGAGATCGATTGCTTGAGGTTGAAGAAGATGTTTCTGATTCAGATCTTGAAAGCACAGTTCTTCTTCAATCTCTTCTCTTAGCCTGACGAGGAACGACTTCCTATCAGTCGATGGAGATGACTGATTCTTCTGAGAACACTTGATTCTTGTTCTCCACTTGATCTTGTTCTTCTCCGCAGAATGTACTGTTGTATTGAAGCAACGATGGGATACTTTTTCGTTTTTCTTTTCTCACTCCGATCCTTGATTCTAGGGCATCCTCTTATATCTTTTATAAGAGTGCGAGGCCCCCAACGGTCTTCTGAAAAATTTCCTTAAGCGTCAGAAGCCCCATTCCTTAAGAGCACGTGCTGATTGGATAATCAGACGACGACATTAAATGCTGACAGTGCGTCCGCAACATTTGAATCTGTCTCGAAGATATTTCCACTATTACGACAACATGGATAATATCTCGACGATAAGACTTTGTCGATGTCTTAGACCTTGGTAGATCTTCAAGTCTTCTAGCTTCTGCCTCTGACATTGATATCTCGACGATACGAGATCTTCTGGCGTTCCTGCATATACAACAATATGCTATCTCTGACTGTGTCATCGAGATCTTCTTCCTTGTAGTCTATCGTCGTAATCACTTTGTTCTTTCAATGACATGAGCGATATCATGTCGACAGACTATGCTTGTCTTCAACTGTCCTTCTTCAGTCTTCTCGACGTCATGCCTTCTTTACGACGATGTCTGTTCTTCTCGACGACAAGGCTACTTTGATGATGTCGACGATACCGCATCTTCTTGACGACATTCCTTCCTTGGATATCTTCATGTATTCTCTGCGTTCGACGATCTTCATTCTGTGTTCGACGAACAACATTCTGCGTTCGACAAACTTCATTCTTCTATCCCGTATCTGCGTTCGACGAACTTCATTCTGCGTTCGACGAACTGCATTCTGCGTTCGACGAACTCGCCAAGTCTCAGCGTTTGCTTTGCTCATCATCATGACAATGTGCCTGTACTTGTCGACGATATGTCCAGCCTTTTTCGACGATATTATACTTAGGCAGGCTGTTGAAGTACTGAACATATTGTCTCATCTCTGCAAGCATGAACTAGATAAAACATTAAATACAACTTGCACTTATCATTGAGCTGAGCACTTCTTCAAATCAGGAACATTGCTGGGCACTATTCCCAACAATCTCCCCCTATTTGAAGAAGTCATAACCCACTAAATGATAAATGCTACTCAAATAAAAGATTTAATATTTTAAGCAAACAAGCATATAATGATGACATTGCAGCTATAATTGAGTGAACACAGAATTTGACAAATATTACTTCATTTATAAATAGTGTCAAATGTTTTCAAAAGTTTTGACATTTCTACATTTAGCCCCCTAAAGATTTAGCCATCTATATCTCTGGTGCCTTCATATCAGCTTCACCCATTGCTTTCTTGGCACTGGCTTCCTGTTCCTTTTCAGCTTGTCTGATGAAGTACTCAAATGGTTTAGGATGATACTTTAGAGGTTCAGGAGTGTCAGCTGGAATTCTTCCTGCTTGCTTATTCCTTCTGTATTCTATCCTTGCTTCTTCTTGATATTCATGCTTAGCCCATTCTTGAGGACTCTATACATTGTATCTGTTGCCTTTATTAGCTTTCACTTGCTCCCATGCTTTTAGAATGATGATCCTGGATATGGGACTCCATCTTTCATAGTCATCCTTTTTCTCCATTTCCTCCCTGTACTTTCTCTTTCTCATTTTTATTTCTTCATCCTCCAGTGCTTCCTTTTCTTTACCCTTATCAGTATCAAGAATCTCTTTATGTTTCTCTTCAGCAGGCTCGTCATAATGTAGAGGAGGGAGATTCATTGCTTCCCTGATGGTGTTTATGGTCCAGATGGCATGATCACCACTGGCCTTTATCATTGATCTCTCCCCCTTTATGACTTCTTCAGATACCCCCTTTGGAGATTCTCCTCGGAGGCCAATATCTTGTTTTTGAGCATGTGGATTCCTGCTTCCAAGTGATTCTTGGTCTCAAGTAGATGACTGTCTAGATCTTTATTGTGGTGATCTAGACTTTCTTGGAGATCAGTTTTGTGTTCAGCCATCTTCTTGGTGGATGCAATGTAGGCCTTTTCTATGCTATTGACAATCTATGTCTGATTAACCCCTAGGTTAGATACACCCTTGTGAGTACGAGCAGTGTATTCTTGCAGATTTTTTACATCATTTCTTAGGCTTGCCGTTTCAGCAGACAGTTCCCTTCTGAGCTCATTGATAACAGAGGTGACATAACTTTCAAGTTTTAATCTTTGCTCTTCCAGGAGCATCTTTATTTTAGATAATAGTGAGAGCTCCACTGGTCTATTCTCTGGAAATGAACTATCTTGTTCCTCTTCTTCATTCCCTTCAATTATTGGAGATAGAGATTTTCTTATTGGTGAATGGTTTAGCTCATTTTCCTTTTCAGGGCTTTGCTGATCTTTGCTAGTCTCATCAGCAGGGTTCTCTTGGTTGTCCTCTTGCATTGCTGGTTCAGAATGATCAGCATCTTCAACCCCTATGATCTTATTGATCACTTCTTCCTCTTGAGCAGGGAGTTCACTGTTCTTCTCCCCCTTAATTTCAGCACTTCCTTGATCTGTTCCTGCTGTTATCCCGGATCCCTGACTTAGAGCATAGGTCTAGAGGGAGACATTCCTTGTCTCCACGGGTACCTCAGAGTCAGATGGAGGTGAGTTGTTGTCTGACTCACTTCCTTCAGATGAGCTTTCTCCCTTCCTCTTCATATCTTCTGCTGTCTTCAACTTCTTGGGAGGTTTAGTCAGAAATTTCTCCCACCTTTCTAGTATCCTGATATCCATCCTTCTCATGTGATGGATTTTTACTCCATACTTTTTGTTAAAGCTTTCAGGGTAGGATAGAAGATGATATTCTTCCTAGATTTAGAACTTGAAGGCTGTCTTGAATTTTCTTGAAAATAATGTGACCCCAGTTAGTCTTCTTCCTTAGGATTATCCTTGCCATTGCCTCGAACATTGGCATGGATATCCTGTCATGCGACCCTACCTTGCAGAGGAGGGATTTTCCCACAATGTCTGCCATCAACTTTCCTTGTTGATTGAAGCTTTTCCTTTCCATGGACCCATAGGTCTTGCTCGAATGCCCGCACCATGCTAGAGCCTTGTCAAGGTCTTCCTGGGTGATCTTTTCATCTTCCTCCCCCTTGGCAAAGGCCGGCAACTGAAGAGCCCTGTTCAATCTCTTGGGATTTACCTTGACCCTTATCCCGTTGATTACGCTCTTCACAGACGTTCCCTTTGAGCCACCCTTAAAATTCGAGTAGAACTCCAGCACTTTTCTTTTTAATATTACTGTCGGCTCCGAGAGGGCGAACTCCAGACCGACGACGTCCAATATCTTGTTAGCATGTTGAATCTCTTCTGGTCCTTCCACGAACCCATACCTTACCACTTCACTTCCTTCAAAGAGGAATCCTTTCTTCTTTGGCGCCATCTTTTGCTTGATCCAGAAGGATTTCAGCACTATTGACTCGTTCACTCTTAGAAGGCGTGGAGAACACGACGGCTTTTTAGGGATAATGTAGAGAGTATTTTAACCTTAAGACATTTGACCTTATTTATAGTGTCCGAGTTGGAAGTCGAAGTGTCATTTGTTAAATGTCTAATTAACTCGAGTTTATCTGTAATGATTGGTTAAGCACAGGTTTATTTAAGAGTCCGCTGATGATTGGATATCGTCGTGATGCAGATTCGATATCGAGGAGTCATTTTGACGATACCAATCATCATTTTGACGATATGGTTTTGGTTCACTCTTTTGTATAACCAGTGCAATGCTTTTGGCAGTGTCATACATATGTTCTCCTTGAATGATAACTTTTATTTATTTAAGTGAAAATTACTTTTACAAAATAATAAAGATGAGGTTGTGTATTGAATATCAACATAATTACTTTCACCTTAGCTTTTAAGTCTTCTTGAGCTAGTAGCCCCCCCTTGATGGGATGACCACTTATCTTTACTCTTAGCTCCCCCTAGATCAGTGCACCTTGGCATGTGGTGAGTTTTTCTTAGTCCAGAATTGAGCCTGGAGAACTTATTGTCCATTATCCTTGTTTGCTTTTGATTGGCTAAATGGACTACCCTGCAAGAAAGATTTAATAATCCTTAGGAACCCAAGGTGACTTGGGTCCTAGGTTCTTGTTAGCATAATAGGGAATTCTTCCACTCTTCTCATCCCTTCCAGGAGGTCTCTCCTTTGCACTAGGCACACTAGGGTTGTGCCAACAGTCAATGACAAAGTGTCCCACTTTTCCACAACACCAACATTCATAGATGTTGTACCTTCTTTTCTGAACAATTTTTGAAGTATGTTCAGTAAAGAAGGCAGCAACATTCTTCCTATCTCTCTCAGCCAAGAGTTGACTAGCTGCTCTAGTATAATTGTTTCTTCTTGACTTTATTTGTTTGTCAGCAACAGATGTTAGCTTGGTATCTGACATGGTGTTCATGGCATCAGATATGATCAAGTGAGAGTTGATTATACTGGGGTTACCAGTCTGCTTCTTATCTGGAAAAGATTGGGAAGATGTTCCTCCTTTATCCTTGAAAGTCGGGGCTGGGGCACCAAACACAAATGGTCCATGATGGGTCATTTGGATTTCCTCATGGGGAGCCTTTAATGCACTCATCCCCATGCCCTTTTTCTTCTCATAGTCAGGAGCATTTCCATGACTAATGGAGCTTCCATTCATCCAGTGACCATGGACACTGTCCTGATCATACCTATTTGAGGGAAGCACTACCTTCTGAAAGGTGGTATGAGGCTCTACTTTAGTTTTGCCCCTTTCTCCATTTCCAGCATCTATTGCCCCTTCATTGAAACACAATCTCCTCCTATTTCCATAGGAGGAGAAGGTGTCAATGATGGGCAGTACAATTTTGGGCTTAGAGAATTGAGCCACCAAGTTTCTTTCCTTAAGAATGTCACTCTCAAGTTTCTTGATAAGTTCTTCCCTTTGGCTTCTTTCATCATAAAGCTTGTCTATGATTTCCTTGAGCTCATGTGGATTGGTGTCCTTACTGTAGGACATACCCAGTTTCCCATCTAACTCAACCTTAAAAGGTCTGAGTGATTCTAGCTCCCTAGCTTGTTTCTTAACAAGCCTTTTGCTCTTTCTCAGAGCTCCCAAGATATCACCAAACTGCTTTATTAGATCAGCATGGTTCTTATTGTTGCCAGATGAGCAGTCTTCTGCATTATCTTCAGATGATGAACAATCACCTGATGCACTCTTGGTCTTCTTAAATGAAGCATGTAGTAAAGGTGTGTGAGTAGTGCATACCTGATTATGATGTGATTCATCATGATTTTCTTCAACTGATAGAGCCATCAGCCCATAGACCTCTTCTTCCTCAGAATTACAGTCTATGAGAGTCAAGGGTGCCCTTATTCTTCTTCTGACTTCAGACCATTCTTCATATTCTGATTCACTGTCTGAAGTAGTCAGGGGTGCTCTGATGCATACTTGTTCATGAGGGATTTCATCTTGAAAATCTTCCTCTGACCCTTCCATGAGGACTTCTAAGAAGTCCCACATGTCCTTTGCTGTTATGCAATGACTCAGCTTCTGGAGTGTTGGCAGATCTACTGCACCAGCTAGAATACTTCTGGCTTCTTTGTCCATGCTGCCTAGAAGGATCTCATCTTTTATTATAGGTATGGAGGGTCCTTCTTGAATAATTAGGAACATTCTGGGATCCATTGCCTCCATGTATATTCTTGCTCTTACTTTCCAAAGGGCAAAGTTCTCCCTGGAACAAACAACTATTCTTGATTCCATAGTTATGATACTTGGACACCCACGGGCAGATCTGTTCAAGCTGTTAAGCTTTTCTTTGAACAAACTCGCTTTGATACCACTTGTTGTTTATTGGGTGTCAACTTATCACCTAGAAGGGGAGGGGGGTGAATAGGTTTTTTTCAAGTTATTTTATCTCATTTAGGTGTTCTTGAATTCTGATTAGTAGATCTATAAATTATAAAGCACAACACAGAAAAGCGCACAGTGATCTATAGAGGTTCCTCAAGATAGGGTGTCTTAAGTAGTCCTCTTTCCCTCTGCGCCTACCTAGCAGTGCGCTAGGCTCGGCAAACTCCGCCAAATCTTCAGGCCCGCAAGCCTTACAACACGGACCCGCAAGTCCTACATCCTAAGCCCGCAAGCCCCTACTGCACCCAAACCCGCAAGCTCGACACTAAGGCCCTCAAGCCCTACACAACACAGACCCGCAAGTCCAGTGCCTACAGCCTAGGCCTGCAAGCCCCTACTGCACCCAAGCGCTCAAGCTCGACAAATTCGGACCTGCAAGTCCACTGCCCTGGCCTTCAATCCTCACAACTCTCCAGCCCTCAAGCTAGAAAAAATCAGACACGCAACTCCACTGCCCTTGCCCTCAAGCCTCACAGCTCTCCAGCCCTCAAGCTAGACACTCAGGCCCGCAAGCCTTACAAGAAATTACAGTGATGACAACTGCTTCTTCTGCCTGATGGTGATCGGAAACTTAGCCTGATGGAGATCGGCTGCTTGAGGTTGAAGAAGATGTTTCTGATTCAGATCTTGAAAGCACAGTTCTTCTTCAATCTCTTCTCTTAGCCTGATGAGGAACGGCTTCTGATCAGTCGATGGAGATGACTGATACTTCCGAGAACACTTGATTCTTATTCTCCACTTGATCTTGTTATTCTCTGCAGAATGTACTGTTATATTGAAGCAACGGCGGGATACTTTTTTATTTTTCTTTTCTCACTCCGATCCTTGATTCTAGGGCATCCTCTTATCTCTTTTATAAGAGTACGAGGCCCCCAACGGTCTTCTGAAAAAGTTCCTTAAGTGTCAGAAGCCCCATTCCTTAAGAGCACACGCTGATTGGACAATCAGGCGGCGACATTAAATGCTGACAGCGCGTCTGCACCATTTGAATCTGCCTCAAAAATATTTCCACTGTTACGACGACATGGATAATATCTCGACGACAAGACTTTGTTGATGTCTTAGACCTTGGTAGATGTTCAAGTCTTGTAGCTTCTGCCTCTGACATTGATATCTCGACGATACGAGATCTTCTGGCGTTCCTACATATACAACGATATGCTATCTCTGACTGTGTCTCCAAGATGTTCTTCCTTGTAGTCTATCATCGTAATCACTTTGTTCTTTCGACGACATGAGCGATATCACGTCGACAGACTATGCTGGTCTTCAGCTGTCCTTCTTCAGTCTTCTCGACGTCACGCCTTCTTTACGACGATGTCTGTTCTTCTCGACGACAAGGCTACTTTCATGATGTCGACGATACTGCATCTTCTTGACGACATTTCTTCCTTGGATATCTTCATGTCTTCTCTGCGTTCGACGATCTTCATTCTGCGTTCGACGAACAACATTCTGCGTTCGATGAACTTCATTCTTCAATCCCGTCTCTGCGTTCGACGAACTTCATTCTGCGTTCGACGAACTGCATTTTGCGTTCGACGAACTGCATTCTGCGTTCGACGAACTGCATTCTGCGTTCGACGAACTGCATTCTGCGTTCGACGAACTGCATTCTGCGTTCGACGAACTGCATTCTGCGTTCGACGAACTGCATTCTGCATTCGACGAACTGCATTTTGCGTTCGACGACCTCACCAAGTCTCAGCGTTTGCTTTGCTCATCATCATGACGATGTGCCTGTACTTGTCGATGATATGTCCAGCATTTTTCGACGATATTATACTTAGGCATGTTGTTGAAGTACTATACTTATTGTCTCATCTCTGCAAGCATGAACTAGATAAAACATTAAATACAACTTGCACTTATCATTGAGCTAAGCACTTCTTCAAATCAGGAACATTGCTGGGCACTGTTCCCAACACCTTGTAACTCGTGAGCAGAGGTAGTATACTCATCTAGACCCCCCAGATTTCTCTATAAATAGACCCCTGAGGGTACTAGAAATGGGACATTTGGAAGTGGTCGAGGTCCCCCCAAGCTGGATACTCGCCAAGTCCATGCCCGTCTAGTACCTCGCCCAGCTTTTGGTTGCGGAGGGAAAGTTTCTCCCAAACTTCTGGGTATATGGTGGGACCTCCCTGCTGGAGCACTTGGGGTGTGCTTATAGTCATTTTCTCTCTCCTATTTTAACTGTCCGAGCCGTGGAGTTTGATCGTAGTGTTTACCTAGAAGACCGCTTCCGAATAGCATTACTCACAGGCTGGGCGGTCTGAGGATACAAGCTGCCCAGTTCAGATTTAGCAAGGCCCATTAGTACCAACCAGCACAAACCGGGCGGTCTGGAATAATTCAGATTGCCTCCAAAGATTGAAGATCAGCCAAGGCCAAGTCCCAAGTGCAAGCCGCGGTCTCAAGTCGGAGACCGCCCGGGTTGCGCCATGAAGACCAGCAAGGCCCAAGTCCCAAGTGTAAGCCGCGGTCTCAAGTCGGAGACCGCCCGGGTTGCGCCATGAAGACTATCAAGGTCCAAGTCCCAAGGGCAAGCCGCGGTCTCAAGTCGGAGACCATCCAGGTTGCATCATCGCCTTGATCGCCGCATCTTCAGTCTCCGGCCAGGACAGATCGGAAGCGCAAGCCGCCAAGCCGCGCGGCTTACTTCTTTCCTCTTTTTTGTATCCCGTCACCGCCTGCACGATTCTCCTGTACCCGGTCAGGCAGTTATTTTATCCCTGCCCGTTCGGGCAGGCCCCCGAGTCTATAAATAGGGGGCGGCGATGTTCCCAAGACACGCACACTCGAATCCAGGAGCTCGCTTGTTTGAGCTGCGGTCTCGAGTTTCCCGTCTTGCGTCCTGTCTGACCGTCCGGCTTCTGCTTTCATGCACTTGTAACCCACTGTAACCGCATCTTCTTAATCAAAGGAAAGCCCGTCATAGGAGTGGCATTCGCCATGACGGGAGAAGTCTGGCCTTGACCGCTGCCAGCGGTCTCATTTTCCCCACCTAAAAGTAACCGACAACCCGCAACCTCCGATTTCCTTCAGAGGTGCGATTTCGGATTCAACACGCAGGATCAGTGACCTCAGGCTGCATTGATCCGAATTTTGGAGCCGGGATTTTCCTAGCTTCAACACTAAGTATGGGCTTTACACAAACTGGCAAAATGATGAGATACTAAAATAGAGATGATGAATTTTATCCTCTCACCTTATTTGAATAATTATTTGTATATGTTTAGGAAAATAATGAATTTTATCGTCTTATTTTCCATGCCATATAATCCTTTAAAATTTCCCTTCAAACAAAAACCCAAAATGTATATGTTTAGAAATAATGAATTTTATCCTTTACTTCATGACATATAGTCTTTTAAATGATTTCGGGTGCATATGTTTAGGGGATAATGAATTTTATCCTCTTATTCCCATGACATATGATCTTTTACTATATTTTATTTTATTTGCCAACAAAGTGTGGGGGATAAAGAAATAATTCTAGTTTTTTAATTAAACTATTTTGAGAGCAACTTTTTAGTTGAATGAAATTTCCTGAGATCTTGAAAGTTAGTAGAAAAAATAATAAAAATCCAAGGTTGTTTAGCCAATTTAATATAAGTGGAGCCATTTAAAATCAAAAAGAGAAGTAGTGCTAAATAAGATCTCTAATTGAATTAAAAACATAAAGTGTTTCTTAAAATTAAATTACTTCAAATTTAAATCTAAAAAATTCTGATAAAAAAAATGTTTAGCTAGCTTAAAAAAGTAAAAATGCTTATATTTACTTCTCAAACTAGATTTCTAGAGAATAGTAACAACACAAAGTAAGGGCGAATATATATATATATCTATATATATATAAAGTTAAACATTGTCCCTAATGTTTAAAACTAAGTATGAAGTATCATCAAGATAATAAAAAAATGTAGTAAATGAATTTATAAAGTCAAAATAGTGATGAGAGGAGGGGAGAAGAGAGCTTCCCTGGTTGGTAGATTGGGTTGCCGGAACAAAAACCTGCAAAATAAGTTAAACAAACAACACAAAAGAACAAGCAAGAAGATAACATTGGATTGCCTCCCAAGAACGCTTTGTTTACCGTCGCGTAGCTTGACTAATCAAAATGAGTGGTCAATCCTCTTACTGTCTGAGATTCACCATGCAATTGCATGGTGGTGACTGTTTAAAATTTCTATTAATTCAGAATTTTCCAAATTAATAAGAACGGATGAAATAAACACGGGCAATGTTGAATATTTTTCTAAATATATATTGTAAATGATCCGGAGTTTATTTGAATTCTAAACTCGGCGGCTCTTCGTAAGATGTTAGAGTTTTCAATCAAAGGAGGGGCAATTTCAGAAAATGACGTTATTTTCTCTTCGTAATTTGTTTCTAAGGTAAAATAAGAGTCATCGTTAGAAAAAGAGTTTTTTATGGAGGAGTCGATACTAAAAGTTACTTCCTCATCCCCCACTCATAGGATAAGCTTCCCGTTACTTACGTCTATTATTTCCCTAGAGGTGGCCAGGAAGGGACGACCGAGTATAAAGGGCACTTTGGCATCTTTCTCGGTGTATAGAATGACAAAGTCTACCGGGAAGATAAACTTGTCATTTTAACTAATACATCCTCTACGACCCCCATTGGGTATTTTATTGATCCATCCGCCAGTTGGATGCTTATTTTAGTTGGAGTTGGGGTGCCCAACCTAAGCTTTTTGAATAGAGAAAATGACATCAAATTTATACTAGCCCCTAAATCGGCTAAGGCATGCTCAATTAGATAATTGCCGAAAAGACACGAGATCGAGAATCGTCCCGACTCATTTAATTTTTCTGGCAGTTTGTTTAAACCAACTGCCGAGTTATCTGCGTTTAGAGATACACATGCAACATTTTCAAACTTCTTTTTATTAGTTAACAAATCTTTTACATATTTTGCGTACTTGGGCATTTGAGAAAGTGTCTCGCAAAAAGAAATATTAATTTGGATTTGTTTCAAAATATTAATGAATTTTTGTATTGCTCCTCGTTGCACTCATTTTGAATTTTAGACGGATAAGGAATAAAAGAGGTTTGAATGTTGCGCAGAGCTAAATTAGAAGAAATTAAGTGCGGAGAAAGGGTTGAAACTTTTACCTCGGGCTCGGCCAGATTTGAAGATTTTACCTCCTTTCCGCTACGGAGGGTTATTGCGTTGACGCTCTCCCTTGAGTTGGGCCCAGTATTGCCCGATAGAGCTCCTTGATGGCGTTCGGAGAATATCTTGGCGAGCTATCCAATATGATTTTCCAAGCTTTTAATAGATCCTGATAGATTCCAAATGTTGGACTCGTTGGAGGCAACGTATTTAGTGAAGACCTCTTCAAGTGAAGAGGGCTTGTGTGGTGGTGGCGGAGCGAATCTAGGAGGATTCACTTGTGGTGGACGTTGAGCATTATTGGGGTTACTCCATGAAAATTTTGGGTGGTTCCATAAACCCAGATTATAGCTATTATTAAAAGGAATGTTATTCAGGTTATAAGGAGGGCATTAGCAGTTCCCCATATAATCTACATGCTCTTGAACAAAATTATTATTAATAATAATAATATTATTATTAGCCCAATTAGTGGCGGAGGAAGCAGACATCTCCGCCACTTACTTTGTGAGCATTTATACTTGAAGTGCTAAATTTGGAGTGACCTTGACTTCAAAGAGTCCGGTTGGCTTAGGGCATGCCCGTGGCGCATTCTACTGATAAGCATTCATAACCATCTCCTCAAAAAGCTCTTGAGTGGCCTCGGGGGTTTTGTTATTATGGGTTCCCCTATGGCCGCATCAATCATCTACCTCGTTTGGAGAATCAAACCATTGTAGAAAGTTTGAACTTGTTATCACATCGGGATGGCATGATGGGGATATCTCCGCAAAAGTTCCTTGAAGCGCTCCCATGTGTCGTAGAGAGACTTTGAGTCTATTTGCGTGAAGGAGAGAATGTCCATACACAATTTAGCGGACTTTGCCGGGGGAAAATATTTCGTTAAAAATTTCTCCGTCATCTCGGTCCATATAGTGATGGAACCTCTAGGAAGAGATCCAAACCACTACTTGGCCTTAGTCCGCAAAGAGAAAGGAAATAAATGCAAATGAATGACGTCATCAGTGACGCCATTTATCTTAAATGTATCGCAAATTTCAAAAAAATTTAATAAATGTAAATTAGGATCTTCAACTGGTAAGCCATCAAATATGATGGTTTGCTGTACCATTTGAATGATACTCATTTAAATTTCAAAATTATTATTCGCCACCTCCGGACGAATAATACTAGATTGTGCTCCCTCCCAATTTGGCCTCGCATAATAGGACATGGTACGTATCGGGGCCTCGTTATGGTCAGGATCTTCCATTATTCCCTCGTTAGTTTCTCTGATTGACTCTTCACGAATTATTGGTAGATCACTAAATCAGAGACGTCAGCACAAGGTGCGCTCGATTTCCGTATCAAAACACAATTCAAGATTAATTGAAGAGTTTTCTCGGGTCATTAACTAAAAGAAAAGAAAAAGGGAAAAAGAGAATTAGAGACGAAAATAACAAAAAGGTGAAGGAAAAATTAAAATTATTATAATATTATAGTTAAATATATAAATATTTATAATTTTTTTAAAAAAGCGGGTTAAGTTAGTCCCGGACTTCCCAAGGTCTACCCTGTGAAGGATTCGCAAGGTACTAGGAGATGCAATGAGATGACAAGCCCAAATCTCCATTTCCAAGAATTTAAGTTGCGCCTTTTAAGATTATTTAAAAATTTTGAGAGAAGCGTGAGAAGAAAGAGAACGATAAAATTAATAAATATTTCTTTTTTCGAAATATCAACTCATATGTCCCCGGCAACGGTGCCAAAAACATGATGAGACAAAACTATATCCACAAATGACAATGACAAGCGTACCGTATCGAAAGTAGTATAAGTTTAAAGAAACCAAGGTCGTATAAAAATCCGGGCGAGTTGAATACTTTTACTTTAAGAAAACCTCTATTATCTTATCAATAGAACTTTGGGTTGGTTTTGCTTGAGAGGCTAGGTGAATTAAAATGATTATTAAAATAATAATATGGAAGATTATGTAACACCTCCCCTGTAATGACCATATAATATGGGTCCGGCCGGGACCCCACAGCATACAACCGCCACAGCTTTAGTATTAGAAGATGATATTAACTACCCAATCTCATAACTCAGACAACACAGCGGAAACAAACTAAGCCACAGAGATTGTCCATACTACAAAGGAGTCCAACTGGCCTTAAGGCCTTACAAAACAATGTCCATAATAAAAGACATCCCAACAAAAGGGGAAAGATAGTTTTTCCCTAAGCTACCTCGGCATGCAAGCCGGATATAACAAAGTACGAAGAAAGTGATGCAGGAAATCAACTAAGCACTTTGTGAGGCTTTAGGCCTTTTTGGCCGGCGCGCTGGGTCCAGCCTGCGATTCGTGCCCTGCAACCAAATCACAGAGAGCGGTAAACGAGGGTCTGCTATGGCTGACCACAAGTGGTGTAACAACATCCCTCCTCCCGGTCGTCCTAGCGGACCCCGGGGAACTACTTCACCCTGCAAGTCAGCACTTCGTATGCAAATGTACATAAAGGAAAGCAACATAAATACTGTCATGAGTGTCACAAGCATCATCCATGTTTCTATGTTGAGCAGGTAATAAAAGGGGCCTAACAATGCAAAATGAGTGCAAGCCCGGGTTTCACCCAAGGCGCCCTAAAGCGTATGAATCTAACACATCATCATACATCACCAACACAAGGGTACTCATTACTTCCCCACAAGGGCATCAAAACCCAAAGCCAAGCGCTCTCGCTGAGACCCACCTCGCCTGGCCCACCATGCCATCGGGCTTGTCTGACAGCTCACACGCTCGGGCCGCCAACAACGCACCAAGACCGATTCTAAGAATTCTGGCCAATCAAAACGTCCCAAGGCCCTGGGCTTACTCTCGGGACAACGTCCACCGATTGCCTCGCCTGGCGACCGTCAACGGACTCAACCGTAGCACAGACATTCTCGTCAGTCAACAAGCGAAGGGACTAATCTTGCCGGGACACTCTCCACACGTGAATCTCAGTCTTCACGGGATAGCCAGCCGACCACAAAGACCAATCGCGCCTTCGCACAACACTAGGCATCACAAGACCCATAATCCGCACATTATTTCTCCGCACTAAACCCAACATTCGTTACCACACGAAGCTACAAGGGCATCACAACGACGAGTTCGTCGTAATCGGATTTCTAACAAAACCCCTAAAATGTGCGTAAATCAACATCACCGGATCGGACCAACGGCCACAAATCCGGCTTCACCCACAATGCCTAATCCGCTAGCGGAGCGGATCTCTAGTGCAAAACATGCCGGGGACGGACACAATCAACCCGGTGGTTTCTCTTGAACCAAGGCGACCCAGATCCCTCTCACTCGACGGATCCGGTGCCAAAATGCAGAAAAAGAAGAGATGCCAAACGCGCATCCTAAAGACCAGGAGGAGAAATGTCGTTACCTTTTGAGATCTCCTCCTAGCCATGAGAAGCTTGCAAACAAACGGTGGAGAAGAAGAGCCTTGATGCCCTCTACGCACTGCCGGTCTCGGATCGGCGAACGGAGCTCCGAAGCTCCGGCAATGGCGGATTCCCCTTCTTCCTCCTCCTTGCCTCCTCCTCCTTTCTCCAACCTAAGAGAGAGAAAGCCTTGGAAATAATGAGGGTTTAACTCCTCTACCAAGCCCTAAACCCCCCCAGCCATCCATCGCAGCCGTTGGATCAAATTCCAATAGATTTGGACGGACCGATCTCCTTCTCCGCTCAAAATCGCGGAGCAGAATAAACAGGGCGCACGATCACATGCGCACGGTCACTGGTCGTGCGCGAAGAGGACACTGGTCGTGCGCACTATTCGAGATAGAACTCCGAATCCTTGCGACTAACGCACGATCATTGGCGCACGATCACTGGTCGTGCGCGAAGAGGAGAAATGGTCGTGCGCAAAGAACTGCTATGGAATTCCTAGCCTATCCCGAGCGCAGCACTACCACCCCGCCTACCTCGCGGAACTACGATTTTTGGGGTGTTACAACTCCACCCCCCTTAAAAGAATTTCGTCCTCGAAATTTCAGAATTTAAACAGGAAATTCATAACGCATACCTGGAGCGAAAAGTTCCGGGAAATCCTCCCGCATCGCTTGCTCACGCTCCCAAGAGAATTCGTCTCGCCCGCAGTTGTCCCATCGCACCTTTACAAGTTTGACTTGCTTGTTACGCAACTGCCGGACTTCTGAATCCTCCACGCACACCGGGCGAACCCTCGCCCCCAAGTTTTCCATCACCGGCACCGCCGCCGCTTCGACCACGACACTCGGCTCTACCAAAGCTTCCTCAGCACGGAGACATGGAAAACGTCATGTAATCCACTCAGCTCTGCGGACAACGCCAAACGATAGGCTGCTTCGCCTATATGCTCCGTAACCTCGAACGGACCCAAATATCTCGGACTCAACTTCTTGAGTCGCCGCACCCGCGAAACACCCTTGAATGGCTTGATCTTCAAGTATACCATGTCGCCCACTGCAAACTCCACATTTCTGTGGCGCGCATTAAAATACTTCGCTTGTCGATCCTGATCAACCTTCATGCGCTCCTGAATCGTCCGCACAATCTCGCAAGCATCTTCCACCACTTGCTTTCCCAAAAGCTTAGTGTCTCCTACCTCTGCCCAAGACATCGGCGTTCGACACTTCCTTCCATACAAAGCATCGTATGGCGCCATCTTGATACTCGCCTGGAAGCTATTATTATAGGCGAACTCCACCATGAAAAGGTGGTCCTCCCACCCTTTGCCAAAGTCGAGAGCACACATCCTCAACATGTCTTCCAACGTACGGTTCGTTCGCTCCGTCTGACCATCAGTCTGCGGATGGAACGCGGTGCAAAACTTGAGCTTCGTGCCTAGACTTTTCTGCACTAATCTCCAGTCCTTCGATGTGAATCGCCCATCGCGATCACTAACGATGCTCTTCGGAATCCCGTGCAACCGCACAATGTTTCGAACATAAAGCTCCACGAGCTTCTCCACGCCATCACTCTTCTGATTCAGAATGAAGTGGGCCACCTTCGTCAGGCGATCCACTATCACCCAAATCGCATCGTTACCCTGCTGCGATCGAGGCAAACCATGCACAAAATCCATAGAGATGTCATCAAATTTCCATTCGGGGATGGGAAGAGGCTTCAAGAACCCGCCGGGCCTTTGGCACTCAGCCTTCACCAAGGCACAAGTCTGACATCGGCTCACGTACTCGGCGACATCCCGCTTCATCCCAGGCCACCAAAAAGATTTCTTCAAATCCGCGTACATCTTTGTACTTCCTGGATGAACGGAGTACTTCGTAAAGTGAGCTTCAAACATCAACTCCTCGCGAAGCTTGCCGAAGCGCGGAACACAGATCCTTCCGTCTCTCCTCAGAATTCCACCAACCATCTCCAAAGCAGTGCCTTCGCTTTGTTGAGCCTCCAACACCAACTGTTGGCACTCCCCGTCCGCACTAGTCGCCTCTCGGATTCGATCCGTTATATCACACTGCATTTCAATCCAGTTCAAACGGGCTATGCTAGACTCACCTCTAGCCACACAAGAAATGTCAAGAGACTCCAAGTCTCGAATCAAACGCTCGTTATGCGCCTCCATCCAATTACCTTGCCCGGAGTACTTCCTACTCAAAGCATCCGCCACCACGTTGGCTTTACCCGGCGTATACTGAATCTCCACGTCGTAGTCCCCAAGGAACTCGACCCACCTACGCTGCCGCATATTCAGATCCTTTTGGTCTAGGAGATACCTCAGGCTTTTGTGATCCGTGAAGATCTCCACCTTCGCACCATAAACATAGTGTCTCCACAGTTTTAGCGCAAAGATTACCGCCGCCAACTCCAGATCATGGACGGGATAATTCCTCTCATGAGTCTTTAACTGCCTTGACCCATACGCTATCACCTTACCGTGCTGCACCAGCACGCAACCCAACCCGCAACCTGACGCGTCGCTAAAGATCTGAAATCCTTCCGTCCCACTAGGAAGACTAAGGATTGGGGCAGACATCAATCTTTCCTTCAAATTCTCGAATGCCCGGGCACACTCCGGTGTCCAAACAAACCTCTGGTCCTTGCGAGTGAGTGTGGTGAGGGGCAACGCCATCCACGAAAAGTTCTCCACGAACCTTCTATAATAACCGGCTAGTCCAAGGAAACTCCGGACTTCCGCCACGGTCCTCAAGATAGGCCAATCTCTAATGGCTTCAATCTTCGCTGGATCTACCGCCACCCCATCTCCACTAATTAAGTGCCCCAAGAAAGCCACCTTCTCGATCCAAAACTCACATTTTGAGAACTTAGCATAAAGCTGATTCTCCCTTAGAGTCTGCAATACTTGCCTCAAGTGAGACTCATGCTCTGCCTCCGATTTTGAATACACCAAGATATCATCTATAAACACCACCACGAACGAATCTAAGAACGGGCGAAAGACCCTGTTCATCAAATCCATGAACACGGATGTCGCGTTCGTCAAACCGAACGACATCACCGAAAACTCGTAGTGGCCATACCGAGTCCCAAACGCTGTCTTGGCAACGTCCTCTTCTCGAATCTTCAACTGGTAGTACCCCGATTTCAAATCCAACTTGGAGTACACCACCGACCCCACTAACTGGTCGAACAAATCATCGATTCGGGGAATCGGATATTTATTCTTAACGGTCAATTTATTCAATTCACGGTAATCGATACACAACCGCATACTTCCGTCTTTCTTCTTCACAAACAAAACCGGCGCGCTCCACGGCGAAGAGCTGGGCCTAATGTACCCTTGCTCTAACAACTCCTGCAACTGAACCTTTAACTCGGCCAGTTCCTTCGGTGCCATCCTAAACGGAGGACGCGACACTGGCCTCGCACCCGGTACCAACTCTATCGAGAAATCAATTTCACGCTGAGGAGGTGCTCCCGGAAGCTCCTCGGGGAATACATCCTCAAATTCTTCCACCACCGGAACTTCTCTAATAGCCAACTTTGTGGAGTGAGTCTCCAACAAAGCTAAGAACGCCTCGCCTCCTTGGTTTACCGCACGCCTCATTTGCATAGCGGAAATCAGGGAGTAAGCCACTCCGCTTAGGCCTTCGAACTTGACCTCTGCTCTACCTTCACCTCTCAGGGTTACCACCTTCAACTGGCAGTCGATACTAGCTCGCTGCTCCGCAAGCCAGTCCATTCCCAAGATAACATCGAATTCAGCTAGTGGCAGAATCGCTGCTACCAACACGAAATCACAATCGCCAATTTGCATCACAATGCGTCCCTTCCTCATGGTAGTCATGAAAGACCCATTCGGCATACGCACACTCAGCTCCACTCCTGCCACTACGGGCTCAGCACCAATCTTCCGGATAAAACTTTCCGCAAGAAAAGAGTGTGACGCCCCCGTGTCGAACAACACTCGAGAGGGGTAGCCCGAAACTAGCACGAAACCTAACCACGTGCAAAACAAACATGAAAGGCCGCAAACTACATTATAGTAACAAACGGAACTTAAACCTTTCGTACCTGTCACCACATCGGGTTGACGTATCGCTTCCTGTTTCCCAAGATTATAGGCCCTAGGCTGCACTGCAGGGAACCGCGAAGCACTCGACTCCGCCGCTTTCCCCTTCTCTGCAACACCGGGACCCGAATGCACCGATTGTTCTTCTCTCGGCTCTGGCCCAGCTCCGCCCTCGGTACAAAAATGACTAATGTGACCCACCTTGCCACACTGGTAACAAGTAACCAGACCCTTGGAACGGAAATCTCCCGAAGGTGCGCCACTTCTCTCCCCAGGCTAATTAGGACGGGGCTTCTTCTTCCATCGGCTGCCCTCGGACTTCCACTGGGACTGAGACTTAGGAGGCTTTCCTTCTCCCTGCCTTGCCGCAACACCCTTTCGCCGTTGAGTTTGCTCCAAGTCGCTCTCCAGCGTGCGAGCGGCTTCGACCAACTCATTGAATCCCACATTCTTCAAGGCTATGAGTGGTTGCCTTAAATTTTCCCTCAACCCTTGATAAAAGAGGTTATCTCTCTCTTCATCATCTGCCATTGTCGTGCCCGCATACCGACCCAACCGAGTGAACTCTTGCAGATATTCATCCACCGTCTTCTCCCGCTGCACCAAATGCAGAAACTGCCGCTACAGTGCTAACCTTGTTGAAGCCGGAATGTAACGCTTTAGGAAAGCGTTTCCGAACTCCTCCATGGACGGAACACGCCCAACAAAAAGTCGACCGTTATGGTTCACCCACCACAACTTCGCATCGCCCTCTAACATGAAGCTCGCAAAGTGAGACTGCCTCTCAGCTGGGGTCTCAGCTGCCTTCAAGAGCTCCTGGATCCTCGAAAGCCAATCCTCGGCATCCGTTGGAGTGCCCACTCCCTTGAATGTCGGAGGGTGGAAACTCAAGAAATACTTCATGAATCGATCACCCATCGGAATAGCTCTCTCCGCTAGAGGCTCTGCTTGCCTTACTTTGACATCCGGTGTATCCGGCGTAGCCGCCGGAGTGACAGGGGTCGCAACTTGCACCACCGGCGTAGGAACCCGTGGCATTGCTCCAGCTTGAGCCGCTACCATTGCCTCCGCTAGCATGCGACAGAAATCAGTCGGGGACATGCCCACATTCATGAGGCCTGGAGCAGTAGCACTACTCCCCGAAGGCTCCTCTTGCCTCCTCGATGTCCCCACATCGTCACCAACATCCTAGAATAAGCAAGGAAACAAATAAACGCTCATCAGGATCTAAACGCAAGACCCGAACGCAGGGATACTCATGATCCCGCACTATACTCCTATGTGAACAATCTCTTACGCGATCCAAAAACACTAGACCTCGCAAGAATACTAGAACAAACCTCCCTCTGATACCAAATTGTAACACCTCCCCTGTAATGACCATATAATATGGGTCCGGCCGGGACCCCACAGCATACAACCGCCACAGCTTTAGTATTAGAAGATGATATTAACTACCTAATCTCATAACTCAGACAACACAGCGGAAACAAACTAAGCCACAGAGATTGTCCATACTACAAAGGAGTCCAACTGCCTTAAGGCCTTACAAAACAATGTCCAAAACATCAAACATTCCATAATAAAAGACATCCCAACAAAAGGGGAAAGATAGTTTTTCCCTAAGATACCTCGGCATGCAAGCCGGATATAACAAAGTACGAAGAAAGTGATGCAGGAAATCAACTAAGCACTTTGTGAGGCTTTAACCAACCTAAGAGAGAGAAAGCCTTGGAAATAATGAGGGTTTAACTCCTCTACCAAGCCCTAAACCCCCCCAGCCATCCATCGCAGCCGTTGGATCAAATTCCAATAGATTTGGACGGACCGATCTCCTTCTCCGCTCAAAATCGCGGAGCAGAATAAACAGGGCGCACGATCACATGCGCACGGTCACTGGTCGTGCGCGAAGAGGACACTGGTCATGCGCACTGTTCGAGACAGAACTCCGAATCCTTGCGACTAACGCACGATCATTGGCGCACGATCACTGGTCGTGCGCGAAGAGGAGAAATGGTCATGCGCAGAGAACTGCTATGGAATTCCTAGCCTATCCCGAGCGCAGCACTACCACCCCGCCTACCTCGCGGAACTACGATTTTTGGGGTGTTACAGATTAGCACTCGGTCTTGAATCACCCTAGAATATAAATAATAAGATTAAAATAAGACTCTAATTCTCTTTCAAAGAAATGCTTAGACCGTGGAGGTTCCCAAATTTTGAGCGCACCTTGGGTCGAGGATACACCTAGCTGAGTTTAGGTTGATCAATCGAACTTTCGCTCTAGAATCAAAACCCTAAAACTCGCTTTACCGAGGTGAACTCCTCTATTGGATTTGACTCCAATCCGGGAGATTTATGTCACCCTCTCTAGAGGGTTGCATGTAACTGTCTTTATCCTTGAATGATTGATTCGCCTTACGAGTTGGTTCGGCTAACTAAAGAACGAAAACAAGAACGAGAATCATATATCGATAATATAATCTCATTATGTTAAAATCAAGGATAAATCGTAAGTATTCTAAGGAGAGAAAAAAAGAGAGAATCTAAATTTAATTCATGAAGTTCATTATTCCTTGGATCATCTCGACCGAGTACTAATAGAAATTTAATTACTCATGGAGATGGAGGAATCAACAAACATGAAAGAGTTCATGACGAAATAAAGAAGAGATTAAGAAGAAGAACAACTAATTTTTATTAATTTTTGCAAAAGAGATTACAGACTATGGAATTTAAATTGCAAACAATTGAAATGAAAGTTACAAATGCAAAAGAAAAGTATATAAATTGAAACTTACAATTGTGATAGAAATAGAAATACAAGAATTGCTTAAAACATGAAAACAAAGCAAGAAATGAATGATTGAACTCCCTAAAATTCGTCTCCTAAGTTGTAGAGGAGCTGACATTAAAAAGGCTGAAAAATTGAGGTTACACGTCCTTGGTCACGCCCGTGACCAAGGGAGTATAAGAGGCGTGATCGAAGATGGTGCGGAGATGGTGCATTCTGGTTTCAATGCAGACGTTATGTACGTGTTATGCCCTAGGTCGCGCCCATGATCTAGGGCGTGTAATCTTCAAATTTGCGTCTGGCGGGAAGCTCTCTGCGGGATGTGGCGCGGGAGGGATCACAACCTTGAACTGTATGTCACGCCCTCGGTCACGCCCGTGATCGGGGGTGTGTAACTTTAAATGATGTGGCAGGATGATCTGGCTGCTAGAGGCGGGTCGTGGCCGTGACCTAGGTCACGCCCTTGGTCACGCCCGTGACCTAGAGCGTGTAGTTGGCGAATTTTCACGGAATGAGCCCGAGGTGGCAGCAGCAGGTCTGGAACACATCTTAGGCTGTCACGCCCTTGGTCATGCCCGTGACCTTGGGCGTGTACTTGCAAATTTTACTCATAGTGGCCAGAAAATCTAAAAATATAAAATCAGCTTAAGTTGGTTTATGGAATCGAAAAAGGAATAATTTACATGATATAATTCATATAAATTATATAATTTCATATTAAAACTATGCTAAAAGATGAGTAAATAAACCACTCATCATATCCACACAAACGTCGGAAACACCTCGTAGTCCTTCCAACGAACTCGGAGCTGGAAGATGGTCAGTTTCTCTCCTTCAAAATGCTAATTCCGATTTGAAAAGATGCTTCTTTGTGGTTTTACGGTATGAAGAACTCTAAAAGATTCTTTAGTTCTTCAGGATAAGTTGGCCTATTTATAGGTACGAACCAGTACAAAATTTTGTGGTGCACATGCCCTTAGCACACGAGTGTGTGCCAGAAAAGTTGCATTGGTTCATGCAGACATGACTCCCGACGACTCTGGAATTAAAAGCCGCATATAAGCTAAGGGCATGTGCTTTCGAAAGTCATGTGCCTTCGAAAGTCATGTGCCTTCGAAAGTCACACCTTTCGAAAGTCATGTGCGTTCAAAAGTCATTTTTTCGCGGTCTCTGCCTCGGTCATGTGCCTTCGAAAGTCACACCTTTTTTTCCAGAACTGTTGCAAACCGTTATCCCTCCATTTTGAGCCCACACATGCAAGTGCCTCGGGTTGTGTACCTTAAATACCGTACATTATATATCATATATACATATTCAAAACTTGGTTTCTTTAACCAACACGATCAAATAATCCAATTTTTGCATGTTCTTATGTGCATCCCTTTATGCTCATATTATGTTGGTAGTAAGACTAATCCCTTGACTACTTCTAAATCATAAGATTCCAACAATATCCCACTTGACCTAGAATGTATCAACCATTGTTGTTGGCACAGAAAGTGTACCTCCAAAACTCACACTAAAAGAGACGGGGAAAGACTGTGGAGTGTAGGTTACTCGAGATGAGGGATGCCATAGAAGAGATCTCTAGGAGAAAAACTGCTGGAGAGGAGACATGCGGTTTGGGCGGTCTCTCAAAATTGAGACCGCTGGAACATATTCAGAACTAGGTTTCTTTAACCAACATGATCAAATAATCCAATTTTCGCATGTTCTTATGTGCGGCCCTTTATGCTCATATTACGTTGGTAGTAAGACTAATCCCTTGACTACTTCTAGATCATAAGATTCTAATAAAAAACTTGATCTAGAATATATCAACCATTGTTGTTGGCAAAAAAGTGTACCTCCAAAACTCACACTAAAAAGAGATGGGGGAAGACTACGGAGTGCAGGTTACTCGGGACAAGGCATGTCAGTGAAGAGATCTCTAGGAGAAAAACTGCTGGAGAGGAGGCAGGCAGTTTGGGCGGTCTCCCAAAATTGAGACCGCTGGAACCGATCATTCTGACTGAAAAGGAGAGGTCGCGGACTTCCGGGCAAACATGATCCCGACACATTTTCAAGTTTCTCTAGAACTTTGGAAATGTTCGCTTTGATCGCTTTGCTTGCGACCATCATAAATGCGGAAAAGGCTATAAATACTGCTTCAAGGCTTCAGAATCCAGAACTTTCTAGAAGGAATTGCGAGCTTGAACTATAAGCGATCACCCTTTTTCAGACTGCGGAGAGCTCTCGATGGCAGATGTGATGCCTCTTCTGAGTCAGCGGGCAAAGACCAAGGGTTCACCAAAGGTGGCCTCTTCGAAGAAGAGAGTTCCGGGAAAAGAGACCGCGAGCTCCAAGAAGATAGTGGCGATCAAGGCCTTCAAGGCCTCGACGAAGGCAGATGCGGCGACAGAGATCGTCAGTTATCCCTCTAAAAAGAAACAACCAGAATTGGCAAAGGAAAGCATGGCCTTGGTAGCCTCAAACGTTGTCGATGTGTCAGCCAACTCTTCAGGGCCTCCTGTGTTGAATCTTCTCGATGTTACCATCACCTTCAATTGCAACAAGTCGGCCTAGGCTCTCAACCAGGCCGTTGTTCCTTCTGGCAAGACCGCTTCTACTGAGGCTATCAAGGCTCAGATGCGGAAGCAGAAGTCCTCTGCTGAAAGACTCAGGCAGCAGATCGCAGACAAGCATGAAGTTGCAAAAGGGACAAAGAGACAAGGAATAGATTCTTCTATTCATCCCGCCAAGAAAAAGAAGAATGAATAAGATAAAGAAGTGACCGCTAAGACCGCTTTGGTCAAGGCGGCCACACTCACTGAAGAAGGCGGTCTTGGACATTCTCCCGTGGATGTATCTGAGAAGGTAAGTGAACAAGTCGATCTCTCTTTTCTCAATATCTTCAAGGGGAGCAGACTCAGAATTGATTGCTTATTTTGATGACGATTCTTCAAATGACCTTGTATGTTCGATATCGCAGGTACTCGACTCCTTCGAATCCAAATAGCGTCGGGAGGCCGCCAAAAAATGCGAGGTCGCTGAGATGAAGAAAACCACAGAGGAAGCAGAAAGGCAAAAAGCAGAGGCGGAGAAGAGGGGGAGGGAAGAAACAGAGGAGAAGGAGAAAGAGAAGAAGGCAACGTTGATCGCTACAGATAAAGAGAAGAAAGAGAAGGAAAAAAAGGCAGTGGTGATCGCTGCAGAGAAGGAGAAGAAATAGGAGGAGGAGAAGGCAGCGTAGATCGCTGCAGAGAAAGAGAAATAAGAGAAGGCAACACTGATCGCTGCAGAGGAAGAGGAGAAAGAGAAGGAGGAGAAGAAGAAGAAGAAGGACAAGAAGAAAAAGAAGACCGCTGAGAAGAAGAAGAAGGAAAAAGAGGAGGAAGAAGAAGGGGCCTGGCAGCTCAAGAAGGAGAAGACCGCACTTTCTGCCAGTCTGAAGGATCTTTCTGCCGACCAGGAGGCCATGCTGGGCAAGGAAGCAACAAACCACGTGGTAGGGGTCTCTGCCTTACGGACTGGTATGGCATAGCTAATCACGAGACTACCAGAGTTTCTTCCTCTTCCTGCTCTTTGACCTAGATCTCCAAAAGAGCGACGTGAGATCATCATCATTGAAATAGATGACATTCTTGTCAGCAATGCAGAACTAAAAAGGAGAAGAAAAGAAGGAGAGAGATCGCAGAAAAGAGAGTTGGAAATAATGAACCTAGAATGCTTTAGGGGATCATACCACCTTTTGCTGACCGCAGACCCTCCGGTCATTAAAGATGTTGAAAATGCCTTAGATGACTGCGGTCTTGATTTCTTTCCAAGTACTCTCTCTGCGCGATCTCTTCCATTTTTGAGTTGTTGTAGTTGAGCTAACTGATCTATGCTTTTGATCGCAATTGTTGATGAGGTCAAGGAGACTCCTGAAGAAGGGGAGATCACACAAAAGTTGGTGATTCCCCAGCAGCTCCCTGACATTCTCAAGTCGATGTTTGAGGATGTCCGCACTATGCGAGCTCGGGATAGGGCACAAGATGACCAACTTCAGATTTAGACCGCCGATTTTGATGAGAAGCTGCACGCCAATAAGAAATGAGTCCGCGAGGAGGGCGATCTGAAGAATGCCGAACTCACCAGGTCGCTCCGGAGGGATAAGAAGGATTTAGAATATTACAAGGGGAAGGCTGCCGCTATGGCCACTGAGGTCGCAACACTCAGAGCCGTCCCTGCTCAAATGATGATGGGGCCAGGAACTTTTAGCAGTCTACCAGAAGGGAGACCGACTTCTGAGATTGTTGTGATTCCCATGGAGTAGGTAGACAAGGAGGTCGTGAAAATTCACCGAGCCGCAATGTCAACAAATCATAGCTTGGTGACCGCTCTGGCCACCGTCAATGAGATGCAATACGTCACAACCTTTAATGGGAGTAAACATCAGGATAAGAGATAGTCTTTAATTGTTGATTCTATGCGGTCTTGAGACAATGACTCTGAGTTATTTGAACTTGTAATATATTGTGACAATTTGATTTTCATTTTATACGATCTATAAGACCCCCCTCCCGGAACACAACACACGGCCGAGGGGAGTCCTATGCCCAGAACATCCTCCTTGCGGTAGCGTCAGCTCACGGGCTAACCTGTACCCCAAGACGTCTATCCTGCCGGCTAAACCAATATCATCATGCCAACCCATCAATAATAGAAAAAAAAATAGAAGCCATAGATTCAAAATAAGTAAAAGTGTTCCAAAAATATATAAAAAAGGATAGGTAGCTACAAAAGCTCCTACAAAATATCAGTGTATAGAATTTCCTCAAGGGCTACATCTCAAGCTCTCACTCACATCGGTCACAAACGGAAGGGAAGGTATTATAGTCTCAGGCTCTGTCGCCATGGCCTGGCCATCCTACTGCGTCGTATGCCACTACTCCACCTGCCGCTGGGGGTCCTCCTAAAAATAGTGACGTAGCAACCGTTAGTCATAAATACTAAGTGGCTTCACATCCTCTCCTCCGGTGACTCTTAGGCACCGGGCAGAAGGAAAGAAGGAGAATGTTGTAATATAATCAGTAATATACAATATTGCAGGTGACAAAAGAAATAACAATCACAATAGAGAGTCAAGAGCATAAGAGTACATCTACCCTAACAGTATAGTCAGCAACAGAGTATAAGCAGAGTAGAGCTGTACAAAACTGAATTGAACTTAACTTATAGAGATGCCCATACAAGCTTATAGGTTAAGGGTCTTCTGCAATAACAAGTAACTCGTCATATAAAGGTGCCCATACAAGTTTATATGATGAGGATCATTATGTGGTGCAATGCAATGAATGTATGTATGATGGCTCATCTATGATTTACTAACGCACTCTGATTTGCTATGTCAATATAGACTTGTACTTCCCACTTTTTGAGGGTAGCTAACCTCTCAGACATCACCCGTCGTGGGCAGACGTTGACAGTGGATCGAGCTATCCACTACTAGGTTGGTATGCACACTACCAGACCTCGGCCTTACGTACGCCTTGACACTAAGAACACAACAGCGGAGCACCTACGTACTGAACATGGAAGGGGTCTTGGGAAGTAAACACCAATAGCCCAGCCCAACCGGTCAATGACACGAAAGGGGTCTTTGGAAGAAAATACAAAGAGCCCAGCCCAACCGGCCAAGATCTAGCTGCCAGTTCACATTAGTGTGACAACTGGTGAGCCCATAGATCTGCCACATGCAATCCTCAACACAGGATCATAACTATCATGTGCCAGCACCCGCACTAGCTGTATATCCCAAGTACCCAAGGGATCCAACGAAGTCCCTTTCTTTTCCAACATACCCATGCTTTTAAGCATGCAAGGGATTCCACCGAGTCCCTTTTCCATCGTACCCTAGGATGTCAACACATCCTAATTATTAGGTCGAGGCATTATTATTATCTGGAAGGGGTTATCTAACTCTAAGCAGTGGTTATACGCATCATGGGTTTTTCACACCTACGATCCTATGGATTACATGTGTATCCAATAATCACGAAGAGATTATCAACATCATAAAATTATTCAAGTGTATTACTGTTAGTTATTGGGTGTCAACTTATCACCTAGAGGGGCGGGGGGTGGGGGGGGGGGGGGGGTGAATAGGTTTTTCAAATTATTTTATCCCCTTTAGGTGTTCTTGTTTTCTGGTTAATAGATTTGTAGATTAGTAAAGCACAGCACAGAAAACACACAAGAACTTATAGAGGTTCCTCAAGACAGGGTGTCTTGAGTAGTCCTCTTTCCCTCTGCGCCTACCTAGCAGTGTGCTAAGCTCGGCAAGCTCTACCAATGTCTCTGGCCCGCAAGCCTTACACCTCGGACCCGCAAGTCCCTGCAACCTAGGCCCGCAAGCCCCTTCACTACACCCGAGCCCACAAGCTCGACACGTTCGGACCCGTAAGTCCATGCAACCTAGGACCTCAAGCCCCTTCACTACACCCGAGCCCGCAAGCTCGACACTCAGGCCCTCAATCCCTACACAGCACAGACCCGCAAGTCTTGCCTACAGCCTAGGCCCGCAAGTCTTGCCTACAGCCTAGGCCCGCAAGCCCCTTCACTGCACCCGAGCCCGTAAGCTCGACAAGTTTGGACCCACATGTCCTCTGCCCTAGCCCTCAAGCCTCACAGATCTCAAGCCATCAAGCTTGACACTCTGATCTGAAAATAGATCTTACAAGTTCTTGGTCCGTAAGCCTTACAAGAGATTACAGTGATGAAAACTGTTTCTTCTGCCTGATGAAGATTGGCTTCTTGACTTGAAGGAGATGCTTCTGATTTTTAATCTGAATGGTGCAGATCTTCTTCAAGCTTTCTAACTATGTCGGATGTTGACTGGCTACCTTTCTTGAACGATTCTTAGCATACGATGAAACTTGACTGCAACTTGAAGAACACATAATGATCGTTTTGTTCTTCTCTACTTTCTTTCTTCACCGCCGCTTGTACTGTTGTATTGCTAGGCGGGATTCTTTTTCGTTCCTTTTTTTCTCTCTTCCAGGGCATCACTGTTTCCTTTTTATAGGATGGATGAGCCGCTTAACAGACATATATGATGTCCTATTCTGACAACCACCCACGCCTTAAGAGCACACACTGATTGGACAATCAGGCGGCGGAATTAAATGCTGACAGCACGTCTGGCAATATTTGAATCTGTCTTGACGATATTTCCATTGTTACGACGACAAGGACAATATCTAGATGACAGGACTTTGTCGATGCCTTGAACTTGTCTCTTCTTCAATTCTTCATCAGATAGTGAAATCTTCGAAGATACTGGACATCTCTTCTATACTCAAGCTTATGACGACACGAAGTCATCTAACTGATGTCATCGCGATCTTCTTGTCTGCTTGATATCGCTGTAACAACTTTATCTTGTCGACGACATAAACGATATCATGTCGACAGACTATACTTTAGCAACTGCTTGTCTTCAACTGACCTCCTTCAGTCTTCTCGACGTCACGCCTTCTTTACGACGATGTCCATCGCCATCAGTCACACTTAGCCTTTCCGATGACAAGGCTTCTTCTCGACGCTATCTGTTCTTCTTTGGCCTTATCGACGATATAGTTTCTTGTCAACGATATCTTCGACACTGATATTCCTTTTGCCTTATCAACGACATTCATTCTGACTTAGCCTTGTCGTCATCAAGGCTTCTTGTCGACCACATCTTTGAGTCTTCTTCTTCATCTTCGACTTCCTGATATCGTCATGTAGATGTCACAACGATATCACCATTATGCCTTGCTCTGCATGTTGTTGACGATAGGCCTGTTGTTGTCGACGATATGCATGATCCTTTTTGATGACACAGACATAATCATTCTTCTTTGCTTTGCCCATCATCTCAATGATGTGCCTGTACTTGTCGATGATATGTCCAGCCTTTTCGATGATATTATACTTAGGCAGGTTATCGAAGTACTGGACATATTGTCTCATCTCTGCAAGCATGAACTAGATATGACATTAAATACAACTTGCACTTATCATTGAGCTGAGCACTTCTTCAAATTAGGAACACCCGCTGGGCACTGTTCCCAACAATCTCCCCCTATTTGAAGAAGTCATAACCCACTCAATGATAAATGCCACTCAGATAAAAGGTTTAACATTTTAAGAAAATAAGCATATAATAATGACATTGCACCTATATTTGAGTGAACAAAGAATTTGAAAAATATTACTTCATTTATAAATAGTGCCAAAAGTTTTCAAAAGTTTTTGACATTTCTACATTCAGCCCCTTAAAGTTTTAGTCGTCTATATCTCTGGTGCCCTCATAGCAGCTTCACCCTTTGCTTTCTTTTCACTGGCTTCTTGCTCCTTTTCAGCTTGTCTGATGAAGTATTCAAACAACTTGGGATGATACTTGAGAGGTTCAGGAGCATTAGTTGGAATTCTACCTGCTTGCTTGTCCCTCCTGTGACTCCTTCTCGATTCTTCTAGATCTTCATATTTATCCCATTCTTGAGGGCTGTATACATTGTATCGTTCACCTTTATTAGCTTTCACTTTCTCCCACGCTTTTAGAATGATGGTCCTGGATTTGGGACTCCATCTTTCATAGTCATCCTTTTCTCCATTTCCTCCCTGTACTTTCTCTTCCTCATTTTTATTTCTTCATCCTCCAGTGCTTCCTTCTCTTTAACCTTATCAGTGGCCGTATCAGGGATATCTGCATGTTGCTCTTCAGCAGGGTACTCTTCTACAGACTAGTCAAAATGTGGAGGAGGGAGATGAATTGCTTCCCTGATGGTGTTTGTGTTCCAGATGGCATGATCACCACTGGCCTTTATCATTGATCTCTCCCCCTTTATGACTGCTTCAGATATCGCACTCTGGAGATTCTCCTCAGAAACCAATATTTTGTTTTTAAGCATGTGGATTCCTGCTTCCAAGTGATTCTTGGTCTCAAGGAGATGACTGTCTAGATCTTTATTGTGGTGATCTAGACTTTCTTGAAGATTAGTTTTGTGCTCAGCCATCCTCTTGGTGGATGCAATGTAGGCCTTTTCTATGTTGCTGACAATCAAAGTCTGATTAACCCCTAAGTTAGATAGACCCTTGTGAGTAAGGGTTGTCTCTTTGGTAGTATGCTCTTTTAGATTTTTCACATCATTTCTCAGGCTCTCAGTTTCAGCAGATAGTTCCTTTTTTAGTTCCCTGACAGTAGAGGTAACATAACTTTCTATTTTTAATCTTTGCTCTTTGATGAGTAATTTATTTACTCATCTTTTAGTATAGTTTTGTTATTATTTTAATATGAAATTATGTCTTTTATCTAAATTATATCATATAAATCGTTCTTATTTTAATTTCATAAGCTAACTTATGTTTATTTTGTGTTTTCAGGTTTTCTAGACACTTGGAGCAGAAAATTCATTTACACGCCCCAGGTCACGGGCGTGTAACCTACGAAGTATTCCAGACCTGCTTCTGCCACTCCGGGGACGCTCCGTAAAGATTTCGCCAAGTACACGCCCCAGGTCACGGGCGTGACCAAGGGCGTGACCCAGTGTCACGGCCGCGACTCTCCACAGCATCCAGAGCACGCCTGCCACATCATTTAAAGTTGCACGCCCTCTGTCACGGGCGTGACCGAGGGCGTGACATCCAGTCACGGGCGTGACTCGCCCCGCGCTTCTTCCCGCCAGAGTTTCCCGCCAGCAGCACTATTTCAAGATTACACGCCCCAGGTCACGGGCGTGACCTAGGGCGTGACACGGCCGAAATGATCGCAATTACTCCAGAAGGCGCCCTCTCCGCTGCTGCTTCGATCACGCCCCTTACACGCCCTTGGTCACGGGCGTGACCAAGGGCGTGTAACCTCATTTTTTCAGCTATATAAAGCCAGCTTTTTCAGATGTTTAAGAACCAGTTTTTAGGATTAGATACTTCGTTTCATGTTTATTTTTCATGTTTTAGTAGCCTTGTAATCCTTCTTCTTCTTGCAAATTGTATTTTCATTTCAATAGTCGTAATTCTCAATTTCATAGCTTGTACTCTCTTTTGTAATTTAATAAAATAGATCTTTTCTTCTCTCATTTCCTCTCTCTTTTATGATACGCTCTTTTATTTATTTTGATTCCCCAATCTCCATGAGTAACTAAATATTATTAGTACTCGATCGAGATGATCCAAGGAATGATATAAGTCATGAAATAATGTATAGTTGCTATTTCTCTTTTCAAAAATGCTTAAGATTTACCCTTGATTTTAAGATAACGAGATTATATTTTCGATATATAATTCTTGTTCTTGTTTTCGTTCTTTAGTTAACCGAGAGACTCGTAGGAGGAATCGATCACTCAAGGATAAAAAAGAGTAGAATTCAATCCTCGAGAGAGGACGACGTTACCCTTCCGGATTGGAGTAAAAGCCAATAGCGGGATTCACTTCGATAAGGCGAGTTTTAGGGGTTTCGATTCTAGAATGAGAGTTCGATTGATCAACCTAAACTCAGGTGAGCGCATCCTCGAGAGAGGTGCGTTCATAATCCGGGAATCTCCACGGTCAAAGCTATTTTATTAAGAGAATGCGCTTTTATTTCTTTGTTCTTATTTTTGTCTCCAAGGTGATTCAAAGATCGAGTGCTAATCGTTCTTTTAATTCTTATTTTAATTCTCCATTTGCAAAACCCACCTCAAGTTTTAATTGGTAAGATAATAGAGATTTTCTTGAAGTAAGAGTACTCAACCGCCCCGAGTCTAATACGACCTTGGTTTTTATAACCTATACTACATTCGATACGGTACACTTGCTGTTGTCGTTTCTAAGCATAGTTTTGCGCATCACTCTTCCAGGAGCATCTTTATTTGAGATAATAGTGAGAACTCCACTGGTCTATTCTCTGGAGGTGAACTAGCTTCTTCTGGTTCCTCTTCTTCATTCACTTCCAGTATTAGAGATAGAGGTTTTCTGATGGGTGATTGGTTAGGCCCTTCTACCTTTTCAGGATTCGGTAGATCTCTGCTAGTCTCATCAGAAGAATCCTCTAGCTTCTCTTCTTGGGGATCTCTACTTGGGTCCTCTTGGTTTACTGATCTATGATGGAGAGCATCCTCAGCCCCAATGATCTTATTGATCACTTCTTCCATTTGAGCAGGGAGTTCACCATTCTTCTCCACCTCTGTCTCAGCATCCTCTTGCTCAGTTCCTGCTGTTGTCATTATTCCGAGTCCTAGAATTAAGGCAAAGTTCTGAGGGGAGACATTTCTTTTCTCTACAGTCACTTCAGAGTCAGACGAGTCTGAGCTGTTGCCTGATTCGCTTTCTTCTGATGATATTTTTGCCTTCCTCTTCACATCCTCTGCAGTCTACAGCAGCTTGGGAGGCTTAGTCAGAGTTTTCTCCCACCTGTCAAGGATTTTGATGTCCATCCTTCTCATGTGATGAATTTTTACTCCATACTTTTTGTTAAGGCTTTTATTGTAGGATAGCAGAAAATATAGTGATAGAATTCTTCCCAGATTTGGAGCTTTAAAGCTTTCTTGTATCCTCTAGAAAATTTGCTGACCCCAGTTGGTCTTTTTACTTAGTATTATCCTTGCCATTATCTCAAACATGGGCTTGGATATCCAATCATGTGACCCTACTTTGTAGAGGAGGGCTTTACCTACTATATCTGCCACAAGTTTTCCTTGTTGATTAAAGCTCTTCCTTTCCAGGGACCCATGGGTCTTGCTGGAGTGTCTGCACCATTCCAGAGCTTTGTTGAGGTCTTCCTGGGTGACCTTTTCATCTTCCTCCCCCTTGGCAAAGGCCGGCAACTGAAGTGCCCTGGCCAGCCTCTTAGGATTCACTTTGACCTTTATCCCATTGATTATGCTTTTCACAGATGTTCCTTGATGAGTACGTTTTGTACTTATTTTTTAGTATAATTTTAATATAGTTTTAGTATGAATTTATATAATTTTTATGTAGTTTCTTAATTAATTCATTCCATTTTATTTCTTCAACTAATTTAAGCTTAGTTTATGTTTTTCAGGTTTTCTGAGCACTTTAAGCAAAAATGTCAAGTACACGCCCAAGGTCATGGGCGTGACCAAGGGCGTGACAGCCTAAGATGTGTTCCAGACCTACTGCCGCCACTTCGGGACCATTCCGTGAAGATTCGACAAGTAGACGCCCCAGGTCACGGGCGTGACCAAGGGCGTGACATCCAAGTCACGGTCGGGACCCCCACCACCAGCTGCGAGCACGCCTGCCACGTTATTTAAAGTTACACGCCCCAGGTCACGGGCGTGACCAGGGGCGTGACATCCAGGTCACGGGCGTGACTCGCCCCGCGCTCCTTCCCGCCGAAGTTTCCCGCCAGCAGCCACTTTTGAAGATTACACGCCCCAGGTCACGGGCGTGACGCGCCCGAAACGCCTGCATTGAAGCCAGAACGCGCCCTCTCCGCACTAGCATCGATCACGCTCCTTACAAGCCCTTGGTCACGGGCATGACCAAGGGCGTGTAACATCAAATTTCTGCCTATTTAAAGGGAGCTTCTCCAGAACTTCAAGGACGAATTTTTTTAGGATTAGAATTTCATTTTCTTGTATTATTTTCATGTTTCTAGTAGTTCTTATGCTCCTCCTTTATTTCTTATGATTGTAGCTATTTCAATTCAAAGTTTATAATTTCTCAATTCCTTAGTTGTAATCTCTTTTGCATTTCAATAAAATAGTTCTCTTTCTCTTTTCCACTCTCTCTTTTATGATGTACTCTTTTATTTTCGTTAATTCCTCTATCTCCATGAGTAGCTAAATTTCTATTAGTACTCGGCCGAGATGATCCAAGGAAAATATAATTCATAATTTGGTTTAGAAGTTTTATTTCTTAATTTATTTATTTTTCCAAGGTGATTCAAGGTTGAGTGCTAGTCCTTTAAATCATAGTTTTAAAAAGTTATTTCTCTTTCTCGCAAACAACCAACCCAAGTTCTACTTGATAGAATAATAGAGATTTTCTTGAAGTAAGAGTACTCAATCGCCCCGAGTCTAATACGACCTTGTTTTAATAACCTATACTACATTCGATACGGTACACTTGTCGTTGTCATTTGCGGACATAGTTTTACACATCAAGTTTTTGGCACCGTTGCCGGGGACACGGTTGATATTTTGAAAAAAGAAATATTTATTAATTTTATCATTCTCTTTCTTCTCCCCCTTCTCTTTAAAATTTTAAAAAAAAAATCTTAAAAAGCGTAATGTAAATTCTCGGAAAGGACGCTTTGGGCTTGAACTCCCATCATAGCCTCTAGTACCTTGCGAACCCTTCACCGGGTTGACCTTGGGAAGTCCGGGACTAATTTAACCCGCTTTTTGAAAAAACTTTATATAACAAAAATATTTTTAAAATTCCATTCATTTGAGTAAAGGTTGTTCCCTTTTTATTTTTATTATGAAAGAATCTGAATTGGCCGTTAAGGTTGCCGAGCTTCGAAACCAACTTTATCTCTTACATGCCGCACGAGAACGCCAATTTAGTTGTCATTATTGTGGTGCGTCTCATCAAAGTGTTGAATGTTATTTACATTCATATTCTCAAAATAATTATTATGAAAATAATTATCCTCAATATTATGCAAATAATTTTGATAATAATTATGATCATAATTTTTCATCTTTTAATGAAAATAATTTTTCAAACTTTGATGAAAATAATTTTTCTAATTTTAATGAGAATAATTTTTCGGCGTTTAATAATTGTTCTTCTAGCCCCGAAGTTGATTATTCCGCATGGCAAGGTCACCCGGATAGTTTTCGGGGCGATGAAGATAAATCTTTAGATCCGAATTTTTCTTCTTCTTCTTTTGCGCCGCAATTACCTTCCTCTAATTTTGGGGAATCTCCACGATTCAATTTGATACTTCCCCCCAAAATTTAGAGGGAAATTTAATTTCTTCTAGTATTTATTCTCCATCGTTGGATAATTTAGTTATGGAGGAACATGTGGTTTCATGTAATCCCATAACTTCTTTTACCAAAGATGAAGAAAACTTATTATACCAAGATTTTCTTAAAGTTATGGGCACCCCTGATGAAAAAGAAGAAGAACAAGTTTCTTCCCCTACTCCACCCGAATTTTATTTTCCTTGTCATGAATATTCGGGAATTTCTTCTATCCAACCAAAAATTCATGAAAATTTTGTGTCCGAAAATTTTATTCCGCTTGGTAATGCACTAGATTTTTCTAAAGAAAATTTTATTTTAGAAAAGGAACAACCGGAGCTAAATCAAATATTTTTGCAAGAACCTCCTCCTTGCGAAAATTTTTTTGACTCGTTTATTTGTGATTCTCTTTATTCTAATAATTTTCAGGTCAAGGATGAGCCGTTGCCACCCCAAATAATCAATGATCCATATGCCGCTCATCTTTATTTTTCCAAACCACCTCAGGTATGTATAGGTGATTTGAATTTATATATTCAAATTCAAGGACAAAAGGAGAATCACAAGATAAACGGAGGAGTAGCCGTGCGACTGACGCCGACACATTCACCTATGCGTGAATTAGGGGAGTTGCCTGTTCACTTCTCTTTTAATTTTCCTTTTTCCTAACACTAACCGTCTAGCTTAAAGACGGGAAAAAGAAAGCGCTCTTGGGAGACACCCCTTGCTTATCCTTAATTTTTATTATTTTTCTTTTAAAGTTTGTTTTCTTTCAAATGTTCTTCATACTTAGTTTTAAACATTGGGGACAATGTTTAATTTTAAGTATGGGGTGTAGCTTCGCATTCATTGTATCTTTATTTGAAAAAAAATATATAAAAAATATAAAAATCTAATTTCTTGGAAAGGGCGCTTTGGGCTTGAACTCCCATCACAACTCCTAGTACCTTGCGAACCCTTCACCGGGTAGCCCTCGGGAAGTCCAAGAAATATTTTATTTAAAAAATAATAATAATAAATACGCCTAGCCTTGTTGTTTTTAATGTTCTAGAAATTTTGTTTGAGGTTTGATTATAAGTATTCTTACATTTTTAATTTAGCTAATTTTTTGTTTTATCAGAATTTGTTAAATTTAAATTTGAAGTAATTTAGTTTTAAGAAACACTTTATGTTTTTAATTCGATTAGAGAATTAATTTAGCAATACTTCTCCGTTTAATTTTAAATAGCTTCACTTTGTGGTAAATTGGCTAACCATCTCTAGATTTCTATTATATTCTCTTTTAACTTTAAGATCTTAGGAAATTTCATTCCACTAAAATGTTGCTCTCAAAATAGTTTAATAAATAAACTAGAAGTTTTCTTCCCCCTCACCCTTTGTTGGCCTAAAAAAATGTAGAAAAAAAGATCATATGTCATGGAAATAAGAGGATAAAATTCATTATTTCCTAAAACATATGCACCCAAAATCATTTAAAAGATTATATGTCATGATATAAGAGGATAAAATTCATTACATCTAAAACATATACATTTTGGGTTTTTGATTGAAGAGAATTTTTTAAAAGATTATATGGCATGGAAAATAAGAGGATAAAATTCATTATTTTCCTAAACATATACAAATTCCTATTCAAATGAGGTGAGAGGATAAAATTCATCACCTCTATTCAAGAACTCTTCATTTTGCCATTTCGTTCAAACTCATCCCTAGCCAATTTCATTGTTTCTAGTCCTAAACTAAATTATTAAGAGAGCAATATTTTGGTAGGTGTCTTTTCCTTAAGTTTCTTCTATGTTAGAGTGTCTATAATTTCAATCTAATTTTGTTTGAAAATTTCTATAATTTCGATTGCTAAATAGTTATCTTTAGAAGTAGTTAGCTAAACAAATTTCTCTTTTTAAATTATGAACATAATTTATGACTTAATTCTTGAATTCCTAAAATTTGCTTTTGACTTATTCTTGGTTTAATAAATTTTTAGTCAATTAGAAAAAATATCGATGTCTTGTAATTCTTTCCTCACTCTTTTGCTCTGGAATAACAAAAACTCAAGTATGGGGGTGTTTGATGAGTACGTTTTGTACTCATCTTTTAGTATAATTTTAATATAGTTTTAGTATGAATTTATATAATATTTATGTAGTTTCATAATTAATTCATTCCTTTTTATTTCTTCAACTAATTTAAGCTTAGTTTATGTTTTTCAGGTTTTCTGGGCACTTTAAGCAAAAATGCCAAGTACACGCCCAAGGTCACGGGCGTGACCAAGGGCGTGACAGCCTAAGATGTGTTCCAGACTTGCTGTCGCCACTTCAGGACCATTCCGTGAAGATTCGCCAAGTACACGCCCCAGGTCACGGGCGTGACCAACGACGTGACATCCAAGTCACGGTCGGGACCCCGCCACCAGCTGAGAGCATGCCTGCCACGTCATTTAAAGTTACATGCCCCAGGTCACGGGCGTGACCAGGGGCGTGACATCCAGGTCACGGGCGTGACTCGCCCCACGCTCTTTCCCGCCGAAGTTTCCCGCCAGCAGCCACTTTTGAAGATTACACGCCCCAGGTCACGGGCATGACCTAGGGCGTGACGCGCCCGAAACGCCTGTATTGAAGCCAGAATGCGCCCTCTTCACACCAGCATCGATTGCGCTCCTTACACGCCCTTGGTCACGAGCGTGACCAAGGGCGTGTAACATCAAATTTCTGCCTATTTAAAGGGAGCTTCTCCAGAACTTCAAGGACGAATTTTTTTAAGATTAGAATTTCATTTTCTTGTATTATTTTCATGTTTCTAGTATTTCTTATGCTCCTCCTTTATTTCTTATGATTGTAGCTATTTCAATTCAAAGCTTGTAATTTCTCAATTCCTTAGTTGTAATCTCTTTTGCATTTCAATAAAATAGTTCTCTTTCTCTTTTCCACTCTCTCTTTTATGATGCACTCTTTTATTTTCGTTAATTCCTCCATCTCCATGAGTAGCTAAATTTCTATTAGTACTCGGCCGAGATGATCCAAGGAAAATATAATTCATAATTTGGTTTAGAAGTTTTATTTCGTAATTTATTTATTTTTCCAAGGTGATTCAAGGTTGAGTGCTAGTCCTTTAAATCATAGTTTTAAAAAGTTATTTCTCCTTCACGTAAACAACCAACCCAAGTTCTACTTGATAGAATAATAGAGATTTTCTTGAAGTAAGAGTACTCAACCGCCCCGAGTCTAATACGACCTTGTTTTAATAACCTATACTACATTCGATACGGTACACTTGCCGTTGTCGTTTGCGGATACAGTTTTGCGCATCATTCCTTTTGAGCCACCCTTGGCACTCGAGTAAAACTCCAGCACTTCTCTTTTGAGTATCACTGTTAGTTTGGAGAGGGCAAATTCCAAACTGACGACTAATGCGATTATTTCGGCAAGTGCACCTGTCGCGCAAGTAATAATAATGGGGAAAATCCCCGAGTGTCGGTCTCTTGAGGAACACAGTAAGATGGAGTTAGGTTTCGAGGAAGGACTTGAGATCGAAGTCCAGCGATAGGTGGAGTGCGGACGAAAGGGAGTTGGTTTGTGAGAAATAAAGAGAAAAAACTATAACTACTCCTATGCAATGCCGCTATGCAAAGCTTCGCTTGGCAGAATGGAGACTAGGCAGGCCTTGAGCGCACTGCGTCGCAAGGGCGGATGGACGAGTAGGCAAGCGGAGTCGAACTGTGCAGGCCTTGAGCGCGCTGCTTCGTTAGGCGGGAAGGAGTACGGGCCGCGATGCCACGCTTCGGTAGGCGGATGGAGCGTGCTCTAGTGCGAGAAGAAATGAGGGTCGCAAACACCTCTTCACAAACGCCGTTAGCTCTTGCTAACGCGGATCGAACACCTTAAGTGCGTGAGTGAGTGAGTGGATGAGTGGAGGCAAAACGATTCACAAACAAATAATGAAGAAAGAGGGAGAAACATTCATTACAATCAAACCAAGCATAATACTGTTCAACATCTCAACGATTCAAAGATTACAACGAAAGCAAGAGGAAAGAAATAACCAAAGGATGAAGACTAGCGGCCGTTCACGGCCGGAATGGTAGGTTGTCAAGCCACCTCCGGACTCGGGCGGACTATGCTTCCGGTGTAGAGAAACTGTCACGATCTCTCTACGTAGTCCCGACGTCTTCTACCTCAGGATTTTTCTTCTTCTCACCGGACTAGAAAGAGAAAACAGCGGCTTGAGGGCTTCCGGGTGGAGGAGAATGCTCTCGGACGATGGAGGAATGGTCGGAATGGTTGGAGAAGACTTCCCCTTGTGTAGGAGATGAAGTGGAGGTGTCCTGGAAGGGAAATCGCCGGCGTACGGATGGCCAATCGCGCTCCCGCGGCTGAATGAATGCCCTAAAAACGGAACAGGCGTATATATAGGCGCTGGAATGAATACCGCGCACGGTCATTGGCGCACGACCACTGGTCATGCGCACTAGCATCCTGTGATCGTGCGCCTGACTGGACGGAGCCTGCAAGGTAAGAAAATTTATAAAATACAATGTTCGCACGACCAGTGGCGCACGACCGATGGTCGTGCGCACTATCGTAAGTGGTCGTGCGATAAGCCAAACAGAACTCATGAAATGGGCGTTAAGTGCGCACGAGCAAAGGCGCACGACCGGTGGTCGTGCGCGATGGAGCCAGTGATCGTGCGCAGTGTTCCTGTACAGAATTGTACCGGGAACACCTGCACGACTCCTGTTCCAGCATACGACACCAGTCCTGCCACTGAAAGTGGCACTTAACGATGCATGAAAACTAGTAACGAAGATGAACAAGAAATAACACCAAAAACGGGCCTAGAAGTGCACTTAGCATGGAGAATCAAATATAAGTGAAAACATGTCTAAAGTGAAGTGCAAAGACTAGAAAATCGGCCCAGATGAGTCCATAAATGTGTATATATTTGGGACTCATCAACGACGTCCAATAGCTTGATAGCATTTTGAATCTCTTCTGGTCCTTCCACGAAACCATTCCTCACCACTTCACTTCCTTCAAAGAGGAATCCTTCTTTCTTTGGCGCCATTTCTTACTTGATCGGAAAGGATTCTAGTTTAGTCGACTCGTTCACTCTTTACAGGCGTAGAGAGCACAACATCTTTTTAGGGTTAATGTAGAAAGTGTTTTAACCTTAAGACGTCTGACCTTATTTATAGTTTCCGAGTTCGAAGTCAAAGTGTCATTTGTTAAATGTCTGATTAACTCGAGTTTAGTTGTAATGATTGGTTAAGCTCAGGTCTATTTTAGAGTCCATTGATGATTAGGTATCGTCGTGACGCAAATTTGATGTCGAGGACTCATTCCGACAATACCAATCATCATTTCGACGATATGGTTTTGTGTTCAAAATGATTTGTTCTGCTTCACTCTTTTGTATAATCAGTGCAATTCTTTAGCAGTGCCATACATATATGTTCCTTGAGTGATAGATTTTGCTTACTCAAGTACAAATTACCTTAAACAAAGTGATAAGAATGAGGTTATGTATTGAACATCAACATAGTTACCTTCACCTTAGCTTGTATATCTTCTTGAGCTCGTAGCTCCCCCTTGATGGGATGTCCACTTATCTTTACTTTTAGCTCCCCCTTGACCAGTGCATCTTGGCATGTGGTGAGGTTTTTCTTAGTCTAGAGTTGAGCCTGAAGCACTTATTGTCCATTAGCCTTGTTTGCTCTTTATTGGCTAAATTAAATTCCCTGCAAACCAGATTTAATATCCCTTAGAAACCCAAGGTGACTTGGGTCCTAGGTTCTTGTTAGTATAATAAGGAATTCTTCTACTCACCTCAGCCCTTCCAGGAGGTCTCTCCTTTACACTAGGCACACTAGGGTTATGCCAACAGTCAATGGCAAAGTGTCCCACTTTGCTACAACACCAACATTTATTGAAGTTGTGCCTTCTTTTCTGAACAATTTTTAATGTTGATGCAGTATCATGATGTTTATGTTCAGTAGAGAGGGCAACAACATTCTCCCTATTCCTCTCAGCAGAGGGCTTACTAACTGTCCTAGTATAATTACCTCTTCTTGACTTTATCTGTTTGTCGGCAATAGATGTCTACTTGGTAGCTAACATACTATTGATGACATCAGATCTGATCAAGTGAGAATTGATTATACTGGGGCTATCAGCCTGCTTCTTTGCTGGGAGAGATTGGGTAGGTGTTGCTTCCTTACCCTTGAGTGTGGGGGCTGGGGCACCAAACACAAATGGTCCATGATGGGCCATTTGGATTTCCTCATGGGGAGCCTTCAATGCACTCATCCCCATGCCCTTTCTCCTCCCATGGTTAGGAGCATTTCCCAAGCTATTCAAGCTTTCATTCATCCAGTGACCATAGACACTGTCCTGGTCATACTTGTTAGAGGGAAGTACTACCTTCTGAAAGGTGGTATGAGGCTCAGCTTCAGTTTTCCCCTTTTCTCCATTCCCAGCACCTATTCCCTTTCCTTGAAACCCAATCCCCTCTTATTTCCATAGGAGGAGAAGGTGTCAATGATGGGAAGTATAGTTTTGGGCTTAGAGAATTGAGCCACTAAGCTTCTTTCCTTAAGAAGATCATTCTCAAGTTTCCCGATGAGTTCTTCTCTTTGGTTTCTTTCATCATGAAGCTTGCCTATGATCTTCTTGAGCTCACAGGAATTGGTGCCTCCATTGTGGGACATACCCATTTCCTCATTCATCTCAGCCTTAATGGGTCTGATTGATTCTAGCTCCTTAGCTTGCTTCCTAACAAGCTTCTTGCTCTTTCTCAGAGCAGCAAAGAGATCACCAAACTGTTCTATTAGATCAGCATGGTTCTTATTGTTGCATGATGAGCAGTCTTCTGCATCATTTTCAGAAGATGAGCAATCATCTGATGCACTCTTGGTGTTCTTAATTGAAGCAGGTAGTAAATATGTGTGAGTGATGCATACCTGATCATGATGTGATTCATCATGATTTTCTTCATCTGATAGAGCCATCAATCCAAAGACTTCCTCCTCCTCAGAGTCACAGTCTTTGAGAGTCAAAGGTGCTCTTATCCTTTCTCTGGCTACAAAGCATTCTTCATCATCTGATTCACTGTCTGAAGTAGTCAGGGGTGCTCTGATGCATACTTCCTTTGACCCTTCCATGAGGACTCTTAGGGAGTCCTACATGTCCTTTGCTATTGTGCAATGAGTCAGCTTCTGGAGTGTTGGCAGATCTACTACACCAGCTAGAATGCTTCTGGCTTCTTTGTCCAAGCTGGCTAGAAGGATCTTATCTTTTACATAATCATGGGGTATATGGTCCTTCTTGAACAATTAAAAACATTCTGGGATCCATTGCCTCCATGTATATTTTAGCTCTTACTTTCCAAAGGGAAAAGTTCTCTCCAGAGCAGATAGTTATGCTTGATTCCATAGTTATGATGAATGGACACCCACAGGCAGATCTATTCAAGCTGTTAAGCTTTTCGTTGAACAAACTCTCTCTGATACCACTTGTTAGTTATTGGGTGTCAACTTATCACCTAGAGGGGAGGGGGCGGGGGGTGAATAGGTTTTTCAAATTATTTTATCCCCTTTAGGTGTTCTTATTTTCTAGTTAATAGATCTGTAGATTAGTAAAGCACAGCACATAAAACACATAAGAACTTATAGAGGTTCCTAAAGACAGGGTGTCTTGAGTAGTCCTCTTTCCCTCTGCGCCTACCTAGAAGTTTGCTAGGCTCGGCAAGCTCCGCCAATGTCTCCGGCCCGCAATCCTTACACCTCAGACCCGCAAGTCCCTGCAGCCTAGGCCCGCAAGCCCCTTCACTGCACCCGAGCCCGCAAGCTCGACACGTTCGAACCCCCAAGTCCCTGCAGCCTAGGCCCTCAAGCCCCTTCACTGCACCTGAGCCCGCAAGCTCGACACTCAGTCCCTCAAGCCCTACACAACATAGACTCGCAAGTCTTGCCTATAGCCAAGGCCCGCAAGCCCCTTCACTGCACCCGAGCCCGCAAGCTCGACAAGTTTGTACCCACAAGTCCTCTGCCCTAGCCCTCAATCCTCACAGATCTCAAGCCCTCAAGCTTGACACTATGATCTGAAAACAGATCTTACAAGTTCTTGGCCCGCAAGCCTTACAAGAGATTACAGTGATGAAAATTGTTTCTTCTGCCTGATGGAGATTGACTTCGTGACTTGAAGGAGATGCTTCTGATTTTTAATCTGAATGGTGCAGATCTTCTTCAAGCTTTCTAACTATGCCAGATGTTGACTGGCTACCTTTCTTGAACGATTCTTAGCAGACGATGAAACTTGACTGCAACTTGAAGAACACAGAATGATCATTTTGTTCTTCTCTACTTTCTTTCTTCACCGCCGCCTGTACTGTTGTATTGCTAGGCGGGATTCTTCTTCGTTCCTTATTTTTCTCTCTTCTACGACATCACTGTTTCCTTTTTATAAGACCGATGAGCCGCTTAATAGTCATATATGATGTCCTATTCTGACAACTGCTCATGCCTTAAGAGCACGCACTGATTGTACAATCAGGCGGCGGCATTAAATGTTGACAGCATGTCTTGCAATATTTGAATCTGTCTTGACGATATTTCCATTGTTACGACGACAAGGACAATATCTCGACGACATGACTTTGTCAATGCCTTGAACTAGTCTCTTCTTCAATTCTTCATCAGATAGTGATATCTTTGACGATACTGGACATCTCTTCTGTACTCGAGCTTATGACTACATGAAGTCATCTAACTGATGTCATCGCAATTTTATGGTCTTCTTGATATCGCTGTAACAACTTTATCTTGTCGACGACATAAATGATATCCTGTTGACAGACTATACTTTAGCAACTACTTGTCTTCAACTGACCTCCTTCAGTCTTCTCGACGCCACGCCTTCTTTACGACGATGTCCATCTCCATCAGTCACACTTAGCCTTTCCTATGATAAGGCTTCTTCTCGACGCTATCTGTTCTTCTTTGGCCTTATCGACGATACAGTTTCTTGTCAACGATATCTTCGACACTGATCTTCCCTTTGCCTTTTCAACGACATTCATTCTGACTTATCCTTATCGACGTCAAGGCTTCTTGTCGACCACATCTTTGAGTCTTCTTCTTCATCTTCGACTTCCTGATATCGTCGTGTAGATGTCACAACGATATCACCATTATGCCTTGCTCTGCATGTTGTTGATGATAGGCCTGCTGTTGTCGATGATACGCATGATCTTTTTCGATGACATAGACACAATCATTCTTCTTTTCTTTGCCCATCATCTCAACGATCTGCATGTACTTGTCGACGATATGTCCAACCTTTTTCGACGATATTATACTTAGGCAGGTTATTGAAGTACTGGACATATTATCTCATCTCTGCAAGCATGAACTAGATATGACATTAAATACAACTTGAACTTATCACTGAGCTGAACAATTCTTCAATTCAGGAACACTGCTGGGCACTGTTCCCAATAATTACCTGGACAATCCAATTGATATTTCCATCATAGCTCATGCTGGTTTACAATTTGGAACTTTTCCGCCCATTTCAACCTCAGCTGATTTCGATTTACAATTTTAGCGACAAGATAATTCACCACAAATATATATCCAAATCTCATAAAATATAATAAGGCTTATATGACAACATTAAAATCAAGTCTACCAATTTTCATAGGTGTCCGATGATTAATCTAAGAGAAATCTAGGAACAACAAAATATGTACATTTTGGACACAACTCACAAAAACTGAATTTCCCAGAGCTACAAACCACCAAAAATTAAGTGCCACCCCATTCCGAAAAGGTATTTCCAAGGGATACAACTGTAGTGTTGAGCCCAAGGTCCAGATCTGAGCCTAACCTCTCTAAAATCAGGTTTGAATCCAGCAGAATAAATCTGGACAACAAGCTGTCCTGTACATAAACTGAATCATATTCTGCCCAACCATTTTCGATTTCACTTTGTCGGAGCTACAAGGCTCCCCTGAAAACCCACAACTACTTGTTGGAAAGGTCTTTCCGAGGGCTACAACTTTCGTGTTGAGCGCAAGACCTGAGCATGGTCGGATCATGCCTAAAAATAGGTCCGAAGTCCTTTGCGTGCAGAAAACAGATTTATGTCCATGTTATAAAATCTGCACGGATCTCAAGATAGATGAACGACATTTGTTCTTCTTCTTCCTCCAGCACACACATATAAATTATCACCTTCTCTCCTCCAATACTCCCTCAATGGACCACTATTCTTCACGAAATCAACTCCTATAACCTCATTTTGAAGAGAGGAGAAGATCGAAGACATTATTTCGACGAACGACGCCCTAGAACAGAAGTTCTAACGTGCTCTCTTCCTAGAAAACTCCATTAAACTCATCAAGGTCAAGCTCTTTTGAGCCAACAACTCTCCTAAATCAGATCTAAAGATCTAACACCAAGGGAGAGGGGGCGGAAGTCACCTTATTTGCGGCCATGGATCGAGTTTGTCTTCTTGGCGGCATGGTGGCGGTCAGTCAAGCTCCAAATCCTCAGGTTATTTCTTCCAAGGAGAAAGGGGGATGACAGGTTAGTATCCTGAGGTGTGAGGAAGCGGAGGAAGAAGAAGTTCTGAAGAATGCAAAGTATTTCTCACAGATGATTTCTTATCCAAGGCCAATAAGGAAGATTTGATTAAATTAATGCTCTTCCCATGCTCTGGATTGGACAACACCGCCACGTGTCGCTATCCTACAAGACCACCTTTATTATAAGACATAAATAACCTTTAAAAACCCAAAAGTCTCTTATCTGGACGACAAAAATCCCGACGCAGCGAAACCATCGAAAAAATTCTATGGAGGACCGATACTCGACGAATTCATCGAGTGGTCGAGCCCCACTCGACGGGGCATCGAGTTCCACTCATCGAGACCATTAGTTTACTCGATAGATTCATCGAGTCCCACTCGACGAATCATCGAGTTGGAGTCTGCTTGACGACTTCGTTAAGCCTTTTGTCGCGTCGGCATTTCCCGCTCCTGTGCATCCTGGCCGTCAGTGCACCCTGAGCCTGAGCCAACTCACCAAACACGTGTTCAAGGGGCCTAGCGTGTATCGGGATGTTACACAATCTCTGTGAATATTGTGATGTCAATCTCTTTCCTTTAACATATTTCTGTATTATTGATTGAAATGCTGTAGTCTCATTTTATTGAGATGGACTGTACTGCTTGCTATTTTTCTTAACTCATGTAGGTTCAGCGGTTTGTACATCTTACTAGGCGGTCTCAAAAAAAGCAATCATTACAAAATTATCCCTCAACTTCTATAAATAGATGGCCTCGGATCCTTCATTTTATACTTTCTAAATGCGCCCAAAGCACCAGTCTCATCGAACTCTAAAAATGGTGTCCGCTCGAGCGACCGCTGCTGAAACCTTCCTCGAAGCCGATCACAAACCCTGTCGTCTTTCCAAATATGAAAATATGAACTTCTTGGAGAGGCACATGATTCAAAGTCAGATCATTGTCAGGATGCCTTCAGAGGAGGAAGGCTTGAGTTTTGGAGCGAAGAATAAGTTCGTCATCCCAATCGATCTCTTTGATTGCGGTCTGACATTCCCTCCCCCTTGGGAAGTCCTGTAGGTGATGGAGTATTATGGCATAGTGCTCGCCCAGCTACCATCAAACTCAATTGGTCTCATGACCATCTTCATCAACTACCTGAGATCACACGAATAAAGTTCACAATAACTTTGTTTCGTGCGACCTTCACCGTGAAGTCGTTGAAGGAGGGGAAGAAGAAGGAGGAGTTCAAGGGGCTCCTTTACTTCTCTTGCAATGGCATCAAGGTGCTCAACCTCCCAAACAAGATCCCCTAGTAGACAAAGAGGTTCTTGGTCTTCGAAGATCACCTCGGCAGTCTCAAGTCCATGCCGTCTCGCCGAGCTGAAAGGGTCTTCCGCAAACCCAAGAACATCTTCGAAGAGGAGGTCAAGATTCTGGCCTTCTTGGCGAGCAAGCTCTTTGATCTGCTTCACTACCTAGCGATCTGGCCTGAGATCGCCGCGATCCCCCCAGAAGAGAGTAAGACAATTTCCGGCAGTCTCCTGCGATCTTAGCATCATTTTCTTTTGATTTCTTCTAACTCTTTTTCTGTTTTCAGCGACCTTCATGGTCCCTTCTGTCAATCTGGTAGCGCCAGATGAGGAGGTTCTTACCCAAAGGGAGATGCAGAAGAAGAGAGACTAGGAAAGGGAGGCCGCTGAGCCCGCCGATGAATCAGAGGCCGCCAGCAAGCCATTTACTTTGACCGGCTTTGGCAGGAAACTGAAGGATGCCAAGGGGAAACCTCTCCTAATGTTGAATCCAAAAGGAAAAAGCATGAGGGTTTCCACCGCCCTTCCCCTCTAGAGCAGAAAGTTGACGCGTCATACCCACGCGGTCACTTTCGTGCTTTATGGTGAGAGCAAAACCAGGGAGGCATATGACATTGAGCCTGAAATGCCTCCTGACATCGCCGCGCAGGCTACCCGTCAGGAGCACGGTCTTGAACCATCATATGGGGCGATCTCTCCGGATGGCCCTGAGAAATATTGACACCATGCAGGAATAATTACATGTAAGAATGCTTTACCCGGGGTCTCCCATTTCCTTTTTGGTGATCGCGCGATCTGTTTCACTTTTCTTTTGCAACAAACAAGAAAAGAGGCCTATAACATCCACAATCTTGAATTCCATAAGGCCATGATGAAGCACATGAAAACACGTCAGACACGACGATCACGGAGCTTTGTTAGCGCGGCGGTCTCACCTCAGAGTTCAAAGAAGTTCAATTTGCCGATCTCTTTCCTGAGATGAAAAAAATGATAGAGGAAGAGTCGGTCACGGTAACCGAGACCGCTGAGGAAGAAGAGGATGTTGAGATCGATGGGGATGCATACGGATAAAGCCGGAACCAATATACTTTTGTTTCTCTTGTGAATGAATGTTCTTCTTGTGTTGGTCTTACTGCTTGCGATCTCATCATAGTTTCTAATGAAGAAAAAATCGAACACAATAGATAGTAATCACTCTTTGAACTTATAGCAGGAAAATGATCTTTAATATGCGCGATCTCATTTTCTAGAGGAAAGATTGGCACTCGATCTCAATGCCTTAAGTATTGCCGTGCTTGAAATGGTAGCTGTCTACGAGAAGATATGACATAATGACTATTATTCAGAGTATACAACAACCAATAATGGCGGCTTATCTTTCGTCAGGCCGCCCTATAAGAAGGTGAGAAATGTTAACTCTAATCATATTAGATCGCCATATTATGAGATCATTAGATTTAGATGAGATCGCTTATAAATAGCGATCTCCAGCAATTGAAAACTTTATGCAGAAATATTGAACCATAACAATTCATAAACAGTGATCCTGAACATTGCAAATTATTTAGAAAAATTCTTGAGTAAGAGATGAGTGGCTGTCTCAAATATTCCAGACCGCTCCTTCTGCGGATGATAGACCATACCTTGAAAAAACCTTGAACTTTTAAAGACGGATAACCAGGGTATCATCTTTCCCAGACCGCTACTTAACAGGAGAATAAAGGAGAGGTCTCATGATTGATCTCATTTAATATAGATTCCTTGATACTTAAAAAACCTTGAACCTTTATTAAAGGTAGATAGCTAGTGGTCTCATCTTTCCCAGACCGCTACTTAGTAGAGGAATAGAAGAGAGACCTCAAGAATAATCTCATATACTCCAGATCCCTTGATAAAAAGATAAGTAAAGAAGCATTTAACCCGCGGTCTTAATTTCTCCAGACCGCTCATTATAAGAATATTCATTAGAAAAGTCTTGCAGTTGATGATCCCAGATATCTCAGATCAACTCTTAACTGAGAATGCACAGAGAAGACCTAGGCGGCGGTCTCAAATGCTCCAGACAGCCCCTTTATAGAACATAACCAAAAACCATAGACATTGGTCTTAAATGTTTCAGACCGCCTTTTAACATAACAGAATCAAGAAGCATAGGCGGCGGTCATAGATGCTCCAGGCCGCCCTTTATAACCTAACCAGAAGTCCCCAAAACTGGAGGTCCTAAAAACTCCAGACCGCCCATTCACAGTAAAAATAGAGGCTTGAAGCCTGAGAGGCGTACAATCCGAAATGATCAAAAGGGCAGGTGCAGTCATGCTGTAGAAGCTACACCGTCATTGCTTTCCTCAAGAGATCATTAAGATTATAACACCCTAATAAGAAAACGAAGAGAGATGCACAACTCAAATGATCAAAAATCCATGTGTGGTCATGCTGTAGAAGCTACACCGACATTGCTTTACTCAAGAGATCATTAAGATTGCGCATCCTAAGAAGAAGAAGAGACCTTGACGGCCAGAGGCATACAAACCAGAATGATCAATAGGGAAGGTGCGGTCATGCTGTAGAAGCTACACTGTCATTGCTTTCCTCAAGAGATCATTAAGATTGTAATACCCTAAGAAGAGAGGAAAGAAGTGAGGTGAACAACTCTAACTGATCAAAAGGGCAGGTGCATTCATGCTATAGAAGCTACACCGACATTGGTTTCCTCAAGCGATCATTAAGATTGTAACACCCTAGCCACTAGAGGGCTCATACAATGGTCATAGATGCTCCTGACCTCTCCTTGTCTATCCTTGCACTAACGAGTATTCGTGGGTCATAGAGCAAGATGATCAGTAGGGCAGGTGCGGTCATGCTGCAGGGGCTACACCGACATTGCTTTCCTATTGGAATCACCAAGACTGTAATGATGTACTGTAATGCATGATAGAGCTGGACATTCACCTAGACCTCCCTTAATGTAGAGGTGTGTCAGATGTCAGCAAAGACCGGGTATCCTAAAGTTCCTCCGCACCAGCTTAACAAGCTACTACTGCACATGTGCTAAATCTCCCCACTACCTGTGGTAATGGTAGATTTACATCTCAAGCTTCAAGTCGAGGGGGCATCTAGTAGGACCCGTTGATGTCTCGCTTGGTAGGATTTCAGCCTTTGATAATCAATCTATATCGATGCTTCCCTTTCAATTTATGCAATACAAGAGGTTACAACCACATCACCATAATATTTGCAAGGAAAAGGAAAGAAAGAAGTATAAAAATACAAGCTTTAAAGAAAAGAAATGCTTGAGATCATCTCCACTCCAAGTATGTGATAACTCTTGTCCTTTGTAAGTTTGGAGACGATAAGCACCATTCTTGAGCACTTCTTTGATAATGAATGGTCCTACCCAATTTGGATTGAGCTTTTCAACTGAACCAGATCTTGCCGCTGCATCCACCTTCTTGAGGGTAAGATCACCAACAACAAATTCTTTAACTCTGACATTTTTATCAAAACACTTGGGCATCCTTCTCTTCACTTCCTCCTGTCGAATTATTGTTGCATCTCTTAACTCTTTAATGAGATCAAAGCTACATCTCAATTCTTCGTCGTTCCCTTCCATCCAACTATCTTGATTTTACTGAGATAATAATACCCTTGGACTTCTTACTTCAAACTCAATCGGAATGAGAGCTTCTAAGCTATGAGATAATTTGAAAGGAGTCTCTCCAATAGCCGAGGTTGGACTTGTCCTGAAAGCCCATAGCACCGAAGGTAACTGTTCTGCCCAATTGCCTCTAAGATTCTCCACTTTCTTATTCAAGAGATTGATGAACAACTTGTTGGTGGCCTCTACTTGCTCGTTACTTCTAGGATGATGCATAGAAGCAAACCACAGCTCGGTGCCGATTTGATCATAGAAGTTTATCAAATTGGAATTATTGAATTGAGGACCATTATCTATGATAATTGCCATAGGAATTCCATGCCTACACACGATCACTCCCCAAATGAAGTTCTTCACAATTTGGGTAGTGGTTTATGCCAACGCCTTTTCCTCGACCCACTTGCTGAAATAATTGTTCATAACCTAAACCAACCGGCATTGTCCACTAGCCAGAGGAAAAGGTCCAATCAAATCCATCCCCCAAATTGTAAATGTCCATGGAGTTGCTATTGACCTAAGCTGCTGAGCTGGTTGATGCTAAAGAGGAGTAAATTTCTGACATTGAACACACCTCTTTGCAAACTTCTGTACATCTTTCCTCATTTGGGGCCAGAAGTAACCTTGCCTCAGAATCATTTTTTCTAAAGTTATAGCTCCCGAGTGAAAGTCACACTCTCCAGAATGACCTTTCAAAAAATAACTGGAATCTTATCCTCAGAAACACACCTTGCCAACGGTGAGAGAAAAGTTTTCCTGTAGAGCACTCCTGCAACATGGTAATAATAGGCTACTTTTAGTTTAAACCTTTTTCCTATCTTTTACGGTCGGGTGGAACTCCCTAGTTGAGAGGTAGAGGACGAATGGATCCATCCAAGATGGGCGTTGATCTATCTGCATAACATCTCCCTCCTCAATAGCCGGATGAAACAATTCAGAGGTGGTTCCTCCCAAAAGGATACCAAACTTGGCCAATTCATCTGCCTCTGCATTCTCTTCCCTTGGAATGTGCTGAATAGTGAAGCTCTTGAACTTGCCTACCTCAATCTTCACTAGAGCTTGGTATTGCTTTAGAATGCGATCTCTAGTCCCAAAGGTTCCATTCACTTGAGATGCTATTACTTGAGAATCTGTTTTGACTTGGACATCTTCAACTCCTAGCTCTCTTGCAAATCTGAGACCGACTAGCAAGGCCTCATACTCGGCTTGGTTGTTCGTTGTTGGAAAATAGAACCTCAAAGCTTGATCTAATCTAACCCCATTTGGGTTGATCAAAACAACTCCAACTCCAGATGTGTTCCTCCCTGAAGCTCCATCGACGAAGATCGTCCAAGCTAGTGGTGTTCCAACCTCTTTCTCTGAGTTAGCTTCCTTTGCATCAATCAGAAAATCTGCTAACACCTGGGCTTTGATTGCTACTCTGGGAATGCAAGAGATGTCGAATTCACTGAGCTCTATTACCCATTTCCCCAATCTACCTGAGAGTTCTGGCTTCTCTAACACACTCTTCAATGGAAGATCGGTAACAACTTGAATTGAATGAGCTTGGAAGTAAGGTCTTAACCTTCATGCTGAAGTCACGAGCATTAATGCCAACTTCTCAAGCATTGGATATCGGGTTTCCGCATCCTCCAAGATCTTGCTCACATAATAAATTGGAAACTGCCTCTTATTTTCTTCCATGAATACCACAGAATTGATGGCATTGGAGCCAACTCGAAGATATAAGAAAAGATCTTCTCCCTCACTAGGGCTTTGGAGTGAAGGAGTTGACATTAGCTGCTTCTTGAGCTGATTGAAAGCATTGTCACACTTTTCGTCCATTAAAACTTAGCTCCTCCATGAAGAGTTTAGAAGAAGGGAGCACTTTTATCTCCTGAGCGAGAGATAAAATGACTCAAGCCTTCCATCATCCCACCTAACTGCTGAACTTACTTGGAGGACTTGGGAGGTGACATTTTTAGGATGGTCTTCACCTTATCAGGATTCGGTTCCAACCCCTTCAAAGTGAGGAGATGGTCGAGAAAATTCACTTTGCTAGCTCTGAAGACGCATTTCAACCTTATATTGACCCTCCGGAGAGTTGCAAATGTTTCAATAAGATCGTTAAGGTGAGCTAAGAAGGATTTGCTTTTTATTAGGAGGTCATCAACATAGACCTCTAGATTTCTACCTTTTTGGTTTTTAAAATAGTGTCCATCATTTTCTGATAGGTTGCACCAGCATTCTTTAGCCCGAAAGGCATTACGAGATAGCAAAAGTATCCATCATTTGTGATGAACGAGGTGTGAGGGATGTCAGGCTTATGCATTCCAATTTGGTGATAGCCTGAGAATGCATCTAAGAAGCTCATGCATGAATACCCTACCGAAAATCAACTAAAGAATCTATCCGAGGCAAGGGGTAACAATCTTTAGGATATGCTTTATTGAGCTTAGTGAAATCCACACACATACGCCACTTTCCACCAGCCTTTTTAACCATTATAACATTGGACACCCAATCGGGGTATTTAATCTTTTGAATGAACTTGATCATGAGGAGCTTTTCCACCTACTCTCTGATGGGCTGAGCTAGGGTCACCTCCACCACCCTCTTCTTTTGCATGATTGGGATGAAGCTTGGATCAATGTTGAGATGGTGGCAATCAATATCTGGATCAACTCCTGGCATGTCATCCGCCGACCAAGCGAAGACACCTAGATTCTTCAGAAGACAGGAGATGAGCTGATTCTTGTCAGCTTCAGGCAACTCCGCATTGATTGAGAGCTTCTTGCTCTCATCTTCCTTGTTGATGGGGATAGCCTGAGTTGCTTGGGTAGGTTCCAAGCGAACTCCATCTCTAGCTTCCTCTTCCACGAATTCTTCTGCAGCTTCTGCACGGCTGGAGGCTTCAGGTGCTGGACAGATCTCAGCTATCACTGGAGGGGATGGCGCGGTCACATTGACCGTCTTTACATAGCATTCTCATGCTTTCTTTGGATCGCTCCTGATCCAATACTCCTTTCCGTTCAGGGAAAACTTCATATCTAGATGGAAGGTGGAAACCACCGCTTGATATTCATTGAGGATCGACCTTTTAAAGATTGCGTTGTAGCTTCTTGGAGCTTCAAGGACTATAAACTTGACGAGCTTGGTTATCCCTCCAAGAGACACCGAGAGGATGACATTCCCTTCCACCTCCTTCTTCTCCCCAGAAAAGCCATAGAGGGGCCCTTCAGTGGAAAAAAGAGTCTTTCCATTATTCAGGGCTTCAAAGGCTGGTTTGAAGAGGAGGTTCACCGAGCTCCCAATGTCGATTAAGATATTCTCCACCATGTAATTCTCGATCACCGCTTTGATAACGACTGCACCATTGAAAGGGTTGGCGGTTGGAGGAAGTTCCTCTTGCCTGAAGGTGACCGTTCCTCTAATTGGAGCAGAAGAAGAAGTAGCAGCGACCTCTGACCTGTAGACTCTTACGAGACTAGCTTTCTTTGAAGATTCCAGCCCTGCTCCTTTATGGATGCAGAAGCGGTAGCCCAAAGAAACCTCTTCATTCGCCTCCACACACTCACTTGGATAGCCAATGTTGCCGAGATGGCCAACGTCATCCACTTCCTCGCACTCTCAATGGACTTCTGCTACCTCCTTCCTCTTGGAGGTTGAAGCCTTGGAACGATCTCCCTTCTGAACCAACTCTTGCAACTTTCCTTCTTTTAGGAGCTTCTCCACCAGCATGTGGAGAGCTCTGCAATTTTTGGTCAGATGACCTCTCTCCCTATGATGCTCACAGTAAAGGGAGAGATTTCTGGTCTTTGGATTAAATTGGAAAGGAGTAGGCCTCTTGTAGAAGGGCTGCTTCTGAAGAACTTGAACCACCTCACTCTTTGAGACATTGAGCTTGGTGAATGACCCTTGAGAGTCATTAAAGGACGATTGAGAAGAAATGGGGAGAGGTGCCTGAATGAATTGAATCATATGGACCGGTATCTGTTGCGGAGCTGGGGTAGCCGGAACTAGCAGCTGAGGCCCTTTAGGCTGAAACTACTGATGTCCCTGGTAGGGACGGTGATGGCGGAAGTTCCTTCATCTCTGAGCTGGAGGTTGGAACTCTTGATGCGGAGGCTTTGTTGATGGAGGGGTCAGAAGGAAACCAGCAGAACCCTTCTGAAAAGTTCTGCACCTCAAATTAGAAACATAGTTGGGGTTGCTGATTTCCCCTTCTATGAACCGATTCGCGATGCTTATTAGTTCTTGGTAAGAGCTCGGCTCTTTAGTGGTGACCTCAAACTTGAGAGGACCTTCCTACAGGCCATTCACCAAGGCCACCATATCAAGAGAGGGATCATCGTCCCTTCTTCCAAGAATTTCCCTTTGGAAATGATAGACAAAGCGAGCCAGAGTCTCGCTTTCTCCATGCTTAATCATGAAGAGGGCTGCATGGCCACACTTCCTCTTCTTTGATGTGGCAAAGTTCAACAAAAGCTCTTGCCTCAAGACGGTTAATTAGGAAATGGACTGAGGAAGTAGTTTGTAAAACCACTCTCATGCTTACCCATCTAAGGAGGTGATTAATGATGGCGCAAATCTCACACACCGCTATAGGCGGTAGCTCGACTGCGACACGAAACGGCAGTGTACCGATCGTTCAAGTAATATAAAACGAGGAGTAATCCCCGAGTATCGAATCTCTCAAGGAACACAGTAAGGTGGAGTTTATTATCGAGGAAGGACTTGAGATTGAAGTCCTTTCGAGCGGATGGATGCGGAAATGGGGGATTTGGTTTGCGAATAATAAAATAAAATATTACAACTACTCCTATGCAATGCCGCTATACAATGCTTCGCTTGGCTGGATGGAGACTAGGCAGGCCTTGAGCGCTCTGCGTCGCAAGGGCGGATGGAAGAGTAGGCAAGCGGATGGAATGGTTCGCACCGGCGGAGTCGGAATGGATTACACGGGCCGCTATGCCACGCTTCGCTAGGCGGATGGAAGAGTAGGCATACGGATGAGGGTCGCAAGCACCTCGTCGACAAGCACACCACTAGCAATTGCTAGTGCGACACCGGACACGGTGGTGGAGTGGAAAATGGATGGCGGCGCACCTCATTCACACATATTAATAATATGATTCCATAAACATGAACTAAACATTAATAAACAAGATTCATAGTGTCATCATCTAAATATAGAGATTACAAACAAATACAACCACACAAGTAGAAGAAAGAGGCAAGAGATACGACCGAATCAGGAGTCTCGTTGTAGATTCACGGTAGGAATCGTCGGGTTGTCAATCCACGTCCAAGCTCGGTCTCAACTGCGTCCGGGGTAGAGAAGGGCTGTCACACCTCCCAATGGACCCGTCTTCTCCAGCGTTTTACAATCCGGCCACGTCCGATGCGAGGAGCTCCTTCCTTGGCGATGAAGATGAGTGTAGAATCTCCTCCTTGAAGCCCTTGGATGATGGAGGAGGCCTAGGGGGCGAACACCTGCGGAAATGGGGGAACGGAGGAGCTGGGCGAGAAAAACGGCGAAATCCCGACCTAAATCGCGAGCAACTCGATTTATAGGCGCTGGAATAAACAGTGCGCACGATCATTGGCGCACGACCAGTGGTCGTGCGCACTAGCATCCTGTCATCATGCGCCTGCCTGGACGGAGCCTGCAAGGGAAAAAGATTATAAAATACAATGTTCGCACGACCAGTGGCGCACGACCAGTGATCGTGCGTGCTATCGTAAGTGGTCGTGCGATAAGGAAAAATAGAACTCAGTTTTCAGGTGTTAAGTGCACACGATCAGTGGCGCACGACCAGTGGTCGTGCGCAATAGAACCAGTGATCGTGCGCAGTGTTCATGTACAGATTTGTACCGGGAACACCTGCACGACTCCTGTTCCTACAGAAATGTTGATCAGGCCACTGAAAGTGGCACTCAACAATACGATAAGGCTATCAAAAGAAAATAAACATAAAACACACCAAATTAGGCCAAGAAGTGCACCTAGCATAGAATGACAAATATGAGCTAAAACAAGGCTAAAGTGCAGTGGAAAGACTAGAAAAATGGCCCAGATGAGTCCAAATATGTGTATATGATCAGGACTCATCAATTAACAACTTACACCTCATCACATCTGAGAGAGACCTCAGAGTGACTGCAGACTCGAAAGTTTGAAGATAAGAGCTAGGATTACTCTCTCCCGTGAACATGGGCAATCTTGGCTCTCCGAAGTCATTAGGGGTTGGCTCCCAATGAATTCTATCAGTAAAGGGGGAGGGCTCCTTGTTGAAATTATTGAAGTGGAGTGGAAGGTGGCCGACGGTCTGATTTTGGAGACCGCAGAGTCCGCGCGGTCTGTGTTGGTGATCTGCCGGTTTGGCTCTGCCGGACTGGTTCTGGCGGTCTGCTGGTTGCCCGGTCTATTCCTGTTTGTTGCGGTCTCTTCCCGGGTTGTTCTGCTTGGTTGGTCTTGCTCCTTTGTAAGAAGACCGGGCGGTCTGTTCTGGTGCAACCGCTGTGTCCGGGCGGTTTAAGCTGGGCGATCTGGCGACTTGTCTGGAGTCGGCCAGATATTCATTATTTGCTGTTGGCGATCTAAGGAAGGAGTGCTCTTGTGTCCGCACGGCTTGTGCGCGGTCTTGTGTTCGCGTGGCTTGTGCGCGGTCTGCCTTCTGATCTACGGTCTTGGACGGAAGGTTGTCCAAGTGGTGTGATCGCGCGGTCTGCTCTGTGAGACCGCTGGCGATCTGGAGGGTGGTGATTGTATCTCTCTTGCAGCGGTGATGACATCCGTCTTGTCGCCTATAAATAGGGGTGCATGGCCCATCATTCATAGCGAGAACTGTAAGAACTAGATCCTGGGTTGTTTTGTGTGGTCTCAACTTTGAGGTCGGGCGGTCTCAGAAGCAAGTTGACTGTTTGTTGTGTTCGTAGGTTTGCGGTCAGCAGGTTGCAGTCTCCTTCCTTGGTGATTTCCTAGCGGCTTGAATAAACAGTTTGGCAGCGGTCTGTCTGTGAACTAGTTTATGTTGTTCTTGTGCTCTTCGTAGCGAGCTCAGCGATCAGGCGATCTTCAGCAGTTAGGCGATCTGAGTTGCGGTCTGGCGATAGCTTCTGTTCTTCGTTCAATTCAATAAGCTCCAGTTCGTGCGGTCTGAGGTGGCGGTCTGGCAGTATAGGTCAAGCTGGGTGTTCTAAGTTGCGGTCTTGCCTGTTTTCTGTTCGTGCGGTCTCAGGTCAAGCCGGGCGGTTTCTGGAGTTGTGCGGTCTGTGCGGTCTCTGCTTGTCAAACCGCCAGTTTTGTTTTTGGTGTGTTTTGTTCTTCTCTCCTTCATGATTCTTATGAATCATGTCTCGCCATTTATACCTCGCACTGTAAATGAAGTTTGTGATTCAATAAAGTCTATTGTATTGCTGTGTGGCATTGTGGTTGTTTGGCTATAACTCAGTTGATGCAACTCCTGCTTACTCCTAAATGATTCAAATCAAAATTTTAACATGGTATCGGAGGTAGGTTCTTGGAGTGGATAAGCAGTGATCAACTTGAGTTGCCATTGTCTTTGTGAAGAAGAGACCACATAGGTTGCCATGGAAGGTGGATACGCAAGAGGGCTTGGTATTGAACTCCTCACATCGACTCACTATAAGAAATGGAGGTCGTGTATGGAGAGTTACTTACTTGGCGAGGATCTATGGGAGGTAGTTGGAGGAGAAGATACACAAGAGGTGTTTCTAGCAGTAGATAATATGGCAGAGGTGAGACATTGGAGGAGGACTAATGCAAAGGCAGAGTTCACACTCAAGAGGGCTATCTCACAAGAGCTATTTGATCACATCATTGGATGTAAATCTGCTGCTGAGATTTGGACGTCTTTGGACGGGCTGTTCAATAAGAAGAATGTAGCTCGGCTACGGTTTCTTGAAAATGAGTTGGTGAAGGCCTCTCAAGGTGATCTTTATATCTCTACCTTCTTTCTCAAGATGAAGAACCTCACAGCAGAGATTTCTGCATTGGACCCTGATGAGCCCATCTCGGAGGCAAAACTGAAGAGACATATCATCCGCAGGTTGCAGAAGGAGTATCTTGCCTTTGTGACGTCAGTTCAGGGTTGGGCAAATCAGCCATCTCTATTGGAGCTGGAGAACTTACTTGCTTCGCAGGAAAGTTTGGCAAGACAGATGGCGGGGACTTCTATCTCTAGGGGAGATAGTGATGTGTTGTTCTCTGGGAAGAAGAAGAAGAAGTGGGAGAAGAAGAAGCCAGGTCAGGATGGACCCTCTACTTCAGGTCAGCAGGATAGGGGTTATGCTTCTAAGTCTGATGGGAAGAAGAAGGGAGGGGGACAAAGGTGCTTCAGGTGCAATAAGATCGGCCACTTCAAGAAGGATTATCGTGTTAATCTTCAGCCAGGACATGCAGCGGATAAGGAGAAGCCAAAGTCTGATGAAGCTGGATGGGGAGGAGCCTTTGCGGCCAATATGACGGCGATGCCCATTAAGGCCTTGGCTGCCATCAACTTCGAAGAGGATTGGATTGTGGATTTAGGGTGTGGGCATCACCTCACCGGGGATGAATCAAAGTTCTCTTCTTTGGCACAGATATATGTTGTTCGGCTGATAATTCTGTTTATGTAGTAGAACAGGAAGGTGCTGTCTCTCTGAGTAGTGATAAGGGTCCACTCACATTGAGGAGTGTTTATCACGTGTCGGGTATGAAGAAGAATCTCTTCTCTGTGACCAATGTGGTCGATGCCGGTTATCACGTTCTGTTTGGCCCAACAGAAGTGAAGTTTCTAAAAACTCAACTAGAGATAAAGGGAGATGTTATTCATGTTTGAAAGCGGGTAAAGGACTTGTTCGTGTTATCGACAAGTACCTATGTTGACAAGATGAAGACCAATGATAGCACGACTATCTGGCATGAAAGGTTGGGACATGTAGGCATGGATAAATTGAAGTCTATGGCGGTAAGGGGCCTTGTCAAGGGCTTGCCTAGCTTGTACTCCTATGGAGACGATCATGTTTGTGTGGGATGTTAGTTTGGCAAGTCTCATCGACTTCCATTTGATAAATCGCAAATAAGATGCAAAGCGTCATTGGAGTGCATTCACGGTGATTTGATGGGACCGACTGCCACCCTAAGCCTTGGAGGCAACAGATATATGTTGGTGCTGATTGACGATTATACCAGATATGTCTGGGTGTATTTTCTGAAAGAGAAGTCGGAAGCCTTTGTGAAGTTCGTGGAGTTCAAGGAGCTGGTGGAAGGTCGGTTAGGCCTGCGGGTGAAAAAATTGAGAACTGACAATGGTGGGGAGTTCACCTCTGGTGAGTTCTCAAGTTTTTGCAGGAAGCACGCCGTCCGGAGAGAACTCACTTGTGCCCATACTCCACATCAATATGGCGTTGCAGACGGAAGATCTATCTTCTGACGGAAACCTACAAATGCTGGCTTCATGCCAAGAGTATCCCAAAGGCTTTTTTGGGCGGAGGGAATGTCTTGTGCAGCATACGTCATCAACAGGATGCCTCTAAGTCCTATCAACATGAAGACCCCTCACGAACTGATGTTCAAGGAGAAGCCGAGTGTTGCACATCTTCGGGTGTTCGGGTCAACCTGTTATGTGCATATTCCTGATGCTCTTCGGACAAAGCAAGATGTGAAAGCAAGGAAGCTAGTCTTTGTTGGATATGATGAGCGGAAGAAGGGATGGAGATGCATGGATCCTGAGACATGAAGATTAGTGGAATTTCGGGATGTGGCGTTCGATGAGGTGACTTCCTACAAGGGGAGTTCAGGAATTGAACTACCAGAGAGCAGGGTTGATGAAGAAGGAAAGGCTGCGGAAAATCTTCAAGTGGAGTTGCCTATTTCACCAGGTGCTCCAGCTGTGTCAAGCTCAGAGATGGAGGCTTCAGGTTCTGGAAGCAGGGGAAGCGATGCTCCAAGTTCGTCTGGAAGAAGAGCTAGCACAGAAGAAATAGCTGAGGAGGTGGTTAGTCAGGAGCAACCTCTTAGGAGGTCGAAGAGGACTATCAAGCCACCTGATCGATACACAGGAGGAAACATGGTGAGCTTTGTCTCATGTTTCTTTTCTGGTCCCTTGGATGAAAGGGAGCCGTCGAGCTTTGAGAAGGCCAAAGGCGTGAAGCAGTGGGACATTGCTATGCAGGAGGAGATGGATGCTCTCAAGAAGAATGAGACTTGGTCTCTAGTGCCCAGACCTAAGGGCATTACCCCTGTGACATGCAAGTGGGTCTATAAGCTCAAGAAGAAAGCTGACGGCACGATCGAGCGATACAAGGCTCGCCTTGTGGCTCGCGGGTTCTCACAGCAGTATGGAGAAGATTATGATGAGACGTTCAGTCCAGTGGCAAAGATGACTTCAGTTCGATTTGTTATTGCTTTGGCGACATCCAGTGGATGGGAGATTTAGCAACTCGACGTGAAGAATGCTTTCTTATACGGAGAGATTGACAAGGATATCTTCATGATCAAACCGCCGGGCGTCATCTCGGAGGAGTGTTCGGACTACGTCTGCAAACTGAAGAAAGCCCTGTATGGGTTGAAGCAAGCTCCTCGGGCGTGGTATGGAAAGATCGCGGAGTATCTTCTATTCTGCGGGCTCTTTGCTTCAGACTCTGATTCTAGCTTGTTCGTCAAGAAGGAGGGGGCGCTTCGGGAACTCAAAGGAGGCAGTAGCAAGGCTGAGAGCTGAGATTGCTATTAGATTTGAGATGAAGGATCTGGGTGAGCTTCACCATTTCCTTGGACTCGAGGTTCATAGGCGGGAGAGCGGAGTGTTCGTTTCTCAGGCTGGATATGCAGAGCGGATCATTCAATGATTCGTCATGGAGGAAGGGAAGAGAAGCTCTATACCTCTGGAACAACATCATAAACTTTGGAAGGATGAGGGGAGAGTTCTATCTGATCCGTTGATGTTCCGAGCTCTGGTTGGGAGCTTGATTTACTTGACCATCACGAGGCCAGATATTTCTTATGCAATTGGCAAAGTGAGTCGGTACATGGCGGAGCCACGAAAGCTTTATCTTCTGGCAGCAAAAGGAATCTTGAAATATGTGAAGCCGACCTCTGATTTGGGTCTCCTATATAGGAGAGGGTCAAGCTTGGAGTTGCTTGGAAACATGGATGCTGATTACGGGGGAGACGTGGATGATCGGAGATCAACGTCTAGTTTTGTCTTTATGACAGGCCCCACAGCTATTTCTTGGTGTAGCAAAAAGCAGGACTCGGTGTTTGTATCTACCACAGAAGCGGAATACAAGGCTTCGGCCTTGGCAACTCAGGAAGTCGTTTGGCTCAGGAGGTTGGTGGAGGACGTTCATGAAGAGGTTTGAGGTCCCACTATGCTACGCGGGGACAATGAGAGTGCTCTCAAGCTGGTTAATAATCCAGTCTGTCACGCGAGGACCAAGCACATTGAGATTGAACACCATTTCATTCGTGAAAAGGTGTTGGGAGGATCTCTTATGGTCGAGCATGTTCAGAGTGCGGACAATGTTGCAGACATCTTCACAAAGCCGCTGGCAAAGGGACCGTTTACTCAGTTGCGGAGTTTACTTGGGTTAGTTTCCACTTCCCACTTCAAGGGGGAGTGTTGAAATTATTGAAGTGGAGTGGAAGGTGGCCGGCAGTCTGATTTTGGAGACCGCAGTGACCGCGCGGTCTGTGTTGGTGATCTGCCGGTTTGGCTCTGCCGGTCTGGTTCTGGCAGTCTGCTGGTTGGCCGGTCTGTTCCTGTTTGTTGTGGTCTCTTCCCGGGTTATTCTGCTTGGTTGGTCTTGCTCCTTTGTAAGAAGACCGGGAGGTCTGTTCTGGTGTAACCGCTATGTCCGGGCGGTTTTTGTCGGGCGATCTAGCGACTTGTCTGGAGTCGGCCAGATATTCCTTATTTGATGTTGGCGATCTAAGGAAGGAGTGATCTTGTGTCTGCGCGGCTTGTGTGCGGTCTTGTGTTCGCGCGGCTTGTGCGCGGTCTGCCTGCTGATCTGCGGTCTTGGACGAAAGGTTGTCCAAGTGGTGCGATCGTGCAGTCTGCTCTGTGAGACCGCTGGCGATCTGGCGGGTGGTGATTGTATCTCTCTTGCGGCGGTGACGACATCCGTCTTGTCGCCTATAAATAGGGGGTGCATGGCCCATCATTCATAATGAGAACTGTAAGAACTAGAGCCTGGGTTGTTTTGTGTGGTCTCAACTTTGAGGTCAGGCGGTCTCGGAAGCGAGTTGACTGTTTGTTGTGTTCGCAGGTTTGCGGTCAGCAGGTTGCGGTCTCCTTCCTTGGTGATTTCCCAGCGGCTTGAATAAACAGTTCGGCAGCGGTCTTTCTGTGAACTAGTTTATGTTGTTCTTGTGTTATTCGCAACGAGCTCAGCGATCAGGCGATCTTCAGTGGTTAGGAGATCTGAGTTGCAGTCTTGAGACAGCTTCTGTTCTTTATTCAATTCAATAAGCTCCAGTTCGTGCGGTCTGAGGTGGCGGTCTGGCAGTACAGGTCAAGCTGGGTGTTCTGAGTTGCGGTCTTGCCTATTTTCTGTTCGTGCGGTCTCAGGTCAAGCCGGGCGGTTTCTGAAGTTGTGTGGTATGTGCGGTCTCTGCTTGTCAAACCGCCAGTTTTGTTTTTGGTGTGTTTTGTTCTTCTCTCCTTCGTGATTCTTATGAATCATGTCTCGCCATGTATACCTCGCACTGTAAATGAAGTTTGTGATACAATAAAGTCTATTGTGTTGCTGTGTGGCATTATGGTTGTTTGGCTATAACTCAGTTGATGCAACTCCTGCTTACTGCTAAACGATTCAAACCCAAATTTTAACACTCCTTCGCTTCAAAAGCATCAGAAGGAGTCGGAGGGGCAGCAAAAGGAGCTGGAGCATAAACATAATCCTCTTAAAAATTCAGGGCTCGAGCCGGAGATCCCAGAGCTGCTGCTCTAAAGAAGGCCTGAAGAGTTGCGAACTCTTCTTAATGAGACCACAGGGGAGCATCGGGCTGAGGGGTTGCGCGGTCAGGAGTGTTGGGAAAAACCCTTTGATTTAACTTAACAAATTACCTAAAAGTGTTTTTATTCCTTAGGATTGAATTATCCAGTGTATAGTGAGGGCAATCTGGTCATTAGATGTCTTAGGATGTTACACTCAACCTTGGGTGTCAAGACCATATCAAGAGAAGCATAATTTGGACAAAGTTAATATTTGCGTCGAATAGAATTCGACGCAACTTCGAATTATTGTCGACGCTACTCTGACTAGAAGTCCAAGTGGTTCACCCTTCTATTGAAGTAATTCAAGTCGACGTCACGTCGAATAGATATTGACATAGAGGCCATGGATACGGTCAAAGTATTATGATAAGTCGATGCAGCTTCTACTTCAACTCAGAGCAGAAGGAAGTATCTGTCGAAGCCAGTCAAAGTCGACTTCATCTCGATGCAGATAATGAAGTTCAGAGCCAAGCCATCAACTCGACGGTTATGTTGATTGGATATCGATGCAATGTCGACTAGTAGAGTTCAATCAGAGAAATGATGAATTTTAAGTTGCTCCAACAAGAACTCGAAGGTGCGTCGATAAGAGAGGAAGAGAACTCGACGTTACGTCAAAGACAGTCTGAAAAGGGAAACCTTTTTAGTTGTCATTTTGGCCCTTCTCTCTTGGCCCACCTCTCTCAAGACCGTTCTCCAACGGCACATTAATTAACTGAAATAGAAAGAAGGATTAAAGAAGACAAAAAGCTTTATTGGAAACAAGCTTAATGTTGGTGGACGGGTTGGGAATTAAAGAAGGAAGGAAGGATTTATTGTCTAGACGAATATACCCTTTCAAGACTTACCTGAAAGGGAAACAAATTCAAATTCAATAGAGGGACAATAAAAGGCAACAGAAGAAAGAGAAAAGGAAGGCACTTATCATAATCGGTCATACTATTCTATTGAGGCACTGCTCTTCTCCATCTCTCTCTCTGGAGCCATAATAGACAGCATACAGGAAAGAAAGAAAAAGAAAAAGGATATACTCTGCTCAGTGTCAACAACTGTTGCTTCTTCATCAAAATCATATAGCAGCAGTTCTATTTTAATAGCAGGAAACAGAAGGATCAAAAGCTTAACAGCCCTAGCAATCATCACTATCAAAAGCTAGATTTAATCATATACAGATCCTGAAGAGCACTCAAACAACAACTTAGGATTACTGTTACAGAAATTTGAAAGACAAATTTCTGAATCTTTCCTGTCCCTCTTTCTTTCTCCTTTATTCTTCCAACTGTAAAAGAGTTTTATTAATCCCTCTTCAAAGGATTCAGTGGTTCAAGATCTCCATATCAAAAGATCTGGTGGTTCAAGATCTCCTTATTAAAAGATCTGGTGGTTCATGATCTCCTTGTCAAAAGATCAGTGGTTCTAAGAGTCTCCTTACCAAAAGACTCAGGCATAGTGGTGCATCCCTACCAGGTGGTAGAAGAGGGGAGTACCCACATTTTGGGGAACCTCTATAAAAATTTTGTGTCTTCTGGATTGCTTTTTTGTGGTGTCCCTCATTGATTAGATTTCATTTACTGTCTTTTATTTCATTACTTATCTGCAGCTATTTTATTCTAGGATATATCTTGGTGAAGCATAATACTTGGGTTTATTGTATTTGCACAACTAGAATAGGAATATTTTTTAAATCTCTATTCACCCCGGCCTAGAGGATTCTCAGAGGCACTTTGTGCACTTTCAAGGAGTGTGACCACCGACCAGAGGATCAAGGGTGGCGACCCGATCGGTCTGAGGGAGAAGCCTCTGGGAGATCAAAAAGAGGAGCTGATTCATTGAATCCAACTGACGGGCGGTCTCGCGACAATTTTGCTCGAGGCGGAGCTGGAAATGAAGCTCAAGTGCTTCAAGGGAGCTCGCGCTGCCGGTAGTGGGGAGACTGTCGGTGAACTGATTAGGCTGGTCGCGGTTTGACATTTTGACTGTTTGCTGGTTTTGCCTAGACACTCCGATCTGAAGGTCGCGTGATCATTCTGTTGGCACAAAAAGTGTACCTCCAAAACTCACACTAAAAAGAGATGGGGGAAGATTGTGGAGTGCAGGTTACTCGGGCCGAGGAATCCCAGAGAAGAGATCTCTAGGAGAAAAACTACTGGAGAGGAGACAGGCGGTCTGGGAGGTGTCCCAAAATTGAGACCGCTGGAACCGATCATTCTGACCAAAAAGGAGAGATCGCAGACTTCCGGGGAAACAATTACCTCACAAATAATGAGCGACATCTAACAATACATCATTGTTACTAAAGTAATACAAGAGTTGATAACTCAATGAAGAACTTTTTGTTCCCAATGTGTTGTCTAGTCCCTTTGTCCCTAACATCCAGACTGAACTAGAGTCCTGGACTATGTCACCCTCTTAATTAACCGAGTAGACAATATGAAATAAGTGAGCTCAATAAATTGACTCAACTTAGAATGACCATGCATTTCATTTTTTACCTCCATCAAGGGGCCCATGGATGTTACTCCTATTATATATGAGAACAAATGTTATCAACATCGTAACCACCCACATATCTTGAAACATACCCAATAACCACCCTTATGGTCAACCTTTCTCAAGAGAAGAAGTTAGATGACATCTAAGTATGCTCCTCCTCACATAATGAATACATAGACTTCAAGTCAAATGATAACATACAATATTGTCACTATGAGAATTACTTGTGACACGTATATAACAATTCACAAAGTAAATTCATAAGTGGGTCTGTCCAGTATAACTTTTTATATAATAAGTACATGTGTGATGACTTGATATCAATTTCATAACCTATGAGACTCGATCATCAGTCAATCCCACACACTAGTCTTAAATGTACCATCACTTCCCAAATGCTACAATGATACCTTTACCAGGGACCATTTAGGAATTGTTAAAATTTGGAAGTGGAAGTGGACTGTCCGGGCAGTCTGTTTTTGGAGATCGCAAAGACCGCGCGACTTGACGTTGTGTTCGCGAATCTTTGGTGTTGGCGACCTATGTTTGGTTGCCTGTTTACCCAAGTAAATCTTTTCTGGTTTTGATCGGGCAGTCTTGTTCTTGAGGTCGCTTCTGTGGTCTGATTGAGCTCATTTTTGGCGGTCTGCTCCTGATCGGTCAGTTGCTCATGCATTCTTATAAGAGACCGGGCGGTCTGCCGGTTTGTTTCTGGCAAGCTATCTTGGACAGTTTTGCTTGTGTAATAAGGTCTTGAAGAGACCGCGTTGTCTGGTATTGGAGACTGCGTGCTTCAATAATGAAGGTGATTGCATCCCTTAGGGCGGTGTCGACATCCGTTCATTTGCCTATAAATAGGGACTCCAGGGCAGCCATTTATATGCAAGAACTGTAAGAACTAAAGTTGGCTTGATTGTGCCGGTCTTGCTTTGAGGTCGCGCAGTTTGAGTTATCTGACCGGGTTGTTCTGTTCGTAGGTTAGCGGCTAGCAGTCACCGTCAACATTCGCCTTTCTTTGTAGCTTTGAATAAATTAGTTTGGGAGCAGTCTGTATGTGTGGACTATGTTTAGGAGTTCTTGGACTGTGCAGCTGACTCAATTGATCAGGCAGTCTTAAGTGGTCGGGCGATCTTGAGTTGCGGTCTTGCAGCAGGAAGCAGTTCTTCGTCAAATGCTCGCGAGCGCTTTTGTGATCTTGAGACCGTGCGGTCTGGGCGATCAAGAAGTGTAGACAGTAGTTCTCAGTAGTTAAATAAAGCAGCGATTGTGCGGTCTGTGATTGCGGTCTGACAGCAGCGGGTTGTGCTCTGTTTGCACGGTCTCACGGATAGTCGTGCGGCTTGCCTGTTTGAGCGGTCTGGTGATCACAGCTTGTGTGTTCGCTTGCGGCTTATTTTTTATCTTGTGTTTCTCTCCTTTGTGATTCTTATGAACCATGTTTCACCATGTATGTCTCGAGCTGTAAGGAGATAGTGAATAACACGATCACTATTCTGTCTTCACATTGTCACCGATTGTCATACTTGTAGATTGTTATTAAAGTATTCTGCTTTATTACTTCGTTCCTTGACCTCTAAAAGTTTAATATGGTATCATAGGTCGGTTTCTGAGCAGTAATCAGCGTTGTCTTTTGCTTGGGTTTCTGCAAGTTAGTTGTCAATCAGTGAGATAGCAATGGAAGGAGGATATGCTAGAGGTCTTGGTATTGAGCTCCTTACGCAGACTAACTTTATGAAGTGGAAGTCGTGCATGGAGAGCTATCTTCTTGGCGAGGACTTATGGGAGGTAGTCGGAGAAGAAGCAAGACAAGTTGTTATTCCTGTTGAGGGGAATGCTGAGCTCGTGAAGGTTTGGAAGAGAACATATGCAAAGGCTGAGTTCACTCTCAAGCGAGCTATCATTCCAGAGCTTTTTGATCACATCATCGGACGTAGGTCAGCTGCTGAGATTTGGACAGCCTTGGATGGCTTGTTCAACAAGAAGAATGTAGCTCAGCTACAGTTCTTGGAAAATAAGTTAGCTAAGGAAACTCAAGGTGACTTGTCCATTTCAACGTTCTTCTTGAAGATGAAGATCCTATGCGTAGAGATATCGACATTTGACCCGGATGAGCCTATCTCAGAATCGAAGCTGAAGAGGCGCATAATCCGTGGCTTACGGAGGGAGTATGTGGCCTTTGTTACTTCTATGCAAGGCTGTGCCAATCAGCCATCATTGCTGGAGCTGGAAAACTTACTTACTTCGCAAGATAGTTTGGTTAAGCAAATGGCGGGGATGTCAGTCTCTGGGGGAGAAGGTGAGGTTCACTTTTTTGGCAAGAAGAAGAGATGGAACCAGAAGAAGAAGTCATCTGGTAACGATGGTCCATCTACTTCATATCAGCAAGAGAGGAGTTATGCTCCTAAGTCTGAAGGGAAGAGGAAGGAAGGGCCGAGGTATTACATGTGCAACAAGCTTTGTCACTTCAAAAGAGACTGCAAGGTCAATCTTCAGCCAGGGCATGCTGCAGGAAAGGAGGAGGCTGGTTCCAATACTGAAGGTAGTTGGGGTGGTGAAGGTGCTTTCATGACTGGCACTTGTGTTCGGGCATTGGCTTCCATCAACTATCAAGATGATTGGATAGTTGACTCTGGGTGTGGTCATCACCTCACCGAAGATTAGTCGAAGTTCTCCTCGTTGCAGACATACTCAGGTAATGATGCCATTATTACAGCTGATGATATTGTGCATGCAGTAGAGAAGGAGGGTGTTGTCTGTTTAGGCAGTGATAAAGGTCCACTCACTTTGAGGAGTGTTTATCATGTGCCAGGAATGAAGAAGAACCTCTTCTTAGTGACCAATGCTGTTGATGCTGGTTATCACGTTCATGGTGATCTGTTTGGACCAACCGCCACTGCCAGTCTTGGAGGTAGCAGGTATATGCTGGTCTTGATTGATGAGTTCACCAGATATACTTGGGTATATTTTCTGAATGAGAAGTGAGAGGCGCTCGCGAAGTTTGTGGAATTCAAGGAGCTGGTGGAAGGTCGATTCAACCTACAGATCAAGAAATTCAGAACAGACAATGGAGGAGAGTTTACCTCAAATACGTTCTGTAACTTCTGCAGGAAGCATGGCATCCGGAGAGAGCTCTCTTGTGCTCACACTCCACAACAGAACGGAGTTGCAAAGCAGAAGATCCATCATCTGACGAAGACCTGCAAATGTTGGCTTCATGCCAAGAGTATCCCAAAGTCCTTCTGGGCAGAGGGAATGTCTTGTGCGGCCTATGCCATCAATCAAATGCCTCTCAGTCCTATCAACATGAAGACTCCTCATGAGTTGATGTTCAAGGAGAAACCAAGCGTGGAACACTTTTGAGTGTTCGGATCTACTTACTACGTGCATGTTCCTGATGCTCTCAGAATGAAACTAGATGAGAAAGCAAGGAAGCTAGTGTTCGCCGGTTATGATGACCAGAAAAAGGGCTGGGGATGCATGGATCCTGAGATACGGAGATATGCGGTCTCAAGGGATGTGGTAAGCGACGAGATGACGTCATACCAAGGTAGCTGTTCATTTGAGTTACAAGAAGGCAGGTCAGATGGTGGACTTGGAGAAGCTGCAAAGGAGGTTCTGGTGGAGTTTCCTGTTTCTCGAGGTGCTCCAGGTGTTTCTAGCTCATGATCAGGTGTTTCAGGTTCTGGAAGCAGGGGGAGCGATGCTCCATGTCTACCTGAAAGGAGAGCTAGTTCATAACAAGTAGCTGAAGAGGTGGTTCAGAGTTAAGCTCTGAGGAGGTTCAAGAGGACTATCATTCCACCAGATCGGTATACGGGGGGAAACTTGGTGAGTTTCATCTCATGTTTCTTCACAGGTCCCCTAGATGAGAGAGAGCCATCTTGTTTTGAAAATGCCATTGGATTCAAGGAGTGGGAAGGAGCCATGGATGAAGAGATGGCTGCCCTCAGGAAGAATGAGACTTGGGACACGGTGCCTAAGGTGGAGGGATTTACTCCAGTGACTTGCAAGTGGGTTTTCAAGCTGAAGAAGAAGGCTGATGGTAGCATTGAGCGGTACAAGGCTCTCCTTGTAGCTCGGGATTCTCTCAGAAGTATGGGGAACATTATGAAGATACCTTCAGCCCTGTGGCCAAAATGACTTCGGTTTGGGTGGTGATCGCATTGGCAGCTTGCCAAGGGTGGAAGATTTGGCAACTTGACGTGAAGACTGCTTTCTTGTACGATAAGATTGACAAGAATATCTTCATGTCAGCCACCTGGTTATGTTTCCGAAGAGCACTGAAGATATGTGTGTAAGCTCAAGAAGGCTCTTTACGGCTTGAAGCAGGCGCCTCGGGCGTGGTAAGGCAAGATGTCAGAATACCTCCAATTCTACGGATACTTTGCTTATGATTCTGATTCAAGCTTATTCGTAAAGAAGACGGGGGAGCTTCAGGTCTTGGTGCTGCTGTACGTTGATGATATGATCATCATGGGAAATTCTGAGATGGAGCTAACTAGGCATCGTGCTGAGCTATCTAACAGATTTGAGATGAAGGACTTAGGTGATCTCCACCATTTCCTTGGACTCGAAGTGGAGAGGAAAGAGGGCGGTATGCTTATTTCCCAAAAGGGTTATGCAGAACAAATTGTGAAGCGATTCGCCATGGAAGGGGGGAAGAGTAGCTCTACTCCACTAGAGGTTGGTATTCATCTTCGACGTGATGAGTGGAAGGTTCTTTCTAATCCCTTGGTGTTCCAGGCTTTGATCGGAAGTCTGATATATTTGACGATCACGAGGACGGATATTGCTTATGTGGTTGGCCGGGTGAGTCGGTATATGGCAGAGTCACGAAAACCTCATCTGATGGCGGCGAGGATCATTTTGAAGTACGTCAAGACCACCTCTGATTTGGGTCTCTTCTATGGGAAGGATGCGAGCTTTTGCTTGCATGGATACATGGATGCTGATTATGGAGGAGATTCAGATGATCGAAGATCGACGTCTGGATACATCTTTATGACAGGCTCTACAGCTATATCATGGTGCAATAAGAAGCAGGATTCTATATCTCTCTATAATGGAAGCAGAGTACAAAGCTTCTGCTTTGGCAGCTCAGGAAGTCATCTGGCTTAGGAGACTTGCGGAGGACATTCATGGGGAGGTGCGAGATCCTACTCTGCTTCGGGGTGACAATGAGAGTGCCCTCAAATTGGTGAACAATCCAGTTTGTCATGCGCGAACCAAGCACATAGAGATTCAAAATCATTTCATTCGGGAGAAGGTGTTTGAGGGATCTCTTATGGTTGAGCATGTGCAGAGCAAGGATAATGTCGCGGACATCTTTACAATGCTGTTATCGAAGGAATCATTCATATGATTGAGGAGTCTACTTGGGCTAACTTCCACTTCCCACTTCAAGGGGGAGTGTTAAATTTTTGAAGTGGAAGTGGACTGTCCGGGCATTCTATTTTTGGAGACCGCGCGACTTGACATTGTGTTCGCGAATCTCTAGTGTTGGCGACCTGTGTTTGGTTGCCTGTTTGCCCAAGTAAATCTGTTCTGGTTTTGACCGAGCGGTCTTGTTCTTGAAGTCACTTTTGCGGTCTGCTTGAGCTTGTTTCTGGCGATCTGCTCCTAATCGTTCAGTTGCTCATGCATTCTTATAAGAGACCAGGAGGTCTGCCGGTTTATTTCTGGCAAGCTATCTTGGACAGTTTTGCTCGTGTAATAAGGTCTTGAAGAGACCGCGCGGTCTAGTATTGGAGACCGCGTGCTTCAATAAGGAAGGTGATTGTATCCCTTGGGGAGGTGACGACATCCGTTTGTTTGCCTATAAATAGGGACTCTGAGGTAGCCATTTATATGCAAGAACTGTAAGAACTAAAGTTGGCTTGAATGTGCCGGTCTCACTTTGAGGTCGCGTAGTTTGAGTTGTCTGACCGGGTTATTCTGTTCGCAGGTTAGCAGCTAGCAGTCACCGTCAGCATTCTCCTTTCTTTCCAGCTTTGAATAAATCAGTTCGGCAGCAGTCTGTCTGTGTGGACTGTGTTTAGGAGTTCTTGGACTATGCAGCGGACTCAATTGATCAGGCAGTCTTAAGTGGTCGGGCAATCTTGAGTTGCGGTCTTACAGCAGGAAGCAGTTCTTCATCAAGTGTTCCCGGGCTCTTCTGTGATCTTGAGACTGTGCTATCTGGGCGATCAAGAAGTGCAGACATTATTTCTCAGTAGTTAAATAAAGCAGCGGTTGTGCGGTCTGTGATTGCGGTCTGACAGGAGCGGGTTGTGCTCTGTTCGCGCGGTCTCAGGATAGCCATGTGGCTTGCCTGTTCAAGCGGTCTGGTGATCACTGCTTGTGTGTTCGCTGGCGGCTTGTTTTTTGTCTTGTGTCTCTCCTTTATGATTCGTATGAATCATGTCTCACCATGTATGTCTCGAGCTGTAAAGAGATAGTGAATAACAAGAGCACTATTATGTCTTCCTATTGTCACTGATTGTCATACTTGTGGATTGTTATTGAAGTATTCTGCTTTATTACTTCGTTCCTTGACCCCTAAAAGTTTAATAAGAATGATGTTTCATTTATATGTAGGATCTCTTATTCAAGTCACACACTTGAATTCCTACGAAACAAACACTATAAGGGAATTTAATATGTTTAATATATCTATCTATTAGAAATGAATAAACACAACAAAAAACATGCCTTTAAATATATAATTGAAATCATAGTACAAGTCATCACATGAACTCAAACATGACAAAGTCAAACCCATAAGCCTTACATTAGAAATGATCATTTAGGTATCTACTATCGAGTGATTTAGTATGACCATCTTGCTTTCTATGAGGAAGTGCCTTTGTCAACAGATCTGTTATATTGTCATCAATTGGTACTTTGCATATGTTCACATCACCTCAATCAACTATCTCTCGAATGAGATGAAACTGTCTAAGTATGTGCTTGGAGCGCTGATGAGATCTAGGTTCCTTAGATTGGACAATTATTCCATTATTATCACAGTAGGGATCTACAAGATCAATAATGTTAAGAACAACATCTAATTTGCTGATGACTTTCCTAATCCATACAACCTCCTTTGTCACTTTAGAAGTAGCAATATACTTGACCTCTGTTGTAGAATCAGCTACTGTCTCTTGCTTCAAACTCTTCCAGTATACAACACCTCCATTAAGGAAAAATACAAAACATGATTGGGACTTTGAGTCAACCCTATTAGTTTGGAAGCTAGCATCAGTGTAACCCTTTATAATAAGCTCTTCCTCACCACCATATACCAAGAATACATCCTTAGCCCTTCCAAGTACTTTAGGATATTCTTGTCTACTGTCTAGTGACCATCACATAGATCTGACTGGCATCTTGTAGTCATGCTGAACTCAAATGAGACATCAATATGAGTACATAACATTGCATACATGATTGATCTAACTACCGAGGTATATGAAATCAAACTCAAGCGGTCCTTCTCTATCCTAGATTTAGGCAACTTTATCTTAGAAAGACTCACACCATGAGACATGGGTAAGTACCCTTTCTTAGACTCAAGCATGTTGAACTACTTCAACACCTTATAAATGTATGTACTTTGGGTCAAACAGAGAAGCTACTTTGATCTATCTATATAGATCTTAACACTAAGTATGCAAGTCGTTTCACCCAAATATTTCATAGAAAAGCAGTTCCCTAGCCTATTCTTAACAACTTATTTGGTTGGAATGTCATTCCTAATCAATGCTATTCATTTACATATAATATTAGGAATACGACTATGCTACCACTAATCATCATGTAAACACAAGGCTTATCTTCATTCATAATAAAATCAAACTCTTTAATTTTCTCATTAAAAAGAATATTCTAATTTCTAGAAGTTTGTTTCAAACCATAAATGGATCTTTGTAATTTGCATATTTTGGTGGCTTCATGTGGAGAAATAAAACCCTTTGGTTATTTCATGTACACACCCTCGAGAAGGTTTCCATTAAGGAAAGTCGTTTTGATATTCATTTACTAGATATCGTAATCATAGTACGCATCAATAAGAAGTAGAATCTTGTTGACTTAACCATGACAACTGCGGAAAAGGTTTCATCATAGTCCATATCTCATATGGTGTATTTTGAACCAATTTAGAAGGAACATTATTTAGTGTTAAAGCAACTGTCTATAGAGCGTATCCCATAAAGGAGACAAGTAGATATATAAGACTCATCATAGACCGTACCATATCCAACAAGGTACGATTTGTCCTCTCAGAAATACCATTATATTGTGGTGTCCTGGGTGAGGTGAGTTGTGATATAATACCACATTCTCTAAGATATTCTTGAAACTCTTGACTCAAGTATTTTCCACCTCAATCAGATCATAGTGTTTTAATTATTTTTCCTAGTTGGTTTTATTCTTCATTCTTGAATTCCTTAAATTTTTCAAAGGATCCGGATTTGTACTTCATAAGATACATATATCCATATCTACTGAAATATTGAGTAAATATAAGAAAATGGTAAACCCCCCCCCCCCCCCCACTAGCCATATAATTCATGGGCCCATATATATCACTATGTATTATACCCAGAATGTCATCTGCCCTCTCAGTATGATCATTGAAAGGGGCTTTAGTCATTTTGGGTAACAAACAAGATTCATATTTCTCATATGATTCATAATCAAATGAGTCCAATACATTTTTATGGTGTTTGTAAATGTTCTTCTCATTTATATGGCCAAAACGATAATGTCAGAGATAGGCAGGATTCGAGTAATTTGACTTTATTATCTTAGTATCATTTATATTATAGATGGACTTGTCAAGTTCAAAACATAAAGGCTATTAAACATTCCTGCCATTCCAAAACCAACACCATTCAAGTATATAGAGCAACAATTGTTCTTAATAATGAATAAAAATCCTTTCATGTCTAAACAAGAAATTAATATAATATTTCTAATAATAGTAGGTATATATTTCTCAAACACTATTACAAGACAAGTATGCAATGTTAGATGATAAGTCCCTAAAATAATGACAACACCTCTTGCTCCATTTTCAACTCATATGTCTACCTTGCCATTAGCCAAAATTCTTCTCCTACAGTTCATGCACATTTACACAAATGTGAGAACAACATCCAGAATACAATACCCAAGTTAATGAAGTAGAAAGATGGACTTATATAACAAATATACCTAAAGTAAAAGTCTTACTTCCTTCCTTATTTCTCAGATCTTCAATATAAAGAGAACAGTACCTCCTCTAATGCCCTGCCTTTCTATAATGGTGGAAATTCCCTTCCTTAGCCAGTCCTGTTGGAACCCGGATACCGATCCAACTTGTTCGAGACTTGGGGAGTAGCTTGAGTTACTTCTCTCTTCGCCGGATCTCTAGATCTAAGTATTCTGAGCTAAGAACTGACCCTCACCGGTTGGTAGGTAGCTCCCTAAGAATGACCCACTGGCTGCAGCGAGGAGGTCCCGCCACTAACCCGGAAATCTCACTTGATTTCCACTCCCAAAAACCAGAAGCTGAGCCTGTCTCAGACAGCACAAGGAAGAAAGCACAGGCTCTCACAGGGGGGGGTGGATCTGTGCTGATATGAGACATAATGGGTCCTATTTATAGGTAAAGACTTTGAGGGATAGAATGGTCCGGATGACCTGCGGATAGCGTAACTCCGCCTTACTATTTTGCTAAAAGCACTCCAAATTGGTCTGCAGGTAGCTAGACTCCGCTGTCCCGAAGGGCTATAGGCAGACCACCAGGGGTGCCCAGATGATTCTATTCCCCAGAATCTGACTCTACTCGCCGAGGGAGGCACCGACCTACTCGCCAGGCCTCCTGACTCTACTCACCGAGGGAGGCACCGGCCTACTCGCCAGGCCTCCTGACTCTACTCGCCGAGGGAGGCACCGACTTACTCGCCAGGCCTCCTGACTCTACTCGCCGAGTGAGGCACCGACCTACTCGCCAGGCCTCCTGACTCTACTCGCCGAGGGAGGCATCGGCCTACTCGCCAGGCCTCCTGACTCTACTCGCCGAGGGAGGTACCGGCCTACTCGCCAGGTACCTTCGGCTCTACTCGCCAAGGGAGGCACAGGCCTACTCGGCAGGCCTTCTGACTCTACTCGCCGAGGGACGCATCGGCCTACTCGCCACGCCTCCTGACTCTACTCGCCGAGGGAGGTACCGGCCTACTCGCCAGGTACCTTCGGCTCTACTCGCCGAATACACCCCGACCTACTCGCCGAATACGGGTTGTACACAATCCTCGCTCTTTGCGAGCTCGCTAGAGGTCGGAAAGAAGAGTCCAACCCCTTATTCGGCGGAACTGCGAGCCCATGAGCTCTTCCTCTATAAATAGAGTGGGGGTGTGCCTTTCATCCCATGTGCCGAAATGTCTTCCAAGGGGGGTCTTCTGCAGTCGCCGACCGGGGGCTCGTTGATGATGAGCCCGAGGCTGCAGCCGTCCTGGACATCATTGGAGAGTTCTTGAGCCTCGACCTCCTGGCTCCACGAGGAAGAGGAAGTCCAAGTGGAAGAGAGTCGACCTGGAGCTACGCGATAAATCTTCCACAGACCCAAAATCCACCGGTTGGTAGGTAGCTCCCTAAGAATGACCCACTGGCTGCAGCGAGGAGGTCCCGCCACTAACCCGGAAATCTCACTTGATTTCCCCTCCCAAAAACCAGAAGCTGAGCCTGTCTCAGACATCACAAGGAAGAAAGCACAGGCTCTCACAGGGGGGGTGGATCTGTGCTGATCTGAGACATGATGGGTCCTATTTATAGGGAAAGACTTCCCAGGGGTAGAATGGTCCGGATGACCTGCGGATAGCGTAACTCCGCCTTACTATTTTGCTAAACGCACTCCAAATTGGTCTGCAGGTAGCCAGACTCCGCTGCCCCGAAGGGCTATAGGCAGACCACCAGGGGTGCCCAGATGATTCTATTCCCCAGAATCTGAATCTACTCGCCGAGGGAGGCACCAGCCTACTCGCCAGGCCTCCTGACTCTACTCGACGAGGGAGGCACCGGCCTACTCGCCAGGCCTCCTGACTCTACTCGCCGAGGGAGGCACCGACCTACTCGCCAGGCCTCCTGACTCTACTCGCCGAGGGAGGCACCGGCCTACTCGCCAGGCCTCCTGACTCTACTCGTCGAGGGAGGCACCGGCCTACTCGCCAGGCCTACTGACTCTACTCGCCGAGGGAGGCATCGGCCTACTCGCCAGGCCTCCTGACTCTACTCGCCGAGGGAGGTACCGGCCTACTCGCCAGGTACCTTCGGCTCTACTCGCCGAGGGAGGCACCGGCCTACTCGCAAGGCCTCATGACTACTCGCCGAGGGAGGCATCGGCCTACTCGCCAGGCCTCCTGACTCTACTCGCCGAGGGAGGTACCGTCCTACTCGCCAGGTACCTTCGGCTCTACTCGCCGAATACACCCCGGCCTACTCGCCGAATACGGGTCGTACAAGTCCTTTCTTTTAAGTGTAGAATGTTGGATTTATAGGCGCTCTTAGAGGGGTGAGGGTGAATGAGGGCAAGAAGGATATTGCGAGGTTTTAAAATTTTTGCTGCAGGAATACGTTCTCTGTTAGCTATTGATGGACAGTAATGTTACCACCGGCGATATCTCACAGAAACCATATTCTTGTGGGTAAACTACGTTCAACCCATTCAGGTGATTGTTTCAGTGTCTTTTAGATTATACTTTGAGAAACACAACTTTCAATATAACTAGTGATCACAAACAATTATCAAAGCATGAAAATAATAATTCATTATAAGATTTGAATGATATTATAATTACACAATTGTTGTCTCCATAACGCCGGAGATCGAAGGCGATGAATAGAAAGTTCTTGGATTTTCAATACTGACCCTCCCCCCAAGGACCGATTGGCTCTCTCCCTTCTCCCCGAAGGTCTTTGAGCTGGCTCTCTCCCTTTCCCTGAATGACTTCGAGCACTTGCTAGACCTCCCTGGTCTAGACGCCCTTCATGAACAATTTTCCATGAAATCTTCCCCAGATTCTGACGCCCTCCCGCTTGATTTCTCACAGACTCCTCCCCGGAATCCAATGACATCCTCGGTTGATGTCTCTTGACACATGATACAATAAAAATAGAAAAGATAATATAAGAATAGATGGAAAACTAAAATAAAAACTCCCATCTAAATAAAACTCTTGATGTTGATGTCGTTTCACTTGCTAAGGCTCGATCTTTGTGGCTTGAGAGTCTTCCTCTTCGATGTTCTTTAGATCCTTGGATGTCTCTGATTGATTAGAATTTGTTGTAGTGAAAACAATGCATGTATCTGTTGAAAGAAAGCTTCTTGATCGACTTTTTGATAACTTTCAATCCTTGTGCATGAATACCTTTTGATCTTCTCTGAAGAACTCTCCCCTTGAATGAGTTCGTAAGACCCCTCCCTTCTCTCTAGACGGCTAGGGCAAACTCCACTATCAAATATTGTGAAAATCCATCACCCAAAAATGAATTTTATGATGTTTTATATAAAGGATGATGTGCAAGAAGTTACAGCGGGGCGGTAGCAGCTAGCAGGTAGTGGTAGAGCGCAGTCTTCTTGTTCTTTCCTTTTTTGCCTTTTATTTCCATACCACTGGCTATCGTCTTTGTAAACAAATATTTCCGTATGAAAATATAATAAATACTTGCCTTCTAAATGATATTGGATGCTCTTTTTGGCTCCTCAATTATGATTGATGAGGTTTCCTAAAGCTACCGCGCGTCGATAGAGTTAGTGTGTCGCATTAGCTTTATACGTGCTGCACCATCAGATTTCTTTCTCACTTTTCTCCTACTTTTAGTGCTGATTGGTGGCCTTTCCATATGCTAACCCATGTTACCGTAGAGCAATATGTGATACCGCAAGCGGCAGTGACATTTCCTTCCATGGATACCACCAAGTTCCTGCGTCGAGCACTCAGATCACTAATGTGGATATCCAGGTAGTGTGACACGTTAAGAGTAGCGCGCGATGGTAGTTGAAGGGCCTAGTCTCGTCGATATATCCTTCTAGCTAACATGCAGTGTCAAGACTATCCTCTGCTCTCCAAGTCGATATACTAGCACCCAGTGGTATCGCTATTGCCGATGTTAGGATGAGAGTCTCGGCGATATGCATTGTCTAGTCGATATAACTCTTCACGTTGATATCAGCCTTCTAGTCAATATACATCTATTCAACATGGCTAGCACTCGGTGTTAAGTCTAGCGCCCGGCGGTAGGCTTTCATGTGCTGTCTCGATGATATCTTCTCTCTCGTAGACAAAGACTTTCAGGATGACATGATCCTTCTAGATGATATACCCGTCTGGTCGACAAAAGCTAGTGCCAGCGATAAAGTTAGCGCCCAGCGATATCGTCCAGTCGGCATATGCAGTCAAATTGACATCGCTAGCGCTTGGCGTTAGCACTAACGCCAGCGGTAAGCTGCTAGAGAATTTTCTTTCCAAAGTAATGATACTTATAAACCTGCACACTATACCCTAGACAAGGATCAAATACAACTTGGGATTTGTTATTATCAAACCTGAGAGATTCATAATGCATGTTCCAACAAACTCTCCCTTATGATAATAATAAATCTCGTTCATGAGATATACATAAAGATAGATCATGGTATAATGTAATATAAGATAAGCATGAAATATGAACAGGTAACACAAGTTGAAATAAATAAGATAAGCGTATAAGCGTAAACTTGCTCTCCCCTATATATATGCTCCCCCTATCTATGTGCACTATATCAGAATATCTCCCCTTACAAGTGATCTCCACCTAGATGACTAGCATATGAATAGCTCTTGAACTTTGCTACCCCCCTTTGAAATTATCAAAAGGGGTGGGCATGATCTAAATCATATATAATGTATGAGAGATGCAGCAGAATAAACATATAGAGTGTGTACACATGCACAATGATAATCAAGAAAGCATAAGTCAAGGGGCATATAAATAAGTCAAAAGGGGTGTAAATTAGAAATGATAGTCGTGCAAAATCAAAGTAATTTGAAAAAAAATAAGGATTATTACTAGATACCACTTGATGAAAAATAAAATTTAATGATCGAGCTCAAGCGTAAACACAACCCAAAGTATAATAAGAAATTTATAGAAAATAAACATCTTTTTTTAGAACATGATAACATATAAATGGTAATGAGTTTTAGGCCTAATAATCAGATGTTTTGAGTTTTGGAAAAGAGATGTTATTTTAGTTAAAAACACTGCAAGCATGATTTTGAAAAATCAAAAGAAGATACATAACTACAACATCATACAATTCGCATTTCAAGTAAAATTAATCATTGTAGAAGTCATGCTTTGCAATCCAGTACATTTACTAAAGATTGTAGAGAATATTGTAGATGTGCTTTAGAGTCCAATCCTTATGAGTGGAAGTTGTATGAGAGATAATGATGTGTATAAAAATGTTTTGATAAAGAATTGTTGGGAATCTTGCTCTCATGATTCCTGATTTGGAGAAGTCGCCAATTCAAAAGAACTTCACTATGTATTTGATTACCTTCTTAGCTTTATCATCTCAGTAGAAGACAAGTTCAAAGAATGTCGAGCTGAGACATATCATCGAAAAAGTGTATGCATATCGTTGAAATGATGTGCAGAGCAAAGCATAATGATCATATCAGTTATCGTTGAGACAACATGCATATGATGATATTGTTGTGACATCAACACAACAACACCTCACAATGATATCAGAAAGCCAATATGAAGGAGAAGACTCAAGCACAAAAACAAGTCAGATGTCGACGATATCATCGTAAAGAAGCCATGTCTTCGATAAGGCCAAGTAAGACTGATGACGATGATATCGTCGTAAAGAAGGCTTGACGTCGAGAAGACTAAGGAAGGTCACATGAAGACAAGCAATTGCTGAAGATTAGTTTGTCGACATAATATCGATTATGTCATCGACAAGATAAGGTGGTTACAACAATATCGATCAGTCAAGAAGATTATGCCGACATCAGTTAGATGACTTCATGTCGTCTTAAGTGCAAGGGAAGAAGGGATGTCCCGTATCATCGAGATATCTCTATCTGAAGAAGAAGGAAGAAGACTTGAAGAACTTCCCTAATCCAAATAAATGACAAGTCCTGTCATTGAGATATTGTCCATATCATCGTAACAATGGAAATAGCATCGAGACATATTCAAAAGTTGCCAGACGCACTGTCAGCATTTTATGCCGCCGCCTGATTGTCCAATCAGCGCGTGATCTTAAGGTATGGGCGTCTATCAGTGGAGGACATCATAGAAGACTATTAAGAGGATCCTCAGTCTTATAAAAGGGATAAGTGTCTGCCCTAAAAATAAGCACTGAATATACAAAAAGTTATTACGCAAGAACTAATAGAACAGTAAAAGCGGCGTAAAAGAAGAAAAAGAAGAACTGAGAACAAATCGATCTTCATCTAGTGTTCTTAGAGAATCAGTCTAACATCATCGACTGATAAGGAGAATTCCAGATAGAAGAAAAGCTTGAAGAAGATCTGTGCGACCAAGATTCAAATCAGAAGTATCTTCTTCTTCAAGAAAAAAACTGATCTCCACCAGGCAGAAGAATCCTTATTCTATCTCTCCTTATAAGGCTTGCAGGCCAAAACTGTAAGACCTATTTTCAGATCTAAGTGTTGAGCTTGAGGGCTTGAGATCTGTGAGGCTTGAGGGCCAGGGCAGAGGACTTACGGGTCCAACTGTGTCAAGCTTGCGGGCTTGGGTGCAGTGAAGGGGCTTGCGGGCCTAGGATGCAGGGACTTGCGGGTCCATGGGGAAAGACTTGTGGGTCTGCGTTGTGTAGGGCTTGAGGGCCTGAGTGTCAAGCTTGCGGGCTTGGGTGTAGTGAAGGGGCTTGCGGGCCTAGGATGTAGGGCCTTCGGGTTCGAGTTGTAAGGCTTGCGGGCTGTAGACATTGGCGGAGTTTGCCGAGCCTAGCACACTACTAGGTAGGCGCAGGGGGACAGAGGACTGCTCAAGACACCCTGTCTTGAGGATCCTCTATACATCTTGTGTTGTGTGCCGGGATTTTCTGTGTGAATTATTTTCTGTGCTGTGCTTACATTACATACATTTCTTGCAAGAATATTTCAAAATAGCCAAAATCACCTACCCCCCCCCCCCCTTAGATGATCGTTCAATAATCTACAAGTGGTATTAGAGCGAGGTTGATCGAAAAGTGACTTAACCGTTAGATCTAGATCATAGAATGACTTAATATGGATGGAGGTGATCAACATCGAGAAATGAGAGCCATGAAACTCCCAATATGCACAAAGGAGAACTTTCCTATTTGGAAGGAAAGAGTAAGGTTGTTCATGGAGCAGCTGATCCTAGAATCTATATAACTGTTAAAGAGGGTCCCTTCATTCCCATGACAACATCCACTATTGATCCAACTCGGATGGTGGCAAAGAAGTATGCAGACATGACCAAGGATGAGCTAACCTTGGAAAGTCTTGATAAGAGGGCACAAAACGTAATTATAAGTGTCATTGATGATTCAAACCTCTAGAACCTCATTCACTACAAGACAGCCAAGGAGATGTGGGACTCCCTGATTGTTTATATGGAGGGTACTGATGAGGTAAGGGATGACAGAAAATCTCTCCTCAATCAGGAGTATGAAGCCTTTAAGCAAGGCAAGAATGAAACCATCTCTAGCTGTTATGAGAGGTTTTTCATAATTGTGAATGGACTGAAAAATTATGACAGAGAATTCACAAACTCGGACTTAAATGATAAGTTCCTTAGATCCCTCTCTAAGGAATGGGATATTAAGATTTGTTCCATCGGAGAGATGGGTCAGCTGGGCATCTTGGAGCCCAAGAATCTGTATGGAAAGCTGCTGTCCCATGAACATCAGCTCAACACCAGGAAAGCTGAAGAGGAAAGATCAAAAGGGAGCTCCGGAGAAAGATCTATGGCTCTCAAATCTGAGAGCCGAAGGAGGTCCAAGGACAAGACTCCTGCATACCAAAATAGATCAGAGAGTAGTGAAGAATCTGATGCCAGCACATCAGATTCTAATGATACTGACAGAGAGATGGTCCTTCTCTCTAAGCAGTTCAAAAAGCTGATTACCAGAAGAAGAAGAAGAGACAACCACAGACCCTCCTCCTCCTCATGCTTAAGGATATCTGATCAATATGACAGGTATAAATCCTCAAGGGAGGATAGTTACAAATCTAAACCTAGTAAACTTGATTTTGCTAACACTGTTTGCTACTCCTGTAATAAAACAGGTCATATAGCTGCTGATTGCTCATCTAAGAGAAGGGAATCAAGGAACTGTGTAGATAAGAGAAGATCAAGGGACAAGAAGAAACCTGAAAGAGGGTTTATAGCAAAGAAAACCTGAACTCTAAGTGATTATTATTCAAGCTCAGATACTGAGGAAGAGGCTCTGATTGGCCTAATGGCCATAAAGGAAGACACCCAGGATGATATCTCTCCTAGAAAGGTACCCATCAAAGCTCTTTTGTCTAACTCTAATTCTGAATTAGTGGCAGACTCCTTGCATGATAATGAGAGTGTGTCTGCTGCCACCAACACAAGCTCAAGATCTCAATATGATGTTGAATCTAACCTAATAAAGCAGTATAAAGCTCTATAGAAAGCTTTTAAGAACTGTAAGAAACTCATCAAAATCCAGACCAAGGTGTTAGATTCCTCAAGACTGTCCAGTCTGAGCTCAAGGAGACAGTTGAAAAGGTGGCTGCCATGAGCAAAGAAGTGGACATATTTAAGGATACCACAAAGCTTAAGAATGCTGAATTAGGTCAGAAGAATAGAATAATTAAGAATCCTGAGGAGATGCTGCTGGCTGAGAAGAAACTTATTGCGAGCTTCTCTATGCCCAAGACAGTGTTGCCCATTATTGATACCTTCTCTAGATCATTCAGAGCTAGTATAAGATTCAATAAAGAGACTGTCAAGGACAAAGGGTCTGAAGCTCAATCTTCTTTTAAGAAGGTGCTAGTATCAGGTCCTTCTGCCCATGGACCTATAGCAACAACACTCAAGAGTATAGGAAAGGCTGCTTCCACAAAGCCTGTTCCCAGGAAGGTGAACCAACAAGTGATGAGACCAGCTCCACCCCACACTCACACCTGTAAGGTTCACCCAAGACCTATTAAATCAGTAGTCTTCCCTACTGCTCACCAACACTCGCATCTCAATCAAATGGTGAGGCGGAAGAGAAGGTATAACAGATATGAATGTTGGTGCTATGGGAAAATAGGCCACTTTGCTCTGGACTGTTGGTTCAACCCAACAGGACCTAATGCAAAGAGAGTGCAGAACCCTCAGTGGTGTGGCATTCCATTTTATCCTCCTAACAGGAACCAAGGACCCAAACCAAATTGGGTACCTAAGGGAAATTAAATTTTCTTGCAGGAAAGTCCAAATGCCAATCAATCTCCAATCTAGTATTTGGACAGTAGCTGCTCCAGGCACATCACTAGAGTTAGAAAGTATCTAAGAAGCTTCATCCCCATGGAGAATGGACCAACAGTGATCTTTGCAGATTCAGAAAAGGGGATGACTAAAGGTTATGGTAATATTTCTAATGGCATAGTTACCATTGTTGGATCGGTCGGCGCCCTTAGAGGGGGGGTGAATAAGGGTTTTCAAAAACTTTATATTTTATTTAGAAAACATTGGAATATTGCAATAATAAAACAAGAAGTCAAGTAAAACAAAAAGAGAGACAAGCTTTATTGATATTAAATAAGTATTACAAAACTTGATCTCAATGGTGCTAGAGATCGGAGGCGAATAATAAAAACTCTTTTTCGTTTTCTATACCAACTCGTATCCCCACGAACCGGTTGGCTTTAGCCGATCTCTCCCCAGATACGGCCTCAAGCCGCTCTAGCCAATCTATCCCCAGAAAGGCCTCGAGCACCCCCTAGACCTAGCCTAGATCTAGTCGCCAACACGAGGCGAATTTCAGCCCTAAGTCCTACCCCAGACCTAGTCGCCAACACGAGGCGATTTCACTTAAACGATTACAAGAGAAGATGTGAAATGAAAAAGACAATAATATAAAAACTCCCTCTATTTGGATCTCTTGGAGAAGTAGACGAAGACGCAGAGTATGATCGTAGTCGATGCGGTCTTTCGTCACAATGATGAAGCGTGTTGAAATCTTCTCCACGGATCTCCTTAAGGCTTTATGGAATTGTGGGAGTATCGCTCTGAATCTTCCTCTCTCTGCTGTGGCACGAAGATCTGGAGTTTGGGATTCGAGGAGGATGAAGAATTCGGAGCCAAAGCATCCAATTTATAGCCTTCACGCTACCGCCGGTGCTAGCACTACCGCCGGCACTAGCCCGGATTAGGAATGATCTTGCGCGGCCGAATCTCCCATCCGTGGCAACAATTTGCTCTATGCATTTTGTGCGCCATGCTACCGCTAGCGCTAGTAGCTACCGCCGGCGCTATCCCTGATTAAGAAACTTCAAGCGCGGCAGGATCTTCAATCCGCGGCAATGAGGCTTTCATTCCTTCTGTGTTCACCGATACCGCCGGCGTTATCTGCTACCGCCAGGCGTTAGCGCCTTCTATAACAGCTCCTAGAATTGCGCTATTCATCGCTAGCGCCCGGCGCTAGTTGCTACCACCGGCGCTAGTGAGCCTCTTCAAATTTTGGCCTCAATTTTGGGGGCAGTCATCATGTGTACTCCTTGAGTCATGTGGACCTAGTAAACCTGCACACTTGAACACACAAGATCAAATACACATAGGATTTGTTATTCTCAAACCTAGGAGATGCGGAAGACCATGTTCCAACAAACTCCCCCTTTTGATAATAACAAATCCATTAATGATAAATCAAAGCATTAATAAATAAGCATGATGAAACTCTACTTGTGTGTGTGTGTGTGTGAGAGTGATGACTTAGGATAATTATTGATTTTAGCATTTAGAATTGCTCCCCCTAAATATATGCTCCCCCTATGTGAATGCTCCCCTAATATGTATGCTATCAACTTAATCAATCATGTTGGGTTTGCATTTTGATAGCGGATTATATATTTATCATGTTAGTTCTCCCCCTTTTGCATTTTATCATGTTAGTTCTCCCCCTTTGTTATTAACAAAAGTGGGTAGGGAAACAAAGCACTAAACAATGTGTAAATAAAAGAGAAGGCATGATCGAGCTTTTTAAGTAAATGATATGGAGTTTTAGATTTGTCTTTCATTGAAAATGATTAGAGTTATGACTTATTTTATCCCTTTTGTTTGTAGTTCTCCCCCTTTTATATATCAGAGTTTAAGCAAAAAATAATGATTTCCCCTTTAAATAAGAGTTTTAAGCATAAAAACAATCATGATTTCCAAGTAACCAATCTACCCAGACAATATGTCAACACCCTAGCCCCGTACTAAGTGACGGATGGGGATGAGGAGCTACAAACATGTCGTAGGTTGGGGTGTTAATCTCATATGCAAACACTAGACAAAACTTAACCTAGCACTCTTTCCCCCCAGTGCCTCGCAAGGCCCCACTGGAACCCTCCCCGGTTAAGGACACGACATGACTAGAGATAAGGTTATCTAATGTCTACAACCCTACGCCCCCGCTATGGTGAGAAATGAAGTCATGGATAACAATTATTGGAAACATTAAGCATTTAAATCTAATGGGAAATATCATAGCATATGGGTTTATATTTTTATTTTAATTTTTGAAATAAAACTCACATAGCTATATTGAAATTCATGAATGAATCAGAGTTTGAGTATTGTGGAAGATTTCGAAAAAGAAACATCAGAATACTAAATAAGAGTTTAAGTTCAAAAAGAGATGTTTTATAAGCAATATTTCACTTGTTGGAGGAGTGTTTAGAATAGAAATAGATCAGAGTTATAAGCAAAAAAAATTCAACCAATATAAAGTTTACCAAGCAAGTCTACCACTTGTTGCAAGAAAGGAATTTGAAGATTCAAGTGATGATGCTCACAAGATGAAAGATTTTAAATAAGTATTAAAGTGCAAGGTAAAACAATTATATGGTTATGATGTGGAAGACATATAGAAGTACAAAAAACATCTTATGGTAATCAATGATGGTTCATAAAAAGATATATGAGTTCAATTTCAAAAAGAAGATGTTTTTGTAAATCATTTTGCATTTAAAATTTTTGTTTTGACAATACAGTAACCAAGCATGAAATAATCTTATCAAAAAGCGATTACTACAATGTTACTTTAATTCACAATTTCAAAATATACCAAACATTGTAGAAAGCATGCTAGGTTATCTAGTGCATTTTATAAATAAAGAGTAGTATAGAATTAGCATTAGGATCCAATACTCATGAGAAGAAGTGTTATGGAAGATAATGATGTGCATAAAAGTGTATTTTGAATAGAGTAAACAAATGTTTTAATCAAAAATACAAGTAATATGTAAAGTAAAGAGCACAATAAAACACAAATAATTTTACTTCCACTCACTTTAATGCACAAAAAAATGTACAACTACCAAGGTGCTCTGCACACACAATGCTCATCAAGACTTATCAGGGTGCAAAGTAGTGCTTGGGGGATCACATAGTTTTATTCTTCAAGATTGATTTTTATTGTGATCCGGTGTACTTAAGAATAAGTGGTTTTTATTTTGAAAGAAAGTTATGGTTTGCACAAGATACTTTATTATTCTTTCCAAGGTGCTCAACCTCACAACGCTTATTAAGACTTATCAGGAGGTTCAAGTAGTGCTTGGTGGAGTTATCTTTGTCACTTTATTTTATGATTTTGTTTTGTACAAAGTTCTCCGAATACACTTGTTTTGCAAACCAATATAATTTATGAAAAAGATAACCACTTTTCTTAACTTTTAAAAGTGCAAATAAAGGTTGTGTAGGTAAGATACTTGTGCAATTTTAATTCATTGTACTATTACAAAACATACACAAACATTCTTAGATTAAACACATAAGTAGACAATGCCAAAATAAGTGAGTGAATTGCGATCATTATCAAACATAAAACATTACTCATACTTAGAGGCATGCTACGCATAGTTCTACACAACTTTTTCAATATAATTTATGCACATATTAATAGATATATCAGAGCATGATGAAAGCAATGTTCAAAGTAGTTTGAAAAGATAAATTGCAACATTATAGAAGTTTTAAATAATAGATTAAATCATGCTTGATTTTTACAATAAAGTCCATACAGTATTTTTTGATATTTTTGAAAAATAATTTTTATTTAAAGTTTGAACTTATAAAGTTGATCTTGGACTTCCCGAGGACCACCTTATGAGAGGTTCGCCCGGTACTAGGTGATATGATGGGATGATAGCCCAAATCACCCTTTCGCAAGATACAAGTAAAAAGTTAAGTTCAAAAATAACAATTTTTGATAATTCTTTTATATTTTTGTATTTTATTTTTGCTTTTAGAAATATAATTTAAACAAATGACAAAAAACACAAAGGCAAAACAAATAATTAATTTTTTTGTAATTTGGCTTTTGGATTTTTGTATTGGATTTTTCAAAAATATAATAAAAGCAAAAGTGCAGAAATGAATAGTACACATAGATTAATATATTTTTAGAGATTTTTTAAAATTTTAAAATTACAGAAAATCAAATATGGATGTTAGCGCCTGCGGTAGCGCTAGCGCGGGATACAGTAAACGATTATTTGTGATTTTGAGAATTTTAATTATTGTTCTTGATTAAATGTCCCAATAGTAGTTTCATGCTGAAATATCAGAATTTTAGGAGATGTTTAGATAGTGCAAATTGCATGAAACGTTAGTGCTTTTCTTATATGACTAGACTACCTAACCATCGCTGAGACATATTTTCTTATATCTTTATTATGATTTTTCAAAGGCTTGTGTTTACCAAAATAATGTAAAATGAAAATAGATAGAGAATGTAAACACAAGATAGCATGTTCGAATAAGCCAAATAATATATGTCTTAATGATTAATCCATAAACTATGTGATTGATGGAATTTTAGTATTCTATTATGATTTCAAATCACATAGTTGTCATAAAATATGAATAACATCATAAATGGTGTACCTGGCATAGATATATAAGCATAAACCAAAATGAGATGCTAGGATGATGAGTTTAGATGCAATGTTAAACATAGGATTATTCATGCATTTTGTAAACAATATTTTTCTTTATTATAAGGGCTATCATAATCAACAAAACAAAGATCAATGCATTTCGCAATTTAAGTTTTAGCCCAAGCCCTTTAATAAACCATTTAAATCCATTAAAGTAATATCATTAGTCTTGATAATAATTTCAATTTTCAATTTATAATTCAAGACATTTTAAAAGGTAATGGATTTAGAAAATAAAAATAAAAAGGATAGGTAGATCACCTAAAAATGATATGACTTTTATTCAATTTTATTCAATTTGATTCATTTATGAATTATGGTTTAAATTATGAAAGTCATATTACAAGATATATAAAGTGATCATATCATGATGGTTTTAAGAAAAAGAAAATAAACAAAATGAAAGTTTAAGTATATCATGAAGTAGAGAAATGATATTTCATTTTTAATTGATCTCTACTTCATGCAAATGATGGGATACTAATGAATAAGAGATTTAGGTATCCAAAGAGGACCGGGAGTAGCGGTTCCTTTGGGTACCCAAATAAATCGTGTTTGCTTTTGGGGAGATATGATTGAATGGGCCCTTTTGATTTGAGTTTGTGTTTCATCTTTAACTTTTGGCCGTCATTCAAACATTGGTTTAATATTATTCTTATTTATCAAATTTCCATGATGATTTTGCAAAACATTCTTTATAGGAAATTTGTTTATCTTTAAGTTTATGTTGGGAGAGTGGTTATTTTGTAAATGATAATGATTTGGAATTTTATTTTCAAGCATTTGATATTTTTTATTTCCTTTGCTGGGCTTAGACATATTATGGAAACTCATATTTAACTTGCTTTTGGAATTTGTTTGAAATTGTTGATTTATGTGTTGAGAATTTTTCTTTATTATTTCCTTAAGCAAGTTGACTTTAGTTTCCAATTCATAATTCTTAACGTTAAGATTATGTCTTGCTTTGTTATAGGCTATTGTGCTATTTTTAAGAGTGGATACAATAGTCTCAATATGATTTTGATAATTGTTTCTATATTCATCAAATGTTTCATCCATCTCTTGAATTTCTATTTTAAAATCTTTGCACTTAGCACAATCATTTTTCAAGGAAGAATTTTCTACACAAAATCTTTCATTTTGTTCTTTTATACAAATAAGTTCCTTTTCAAGTTCTTTGCATTTTTCATTTAAATTATTACAATCAAAATAGGATTTAGTATTTTCAAGTAAAAAACAAGATGATGAAGACACATTACAATTTGATTCTAAATTAACATTAGCTTTTAATCTCTTATTTTCTAAATATAAATTTTTAATAGTGATTTTCAATTTCTTGATCTTACGTTTAGCAGTTTTTAGTATATTGAAACTAGAAATGGAAGTTATCACACAAGAAGAAGATTTTGACTTTCTTACAGCGCTTTTGGTGGAAGCAAAATCTACGTTATCTTTTGGCCCTTCCTTCATCATAGATGAATTTTCATCTCCTTTTTCTCTTGGTGTGTTGTTCTCCTTTTCTATTTCAATATTCTCCATGGCTTCGCTCTGAGAGAGATCTTCTTGAATGATAATGGATGCTTGTACGTTCTTTTCCTCCTGTGTTTGTTCCACACCTGCGAGAGGAAGATCATACATTTCTTCAAGAAAGCGCAATATTTTGTATGCACTAGAAAAGCAATATATGAATTTGAAAATTTCATTAGATAGTGCACAAAATAAATAGTGTTTGGCTTTGGCATTTAGCTGACGTTCTTTTTTATTCGATTCATCCGCACGTCTTATAATTGCTAAGTTCCATACTTCGATGTCTAAAATTTTAATAAATTTTTCCATTAAAATTTTCCATCCTTTATAATTTGTTCCTTCAAACAAGGGTGGTTTAGGTGATTTTTCTTCTTCACAAAAATTTCCCCCACTAAAAGAAGCGAGATCATGAGACGCCATTATTCCCGGTTGTTAAGCCGATTGGAATAAAACCCCTCTGATACCACTTGTTGGATCGGTAGGCGCCCTTAGAGGGGGGTGAATAAGGGTTTTCAAAAACTTTATATTTTATTTAGAAAACTTTGGAATATTGCAATAATAAAACAAGAAGTCAAGTAAAACAAAAAGAGAGACAAGCTTTATTGATATTAAATAAGTTTTACAAAACTTGATCTCAATGGCGCTAGAGATCGGAGGCGAATAATAAAAACTCTTTTTCGTTTTCTATACCGACTCGTATCCCCACGAACCGGTTGGCTTTAGCCGATCTCTCCCTAGATACGGCCTCAAGCCGCTCTAGCCAATCTATCCCCAGAAAGGCCTCGAGCACCCCCTAGACCTAGCCTAGATCTAGTCGCCAACACGAGGCGAATTTCAGCCCTAAGTCCTACCCCAGACCTAGTCGCCAACACGAGGCGATTTCACTTAAACGATTACAAGAGAAGATGTGAAATGAAAAAGACAATAATATAAAAACTCCCTCTATTTGGATCTCTTGGAGAAGTAGACGAAGACGCAGAGTATGATCGTAGTCGATGCGGTCTTTCGTCATGATGATGAAGCGTGTTGAAATCTTCTCCACGGATCTCCTTAAGGCTTTATGGAATTGTGGGAGTATCGCTCTGAATCTTCCTCTCTCTGCTGTGGCACGAAGCTCTGGAGTTTGGGATTCGAGGAGGATGAAGAATTCGGAGCCAAAGCATCCAATTTATAGCCTTCACACTACCGTCGACGCTAGCACTACCGCCGGCGCTAGCCCGGATTAGGAATGATCTTGCGCGGCCTAATCTCCCATCCGTGGCAACAATTTGCTCTATGCCTTTTGTGCGCCATGCTACCGCCAGCGCTAGTAGCTACCGCCGGCGCTATCCCTGATTAAGAAACTTCTTGCGCGGCAGGATCTTCAATCCGCGGCAACGAGGCTTTCATTCCTTCTGTGTTCACCGATACTGTCGACGTTATCTGCTACCGCCATGCGTTAGCGCCTTCTATAACAGCTCCTGGAATTGCGCTATTCATCGCTAGCGCCCGACGCTTGTTGCTACCCGCCGGCGCTAGTGAGCCTCTTCGAATTTTGGCCTCAATTTTGGGGGCAGTCATCATGTGTACTCCTTGAGTCATGTGGACCTAGTAAACATGCACACTTGAACACATAAGATCAAATACATATAGGATTTGTTATTCTCAAACCTAGGAGATGCGGAAGACCATGTTCCAACAACCATTACAAAGGTAGCTTATTTTGAGGAATTGAAACATAATCTCATAAGCATAAGTCAGCTCTGTGATCTAGTTTTGTAATCATCTTCCACAAGGATAAGTGTTTGATTAAGAAGTCCTTAGAATCTGAGGCTATCTTAACTGGCACTAGGAGTGGTAATATTTACTACTAAAACTTCTTTAATGCAAATTCTTCCATGCCTGGGTGTTTTGTAGCTAATGACAAAGAGGCTCTATGTGTACAATGGCACAAGAGACTTGGTCACATTAACTATAATACTATATGCATGCTTTTCTCACTAGACCTAGTAAGAAATGGCCCTAATATTAAGTGCATCAAGGAAGGTCCTTGTCAAGCTTTACAACTTGGGAAGCAGACAAGGACCAATTTTAAAAGCATTTCTGACAAAGATTCCTCTAGGTGCTTATTTCTATTGCACATGGATTTGTTTGGTCCTATGTCAGTTCTCAGCTTGGGAGGGAAGGCTTACACCCTTGTGGTAGTTGATGATTACTCAAGGTTCACTTGTGTATTATTCCTTAAAGAGAAGTCAGATACCTTAGGTATCTTGAAGAACTTTGTTAGGCAGATCCAGAATGAGATGGACTGTACTGTGATCAAGTTCAGAAGTGACCATGGTATAGAATTTCAATCAGGAGCCATGACAGAATTCAGCCAAGAACTGGGTATCTCCTAAGAATTTTGCTCCCCTAAAACTCTTCAACAGAATGGGGTTGCAGAAAGGAAAAACAGAACCTTGATAGAGGCAAGTGGGACAATGCTAAGTGATTCCTCTCTTCTAGAATACTTCTGGGCAGAGGCTGTCAACATTGCTTGTCATGTGTTAAACAGGGCCTCCATCATCAAAGACCACAAGAAGACTCCCTATGAACTGGTGAAAGGCAGAAAACCTACCTTATCCTACTTCAGGATCTTTGGTAGTAAATGTTATGTACTTAATAATGCGAAGACCAGGCTAACCAAGTTTGATGAGAAAAGCAGTGAGGGTATTCTTGTTGGTTACAACTCTTATAGCAAGGCTTATAGGGTGTACAACATCAATACCCAAGCAGTGGAAGAATCTGTACATGTTGTATTTGATGAGACTAGCCTTCCATATAAAAGTTGGTCTTGTTCTCTAGTGAATGCAGGTACATCAGAGAAAATGGAGAAGTTATCCATTGAAGACATGGCTGAGACCTCAATTAAAGATAATAACCACTCAACAACAGTTGAAGTTGAAGAAGAGGCTATAGAAGGCTCAGAAATAGTAGAGGAAATGCAACCTGAACAACCTGCCACATCAGAAGTCCCCATAATACTGCCAGTTGCCTTGAGACAAATGAGAGATAATCCTCAAAAGCAAATAATAGGAGATGTCAACCAAGGAGTGCTGACAAGGAGTAGAGCTGTGAATGAAGCATGGTACCTGAGTTTTCTCTCTCAAATTGAACCCAAGAAATTTGAGGAAGCAAATCAGGATCCATTTTTGATTGCAGCAATGCAGGAGGAGCTGAACCAATTTAAGAGATGCAAATTATGGAAGTTGATTCCTAGACCCAAGGACAGAATGTCATAGGAACTAAGTGGGTGTATAGAAATAAATTGAATGAGAATGGAATCATCAATAAGAATAAAGCAAGGCTAGTGGCAAAGGGATACAAACAGGAAGAGGGGATTGGCTTTTATCAGACCTTTGCCCCTGTGGCCAGACTGGAAGCCATCAGACTGTTCTTGGCATATGCAGCCTACCAAGGATTTAAAGTCTATCAGATGGATGTCAAGTCAGCCTTTCTTAATGGTGACCTCAAAGAAGAAGTCTATGTAGATCAGCCTTCATGTTTGTTGATTCTACTTATCCTGACTATGTCTACTTTCTTAGAAAAGCCCTATATGACTTGAAGCAGGCACCTAGAGCCTGGTATGAGACTCTGTCAAGCTTTCTCATTGAGAATAAATTCTCCAGGGGAAAGATTGATAAGACATTATTCCTAAGGGAAGTTATGGGGAAGATTTTATTAGTGCAGATCTATGTAGATGACATTATCTTTGGCTCTACAGATAGCAATCTCTGCAAAACATTTGCCAGCTTGATGCTGAGAAAGTGTGAGATGAGCAGCATGGGTGAGCTCAAATACTTCTTAGGTCTCCAAGTGAAATAATCTGAAGATGGCATATTCATCTCTCAGACCAAGTTCACTAGAGATATAGTCAAGAAGTTTGGATTGGAAAGTGCTTCCTCTATGAAGACTCTAATGGGAACCAATGTGTCTCTGGACTAGGATGAAAAAGGAATACCCTTTGATGAAACCAAGTATAGATGCATGATTGGATCTTTGTTATACCTAACTGCAAGTAGGCCTGACATAATGTTCGCCACATGTGTCTGTGCTAGATATCAGGTGAACCCTAAGGAATCTCATCATGTCTCTATAAAGATTATCCTAAGATACCTAAAGGGTACATCAAATCTTGCCCAATGCTACCCTAAGAACAATGGGTGTGAACTGACAGGCTACTCAGATGAAAATTATGCTGGATGCAAAGAAGACAAGAAAAGTACCTCAGGAACATGCCAATTCCTTGGAGGAAGACTGATTTCATGGAGCAGCAAGAAGCAGACAAGTGTAGCAATATCCACAGCAGAATCAGAATACATATCTGATGGGAGCTATTGTGCTCAACTGCTATGGATTCAGCATCAACTTGAAGACTACAATCTAAAGATGACCAAAACACCCTTATTTTGTGACTCTTCCAGTACAATCTCAATTGCTAAGAACCATGTCTCACACAGCAGGACTAAGCACATTGAGATCAGGTATCACTTCATCAGGGAGCATATGGAGAATGAAGATATCACCCTTGAGTTTGTTCCCACAGACAAACAAGTGGCTGATATATTCACAAAGCCCCTAGATGAAGCTAAGTTTAACTTCTTCAAATTCCAATTAGGGATGTTAAACTTAGAGTAATTTTCAACTTATTGATAACTAATCTACCTACATATGATAGTAAGAAGAACTTGCAGGACAAGTGTTGAAGCAATCTGGTAATTAAAGCCTACCAAGTGCCAAAGTCAGAATGATACCGAACAATGGTCACGACGACACAAACAATTGTCTCGACGATATGAACCATATCACGACGACAACAGAAGGATCGTCGACAAAGGATCAAGCACATTAACAAAGAATCTACATGGACTATAATGAAAAAGTCAGAAAGGGGGAGAAAAGAATAACCTGGGAAGAGAAGATGCATGTGTAAAGGGGGAGCTACCAGCTCAAGAAGATGCAGAGAAGATGCATGAGTCAAGGGGGAGAAAAGAGATATCACATCTAGGGGAGCTACCAGCTCAAGAAGATGCAAAAGCTAAGGAAATGGTAACTATGTTAACGATTACTGTATAAACTCACATCTATTGGTAAGTGAAAGTACTTTTGAAGTGGGCTTCTGACTTCTTCAAATAGGCGGAGATTGTTGGGAATCTTGCCCTCATGATTCCTGATTTGGAGAAGTCACCAATTCAAAAGAACTTCACTATGTATTTAATTACCTTCTTTGCATTATCATCTTAGTAGAAGACAAGTTCAAAGAATGTCGAGCTGACACATATCGTCAAAAAGTGTATGCATATCGTTGAAATGATGTGCAAAGCAAAGCCGAATGATCTTATCGGTTATCGTTGAGACAACATGCGTATGATGATATTGTTGTGACATCAACACTACAACACCTCACAACAATATCAAAAAGCCGATATGAAGGAGAAGACTCAAGCACAAAAACAAGCCAGATGTCAACGATATCGTCGTAAAGAAGCCATGTCGTCGATAAGGCCAAGTAAGACTGATGACGACGATATCATCGTAAATATGGCTTAACATTGAGAAGTCTAAGGAAGGTCGCATGAAGACAAGCAGTTGTTGAAGATTAGTCTGTCGACATAATATCGATTATGTCGTCGACAAGATAAGGTGATTACAATAATATCGAGCAGTCAAGAAGATTACGCCGACATCAGTTAGATGATTTCATGTCGTCTTAAGTACAAGGGCTGAAGGGATGTCCCGTATCGTCGATATATCACTATCTGAAGAAGAAGGAAGAAGACTTGAAGAACTGCCCTAGTCCAAATCAACGACAAGTCCTGTCGTCGAGATATTGTCCATATCGTCGTAACAATGGAAATATCGTCGAGGCAGATTCAAAAGTTGGCAGATGCGCTGTCAGCATTTAATGCTGTCGCCTGATTGTCTAATCAGCGCGTGCTCTTAAGGTATGGGCGTATGTTAGTGGAAGACATCATAGAAGACAGTTAAGCGGCTCCTCAGTCTTATAAAAGGGATAAGTTTCTTCCCTACAAAGAAGCACTGAATATACAAAAAGTTTTTACGCAAGAACTAATAGAACAGTAAAAGCGGCATACAAGAAGAAAAAGAAGAACCGAGAACAAATCGATCTTCATCCAGTGTTATCAGAGAATTAGTCTAGCCTCATCGACTGAAAAGGAGAATTCCAGATAGAAGAAAAGCTTGAAGAAGATCTGTGTGACCAAGATTCAAATCAGAAGTATCTTCTTCAAGAAAAGAAGCCGATCTCCACTAGGCAGAAGAATCCTTATTCTATCTATCCTTGTATGGCTTGTGGGCCAAAACTGTAAGATCTGTTTTCAGATCTAAGTGTCTAGCTTGAGGGCTTGAGATCTGTGAGGCTTGAGGGCCAGGGAAGAGAACTTGTTGGTCCCACCGTATCAAGCTTGTGGGTTTGGGTGCAGTGAAGGGGCTTGCGGGCCTAAGCTGCAGGGACTTGCGAGTCCAAAGGGCAAGACTTGCGGGTCTGTGCTGTGTAGGGATTGAGTGTCTGAGTGTCAAGCTTGCGGGCTTGGGTGCAGTGAAGGGGCTTGCATGCCTAGGATGTAGGACTTGCGAGTTCGAGTTGTAAGGCTTTCGGGCCGGAGACATTGGCGGAGTTTGCCAAGCCTAGCACACTGCTAGGTAGGCGCATAAGGACAGAGGACTACTCAAGACATCCTATCTTGAGGAACCACTATACATCTTGTGTTGTGTGCTGGCATTTTCTGTGTGAATTTTTTTCTGTGTTATGCTTACATTACATACGTTTCTTGCAAGAATATTTCAAAGCAACCAACATCACCTAACCCCCCCCCCCCCCCCCCCCCCTAGGTGATCGTTCAATAACCTAAAAAAATACATAAGCAATAATCAAAACAAATGACATATAATAGAATAACACAACATTAAAATACACAAATAATTTTTCTTCCATAAAATTTCAATGCACATACTATAGAGTACAACTACCAAAGTGCTTCACACACACAATGCATATAAGACTTATCAAGGTGCGAAATAGTGCTTGGGGTATCACATTTATTCTTTTTAATTTTAATTTATGTGTGATCCTATGTACTAAGAGAAGTGGTGAAATATTGTTTGCAATAAGACAATTTACCATTCTCTCCAAGGTGCTCAACCTCATAATGCTTATTAAGACTTAACAAGAGGGTGAGTCATGCTTGGTGGAGTTTTTCTTGTCATTTATTATTTGCTTTTAATTTTGTCACTAAGAACTCCGAATTCACTTATTTTACAAGCATAGATTCTATTTTTAATACCACTTTCTTTAACGAATAAGTGCTCGGAAGACAAAGAATTGCAATACACAATTCAATATTGTGTAGGTAATCTATTTATATATTTTAATTAGTTATGTCATTACACTACACACGAATGTAAGACTAAGATTAATACACATGTAGGATATCAAAATTGTGACTGAAATCATTACCAAACATAAAACATTCGCTCATATTTAGAGGCATGCTATTCATTCCTACACATGTTTTCGATAATCAATCTTATTGTATATTATAAGATAATATTAAAAAGGCATGACTTAGGTAGAACAATATTTATAATCACTTGAAAATTAAATTATACATTGTATTTAATCTTTAAATGATATAACTAATCATCCTTGACATTGACAATGAATAACAAGCAGTTTTTATAATTTTTGGTTTTTATTAAACTACACAAAACAAGAATACATAAATGTAGCATGAAAACATAGTCTTGTATTTTATAATTTATTTTTAAAATTTATAATTTTATAATAAATTTTGAAATAATTAAAAAAATATAGTTTTCTGAAAAACACAGAAGTCTTAAAAAGTTTATCAAAAATGATCTTCTTTTCCAAAGAAGAAAAAAAGTAAAATTTTGATTTTTAATGTTACCGCTAGCGCTAAGTACTAACGCGCGGCACTAACATACAGAGAGTTGTTGTTTTGAATAGAGAATATGTTTTACGATAATTTTCCGTCCTGATTTTTTTAGATTCATGTTTTCTAAGAAAAGAGACACCAGCTACCGCAATGAGATTTAAAAATAATTAAGAGGTTACAGATTTAAGATTTTGGCCTAAGGTGTCGAAAATAAGTTATTTTTCAAAATACTTGTGTTTTTCAAAATCATGAAAGCTCAAAGAGATATAATATGTAAAACACAAGATAACATGTTTGAACAAAAATATGCATGATTTAAAGGATCATATAGTGAAATAATGTTCATGTAGTGGCTAAGATATATGTATATCCTAAGATTAAAACTACTCTGACTATATGTCAACACCGTAGCCCCATACTAAGTGACGGATGGGCATGAGGAGCTGCACACATACCGTAGGTTGGGTTGTTAATCTCATATGCACACACAAGAGATCACTCAACCTAGCATTCTTTCCCCCAAGTTCCTTGCAAGGCACCACTAGAACCATCCCCGATTAAGGAAAAGACATGACTTAAAGGTTAGGACTTCTTATGCATACAAACCTACGCCCCTCTATTGTAAAACACATAAACATGATAAATGATTGTATGCATACTAAGTATTTATTTCGTACTAATTCATTAACTGTCTTTTGTTTCAAGGTGAATTATACCCTATCATGATACTAGAGAAAGTTAAGTCTAAAGCCAATAGTTGTCATGATTTTCAAAGTTTCATTATTTAATTTAGCACATGTCATTGACATTAACATGTTTAGCATAAATATTAACTTTAATATGTACTGCGAGGTGATGCTAGAAAGATGACAAGGTGCAATGATATTCCATTTATAATTTAGAGACAATCAGAATTTTTTAGAAAATACAGCTACCGCGGGCGGTAAGTGTTAGCGCCCGGCGGTAGTAGACAAAGACTTAAAATTTCAGGCAAAAGGCATGGTTCTTGAGATTTTTCGATTTCGATTTTTCTTAGTTATGATTTTACATGGTAGGGCCAACTAATGCAACAAAAAAATCACTGAAATAACCAAAACATTGCTCATTTACTATTTAACCTTAGACCCATCTACACCCTTTTAGTCCAAACTTTTTAGTAAATGATTTTAAACATTAACAATTTCAGCACTTAGTTTTAATAACTAGCATATGCAATAGATTCCTAAGTATATATGCTAGAACGATGAGATAAAATGGCCACTTGCAATGATATGACTTTTATTTCAAATTCATTCAATTTGATCTTATTAAGGTGTAAGCTTAAGTATGGTAAGTGTGTCATATTGCAACATATAACTAAAGAGACCATAAAATGTGTTGGCTCAAATAAAATACAAAACAAAAAATTGCAAAAGCAAAAGAAAAGACGTCATGCATATCGTGAAGTATAGTGTTGAGTATTTCATTTTGATTTGATTCTACTTCACACATTTTGTTAAATACTAATGAATAATAGTTTTAGGTATCCAAAGGGGACCAAGTGTGATGGTTGCTTTGGGTACACAAATATAGCGTGATAGTTTTTTTGGAGATAATAATGAATGGGCCCTTTCACGTGAAGTTAATGTGTCGTTTTTAATTATGAGTTTCCAATCATACCTAGAATGTTTATCTTTAAAATTCATATTGTTATTATGTGGATTCTTTATATGATGATAATTGTTTGAAAAACAATGCGTTAGAGATTTGTACGTGTTAAAATTGTTTTTCAAACTAGATTTATGTAGCTTATAATAATGACTCCTATAAGAGTGATTCTTCGGATATTTATAAGAGTGATAGTCTTTTGATACCACTAGTTGATAAAGTGGGAGACAATAATCATTAGATGATTGATTCTTAATTTGTTGTTTTTCATTCCCACTCTTCTTCTTAGACATACTCTTATATTGTGAAGTGAAGTTCTTCAAATTTTGATTTATAATTATCATGAGAGATTTTTTCTTATTTGACAATTTTTGCACAAAAGATTTTAATGAATTTTGTTTAATAGTTAGAGAATCATTTTCTTTTATCAAATTTTTATTTTCTCTTGTGTAATGAGAAGCGCTTTTTCAAGGACCTTGAATTTTTTATTTAATTCATTACAATCCATACAAGGTGTAGCAATTTCAACTACTAAAGGGGAACTAGAAACATCAAAATTTCATTCTACAATAAGTTGTGCTTTTAAAATTTAATTTTCTAAATGCAATTTTGAATTAATATTTTCAATTTCATAATCATACGTTTAGCCATATCTAGCACATGCAATGTAGAAATAGAAGTTGAAACAAAAAAGAGAATTTGATTTTCTTACTATGCACTTGGAGGAGGCAAAAGGGAAGTTTCTTTGACATCTTCATCGCTGCATTGGTCGTCCATTAATGAATTTTCATCTTCCCTTTCGCTTGATGTGCACACCATAGATCCTTCCATGTACGAGCTTACTTAAATACTTATGTATGCTTGCATATTCTTCAGTTCTTGCAATAATTCTATATCTGTAGAAGGAGAATCATAAGTTTCTTCAAGAAAATTCCAACTCTCATAAGCATTAGGTAACATATAAATAAGTTTGAAAATATTTTGGTCAAGCGCGCAAAATAAGCTAATCATAGATTTAGCATTTAATAATCATTCTTTACTAGTCAGCACGCTTTGGGGATTTCTAATTGCAACATTCCAAACTTCAATGTCTAAAGATTTTAGAAATGTCTCCATTAAGATTTCCAACCTTTATAATTTATGTCTTGAAATAAAGGCGGTGCTAATGATTTTTCATTATATAAAATTTCATCCTCTCTAGTGGATGCGAGATCATGAAGCGTTATTATTCCCGGTTGTGAGACCATTTTGGAATAACGTCCTATGATACCACTTGTTGGATCTATATGCGCCCTTAGAGGGGGTGCTGGTGAATATGGGTAAGAAGGATATTACAAGGTTTTAAAACTTTTTGTTGCAGGAATACATTCTCTGTTAGCTATCACTGGTCGGTAATGTTACTACCGATGGTATCTTACATAAACCATATTCTTGTGGGTAAACTATGTTAAACCCGTGAGGGTGATCGTTTTAGTGTGTTTCAGATTATACATTCAGAAACAGAACTTTCAATATTACTAGTGATCACGAACCATTATCAAAGCATGCAAATAATAATTCATTATAATATTTGAATGATATTACAATTACAAAATTGTTGCCTCCACGACGTCGGAGATCGAAGGCGATGAGTATAAAGTTCTTGGGTTTTTTATATCGAACCTCCACCTGAGGACCGGTTGTCTCTCTCCCTTCACACTGAAGGTCTTTGTGCCAGCTCTCTCCCTTCTCCCCGAAGGACATCGAGCCCTTGCTAGACCTCCTCGGTCTAGATGCCCTTCATGGACAATTTTCCATGGAATCCTCGCCGGATTCCGATGACATACCTGGTCGATTTCTCATGGACTCCTCCCTAGAATCCAACGACCCCCCCTATCAATTTCTCTCGACACACGATACAATAAAAATCGAAAAGAGAATACAGGAATAGATGAAAAAAAACCATCTAAATAGAACCCTTGATGTTGATATCGTTTCACTTGCTAAGGTTCAATTTTTGTTGAGAGTTTTAATCTTAGATGTTCTTTAGATCCTTGTATGTCTCCGATTGATTAGAATTTATTGTAGCAAGAACACTCAATGCATATCTTGAGAGAAAGCTTCTTGATCAGCGTTTTGATAGATTTCAATCCTTGCGCATGAATACCTTTTGATATTCTCTGAAGAACGTTCCTCTTGAATGAGTCGGGAAGACCCCTCCCTTCCCTCTAGACGGCTAGGGTGAACTCCCCTTTCAAATCTCATGAAGATCCATCACCCGAAACTCAATTTCAAGCTGTTTTAAATAAAGGATGTTGTGCAAGATGTTACAGCGCGGCGGTAGCAGCTATCACGCGACGATAGGCCACAATCTTCTTATTCTTTCTTCATTTGCCTTTTATATCCATACCAATGGCTATCAACTTTGTAACCAAATGTTTCCCCAAGAAAATATAATAAATCCTTGTCTCCCAAATGATATTGGATGCTCCTTTTGGTTCCTCAATTATGATTCATGGGGTTTCCTAAAGCTACCGTGTGATAATAGAGTTAATGCGCTGTGTTGGATTTATATGTGCTGCCCCGTAAGATTTCTTTCTCACTTTGCTCCTACTTTTAGTGCTGATTGGTGGCCTTTCCATATGCTAACCCATATTATTGTGGAGTGATAGGTGCTACCGCGAGTGGTAGTGACCATTCCTTCTATGCCTGCCACCAAGTTCCCATGTTGAGCACTCAGATCGCTGATGTGGACTTCTAGGTAGCGCGTTGCATTAAGAGTAGCACGCGGTGGTAGTTCAAGGTCCTGGTCTCATCAATATGTCCTTCTGGCCGACATGCAATGTCAAGACAATCCTCTGCTCTTGAAGTTGATATTCTAGCGCTCGATGGGATCACTATCATCGGTGTTAGGATGAGAGTGTTGACGATAGGCGTTATCTAGTCGTTATAAATCTTCACGTCGATATCAACCTTCTAGTCGATATACATCTAGTCGACTTGTCTAGTGCTCAGCATTTGGTCTAGCGCCCGACGGTAGGCCTTCATGTGTTGTATCGATGATATATTCTCACCAGTTGATAAAGTGTTTCAGGACGACATGCTCCTTCTAGACGATATACCCGTCTGGTCGACAAAAGATAGCACCAACGGTAAATTTGGCGCTCAACAGTATCTTCCAGTCAACATAAGCAGTCAAGTTGACATCGCTAGCACTTGGCTTTAGCACAAACGCCTGTGGTAAGCTGCAAGAGAATTTTGCTGCCAAAGTAATGATACTTGTAAACCTGCACACTATACCCAAGACAAGGATAAAATGCAACTTGGGATTTGTTGGTATCAAATCTGAGTGATGCAGAACGCATGTTCCATCATAGAAGACATAAGATTAATGTTAGCCTTGATCTAATCTTAGCCTTCTTAAATCATTTAGTCTTGCCCTTACCTTTATGCACCATGTTAGTTATTTGGTGTCGACTTATCACCTAGAGGGGGGGGGGGGGGGGGGGGTTAATAGGTATTTCAAATTATTTGTGTTCCCTCTTTTGGTGTTCTTGATTTCTGGTCAATAGATCTATAGATTAGAATAACACAACACAGAAAGCACGCAAGAACTTATAGAGGTTACTCAAGACATGGTGTTTTAAGTTGTCCTCTTTCCCTCTCCGCCTACCTAGCTGTGTGCTAGGCTCGGCAAACTCCACCAATGACTATGGCCCACAATCCTTACAACTCAGACCCGCGTGTCCCTACATCCTAGGCCCGCAAGCCCATTCACTGCACCCGAGCCTGCAAGCTCGACACTCAGGCCCTCAAGCTCTACACAGCACAGACCCACAAGTCTTGCCTACAGCCTAGGCCCACCAGCCCCTTCACTGCACCTGAGCCCGCAAGCTCGACACTCAGGCCCTCAAGCCTTACACATCACAGACCCGCAAGTCTTGACTGCAGCCTAGGCCCGCAAGCTCCTTCACTGCACCCGAGCCCGCAAGCTCGACACTCAGGCCCTCAAGCCTTACACAGCACAGACCCGCAAGTCTTGCCTGCAGCCTAGGCCCGCAAGCCCCTTCACTGCACCCAAACCTGCAAGCTTGACACGTTTGGACCTGCAAGTCCTCTGCCCTAGCCCTCAAGCTTCGCGGATCTCAAGCCCTCAATCTTTCCACTCAGATCTTACAAGTTCTAGGCCCACAAGCCTTATAAGAGATTTCAGTAAAGAAAACTGTTTCTTCTGCCTGATGGTGATTGACTTCTTGACCTGAAGGAGATGCTTCTATTTTTCAATCTGAATGGTGCAAATCTTCTTCAAGCTTTCTAGCTTTGCCGGATTTTGACTGGCTACTTTTCTTGAGAGAAACTTATCAGTCGATGTGGCTTGACTGCAACTTAAAGAACACGGAGTGATCGTTTTATTCATTTCTTCCTTCTTCATCACTGCCGCTTGTACTGTGTATTGCTAGGCATCATTGTTCCCTTTTATAGGACGGATGTCCCGCATAACGGTTACATATGATGTCCTTTACTATAAGACGCCCATCCCTCGAGAGCATGCGCTGATTGGACAATCAGGCGGCGGCATTAAATGCTAACAACGCGTCCGATTACTTTTGAATTTGTCTCGATGATATTTCCATTATTGCGACGACATGGATAATATCTCGACGACAGGACTTTGTCGATGCCTTGAACTAGTCTCTTCTTCAATTCTTCATCAGATAGTGATATCTCGACGATACTGGACATCACTTCTCAATTTGAGCTTAAGAAGACACGAAGTCATCAAACTGATATCAGCGAGAACTCCTTGTCTGCACGATGTCGCTTAGACCACCTTATCTTGTCGATGACATAAATGATATCATGTCGACAGACTATACTTCAGCAACTGCTTGTCTTCAAATGACCTTCTTCAGTCTTCTCGACGTCACGCCTTCTTTACGATGATGTCAATCGCCATCAGTCTCACTTAGCCTTTTCGACGACAAGGCTTCTTGTCGATGATATTGTCGACATCTTTGAGTCTACTTCTTTATATCGACATTATGATATCGTCGTGTAGATGTCACAACGATATCACCATTTTGCCTTGCTCTGCATATTCTTGACGATATGCCTGCTGTTGTCGACGATACATCTGCTATTGTCGATGATACGTCTGTTGTTGTCGACGACATGCTTGAACCTTTTTGACGATGTCAGACACACTCATTCATCTTTGCTTTGCCTATACTTATCTTATACTAAAATGATAAAGCTAAGAGAATAATCAAATACATGGTGAAGTTCTCTTGAATTGGTGACTTCTCCAAATCAGGAATCATGAGGGCAAGATTCCCAACAATCTCACCCTATTTGAAGAAGTCAGAATCCTAATTCAAGATTACTTGCACTGACCATTAAGATGTAAGTTTATACATTGGAGGTTTAACATTGTTACCATTTCCTCAGCTTTTGCATCTTCTTGAGGTAGTTTCTCCCACTTGATCTTTACTCCCCCTTGATCTTTACTCCCCCTTGATGTGATACATCACCATGTTGTATCTTCTCTACACAGGTTATTCTTCTCTCCCCCTTTCTGACTTTTTCTATATATGCCTTTTATGACCAGGTTGTTTCAGTACTTATCCTGAAAGTTCTTCTTACAGTTATATGTAGGGAGATTAGTGAGCAGTAAGTAGAAGTTTTTATTCTAAGTTTAACATTCCCAATTGGAATTTGAAGAACTTAAACTTTGCTTCATCTAGGGGCTTTGTGAATATATCAGCCACTTGTTTGTCTGTGGGAACAAACTCAAGTGTTGGGAACTGTGCCCTGCAATGTTCCTGATTTGAAGAAGTGCTCAGCTCAATGATAAATGCACTTTGTATTTGATCGTACATCTAGTTCATAATCTCAGGAAAATATAAGTACACATCGTCGAGAAGAACAGGTGATATCATCGACAATGCGTGCTTGTCGTCGTAATGACGGGCAGAGCAGCAGCCGTTGAGAAGCAAAGTATTCATCGAACGTTGAGACGTGGTTAGATCGTCGAACGAAGAATGGCGATCATCGAACGAAGGATGGCAAGTTCGTCGATCGCAGGATGTTGTTCGTCGAACGCAGAGATGACACAGGACATCATCATGTGGAACACATGTCGTCGAGAGAACATATGATTATGATGACATGATGCAAGAAGAAAGCTCACGACGACACTGTCAGAGAAAGAAGATCGTCGTATATACAGAATCGCCAAGATATCTTGTATAGTCGAGATACCACCATCTGAGACAGAAGTAAGATCGCGACGACAAAGTCAGAGACAGCTTACCGTCGTAATGATGCAAATATCTTGAAGACAGAATTCAAATCTTGCGGACGTGACGTCAGCAATTAATGTCGCCGCCTGATTGTCCAATCAGCGCGTGCTCTTATGGAATGGGCATCTGACATTAAAGGACAACAGATGTTACCGTTATGCAGCTCATCTGTCCTTTAAAAGGGAACAGTTTTGCCCTAGAAAAGAGAGCTTGCTGTGCAAGAAAAATAACGTGAAAAAGAATCCCGCCGCTCTTCAAAATAACAGTATTTTTCAGCGGAGAAGATACAGAACAAGATTCAAGAGTTCTGATAAGAATCAATCATCTCCATTGACTGAGAAGTCGCCGTTCAACATCGGGCAAAAGAAGAAGAGGCTGAAGAAGATTCAGAGCTGAAATTCAAAATCAAGAAGCATCTTCTTCATCCGTAAGAGGCTGATCTTCATCAAGGCTAAGTTGGCAGATTTCATCTGGCTGAAGAAACAGTTTGTTTTATTACTGTATTTTCCTGTAAGGCTTGCGGGCAAAATTGTCTAGCTTGAGGGCTGGAGAGCTGTGAGGCTTGAGGGCCAGGGAAGTGCGCTTGCCGGTGCAATTTGTCGAGCTTGCGGGCTAAGGGGAAGTAGGGGATTGAGGGCCTAGGCTGTTGGGACTTGCGGGTCCAAGTTGTAGGGCTTGAGGGCCTGAGTGTCGAGCTTGCGGGCTCGGGGGCAGTAGGGGCTTGAGGGCCTAGGCTGTTGGGACTTGCGGGTCCGTGGTGTAAGGCTTGAGGGCCTGAAGTTTTTGGCGGCGTTTGCCGAGCCTAGCACACTGCTGGGTAGGCGCAGAGGGAGAGAGGACTACTCAAGACACCCGGTCTTGAGGAACCTCTATAGATTATTGTGTGCTTTTCTGTGTTGCGCTTTCTATTTCATACATCTACTAATCATAAACAAAGAACGCCTAAAGAGGGGATAACATAATTTGAAAAACCTATTCACCCCCCCCCCCCCCTAAGTGATTAAGTAGACACCCCAATAAGCAACAAGTGGTATCAAAGCGAGGTTGTTCAAAGAAAAGCTTAACAGCTTGAACAGATCTCCCAGTGGGCGTTTAAGTTTCATAAGTATGGAGTCAAGAATAATTATGTGCTCTAGAGAGAACTTTGCCATTTGGAAAGTTAGAGCAAGAATATTCATGGAGGCAATGGATCCAAGAATGTTCTTAGTTGTTCAAAAAGGTCCCTCCATAAAAGAGGAGACTCTTCTTGCCAGCTTGGACAAAGAAGCAAGAAGCTTTCTAGCTGGTGCAGTAGATCTAGCAACTCATCAGAAGCTGAGTCATTGCACAACAACAAAGGACATGTGAGACCTCTTAGAAGTCCTCATGGAAGGACCAGAGGAAGACCTTGAAGAAGAGACCTCTCATGAAGAGGTATGCATCAGTGCACCCCTGTCTCCTACAGATTGTGATTCTGAGGATGAAGAGGTTCATGGGCTGATGGCTCTATCAGATGAAGAAAATCATGATGAATCGCATCATGATCAGGTACGTCACTCACCCTTACTACCTGCTTCATTTAAGAAGACCAAGAGTGCATCAGAAGAGTGTTCATCTTCTGAGGATGATGCAGAAGATTGCTCATCTTGCAACAATAAGAACCATGCTGATCTAATTGAGCAGTTTGGTAATCTCTTGAAAGCTCTGAGTAAGAGCAAAAGGCTTGTTAAGAAACAAGCTAAGGAGTTAGAATCACTCAGGCCCATTAAGGCTGAGTTGAAGAAGGAAATGGGTATGTCCTCTAATGAGGACACCAATCCACATGAGCTCAAGAAAATCATAGACAAACTTTATGATGAGAGAAGCCAAAGGGAAGAACTTATCAAGAAACTTGAGAGTGATCTGCTCAAGGAAAGAAGCTTGGTAGCTCAATTCTCTAAGCCCAAAATTGTTCTACCCATCATTGACACCTTCTCATCCTATAAAAATAGGAGGGGATTAGGTTACAATGAAGGGGCAACAGATGATGAAAATGGAAAAAGGGGCAAAACTAAAGCAAAGCCTCATACCACCTTTCAGAAGGTAGTGCTCCCCTCAAATAGGTATGATCAGGACAGTGTCCATGGTCACTGGATAAATGGACGCTCCACTAGTCATGAAAATGCTTCTAACTATGGTATGAGAAAGGGCATGGGGATGAGTGCATTAATGGCTCCCCATGAGGAAATTCCAATGTCCCATCATGGACCATTTGTATTTGGTATACCAGCCCCCACTCTCAAGGATAAAGGGGCAACATCTTCTCAATCACCCTCAGATAAGATGCAGACCAGTAGCCCCAGTATGATCAATTCTCACTTGAACATATCTGACGCCATCAACACTCTGTCAACCACTAAGCTGACATCTGTTGCTGACAAACAGATAAAGTCAAGAAGAAACAGTGATACTGAAGCAGCTAGTCAGCTCTTGGCTGAGAGAGATAGGAAGAATGTTGTTGCCTTCTCTACTGAAAAGACTTCAAAAATTGTTCAGAAAAGAAGGTACAACATCCATGAGTGTTGGTGCTGTGGCAAAGTGGGACACTTTGCCATTGACTGTTGGCACAACCCTAGTGTTCCTGGTGCAAAGGAGAGACCTCCTAGAAGGAGTGAGGTGAGTAGAAGAATTTCCTTTTATGATAACAAGAACCTAGGACCCAAGTCACCTTGGGTTCCTAAGGATTATTAAATCTTTCTTGCAGGGTAGTCCATTTAGCCAACAAAAGGAGAATAAGGCTAATGGACAATAAGTGGTCCAGGCTCAACTCTGGACTAAGAAAAACTCACCACATACCAAGGTGCACTGATCAAGGGGGAGCTAACAGTAAAGATAAGTGGACATTCCATCGAGGGGGAGCCACTAGCTCAAGAAGACTTAAAGGCTAAGGTGAAGGTAACCATGTTAATGTTTAACAAATAACCCTGTCTTTATCTAAGTTCATAAAAGTAACTTTCAAAAATCATCAGCAGTTCTATTAAATAGAACTAAGCCTAATCACTTCAGCTAAACTCGAGTTAGTAAGACATTTAACAAAATGACACTTCAACTTCCACACTATAAATAAGGTCAAATGTCCTAAAGGTAAAACACTCTCTACATAAGCCCTAGAAAGTCGTCGTGTTCTCCACACCTTTCCAAGAGTGAACGAGTCGACGGTGCTCAAACCTTACTGGATCAAGCAGAAAATGGCACCAAAGAGGGAAGGATTTCTCTTTGAAGGAAGTGAAGTAGTCAGGGGTGGTTTCGTGGAAGGACCAGAAGAGATTCAAAACGTCATCAAGTTATTGAACGACGTCGGTCTGGAATTTGCCCTCTACGAACCAACTGTGATACTCAAAAGAGAAGTGCTGGAGTTCTACTCAAATGCCAAGGGTAGCTCAAAGGGAACATCTGTAAAGAGCGAAATCAATAGGATAAGTGTCAAAGTAAACCTTAAAAGATTGAACACAGCTCTTCGATTGCCAGCCTTTGCCAAGGGGGTGGAAGATGAAAAGATCACCCAGGAAGACCTTGACAAGGCTCTGGCATGGTGCAGACACTCCAGGAAGACCTATGGGTCTCTGGAAAGGAAGAGCTTCAATCAACAAGGTAAGCTGTTAGCGGACATAGTGGGAAAGGCCCTCCTCTGCAAGGTAGGGTCGTATGATAGGATATCCAAGCCCATGTTCAAAATAATGGCAAGGATAATTCTGTGTAAGAAGACCAACTGGGGTCAGCAAACTTTTAAGAGGATACAAAAAAGCTTTCAGACCACAAATCTGGGAAGAATTCTATCACTTTATCTTCTGCTCTCCTACCCTGAAAGCTTCAACAAAAAGTATGGAGTAAAAATTGATCACATGAAAAGGATGGATATCATGATCCTTGAAAGGTGGGAGAAAACTCTGACTAAGCCTCCCACGAAGACAGAAACTGTGGAAGATGCAAAGAGGAAGGGAGAAAGCTCATCTGAAGAGAGTAAGTCAGGGAACAGCTCTCCTCCATCTGGCTCAGAGGCAGCTACAGAAACAAGAAATGACGCCCACCAGGCCTCTGATCTAAGTCAAGGATTCAGGATTTCTGCAGGCACAAATCCAAGAAGTGCTGAAACTGAGGGGGAGAAAAACAATGAGATCCCTGCTCAAGTAGAAACAGTGATCCAAAAGATCATAGGGGTTGAGGATGCTGAACATTCTAAGTCTGCAATGCATGAGGACAATCAAGAAATCCCTGCTGATGGAACTAGCAGTGGCCAGCAAGGTCCTGAAAAGGTGAGTAAGCCAAGCCACTCACCAATAGGAAAATCTCTATCTCCGATACTGGAAGGGGATGAAGAAGAGGATCAAGAGGATCAAGAGGGATAATCTACAGAGAATAAACAAGAAGAGTCGTCCCTTCTATCTCAAATAAAGATGCTCCTGGAAGAGCAAAGGATAAAACTAGAAAGACATGTCTCCTCTGCCATCAATGATTTAAGAAAGGAGCTGACTGCTGAAACAGCAAACCTAAGAAATGATGTGAAAAGCCTACAAGATTACAATACCCGCTCTCACAAAGCTCTAACCAACCTAGGGATCAATCAGGCTTCGATTATCGGCAGCATAGAAAAGGCCTATGCTGCATCAACCAAGAGAATGGCTGAACACAAAACTGACATCAAAGAAAATCTAGATCAACAAAATAAAGATTTAGATAGTCATCTGCTGGAAACCAAGAATAACTTGGAAGCTGGAATTCACATGCTCAAAAACAAGATATTGGCCTCTGAAGAGAACCTCCAAAAAGGGTTATCTAAAGAAATCATAAAGGGGGAGAGATCAATGATAAAGGCCAGCAGTGATCATGCCATCTGGACCTCAATCGCTATCAGGGAAGCAATGAATCTTCTTTCCCTTTATTATGACGAGACTACCGGAGGTCCCTGTACAGATATTTCTAAAACAATTGAGACTGAAGAAATTAGAAAGAGAAAGTACAGGGAAGTGATAGAGAAAAAGGAGCAGGAAGTCGTTTCCAAGAAAGCAAAGAGAACTGCTGATACGAATGCACCAGATATATAGATGGTTAAATATAGAAATGTCAAAACTTCTCTGAACATTCGGCACTAATTATAAATGAAGAAATATTTGTCAAGATTCTGTGTTTACTTAATTTTGCTAAAATATCATCATTACGTGCTTATCTGCTTAAATGTTAATATCTTCTATGAGAATGGCATTTATCATTGAGTGGGTTATGACTTCTTCAAATAGGGGGAGATTGTTGGGAACAGTGCCCTGCAATGTTCCTGATTTGAAGAAGTGCTCAGCTCAATGATAAATGCAAGTTGTATTTGATCGTACATCTAGTTCATAATCTCAGGAAAATATAATTACACATCGTCGAGAAGAATAGGTGATATCGTCGACAATGCATGCTTGTCGTCATAATGATGGGCAGAGCAGCAGCCGCTGAGAAGCAAAGTATTCGTCGAACGCTGAGACGTGGCGAGATCGTCGAACAAAGAATGGCGATCGTCGAACGAAGGATGTCAAGTTCGTCGATCGCAGGATGCTGTTCGTCGAACGCAGAGATGACACAGGACATCATCAAGTGGAACACATGTCGTCGAGAGAACATATGATGACATGATGCAAGAAGAAAGCTCACGACGACACTATCAGAGAAAGAAGATCATCGTATATACAGAATCGCCAGGATATCTTGTATCGTCGAGATACCACCATCTGAGGCAGAAGGAAGATCGCGACGACAAAGTCAGAGACAGCTTGCCGTCGTAATGATGCAAATATCTTGAAGACAGAATTCAAATCTTGCGGACGTGATGTCAGCAATTAATGCTGCCGCCTGATTGTCCAATCAGCACGTGCTCTTATGGAATGGGCGTCTGACATTAAAGGACAACAGATGTTACCATTATGCGGCTCATCTGTCCTTTAAAAGGGAATAGTGTTGCCCTAGAAGAGAGAGCTTGTTGTGCAAGAAAAACAACGTGAAAAAGAATCCCGTCGCTCTTCAATATAACAGTATTTTTCAGCGGAGAAGATACAGAACAAGATTCAAGAGTTCTGATAAGAATCAGTCATCTCCATGGACTGAGAAGTCGTCGTTCAACATCAGGCAAAAGAAGAAGAGGCTGAAGAAGATCTAGAGCTGAAATTCAAAATCAAGAAGCATCTTCTTCATCCGTAAGAGGCCGATCTTCATCAAGGCTAAGTTGCCAGATTTCATCTGGCTGAAGAAACAGTTTATTTTATTACTGTATTTTCCTGTAAGGCTTGCGGGCCAAATTGTCTAGCTTGAGGGCTGGAGAGCTATGAGGCTTGAGGGCTAGGGTAGTGCGCTTGCGGGTGCGATTTGTCGAGCTTGCGGGCTCTGGGGTAGTAGGGGCTTGAGGGCCTAGGATGTTGGGACTTGCGGGACCAAGTTGTAGGGCTTGAGGGCCTGAGTGTCGAGCTTGCGGGCTCGGGGGCAGTAGGGGCTTGAGGGCCTAGGCTGTTGGGACTTGCGGGTTCGTGGTGTAAGGCTTGAGGGCCTGAAGTTTTTGGCGGCGTTTGCTGAGCCTAGCACACTGCTGGGTAGGCGCAGAGGGAGAGAGGACTACTCAAGACACCCGGTCTTAAGGAACCTCTATAGATTATTGTGTGCTTTTCTGTGTTGCGCTTTCTATTTCATACATCTACTAATCAGAAACAAAGAACACCTAAAGAGGGGATAACGTAATTTGAAAAACCTATTCACCCCCCCCCCCCCCCCCCCCTCCCTCTAGGTGATTAAGTAGACACCCCAATAAACAACATCAAGGATGATATCTTCATTCTCCACATGCTCCCTGATGAAATGATACCTGGTCTCAATGTGCTTAGTCCTGCTATGTGAGACAGGTTTTTTAGCAATTGAGATTGCATTGGAAGAGTCACAAAATAGGGGTGTTTTGGTCATCTTTAGATTGTAATCTTCAAGCTGATGCTGGATCCATAGTAGTTGAGCACAGCAGCTCCCAGCAGAGATGTATTCTGATTCTGCTGTGGAGATTGCTACCCTTGTCTGCTTCTTACTGCTCCAAGAGATCAGTCTTCCTCCAAGGAATTGGCATGTTCCTGAGGTACTCTTCCTATCTTCCTTGAACCTGCATAATCTTGACGGTACCTCTATTATCGTAGCGATAGGTATTATGTCGTCGAAATAGCTTACTGTGTCGACGACAAGATTCTTCTTCGCTTGTCTGTCTTAGGAAATCTATGCCCCTTCCCAGTTGACTTCTTTAGCATCACACCTGATACTTCTTCAGGGATGTGTTGGTCATCCATGGTTTGAAGTCCTGCTGATGTCCTTCTTCGTTTTTCAATAGGAGAATCTGCAATAATATTGTTAGTGACTGAGTCTGCTGTCCTAGCATATTAGCCAGAACAGCAACTTGTCCAAGGCCTCAAATTTGCTTCTGATAGGCCATTGGACTCCAAGAACAATAAGATCACAAAACCTAAGGAACCCAAGTTGCTTTGGGTCCTGGTTTATTGTTAATTTCAATGAACATATTTGATCTTACTGCTCATGAATGCGCAAGATGGTAGTGAGTGGGGAAGCTTGCGAGTTTAGTATTTGTTACCCTTGGAGCAGCTAGATTGAACCAACAATCACCAGCAAAGTGGCTAGTCTTGCCACAGCATTAACAGTCAAATTTATTGTATCTTCTCCTCTTGAAGGAGACTGAATTGTATTGGTTAGAGATGTGATGTTGGCTCTTGTCAGTCGCAAATCTTTCTCTGAAGTTAATCCTTTTTATGGATTCCTTCATTCTTCTTGATTCACTGAGCTTTTGTTCCCTCATGATGATTCTTTCATGAGGCATCTTTGGCAGATGCTTTGCTCCTCTTGTGGAGCTTTTATACTTGAGGCATCTTTGCTCTCTTCTTTGGGTGGGACAACAATCTTTAATTTGGAGTGGTGAGATTCTTGGTTTGAAGGTGCTTGCTATAGGCTTTCTGCTAGAAAGGGGATTCTCCTGCACACTTCTGACTAACTTATCTTTGGATCTCAGTTGATTGAACTGGTCTATATCCTTCTTTAGGAGCACAACCTCTTTGGTTAGGGAGAGTCACAACTCTCTGCTGTCAATCAGGGCCTTCAATCTCTTTCCAAACTTGGTCATTAGGTCAAGGTTGGAGCTGGCATTATAATCCTTTTTAATTTGGCAGAAATCTGCATTCTCAAGAGTTATCTTCTCAGCCTTCTCAGTGAGGTAAAAAATTTTGGTCTGAAGAAGTAGGATCTCTTCAGCTTGCTTTTTGCAAAGCATCCTGCTCTGGTTGAGAGCCTCCTAAAGAGCTTCATGTTGCAGAGACATGTCATCATTCCTTGATGTGCATGTCTCTGATTCTTAGTCTGTTTGAGAGAGAGGTGCTCTTATACACGCTTGTTCAGAGGGGTCCTTATTCTAAATTTCTCCCTCTGACTCAGATAGGACAGTTAGTCCAAAATGAGTTTCTTCTTCTGAATCTGAACAACTGGAAGTTACCGTTACTTAAGGTTTTGTTCCTCTTCTTTGTTGCAATGCCTCTTACTCCTAATGATCCTTCCACGAGGATTGTTAATGAGCCCCACATCTCCTTGGCTGTAGTGCAGTGAACAATTTGATGGAAGGTGGAAGTGTCAACTGCACCAGCTAAAATGTTCTTAGCCTCCTTGTCCAGACTGACTAGGGTGTAGTCATCTTCAGTCATTTCAGACGATTCTTTGGCTACAATATACGGTCCTTCTTGAATGGTCAGGAACATTCTGGGATCTACCACATCCATTAGTTTCTCTGCCCTCACCTTCCATAGGGGAAAGTTCTCCCTGGAGCAGGTGGCTAGCCTTGACTCCATAGTTGTAGTAAGTAGACTCCCACAAGCAGATCTATTCAAGTGATTAAGCTTTATTTGAACAACCTACCTCTGATACCAATTGTTAGTTATTGGGGGTCGACTTATCACCTTGATGGGGGGGGGGGGGGGGGGGGGGGGGGGGGGGGGGGGGGGGGGGGGGGGGGGGGGGGGTGAATAGGTATTTCAAATTATTTTTGCTCCCCCTTTTGGTGTTCTTGATTTCTGGTCAATAGATCTATAGATTAAAATAGCACAACACAGAAAGCACACAAGAACTTATAGAGGTTCCTCAAGACAGGGTGTCTTAAGTTGTCCTCTTTCCCTCTGCGCCTACCTAGCTGTGTGCTAGATTCGGCAAACTCCGCCAATGTCTCCGGCCCACAAGCCTTACAACTCGGACCCGCAAGTCCCCACAGCCTAGGCCCACAAGCCCCTTCACTACACCCGAGCCCGCAAGCTTGACACTTAGGCCCTCAAGCCCTACACAGCACAGACCCGCAAGTCTTGCCTGCAGCCTAGGCCTGCAAGCCCCTTCACTGCACCCAAGCCCGCAAGCTCGACACTCAGGCCCTCAAGCCTTACACAGCACAGACCCGCAAGTCTTGCATGCAGCCTAGGCCCACAAGACCCTTCACTGCACCCGAGCCCGCAAGCTCGACACTCAGGCCCTCAAACCTTACACAGCACAGACCCACAAGTCTTGCATGCAGCCTAGGCCCGCAAGCCCCTTCACTGTACCCAAGCCCGCAAGCTCAACACGTTTGGACCCGCAAGACCTCTGCCCTAGCCCTCAAGCTTCGTAGATCTCAAGCCCTCAAGCTTGCCACTCATGCCCGCAAGCCTTACAAGAGATTTCAGTAAAGAAAACTGTTTCTTCTGCCTGATGGAGATTGGCTTCTTGACTTGAAGGAGATGCTTCTGATTTTCAATCTGAATGGTGCAAATCTTCTTCAAGCTTTCTAGCTTTGCCGAATGTTGACTGGCTACTTTTCTTGAGAGAAACTTATCAGTTGATGTGGCTTGACTGCAACTTGAAGAACACGGAGTGATCATTTTATTCGTTTCTTCCTTCTTCTTCACCGCCGCTTGTACTGTTGTATTGCTAGGCGGGATACTTTTTTGATCGTTTCTCTCTCCTTTCTCTAGGGCATCACTGTTCCCTTTTATAGGACGGATGTCCCGCATAACGGTCACATATGATGTCCTTTACTATCAGATGCCCATACCTCGAGAGCATGCATTGATTAGACAATCAGGCGGCGGCATTAAATGCTGACAATGCGTCCGACTACTTTTGAATTTGTCTCGACGATATTTCCATTGTTGCAACGACATGGATTATATCTCAACGACAGGACTTTATCGATGCCTTGAACTAGTCTCTTCTTCAATTCTTCATCAGATAGTGATATCTCGACGATACTAGGCATCGCTTCTCCATTTGAGCTTAAGACGACATGAAGTCATCAAACTGATAGCGGCGAGAACTCCTTGTCTGCACGTTGTCGCTTAGACCACCTTATCTTATTGATGACATGAATGATATCATATCGACAGACTATACTTCAGCAACTGCTTGTCTTAAATGGCCTTCTTCAGTCTTCTCGACATCACGCCTTATTTACGATGATGTCAATCGCCATCAGTCTCACTTAGCCTTTCCGGCGACAAGGCTTCTTGTCGACGATATTGTCGACATCTTTGAGTCTTTTTCATTATCTCGACATTCTGATATCGTCGTGTAGATGTCACAATGATATCACCATTTTGCCTTGCTCTGAATATTCTTGACGATATGCCTGATGTTGTCGACGATACATATGGTGTTGTCGACGATACGTTTGATGTTGTCGACGACATGCTTGAACCTTTTCGACGATGTCAGACACACTCATTCATCTTTGCTTTGCTTATACTTATCTTATATTGAAATGATAAAGCTAAGAGAATAATCAAATACATAGTGAAGTTCTCATGAATTGGTGACTTCTCCAAATCAGAAATCATGAGGGCAAGATTCCCAACACACCATATGTATGGGGCTAGTATGATAGACTTTCTTCATATTGATTTCGGCAGCTCTCAACAAGCCTATGAGCTCGGGTAACGATTTGCCAATTTCATTCATATTGTAATTCAAGACAAATTGCTCATAATTGTCCAACAACGATTATATAATCAAGTCATTGGCTAACTATTGTCCCAAAGGAAAACCCACTCACTGTAAGTGTTGGAGCTTGTGTTCCACATATCTTAGTTTGAGAATAACAAATCACAATATGTATTTGATCTTGCCTATGTTTATAGTGTGCAGGTAGTATAGGTACATATTTCTATGAATTGGATTGTTTTTAATGTCGATTCTCTAAAAACAGATGTAACACTCGGCGTTAGAAGTTCACGCCCCGCGTTAACTTTCATCGAGAAAGAATCCGTCAAGAAGAAATGACGTCGAGAAGGAATCTTTCGAGAAGCCAGAGACAACTCCAACGGTCAAATTTGAAGAAGGATGCACACTTCAACTCCGACGATGGTTTTGCGTATTTTCAACATCTCCTTCAACGCTCTTCAATTTAGGGAGTCTTTTATTCTGAATTTACTTTTATCTTTTCCTTATTTTCTTGTAACGGTAGTGAATTCACCGCCTTGTGTGTGGCGACTAGGCCGGGTTCAGTTTAGGGGAAATTCGCCGCCTTGTGAGTGGCGACTAGGTAAGGGCAGATCTAGGGGGTGGCTAGAGGCCTTATCTGGGGAAAGATAGGCTATAGCCAACCGGTTCTAGAGAGAAGGACCGGTGAAGGATCAAAAAGTGAATTTTACTTTGTCGCCTTTAATTTCAAGCGTTATTGAAATTTTATCTTGTAATTCCCTTTTGAAATATAATGTTCATTTTCATTATCTTTGATTTTCTGGAATTATATTTCATTTAGGATTTCACAAGTAAAATAGCTTTGACATATTTCTGTGAAAATTATTTTTTGGTGAGCTAACGCCCAACGTTGACTCTTAACACCTGGCGTTAGCAACAGAATCAAAAAGTTTCTGTTTTCTAAAAATAACTTAGTTTACCTCAAAAATTTGTAAACCCCTTATTCACCCCCCTCTAAGGGCGCCATCAGATCCAACACTTGGTATCAGAGCTAGGTTATTCCAAAACAGTTTCACAACTGGAAATAATGGCGCATCATGATCATGCTTTCGTTGAGGGTCAAGGGATTAGTTGACCTCCCCTATTTACCGGTACTGATTATAATTATTGTAAAACAAGAATGCGTTGTTTTTTAAATGCTTTAAATAATGATGTGTGGGGGTATGGTAGAACAATGTCACTCTCCACCAACATTTGTTGTTGGAGAAGTTATTATGGAAAAATCAAGAGACAAATGGGATGATAACGACAAGTAAAGATGCAAGAATAACGCTAAAGCTATGAATGCTTTATTTTGTGCTTTGGATAGAACCGAATTTAATAGAACTTGTTCTTGCGAAACTGCTTATAATATATGGAATTTATTTGAACTCACTCATGAAGGTACTTCGCAGGTCAAGGATTCAAAGCTTTTCCAAGTTGAATCAGAATTCGAGAAATTCTGGATGGAGGCGGAAGAAGATATATATTCAATGTACACAAGGTTCACCAAGATCATCAATGACTCAAAAGTACTTTGTTGGAACAACCCTATTTCTGATTTGGGCTAGGATCACTATCTGTTCACTAAGGACAAAGTTGACCCCCAATGTATAGTTTATGGGTCATAGGTTTAGGCTGTTAAAACTAAAGAATTCATTCAGATTCTGCGTTCGACGAACTCCACACGGCGTTCGACGAACTGCTCTTTGCGTTCGACAAACGGCAAGCTCTCTGCGTTCGACGAATGACATGCTCTCTGCGTTCAACGAATGGCTTGCATTCTTCGTTCGACGAATGGCATGCTCTCTGCGTTCGACGAATGACTTGCTTCAAGCTCGTCTCAGCGGTCGACGATCCCGTCTCAGCGGTCGACGAACAGATTGGTTCAGTGGTCGACGAACAGACCCCGGCTCAGGGGTCGACGATTTTGCTCAACCTCAGCGGTCGACGAATTTATCCAGGCTCAGCGGTCGATGAATACTTCCGTTCGACGAACTCCAGTCTGCGTTCGACGAATACTTTCAGATCGACGAAATATCTTCTCAGCTCAACAAAATTAATTATTCCAGCAAGATTCATTTAAGGTCGACGAAGTAAATTTTGTGTTCGACGAAAAACTTGAGGTCGACGAATCTGCGTTCGACGAATCTGCGTTCGACAAATTTTACTCAGATCGAAGAATTTTTATTTAAGTTCAGAAATTTCAGAAGATTATATCATTTCATTCTCTGAACTCAGATCGACTATAGCAACGACTCTTTCCATCATATCAGGTAAGGAAAATATATTTCCTTTTATTATTTTAGATTATAGCCGTTGACATTTCCTCGGAAAAGGACATATTCATGGAAAAGGAAAGAGATTTACGGCGCAGCAGATTTACAGTTCCCAAATATATTATATTCCTTAATATAAGGGATTTGCAATTAATAGCTGTCAGAAATTTCAAAAGAAAAAAGGCAGAAGATATAGCAGATTGATATACAGCAGATTATTACCTTCAGTTTTCACGACAGATCATATACAGAACATATTGCTGTACAGAAAATACCAGGAAAAGAAAGGGAGAAAAAGAAATTAAGAAATAGAAGAACAAAAGCACACAGATCTTCTTCTTCCTCCTCTAGCAGCACATATTTTTCTGAGAACATCTTCAACACCACCTCTCAGTATTTCTGCTGCAAGAATCATAAAAGAAAGGAGAAATATACAGGAAGAACAGACAAACAAAAGCACACAGATCTTCATCTTCTTCCTCTAGCAGCACTTACTTACTGAGAACATCATTATTCTCTCAGTCATCAGCTGCAAGCACAGATCTCCAAATAGCAACAAACAATTTGAGGAGCATTCTTGTCTCTCAGATTTATCATCTGCAGGAAGATCATTTGATTCAAGAAAAAGCTCCAGCAAATCAACTGTCAAACATTTTATATCAGACAGAGGAGTTTTTCAACATACATCCACTAGAGTCTTCTCTCGGCATCTTGACAGAGAAGAACATTTAAACCCCTCTCTATCCCATCTTGTACAGGGTTAAAACTCCCTTCAAAAGTTTACCCCATTGGTGGCAAGACACCTGATCAAAAAATCATGTTGGTTTTGAGCACCTGATCAAAAGCTCTGTGGTGTGTGGACACCTGAACAAAAACCCCTTGGTGTGAGGGCACCTGAACAAAAATCCTAGTGGATCCTACCAAGTGTGGTAGAAGAGTAGACGTACCCAGGTTTATTGGGGAACTACTATAAAATTCCTTGTGTCTCTGTGCCTGTGAATTTCTGTGTTTTGTTGTTGTGCTCATTTCTTTATTTAGTTTTTTTATAAATCACTCTATACACATATACTTATATCAGTATTTTTAATTCCGCAATAAAACTAAGGAAAAAAGTTTTAATACTCTATTTACCCCCCCCCCCCCTCTAGAGTTAATTTAAGATCTAACCTCACTTTCAATTGGTGTCAAAGGGATGTTGATTCTTTACAGGCTAACACATGAATCACAAAGATCAATTAGATCTTAAATTCTTTCAGAGTTTTTATTTTATTTATTTTTGTTTAAAAACTCATGGAACAAAACAAAGAATATTCTAGCACAAGACCTCCTATGTGCAATCTCAGTAAGTTTGCACTATGGAAAGCAAGGATTAGACTGTACATGAATTCTATTGATGAGGAAATTTTCAATGTGATTTTGACAGGACCTCCAGCTCCCACAGCAACAACTAGTGCTGAAACCACAACTGCCAACAATGTTGTTCCACCTCCTGAATGGACAGAAGCACAAAAAAACAAAGGAGTGCTGATGCAAAAGCCATGAACATTCTGGCTCAAACAATGTCTGATGACATTTTTCAAAGAGTGGTGGAATGCACCTCATCAAGAGAAATATGGATTTCTCTCAACAATATGGTTGAGGGATCTGCTGATGAAAGGAAGGACAGAATATCCCATCTTATTTCTCAAAATGAGAATTTCAAAAAGGGAGAATCTGAAACAGTAGCTGATATGTACAATAGGCTCAGCCTCATAATAAATGAGCTGAAGACCTTGGATAAAGTGATCTTTATCACTGAGATCAATGACAAGATCTTAATGTGCTTCCCCAGCACATGGGATTCTAGGATCTGGCCTATCAAGGAATCCAGAAGCCTCAATGAGATTTCTACAGAAACATTGTTGGGCAAGCTCAAATCCTATGAGCAGCTCATCAAATCCAGGGAAGCTGAACAATCAACTTCATCTCCAGCAATAAAGAGAGAAAAGAACATAGCTTTCAAAGCAGCTGAAGAAGAAGAAAAAGCTCCAAGAAATGAGGAGTTCATGAACCTTCTAGCCAAAAGGTTCTGCAAGATGGCCAAGAAGGATTTTAGAAAGAAGGACTCTAGATCAAGGGAAAAGCCAAGGTATGACAAGTCAAATTCTAAATATATTGTTTGTTATGGTTGCAGGAAACCTGGACATATTTTGCCAAATTGTCCAGAAAATCAAAAGAAGGAGAAGAGAACTAAAAAGAGGAAAGAAGACACTCCAGCAAGTCTTCCTCCCACAAACACCAAAAGAAGGGAAGAGGATTTGTAGAAGAAACCTAGAGTGAAACAGAATCAGAATAGTCATCCAGTTCTTCAGATGATGAAGAAGAATCAAAAGAAAATGACCAATGTTTGATGGCCATTTATGACTCAGGCAGTGAGTCAGGAAATGCATCATCATCCAGTGATGATGAAGATAATGAAGAAGAGAAAAACTTCTGCATGATGGCAATCAATGCCTCAACCAACAATTTTGATGAAGTAGAAGCAAAAGCAGAAGATGATGTTGATCAGGTAATATCTAACTTTGATTTTACTTCAGTTGGATTCAAAGATGAATTCAAAGTTCTTTGCTCAGACTTAATTAAATCTGAGAAAGAAATAATCTCACTCAGACATAAGCTAGCTGAAATGAATAATTTAAGTGAAGAGAATGTAAATCTTAAGAAAGATTTGGCTGCCTCTAGAGAACAAATTATTCTCATTGAGAATAAACTTTCTGAGGCCAAGAAATTTGAAGAATCCCTAAATGGGAGAAGCATCAAACTGATGGACATTACAAGCACAGTAAATGCTAGACTTAATAGCAAACTAGGCTTGGGTGCTTCATCAAGTGAGCCACATCTAATTAATAAGAACATACTCTCTACACCTATAAAATTCATCTCTGCTAAGAGCAAAGAGGTTGTAGGAATAAATAAAAATGTTTCAAGTAAGACTGTTGAGAATAATAGAATTCAGCAGAATTCGTCGAACGGAGCTCGACGAAATATATCCACTTCGTCGACCGGAGCTCAACGAACTTTGAAGACAGATTTTCAATATAGTAATTATATGAACGGCGCTCGACGAAATCTCAGTCATTCGTCGAACGGCGCTCGACGAACTCAGCCCAGTTCGTCGAACAGAAACTATACAGCAAATATGCATAATTCTTATTCTTCACATTCTAAGAATCCTTTCATTGAATGGATAATACCTCCAAGGAGATATCATCCACAAGGTTATAAGGACCAACCTGAAATGTCTTTTATTTCAAGTTTTTGTGGAAATACAAAAATACCCAAGGTAGTCTGGGTTAAGAACAAATAGATTGTTTTTCTGTTTTTGCAGGTACACAGCTGTCCAAGAATAAATGAAAAATGGTATTTGGATAGTGGCTGTTCAAAGCATATGACAGGAAACAAGGCCAACCTGAACAACTACAAGGCAAAGCTTGGACCAAAAGTAATATTTGGAGACTCCAACTGTGGACAAACAAAAGGCTATGGAAAAGTCAAGGTTGGAGAAGTCACCTTCAAAGAGGTAGCTTATGTCAAGGGACTAAAGCACAACCTCATCAGCATAAGTCAATTATCTGATGAAGGCTATCAGGTAACTTTTAATAAATTAAAATGCCTTATTAAATCTTCTGATAATATTATTGTTTTATCAGGTATTAGGAAAGGTAATATTTATTTAGTAAATTTCAATTCATCTAAATCATAAATCTATTTATTTAATGAATTAAGCAAACCTAGTGAACTTTGGCATAAGAGATTAGGACATGTAAACCTTAGGACCATTGCTAAATTATCTAAGGACAATCTTGTTAGAGGTTTACCTTTAGGTTCATACAAGAAAGAAGGTCTTTGTAGGGCATGTCAACTAGGCAAGAAAACTAAAAGTAGTTTTAAATCATTATCTAAAAGTGATTCACCTAGAATCTTATATTTGCTACATATGGACCTTTTTGGACCTATTGCAACAAAGAGTTTAGGGGGGAAGTCATACACTCTAGTTATTGTAGATGACTTCTCTAGATTCACTTGGGTGTTCTTTTTGAGAGAAAAGTCAGATAACTTTAAAGTTCTTACAGACTTTCTTAAGAGCATACAGTTTGAGTACTCTACTGTAGTTGCATTGATCAGAAGTGATCATGGCACTGAGTTTGAGTCTCTTCTCATGCAAGAATTCTGTGAGAAGGAAGGTATCAGGCATTGCTTCTCAGCTCCTAGAACTCCTCAACAAATGGGGTAGTTGAAAGGAAAAATAGAACTCTAATTGAATCAGCAACAACATTACTTGCAGATACTAATTTGCCCCTATCCTTTTGGGCAGAGGTTGTTAGCACAGCAAACTATGTGTTGAATAGAAGTTTGATACACAAACTTAAGGTAAGACTCCTTATGAGTTACTTAAAGGGAAGAAACCTAAAGTTAACTATTTTAGAACATTTGGTTGTAAATGTTTTGTTCACAATAATGATAAAAAAATATCTTAGGAAATTTGAACCAAAATCCGAAGAAGGAATTTTCTTAGGCTATTCTTTAATCAGCAAAGCATATAGGATTTATAACAAATCTTCTCTTAAAATTGAAGAATCTATGCATGTTTCCTTTGATGAAACTAATATGTTTTACAAGGAGAAGAATTCTTCTACCAAAGAAAATCTACAGGTACCTACACTATGTGAGCAGCTAGATCAATTAGCTCTACAGAAAGAAGGATTTCTAAATTCTGTACAGCAGAATGCTGAAGAAAGTGAAGAAGAAAATCATCCAGATTTTGCTGACGGTTCAAATCAGATAACAGCAGAACATCTTCTACAGGATATAACAGCTGAACAACTTCCCCAAGTGGAAATTATTGCTAAACCCACTCCAACTGTTGATCACATCACAGTTAGAGACATCCAATATCTTAAATTATTGGTGATATTTCAGTAGGTGTGCAAATAAGGCATCAAGCAAATCATAATATGATGCATACTTGTTTTGTCTGTCAGATTGAACCTCAATCCCTACAAGATGCAGAACAAGATCCCAACTGGATCATTGCTATGCAAGAGGATCTCAATCAGTTTGAGACAAACAATGTTTGGGAATTGGTTCCTAGACCAAAGAATCATCTAGTCATTGGAACTAAATGAGGCTATAGGAATAAACTATATGAAGATGGCAATATTGTGAGAAACAAAGCTAGACTAGTAGCTCAAGGATACTCACAGAAAGAAGGAATAGATTATGATCAGACTTTTGCACCAGTTGCAAGGTTAGAAGCAATCAGGATCTTCCTTGCATTTGCTGCATACAAGAAATTCAAGGTTTATCAAATGGATGTAAAGAGTGCATTCTTAAATGGAGAAATCAAAGAAGAAGTCTATGTGGAACAACCACCAGGTTTCATCTCTCCAACTCACTCTTCTTTTGTATTTAAGCTTAATAAAGCTCTCTATGGTCTTAAACAAGCTCCCAGAGCATGGTATGAGACCTTAGCTAGTTTTCTTTTAGAGAATACATTCTGCAGAGGCATAGTAGATAAAACTTTATTTTCCAGGATACATAAAAATCAAACTCTACTAGTTCAAATATATGTAGATGACATTATCTTTGGCTCTACTGATTCAAACTTATGCAAAATATTTTCTAATCTAATGCAATCTAAATTTGAAATGAGTAGTATGGGTGAACTATCATACTTCCTTGGTCTTCAAGTGAAGCAAACTCCAAATGGAATCTTCATATCCCAATCTAAGTATGCTAAGGAATTAGTGAAAAGATTTGGTATGTCTGATTCTTCCACCATTAAAACACCCATGCCCTCTAATGCTGTTGTTGATACTGATGAATCAGGGAAATATGTTGATCAGAAAGTATATAGAGCAATTATTGGCTCATTACTTTATTTAACATCAAGTAGGCCTGATATAATGTTTGCTACTTGTATTTGTGCTAGATTCCAAGTTAACCCCAAAGAATCTCATCTAATTTTATGAAAAAGAATTTTGAGATATATAAAGGGTTGCCCTAATCTAGGACTTTGGTATCCAACATCATCTGAATTTGAATTAACTGGATTCTCAGATTCAGATTATGCTGGATGCAGAGTAGACAGGAAAAGCACATCAGGAACTTGTCAGTTTCTTGGTGATAGGATTGTGTCTTGGTTTTGTAAGAAACAAACATCTGTGTCTACATCAACAGCTGAAGCTGAATATATAGCTGCAGGCAGTTGCTGCTCAGATATTGTGGATACAAAATCAGCTCCTAGACTATGATGTTAACTTAAATAATTCAATTATATTTTGTGATAATACTAGTGCAATATCTATAGCACAAAATCCAGTTCTCCATAGTAGGACTAAACACATAGAAATTAGGCACCACTTCCTTAGGGATAATGTGGATAAAAATAAAATTTGCCTACAATTCATCTCTACTGATTTGCAAAGAGCTGATATTTTCACCAAGCCCTTGGATGAAAAGAAATATATATTCTTTATAAATCAGCTAGGAATGATAGATGGAGATTCAATATGATAAAAATTAAAATTTCTATTTATCCCCTCATTCCTTATCATATCAAACTAAGTTTTCCTGATTATATAAATACCTACAAAATTGTTTCTCTTTCTAGTTCCCTTTGCACTTGATCTCTATTTTATTGTGCAGGAACAATAGAAATTACAATCTTGCATCCTTCCCTAGCTCCATCAAATGTCCCTTCTTCAAGGGCCCTAGCTTCAGGCCTTCCTGAAACTAGGCAGGGGGAGAAGTTTTTATGAACAAGCTCCATTTGATGCAGTGTTTTGCTCAGGGGGAGTTGTTCTATAAACTAGGCAAGGGGAGAAAGCTGAAGAACCTCTAGTCTCAGGGGAGACACTCTCAGGGGGAGATGCTTTTAGAAAGGGCAAGATGATAAGCACAGCTAATCAGAATTATTAAGCTTTCAGATTAGAAAGGAGATTGCAGTATTTGTATGCAGATTCAGAATACAGTTTTGGATTTAAAAGAAGTGGCAGATAGCATATTCAGAATATAAAGATTCAGTTCAGATCAAATTCAGAAAGCTGATTTACATAGCAGATAATGATTCAGTTACAGATCAGAATTCAGAATAATACAATTCAGACAATATCAGAATTCAGAATACAGAAGGCAAAATTCAGAAAAAGAAAAGGTTCTTTTTACTAGTTTTTATTGAAATGTAATTTCAGAACTCAGAGTATTATTTATTTTATATCTGATGAAGGCAAGGGGAGAAAGCTGAAGAACCTCCAGTCTCAGGGGGAGACAGTCTCAGGGGGAGATGCTTTCAGAAAGGGCAAGATGATAAGCACAGCTAATCAGAATTATAAAGCTGTTCAGATTAGAAAGCAGATTGCAGTATTTGTATGCATATTCAGAATACAGTTTTGAACTTAAAAGAAGTGGCAGATAGCATATTCAGAATATAAAGATTCAGTTCAGATCAAATTCAGAAAGCTGATTTACATAGCAAATAAAGATTCAGTTACAGATCAGAATTTAGAACAATACAGTTCAGACAATATCAGAATTCAGAATACAGAAGGAAGAATTCAGAGAAAGAAAAGGTTCTTTTTACTAGTTTTTATTGAAATGTAATTTCAGAACTCAGAGTATTAATTATTTTATATCTGATGAAATATTTAAAATATATCAGATATATATATGCTCTGTTGTTTTTGTTTGTTTATTTTCAATGATTGTCAAATAGTGTCCTAACCCAAATAGGGGGAGATTGTTGGAACAACCTTATTTGTGATTTGGGCTAGGATCACTATCTGTTAACTAAGGACAAAGTTGACCCCAATGTATAGTTTATGGGTCATAGTTTTAGGCTGTTAGAACTAAAGAATTCATTCAGATTCTGCGTTCGGCAAACTCCACACTGCGTTCGACGATCTGCTCTCTGTGTTCGACGAACGACAAGCTCTCTGCGTTTGACGAACGGCAAGCTCTCTGCGTTCGACGAACGGCATGCTCTCTGCGTTCAACGAACAGCTTGCGTTCTGCGTTTGACGAATGGCATGCTCTCTGCGTTCGACGAACGGCTTGCTTCAAGCTCGTCTCAGCGGTCGATGATCCCGTCTCAGCGGTCGACGAACAGATTGGTTCAGTGGTCGACGAATAGACTCCGGCTCAGCGGTCGATGATTTTGCTCAACCTCAGCGGTCGACGAATTTATCCAGGCTCAGCGGTCGACGAATACTTCCATTCGACGAACTCCAGTCTACGTTCGATGAATACTTTCAGATCGACGAAATATCTTCCCAGCTCAACAAAATTAATTATTCCAGCAAGATTCATTTGAGGTCGACGAAGTAAATTTTGTGTTCGACGAAAATCTTGAGGTCGACGAATCTGCGTTCGACGAATTTTACTCAGATCGAAGAATTCTTATTTATGTTCAAAAAATTTAGAATATTATATCATTTCATTCTCTGAACTCAGATCAACTACAACAACGACTCTTTCTATCAGATCAAGTAAGGAAAATATATTTCCTTTTATTATTTCAGATTATAGCCGTTGACATTTCCTCGGAAAAGGACATATTCATGGAAAAGGAAAGAGGTTTACGGCGCACCAGATTTACAGTTCCCAAATATATTATATTCCATAATATAAGGGATTTGCAATTAATAGCTGTCAGAAATTTCAAAAGAGAAAAAGCAGAAGATATAGCAGATTGATATATAACAGATTATTACCTTCAGTTTTCACGACAGATCATATACAGAACATATTGATGTACAGAAAAAAAAACAGGAAAAGAAAGGGAGAAAAAGAAAGGAAGAAATAGAAGAACAAAAGCACACATATCTTCTTCTTCCTCCTCTAGCAGCACATATTTTTTTGAGAACATCTTCAACACCACCTCTCAGTATTTCTGCTGCAAGAATCAGAAAAGAAAGGAGAAATATACAGGAAGAACAGAAGAAAAAAAGCACACAGATCTTCATCTTCTTCCTTTAGCAGCACTTACTTACTGAGAACATCATTATTCTCTAAGTCATCAGCTGCAAGCACAGATCTCCAAAGAGCAACAAACAATCTGAGGAGCATTCTTGTCTCTCAGATTTATCAGCTACTGGAAGATCATTTGATTCAAGAAAAAGCTCCAGCAAATCAACTGTCAAACATTTCATATCAGACAGAGGAGTTTTTCAACATACATCCATCTTGATAGAGAAGAACATCTAAACCCCTCTCTATCCCATCTTGTACAGGGTTAAAACTCCCTTCAAAAGTTTACCCATTGGTGGCAAGACAACTGATCAAAAAATCATGTTGGTTTTGAGCACCTGATCAAAAGCTCTGTGGTGTGTGGACACCTGAACAAAAACCCCTTGGTGTGAGGGCACCTGAACAAAAATCCTAGTGGATCCTACCAAGTGTGGTAGAAGAGTAGACGTGCCCAAGTTTATTGGGGAACTACTATTAAATTCATTGTGTCTCTGTGCCTGTGAATTTCTGTGTTTTGTTGTTGTGCTGATTTCTTTATTTAGTTTTTTTATAAATCACTCTATACACATATACTTATATCAGTATTTTTAATTCCGCAATAAAACTAAGGAAAAAAGTTTTAAAACTCTATTCACCCCCCCCCCCCCCCCCCCCCCTCTAGAGTTAATTTAAGATCTAACTCACTTTCATACTTGGAAAAGTGTTCTACAACGGCGACTTGGTGAGAAAAATTCTACGGTCTCTCCCTCCAAAGTTCAATACAAAGGTGACGGCTATCTCAGAGTCGAACGATTTAAAGAAGCACCAAATTAAAAGCCCCATTGGGAACCTCAAGACCCATGAGGTTGAACTGAAGATTCAACAACAAGAGTACAACATGGTGCCAAAGAAGAAGGCCTTAGCATTGAAGTCATAGAAGGAGGTTAACAGAGATGATGATGAAGAGGACGAGGAGAGCCTCTTTGTGAAGAAGTTCAAAAGGTTCATGAAGAATCCAGAAAGGAGAAACACCTTCTGGAAATATTTCATCAAGAAGGGATCTTCATCGAAGAAAGGAAGAGGTAGTGACGAGGACGATGATGAGCGACCACCACCGGTGTGCTATCATTGTAGAAAGACCGGACACATCCGGACCCATTGCCCAAAATATCTAAAAGAGCATAAAGAAAATGGCACAAGGGAAAAGATAAGAAGAAGGTCCTAAAGGCGGCTACCTGGGATGACTCCACTGTTGGGAAAACCCCCTTTGATTTAACTTAACAAATTACCTAATAAGTGATTTTATCTTTTATGTTGAATTACCCATTGTATAGTAAGGGTAATCCGGTCATTAGATGTCTTAGGATGTCACACCCAACCTAGGGTGTCAAGACCATATCAAGAGAAGCATAATTTGGGCAGAGTTAACATTTGCGTCGAATAGAAATCGACGCAACATCGAGTTATTGTCGACGCTACTCTGACTAGAAGTCCAAGCAACTCACCCCTTCTGTCAAAGTAGATCAATTTGACGAAACGTTGAGTAGATATCAACGTAGGGGCCATGGACTTGTCGAAGTATCTTGAGAAGTCAATGTAGCATCTACTTCAACTCAATGCAGAAGGAAATATCAGTCAAAGCCATCTAAAGTTGACGCAACGTCGACTTCATCTCGACGCAGATAATGAAGTGCAGAGAAATGCCCTCAACTCGACTGTTACGTCGATAAAAGATCGACGCCACGTCGACTAGCAGAGTTCAATCAGAGCAAGGATGAATTCGAAGCTTCTCCTACAAGAACTCGAAGGTGCGTCGATAAGGGAGGAAGAGAACTCGACGCTACGTCGAATATAGTCTGAAAAGGAAACCTTTTCAGCTGTCACTTTTGGACCCTCTCTCATGGCCCACCTCACTCAAGACCATTCCCCAACGGCTCCTTAATTTCCTTAAATAGAATGAAGAATTAACACAGGATAGAGAAAAGCTTTCTTGGAAACAAGCTTATTGTTGGTGGATGGGTCGGGAATTAAAGAAGGAAGGAAAGGAGTAATTGTCCAGACAAAAATACATTTTCAAGACTTACCAGAAAAGGAAACAAATTCAAATTGAACAGGGACAATAAAAGGGAAGAAAGGAAAGAGAAAACAGGAGCATTCATCACAATCGGCTAACTGTTTTCTATTAGGGCTCTCTCTTCTTCTTGACGCGCAATTTCAGCACAGCAATTAGCAAGCGCGAAATGCGATACGAAGGCAGTGCACCGGTCGTTGTCAAGTAATAAAAGTAGGGAGAAATTACCCAAATATCGTTCTCAAAGGACCGCAAGTTGGGTAGTATGATTTGCTTATTAGGAAATTAATTATGAGGATTACTAAGTTAACAAAAGGGAGTTTGGTTGGTTTTGTAGAGACAAGAAGAAGTAAAACTATATTAACTATGCGGGTCGCAATCACCGCTTCACTTGGTGGATGAGGTTAGTGCAGGCTGCGATGTCGTACTTCGTTTAGCGGATGGACGGAGAGCAAATGGAGGAAGTGAGTGCTAATGGTGTTTGAGGGCAGAAGGCACCTCTTCGCTCTCACCTCTAGCTTTTGCTAGAGTGAGTTAGCCAGAACGTGTGTATGGAAGTGGAGTAGGGGCGGAGCGCATCACAGCAAAGCATCAAGTGAAGAATAAAACAAGAGTAAGCTTCCATTCATAGACAAATAGAGGTTAATCTAGTTCATTACAACAGTTAAGAGTACATTTCCAAAAAGAGAGAGGGTAGAGGAAACCACGAGATGAGAAGCCTCGCCATAGATCTTGGACGGAATGGGGGGTTGTCACGCCTCCTCTGAGCTCAGTCCTTGGTTGATTCCGGGGTTCAGAGGCTGTCACTACCTCCAAACATCATCCATCTTCTTCTCAGAGCTGGGTCTCTTCCACTTATCCCAATGGAGATCCCACACCTTGAAATACTTGGTGTAGATGGCGGGGAATGCTTCCGGGACCCTTGATGGAGCTTAGGATCGATGGATGAAGCTTTCCTAAGGAAGGAGATGGATGGATGGAGCTTGGAGAGGGAAAACAGCGGAGCTTGTGGAAGAACTCGCGCCTAAAACTGTGTTGAAATGCCCTAGAATCGCGGAGCCGGTCTTTAAATACGGAGCAGAATAAATACTGCGCACTATCAGTGGCGCACGACCAATGGTCGTGCGCGAAGTAATGCTTGTGATCGTGCGCGGTCAACCTGCAGCAGAGGGAAAGATAGGAAATTAACGCACGGTTAGAAGCGCACGATCAGTGGTCGTGTGCAAGAAAGTCCTATGATCGTGCGCAGTCAACCTGCAGCAGAGGGAAAGATAGGGAATTAACGCACGACCAGTGGTCGTGCGCCTGATCGTGCGCGAAGGAAAATGCACGATTAGTGGTTTTTTAGGCCAAAATTCGCCCCAATCCGTTCTGAGCGTTCACATGATCCTTGTACCTGCATTGAAAAACATGCTAGACCACTGATCCGTACACACCACAGGATCCACAGAACAGGAATAAAGTAATATATAACAAAATCACGCCATGAAGAGGGTAGGGAATGCACTATAGTTGAGAATATGAAATGCTATCAATATAAGCAAAGATGAGTAGTAAATGAAGTGCAAAGGAAAGATAAACAACCCAGATGAGCCCGAAAATCGCTATATAAATCGGACTCATCACACCCCCAGACTTACCTGTTTGCGTGTCCCGAGCAAATAAGTCTGGTAGAGAGGGAAATAGCATAGCTGGTCTAGAAATTGCGAGGGCGGAGTAATATGCGAAGTCGCATACTCATGAGCATAGAAATCTAGTAGAAAGAATTTTTAGTTATACAAAAATGGTTTACACAATTCTAGGGGCGTAAAGATATATTATTTCTACTCAAGAGTTGAATCACGGGGGAATCACCCGGTCACGCGTAGGAAGAAAGTAGAATGAATGCTAAGGCGAACATTACTCAACACCGGGGTTCGGAACAACCACCACAGAAATCCATCAATGTCGGTGACAATAAGCTCACCCATTCGCACTCTCTCCACGGTATTCGTCAGGTTTGATGCGTGAGTCGGTAGGACCTTAGGTTGAGATAAGGCTTGGGTTTAGTTGCGGTATACAATGATAAAAATGAAGGCTACACACAACCCAATTGAGCTGACACCAAATATTTGATCCAAGCAGCCCCCACGAGCGCGGGTGCGTCACACCCCCAGACATAAACTTTTAACACACGGGCGTGTGCACCGCCTACTCACGGATATCAATTTCAAATAGATTTTTTTTTCAATTAACTACTTTTCATCTTTTTTTTTCATTTAAATTCTCTTTTCTTTTTCTCTTTTTTTTTTCAAATTTTCTTTTTCACTTTCAGCAAATGTGCAAGGAAGCATAACTACATTTTAATTTTGCACCACATCAACACCCTCAAACTGAAAATAATTAACTCGAGCTCGGGTTTGGGTGTGCGATTAGGATCGGCTGTTTGGCTTTGGTGGAAAGAAAGTGGAGCTGAATCAACACGATCGGGTAGGCACAAAGGGCTAGCAAGGATTATATGATAGGACAGGTATAAAAAGCTCAAGTTGGCCAACATGATGGCCTACGTCATACTCACGCACTGGACCAAGTCATACCTATGCTTTGAGAGTCTCTTGGGGCAAGTTCTTAGCCACCGAGAAAGATAATTCTTCCTCCCGACTCAAGCAATACGAGCCTAGCACCCGTCTACACACATCCCTACACTACCGTTTGGTTCGCGCCGGATTCACCACTTTTGAGTAGAATAAACTAAAATTACGCTGAAAGAATAAAATGTACAACCAAAAGTATAAAGAAAAATTTATTCTACACCGATCTCTATGCGAAATATGAATAATTGACTAGAGCACTACACGAGTCAACAAAGTACTCTGTTTCGCAATCCTAACCCAGCACTGTAATTTCCCATTCACACAACCGAGACGAGTTAGATTCGTCGCGCGCCTACAGTCAAGTGCGCGCTCAAGTGGGTGTCGTGGTGTGCCATGAAGATGAACAATACTACAATACATAAATTTATTTGTAAATCCTAGTATGTTGTGCACCATGCATGTGCACGTGGTAACGACACTCACATTCCCCCAGACTTAATCTAAGCACAAAATATGTTTTTGTAGCGGCATACGCTTAAGAAGGCTAGGGTGAGAGGTTACCCCATGCTCAGAAATGAGCATACCATAAGATATGGCGTTTTGTCCTGAATGGGGTTGTTCCGCCTTGCTCCAAGAAATACGGACCTGTGATTAAAGAATTCCCCAGGCACAACAAAAATATAATAAAGAAAATAAAGAAGAACGATTGAACGGAACCAAGCGGTCTCAATGGGTTGTTTCCCAAGAACCCTTTTGTTTAACATCCTTAAAGGTGGACCAAATACCTGTATTAAAGTCTGCAAGCAATAGTTATAATGATTTTTCAAAACTATTCAAGATGGTGCGGCACAGCATAGCAAAATAAAGAAGTACAATATCAGAACAGATGACACAACATAACAAAGCCCGGAGACCCCATCACACATCAACTATATGCTAATTTATGGTGGTTCTCCCCAGTCACGCGAGATGGGTAGGAGGTGAAGGATTTAGGGCCCAAGGAAGATGTCTCCCCCTTGCCCCTAACCTCCTCCTTCTCGCGTCGGAGGGCAGCAAAGTGCACCGCGTGCAGAATTCTTTCCTGTTTCAGGCTTTCTACGGAGGGAGAGCGCCAACGAGCACCTTGTGCAGGTTGGGGGTTAGAGTTTGTCGGATTGGGATCAGCCGGGAGCTTCATTTCTGCACCCTCAAAAGGGGGTAGATCAGCCCAATGAACCTGTTTAAATTGTTTACATTTCCCATTAAGAATAAAGAGACCGTTTGTAAGGCTCATTGCTCCGCCTTTTCCCTTATCTTTCCACACTTCGGTCTCGCTGCTTTCCTTCGCTATCTCCATCTATTTATTGATGATCTGCTTTGTTATTTCTTACTTCAGAGTGATGCTTTCCTCCTCCCTTGGATTCTCCACATCCATGGCTGATTTCACATCACTGGACCTGCACTTACTCTTTACTCACAGAGATGTTAGAAAGAATGGTGACACCACACAAATCATCGATAGCTGCGGATGACCCCGGAAGGTCTGTACCGTTGGAAGGTAGGGTGACGCAACCCTTGGTGATGTGGAGGATTGCGCCACTCTCTTTCAGGAAAGGGACCCCGAGAATCGGCATGGAATCATTTTCCAATGGGCCTAGAACCTGAAAGTCGGTGACCACAGACGTCCCATTAAGGTTGACCTTGACCTCATGGATCTCGCCCTCAGTTTCGACTATTATACCATTAGCCAACACTAGCGACTTCCGTTCCTCGGAGTTCATCGTCAGGTGCAATCTCTCAACATCTTGCAGCACAAGAATGTTGCGGGATGCCCGAGAGTCGCATAGTGCGGAAACATCATTATTATTAATTATACATCCAACAATACATGGGCTCACTTGGCCACCATCAGCATCTGTAATGCATTTACCCTGCTCCCGTGGGTTCTTTTCTGTATTGCTTGGGAGAGCGCCTTGCGTATACTCGGAGAGTACCTGGGACAATTGGCCTAGCTGTGTCTCCAAGTTTCGCATTGGCGCAGTTTGATTGGCCATATTTGTTTGAGCCAAATCAACAAACTTCTCCATCATTTCTTCCAATGCGCTCTTCCTTTGCGGTGGTGCATTTTGCATATAACCCAGTTGTGGTGTCCGCGGTTGGCTACCGGGGGCTTGAGCATCGAATTGATGCGAGCCTCCCTGCCATCGTTGGCCAGGAACGTTTTGTTTCCATGAGAAGTTCGGGTGACTCCTCACACCTGGGTTATAAGCATTATTAAATGATGCTCCACGATTTTGATCATTCATATAATTTATACTTTCATCATAAGATAATTCGGTAGGTTGCTCACCTGTGGGACACTCATATGCATGATGCCCTGGGCTTCCACAACCTTTACATGAGATGGCTATTACTGGGGCAGGAGGAAGGGCAGGCCTCTTAAGCAGCATGACATTTTCATAAGGTGTTGATGCCATCTCAGCAGATGCACCAGATGTGTTCACCTCAAAGAGTCCCTGAGCATTCCTTGGAGCGTTTCTTCCAGCAGTCTAGAATGAACTATGAATGGCAGTGTCCTGAAGAATCCGCAATGTGTCTTTGGGGGTGTGGTTCATCAGAGTTCCGCCTGCAGCTGCATCTATCATGGCTCTATAGTTAGGCTCGATTGCAAAGTAAAATTTCTCCACTAGGCACCATGGTTACAGCTCATGCTGGGGGAATTTCCGGAGAAGGTCCATGAACCTTTCCCATGCTTCTGCGAGAGTCTCCTGATCGTGTTGTCGGAAGGTTGCGATTTCCCTCCTCAAGTTTACAACCTTGTCAACAGGGTGGAACTTTGCCAGAAATTTTGTTTGCAGAGCGTCCCAAGTGGTAGCTGTGCCAGGCGGTATTGTGTGGAGCCATTCTTTTGCCTTGTCGCGGAGGGAGAATGGAAATAGCCTGAGTTTCACCGTCTCATCAGCAATCCCAGCGTACCAAAATGTTCCGCATATTTTTGTGAATTCAGCCAAGTGAAGATGGGGGTCTTCACTGACTAACCCAGAGAATTGGGCATTGTTGCGGATCATATTCAGGATGGTCGGCTTTATCTCAAAATTGTTGTTAGTGATGGCCGGGCCAAATCCGGGGTACACACTCCCAACAGTGGGTGTAGTGTAGTCTCTCATGGTCCTGGGTCTCGGCCTAGCCACTTCATTTTCATCGGCTACCTGACCACCGTCTGGTGCATTTCCCATCCCGGGATTGATCTGATTTTCATTGACATCCATGGTGGCAGCAGCACGGAGATGCGCCCGCAGGGTACGCTCTATTTCAGGGTCAAATGCTGCAACGTCACCGGGCTCTCGTCTATGCATACACCCACTACAACACAAAAGAAAAGCTCAAAAACACAAATACCTTTAAACTAATTTCCCGAGAAGGATGAATCATACACACTTGCAGTCCCCAGCAACGCACCAAAAACTTGACGCGCAATTTCAGCACCACTAATTAGCAAGCGCAAAATGCGGTACGACGGCAGTGCACCGGTCGTTGTCAAGTAATAAAAGTAGGGAGAAATTCCCTGAATATCGTTCTCAAAGAACCGTAAGTTCGGTAGTATGATTTGCTTATTAGGAAATTAATTATGAGGATTACTAAGTTAACAAAAGGGAGTTTGGTTGGTTTGTAGAGACAAGAAGAAGTAAAACTATATTAACTATGCGGGTCGCAATCACCGCTTCGCTTGGTGGATGAGGTAATTACAGGCCGCGATGTTGTGCTTTGTTTAGCGGATGGACGGAGAGCAAATGGAGGAAGTGAGTGCTAATGGTGTTTGAGGGTCGAAGGCACCTCTTCGCTCTCACCTCTAGCTTTTGATAGAGTGAGTTAGCTAGAACGTGTGTATGGAAGTGGAGTGGGGGAGGAGCGCATCACAGCAAAGCATCAAGTGAAGAATAAAACAAGAGTAAGCTTCCATTCATAGACAAATAGAGGTTAATCTAGTTCATTACAACAGTTAAGAGTACATTTCCAAAAAGAGAGAGGGTAGAGGAAACCACGAGATGAGAAGCCTCGCCGTAGATCTTGGCCGGAATGGGGGGTTGTCACGCCTCCTCCGAGCTCAGTCCTTGGTTGCTTCAGAGGTTCAGAGGCTGTCACTACCTCCAAACGTCATCCGTCTTCTTATCAGAGCTGGGTCTCTTCCACTTAGCCCAATGGAGATGCCACACCTTGAAATACTTAATGTAGATGGCGGGGAATGCTTCTGGGACCCTTGATGGAGCTTAGGATCGATGGATGAAGCTTTCCCAAGGAAGGAGATGGATGGATGGAGCTTGGAGAGGGAAAACGGCGGAGCTTGCGGAAGAACTCGCGCCCAAAACTGTGCTGAAATGCCCTAGAATCGCGGAGCCGGTCTTTAAATACAGAGCAGAATAAATACTGCGCACGATCAGTGGCGCACGACCAATGGTCATGCGCAAAGGAATGCTTGTGATCGTGCGCGGTCAACCTGCAGCAGAGGGAAAGATAGGAAATAAACGCACAGTTAGTGGCGCACGATCAGTGGTCATGCGCAAAAAAGTCCTATGATCGTGCGCAGTCAACCTGCAGTAGAGGGAAAGATAGAGAATTAACGCACGACTAGTGGTCGTGCGCCTGATCGTGCGCGAAGGAAAATGCACGATCAGTGGTTTTTTAGGCCAAAATTCACCCCAATCTGTTCCGAGCGTTCACATGATCCTTGTACCTGCATTGAAAAACATGCTAGACCACTGATCCGTACACACCACAGGATCCACAGAACAGGCATAATGTAATATATAACAAAATCACGACACAAAGAGGGTAGGGAATGCACTATAGTTGAGAATAAGAAATGTTATCAATATAAGCAAAGATGAGCAGTAAATGAAGTGCAAAGGAAAGATAAACAACCCAGATGAGCCCGCAAATCGCTATATAAACCGGACTCATCACTTCTTCCTCCTCAGGAACCCTAATAGAGAAACAAAGAGAGAAAAAAGAACAACTGCTCTCCATCTCTTACTGCAGAACAACTGAAGGCTGCTCATCATCACAATCATATAACAGTCAAAGTTTGATCAGAAAGAAGAGAAAAGATCTGACATTCATAGCTCCTACAAACCAACACAATTATAAGCAGGAGTTTATCACTAGCAGATCAAGTAGAAGAAAATAGAAGCTATTTCTTGAGATAGGGCTTCATAAGAATTCTGAGAACAGAATTCTTCCTCCTCCCCCTTCTTCATTCTCCTTCTCAAACTCACCTGTAAAAGAGTTTTAAGAATCCCTCTTCTAAAGGATTCAGTGGTTCAAGATCTCCTTATCAAAAGATGTTGGAACCTTAGCTTTTGATTTGAGTTAGGATCCATTCTCTTATCAATAAGTCATCTAAATCTAAGAAAACATAAATTAAATATGATGCGATCGAATCGGAGAATATACTTAAGTAATTAATATAAGCTCTCTGCGTTCGACGAATGAAGAACGGCGCTCGACAAATATCCAGACAACGTTCGACAAATAGCGAACGGCACTCGACGAATCCAGTCAGAACAATTGGAGCGGCCAGGCATTCTATGAATGGCACTCGACAAACTCAATCTAGCCATTTCAGCGGTCTACGAATTCCAAGATAGAGACAATCGCTCAGTACATAAGACGGCGAGCACAGCCCGACAAATATCAAGCTGGGATCGACGAATTTCTCTCTAAATTATTTTATATTTTCTTTTCTATCGTTTGACTATTCCTCTTAGTCGTTGCAGATCAATCAATACTCATAGCCGTTGCAGAATAGCTTTAATGAAAAGAAACGGCAGGTTATCTTCTCGAGGAGTCAAAGCATTGATGGAGACCTCAGCTCTTTCCTTCTTTCCAAGAGAGGAATTCAAAATAAGAGTAAAGGTTCTCATATTATAAAAGGACAGTTACAGAGAAAGAAAAAGACAGAACACACGACAGAAATAAAGAGAAAATCAATTGTTCATCATTGCTAACATCTTCCTGCAGATTAAAAACATCCTGAGACACAAATCACAACTACTTGCTCAGGATCATCACTGCAAAAGAAGGAAGAGGTGGTTAAAAGAAGAAGCTCTATCCACAAGCTGTCATCAACTCGAATCAGACAGGGGGGGCCTTCTTCAACATCATATTCAGATCCATTCAACTTCAAATCAGGATCTTCAAGAGTCTTCTTAGAACAGAGAATAACAATATAACTTCTATTTTTCATTTTTACTTCCTTACCCCATCCTGTACAGGGTTATAACTCCCTTCAAAAGTTAATCCCGGTGATAGGGCACCTTAGCAAAAACCTACAGTTTGGTTAGAGCACCTTATCAACAGCTCACCTGGTGTGAGGGCACCTTATCAACAACCTCCTAGTGGATTCCTACCAGTGGGTAGAAGAGTAGATGTACCCAGTTGAGGGGAACTACTATATATTTTGTGTCATCTGACTTTGCTTGTTTTTACTTTACTTTTATTACTGCTATGCTGTGAATTTTCTTATGCACTGTTAGTGCTTGATTTTATTCCTCACTCTGCATACATATATACATATATCATTAATTTACAGAAAAACTTTAACAAGATCTTTTAATAAGATAAATAAGAACTAAACCTCCACTTTCAAAAGATCTGGTGGTTCAAGATCTCCTTATCAAAAGATCTGGTGGTTCATGATCTCCTTATCAAAAGATCAGTGGTTCTGAGAGTCTCCTTACCAAAAGACTCAGGCACAATTGGTTCATCCCTACCAGGTGGTAGAAGAAGGGAGTACCCACATTTTGGGGAACCTCTATAAAATTTCTGGTGTTTGTGTTGTGCTTTTCTGTGCTGTCCCAATTCCTATTATTCAGCAATTTATTTCCTGCATTATTATTATTCTGCCTGTGTGTTTGTTGAGCATAACTCCTTAGTTTATTTTACTGTTTACACAGTTAGGACAGAAATATTTTAAAACTCTATTCACCCCCCCCCCCCCCCCCCTCTAGAGGATTCTCAGAGGCACACTGTGCACTTTCAATTGGTATCAGAGGGAGGTTCATCATTAAAATGTTAACCCCTTGATCAAAAAGACCTTCTACTCTTATTTCGTTATTACAAATATATTTCTTAAAAGAAAATGAGTACTAAGGATTATGCTTCTACAAGACCCCCAGTGTGTAACCTGAATAAGTTCACACTCTGGAAGGAAAGAATAAGGCTTTACATTAATTCCATTTATGAAGACATCTATAATGTTCTTCTCACAGGTCCTCCAGCTCCAGTCAGAGAAAAGGAAGGAGAATCCTCAACAACTGAGGTTGTTCCAAGAAATGAGTGGATAGAAGATGAGAAGAAGGTCAAGGCATGTGATGCCAAGGCCATGAAGATTCTGGTTTTAACCATGTCAGATGACATTTTCTAGAAGGTTGCTGAATGCCAATCAGCGAAAGATATCTGGGATTCTCTTACCAGAATGGTTGAAGGAAGCTCAGATGAAAGGAAGGATAGAAAGTCCCTTCTCATATCCCAATATGAGAACATTCAAAAGAAAGCTGATGAATCTGTTGCTGATATGTATGACAGATTCAGCATTATCATTAATGAGCTCAGAGGCTTGGACAAGGAGATATCCTTGACTAAAATAAATGATAAAATCCTCATGTGCTTCCCTAGCTCATGGGATTCAAGGATCCTGTCAATCAGAGAGTTCAGATGCCACAGATAAATCTTCACTGAATCTTTGCTAGGAAAGATTAAGTCTTATGAGATGTTACTGAAGAATAGGGCTGAATCAGAAGAAATGGAAACTACTCCAGCTACTATCCAAAGGAGCCTAGCTCTGAAAGCTAATGAAGGAGAGCCCTCTACTCCTAAAGATGAAATATCCAGTCTGCTAGCAAGGAGTTTCAAGAAGTGGGTCAAGACTGAAGACTCAAGGAGAAAAGAAAGAGACTCAGGCCCAGGTATGATAAAACTCCAAAGAAGGAGATTATTTGTTATACCTGCAACAAACCAGGGCACATTGCTCCTGAGTGCCCACAAGAGCAAAGGGAAAGAAGCAACAACAAAGAGGAGAAGAAGAAGAAGAAGAATTCCTTCAGAGGAAAGGATAAGAAGAAAGCCAAGGGCTTCATTGCTGAAACATGGAGTGATTTTGAAGCAGAATTAAGCTCCTCATCATCTGAAAGTGATGATGAAGCAGCAGCAGAAGCAGCCTGCATGATGGCATTAGGGATGTCATCAGATGTTGAAGAGGAACAGGTATCAATTTTTGATGAGTTTGTTTTCAGCTCAGATGACTTTAAATCCTGTTTTAACGATTTCTGCATTGATCATCTTATGGTAGAAAAAGAACTAGACACAACTAGGACTGAATTAGAAAATTTTAAGAAAGATGAAATATACCTAAGAAATCAAGATCTAACAAATGAAATTAATACTAAAGAGTCAGAATTGATTAAACTTAGAGAAGAAAACATAAATCTGAAAGAAGAGCTAGCAAAGGAAAAGGAAGAAGAGCTAGCAAAGGCAAAGGCCCTTGAGGACTCACTCAATGGGAGGAGTCAGAAGCTCAAAGACATCACAGAAAATCTCTCTATGAGATTTAATCATCTAGGGTTAGGAGCAGAGCCCTCCACCAGCACAGAAGCACCTAGGAAACCTGCCTGGAAAAATCCAGTGTCATTTGTTAGACCTAGTGAGTACCAATCAATTGAGAAAAATAAATCATCTAAGGGTAAGACTGGTAGTTATTCAGATAGGATAGATGAATCCAACAAAATAAATCTGAATAGGAAAGAAAGACCCCTAGGTAAGAACAATGTAGAAAATTCAAATAACAATAACCAAAAGGCTAAAGCAAAACTTAGGATAATAAAACATTCTACTGATTTGTTATATCTAGATACATTCTACACACATTTCAAATATCAGAATAACAAACAAAGGTTTGGGAATCCCATTCCTTATCATCCCAAAGGGTATCATGAAAGACCTTTCTATTCTTTCATTGAACCCTACAATGGTAAAAGCAAAGGGCCCAAGGTAACCTGCGTCCCTTCTAATGTTTGAATTACTTCTGCAGGTTAGGTAGGGTCCCACTCAGGAGAAAATGGAGTGGGGGGAAGAAAGATGTAGGTCATGAATATGGAACAATCTTCATCCAAGGGAGTGATTTCTGCCTTGATTTTTCCTTACAACTTATAAAATTAATAATATAATCTATTTTCAATAAATATAATTGTTGGGAAAAACAGCAAGAATTTTCTAAGAAAATAGATCTGTTCATTCAGAGGCATGTTGAATAGAAATCGATGTACCATCGACTTCTACTCGACGCTAGCGTCAAGAAGCATTCAGAGTGGATAATTCTAATAGATCTCGACGCAATGTCGAGTTCTTATTGATGCATACGTCATCTTATTGGTCGGTGATTAGAGTCGAGGTTGCATCGATTGGCAATCAACGTAATGTCGACAGGACTACGTTGACTTAAGGGATGTTGAACAATTTCTAGAATGATATTACGTCGACTGGATTACGTCGAATGTTATTTGACGCAACGTCGATATTACTGCACACTCAGAAATGCTTCTGGAGCATTCTTGGCTTATTTTTGCGCGCCAAATACTAATCCTTATCGATGGTGCGTCGACATAAACCCTAAGTTGCGACAATCATCTTCTTTTAAGCAACTTCAGCGTCGAGATCATTACATTTTCGAATTCTTCTCTTCTTGCTCTCTTGCTCTCTTGTTCTCCAGCTCTACAGCGCCCCTCTCTCTCATTTTCTCTGTGTTATTGCAGGTAACATTAATCTGATGGCTCCACCAAAAGTGAACTCCGGATTCAATGTGGACATAGATTCGTTTGGTGCAGCGGGCGAAAGCTTCAAGGCCATTCTTGGTCTGTTTCAAGATGCTGGATTAACCAAGCTGATATCCACCAGATGCAAGATCTTGGATATAGAACTAACTGAGTTTAAAGACAGTATTCAGATAGGAGAGGATGGTTCCCTCAAGGGAAGAGTTTGTGACACAGATGTACTGATAACAGAGGAAATATTGAACCAAACGTATGATCACCTTCCTGAAAACGAGTCAAATGAATTATCAGGGGATGAGACCAAGAGGGCCTTAGAGATTATGCAGTTTATGAAAGATAAGCCCATCAATCTAAAGAAGATTGATCTTGAGGAAGAATATAGGTTCCTTGCAGACATTGTTGGGAAGGTTATGTTATGTAAAATTTCAGCCCATGATGTTTTTCTCAGGCAGCAGTTGCAGATTATGGGAGTTCTAGTTCTGCAAAAGAAGATTAACTGGGGTATGTGTCTCCTAAAGCTGATTGCTCATAAGTACTCCAACAAGGAAAATGCTTTCATGAGAATCATGAGTCAGGTACTGCTTCATCACTATCCTGGTGTGTGTAAGTCCAAAGGAGCGTTTATTCCTCCTGGAAAGAGAATAGACATAGGAATATTCTCTAAGTGGACCAGGCAAATCTTAAAGCCTGGTTAATCTCAAGCTTCACCTCCTCCCTCTCCTCCTCCTCAAGATTCTGAAAGGCAAATACCAGATCCCTCAAGGGATAGTATTCCTCCTCCTCCCTCTCAAGCTAATCTGGACACTGCTTCAGACCTCCATCAGGATGATGCTCCAGCTCAACATTATCCTCAACAATAACAACAATTATAACACCAATCTTCTTCAGCCCCAGATCCATCTCCTCAAATTCCTCATCAGCTACCAGCCACATTTTCCCCACCTCCTCCACCTATTCATGTCTCACCTAAAATCTATCATGCTCTCTCACCTATCCAAGAAGATTTCCCTCCATCTACCTCCTTCATACCCCCAATTAACCTTGAGCAAATAATCTCTAAAGCAGTTGGCCTTGCCTCCTCCACATTTGCAGACCTGGTGGCCTCTCAAGCAAAGAAATTTGACAAGAAGTACTCTCAAATGGTTGCTGAGTTGTTAAATTCAAAAAGATCCCTCCAGGGTCTCAAGGATTTTGTCTCTTCCTCCATGGTCACAAAGGAATTCTTAATCTCTCTAGCCAGTAAGGTTAAGAAGGGGGAGAACATTTTGGAGGAAGAAAGACTTGTCCTACATTTGAGTGGACATGATAAAGGTGATGCTAATGAAGCTCCCGCTCCAGACAAAGTGACCACCTTTCAAAGTCCATATATCCAGGGGGAGCCAGTTCCAGAGCATCCAGAAAAAGGAAATGAGCCAGAAAATCAGTATCTGACAGATGAGGGGGAACTCCCAGATATGATGAATGAGGAGCAAATAGATGCAGCAAATCAGGGGAAGCTCCCAGATATTCAGGAGGAGCTTACTCCAGATGTTCAAAGGAATTTGGATACTGAAATGGAAGCTGTAAGTACAGCAGTGGTTCAGGGTGAGTCTCATAATGAAGGTCTACTAGATGAAGTAGCTAAGATTGCTCAGGAAGCTTCCCAGTAGGCTGAAGTGAATGCACACTCTTAGGGGGAGCTTCCCAATGACATTACAACTGAAGATGATGATGAGCCTCTGAAGATGTCACAAAGGAAGGTGGTTCCAAAAGTATTCTCATGGAAAAGAAGAACTCCTGAGAAGGATTCTTAAGCTCAGGTATCATGTAAAGTCCTATACCTCCTGAAAAACAGATATGGTGATTTATATATATCTTGACAATTGAATGAAATGGCTTACGGTTATAGTCTGTCATTTTCTTATGTCTATGTTGTCTTGTATGTATTTTTTTATGCAAAGAAATATGTAAAATCACTTTATATAAACTGTAAAATTTGTTAAGATAAATAGGGGGAGATTGTTGGGAAAAACCCCATTGATTTAACTTAACAAATTACCTAATAAGTGATTTTATCTCTTAGGTTGAATTACCCATTGTATAGTAAGGGTAATCTTGTCATTAGATGTCTTAGGATGTCACACTCAACCTAGGGTGTCAAGACTATATCAAGAGAAGCATAATTTGGGCATAGTTAACATTTGCGTCGAATAGAAATCGACGCAACATCGAGTTATTATCGACGCTACTCTGACTAAAAGTCCAAGCAAGTCACCCCTTCTGTCGAAGTAGATCAAGTCGACGTAATGTCGAGTAGATATTGACATAGGGGCCATGGACTTGTCGAAGTATCTTTGGAAGTCAGCGCAGTGTCTACTTCAACTCAACTAAGAAGGAAGTATCAGTCGAAGCCATCTAAAGTCGATGCAACGTCGACTTCATCTCGACGCAGATAATGAAGCTCATAGCCATGCACTCAACTCGATGGTTATGTCGATAAGAGATCGACGCCGTGTTGACTAGCTGAGTTCAATCAGAGCAAGGATGAATTTCAAAGCTGCTCCTACCAGAACTCGAAGGTGAGTCGATAATGGAGGAAGAGAACTCAATGCTACGTCGAATAAAGTCTGAAAAGATTTCTTGGACCACCTCACTCAAGACCGTTCCTCAACGGCTCCTTAATTGCCTCAAATAGAATGAAGAATTAACAGAGGACAAAGAAAATCTTTCTTGGAAACAAGCTTATTGTTGGTGGACGGGTCAGGAATTAATGGAGGAAGGAAAGGAGTTATTGTCTAGACAAAAAAAACTTTTCAGGACATACCAGAAAAGGAAACAAATTCAAATTGAACAGGGACAATAAAAGGGAAGAAAGGAAAGAGAAAACTGGAGCATTCATCACAATCGGCTTATAACTAGTTTCTATTAGGGCTCCCTCTTCTTCTTCCTCCTCAGGAACCCTAATTGAGAAACAAACAGAGAAGAAAGAACAACTGCTCTCCATCTCTTACCACAGAACAACTGAAGGTTGCTCATCATCACAATCATATAGCAGCCAAAGTTTGATCAGAAAGAACAGAAAAGATCTGACATTCATAGCTCCTGCAAACCAACACAATCATAAGCAAGAGTTTATCACTAGCAGATCAAGTAGAAGAAAATAAAAGATTTTTCTTGAGACAGGGCTTCATAAGAATTCTGAGAACAGAATTCTTCCTCCTCCCCCTTCTTCTTTCTCCTTCTCAAACTCACCTGTAAAAGAGTTTTAAGAATCCCTCTTTTAAAGGATTCAGTGGTTCAAGATCTCCTTATCAAAAGATCTAGTGGTCCAAGATCTCCTTATCAAAAGATCTGGTGGTTCATGATCTCCTTATCAAAAGATCAGTGGTTCTAAGAGTCTCCTTACCAAAATACTCAGGCACAGTTGGTGCATCCCTACCAGGTGATAGAAGAGGGGAGTATCCACATTTTGGGGAACCTCTATAAAATTTCTAGTGTTTGTGTTGTGCTTTTCTGTGCTGTCCCAATTCCTTTTATTCAGCAATTTATTTCCTGCATTATTATTATTCTGCATGTGTGTTTGTTGAGCATAACTCCTTAGTTTATTTTATTGTTTACACAGTTAGGATAGAAATATTTTAAAACTCTATTCACCCCCCCCCCCCCCCTGTAGAGGATTATCAGAGGCACACTGTGCACTTTCATCCTCCTCCGACGAATCAAGCAGCTCATCCTCCAACAGTGAAGAAGAAGACAATGTGCGCCTCATGACGAAGAGCATCACACTATTAGATGATGATATCAGTGTCCAAAGCGACACTGAGGTAACTCTTCCTACTACTTATGATGATTTATATATTGAGTATTTACAAACATGCAAATTTTTTGATTAAAGTTTAAAAGATATTGATCTTCTAAATTCTGAAAATAAACTTTTATTAACAGAAAACAAAAAATTATCTAAACAATTAGGGAAAGAAAAGGTATTTTGCCAAGAGTGCAATCACTCCTTGGCAAGAGTGAAAGAACTTGAAGAAGCTCTTTTTAAGTCCCACTCCAATATTGAAATTCTTACTAAGGAGAAGGGGGATTTAGAAAGAACTTTAAAAACCTCTCTCAAATAGAGGAAGGAAAGAAAAGTTTTGCGAATCGGTGCGTTATGTTAGTAACAAAAAACACCGCTCTGAAAGCTCGTATTCTTGATTTAAATATGGCTATTAGGATGTTTGGAATTGGGCAAAGATCTCTGGACATGATCTTGGCCAACCAATGCCATGGAAGTGCCAAATATGGCCTTAAATATGTTACTGGAAGCTATCGCCCAGTGTTAACTCTTAACGCCGGCGTTAGCAATAAATCTAGAAACATTAATTCTGTTAATAATAAATTCAAAAATTCAAATGTTACCTCATATTTCAGCAAGAGTTTATCCAAAACTCCAAAAAGGGTCTCATCCCCTTTTATATCGTGTGACAAATGACATTTATTTGGACACACCTCAAACTCTTGTAGGAAAAAGTGTCGTAATGCTATAAAGCAAATTTGGGTGCCTAAGGTTTCCACCTATTCTATGGGAGGAACCTCTTGGGTATCCGGATCCTTACTCTCAACTCCTTTTTAGATATGTTGGCAGGCTAAGGACAAAAAGGACATGTGGTATTTGGACTCGGGATGCTCCAAACACATGACGGGCAACAAAGCAAAGTTTCTTAGCCTTGAGATGAAGAAAGTGGGTTTGGTGACATTTGGTGATAACGAAAAAGGAAGGATCATGGGCATCGACACAGTGGGTAACGATTTTTTCTCAATCTCAAATGTTTTATTTGTAGATGGTTTAAAACATAACTTAATTTCAATTAGTCAATTATGGGATAAGGGTTTAAATGTATTATTTGAATCATCTACAAATCTTTGTAAAATTATAAATTCTAAAACAAATGATGTCGTACTCATTGCACCTAAAATTCATAATGTATATATGATTGACTTTAATGATCTTTCACAATAGTCTTTAAAATGCTTTATTTCTAAAAATGACGAATTAGAACTTTGGTATAGGCGTCTTGGTCACTCTAGCACCAAGCTTATTTTAAAATTATTAAAAGATAAATTAATTAAAGGTTTACTTATGCTTAATGGTAATTTATCTTCTCTTTGTACGCCTTGCCAAAAAGAAAAGTTTTCAAAAAATTCTTTTAAAAGAAAAAATGTAATTTCTTCCACTATACCACTTCAATTAATTCATATGGATTTATTTGGACCGGTTAGCACTTCTAGTCTAGGAGGTAGAAAATATACTTTTGTAATAATTGATTATTATTCTAGATTTCGTTAGACTTTATTTCTATCTTCCAAATCCGATGTATTTATTGAATTTACTAAACTTTGCATTCGTATTCAAAACAAACTTGATCTAAAAATTAAATGTATACACTCGGATTATGGACGAGAATTTGAAAATGATAAGTTTTCTTCTTTTTGTAATGATTTAGGAATTAAACATGAAATTTCTGCTCCTCGCACCCCATAACAAAATGGTGTAGTGGAGAGGAAAAATAGAACCCTTCAAGATCTAGCACGCATTATGCTTTGTGAATATGGGTTGCCTAAATCATTTTGGGCTGAAGAGGTTAATACTTCATGTTATATCATTAATCTTGTCATGCTTCATCCTATTTTTTAAATTAGCACCTTATGAGCTTTACTTTAAAAGAAAACCTAATGTATCTTATTTTCATGTGTTTGGTTGTAAATGTTTCATTTTACACACTAAAGATGCACTAGGAAAATTTGATGAAAAATGCGATGAGGGAATTTTCATTGGTTATTCTTCAAATAGTAAGGCTGATAGAATTTATAATAAACAAACTAAAATAGTTGAAGAGTCTATTCATGTAAGATTTGATGAGTTTGTTCCTCGTGTAGATACTAATCGTACATGAAACAAAGATGAACCCTTCCCCCTTTGGTGCATGAGGATGACGAATCGCTTGGAGAAAAAGGATAAGAAAAGGACGAGAAAGAAGAAGAACAAGCAGAATTTGTTCCTCCAAGCGTGTTGCAATTTTCTAAGGATCATCCAAGGGATCTTGTGATAGGAGAACCATCAAAAGGGGTAAGTACTCGTTCTTCTTTACAAGAGTCTTTTTCCAACCTTTGTTTTGTATCCGAAATAGAACCAAAAAATGTTCCAACCGCTTTAAATGATAAATTTTGGTTTTTAGCTATGAATGATGAATTAAATCAATTTGAATGTAATAAGGTCTGGAATTTAGTAGAAAGACCATCTAATCATCCGGTTATAGGAGTCAAATGGATTTTCAAAAATAAATTAGATGGTGACTCTAGGAAACAAGGAATAAAGCTAGACTAGTTGCACAAGGATATTCATAAATCGAAGGGATAGATTTTTATGAAACTTTTACACCCGTTGCTCGTCTAGAATCAATTAGAATATTTCTTGCATTTGCGAATTTCAAAAGATTTAAATTGTTTCAAATGGATGTTAAAAGTGCACTTTTAAACGAGATTATAATAGAAGAAGTTTATGTAGAACAACCCCCCGATTTTGTGAGTGAAAAATTTCCAAATCATGTGTATAAATTAGAGAAAGCGCTTTATGGATTGAAGCAAGCGCCACGTGCTTGGTATGATAGATTGAAATTATTTTTGATAAAGCACAGTTATAAAATGGGAAGTGCGGATAATACACTCTTCATTAAGCATGTAGATAATGATTTGATTATATTACAAATATATGTTGATGATATTATATTTGGAGCCATTAATGAAGAGTTATGTAATGAAGTAATTTTAGTGATGAAAAATGAATTTGAAATAAGCTTGGTAGGAGAACTCGCTTATTTTTTGGATTTCAAATCTCACAAAAACAAGATAGTATATTTATTTGTCAATCTAAATATGTTCAAGATATTCTAAAAAGATTTGGATTTGAAAACCTAAAATAAGCTAATACACCAATGAGTGCATCACTAAAATTAGGAAAAGATGAAGCCGGTATTTCTATTGATCAAACATTATATAAAGGAATGATAGGATCATTGTTATATTTAAGCGCATCTAGACCCGATATTGTCTTTTCCGTTTGCTTGTGTGCTAGATTTTAAGCTAACCCAAAAGAATCACATTTAAAAGCACTTAAACGTATTTTAGAAATCTAATCGGAACATCTAGATTAGGCTTATGGTATCCTCATAATGATTATTTTACTTTAAACAGTTTTTCTGATTCGGATTATGCGGGATGTTCATTAGATTGAAAGAGCACTGGTGGCGCGTGTCATTTTATAGGTCCTTCTCTCATATCATGGTCGAGTAGGAAACAAAATTGTGTTTCCCTCTCCACCACTGAGGCCAAATACATCACACTAGGTAGTTGTTGTGCACAAGCCTTATGGATGACCCAAACATTAGAGGACTTTGGTCTTTATCTAAATAACATAGAATTAAAGTGTGACAACAAGAGCGCTATAGATCTCACAAACAATCTCGTACATCATTCTAGATTTAAACATATAAATGTCTGACATCATTTTATTAGAGATCATATTAAGAAGGAACATGTTAAAATTAGCTTTATAGGGACTGAATCACAACTTGCCGACATTTTTACCAAACCTCTACCTGATGCATGTTTTCACATGCTTAAGTTAGAATTAGGTGTCTTAGAAATGTCACTTTAACCCTTATAAAAAGATATCAAAATTATCTTTTGTACTTTGTTATATTTGTTTGCATTTAAAAAAATTCAAAAATCAATAAAAATGTAAAATTTATTGAAAAACCACCAAAAACATACTAAAAGAGCATTCAAATCAACTCCATAATGTCTGAAATTTCAACTGTAAGAAGGTCTCTTTATAATACAAATGAATCATGAAAAAGATTTTTCAAAAAGTCAAAATTTAGTGTTCTGTCGCGGCGTTAAGAAGCTAACGCCTGGCGTTAGCCTCTATGCTCCAAATTTTTTTTATTCAAAAATTCTTGGTATTATTTTATTGCAGTATTTTGTGTTAATTCTCTGTTTTTTAATGTTTTCTATTTTTTTTTTGTTATTTACTTCGACAAATAAAAAAAATTTAATATATGCTTAAATGTTTATTTCAAGGATGATTATATATATTGCTTAAAGATTATTTACAATGTTTAATTTAAATCTTCAAGTTTCTTAAAAACATTGTTTTGATTTTATCATGCCTTGAATAATATCTTAAAATGTGAAAAGAATTTGGTTATAGATTACATATGTAGAAATGTTTTTACATGACTCTAAGTATGAGTAATGTTTTTATCTTTGATAATGATTTTCTCACTTACTCCTTTTTGGTTAATCTACATGTGTTTAAAATATTATTGTTGCATGATTGTGTAGCATAAGAACTTATTTTGAATTTCATAAATAGTTTACCTACACAACATTGAATTCTTTCTTGAATTCTGTATTTTTTTCATGCACTTGTATTTAGAGCAATGTTGTATATAAAATCAAATTTCTATGTTTGCAATAACAAGTTAATTTTGATTCCTTGGTCACAAAAAATTCCAAACTAAGTGTAACACCCCAAATCTGTTGAAGCAGATTTGTGCTGCTGGGAGCTAGCGCCGGCGCTAGTAGCTAATGCCTGGCGCTAGCCAGTTCGACGAACGCTAGCCAGTTCGACGAACGCTAGCCAGTTCGTCGAACGCTAGCCAGTTCATCGAACGCTAGCCAGTTCGTCGAACGCTAGCCAGTTCGATGAACGCTAGCCAGTTCATCAAACGCTGGCCAGTTCGTCGAATGCTGACCAGTTCGACGAACGCTAGCCAGTTCGACGAACGCTAGCCAGTTCGTTGAACGCTAGCCAGTTCGACGAACGCTAGCCAGTTCGACAAACGCTAGTCCAGCGCGGTGCTAGCTTGCGATACAGATCCGTGATTTGTGATCGTGGCCGTCAAATCCAAAGGGTTTTAGATCCAATGGTTGGGATTTATTCTGGAATTTCATAGGGCTTGACCAGTGGAGTGCTTATCCTTATTATTCTAAGTCTTATCTCTCTTCAAGCTTGAGAAAGAAGAAAGCCAAGGAGGAAGAAGAAGGCATCTTCCGCCATTGACGGAGCTCCGAAGCTCCGAATCGTGAGCCGATTATAGATCCGTGGAGAGCATCCCGGTGCGGTCCTTTCCATCCGATTGGAATCTTGGATTCTCATGGCGAACAAGAAAACGATAAGGGTAACGATCTTCTACTTGGACAAGTGAAGTCCTTCTTTTTATGGCATGTTTGCATGGATAATCTCCAATCGATTGGTGGAGAAAAGGGAGTTTTCTAGCGGGTTGATCATTTTGATCCCCTTTGGTTACTTGCATATAACATCCGGAATCGTAGTATGGATATAGGCATTGTGTGTGAATCCCATCCGGACAGGTTGGTCTGGATTGGTGATGGTTATAGTGTTAATTATGTCGGAGAAGACTCCGTGATTTGTATGCGTTATTTTCGGGTTCTGTGTGCGGTAGTGCACTGCAGGGAGTCCTGAAGTTAACCTCCAGGAAATACCCGAAGTTGTGGGTGGATTCGATGATCTGTCACTACCACCCAGCGCTAGGGATAGCGTCGGCGGTAGCTCCCAGGGAGCTGTATTGTTGAGGTGTGATACCTCCTTTCGTTGCTCGGGTTGAGGTGAAGCCGTACCCACGTCGGACGAGTAATGCCGACGATTTGAGCACAAACAAAGCTGATCCAAACCCGCTCCCATACCGAATCGGTGAAGAGGTAGCTCCTCGGTGCACCGTATGATGTTGGGATTAGTCTGTAAGGCAAGGTAGTCTTGAGGGTCAAAGCTCATGCGAACTCTTTGTATAAGGAGTTGTTAGGTGTAGCTCGGAGAGTACACCGTGAGAGTTCCTTGAGAGCACGAAACGTGTGGTCGTGCGTGCCCACGTTGGTGTTAATTGCTTATACATGTGGTGCTTGAACGCACCTTGTCAATCTATGCCTATACTGTATGCCTGCAGGGAAGGAGTACCGCCACCCCGGCATTAGGGGTGGGGTCATTATAATTTTGGTCAGCTTTAGCTGACCGGTTACTTGTTTGCCACATTTTGGTGGATTGTTGATGCAGGTGCAGGTGAGCTAAGCGGGAAATAGCGGGCGGTGGCCCTTTTTGCTGAGTTGGCCCTCAAAGGCCAGCCTCTCTTCTGCTTTTCATGTATTGTCGGCCTGCATGCCGATGTATGTTTGAGTTTAATGCATTATTCAATGTAAGGCCTTAAGGACGTAACTCTTTTGTTTCGTTCCTGGGATAGTGGACAGTTCTAAATGATGTTTTAATCAAATGCTTCCGCTTACGCTTTAATTACACTCATTTAGTTGTAGTTCTTTTCTGATTATCACCTTATGATGCTTAGTGAGTGTGTATAATATGGCGTGGGGTCCCGGCCGGGCCTACTGTTATATTATTTGTACTGGCAAGGTGTTATAATTTGGTATCGGATTTAAGGAATCGATCCGTAGTTTCGTGAATTCGAGGCCAAATTAATTTTAAGGGGTGGAGTGCACGTGTTGTGCGTTCACCTAAAATGATTTCAAAACTAACAAGAATGTCCACTTAGGAATGAAAATCATGCTTGTTTGTGGAACCTGAGCATTCCTTGCTTGTTTGATGTTATATTTTCGGTCCCTAATCTGTGTTTCGCACGATTATAGGTGACTAGGAGTGGTGTGGGGCAGTCTCAACCCCATAACACTGCTGAAAGTAGTGCGTCCGCTGAGGTACCAGCGACCACTCCTTCTGCTGAGATGGTTAGGTTGGTCACTAAAGCGGTCTTCGCGATGATCAATAACCAAGCTGGACGGCTTCCACAACTTACTACTCCTACTCTAGAGGTGGACCCAGTGCATGTTACTACAGTGGAGCCGAGAGCGGAACCTGTTGTAGAGCCCAGGGTGGAACCGAGAGTGGAATATGTAGCTGCGGGGTGAGCACGCGACCAGCAGTTGAAGCACTTTCTAAGCTTCAACCCTCCAACCTTCTCTGGGACCGAGCCCCCAACAGAGGCTGAGGATTGGATGGCAATAGTAAAAAAGACTCTAAGGGCAACAACAACTGAAGAGGCGATGAAAGTCACCTTAGCCACTTTCCTTCTGAATGGAGAGGCAGGGCTTTGGTGGGAGGAACTGGAAGCGCACAAGTTGGCCGGTAGAGTTATTACCGAGGTCTCGATTGCAGAGTTCACGGGTATGTTTCTCCAGAGGTTTATTCCCTCTGCCCAGCGCCGTGTGTTGTAAAATCAGTTTCTGCGGTTAACTCAAGGCGATCATTCGGTGGACGACTACATGCACGAGTTCACGAGACTGAGTCGCTATGCAGGATCTTTGGTAGAAGATGAGGAAGCTAAGATGAATAAATTCTACGAAGGCCTTCGAGATGAGTTAAGGCTTCTTTTGGCAGGCCCTATGACTTTTGGCTTCCAGGTTATGGTGCAAACTGCCAGATCACTGGAACTAGATATGCAGAGAGTGCATCGCGCAAAAGGCCTCAGCAAGAAGCAAGAATTTCTCGCGCCGACCTCTTAAGTAAAGCCTGAGTTCAGGAAAAATAAGAGGAAGTCTAGGTTCGCGGAACCAGCTCCTTCATTGGTATCGGGTGCAGCTACTGTGCGGGGTCCTATTACATGTTTCACCTGCGGGAAGGTGGGACACAAAGCCCTAGTGTGTCGAAGTGGTCCCCCGAAGGCTGGAAACTGAGCGGTGGACTATTCTCGTGCGATGGGTTCTTCTTATGCGGAGAAAGGCAAAGATGCGGAATCTTCTACTTCCCGGCAACCTCCGACCCAGCCGAGAGTCTATTCGATGGGCCAGCAAGAAGCCATCCGTCAAAATGACGTCGTCACAGGTATGAATTAAAATTTAGCTTTTACAGCGTAACGTGATTTATACTGCATGTACGACTATATCTTTGTTGATGTGCTTTTAGGCTTCATTCTAATCTTCAACTATCCGGCGAGAGCTCTCTTCGATACTGGAGCATCACACTCCTTCTTATCTAAGGACTTCGTGTTGTGAATCGGAGTACCGTCTATCCTGGTGAAGGATAGACTGGAGGTACTGGTGCCCAATGGATCTCGGATGAGCGCAGATAGGTTGAGTCGTGTAAAAGTGCGGATTGGGAATCAAGATTTTGACTTGGAAGCATCACTACTACCACTAGCTGAGTTTGACGTAATCTTTGGCATGGACTGGCTCTCGAAGCAGCAAGCATGCATCGATTGCAATCGAAAGGAGGTTACTCTGGGAAAGAACACCGGTGAAGAGACCACAATTGCGGGTATGCGAGGAGCGAGCAAGATGTTGATGTCCGCTCTCCAGGTGGTCAAGGCGGTGAGAAAAGGCGGTGAGAAAAGGCCGGGAATTGTTCTTCACGTTGTTGGAGGTCTCGATGCCTAAGCCCAGTATAAGAGATGTCCCAGTAGTGTCAGAGTATGTGGTTGTGTTTCCTAGCGAACTCCCCGGGGCTCCGCCCCAGCGAGAGATCGATTTCTGTATCAAGTTGGTGTCAGGTGCCAAACCTGTGGTCTGCTCACCATACCAGATTGCGCCAAAGGAGTTGGCATAGTTGAAAGTTCAGCTGCAGGAACTGCTAGAGCAAGGCTATGTACATCCAAGTTCATCCCCTTGGAGTGCACCAGTCCTCTTAAAAGAAGGATGGGAGTTTGTGTCTATGCATAGACTATAGAGAGCTGAATAAGCTGACCGAGAAGAACCGCTATCTGATTCCAAGAATCGATGACTTATTCGACCAACTGGTTGGGTCGACCGTATACTCGAAGCTAGACTTAAAGTCCGACTATTATCAGCTTCGTATATGGGAATGCGATATTCCAAAGACGGCGTTCAGTACACGCTTCGAGCACTACGAGTTCACGGTTATGCCGTTCGGCCTTTCCAACGTGTCGTCGGTATTTATGGACTTGATGAATAGAATGTTCCAAGAGTATTTGGACCGATTTGTGATCATCTTCATCGACGATATTTTGGTATACTCTCAGTCTGAAGAGGAGCATACAGAGCATCTGCACGCAGTGTTGAGCACCTTGAGGAGGAGTCAGCTATATGCCAAATTCTCCAAATGCGAGTTTTGGCTACCATCAGTAGCGTTCCTTGGTCATGTCGTTAGTGAGGAAGGAAGAGCAGTCGATCCATCGAAGATAGCGTCAATCCGAGAGTGGCCTGTGCTAAAAAAGTGGCTGAAGTCCGAAGCTTCTTAGGACTTGCCGGTTACTATAGGTGCTTCGTGGAGAACTTTTCGAGGATCGCACTTCCTCTCACTAAGCTGACTAGGAAAGATCAGAAGTTCGCTTGGTCGCCTGAGTGCGCACGAGATTTTGAGGAACTGAAGAGCCGTCTGACCACGGCGCCCATTCTATGCTCGCCATGTGGAACGGAGGGTTATGAAATATATAGCAACGCCTCGGGGAGCTGCTTGGGTTGCGTTCTAGTGCAGTTTGGTCAGGTGATCGCTTATGGCTCCCGACAGTTGAAGGTACATGAGAGGAACTACCCGGTCCATGACTTGGAGTTAGCGGTCATGGTATTTGCACTTAAGTTATGGAGGCACTACTTATATGGCGTGAAGATCGACATCTTTACCGACCACAAAAGTCTCAAGTACCTGCTTGATCAGAAGGAGTTGAATATGCGACAAAGGAGGTGGATGGAGTTCCTGGGGTACTACACCTTTGATATTCGTTACACTCCCAGAAAGGGGAATGTGGTTGCAGACGCGCAGAGTCGGCGGGCTCCCGAGCAAGCAAGTTGGATTTTGATGCAGGATGAGCGTCTAATCCGTGATCTGGAGTCTCTGGATATCACTTGTGTCGATAAGAGAGCATCTTCTACTGCATGCTTGAACTAGACGGAGGTTCAATACGACCTTGCCGACCGAGTTCGCCAAGCTTTGGAGCTGGATGAAAGCATGAAACATTACAAGGCGGAGACTTTGGATGGGTCTAGCGCTGAATTCTCTTTCGACGATGGCCTTCTATGGAAAGGTGAGAGATTATGCGTCCCAAAAGTGGCCAATTTACGGGGAGAATTGATGTACGAGGCTCACTTTACAAAGTACTCGATTCACCCGGGGAGCACGAAGATGTATATGGATATGAAGAAACTCTTCTGGTGGCCAGGTTTGAAGAAAGACATTGCTCTCTACGTGGCAAAGTGTCATACTTGCGCGTTAGTAAAGGTCGAATGTCAAAGGGCTGGTGGGTTTCTGAAGCCTCTACCGATTCCAGAGTGGAAGTTTGACGATATCTCGATGGATTTCATGCACGGGTTGCCGAGATCACAGCATGGGAACGACGCCATCTGAGTGATCGTAGATCATTTAACAAAGGTATCGCACTTTATTCCGAATCGGAAGAACGATTCTGTTGAAAAGCTCGCAAAGTTATACGTTGATAGTATCGTACGATTGCACGGAGTTCCTCGTAGCATCGTGAGCGATCGCGATGGGTGTTTCACATCAAATGACTGGAAACTGATCCACCAACTATTGGGTACCAAGCTGAATTTTAGCACGGCCTTCCACCCGCAAACGGATGGACAGACCGAGAGGACCAATAGGACGATGGAAGACATGCCCCGGATGTGCGCCCTGGATTTTGGAAAGAGATGGGAGGATCATCTCTATATTATTGAGTTTTCTTACAACAACAGCTACCAAGCAAGTATCAAAATGGCTTCGTTCGAAGCCCTTTATGGTAGGAAATGTCGTACGCCGTTAGCTTGGGATGAAACGGGCGACACGAAGATGTTGAAGCGCAATGATGTGGATGAAGCGAACACGTCAATTCGGGCAATACGAGAGCGGTTGCTTATTGCTCAAGATAGGCAGGCAAAGTATTACAATGCGCATCACCGGAACGTCGAGTTTGTCGTTGGTGATTGGGTGTACCTAAAGATCAAACCGTTCAAGGGAGTATCGAGGATCCGACTCTTGAAAAAGCTGAGTCCAAGGTATGTAGGACCGTTTGAGATTCTAGAACGCATTGGTGAGGATGCCTATCGGCTTGCTCTATCTGATGAGTTAAGCGGGCTGCATAACGTATTCCACATCTCCGTGTTGAGAAAGGCTGTGAAAGAGCCTACGCATATTATTGCGGTTGACGAGGTGCCGATTGATGTTGGGCTAGAGACGAAAGTCAAGCCGATGCGCATCGAAGATACCGAGGTGAAACAATTGTGGAACAAAGCCATCTGAATGGTAAAGGTCCGTTGGGACAACTGCGGAAAAAGGAACTCTCTTGGGAAAGAGAGAAAACCATGCTTGCGGATCACCCCGAGCTTTTCCTTTCAGGTATAATCTATTTTTGTACCTTTCTATTTTCGGAATTTCGGGCTGAAATTCTGTTAAGGGGGGTGGAGTTGTAAAACCCCAAATCTGTTGAAGCAGATTTGTGCTGATGGGAGCTAGCGCTGGCGCTAGTAGCTAACGCCTGGCGCTAGCCAGTTCGACGAATGCTAGCCAGTTCGACAAACACTAGCAAGTTCGTCGAACGCTAGCCAGTTCGTCGAACGCTAGCCAGTTCGTCGAACGCTAGCCAGTTCGTCGAACGCTAGCCAGTTCGTCGAACGCTAGCCAGTTCGACGAACGCTAGCCAGTTCGTCGAATGCTAGCCAGTTCGTCGAACGCTAGCCAGTTCGTTGAACGCTAGCCAGTTCGTCGAACGCTAGCCAGTTCGTCGAACGCTAGCCAGTTCAACAAACGCTAGCCAGCTCGACGAACGCTAGTCCAGCGCGGTAGTAGCTTGCGATATAGATCCGTGATTTATGATCGTGGCCGTCAAATCCAAAGGGTTTTAGATCCAATGGTTGGGATTTATTCCGGGTATTCATAGGGCTTGACCAGAGGAGTGTTTATCCTTATTATTCTAAGTTTTATCTCTCTTCAAGCTTGAGAAAGAAGAAAGCCAAGGAGGAAGAAGAAGGCATCTTCTGCCATTGACGGAGCTCCAAAGCTCCGAATAGCGAGCCGGTTATAGATCCGCAGAGAGCAGCCCGGTGTGGTCCTTTCCATCCAATTGGAATCTTGGATTCTCATGGCGAACAAGAAAACGACAAGGGTAACGATCTTCTACTTGGACAAGTGAAGTCCTCCTTTTTATGGCATGTTTGCAAGGAAACTCCCCCACCGATTGGTGGAGAAAAGGGAGTTTTCTAGCTGGTTGATCGTTTCGATCCCCTTTGGTTACTTGCATATAGCATCCGGAATCGTAGGATGGATATAGGCATTGTGTGTGATACCCATCCGGATAGGTTGGTCTGGATTGGTAATGATTAAAGTGTAAATTATGCCGGAGAAGACTTCGTGATTTGTATGCGCTATTTTCGTGTTCTGTGTGCGGTAGTGTACTGCAGGGAGTCTTGGAGTTAACCTCCTGGAAATACCCAAATTTGTGGGTGGATTCGATGATCTGTCACTACCGCCCGGCGATAGGGCTAGCATTGGCGGTAGCTCCCAGGGAGCTGTTTTGTTGAGGTGTGATACCTCCTTTCGTTGCTCGGGCTGAGGTGAAGCCGTACCCGCGTCGGATGATTGATGTCGACGATTTGAGTACGGACAAAGCTGATCCAAACCCGCTTCCATACCGAATCGGTGAAGAGGTAGCTCCTCGGTGCACCGTATGATGTTGGGATTAGTCTGTAAGGCAAGGTAGTCTTGACGGTCAAAGCTCATGCGAACTCTTTGTTTAAGGAGTTGTTAGGTGTAGCTCGGATAAAACACCGTGAGAGTGCCTTGAGAGCACGAAACGTATGGCCGTGCGTGCCCACGTTGGTGTTGATTGCTTATACATGTGGTACTTGAATGCACCTTGTCAATCTATGCCTATACTGTATGCATGCAGGGAAGGAGTACCACCACCCCAACATTAGGGGTGGGGTCGTTATAATTTTGCTCAGCTTTAGCTGACCGGTTACTTGTTTGCCACGTTTTGGTGGATTGTTGATGCATGTGCAGGTAAGCCAAGCGGGAAATAGCGGGCGGTGGCCCTTTTTGCTGAGTTGGCCCTCGAAGGCCAACCTCTCTTCTGCTTTTCATGTATTGCCGGTCTGCGTGCCGATGTATGTTTGAGTTTAATACATTGTTCAATGTAAGGCCTTAAGGTCGTAACTCTTTTGTTTCGTTCCTGGGATAGTGGACAGTTCTAAATGATGTTTTAATCAAATGCTTCCGCTTACGCTTTAATTACTCTCGTGTAGTTGCAGTTCTTTTCTGATTATCACCTTATGATGCTTAGCTAGTGTGTATAGTATGGCGTGGGGTCTCAGCCGGACCTACTATTATATTATTTGTACTGGCAAGGTGTTACACTAAGAAAAATATATGACAAGAAAAATCTCCACCAAAAATTGTAAAGTGTCTTGTGCAAACAAAATTTTAACCACTTCTCTTTATAAGTAAAAATCTTTATATGCATTGAAATTTGTGGAAGTAAAGTTGTTTATGTTCAATTCAAGTTATGTTCTTACATTACATAGTTTCGTGTGGTTTGATTTATACACTTGTATACTTTAACAAAACACCCTTATTGAACACATCATTATCATTTATAATACTTCCACTCATGAGAATTAGACCTAAAGCTTACCTACACTATTCTCTACAATCATGAGTAAATGCACAAGATAACAAAGCATGATTTTTACAATGTTTATGTTTACTTGAAATTCAAATTAATTTACATTGTAAACATATCTTTACTTGATATTTTATAATCTTGCTTGTTATTTTTACATTACAAAATTCAAATTTACTTGCAACTTTTGTAAATCAAACATCTATTTATTTGACTTAAGCGCTTACTATATTTTGTGCTTACAAATGCTTAAAAATGTTCAAAATTACTTTCGCTTTGTTCACAATTTTTCAAAGAAATTGCTATTTTTCTACTTAATGCATAATATTTCATATTGCAACTACTCTAACCCACCTCCTTTTGATTATAACAAAATGGGGAGAATAAATTGAAGAAATAAATTAAAGAAATTTATGATTTAGGTGGAGTACATTAGAAAATGCATTCACGTAGGCGGAGTATCTACATAGGGGGAGTATGCGTGAGTATACATGATTATCACGTTTAACTTATAATATAAACACTACTCTAATTATGTTTTATTTCTTATTAGTGGATTTGTTATTATCAAAAGGGGGAGATTGTTGGAGCTTGTGTTTCACGTCTCATAGTTTGAGAATAACAAATCACACTATGTATTTGATCTTGCTTGTGTTTATAGTATGCAGGTACTATAGGAACATATCTCTATGAATTGGATTGTTATTAATGTCGATTCTCTTAAAAGAGATCTAACGCTCGGCGTTAGAAGTTAACGACCCGCGTTAACTTTCGTTGAGAAAGAATCAGTCGAGATGAAATGACGTCGAGAAAGAATCTGTCGAGAAGCTAGAGACAAAGCCAACATTGGAGTTAACGCTCGCGTTGAGTCCACGATCTACCATGATCCTGACGGTTGCACGATCTCAGCCACGATCGTACATGATCTTTAACGTTGGTGTTAACGCTTAACGTCAGGCGTTAGCTCCCGTACCCATTTAAAGAGCTAATTTTGTTGCTCAAATGCTGATCTTCCAAGTCTTCATTCCAATATTCTAAGAGAGCATTTCATCCCCGAATTCAGAGAGCACACCCAACACCACCATTAAGGAACAAGAGTGAGAAGGAGATTTCCAATGGTCAAATTTGAAGAAGGACGCACGCTTCGACTCCGACGATGGTTTTTGCGTATCTTCAACATCTTCTTCAGCGCACTTCAATTTATGGAGTCTTTTATTCTGAATTTACTTTTATCTTTTCATTATTTTCTTGTAACAGTAGTAAATTTGCCGCCTTGCGTGTGGCGACTAGGTCGGGTTCGGTTTAAGGGGAAATTCGCCGCCTTGTGAGTGGCGACTAGGTCAAGGGTAGACCTAGGGGTGGCTAGAGGCCTTATCTAGGGAAAGATAGGCTATAGTCAACCGGTCCTTGGGAGAAGGACCGGTGAAGGATCAAAAGGTGAATTTTACTTTGTCGCCTTTAATTTCAAGCGTTATTGAAATTTTATCTTGTAATTCCCTTTTGAAATATACTGTTCATTTTCATTATCTTTGACTTTCTGGAATTGTATTTCATTTAGGATTTCACAAGTAAAATCACTTTGACATATTTCTGTGAAAATTATTTTCTGGTCAGCTAACGCAAGCGTTGACTCTTAACGCCTGGTGTTAGCAACATAATCAAAAAGTTTTTGTTTTCTAAAAATCTTAGTTTATCTCAAAAAAATTTAAACCCCTTATTCACCCCCACCCCTCCTCTAAGGGTGACATCAGATCCAACACTAGGTTCTCTATATATCCAATCAATTTGAGTACGTGAGTTCCCACTAGGTCATAAGCTCCGATCTTACAATGAAACCACTCCTTTGACACGTCATACCTCTCCTGTCGAGCCTGCCCATAAAAATATTTCTTGGGATGCTTGACTATCTCATAACCACACATATTCTCATGTTGCTTCTGAAGCTCAGAGTTCATTGTTGCAAGCATGAGGCACTCGATGTAAAAGGAGTCATCTTGATACTTCTTGTAAGTATCTTTATCTGCATTAATGGAAGTTCTAAGTGGCTCTTCAAGGGGGGGGGGGGGGGGGGGGGGGGGGGGGGGGGGGGGGGGGGGGGGGGGGGGGGGGGGGGGGGGGGAAGCGTGCTCTCTTGTTTGGAGATAATCCTCAAATTCCTATACCAATCTAGGAAGTTCGTCTCATTGAGTTTGTCCTTCTCAAGGACAGAAAATAGGGACAAGGTGTGTTGTGCATTACTTGCCGTGGATATTCAACAAATATATGCAAAATTTATTTTAGTACTAAATTTCAAAATATATATTTTTATTTTAATAAGGACTTTTATTAAAATACTCATGTTATTTTCTTCAAATTAATAGCCCTCAATATTAATTCATAGAGTATAAGTGAGCGACTCTCTAATGGGCTAAGAACTGTATTTCTCCCCAATCATGGGTCAGCTTTGGATGATCACCCACAGTGATGCTATTTAGTTAGACAAATTTTTCCAATTGCATCGATGCAACTCTTGTATGGTTAGTGAATAACCATTATTCACATTTATCTTATGATGCATGCCAACCTTATGCCTCTAGCCACTCAATCGTTAAGATCAACTAGTTAAGTTATACCCGATGTTGACAGCTGGATACCACAATTATTTGACCGTACCCCACCAAGATAGATTGATGTACCTTGCTTTGGCAAACCTACACCTCATAAATCATGAAAGGAAGAGTGTCATTCATCAGAAGGCATCCGAATACTTCATATTCTTTTAATGGATTTTTTGAAAATATGATTAACTTTTAATCGTGCACATGTTTAAACCTTTTAAACAAAATAGATGATTAACATTTAATCATACTTTTATTTAAACCATTCAAATATAATGTATGTGGTCGAGTGCTCATTTAAACCATTTATAATTACAACATTCACATTACAGATAAATCCCCAATGTAGACGCCGAAATTGCACCTCCACGATCAACGCTAAGAAAGCGAGGGAAAAGAGGAGGTTGCGGGTTGTTGGTTACTATTGACTTAGAGAAATCAGATTACTTAGACCGATGGCATCGGTCGAGAACGGACTTCGCCCGTCACGGTGAATGTCACTCTTGTGACGGGCTTTCCCTTGATTCAAGAAAAGTGATTACAGCGGGTTACAAGGCAAGGAAAAGGAGAAGTCGGCCGGGTAACAGACCGCAAAACACTGAACTCGAGACCGCAACTCTAACAAGCGAGCTCTTGGATTCGAGTGTGCGTGCTTTGGGAAAGTCTCCCCCCTATTTATAGGCTCGGGGGTCTACCCAAACGGGCATGGCTAAAATAACCGCCTGCCCTGGTACAGGAGAATCGGGCAGGAGGTGACGGGATACATAAGGGAGATAAGAGAGAAGTCGCGTGGCTTGGCGGCTTGGACCTCGATCTGTGTTGAGCTTGGCTTGGAGAATCATGGATTTGGGTAGAGACAACCCGAGCGGTCTGTGATTAGAAACCGCGAGCTTTACCTTCTGGACTAGAGCTTTGATGACCTCCAATCCCCGATGACGGTCTGTTTTAAATAGACCGCCCGGTTTGTTGTTGGCAGTTCAGGATGTTCGTAACCTTGGATGGAATTAGGCGGCTAATTAGGCAAGCCACCTGGTCTAAGAGGGTCGTTATACTGATAGTGGTCTTCTGGGTAAACATGCTCCTTTGATGGTTCATTACAGCTGCAAAAGCATCCATATGGGTACTGGGCAATGAACTCTCTTGAAGTAGGTCGTCAATCCAGGCTCTTGACGTGGCAATATTGCCGCTTCCGAACACCAGGGAGTCACTACAGTCAACATAATAATTTTGGTACATTCCTACATGTAAACTGTAAGTATCCACCTGGATAATGCAGAATTTACTTGGCGGGATATCGCCTGAATGTCGAATCTATCTCTCCATGTCCCCCGCTGAAAGATATTTTCAGCCAGAGAACTAAATCTCTTTCTCAGTACATTCTTCCTCCAACCGCACACGTGTCTTCTCACCAAATCTTGAATCTGGTGTAGATTCTTCGACAAATGCAACATGGTGTTCAAACGAAGAATGAAGCTGCGTCACGGGGGCGAGAGTGAACTAAGGGGATGATAGCTATGGTACTACAAAAACAGATTGCTCTTGATCAGAGGCAGGTGCATTGGATGGTGTGGGATCATAAGCATGATCAGAGATGGGTGCGGTGGATGTTGCGGGATCCTTCACATGCGACAACGAATTTATGAGGGCCACCACTAAATCAAACATATCCTTGCAGTAGGAGTGTAACTGCCGAATTTCATCAGAAATTTACCCCCTCAGATGACTAACTTCTCCACAAATGAACCTCTTCATCTCCTTCTCTTTCCACTTCCTCTGTTCCTTCATCTTCTCCTCCTCTGTCTTCCCTTTCATCTTATTCTTTTGTATCTCATCCTTCTTCTTCTTCTGTTTCTCCTTCTTCACTCCATTAGAATTTCCTGCTCCTTCTCGACAATGTTCGCAAACCTTGTCCAAACCTACACAATGATATTAAATTACCAATCCACCTCAAAAGAGTACTAAAACATGTTATACAAACACTAACCTCCTTCTGTGGCCAAAGTTTTACAGACAATTCTGAACAAAACTTAATGCTGAAGCTAGCCTTCGCAGACCACCGACACACACGGTGTCTCACCAAATCATCAGTAGGAACCTGTATATTTGTATGCTCAAACAACCACATATACGAGAAAAAGTTGTAGTGAGTTTCATATTAATTTAAATTTCAAATGAAAATTTAGAGAATATAGTTCTTACCACCAGGAAAATTGTACAACCTTCCAGATATCCTAAACATGCTGGTTCATCCTTTGTGCAACTAAGTTTATGCAGCAGCTTAAACTGTGACTGAAGAAGCTTGTGGACAGAGTTGGCCTAGTTGAATCTCCTAAAATTATCCAAGCCACCAAAATCCCTCAGGCACTCAGGGATTCTCAACGACTTTAGGGTAAAGAGGAATTTGAAAAATGCATATTTTACAAGTGCATTAACCCTACGCATCTCCAAATCGGGTGATTCAACTGCAGCCGCTAATTATTTTAGCTCGGTGATCATGTCGCTTTGTTTAACTTGTGAGTACGTTGCTCTTCTAAAATCAAACTCCTCTCCCCTGATCGGAAGACCTAAAATAAGTCACTTCGTTGACGGTAAGTAACATATTACTACACAATCAAGAAGGTGAACTTATTAGTCATATATAGTCTTAAAAGCCTATAGAGCACTGGAATGTTTTGAGGAACATTTGGAATTTAGAAGAGGTGTAGCAGAGAAGCATCCCTCAGCAACACTTTTGAATCATCTGAAAAACATCCAATAGCGACTCAACATTCTTCTTAAATGTTGAAATAGCACATCTGCTATTCAAATATGTCCCGACAGACTGCCCTTATATCTGCAACAACAAGAATCACAAATATATTAAAACAAACCTGAAGTAAACATGTGAACCGACGACCGGATGTGCAAACATCCGGCTGTAACTATTTCATAAACGAAGCAAAAAAAAATTCAACTTCAATTAAATTCATAACTTCAATATAACATTCAATAGTTCAGTTTACAGTTTTCACCGTGATTTAGAGTAATGACAACATTCCAGTTTAATATAAGGAGAACTGAAACCCTGAACAAGTGAACAACCAGTCGTACATGTAAAATTCCAACAGAAAAATCCTTACAATTGAAGTAAAAAAATGGGTGAGGCTTCAGCAACCTCCATCGACCATGGTGGTGGATGCTAAGCCCTAGATCTAACCATACAATGACTGGTGGTGAAACAAAATCATAGTCATCCACAAAAAATCTAGAATGGGTGAAAAATTGATAAATGTCGTGGAAATAAAAATAACTGAGAACACATTTAGAAAAGGAGCTTACAATAATAATGGTGCGTAAGACAGAGAGCGTGCTTCGGGACAGAATAACAGTGCTTCCTCTTCTTTTTCGTCGCTGGGAGAAACAGAAGGAGTGAACTCCACGCATGCTGCGAAACAAGGAGCCCCAACTCCGGTTGTTCTACCTCGTCGCTGGGGAAGCAGAAGCAGGACGAGCATTTTATCGCGTGAGGTCGTCGTCGGCGTTGGGGAGCAGGTAGGGTTTCAAAATTTCAAAATCGTCACCGACGTCGAAGAGCAAAGGAGCCTTCGGTTCGTGAAAAAAGGTGGCCCTGACTTTTTTTTGGTGGGGGGTGGGGAGGAGGGATTTATTCTCGCACAGAAAAAATGGTGCGCTATGCGTAACAAAAATTTTCCCCATCTCAGTGACTGCCACCAAATATATATACATATGTTATACGAGTGACAGGTACGGGGCTCCGCCCCTACTGCTAAGTGCGATAGTACCCGGGCGGCGACGGGGGGCTTCGCCCGCCCCCGACCAAGCGTGATAGTACCCGGCCCGCGACGGTGGGCTTCGCTCGCCCCCGGCGGGCTACGCCCATGAAGCTTCGGGCTGCGCCCGCATCAAGCTGGTTGCGCCCGCATCAAGCCGGTTGCGCCCGCATCAAGCCGGTTGCGCCCATAACATATACATATAATACTCAAAATGACTGCACAAAAATTTTAATTAATATTTTATAACTATTTTTTTTCAAAAATATTTATATTTTAACAAAAAATTGTTTTAAAGTAGGTATGTGAGGTCTAATGATTACCTACTATAGTAGGTGTAAAAGGTCTACTAAAAAGCTTTTGGATTTTATAATTTCCATCATTATTTTTATTATAGGGATATGTTGTAATTACACAAATAACCATTATATTTTATGAATTTTTATTTTTTCATAATATATGTTAGGTCATTGGAGTAAAAGAATGAGGCGTTATTTGGCAATTTTGAATGTTGCACCAAAGAAAACTTCTTGTATATAGTAGTTAAAGATATGGTGATGTTAAAGGCACACCTATAATGGCTATATGCACACCAGTGATAGATGCACACCACTAAACTGTTAATTGCATGCCACCTTGTTAAATGCACACCAACATAAAATATCAAAATTATCTTGTCATTCCTAATATGTTCTTGAGAGCATTGGGCAACACAAAATATTTCAAAAACTTTTTGTAATTAAAAACATAAAATCTAATGTTAAATTACAAGTTGATTTACCTTTGACAACATGCTTTATTTAGAAGCATGTTTTATTTACCTTTGATATCTTGATTTAGTAGTTTTTTTATTATGTTATATGCAAAACTTCAGCCATATATATCACATTTCTGCACAAAAAATGTTGTTATTAGAACTAGTTAACGTGTTATTATTTTGCAATGCATTTGAAATAGTTACATACCTAAATTTATGGATCATTCAAATTAACGATCCCACATTTGACAATAATTTTCCAATCATTTAGAGTTGCATCTTTTTGTCCATGCAAAGAGAAAGGACAACTGCACCGCTTCGAGCTACTATTTCTCATGTTCCATTTCACAACCCTTACTGTATTGACTTTCACGTGAAAATCCTGCTCTATCACAACCAAGCATAATCCTAGGCCTAGATCTAGCGGTTAGCTTATCGGCCTTTTGAATAGTAATAACAAATTCAATACCCTTCGCAATATTACGAGTCCATTGTACTAACTCATCATGATGGGTTTTGTGATTACAATTGATTGTTGCATTCAACCATAAAAACAAACAAAAAAGGAGCTTCGGACAATAGATTACCAGATATCGAAATAGAGCTTCCGGCAGCGAAATGGCGACGAAATGGGGTTTCCGACAGCGAAATGATGACGGAATGGGGCTTCTTGCGTGCAGGTAAACCAGCCAAAGTTAAAAGAAATGAAAAAATTTAAAAATAATAACTTGAAATAGCCGGCGACGCAGTACCTGGCCGAGACGAAATGGAAATACACGGAGAGCTCCGACGACGAACTTGAAAATGGCGAACCGGTGATGCAGCGAAATGGAGACAGACCGAGAGCTCCGCCGTGGAATTGGAAATGGCGAAACGGCGATGAGGAGGAAACGGCGAAATGTCGGCGAGCTCTCCAGTGTAGGAAGTGACGACCTGGCGGCGAGCTCGGAGGAGGAAATGGGAGAGGTGAGAGCGAAAAGCAGAATCGCGGAAATGAGAGAAGCGGAAAGAAATTTAGGCTTTTATCGGGGCCTGCCTTTAACAGTAGATTTCAGCAGAATAATGGGGTATTTTTGTTGCGGAACGCTTAGGGCTCTTGGTAGACCGGTCCAATTGAACCACCTTAGCTCATGAGCGAACTAAGCGCGCAAACAGTCAATTAGAGATTCGCTGAGTACACTGGGACTTTTTAACATGGAAAACCCGGAAAGGGTAAAAAACCACGCGGCCGGAGCTGTGCCGACCAAACTTCACTATCTTCTGGGGGTTACAATTTGGTAGTTAGAACTTGAGCGCGACAGGTCGCTGCTCGTTACAATAATAGAGAGGGAGAAAGAGCTCCGGGGGTGACAGGCCACCTCTCGGAAAAACTAAGTCTTTTTCCTTCTGGGAATTCTGGGGAACAAAAGTGAGAAGGCCCGGAGAACAAAAGTGAGAAGCCTCCAGGGAACAAAAGTGAGAAGGCGCAGCCTTTCGGGATGAAGAAAATCTTCAAGTCCCCGAAGGAGATCTTCCAGCGCTGAAGAAGAATTCCGCAAAAGTCTGCAAGGAGCTCTCCCGGGTTCTGAAGTCAAGGTCCTCTCAAATGAAGCCTTGGGGCTCCTTTTATAGCTTTGGTCGAGGGCAGTCCGGTAATTTCGCCGTTCGCAGTTTCCATAAATGCTTGGTGGACGAATCATATTTTCTGGTTCGGGGCACACGGATCGCCATTCTTCACAAATGACCATCTTGCCCTTCGGGCGATTCGGGCAATTCGGGCAGTTCGGGCAGTTCCGTTGGAGGCGAAAAAGGCGACAGGCGTTGTTCCTGAAATCTGAGAAACTGGAATGATAAAAAGTGAGAAGCTGGAAAGACAAAAAGTGAGAAGCTGGAAAGACAAAAAGTGAGGACGCTCCCGAACGTGTTCGGAAACGTTCTGAGTGCGCGCGAGAGCTAAAGTGTTCTGAGCGTGTAGTGGATCACGGAGGCGCCCTAGGTGGACGGTGGAGCGGGGAGTTGCACCCTAAGGAGAAATTGGGACCCGATGCTCCTGACGAAGAGCACGCCTGGAAGGGCTCCTCGCAGGCCCCCCTGCCTAAAAAGAAAGAGGGGGAGGCGACCGCACCCTGCGCGGGGGTGCGGCCATGGCCGCACCCCCTGGATGTGCGGCCCGGCCGCACCCCGCATGGGGTGTGGCTCGGCCTCCCCCCAAGGGGGTGCGGCCTGGCCGTGTCTCGGGGCGCGCGGCTCGGGCGCACCTCTTGCGGGACGCGGCTCGGCTGTGCCCCTTGCGGGGCGCGGTTGCGGGGATCGCTCCCGCGAGGGGAGGGGGCGCCGTCGTCGTGCTTGTCGCGGTTTCGTGCGTCTATTTTTCCCGTGAGGGGAGGGGGCGCCGCCCGTGCGTGGTCCGACGCCCACATGCGGCCGGTGCGCGCGGGCCCCCGCGTGCGGCCAAGAGGGGCGGGGGGCGTAGGCGGCCGGCACCCGCGCGACCCTGCGCGCGCGCCCGCCTCCCCCGCACGTCCGCGCGCGGTCCGGTGCCCGTGCGTGGCCTGGAGGGGCGGAGGGCACAGGCAGGCCGTGCGCCCTGCGCGCGGCCGGTGTCCGCGCGCCCCCGCGCGCTGCCGGTGTCCGCACGCTCCCGCGTGCATGGTCTGTGCCCGCGTGCTTTCGTGCGCGGGCTGGTGTCTGCGTGCCCCGCGCGCGGGCACTGTCTACGCCTGGTCAGCGGTTGGTGTCTGTGCGCGGGCGTGGCCGGTGGTGCGGGCATTTGGCGCTCGTGCGCTTTGTGCGCGGAAAGGCGGCTTGCACTTCGCTTGCGCTATTTTGGATTTCTGGTATTGTTATTTTTCACGCTCGTGCTCATGTGCGTTTATTTCCCTTTCAGGCTTCGAAGAAGGGCGGCCAGTCGAGGCCGATGTGTCTGCGTTCTTCGCTTGATGGTGCGCGAATTGAGATGTGGCGCAAACGATTCAGATTGCCTTCGAATGTCGAGGTGAAAATCCCGGGGGTGGAAGAGCGCGTTCAGAAGCCGCCCACGGGCTTCGTGATGCTTTCTGAGAGCTGCCTAAAGTCTGGGTTTCGCATTCCTCCATCTGAGGAGGCTATTGAAATATTCCGGTTCTGCGGCGTCCCGATTACCCAGTTCACTCGTGCCGGGATGTCAAACATTATGGGGCTAGTGGTGTTCTTTCGGGAGCATAGTGCACGCTTTTCTCTCGAGCTCTTCAAGGACTGGTGTGAGGTCTCCACTGACTCGGGTGGTCGGATTGAGGTTCGGAGTAACAAGAGCTGGTTTCGTTTTGGCGAGAAAACGGATTATCGCCATGGGAACACCCTCTATGGGTACTTCCGGAATCGTTGGGAGCTGCCGGAGCTTTGGAGAACTCTCCCTGGACGTTGTCGCCGGCTGACCGGACGGGAAGACGAGCTCCTTCCTATCCCCGGTTTTCCTGGCCGGGAAGGGCTGTCTAAGGCTTTGTTCAGCGTTCACAACTGCGTGGAGGAGAGTCGTCTGCTCTCGGTGGGGCTTTCTCGGGATGCCGAGCGAGAGGCCGCCCTTCCCTTAGAACGCGGGAAAAAGAGGAAGGTTGTTTTTAAGAACGGGGATTCTGGCTCGGGTTCTGCTCTACCAGGGCCTAGGAGCCATGATCATGAGGCCAGCCCGAGCCGCCGCCGGGGGGAGACGATTTCGTCCGATCCGGAGGTCGAGATCCTGGCATCCCCCATTGCTGATCGGGTTACACAGGGAGACTTGCCGCCGCCTCCCCCCTTCCCGCCGCCGAGGCGAGTTTCCTCTTCTCTTCAGACGATGACTTCTGCGGTAAGTGAAGTTTTTCTTTCCGGGTGTTGGCTTGTCTTTGCTATCATTGCTTATGCTTCTTTGTGTTTGCTATCATTGCTTATGCTTCTTATGCGTCTGTTTTCTTTGTGTTTGCAGGCGAATGTTCTGACTAATGTTGCTCTTACGTGGAATTATTACTACGTGGGCCTCAAAGATAGTTATATCTCTCTTCAGGAGGAGCTGCGCGTGGCGAGGAGCGATATGCCTGTTCTGCAGAGGAATAGGGATCGCGATTTATCCCGCATCAAGCAGCTAGAGGCCGACATTTCTTCTTCCCGATCTGAGGTTGAGAAGCTACGGGAGGAGTACGGTGGAGACAAGGCGCTTGCTCAGGATGCGCTTCGTCAGCTGTCGGAGGCTCAGGAGGAGATGTTCCGCCTGGAGGGGGAGCTGGGCTTTCTGAGGAGCGAGGTGGATCGGTTGTCATCGATAGAGCGCAGCCTTGAGGAGGCCAAGGCGGCTGGAGTGACCGAGTACAAAGATTCTCTTGCTTTCGTCGAGGAGCGGTTTCAGATGGCGGAGGAGATTCGTGCCGAGGTTATGACGAAGGAGGTTGAGCCCCTGATAGAGGACGAGCGCGAAGTTGCCTTCCAGCGTGGCATTCAGAAGACTCTTCGTATGATGGGGAAGAAGTTTGGATGTGACACTGCTGGTCTCGGAGTTGGGGATCTTTCAAAGGATGAGTGCTCGGACGTGGCCGAGGACTGATGTTGACTATCTTTTGTTTTCCTGCTTTTCGTATTATTGTTTGCTTGTGTGCAGCACTGAGCTGATGCGGTTGTATTCCCTTGTTATGTTTATCGTACTTATTTCTTTGTGCGATCATGTTAATCTGGTTGTTAACACCTGCATAGTTTGACTGTTTTCAAAATGAGTTTGCGCGGAACAGAGCCCGCGGCTGTTATATTTGCACGAGTCTGCGCTCGCGGCTTTCAGATTATATATATAAAAAATTAATTTGCGCAAGTCCGTGCTTGCGGCTTTCTACACGAGTCTGTGCTCGCGGCTTTTTTGCACGAGCCTGTGCTCGCGGCTTTGGTGCACGAGTTTGTGCTCGCGGCTTTTGTGCACGAGTCTGTGCTCGCAGCTTTGGTGCACGAGTCTATGCTCGCGGATTTGGTGCACGAGTCTGTGCTCGTGGCTTTGGTGCACGATTCTGTGCTCGCGTCTTTGGTGCACGAGTCTGTGGTCGCGGCTTTCTGCACGAGTCTGTGCTCACGGCTTTTTTGCACGAGTCTGTGCTCGCGGCTTTGGTGCACGAGTCTGTGCTCGCGGCTTGGCCGGTGAATAGCGGGTGTATTCAAACCTGGGGTGAACGTAGGGGGGCAGGCCCCCACGACACCGGGACTCGACAGCGGAGGAGAAGGGCGAACCTTCAATCGACGGTGGTGCAAAGTCCCCGGGGCAGGGCCCCGAAGCTGTTCCTGTAGTAAAACAGTTTAGAACAGGTAGAATTCAATTAGAAAATGAATACTGATACATGCGCAAGTGCAATCTTGCGATTCCTGAGTCGGTAAGTTTCTGATAAAAGTTTTGTCTATAGAGAAGATAATCTTTGAGACCCCTTTGCGCTATGCTTGCTCGAGCCTTTTCGGTCGTTCAGCTTGGTGGGCGGCGGTGGCCCGGTGATTGACTTTCGTTTGCCTTTTTCTGCGCCTCTCCACGGAAAGCCTCCAGGTATCCTAATTGGACAAGGCGTTCAATTTCATCTTTCAGTCGGGCACATTGCTCCGTTCGGTGTCCTCGGCCTTTGTGGAAGTGGCAAAACTGGGATTGATCTCCCCTGTGCAGGGAGAGCCTTTTGGGCCAGAGGATGATCTTGCTGTTACAGATTATGGACAATATTTGCTCGCGCGGGGTATTTAGCGGGTGAAGCTCCGGGAGCTTTGACTTGCTAGCCCTCGGGAGAGATCTGCTTGGTTCTGAGCGGGTAGTTCGGCCTCCTCGAGGTGCTGCTGCTGTCCCTTTCTTTTGCGACTCGTATCGAATCGCGGCGGACTCGTCAGTGTCTGAAGTTTGGCTTTTTCAGCTATCGCAGGAGTCAGGTGGTCCTTCCGTGCACCCTGCTTCTAGGACTTTGGTTTTGGCGACGGGTCGCCGTTGATCCAAGGGAGCCTGGAGGACACTCCCTTTGTTGGCCATGCGCCCGGACATGAATCGCATTCCTGAGGACACTCCCTTTGTTGGCCATGCGCCCGGACATGAAAACATCGTGGTCCAGGGCGTCCAGTAAGAGGCTCCCAAATATTGCGTCGTAGGGGGAGTCTGCCTCGGCGATGACAAACTGTACGTCGTACTGGACTGGTTCTGCGTGCGTCCCTATTTGGACGGGGAGGGTGATGATTCCTACGGTGGGTACCGTAGTTCCATCTGGGAGCTCCGCGTTGCTGGCTCTGAGCTTGAGGTTCCCACTTAGGAGCTTGAGTCGTACTACTGCAGCCAGGAATAGGATGTTGAAGGAGATGCGGTGAATTATCAACGCTTTCCTTAGCTCACAGGGTGGACTGCCTATGCTCACGTCTAAGGTGAAGTCCATCTATGCGCAGGGACGCTCCTGGTGAAAATTTGTGCGGATCTTCTCTTGTTGCTTGCCCCATTCCGCCTCCCTTAAGCGGGGCGGTTCATCCGTGTCGGGCTCTTCTTCATCTTCTTAAATCCTTGGTGAGCGTGTCTCGTGCCATTCAACGAATAGTTGGGACAACTCGGTGAAGTTGTGAATCGCTTCGCTTGGCAAGGATTGTTACCAGCGGAGGGCGTCTCCGCGCAGCATTTTGGTAAAGATCTTGCAGCTGATCTGGTCGGGAAGTCCGAGCGTCCGCATTGTTACTAAGAATTGATTAACGTGCTCGTACGGATCCTTTGCTCCGCGGAACTCCTTGTAGTGCGGGAGCTTTAGCCACGACGGAATTGGGTATACCAAAATTATTTTTGACAGGGGGATCGTCTTTGTTGATATGCGACATCGTTCAGATCCAGTTCTCCCGCGGGAGGGGCCGGCTTGCTAGTCGATCCAGGCAAAGGGGGCAGGATGGGTACAGCAATGAGCGCTCCTTTCGCCGGGTTTTCTGGAATTGAAGAACTGCATGCGTCGGATAGTTCGGGGGAGGTGTCCACTCTCGCTGGTTCCGTGAACTCCGGTGAAGCGGGTGCCGCGCTCGGAAATCCTTTGCTTGGTATTTGGGAATCCCTTCCGACAGACGGCGCCAAATTGTTGCGGAACGCTTAGGGCTCTTGGTAGACCGGTCCAATTGAACCACCTTAGCTCGTGAGCGAACTAAGCGCGCAAACAGTCAATTCGAGATTCGCTGAGTACACTGGGACTTTTTAACGTGGAAAACCCGGAAAGGGTAAAAACCACGCGGCCGGAGCTGTGCCGACCAAACTTCACTATCTTCTGGGGGTTACAATTTGGTAGTTAGAACTTGAGCGCGACAGGACGCTGCTCGTTACAATAATAGAGAGGGAGAAAGAGCTTCGGGGGTGACAGGCCACCTCTCGGAAAAACTAAGTCTTTTTTCCTTCTGGGAATTCTGGGGAACAAAAGTGAGAAGGCCCGGAGAACAAAAGTGAGAAGCCTCCGGGGAACAAAAGTGAGAAGGCGTGTCGCCTTTCGGGATGAAGAAAATCTTCAAGTCCCCGAAGGAGATCTTCCAGCGCTGAAGGAGAATTCCACAAAAGTCTGCAAGGAGCTCTCCCGGGTTCTGAAGTCAAGGTCCTCTCAAATGAAGCCTTGGGGCTCCTTTTATAGCTTTGGCCGAGGGCAGTCCGGTAATTTCGCCGTTCACTGTTTCTATAAATGCTTGGTGGACGAATCATATTTTCTGGTTCGGGGCACACAGATCGTCATTCTTCACAAATGACCACCTTGCCCTTCGGGCGGTTCGGGCAATTCGGGCAGTTCGGGCAGTTCCGTTGGAGGCAAAAAAGGCGACAAGTTGTTCCTGAAATCTGAGAAACTGGAATGATAAAAAGTGAGAAGCTGGAAAGACAAAAAGTGAGAAGCTGGAAAGACAAAAAGTGAGGACGCTCCCGAACGTGTTCGGAAACGTTCTGAGTGCGCGCGAGAGCTAAAGTGTTCTGAGCGTGTAGTGGATCACGGAGGCGCCCTAGGTGGACGGCGGAGCGGGGAGTTGCACCCTAAGGAGAAATTGGGACCCGATGCTCCTGACGAAGAGCACGCCTGGAAGGGCTCCTCGCAATCCCCCTGCCTAAAAAGAAAGAGGGGGAGACGACCGCACCCCGCGCGGGGTGGGGCACGACCGCACCCCGAGGGGGTGCGGCCCGGTCGCACCCCGCGCGGGGTGCGGCTTAGCCGCATCCCCCGCGGGGTGCGGCCATGGCCGCCCCAAGGGGGTGTGGTCTGGCCGTGTCTCGGGGTGCGCGGCTCGGGTGCGCGGCTCGGGCGCGCCCCTTGCGGGACGCGGCTCGGGCGCGCCCCTTGCGGGACGCGGCTCGGCTGTGCCCCTTGCGGGGCGCGGTTGCGGGGATCGCTCCCGCGAGGGGAGGGGGCGCCGCCGTCGTGCTTGTCGTGATTTCGTGCGTCTATTTTTCCCGCCGAATTGGTGGGGGAGTGATTTTGGAAATAAACGCCGCTTTTGGAAACGATTGCTGTCTTTGGAAATAATTTTCGCCATGTTATCTTATAAATATAAGCCTCTGATATGAGCCCCTCCTGAAGATATATGCAATAAAATAATTGTAGGGCCATTTTCGTAATTGAATTAATTTAAATAATCAGATAGCTGTTCAAACGAGAAACACGCTATAGCTGCTGCTACTGCAGCGCTTGGCTGTTTTTTCCTTTTATTTATTAATTTGTATATTAAAGCGTTGTGAGATGTGACGCAATATTTCCAGTCATATTTCTTTTCTTCGCCACCCGCTCGACTTCTTTCCTGCTAATTAGATCATGTCGATGCCGTTATTTTTTGGGCGCTGCTATTAGCACTGCGGTTTTGTCTATTTGCACTCGCCGCTATTAGCAAGCGCTTTTTTAAGTGATTGTCTATTCGCACTCAACCTGTCTATTAGCAATGCAATATTACTATTAGCACTTCTTTGTCTATTTTTTAAATATAATAAAAACATCACAAAAAAAAAAACACTTAAAAGATATAGGTGAGAAAACAAAAAGCACAAATGAATATAGGTGAGGGAATGACATAAACCAGCCAGGCATTTTTACCAAACATTTTAGATGCTGATTACCTCTGCCTCTTTTAAGATATCTACTCGCCGTGCACGAATCCATGCTTGAACTCGGACAAGGGCTCGCATGCATCTTAAAGTCAAGTCTCGGCCGTCTGCTTCCGCACACGCCGACGTGCAGGAGATGGATCGGGAGGTGCGTCGGGGGAGTTTCCGCCAACGCCATCGCCGCCAACGCCATCGCCGTCGCCGCCAAGGCTATCGCCGCCAACGCCACCTCCAACGCCATCGTCGCCGCCGCCAACGCCATCGTCGACGCCGTCAACTCCAACGTCATCGTCGCCGCCGCCGATGCCACGTCGTCGCCGCCAACTCCAACGTCATCGTCGTCGCCGCCCACTCCAACGCCACCGTCGCCTCCGCCAACGACATCGTCGTCGCCGCCAACTCCAACGCCATCGTCGTCGCCGCCAACGCCATCGTCGTCGCCGCCAACTCCAACGCCATCGTCGCCTAAGCCAACGCCATCGTCGTCGCCGCCAACTCCAACGCCATCGTCGTCGCCGCCAACGCCATCGTCGTCGCCGCCAACTCCAACGCCATCGTCGCCTAAGCCAACGCCATCGTCGTCGCCGCCAACTCCAACGCCATCGTCGCCTAAGCCGACGCCATGGTCGCCTCCGCCAACGCCATCGTCGTCTCCGCCAACACCATTGTCGCCGCCGCCAACGCCATCGTCGTCGCTGCCGACTCCAACGTCGTCGTTTCCGCGAGAGGAGATGTGTAGGGGCGTGCGTCTAAGGCGAAAGGGCTGCTTGCGGCTATTAAAAATAAAACCTAAAATTTTAAATTTATGAGTGCTAATAGACAAAAATGAGTGCTAATAAATCCTAAAATTTTAAAATTTTGAGTGCTAATAGACAAAAGTGCAGTGCTAATAGCAGCACCCTATTTTTTTAATCAATTTCAACTTCTGGTTGTAAACATAAACTAAACTAATCATTAATAGTTCATTATTTTAATTAAACTTTAAATTCGTATTTAACAACCTCTATAGATTTTAACAATGTACTAAAATAATAAATCTGTTGTTATTGAAGGGCATTTATATAAAACAGTATGACTAACGTTCGCAATCCACTGAATATTGACAGCCTAAAATTAAATGTTTTTAAACGTACTAATTTCACATGCACATTTATTATATTATACTAATTTCACACGCATAATAAATATGACATATATTCAATTTGTCAATGAAAAAGTCCGAGATGGACCAAGTTTCATCTTGCTTAAAAAGGTTAGAACACAAAAAAAGCTCAAGGAAATTCTATCCCGATATTTAATTGCTCTATTAATAATGTTATATGACTTTATTTTAAATAAATTGGAAATTGTCAATCTCCTTGGACAGTAAAAACTCTCTGTTATAAGTTTGAGTCCTTGAGTTCATATATGAATTTTGTTAGTTTCTAGATCATTATATTCCCACGAGACACATTGAACAAATCTAAAGAGAGTCTCTAAATATGTATTTAGAACGCCCGCCCACTAGAGGTGGACTTTAGGACCGGGCCCATCAGGCCGGCCTTGACCTGTCCCGGTAAAGACCGAAAGGCCCGGGCCTGAAAAAGCCCGATCCAAGCCCGGGCCGGGCTTTGGGGGCCTAACAAGGCCCCCATTCCTTCTAGTTGCCCGGCTTGGTGCCCAGCCCGGGCAAAGCCCGGGCCAGGCCTGGAAAAGCCTGGCCTGGCAGAGTGTCGTTGATCAAAAGAGCCGTTGATCAAGCGTTGATCAACGGCTCTTTTGAGAGTCGTTGATCAACGACTATTCCTGGCAGCCTAGGCGTAGGCTGCCATTTTTTGGTAGCCTACGCCTAGGCTAATAATTTTTTTTTAAATCTTTATAAAAAATCCCCCCCCCCTTCCCATTATCCGTTTTTTTTTCTCTCTCTCCTATTCATCTCTCATTCTCTCTCTCTAAATCCCTCTCAAAATTAAGTGAGAAAGATGACATCTTCCTCCTCTATGCCTTCGTCCTCCGCATCGACTGCGCAGGAAATTGTGGAGCATAAGCATACAGCTCCAGTCTGGGAGCACTTTGAGAAAGTGCGGATTAACACTGAATTTAAGGCGAAGTGCAAACATTGTTCGAAGCTGCTAACCGTTAGCGGAAATTCAACGCTCGCCCGACATATCAAATCATGTCTGGGTAAGCAAGCCCTTGAGGCCACTCAAGCACAAATTTCTGCAGACGGGCAAATCTGGACGTATGATCAGATGCGTCAACGAGAGCTTCAAATGAGGAATGTCATTAGACGTGAATTGCCGTTCGGGCACTAGGACAAAGAGGAGGAAACTGAATACTTACACGAAGGGCTCCAGCCTAAATATCAACAGGTAAGTAGATCAACATTTAAGCGTGATGCGTTTAAATCGTATATGCAATCGAAACGGAACTTAATAAATTATTTAGAAACTTACGACGGTAGAGTTAGTCTAACGAGTGATTTTTGAAGTAGCAATATAAAAGCAGGAGTATCGTATATATGTATTACTTGTCATTGGATCGATTCCGATTCATGGAAGTTAAATAAACGTATTATATGTTTTGAGTTTTTCGAATATCCACATACTGGTCAAGCTATTTATCACGTAATTACAAAATGTATTCGTGAATTTAAAATTAAAGACAAAATATTAAGTATTTCTTTCGATAACGCTACCAATATTACGGTCGCAATCGATTATTTAAAACGTGATTTGAGACCAATATTAAGTGAGATATTTTTTCATACACGGTGCGTATGTCACGTTTTAAATTTAATTGTGCAGGATAGTTTGTCGTATATGGAACCCTATATTAGTAAAATTCGTATTTTGTTAAAATATATTTATACTTCTAAAAAAAACGTAAACAAGATTTTAAAAAATTTGTAAATGCACAAGAGCTTAAATTTTTAAAATCTGAATTTGATATGCCTATAAGATGAAATTCAACATATAAAATGATAAAAAGAGCAGTTTTTTATAGATCGAAAATTGGGATGTAATTGAAAATTATATGGAATTATTAGAAGTTTTTTATAGATCGACAACTATTTTATCTGGCGTTTATTATCCTACTAGTTCACTCGTTATCGAAAATTTCGTATTAATTACAGAAAAATTTAAAGCTTATAAAAATATGAAGGTTGGCGTCCGTTAATTCAAATAATAGAAGAATTTTTTTTAAAATATTATAAAGAAATGTCAGCTATGTTTTCATGCGCCGAAACTTTAAAACCTTTAATTGGCGTAGTTGGCGTAGAAAATCTTATAGAAGAAATAAACAATAATTTAAACATATCTGTAACCTATCAATTTTTTGATAATATAAGTGTTTCAAAATTTAATACTCATTTTACAGAATTTTATAATTATTACGATCAGTTATATGGATCGCGGCCTAGAGAAGAAAGCACCAAACCAAAAACCAAAAATATTCTAAAAAATAAGATTTTAGAGTTAGCCGCCCGGAAAAAACAACGAACTTCTAGTACTTTAAATGAATTAGGATTATATACGAAAACACATTTTCAAGATTTTATGAGTTCAAATGAGATAGAAAATTTTGATATTTTAGAATGGTGGAAAAATAAAATTAATATATATTATGTTATGGCCTCTATGGCCAGAGATTTACTAACAATCCAAGCTAGTACTGTAGCTTCAGAGCCTGCATTTTCTTTGAGTGGCAGGATTCTGAATGATCGAAGGAGCCGCCTGAGCGACGAGTCTTTGGAAATGTGCCTATGCTACAAAGACCACTTGGATGATATGAAGAGGAGGCAGCATGTCGCATCAATCGAAGATTGCTCATCCGAAGTTGAAGATGAGCTAGGCGACCTAAATTTGGGCACAGAAGATCAAGCCTGAACGTCATTTCCGAGGGCACAACTCTAAAGTGCCAAGACTAATATTGTATTATTGTAGATTTTTTAAAGATCAAATATTTGTATTCGTATATTTTGTATTTTCATAATCATAAAAATATCTGGACGTATTTAATTTTTATTGTCGCATATTTTTGTAGTTAATAATTTTATCAATAATAATTTTTTTTTCATTATCATTTTGTGTACATGTCTACATGAGGATGATTTTTTTCCTTAAATATGTATATGTTGTGGGCGCAGCCGGCTGAGACGAAGCCTATCCGCACCCCAACCTGCCAGTCCAACCGACGAAGCCTATACGCACCCCAGGTCCCAGCGGTTGGGGCTGACTTCGTCTCAGCAGTTGGGCTGAAACCGCTGTGACGAAGTCCAGCCCCAACCGCGTGTCAGCGGTTGGGGCTGGACTTCGTCTCAGCGGTTGGGCTGAAACCTCTTAGACGAAGTCCAACCCCAACAGTGTATCAGCGGGGTCTCCGCGGTTGGGGCTGGCATTCGTCCCAGCGGTTGGGACTAGACGTGGCTGGAGATGTTCGAGAAGTTCAAGCGAGAGGTCATGCAGACCATGCAGGTAGCTCTCACCGGAAGAAGCGAATGCGAGACACCCGTGGTCCCGGTGGTTCCGCCCCAACAGATCGGAGAGAATGCTACGGGCCAGCGGCTTGGGAAGGAGGTCGCGGCGGAAGAAAGTGCGTGAGATCTCTACGGACGGCAGCTGTTCAGCTGCCCGACGAGTGCGGAGGTGTGTGAGCTAACCCCGCGCGAGAGGCCCACTCGCCGAGCAGGGGAAGGGAGCCCCTTCTGTGAGTTGATCCTCACGGCTCCAGTGCCAGAGGGGTTCAGAGGGCCGGAGATGTCTTACTATACCGGCAAAGATGACCCAGTCCTGCACCTGCAGTGGTTTGAGGACATGGTCTCGATCCTTCCAATGATAGATGCCTTCCAGTGTCGGCTCTTTGCCTCCATTCTGAAGGAGAAGGCGAGGGATTGGTTCCACCAGCTTCCCGTGGGTTACATCTACGCCTTCGAGGACTTGCGCCGGAGCTTCAGATTGCGCTTCTCAATGTCAAAAAAATGATCAAGGAAGAAGGATGCAGAGGCACTCTTTAAGATCAAGCAAGAGCCTGGGGAGTCGTTGGCTCATTATGTAGATAGGTTCCAAGAAGAGGTCCTGCAAGTCCAGGAAGTGTCGGGGTTCACCCTCCAGCTAGCCTTTATAGTGGGGCTGCGGGAGGGGTTCTTCAAAATGGACTTAAAGCGAAAGTCCCCTCTATCCTTTGAGGAGCTGACGGAGCGGGAAGCGGAGGAGATAGAGGGAGAGGCCACCAATCCTGAGTTTGCAAAGAGGCTGACGAGGCTGAGCGAGCCGGAGGTGAGGCACCAGGAAGGAAGAAGAAGGGAAGAATCCAGAGGTCAGGGGTTTCGGGGGCAGCAGCGGGATTGGGGGTATCAGGAGCCCAATAACTGGCTGGCTTGGAGGCCCCAGGAAGGACCGACGAGAGGTCAGGAAAGAGATCACCAACGAAGGGGGGAGGGAAGCGTCAATCATCCGGGATGGAGGCAAGGTCTTAAACCACCTCACCCCCCTTGAGAGCAAGCCATGGCGGTAGGCCGAGGAAGAGGAGGAAGAGGAGCAAGAGGAGGAAGAGGGGGCAGGGTGGCGTTGCCCTATTGTGACTTTAATCAGGAAGAAGGTCACGCGGCGGCCACCTGCCCAAAATTTCTGGAGGTAAGGGGTAGAGGCCAGCAGCAGCAGCGGCCTGTGAGGATCGAAGAGGTGCTACCTGGAGATGAAGAGCATAGATGCGAAGACAGGACAGACGTAGGAGCCAGGGGAGGGGTCGGAGTGATCCATGGTGGGGTGGGGATAGAAGCGACTCGCAAGAGAAGCTTCCAGGCGATGTTCAGGAGAAGCATCACGTCGACCTCCCAAACCCTACCCCCTTCGGAGAAGATCACCTTCTCGGCAGAGGGCATACCAGACTTTGAAGACCCATTCTGTGACGCCTTGGTGATCCAGGCGGCAATCGAAAACTTCACAGTCTCCCGAATCTTGGTCGACAACGGGAGTTCAATGAATGTTATCTTCAAGAAGGCCTTTGACGCGCTGGAGGTGGAAGCAAAGAGGGTGCTGACCTCAGATGGACCCCTGTTTGGGTTCTCAGGGGAGAGGAAGGAGGTCGAGGGAGGAGTTGGCCTCCAAGTGACATTGGGAGGGGTCCCCAGGAACTGCCGGTTCATCATTGTCGACGCTCCGAGCAGCTACAATGCCATATTTGGATGCCCTCTCATCAGCACCTTCCGGTGCGTTCCCTTGTCCTTCCATCAATGCTTGAAGTTCTGCATCGGAGGAGTTCAGGTCCGGATCCGGGGGGATGCAAAGGTGGCAAGGCAGTGCTATGTGACTGCCGTCAACACTATCTCTTGGATAGCGGAGGCTGAAAAGGTGGATAGGGAGATGAAGGGGCCGGAGGGGCCAGGTGGAGCTGAGAGGGAAGAAGAGGGGGAGAGCAGAATCCTAGGAAAGGAGAAGGAAGTGGCTCCGGAGGAGTGTGACGAGCCAATGGAGGAGGAAGCTTCGGAGGAAGAGAAGACCCTGCCCGAGAGCGGAGGAGAAGGGTAGATGGGAAGAGCCGGCCCGTCTAGAGGCGGCTAAAGAAGTGGTCGAGATGGAGGTCACCACCCAAGGGGGTAGAGTGGAAAAGGTGCGGATCAGCGAGGGTCTTGGCCCAGAGGACATGAAGTGGATGCTGGAATGCATCCAGAGGAGCGTGGACATCTTCGCATGGAGCGCGGTAGACATGTCAGGCATTGATGCAGACGTGGCCTGCCACCGCCTCAACCTCGAGCCAGGGGCCCACCCCATCAGGCAGAAGAGGAGGGCCATCACTGACAAGCTCGAGGAGCTGATTTGTGAGGAGGTAGAGAAGCTCCTCAAGGCAGGTTTCGTATCAAAGATCCAGTATCCAGGCTGGGTCTCCAATGTCGTTATGGTAAAGTAAGGCGACGGTCGCTGGCGTATGTGTATTGATTTTTCTCTATTAAACAAAGCCTGCCCTAATGATTGTTATCCTTTGCCTCGAATCGACGCGCTGGTTGACTCAGCCTTCAGTTTTTCTGTAATGTCTTTCTTAGATGCTTTTTCAGGTTACCACCAAATTAGGATGCACCCCCCGGACATCAGAGACGTCTCCTTCATCACAAGGGAAGGGTGTTACAGCTATAAGATGATGCCATTTGGACTAAAGAACGTAGGGGCGACATACCAAAGAATGATGGATGATGAGTCCCATTTATATACACTTTGATGGACTCATCCGGGCTAGTTTTCACTCTCATGTGCATCATTTTCGAGCTATTATTGCATCTATTTCACTTATGCTCATTCATGCGCACTTGCGTGCTTTGTGCTCCTTTTAAGCCTGTTTGGGTGTGCGTTTGTGCTCCATGATATTGGGGTTAAGCACATGGTGCTCCCCAATCCTCTTTTTCTGTCTGATTGGTGCTGGAGATGTATTCCCAGATGGATTGATGTTCTTACAGGTAGTTAGATCACCCTATTTTACTCCAGAAATCTTGTTTATTTATATCGCACGGTCGTGCGTTTTCTTGACGCACGGACGGCTGCGGTTGTGCGCCTTCTTCTGGGTAGAAAACTAGTGATCTGAATTTAGTCGTGCATTTTTACGCACGGGCGGATTCGCCCGTGCACGAAGGAAATGCACGATCGCCTGTTTTGACTATTTTTTAGCCAATCTGAATTTGTTCGTTCGTTTTTACGCACGGGCGGATTCGCCCGTGCGTGAGTAAAATGCATGGGCGCTGCTGCTTCTTCCTCAAGTCATTTTAATCGTTAAATAATGCACGGGCAACGCACGGTCATGCGTTCGCCCGTGCGTGACTAAATTTCTGACTGTTTAGTATTTAAGGTAGGAATTTTGCTGCTATCGGAATCCCCCCGTGGTAAAAGCTGGAGAGCCCGCCATTTTCGCCCAGTTCTTCCGCTCCACCACCGTTCGACCTAGGAGGAGCTCCGGTGCCCTTTGGCTTGCAAATCTTCCACCAAACTCCCTCCTTGGCCTCCTCCATCATCCATGAGCTCAAGAATGCCATAGACGGAGAGCTTCCGCTGCATTCCAGGAGTAGAACAAGAGTTACCTCAAGCTAGACCACGAAGAAGACGGGTAAAAGTAGAGGAAGGTGACAGCTCCTCCGGACCCCGAACGCAGCTAAAGACCGAGCACGGACGAGGCTTGACAACCCGTCGATTCCGGCCGAGAATCTTCAGCATAGTCTTCGAGCTTCGGTTTCCTCTTTTCCTCTTTGCTTGCTTCAGAGTTTTCTTAGATATGTTTGTTATTATGGATGATGATCATGAACATTGTGTTTTAGTTAATGTGATTTCATATTTTTGAGATCCTTTGTGGTTCATGAGATTTGAGGAGCTCCGTAATCCGCCAACCCTCTCGTTCACCCGCTCACCGAAGCACGGCATCGCGGCCGTTGCATCCATCCATCTTGCAAAGCGGAGTTTTGACCCGCATTTTATTTATGTGTAGTAATTTAGGAAACCAAAATCAAAGCCCTATTTTTCCTTTAATCTACTCTAGTAATTATTTTCTCAATCCGAAGAATCAAACAATCCACACGCATTCCTTGAGAGATGATATTCGGGGACGTATTCCCAACTTTATTACTTGTGCGACCGGTGCACTTGCCGAAACCGCATCAATTGACCGGGTCTTCCGGGAGCAAAAAGGGAGAAACTTGGAGGTTTACGTAGATGACCTCATGGTGAAGAGTAGGAGCTTGAGCTCTCACCTTCAGAACCTCGAGGAGACCTTCTCCACTCTGTGCAAGTACAAGATACAGCTAAACCCCCTGAAGTGCATATTTGGAGCCAGCAAGGGAAAGTTTCTAGGTCATCTCCTTACCCCAGCGGGGGTGGAGCCTAACCCGGACAAGGTCAAAGACATAATGGAGTTGAGATCGCCGCAAAATGCTAAGGAAGTTCAGCGTCTAACTGGGAAGCTTGCGGGGTTGAGTAGGTTTCTCTCCCGGGCTGGAGAGAAATGCTCCCCCTTCTTCAAGGTGTTGCGGGGTAACCAGAGGTTCGAATGGATGGGGGAATGCGAGGAGGCCTTCCAGGCCCTGAAGGGCCAGCTCACCAAGACTCCGCTTCTCCAAGGTACAAAAGAGGGAGAAGATCTATCCTTATATCTCGGAGTCGGGGCTGAAGCGGTAAGCTCCGTCTTGGTCCGGGAAGAGGGCAAAAAGCAGCTGCCAGTTTACTACGTAAGCAGGGTTTTGAAGAAGGCAGAACTCCGATACCCAATTTTGGAGAAGCTGGCCTTCGCTCTGGTCACCTCGGCCAGGAAACTCAGGACATATTTCCAGGCCCACTCGATCCAGGTAGTGACTGTCCATCCCCTTCGCAAAATCTTTGAGGGGGTAGAGCACTCGGGGAGGCTCGCAAAATGGTCGGTGGAGTTGAGTGAGTTCGACATCTCTTTTGTCCCCTGATTGTCGATGAAGGCTCAAGAGGTTGCGGATTTCATGGCGGACTATGTGATCGAAATGGAGGAAGGCCAAGTTCTTCATCACATCCCTTGGAAGTTGTTGGTCGATGGGGCATCATGCAAGAATTCCTTAGGTGGAGGGGTGGCGTTGGAGAGCTCTCATGGAATGAAAATCGAACAAACACAAGTGATACATTTTCCCATCACCAACAACCTGGTAGAGTACGAGGCAGTGATCGCCGGCCTACGGCTGGCCCAGGAGTTGGGGGTTCAGGATGTGGAAGTTCTTACCGATTCAATGGTGGTAGTCTCACAGATTAAGGGTGAGTTCGAGACAAGAGAGCCCACCCTCGTGAAGTATCTGGCCAAAGTAAGGGGTCTCATTGAGGTATTCAAAACCTTCTCCATCAGGCACATACCGAGGGAGGAAAGTGTCCAGGCAGATCGGCTGGCCAAGTCCGGCCCTCGGGTCGGAGGAACCTTGACAGATATGTTTCTCCCTTCGATTGAGGAAGGGGAGCTCATGGACATAGAACATCGCCGCTCATGGAAAGACCCTTTCATGACCTTTCTGGCAACGGGTGAGTTTCCGGAAGAGCTCCCAGATCAAAGGCGCTTTCGATATAATTCCACCTACTACGTGCTTCATGAAGGGGACTTGTATCGGAAGACCCTCTCCGGAATCTTGGCGCGATGCATCTCAGTGGAAGAAGCCCCAAGGGTCTTGGAGGAGGTTCACTCCGGTGAATGTGGCAGTCACTCGGGGAGCAGGACGTTGGAAGCAAGGATAATGAGACAGGGATACTTCTGGCCGACCCTGAGAAGGGATGCGGCGGCGTTCGCCAATCAATGTCAAAAGTGCCAGCTATTCGCCCCACTTCAAATTTTGCCGGCTCAGAGGCTAAGGAGCATCACTGCGCCCTGGCCCTTCGCCATATGGGGTATGGATCTGGTAGGACCTTTTCCTTAGGCCAGTGGGCAAAGAAGATTTCTCTTGGTTATGATCGACTACTTTTCGAAGTGGTTGGAGGTCAAGGCTCAAGCAAAGGTCACCTCCCAGGTAGTCTGCAACTTCATATGGGGAGACATTATCTGTTGACATGGGCTCCCACAAGCCATAGTCACAGATAACAGTCCGCAGTTTGCCAGCGAGGAGTTCATCAGCTTTTGCAGCCAGCTGGGGATAGACCTCAGGTTCGCTTCCTTCCATCACCCCAGGAGCAACGGTCAGGTGGAATCGGCAAACAAGGTCATAGTGAAACTACTCAAGAAAAAGGTGGAGAACTTGAAGGGGAACTGGGTGGAGCAACTCCCCTCGGTCTTATGGTCTCTAAGGACTACCCCCAACACCGCCACCGGTGAGACCCCCTTCATGCTCTCCCATGGTTGTGAGGCCGTCATTCCCGTGGAATTTGAAGTCAAGACGCCGTGGGTAAGGGCAGTCTCAGATGGGGATGAAGAATGGAGAATGGGAAACGAGGAGGAGCTGCGACTCTCCTTGGATCTGATCGAGGAAGTCCGAGATCTCGCCGCCATTCGCCAAGAAGAAGTCAAGCGGCGGATGGCCAAATACTTCGACAAGCACGTCAGGATCAAACAATTCGAGAAGGGGGACCTCGTGTTGAAAAAGGTCGACGCGGCCGGAAGGTCAGCCGCGGTAGGAAAGCTCAACCCCAATTGGGAGGGCCCCTATGTCGTGGAAGAAGCATTGAAGTCAGGGGGTACCGCCTCAAATATTTGGAGGGCGAGTCCCTCAATCACACGTGGAGTGGTGGCGACTTAAAGCGTTTCTATCCCGAAGTCCATGCAATAGGAATACTTTGCTTTACAACTTGATTTTTATATATGTGTGCGGTATGATGGCTTGCGTGATGATGATAAAGTTTCAAAAGTTGGCCCCGAGTAGTCCCGCTGTTCAGGGTCTCACCTAGCTGGCAGGGCCGAAGGCTCACTCGGTGGCAGGTTCCAAAGGTTTGAAGGTTGGCCCCGAGCAGACCCGCTGTCCAGGCTCTCACCTAGCTGGCAGGGCCGAAGGCTCACTCGGTGGCAGGTTCCAAAGGTTCGAGGGATGGCCACGAGCAGACCCGCTTCACCAGGCTCTCACCTAGCTGGCAGGGCCGATGGCTCACTCGGTGGCAGGTTCCAAAGGTTCGAAGGTTGGCCACGAGCAGACCCGCTGTCCAGGCTCTCACCTAGCTGGCAGGGCCGAATGCTCACTCGGTGGCAGGTTCCAAAGGTTCGAAGGTTGGCCCCAAGCAGATCCCCTGTCCAGGCTCTCACCTAGCTGGCAGGGCCGAAGGCTCACTCGGTGGCAGGTTCCAAAGGTTCAAAGGTTGGGCCCGAGCAGACCCGCTGTCCAAGCTCTCACCTAGCTAGTAGGGCCGAAGGCTTACTCGGTGGCAGGTTCCAAAGGTTCGAAGGTTGGCCCCGAGCAGACACGCTGTCCAAGCTCTCACCTAGCTAGTAGGGCCGAAGGCTCACTCGGTGGCAGGTTCCAAAGGTTAGAAGGTTGGCCCCGAGCAGACCCACTGTCCAGGCTCTCACCTAGCTGGCAGGGTCGAAGGCTCACTCAGTGGCAGGTTCCAAAGGTTCGAAGGTTGGCCCCGAGCAGACCTGCTGTCCAGGCTCTCACCTAGCTGGCAGGGCCAAAGGCTCACTCGGTGGCAGGTTCCAAAGGTTCGAAGGTTGGCCCCGAGCAGACCCGCTGACCAGGCTCTCACCTAGCTGGCAGGCCCGAAGGCTCACTCGGTGGCAGGTTCCAAAGGTTCAAAAGGTTGGCCCCAAGCAGACCCGCTGACCAGGATCTCACCTAGCTGGCAGGGCCGAAGGCTCACTTGGTGGCAGGTTCCAAAGGTTCGAATGTTGGCCCCGAGCAGACCCGCTGTCCAGGCTCTCACCTAGCTGGCAGGGCGGAAGGCTCACTCGGTGGCAGGTTCCAAAGGTTCGAAGGTTGGACCCGAGCAGACCCGCTGTCCAGGCTCTCACCTAGCTGGCAGGGCCGAAGGCTCACTCAGTGGCAGGTTTCAAAGGTTTGAAAGTTGGCCCCAAGCAGACCCGCTGTACAGGCTCTCACCTAGCTGGCAGGGCCGAAGGCTCACTCAGTGGCAGGTTCCAAAGGTTCGAAGGTTGGCCCCAAGAAGACTCGCTGACCAGGCTCTCACCTAGCTTGCAGTGCCGAAGGCTCACTCGGTGGAAGGTTCCAAAGGTTTGAAGGGTTTCCCCGAGCAGACTCGCTGTCCAGGCTCTCACCTAGCTGGCAGGGCTCAAGGCTCACTTGGTGGCAGGTTCCAAAGGTTCGAAGGATGGCCCCAAGTAGACCCGCTGACCAGGATCTCACCTAGCTGGCAGGGCCGAAGGCTCACTCGGTGGCAGGTTCCAAAGGTTTGAAGGTTGGCCCCGAGCAGACCCGCTGTCCAGGCTCTCACCTAGCTAGCAGGGACGAAGGCTCACTCGGTGGCAGGTTCCAAAGGTTCGAAGGTTGGCCCCGAGCAGACCAGCTGTCTAGGCTCTCACCTAGGTGGCAGGTCCGAAGGCTCACTCTGTGGCAGGTTCCAAAGGTTCGAAGGTTGTCCCCGAGCAGACCCGCTGTCCAGGCTCTCACCTAGCTAGCAGGGCTGAAGGCTCACTCGGTGGCAGGTTCCAAAGGTTCGACGGTTAGCCCCGAGCAGAACCGCTGACCAGGCTGAAAGTGCACAGTTAACCTCACTAGAATTCTCTAGAGGGGGGTGAATAGAGATTTAAAATATTTTGTGCAATTATATATATTTATATGTGGTGATCACAGATTAAGGCTTCCTACACACCAACAAGAATTAAGTAAGTAAGGAAAGTAAATGCAAGAAAAGAAATCACAGCACAACACAAGGAAATATAGTGGTTCCCCAAACTTTGGGTAGTCCACTCTTCTACCCCCTTGGTAGGAAATTCACTATCTTGCACTGAGTCTTTTGATAAGGAGAATCTTAGAACCACCCTGAGTCTTTTGATAAGGAGACTCTTAGAACCAACTGAGTCTTTTGAAAAGGAGACTCTTAGAACCAGTACAACTGAATTTTTTGAAGAGAGATTCTAAAAACTCTTTTACAGTATTTGAAAGTGAAATAAAGGTAAAGAAGAAAGAGAGATAATATAAAGACAAGAAGGAATCTTCTTCCTAGCAAGAAGATTGGAAGCACAAGAAGTAGTGAATAAAATCTCTCTTCAATAGTGAGATGGAGATTGTAGGCCTTTTCTCTCTTTTGTGAGAGCTATCAGAGTTTGCAGCAGTATGGCTTCAGAGTGAGAAGGAGAAGGAAGATTGATCTTTGCTGCAACACTATTTCTCAATTTTCTCTTTTCACTTGGGAGCTCTTCCTCTTTTTCAAATGTAAAATGGTGGATCACTACTGTCTAGCTCTCTGCCGACCACCTTGTTATTTATAGCTCTGTTCATTAAAATAACACTATAGGAGAGTAATCAATTAGCAGGCAGAGTATTAGAAAGAAGGAGAAATTTCCATAACAATTATATCCATAGAAGGAAAGTATTCATTCTGATTTCAAATAGTGTCCATAATGGATTTAATCAAATTAGCCAAGAATTCATTGGAGGAAAGAATAATTCAGAACGGCTATAAAGAATAATTTGATTCCATATAAATCAGATCTATGAAAGAAGGAAAGAGATCTGGCGATTTTTGAATTAATCATAGAAATCGACGTGCGTCGATTACTATTCGACGTAAGCGTCGAATTCGTCCTGACAGAACGTCGAGAGGAGAATAAGGAAGGTGCGTCGACTAAGGTGCGTCGACTTCTCAAGATACGTCGACTAGAAGTCAGAGCTACGTCGACATAGGATTCGTCAAATTCTTCTTAAAGGTACTTCGACTCATTCTGAAAGGAACGTCGATACTACTTTGACGTTGCGTCGAATACTATTCGACGCATATTTATTTAACCTTGATTTTCCTTTCTTAGAATTCATATTCAACTCATTTTCATGGGTTAAGAGAAATTATTTTCCCAACAATCTCCCCCTATTTGTCTTAACCCTATTTAGAGGGAAATTGTACTAGGATCACAACATTTGTAGAGAAAAGAAATATGTCAATCAAGCAGAAAAGAAATTGGAAAGAGAGATCATATAACCAAATTTTCCAGAATTATATAAACAGACTTTATGTTCATACCAATTAGTATTTAAATATAGGGTAAAGTATATCAGTATTATTTTCAAACATTACTCAGGAGGGGTAGGAGGAGTCTTTCTCTTTCTCTTGAATACTACTGTTTTAGGAGAGGGGGGTTTCTCCTTCTCAGTTGCAGGAAGTTCACCTAGCTCCCCCTAAGCAGATTGCTCCCCCTGGGATGGAACTTCCTTTGATCCTTCTACTTCTTCAATTTCTTTATCATCTTCAGCTCCAGCTGTATCTGGCTCCTTAGCTCCTACTTCAGCCAACACAGCATCTGGCTGTCCTTTTTCATTTTCAGCTTCATTCATAACAGTATCCAGCTCCCCCTGAGTTTCAGTTTCTTTATTTTTCTTACCATCTACCACATTTTCCTTTTCAGCTTCATTGTCTGCTCTGCTTGCCTCCCCTTGTAATAGTACCACTTGATTTGCAGCCTCTCTTGCTATATTAAGTACCTCTATTGTTTGTTCTTCAGAGTGTAGCTCAGGTATAACTTCATTTCCAATTGTCTTGAGAAGTGCAAGACTATCATCTTTTGAGGAAGGAGGGGACTTGTGAGAGAGAGAGATTTAGGATTGGAGAGCTGCTCTTCATCTAGCTTCTCCCCCCTTCTTGACCTTCTTGGCCAAGGAGGTTAAGAAAGACCTGGTCACTCTAGAGGAAGAGAGAGAGGTCTTCAGATTTTGCACAGAGGCACTGACCCCATCTATTTGGGTGTGCATGTGAAGGATGGAGGAATGAATTTGGGAGCAGTGCTCATCCAGCATTGCTTGGAATACTTGAGCTGCTGATGCAATGCACTGAGTAAGGAGGGCTTCAGTGGATGCATATGGTTCATGTTGTGGTTGGTGATGAGGAGAGAGTGGTGGAGGAGGTGATGAGGGTGGAGAAAGGTTAGCTGATGTATGAGGTATTGGTGATAATGGAGGTAAAGAGGATGAGAAGGTATGAGGAGGAGGAGATGGAGAAACTGCTGTTTGAGGAGCAGGTGTTTGAGAAGAGGTAGGTAGAGTAGGAGTTGTGAGGGTGGTAGAGACTATTGGAGTGGATGATGGTGGTAGAGAAGGATTGTCTCTTTGAGGAGGAGGAGGAGGAGATGGATGAACAGGAGAGTTAGGAGGAGAGGGAGTCCTTTCAGGAATGGAACCAGGCTTAGGGATTTGCCTGGTCCACTTGGAGAATAGAGCTATTGACATTCTTTTCCCTGGAGGAATGGGGATTCCTTTTGACCTACAGAGGTCAGGGAAGGAGTGGAAGAGTACTTGACTCATAATCCTCATATATGCATTTTCTTTGTGTGAGTATTTGGAGCCTATCATCTTGAGCAAGCATGTGGCCCAGTCCACCTTCTTCTTCAGCACAAGGGCCCCCATGATGTTCAGTTTCTGCTTGGGTACTGCATCATGGGCTGAAATTTTGCATAGTAGTATCTTTCCTACTACATCTGCTAGCAGTCTGTACTCCTCAGAAAAGTCTATTTTCTTTAGATGGATTGGTTTATCCTTTGAAAACTTCATGGTGGTTAGCATATGCTTGATTTCATCAGGTGTGAGGTCTATAGATTCATTACCTAATAAGGGAATGATGAAGACTTATGAGGTTACTCTTTAGAAATTGATTTCCTTTCCCTATTTTATTTGAACAAAGATAATATTAGGATATACCTGATGGAAGATCAAAGGTGGTCCTAATATGTTCTGCAGAGATTGAGACTGGTGTCTCATAGATTGTTCCCTGGATTTCTCCTTGTTCAGATATCTGAACATGAGTCATCAGCTCAGTGAGCTCTGTTTCCAGGAGCTTGCATCTTGTGGAGATGAGTTTGTCCAATCCAGCTTCAGTGAAGAGAGCTATGATGTTCTTATAATTTTCTGCAGCGGCTTGGAAGGAGTCGAGGTCAATGTCGAAACCAGAGTTTATCTTGGGAGCCATTTCAGGTCAGTGAAAGAGAGGAGGAAATGGCTGGACTAAGAAGTAAGAAGGATGAAGGATGCAGAGTAGGGAAGGTTTCAAACTGAAGAGTCTTTTTAAGTTAGGTGAAGCGTCGAAACGGGACTCAATTCGAGGCTTATTCGGTACTTCAATGGATGTGACCGAAAATATTTTAGTATTGCCGCTCGTTTTTATGAAGTCGACGTTATGATGAGTGGAATTCGATGTGAGCGTCGATATAGTCTGATTTGGGATGATAGGGTTTCCTATCGACGTATGCGTCGATTGGAGTCGACGTATGCGTCGATTTCACTTATTGAGTTGAGTCATCGACGGTGTGTCGATTAGAAGTCGACGTGAATTTTGATTTTCCTGAAGAATTTTAGGTGTTTATTTCTTTTTATCTCTTCCTAGTTCTAAGTCAGTCTTGGACTAATTTTTACAAATAGTTTGATTGGTTGTGCCAACATTGTTTGGCAAGGTGGCCAGTTTTGTTATTTATATGGCACTTGATTATCTTATTCTTATGATAATTTGAGTTTAGAGAAGCATAGAAGGGTTGATTAGGATAGAAAGTTTGATTAGGATGAGAATTTTGGTTACCAAGTTTAGGGTAGAAATTTTGGTTAGGATAGGGGTGTTGATTAGGATGGAAATCATGGTTAGGATGAATGGATCCTGAATGGGAATTATAGAAGGTTTTTGGAGGATAGGCATTTAAGTTGCTCTGAATTTTTGTGCGTCGATATCTATTCGACGCATGTTGATAGTTGCTTCAATTTATATTCGGCGCTTTCTCCCGATAGCGTTGATCTGATATCGACGCATGGAAAAAGTTGCGTCGATTGGAAGTCGACGTACTTTTATTCAAGTGTCGAGTAGAGGTCGAGGCATCTGAGAGGTTGCGTTGAGTAAAAGTCGACGCACTATCATTCATGCGTCGATATAAAGTCGACACAACTGTATCTTCACACATTTTCTTTTTCCCTTTTTCTGATTTTGTTCTTTTATGTATTGTTTCTTTTGGCTTAGTTGCTTCTTCAGATGAAGTTTGAGAGTCATCAGCTGAATAATATGATGTTTCATCAAATTGTTTTATTTCCTTGAGGGAGTCTTCTTCCTTATTTAGTGAGTCTTTTTCTTGGTTTGATTTGATGGGTTTTGTGAATTTTGCAGGGATCATCCAAGCAGGTTTGTTGGATGGAACTTGGCTGGTTGAGGGATCAGCCCCTAGACCAAGATTTTTATGTCTCCTTGTTTGTTGTTCAGTGATTTCCTTGAGAGTTTGGCTTCTCATTTTTATTGATCCTTCAAAAGCTTTTGCCTGGGATACCTTATCCTTAAGGAGCTGGTTTTCTATTCTAGCCCTTTCTACCTCCTTTTCTATGATGGTAGCCCTTAATTCATAATTTTTAGAGCATTTAACTTCTCTATTTCTCTGGTTTTTAGCCACATTGATTTGTTCTTTTAGATCTTTAATTTCTTGTGTAGCTTTTAGTTGATCTAGACACATTCCCATAAAATCATTTCTGAAATTATCACTTTGAAAATCTATTTCATCAAACATGCTTACCTCATCCTTATCCTCAGATTCCTCTATGAGAATAAGACTATCTTCTTGTTCATCTTCAGAAGATATGCTTTCTTCTGATCCTGTCTCACTCCATGATTTAGCACCATCATCATTCTTTGAGCCTTCAAGGGCCATCAAGCATAGATCTTCTTGCTTAGGCTCTTCATTGTCACTCTTAGAAGAGGAGCTATTCTCAGAGTCTGTATCACTCCAGGCTTCTGCTATAAAGCCTCTTTCTTTCTTCTTCCCCCTTTTCTTGAGATCTTTCTTATTCAGATCTTTCTTTGTCTCAGCATTTTCTGGACATTCTGGGGCAATATGTCCAGGTTTCCTGCAAGAATAATAAATAATTTCTTTAGTAGGAGTTTTGTCATAACTTGGTTTTGACTCTCTCCTTCTTGATCCATCTGTCCTGACCCATTTCTTGAATTTTCTGGCCAGGAAACTGAATAGTTCTTCTTCAGTGATAGAGCTTCCTTCTTCTGTTGCTTTTAATGCAATGTTCCTGTCTTTTGAAGAAGTTGGGGTGTTTTCTCTTCTCTTCTTCTCTTCTCTGGTTTTCAGCAGTTGCTCATAGGATCTGAGTTTTCCCAAGAGAGCCTCTGTTGAAATTTCCCTTTGTCCTCTTGTGTCTCTTATTGCCCATATCCTTGAGTCTCATGAACTTGGGAGACTCATCAGATATTTGTCATTGATCTCTGTGAGAGAGATTCCTCTATCCAAGTCCCTTAGTTGATTGATGATCAGACTGAATCTGTCATACATATCAGAGATGCTTTCTTCATTCTTCTTTTGGAAGTTCTCATATTGAGAGATCAATAGAGCCTTCCTATCTTTTCTTTCATCAGCACTTCCTTCTACCATCTTTATGAGAGCCTCCCAAATTTCTTTGGCTGATTCACACTCAACAACCCTTTGAAAGATTTCATCAGAGAGGGTTGAGACCAGAATATTTACAGCTTTTGCATCACATGTTCCTGCCTTCTTCTCTTCAACTGTCTACTCAGCCTTTGGGACAAGTGTTTGAGTCACTTCACCACTTGAGTCTTTTCTATAAGGCTTGGGGGGACCTGTCAAGATAACATTAAATAAATCTTCATCAATAGAATTCATATAAATCCTAATTCTTGTTTTCCAAACTGCAAACTTCTCAAGATTGCACATTAGTGGTCTGGTGGAAGCATAATCTTTGATTTGTGCCATGTGGAAAGAAATATTTTTCAGAAATATATATATATATATATATAAATAAGAGGTAGAATCTTTTTGATCAAGGAGTTATCCTTTTTAGATCAACCTAGCTCTAATACCAATTGAAAGTGCACAGTTAACCTCACTAGAATTCTCTAGGGGGGGGGGGGGGGTGAATAAAGATTTAAAATATTTTGTGCAATTATATATATTTATATGTGGTGATCACAGATTAAGGCTTCCCACACACCAACAAGAATTAAGTACGTAAAGAAAGTAAATGCAAGAAAAGAAATCAGAGCACAACACAAGGAAATATAGTGGTTCCCCAAACTTTGGGTAGTCCACTCTTCTACCCCCTTGGTAGGAAATTCACTATCTTGCACTGAGTCTTTTGATAAGGAGACTCTTAGAACCACCCTGAGTCTTTTGATAAGGAAACTCTTAGAACCAACTGAGTCTTTTGAAAAGGAGACTCTTAGAACCAGTACAACTGAATTTTTTGAAGAGAGATTCTAAAAACTCTTTTACAGTATTTGAAAGTGAAATAAAGGTAAAGAAGAAAGAGAGATAATATAAAGGCAAGAAGGAATCTTCTTCCTAGCAAGAAGATTGGAAGCACAAGAAGTAGTGAATAAAATCTCTCTTCTATAGTGAGAAGGAGATTGTAGGCCTTTTCTCTCTTTTGTGAGAGCTATCAGAGTTTGCAGCAGTATGGCTTTAGAGTGAGAAGGAGAAGGAAGCTTGATCTTTGCTGCATCACTATTTCTCAATTTTCTCTTTTCACTTGGGATCTCTTCCTCTTTTTCAAATATAAAATGGTGGATCACTACTGTCTAGCTCTCTGCCGACCACCTTGTTATTTATAGCTTTGTTCATTAAAATAACACTATAGGAGAGTAATCAATTAGCAGGCAGAGTATTAGAAAGAAGGAGAAATTTCCATAACAATTATATCCATAAAAGGAAAGTATTCATTCTGATTTCAAATAGTGTCCATAATGGATTTAATCAAATTAGCCAAGAATTCATTGGAGGAAAGAATAATTCAGAACGGCTATAAAGAATAATTTGATTCCATATAAATCAGATCTATGAAAGAAGGAAAGAGATCTGGCGATTTTTGAATTAATCATAGAAATCGACGTGCGTCGATTACTATTCGACGTAAGCTTCGAATTCGTCCTGGCAGAACGTCGAGAGGAGAATAAGGAAGGTGCGTCGACTTCTCAAGATACTTCGACTAGAAGTCAGAGCTACGTCGACATAGGATACGTGAATTCTTCTTAAAGGTACTTCGACTCATTCTGAAAGGAACGTCGATACTACTTCGACGTTGCGTCGAATACGATTCGACGCATATTTATTTAACCTTGATTTTCCTTTCTTAGAATTCATATTCAACTCATTTTCAGGGGTTAAGAGAAATTATTTTCCCAACACAGGCTCTCACCTAGATGGCAGGGCTGAAGGCTCACTCGGTGGCAGGTTCCAATGGTTCGAAGGTTGGCCCCGAGCAGACCCGCTGTCCAGGCTCTCACTTAGCTGGAAGGGCCGAAGGCTCACTCGGTGGCAGGTTCTAAAGGTTCGAAGGTTGTCCCCGAGCAGAACCGCTGACCAGGCTCTCACCTAGCTGGCAGGGCCGAAGGCTCACTCGGTGGTAACCCAGGGGAAGGTAAGGTAATAAATGAAAGATCAATAAAGGAATATTATCGCAGGGTAAGCCTTGGTACAAAAGTGGCGAGTGATGTCCATCACTAGGGTCACTCGCTCGCGAATGGTGTTATACGAGAAAGGCATTCACCTGACGAATGCACGACGAAGTGTTAGCTAGTCCCAAGGTGAAGTATCTAGTTGCCTACCTAAATCACCTAGAGGGGGTGAATAGGTGATCTCTACGTCTTTTGCGGAATTAAAAATTAAACGTAAAGCACAGCACACAAAATAGATCACAGCCACAGATAACACCAGGAATTTATAGTGGTTCCCCGTACTTGGGTACTCCACTGCCGGCCTCGCCAATCTAGCACCACATCTAGACTTGACTACTCACTAAATCTCGGATCAGAATGATCCTACAAACTCGGAGTCAAACTCCTAAAATCTCAGAGAGAACCTCTCTTACAACTCGGAGAAAAACTTCTCCTACAACTCGGAGAATAACCTCTCCTACAGCTCGGAGATAACAGCTCCTACAATAGATGATAAAAGGTTTTGAAAAATAAGATACCAGATCTGAATAACAGAGGCATTTTCTTCCTTCTTCTTGAATGGCTTTTGAGAACGATGAGGAAGAACAACGATCCTTCAAATCTGTCTTTGGCAATCCGAAACAATCCAATAGAGGTTGTAGAATCAGAACACGGATCGATCGAATCCTTCTTTGATAGAAATCAGCAACTCAAATGAGTAGATCGATCTTCAATCGTAGGCGACGGCGAGGTGGCGCTTTTCTCGTTCTTTTTGATCGGGAGAGAAATTAGGGTTTAGAATGATTCGAAAACTTGTTGTAAACAACCCAAGAGCAATCCTATATATAGAGGGCAATGATTAAGGGCTAAATCGACCTTAAACACACTCAATATAGCCGTTAGGATCGGGAAGGAGCGTTTACGAAACGATAAGAACAGAGAAAAGAGAATAGAAAATAACGGACAGAATTCTCGAGACATATGGGTTCTCTCGAGAACTAACGGATCTCTCGAGAACTGAGTGTTGGGTATTGTATCCACAATAGCCCTGATTTGAAGAAGTCCCCTTCAAACTAGAATGAATTGTAATTGTATTTGATTATGCACTTTAGCTGTATTGTGACAGGTCATTCCTCTCTAGGTACAAACCAATGTCAGTTTTCAATGAGTCGTCAAACACAGGCTTGTGCAATGTAATCCCTCATTGTATAGACCAAAGTGTTGGCTCATGTGAGATCTCTCTATTGGGATGTACCTCATTTCCTAAGTGCAAGAGAAGGAGGACTGGAGCTGATGGTGGACTTTTCATAGAAAGGGATTTTCCCAAGTAAAATTTGGTTATATCATTCAGAAACATATAGTCGAATTCGACTATATAGTTGGGATGGATATAATCGAATTCGGTGAATCATAGTTCGAATTTCCTTGAAGAATTAGAATAACCGAATTCGGTTATTGCAATTCGGTTATATCATTTAACCGAATTCGATTCGGTTATTGCCATTCGGTTATACCATTTAACCGAATCGGTCTACAGTAATTCTTCCGGTTCGTTTTTGAATGCGCGTTTCTTAGGGCTTCTCCTATGTTCAGTACACGTGGAATTAGATCCGTACTTCGCGCATATGACCGTTGTAGAAGACCGTATAAATACTCCTGATGTATTTCCGTTTAGAAAGAATCTAATCCAATCAATCAGAATCGAATCAAAAATCGCGAATCAAACAGAAAGAATCGCAAGTCTCGACCGATCTCTCTCGCGCTCAAGTTTCGTCTCCGACAAAGCTGTGATTTGTGATTCGTCCTCTACAGATTCAAGCACCTCAGATCCAGTAAAGAACCGCTCAAGATTTCTTCGTTCTTCCTCTAAACGTATTGAGATTCTTTGTCAAGAAGAAGAAATCTATTTCTCAAGATCTGAAGAAAAACTTCATCTGAAGTTTAAGAAGATTGTTTCAAATCTACGTTGTGTTGTAATAATCAATTTTATAAACTTTGTAGGAAGCTTGCTTCCGAGTGTTGTGTAGATCCTTGTTTAAGGATTGAGTTGTAGGAGTGGTGCACTCCGAGTTGTAGGAGTTCTTACTCCGAGGTGTAAGATTATCTTAATCTGAGTTTGGTGAAGTAGCCGAATCTAGCCTCGAAGAGCTAGATAGGCGAGGCGGGAAAGAGGAGTACCCACATCGGGGAACCTCTATAAAATCCTTGTGTCTGTGCTGTTCTTTTTGTATGCTTTTCTGTGTTATATTTTTTAATTCCGCGTAAAGACATAGAATCCACCTATTCACCCCCCTCTAGGTGATTTAGGCCGCAACTAGATACTTTCAATTGGTATCAGAGCTAGGTTGTTCGCTATAGGTTAACACCTTGAACAAGGCCTCCTCATCTAGTTGCCTGAACAAGTATGTCTGGCATGGATAAGACCAAGGATTCCGTCAAGCTTCCAGTCTGCACAAAAGAGAATTTTCCTATGTGGAAGGAGAGAGTCAGATTCTTCATGGAGGCTGCTGATCCAAGAATATTTCAGATTGTGGAAGAAGGCCCTCATGTTCCTATGAAACCATCTTCCATAAACTCTACAATTATGGTCGCCAAGAAGATGCTGGAACTTACAAAGGATGAGATTGCACTGGTCTCTCTGGACAAGAAGGCAAAGAATATCATTGCAGGTGCAGTCGATGATTCCATGTTGCAGAATCTTCTTCACTGCAAGTCCGCCAAGGAAATGTGGGACTCTCTGGTTGTTCTGATGGAAGGAACAGATGAAGTAAGGGATGATCGAAGATCATTGCTGAACCAAGAATACGAAGCCTTCAAGCAACGCTCTGGTGAATCCATTTCTGATACTTATGAGAAGTTCTTTAAGATCGTAAATGGTCTTAGGAACTATGATCGTGAATTCACTACTGGCGAACTTAATGATAAATTCCTAAGATCCCTGACCAAAGAATGGGACACTAAAGTTATAGCCATTAGAGAATTCGGAAAACTCGGATCAACGGAGCCACAAATGTTGTTTGGGAAGCTCCTGTCCCATGAATTAAAGTTGAACACCCGTAAAGCTGAAGAAGAAGGAACCAGAGCCTCTGGAAGGGAGAAGTCCACTGCACTTAAAGCTGTAAGTTCAAGAAAAGGCAAGGCTCTCCCACCTGTCAGGAGATCCTCCTCTGATGAAGATAAATCTGATGTTAGCCCCTCAGGCTCAGAAATGTCAGATGAAGAGTTCTCTTTACTCTCCAAGCAGTTCAAAAAGTTCTTTAACAAACAAAGGAACATGAGAGGTCAAACCTCGTCTTCTCGTCATAGAAGATCAAACCGTAATGAGGGTCATCACAAAAAGAAGCATGAAGATGAAAGGTATAAATCTAAACCTAGTAAACATTCTTCTAACGATATCATTTGCTATTGCTGTAATAAGCCAGGACACATGATTGCGGAGTGTCCATACAAGAAAAAGGAAGGCTCAAAGAAAGAGGATAAGAAATCCTACAAAGGTAAAAGGAAAGAAAAGAGCCTCATTGCAAAGAAGCCAAAGACTCTGAGTGACAGCGACTCAGAGGTGTCAAGCACTGATGAAGAAGCCTACTTTGGGCTTATGGCACAAACGGATGATGAAGCAAGCGACACCTCATATAAGGCAAAGGTAAATCTTCATACTCCTCTTTCTGCCTCTGAGTGTGAAACTGCATCCAGAGCAAATGAAGACTATTATTCACAGGATGAGTCAGAATTAATGACTCAGTACAAAGCTCTTTTGCAAAGTTTTGACAAATGCCGCAAGGTTGTCAGATCTCAAGCAAAAGAAATTGTCTCTCTCAAGAACGTGGAATCGGCTCTGAGAGAGGAAATCGAAAGATTAACTCCCCTCGGAAATGAAGTCCAATCCTTGAAGGAGAAATTAAGAAGCTCTACTGAATCATCAATTCTGAAAGAGAAACTTATAACTGAACTGGAAGAAAAGCTGGTGGCAGAGAAGAAAATATCAGAAAGCTTCAACAAGCCAAAAAATGTTCTTCCTCTTATTTATAAGTTCTCCACTCCTGGGAAGGGTAGTGGCATTGGTCATGAGGCTGAAAATAGTAAGGCTGCCGAGATAAGAGCCAAAAGAGGTAAAGGGAAGGCTGATCAAAGTCAACCTTCGTTCAAGAAGGTCGTTTTTCCGACAAACCCGCTTGACTTTGAAACATCCTATGGTCATCTCACTAGACCAATACCTGTTAAATCTAGCAATAGATATCAGGGATGGAGCCGACCTCGAAACTTTGACTCGACTCCTTTCAAGGCGCCTTATGAAGAAGTAATTCTCAAAGACCATGGTCCATTTGTTCATGGATCAGTTGCAAAGAAAGCACCAAAAGTTAAATCTGTTAGTGCTAAGCCTAATGAGAAGATGGAACCCTGTGTTTGCTGCAAACACGAGGCATCCACCTCTAAGAAGGTTGCTCCTACTAGACCTCCCGTTCAAAAGGTAAAGCAGGAGAACAAGAGAAGGTACAACCGATTTGATTGTTGGTGCTGTGGCAAAGTTGGTCACTTCGCCATAGATTGCTGGTTTAATTACAGTTATGTTAAGACCCCACGAGGTAACAATGCAAGAGTGACTCCTCGCACTGTTAACACTCAAATTGGTGGTCATCTGACAAGAAGCCAAGGACCCAAATCTGTTTGGGTTCCTAAGGGCAATTGATTATTGATTGCAGGTATGTCCAAAGGCCAATTCAAATCCAATATGGTACTTGGACAGTGGATGTTCTCGGCACATGACCGGAACAAGAAGTTTGTTACAAGAGTATACACCCGTGAAGGATGGACCAAAAGTTATTTTTGGCGGATCTGATCGGGGAATCACGAAAGGCTACGGTATGATAACCAACGGTATAGTCTCTTTCACAGATGTAGCTTATGTCAAAGGATTACAACATAATCTAATTAGCATAAGTCAATTATGTGATAAAGGCTATATGGTTGAGTTCTACAAGGACAAGTGCTTAATAAAGTCGTCTGATACGTCAGAAACAATTTTAACAGGCACTCGGAGTAGGAATATTTTCTGCTTAAATTTTCTTTGTTTAGACTCGTCTACACCAGTGTGTCTTTTAGCAAAAGACAGTGCATCTCTTTGTGACCAGTGGCACAAGAGACTAGCACATATTAATTTCAAAACAATAAGTATGTTATTCACTCACAACTTAGTTCGTGATGCTCCAGATGTTAAGTGCATTAAAGAGAGACCTTGTCACGCCTGCCAAATGGGTAAGCAGACTCGGGCTACCTTTAAAAGCATTATTGGCAAAGATTCTACCAGATGCTTATATCTGCTCCATATGGACTTGTTTGGTCCCATGCCAATCCGAAGTTTAGGAGGCAAGTCTTATACGCTGGTTATTGTTGATGATTACTCACGCTTTGCTTGGGTATTCTTTCTGAAACACAAGTCAGACACCTTTGACTCGTTCACCACATTCGTCAAGCAAATTCAGAATGAACTGGAATGTTCTGTGGTCAAAATCAGGAGTGACCACGGTACAGAATTCAAGTCTGGGGCTATGACCGAATTTTGTGAAAGCCTAGGTATCTTTCATGAGTTTTCCTCTCCTCGTACTCCACAACAAAATGGAGTAGCTGAGAGAAAGAATAGAACACTCATAGAGGCTTGCAGAACAATGTTGAGTGACTCTTCTCTCCCAGAATACTTCTGGGCTGAAGGCATCAACACTGCCTGCCACGTGCAAAACAGAGCACTAATCAACAAGAACCATCATAAGACTCCTTATGAACTCCTGAAGGGCAAGAAGCCAACCCTGTCTTATTTTAGAATCTTTGGCAGTAAATGCTTCGTGCTTAATAACGGGAAATACTACAAAACTAAGTTTAGTGAAAAATGTTTTGAAGGTATTTTCGTAGGATATAGTAGCCATAGTAGGGCATATAGGATTTTCAACAAGAAAACCCTGGTTGTAGAAGAAACTTATAATGTTATATTTGATGAAACTAGTATGCTTCAAAGCAGTTCTTCTAGTGTTTTTGTTGAAGATGCAGATGCAAGGTTCAAGGACATAAACTTGGAAGAAGCTGTAAAGGAAGATGCTCCAAAGTCTATTGAAGTCAACATTCCATCCGCACATGAGGAAGATGAACCTCAAGAAGATGAAGATGTCCCGGAAGTGCAGGAACCCCGTGGACATCCAAATGCTGGAATGATCCGACACTTAAGGGACCATCCTGCAGAGCAAATTATTGGAGATACCCATGTTGGTGTTAGAACAAGAAGAGGTACAGCTAATGAAGTTTTACACTTAAGTTTTCTTTCACAGGTTGAGCCAAAGAAATTCGATGAAGCAAAGAACGATGCTTCATGGATCATAGCAATGCAAGAAGAACTCAATCAATTTAAGAGATGCAAAGTGTGGACGCTTGTACCCAGACCCAAAGGACAGAATGTCATTGGAACAAAATGGGTATTCAGAAACAAGTTGGACGAGGATGGTGTGATCATCAAGAACAAGGCCCGACTTGTTGCTCAAGGGTATAGACAAGAAGAAGGGATCGACTTCGATCAAACTTTTGCTCCCGTAGCAAGGCTTGAAGCGATCAGGTTGTTTCTAGCGTATGCTGCTCACAAAGGATTTAAAGTCTATCAAATGGACGTGAAGTCAGCCTTCCTTAATGGTGATATAAAGGAAGAAGTATACGTAGAACAACCCCCAGGTTTCGTGGACTCCTCATTTCCTGATCATGTTTATTTTCTTCGAAAAGCTTTATATGGTCTCAAGCAAGCTCCCCGTGCTTGGTATGAGACGTTGTCTAGCTTCCTCCTTGAAAACAAATTCACAAGAGGCAAGATAGACAAGACATTATTTCTTAGGGAAGTAAAAGGCAAGATTTTGCTAGTGCAAATCTATGTCGATGACATTATTTTCGGATCTACCGATGATATCCTCTGCAAAAAGTTTTCCAACTTGATGCAAGGGAAATTTGAAATGAGTAGTATGGGAGAGCTGAAGTATTTCTTAGGACTTCAGGTAAAGCAATCTGAAGATGGAATTTTCATCTCTCAGACGAAGTTTACCAAAGAGTTAATTAAGAAATTCGGAATGGAGAATGCAACCTCTATGAGGACTCCAATGGGTTCAGCTATGTCTCTAGACAAAGATGAGAAAGGGAAACCTTTTGATGAAACCAAGTTTAGAAGCATAATTGGATCCTTGCTCTACCTTACCGCGAGTAGACCGGATATAATGTTTTCAACATGTGTTTGTGCTAGATTTCAGGTGAACACTAAGGAATCTCACTACTCAGCTGCAAAGCGGATTTTGAGATACCTTAAAGGCACACCAAATCTTGGCTTATGGTACCCAAGAAGTAATGATTTCGAGCTCACTGGTTTTTCAGATGCTGATTTTGCAGGAAGCAAAGATGACAGGAAAAGTACTTCAGGAACGTGCCAATTCTTAGGAAAACGGCTCATCTCCTGGAGTAGTAAGAAGCAAAATTGTGTTGCTATCTCAACTGCTGAATCGGAGTATATCTCTGCAGGCAGTTGTTGTGCACAATTGCTCTGGATAAGGAACCAACTTGAGGATTACAACCTAAAGCTCAAAGAAATTCCTATGTACTGTGATTCATCAAGCGCCATAGCAATTGCCAACAATCCCGTGTCTCACAGCAGGACAAAGCACATAGAGATTCGTTATCACTTCATCCGAGAGCATGTGGAGCACAAGGACATTGATCTTAGCTATGTCCCGACGGATCGGCAAATTGCAGATATTTTCACTAAGCCGCTCGACGAATCAAAGTTCAATTATTTCAAAATGGAGCTTGGTATGTTAAACAAAGACTCTTAGAGACTCTCAGAATCTCAGAAGTCAAAAAGATGTTTTGTCGAACCTTCATTTAACCGAATTCGGCGATTTTATTTAACCGAATCCGGCGATTCTATTTAACCGAATCCGGCGATATCGATTAACCGAATTCGACTAATTCCTTTAGCCGAATGAAAAATTTTCTGGAATTCAATTCTTTCCTAAATGGAATTCGAAGGGTCACGGTTCAAATCTCAGGTACGCGCTCTCTCTAAATCTTCATAACACTATATAAATGTTCCTTAAGAGAAAAATTCGAAACCCTTGACTCCGAATCGTGCGACGCTTCATCTCCCGATTCGTGCGTCCGTTCGTGGTTCTCTTCTCCAACCGCCGCTCGTCTGGTTCGCTCGCATCCTCACCTCCTTCAGCCGATTCCTCCTCACCATACCTACGCAATGCCTAAGAAAGCCTCAGAGAAGCTGCTCTTCGGAAGTGAGCTAGTCAGAACTGGTTTCGACACCTCAGTAGATGAATTCAGAAACGTCGTTCTCATTCTTGAGGTGGCCGGTCTGGGCTATGTTCTAGAACATCCTTGCAAGGTGTTGGAAGCAGAGGTTCTAAAATTCTTCAAGCATGCAGAACTGAGAAAGCAAGGGTCTGTGATAAAAAGCAGGATTGGTGATGTCCAAATCAAAATTTCTTCTTCAAGTCTGACCAAGCTTCTCAAGCTACCAGAAGTTTCAGAAACAGATACTCTATCTCCAAAGGATTTCAAACAAGCTCTCCGGTTTTGTGGTTTGCCCAAAGGAACAAAATCCATTTATCGAAAGCAGATGAATGAGGAAGGAAAATTATTGTCTGATATTATGGGAAAGGTTCTCCTCTGTAAAGTCGGCTCTCACGACTATCTCTCTAATGATATGTTCAAGCTACTGGGTTCAGTTATTTGCAGAAAAAGGGTTGACTGGGGAAGTGTGTTGTTTGACAGAATCTCCGCCAGTTTAAATACCCCAAATTTTGGGAGAATTCTCTCTCTATATCTCTACCGTCTGGATAAAACAAGATTCAACATGAAGAATGGAACTCCCCTCCATCATTTCAAAAGAATTGACTCCTCTATGATTGAGAGGTGGTCCAGGAAAGTTGGTGAGTCAAGAGTGATATCTCCCAGGGCTCCAAAAGTTAAGAAAATTCCCCGCATTGAATCTGACAGTGAAACAGAAAGTGATCCTTCCAGTAAGAAGGAGAGTGAACAGGAAGCTGAGCAACACCATGAGAACCAAGATGGTGAGAAAGAAAATGAGAAGCAGGGTGAAGACCTGAATGAGAAAGAAGGTGAACCTTCCAAGGGGGAGTGCTCCAAGCTGCCTGAACCAAATCCTCCCCTCTCTCCAGTGGGTTCTACAGTCGTATCTCCCAAGATTCCATCTCCTCACAGCTCTCCTTCTAAAGAAGAAAATGCTGATAGCCACATTGACAGTGATGGAGATGATGAAGGGGGAGATGATCCTAATATTGATGCTGTGAAGACAGGTCAATCAGAGAAAGGTCAAGCTGCTCTTCCTGAGGCTGCTATCCCCGCTCAAATTGAGGGGGAGAATGTTCATTCTGATCTCTCTGCTCCTGAAGAAGATAAGCAAGAGCAGGCAGACCTTCCTACAACTCCTGAACATGTTACTATCCTCATAGAAGATGACAGTGTTGCAGGACCCTCTGCCTCAACTTCAAAAGTTAAGGGAAAATCTGTGCAAGCTCCCAAGGTGCACAAAATCCAAATAACAGTCGAAGACAGGAGAAATGAAGAACCCTCCCCTCCTCCAGCTCAAAATGAAGAAACTCTTGATGTTCAACAGTTTTATCACTATATGAAGGATGTGGATTCAGCAGATTTCCTCATAGCAGAAGATGATTTTGGAATCTCTTCTCGCTTGCAAGATCAACCTCCCTCTGCCGTCGACTCATTGCTTCTCAGTATGGAAGAAATGCTTATCAAACAGAAAAAGTACTTTGAATTTGCTATTCATCAAATCTTTGACAAGACCAGAGATATAGACAAAGGAATGGGCAATCACTTGCAATCTCTAGCTCATAGCATGGACAAGGTAAAAGAAAAACAGGATGAGTACTTCTCTCTGGGTGCATCCTCCCTTAAGTATGTTGGAGAAGGATTACAAGCCATTTGTGAGAATACTACAAAGCTTTCTGAAAATCAAGAGTACATGTTTCAGCATGATCAACAGGGAAGATCTTCAGTTCAGAACTCTCTCCAAGCCATCAAGACAGAGATCATCCAAACCCTAACTGAAGAAGTCAGAAAGGGGGAGGAAAGACTGCATGAACGAATTCAAACTCAAATCTTTGATTTAAATAGAGAGTTAGAAGGAAGGATTCAGGAATCACAGCTAAATGTTCAATCTCAGATTGCTGAAGTCTCAAGGAGTATTGATAGCAAATTTCAAGACTTATATGGTTATCTGCATCAAAATCAGGTTTGGTTGCATAATGAGCTTTCAAGAGGCTATGCCCATGGTTTCCAAGGGACAGGTCAATCTTCTGAGCAGCCAGCCTTTCCTTCTGAAGAATTTAATCCAGACAGTCAGTTTGCTGCTCCTCAGGGTGAATATGATCCTCCCGAAGGCTATATCTGGTCTGATGATGAAGATAAAATATCTAGAAAAAGGGTGAGATCTGAAAGATCTGAAGCTGCTGGATCTGGATTCATGAGAGATGCTTTCAGAGCAGCAAATCCAAGGCAGGATACTCAGAAAGCTGAAGACTCAAAAGTTGTTAGTACAGGAGCTCCTCACCAAAGAAGGATTGATGGCGAAGTCTGGAGCCCTGAATCAAGAAATATCATCCTGGATCATTTCAGACTTATCAGCTGTTCAAATGAACTTCCATCAACTTTTTATAACCAGGAAGAAATTAACAAATGGCAAGCTTCAATGCTGAAGAGAAAGATTCATTTCAGAAATCATAAAGGAGATGAAAAGCCTCCACTACCTCCTCCGAAGTATTTTCCGAAGCCGAAGGCTTATTTTGAGAGACAGCTCAAGAAGTATCAAAAGGGAAAGAAGCATGATAACTGATCTCTTTTAAGAACATTTATATAGTGTTATGAACTTCAATCTTTTGTTTATGATGACTATATATAGCTTCACAGTTCAGTTCTTTACTTGCTTATATTTATTTTTCTCCTAGCAATTCACCTCAGTAGATAGGGTTCTGACTTCTTCAAATAGGGGGAGATTGTTGGGTATTGTATCCACAATAGCCCTGATTTGAAGAAGTCCGCTTCAAACTAGAATGAATTGTAATTGTATTTGATTATGCACTTTAGCTGTATTGTGACAGGTCATTCCTCTCTAGGTACAAACCAATGTCAGTTTTCAATGAGTCGTCAAACACAGGCTTGTGCAATGTAATCCCTCATTGTATAGACCAAAGTGTTGGCTCATGTGAGATCTCTCTATTGGGATGTACCTCATTTCCTAAGTGCAAGAGAAGGAGGACTGGAGCTGATGGTGGACTTTTCATAGAAAGGGATTTTCCCAAGTAAAATTCGGTTATATCATTCAGAAACATATAGTCGAATTCGACTATATAGTTGGGATGGATATAATCGAATTCGGTGAATCATAGTTCGAATTTCCTTGAAGAATTAGAATAACCGAATTCGGTTATTGCAATTCGGTTATATCATTTAACCGAATTCGATTCGGTTATTGCCATTCGGTTATACCATTTAACCGAATCGGTCTGCAGTAATTCTTCCGGTTCGTTTTTGAATGCGCGTTTCTTAGGGCTTCTCCTATGTTCAGTACACGTGGAATTAGATCCGTACTTCGCGCATATGACCGTTGTAGAAGACCGTATAAATACTCCTGATGTATTTCCGTTTAGAAAGAATCTAATCCAATCAATCAGAATCGAATCAAAAATCGCGAATCAAACAGAAAGAATCGCAAGTCTCGACCGATCTCTCTCGCGCTCAAGTTTCGTCTCCGACAAAGCTGTGATTTGTGATTCGTCCTCTACAGATTCAAGCACCTCAGATCCAGTAAAGAATCGCTCAAGATTTCTTCGTTCTTCCTCTAAACGTATTGAGATTCTTTGTCAAGAAGAAGAAATCTATTTCTCAAGATCTGAAGAAAAACTTCATCTGAAGTTTAAGAAGATTGTTTCAAATCTACGTTGTGTTGTAATAATCAATTTTATAAACTTTGTAGGAAGCTTGCTTCCGAGTGTTGTGTAGATCCTTGTTTAAGGATTGAGTTGTAGGAGTGGTGCACTCCGAGTTGTAGGAGTTCTTACTCCGAGGTGTAAGATTATCTTAATCTGAGTTTGGTGAAGTAGCCGAATCTAGCCTCGAAGAGCTAGATAGGCGAGGCGGGAAAGAGGAGTACCCACATCGGGGAACCTCTATAAAATCCTTGTGTCTGTGCTGTTCTTTTTGTATGCTTTTCTGTGTTATATTTTTTAATTCCGCGTAAAGACATAGAATCCACCTATTCACCCCCCTCTAGGTGATTTAGGCCGCAACTAGATACTTTCACTGAGGTTGAAAGAACAAAAGGCTAATGTATCGAGAACTGACGGATCTCTCGAAACATGACGGAAATTTTGGTCTTAAGGACTTCTCGAGACATGCTTTATCTGTCGAGACATTCAGAACAGAATTACCGAAATCAAAAGAACTTGCCTCTCGAGACATGCCAGAACTCTCGAGACATGCATGATCTCTCAAAACATGACGGAAATTTCGGTCTTAAGGACTTCTCGAGACATGCTTTATCTCTCGAGACATTCAGAACAGAATTACCGAAATCAAAAGAACTTGCCTCTCGAGACATGCCAGAACTCTCGAGACATGCATGATCTCTCGAGACATATCCTTAGAGAAATTGTTTTCAGAAATTTTCTTTTCTTCTCTTGAACACTTGCTGCAACCGCACTCCAAAGTCTTCAATAGTCTTGAAAATGAAGTGTACCCCAATAGAGAGATCACACATGAGTCATCACCATGTTTCATATAATGAGGAATTACATTGTATGAAACTGTGTTTGCAGACCCATTGTGACCTGACATTGATTTACACTTAGCAATGATAATCTGCAAGACAATACTAGAAAAGTATATCAAATACAAAAGCAATTCAATCTTAGTTTAAGGGCGACTTCTCACAAATCAAGGTAATTGTGAATACAATTTCCAACAATCTCCCCCTGTTTGTAGAAGTCAGAACCCTATATACTAAGTTGAATTACAGCAATATAGAATAAATATGCTACACTACACAATGATATGAAAAAGAACAAGTAGAGAACATCAAATCAACAATTATATATATATATATATGTCTAAATTGAATTGTTAAGAAGACTTGATGTTCACAAAATCAGAACCAAAGCAAAATATGTCTTGTCAGCATCAGCATTATCCTTCAAGAACTCCTTTTCCTCTTTTCTTCTTGTCTGGAGAAATAAGCATAAGGCTTGGGATGGTAAAACAGAGGTGGATTCGGAGCATCAGAATTATTATAACCAAATGCCCTGAAATGAATTCTTCTCTTCCTTTGAGCTGTCTCATGTTTTTCCCATTCAAGTGAGCTGTAGCATTCAGATCTATTCATTTTGCCTTCATGGACTAACTTATAGGATTCAAGAATTATGTCTTTTGAGACTGGACTCCAGATTTCTGGTAGAGCCTTCTCAACCTGAGCTTTGCTATGGCCTGCATAGCTAGAACTCGGAACAGATCTACTCGCAGAGGGACCTTCACCATGTTTTCTTTTTCTTTTGGTCCCTGCCCTATCTGATTGATCTTCAACTAAAGGAGCCTTCCCAAGTAGTTCTTCTGGCCTTGGAGAAAACTGAGGAACAGGAACATCTGGATCAATTTCTAACTCAGGAAAAATTTGATTATGAAGCCACGTTGCTGTTTTGAAGGAATAAGCATTAATATCAGCAATTTGCTTCAGCACCCTGGAAGAGAACTGATCAAACTGTGATTTCCATGAGCTTTGAATAGCTGACACAGAGCTTTCCACTAAGTCTGTCATTCTTTCCATTATAATGTCCTCCCCCTTTCTGACTTCTACAGATAGGGTTTGGAGAGTATCATCTTTGAAATTTCCGACTTCATCAACAATCCGGAATGTATTTGCTTCAGCCTTGTCAGACAATGAGTCTTGAAGCTTTGTCATTGTAATAGTCTGAGCCAACACAGTGCCTATACCTTCAGTTGCATGTTCAATTTGCTTGCTCCCTAGGCTCATCAATTCAGAGAGATTTTCATAATTTGATTTGATTTTAGCTAACTCCCTACCAAGATCACTTTCAACTGAGGCAATCTTCCTGTGAACAGTTGTCAAAGAGTTCTCAAACTGTTCACTCTGCTTCTTGAGCATAGCTTCAATCTTTCCCAGAAGAGGATCTGCATCAAGGATTGGAGGGGAAGGATGAGAAGAAGGAAGAGTAACAGTAGGGGCAGCAGCAGGAACAACATCAGGGAGCTCTTCAATCTCAAGAGAGTGAACCACATTGTCTTCTTCACAACCTAGCTCATCTGGAGCATTCTTGGTTGTATCTAACTCTGACTCCCCCTCAACATGTACTAGGGGAGGTGATAATTCATGAACGGAATCATCATCATCGTCTTCAAAAACAAAATCAGCACCAGACCCTGCCTTTTGGCCACTGGGACTGTGCACTTCAGATATTTCTTGTTGAATATTCTTTAGGACAGCTGAAACTATCTCATTTGCTAAAGAAGTTTCTGCTTCAATAACTGATGGAGAAGGAGGTGGTGGTGATGGAACTGAATCTGGAATGTGAACATGAGAGGGTGATGGAATAGAATCTGAAGGATCTGATTGTGTCACTAATGGAATGAGTTCTGTTGGAGCTGATGAGGGCTGACCTTTGGCTTTGGAACGGATTGATAGCTTGGCTCGACCTGAAGCTTTAGAGCGAATCCATGGAGGAGGAGGAGATGATGTAACTTTGGGTACCTGACCTTCAGAAGATGGAATTGGAATTTCTGCTTCACTTGCAACTGCAGACTGATGAGTCTCCCCCTCAGAAGTAGCACTAGCCACTCCCGGCTTCTTGATTCGAATGTCCCATCTCTGCATGGAGAGGACATCGATCTTCTTGAGATGATGGATAACTGTACCTTTGGACATGTCAAAGATAGCTGGGTTGAACTGATTCAGGAACAATGAGATGATCCGGGCAAATTTTGGAGAATTAATGCAAGCCTTGATATTGGAGAATAAGATTGTGCCCCAATCTCTCTTTTTCCCTGACACAATTCCAACCATCAACAGAAAAGTCTCTTCAGACACATGCCCTTGTGTGCCTGTCTTGCAGAATAGAACCTTTAAGATAATGTCCACCAGGAGCTTCCCCGCATCATTCATCTTATGCCTCTTAACTGCAGAAAAATCTGAATCCAGACCACAGTACCTTGCTGTTCTCAACCAGTCATTGTCATCTAGCACCTCTTCAGTATCAAGCTCAGATAAATGCAAGTACTTCACGAGGGTCTTAGGTGAGATTTTTATCTTAATGCCCTTGACGAATGAAACCAACATTCTCCCTTCCTTGATAGGCTTCACATTGATAAAGAACTCTTCAACCTCATCAAACAGCACCTGGCAAGGATGCTCAAGAACGAAAGCAAGACCGGCGGCATCAAGCAAGCAAAATAGATTCTTGAAGTCATCGGATAGACTGGCGATACCTGAGCGAACGACCTCATTCCCGACGCCAATCTTTGGATGAGGAGTAGGAGCCATTGAAGCAAGAGGTAGAGAACTGTCGAACGGAGAAGATGAAGAATCGAGAACCACCGAGAACCACCAAAGCACAGAGACCTGTCGCAGACTGTCGCCGCTCGAGAGAAAGTCGAAAGGTCGGGGAAGTCTCGGAAATGGATTTCGTGAACATCAAGTTTTCGATTTCTTATATATATATATAATTTTGATTTGACGTTAAAGTGACATTTTGAAGAAAATTAGACGAATGAACAGCGCGTACCTGACGTTTGGAGTTCTTTTAAAAAAACTATGTCTCGAGACATCGGTTATGTCTCGAGAACTTAGGAGTTTCAGCAAGTTATTTCCTTCATTGATGTCTCGAGTGATAACCCGTATCTCGAGACATCACCATATCTCGAGATCTTGAACTTGTCTCGAGAAAACCAGCCTGTCTCGAGAAATCCCAGAAGTTCTTTGGATGTTGTCGAGACTTAAAGTGATTTATGTTTCGAGAAAAAAGAAAGTTCCCGAGACAACATGTAGTTCTCGAGATATAAGCCTGAAGTTTTCAGGAAAAGTTCTGAATTTTTGTAATCTTCATGTCTTCATGGTTTTGCTTGATTTGATCATTACTCCATGTTGAGCATTCCAAGTTCCGTCTTGAAGAAGGAGAACTTAGTCTCATCCAGTGGCTTCGTGAATATGTCTGCAACTTGCTTGTCCGTGGGAACATAACTCAGATTTATGTCACCCATCTTCACATGCTCCCGGATAAAGTGATATCGTAGCTCGATGTGCTTTGTCCGACTGTGAGAGACTGGATTATTTGCGATAGCAATTGCACTGGAAGAGTCGCAAAACATAGGAATGTCTTTGATCTTCATGTTGTAGTCTTGAAGTTGATTCTTTATCCATAGAAGTTGTGCGCAACAACTGCCAGCAGAAATGTATTCCGACTCGGCGGTTGATATTGCAACACAATTCTGCTTCTTGCTACTCCAGGAAATAAGTCTCCTTCCGAGGAATTGGCACGTCCCGGAAGTGCTTTTTCTGTCGTCTTTGCTACCTGCAAAGTTTGCATCTGAAAAACCAATTAGTTCTCTATCATTACTTCTTGGGTACCATAAGCCAAGATTTGGTGTGCTTGTAAGGTATCTCAAAATTCGCTTTGCAGCAGTGTAATGAGATTCCTTAGAGTTCACCTGATATCTAGCACATACACATGTAGAGAACATTATATCAGGTCTACTGGCAGTAAGGTAGAGCAAAGAGCCAATTATGCTTCTGTACTTGGTTTCATCAAAAGGTTTCCCTTTCTCATCCTTGTCCAGAGACGTAGCTGAGCTCATTGGAGTCCTCATAGAGGTTGCATTCTCCATTCCAAATTTCTTAATCAACTCCTTAGTGAACTTTGTCTGAGAAATGAAGATTCCATCTTCAGACTGTTTCACCTGAAGTCCTAAGAAATATTTCAGCTCACCCATACTGCTCATTTCAAATTTCCCTTGCATAAGTTTAGAAAACTTTTTGCAGAGGTTATTGTCCGTAGAGCCAAATATGATGTCATCGACATATATTTGCACTAGCAAAATCTTGCCTTTTACTTCCCTAAGAAATAATGTTTTATCTATCTTTCCTCTTGTGAACTTGTTCTCAAGAAGAAAGTTAGATAGCGTCTCATACCAAGCTCGAGGAGCTTGTTTCAAACCATATAAAGCTTTTTGTAATAAATAAACATGATTGGGATGATCAGGATTAACAAAACCTGGGGGTTGTTCAACGTATACTTCCTCTTTAATGTCTCCGTTTAGGAAAGCGGAGTTGACATCCATTTGATATACGGTGAAACCCTTGAAAGCAGCATAAGCAAGGAAGAGTCTGATCGCTTCGAGCCTTGCTACTAGAGCGTACGTCTGATCGAAGTCGATACCTTCCTCTTGTCTGTATCCTTTAGCTACAAGTCTGGCTTTGTTCTTTATGATTGTTCCTTCTTCATCCAGCTTGTTTCTATACACCCACTTTGTTCCAATGACATTTTTGTCTTTGGGTTTTGGAACAAGTGTCCATACCTTACAGCGTTTGAATTGATTTAATTCTTCTTCCATAGCAAATATCCAAGATGGATCTTCATTTGCCTCTTGGAATTTCTTTGGTTCGACCTTCGAAAGAAAACTCAAATGCATATTCTCGTTAAAGGTACCTCGTCTTGTTCTTATTCCTTCATGAGGATCTCCTATGATCTGATCAACTGGATGATCCCTCATGTGTCGTAGCCCGAGGTTCCTTGCATGATTTGGACCAATAGGAGTTTCTTCTACTGTTGGAGTATCTTCCTCCACTTGGATTGGCTCTTCATCAGGATGATCTTCTTCATAGGTAGTTATTGGGGGAATCTTGATGAAGTGTTGAGAATTTTCTTCAACTGGCTGATCCAAGCTTAAGTCCTGCAGCCTTGAACCTGTGTCTACAGAAGAAATGCTAGAGGAGCTGCCTTGTAGCATGCTCGTCTCATCAAATACAACATTAATAGATTCTTCTACCACTAGGGTTTTCTTATTAAAAACTCTATATGCCCTACTATGGCTACTATAACCTACAAAAGTACCTTCAAAGCTCTTTTCATTAAACTTAGTTTTGTAATGCTTTCCATTGTTTAGCACAAAGCATTTACTACCAAAGATTCGAAAATTAGAAATGGTCGGTTTCTTGCCCTTTAGAAGTTCATAAGGAGTCTTTTCATGGTTTTTGTTTATGAGTGCTCTGTTTTGCACATGGCATGCAGTATTGACAGCTTTAGCCCAGAAATATTCAGGTAGTGAAGAGTCACTCAACATGGTTCTGCAAGCCTCAATAAGTGTTCTATTCTTTCTCTCAGCTGCTCCATTTTGTTGTGGAGTTCGAGGAGAGGAAAACTCATGAGAGATACCAAGGCTTTCACAGAATTCTATCATGGCTCCAGATTCAAATTCTGTACCATGGTCACTTCTGATTTTGACCACCGAACAGTTAAATTCATTCTGGACTTCCCTGACAAAGCTAGTAAAAGTGTCAAAGGTATCTGACTTGTGTTTCAGAAAGAATACCCAGGCAAAACGAGAGTAATCATCTACAATAACCAATGTGTAAGACTTTCCTCCTAAACTCCTAATTTGCAAAGGACCAAACAAATCCATATGGAGCAAGTACAAACACCTGGTTGAATCTTTGCCAATAATGCTCTTAAAGGTAGCCCTTGTTTGCTTGCCTTTTACACATGCATGACAAGGTCTATCTTTAACGCACTTAACATCTGGTGCATCGCGCACTAAGTTTTGAGAAAACAATTTATTAATAGTTTTGAGATTTATATGTGCTAATCTCTTATGCCATTGGTCAACAAGAGATGCACTATCTTTGGCTAAAAGACACACAGGTGTAGAAGATGATATACAAAGAAAATTTAAACAAAATATGTTTCTACAGCGAATGCCTGATAAAATCGTTTCATGATTTTCAGCCGACTTTATCAAACACTTATCTTTATGAAAATCAACAATGTATCCTTTATCACAAAGTTGACTTATGCTTATCAAATTATGTTGTAATCCTTCCACATAAGCTACATCGGAAAACGATACATTACCATTAGAAATCATACCATAGCCTTTAGTTATTCCTCTGTCTGAACCACCAAAAATAACTTTTGGACCGTTCGCAACTGGAATGTAGTTTTGCAAAAGGCTTCTTGTCCCGGTCATATGCCGAGAGCATCCACTGTCCAAGTACCAGATAGGATTTTTATTGGCCTTTGGACATACCTGCAAAAACAGATTATTTTGCCTTAGGAGCCCAAACCGATTTGGGTCCTTGGTCCCTTGTCAGTTGAGCACCACGATGAATGTTAACATTGCGAGTGGTCTGCCTTGCAATGTTCACTTGGGGTCTCCTAGTATACGTTGTGTTGAACCAACAATCAACGGCAAAGTGACCAATTTTGCCGCAGCACCAACAGTCGAATCTGTTGTACCTTCTTTTTACACTCTCCTGCTTAACTTTTTGAACGTTGGCTCTTGCAGGAGCAGTCCTTCTAGATGAGGATGCCTCATAGGGGCAGCACACACAAGGTGGTACTGTCTTCCTCGGCTTTGGTGCAACAGCCTTCACTTTTGGTGCTTTCTTAGCACTCAGGCCATGAACAAATGGACCGTACCCTTTCCGATTAATCTCTTGATAGGGTGCTTGAAAAGCACTATCACCAAAGTTTCGGGGAGGAGCCCATTCCTTATGATTATTCACAGGCGCAAAAGGAATTGGTCGTGTGAAATGACCATAGGAACTCTCCATATCATAAGAATTCGTAGGGAATATAACTCTCTTGAATGCTACAGGCTCTTGATGAGCTTTCCCTTTTTCTTTGGTGGTAGCTTTCTTAGCAACCAAACCATTCTTCTTAGCAATTGTGTTTTTAGAAGAATTGCTAGTACTAGCTTCATGCCCTATACCGCTTCCTTTTTCCTTAGTGGTAAAAGTACCAATAATTGGCAGAACAGTTTTAGGTTGAGAGAATGCTTCAACCAACTTCTTCTCAGCCGCAAGCTGTTCCTCCAAGACTTTTATCGAATGATCTCTCAGGGCAAGAGTCTCTTCCGAGCTTTTGATCTTGTCTTTCAAGGCTTGGACTTCCTCTTTGAGAGAAGAAAGTTCTTCAACTTCTTTTCTCAAGTTAGATTCCACCTCCTTGAGAGCCATGATCTCCTTACCCTGAGTTTTGACAATCTTTCGGCACTTGTCAAAGCTTTGGAGCATTTTGGTATATTGAGACATGAGCTCAGATTCATCGTCTGTGGGGTTATCCTTTTGTTCAGCCGAAGCATAATCAGAATCAGATAGGATAGTGTGATCATTTACCTTTCCGGTGTACGGGGGTGCTTCTTCATCATCAGACATGGCCATCAGGCCGAAGTAAGCTTCTTCTTCATCACTCGACTCATCGGAGTCACTGTCGCTCAGAGTTTTGGCTTTCTTAGCGACGAAACTTCCTCTCTACTGGGATAGTGGTGTCCTTAGCCAAAACTACCGGCTCCTTTGGGATGGTCGGCCTCAAGGTAATGGTTTTGCCATTGAATTTAAATTCATAAGTGTTGGCTCTACCAAAATGCATCACATCGCGGTCATAGAGCCAAGGGCGGCCTAATAACACGTGGCAAGCGTCCATTGGCAGGACATCACACCAAACCTCATCAGTATAGGATTTGAATGAGAGGGGGACCAGGAACCGCTGGGTGACCGGGTCGGTGATCTTGCTGATCCAAGCTACCTGATATGGGGTCGGGTGTGGTTCCGTGTTCAAGTGCATACGTGTGACGACGCTCTTAGAAATAACATTCACACAACTACCACTATCAATAATCAGCTTGCAAAACTTCTCACCAATCTTAAAAATCAGAGAAAATATGCTCGTCCTCTTCCAATCATCTAACGGATGAGGAGTGGTCAAGATACAACGCATCACCATAAGGCGGTGATCGTCCTCTAAATCACTTGGGACCCCATCTGGCACACTCTCCTCTTCAGCCTCATATACGTAATCAGCGGGGTCGGTGGTCGAATCAAAAAGGGCTATGGCCTTAGTCTTCGTTGGGCATTCAACGTCATAATGACCTTGAATGCCGTAAGAATAACATGTAGTATTGGCCTTGCTAACCTTCCCTATGGTTACACACTCACTCGCGGGATTCCTATTATTTCTAGCAGTGATCACTACAGACTTCGACTCGGTGGACCTAAACCTTCCCTTATCCGGATACGTGGAGGAAGACGCTCCAACGGTGGACTTGTTCTTCATGTGAGAATAATGAGAGTGGGCCTTCAAGGCAAGATGCTTTTCAATGTCAAGGGCGGCATTGAAAGTCGTGTTCAGGTCCGTTTGACCATAGCGCAGGAGCTTCCTCTGAATATTGGGTTGAAGCCCCTTACGAAATCTAGATAGGGTGACCTCGGGGATCTCCCTAAGATCACAACGCACCATACGGTCATTCAACTCTCCCATGTACTCAGCTACCGAATTTGAGCCCTGCCGCAAGGTGGCAAGCTCGTCGAACATCTGTGTTCGGTGGTACGCTGGGACGTACTGATCGGTCAGCAAATTCTTCATCATAGGCCAACCTATAGGTGGGACTCCCTGCCCGGCTCCTAATCTCCGCTCCTCATTCAGCCAAAAAGTTTTCGCACGACCCGTTAACTTCATCCTGGCAACTTGGACCTTTTGAGGGTCCGTCAGGTTGTGCCATTCGAAGTAACATTCTATATCCACTACCCAAGTAAGGAAGACCTGGGGGTCCCCCAAACCATCGTAAGTGGGGGCCTCAATCTTAACGGCCCTAGTAATATCAAAGCCACGCTCGTGGCGGTGTTCTCAAGGGGGCACTCGGGGAGAGTTCCCATCGGAATCCGAATCATGGACCTGTTGGTGCCGTTTAGGCTGCTCAACATTAACGGGTGGTGGTGGTGGTCCCCCTTGATTCAGAAGGATTTGTGCTAACATGGTCCTAAGCTCGATCATCTCGTTACGTAACCCCTCTATGGCCTCAGCGTTACGATCCCCATGCTCATTCGCAGCCATCCTAGACGATGAAGGTGCGTTTTACTCCGTTCCTAGTCTAATGCGCATGCAGTTTTGGACAAAATAATAAGGAGTGAATTTTTGTAGTGCAGTAAAAATCAATTTTTGTTGGCAGAAAAATATTTTCGGGATGTAACTAAAAAGGAGAACCCACAGAAATTTTTTGGATTTTTTTGACGAAAAATAAAGATTTTAGCCCGCTATTCGCAGACCACCGATTTTTTTTGATTTTTTTGATTAGTTTGCGCCACGGAATTGAATATTGAGGGTGTATCAATTGAGAAATTGACACAACCTCGCTTTGATACCAAATTGATGCAGCGTACGTCGCTAAGGAGATTACCACAAGCTAACCCTAAATCGCCTACAACGCACTCTTGATCGGCCGCACCTACACAAGCATCTATCGCCCACAAATACGCTATCCTCTCGCACACATAAACCAATCCAATCGGAGAAGCGTTGACTCTAAAACATCGATAAAAAATGAGTCAACAATTTCCCAAAATTAACGCAAAAGTTGCCAATCCTTTTTGAGGGCAAGATCAAGGCGATAGGCCAAGATCCGCTCAAGCAATGTGGACCTACCCGATCCGGAAAATAGAAACGCAGAGAATAACGATTTTAATCAAAGATTTAAAAGCGATTGAAATTTAAAATCGCGGAGAACACGATGGTTCAACCTCCACAAATCTAAAGAAAGAATCACTAGGAGATGGAGAAGATGTTACCCAACTCTTAGCGGTAATCACTCTTGATAACTTGTGGGAGAATCACTCTCTCCACGATTTCCACCGGCGTCGCACCGAATGGACCTTCCGGCGTCGCACCGAGAGGGCTTGCTGTTCTTCTTCCTTGGAGTCGCACCAAGAAACCTCGCAGGATTCTCCCAAGAGGAGAGGCCGAAACTTGGAGAAGAAGGAGGCAAGGGGGGGGGGGGGGGGGGGGCTCCTCACAAGCCATGGCTGAATTTCTCAATGAGAGAGGGGGTTGTTTTTAGGGTTTCAATAACTTCCTTTCATTCTCTTAAACACTCCTATATATAGGAGTTACAAAACAAATCTAACCATCCAAGATTGAGATGAAGATCTCATCACTCCGGATGGCTAATAACACACCAAATGTCTAATAGCACACCAACAAAACATAAAGCATAAAATAAAATATTACAAGTTCCGCACTTTAAAGGAAATAATTAGAAACTAAAAATTAAGCTTTTGAGAGGCCTTAAATAAGCTTTGCGCGCCGCGGATGGAGGTTGTAACGTTGATTTCTGTTAGCGGCCATTGAGTCGTCATGTCGCCTAAAATATTTATGTTGAAGCACATCCAGCTCCGGTCTATCATTCTCTGGTGGTGTAGATGCCGCGGCATCACATCGGCACTCAAGCAAGTAAGAGATGCGAGTGCGAGCACGAAAGTTTGAGAATGTGCGAAAGGGCATACGAGTGCGCGAGCTATCGGGTGACAATAACGAGAAGTGCAGGAAAAGAGATGCGCAGTGGTAACAAAGATCACGAACGGCAACAAATGTATTACTTTCCATTTCGGCATAAAATTACAAGAGGTTCTCGCATTACATCAAAAGAAAGATGAAATTTTCAAGGGTCATCGACCTCGTCGTTGGAGTACCCGCTGCTCGCGCCTGGAGAGGGGAGACCTCCAAGATCTCACCCGTCGCCAGCTTCATCCGCGGTATCGATCGGGGCGAAGAGCTCTGGAAGTACATGGTGGGCCAGGATCCTCTCGCCTTCTTCTTTCAAAAGGCCGGCCCTCCGCAGCACATCCAGCGCATGCTCCGCTGCTCCCTAGGCCGTCCTCTACATCAACCCTTCAAACTCGGCGTTGGAATAGAGATGCCAAGTTTCCCTCTCCGTGGGAGGTGTCCGAGCGACAGCATCTCGCAGCCTCCAGTTTTCGGCCTCCAGCGTCATATTTCGCTCTTCGAGGATGTGATACCGCATGAGCAGGGTGTCATAGTTGGCTATGTCCTGCAAGAGAAAAGAAGATTAACACGCAATGAAGAAAGAAAGTAAAGCGAGAGCTCAAGTCACGGGAGGAGGAAGGGGTCACCACTCGGCTCGGGCGGCTGGCGAGAAGGGCCTCAGCAGCGGCCAGTTGTTGCTTTGCGGTCGCGGCCTCAGCGACTGCAATAAAACGAGTCTTCTCGACATCAATAATAGTTCGCGCGAGAGTCATACCCCGGTGAGAGGACATGTGGATCAGCTCATGGGCCCACATCATAGCCCTCACAGCCACATGCGCGAGATTCTGCGTTGACTCAGTGTCGTAGATAGAAGCGCCCTCGCGGCTGTAAAGCGCGTACGAGAGGCCATAAACGTGGCCGCTGATGGTTTCCTTCTCCGTCCAGGACAGAGGGAGGGTGGAAATGGAGACCCGGTTGGCCCGCCGGTCCCAGTAAACAAGGGGATCGCCGGCGAGATCGGCGTACTTCTCGCCGAGAGGGAAGTTTCGGTGACCTCTCGGCACCGACCCCGAAAAGGACGCCGCTGGCGCAGCGGCAGGCTGGACGGCCAAGACCCCAGCTGCGGGAGCACTTGAGCCTGGGACATCCTCCACGACTGCTTTCCCCTTATCAGCTGTAGAGGGTTTCACCCGCTTGGCGGAAGGGCTCGAAGCCGTGTCAGGTTTCCGCTTCTGCTTTGGCTTTTGCCCGCTAGACTTTGCGGGAGGCGGGTTCTCGCGGCATGCCTTCACCAACAGTCCGGGCTTTTGGTCGACTTGGTTGCGCCGAGTCCCCAACACCCTACCTCAAAATGTTTGAGGGGGATCACTAGTGTGTCGGACGAGAACTGATTGATGCGATCCCGGCTCCCCGGGAGGAGCCCGACGAAACCCGGCAGGACGAAATCCGCGATGTCCTGGTTAAAATCTGCCTCTGAGAGGTCACAGGTCTCGAAGTCTCGATTGGAGAAAGCTTGGGCGCAGTTAACCCTACCATCCGCTTCTTTCGGCATCGTGGAGGAGTGGAGTGATCTCGCGAAGGATTTAGAGAGAAGGGCGAGTGGTGTTGCGAGAGAAAAAGAGAATAGAGAGATGAAAGTGTAATAATGACGATGGTTGGGCGAACTATTTATAGAAAAAAGGAGAATGATGATTGAAATCATTTGCACGCGGGGTGAGGATAGCCCCCGCGACCTCTTAGCGCCTCAGGGTCTGAACCACCCGCCTGAACCATGTACAGAAGGAGAAAGCGGTATGCGAGATCTTTCCTGCAAATTCAAATCAAATAGCACAACAAGAGCGAAAACAATCGCAAGGCAACATTCTGAAAAATAGAGAAAAGCGAGACCTATACATATAGACACACAAGCAATAGTTCGCGAGACATAAAAGATCTCGCCTTGGTCCGGTACAAAAAAGAAATAGAAAAGAAGAAATGACAGGGGTACAGGAGAACGCAGGGAGCGAGAGCTGGTAGGCTTAGTACTGATCCCACCGCCATCGGCCCCGACCTGGCCTCCCTGTCATTGGAGGCACTCGCGGGTAGTGAAACGCGCTGACTGCTGTCAGCTCTTGGCTAATCAAGCGCATTTGATCCCTGGCCCGCGCAATGTACCTCCCAGGCGAGGTCTCCTCGCACCCGCCTCCCTGGCGCTCCATCTCCCCGACCAGGTGCCCGTAGTCTCGCTCGAGGATGCTAATTCGATGCTCGAAGGCCGCCCGGTGCTCCTCCGTCAGGTTGGCTTGATCTCGCTGCATACAGATCAGCTTGCCAAAAAGCTCTGTCATCAGTTCCTTCATAGTACGGGCATCCTCATGGTCACCAAGAAATTCAGAGATGTCGCTAGGGGAGGGGGGGGGGGGGGGGGAGATCAGCCCCTCCTCCTCTGAAGGGTCGATGATCGGGATCTGGCGGACGCTTGCAAAAGCAGAGATTAGACCTCTCTCAGGTATAAGCCGCGAGTTCTGCGGGATAAGACAACCGAACCGGTACATATTCTTCGATGGGAGACCGACAAGATGTGCTGGGCTGCCATGCTAATGGTTGGCTTGGGGGGTGGAGAGATTTCCCCTTCCCGGGGCGGTGCGTCTGGTCAGCCGCGGCGGAAGTATTGACCAGGTCCGCAGCAAGAGAGTTGGGCCCAGTACTCTTCCTCGCTGGGCATTCCTGCTCCGGAGCAGGGGGACTCTTGGTGGCATCCGGGACAGTAGAAGTGCGGAAGGGAGGAGGCAATCCCGTGGTCCCGAAGGTCCCGAAGGTAGGGGCTGTGAGAACCTGAGTCAGAAGAGTTGCGAAAAGAGAAAGGCAAGCGAGAGGGCAATAAAATGCTCACCAAGCGAGGACAGGGCTTCGCTAGAAGTGTCGAGAAGGGCGGGCTCCTGGGTCGGAGGGGCGTTCTCGAGAGAAGGAGGAGGAACGGTAGCACTCGCCTGGTTGAGCCCAGGGCCACCCTCGGTCGTCGACAGATCCTGCGAATGGTAAGAGAGGCGGAGGTCAGTTGCGTCATCATAATCAACCTCAAAAGCAAGATGAATCGCATTACCTTGTTGGTGTTGACAAGAGGAATGTTAGAGGGGGGGGGGGGGGGGGGGGGGAGTTTCAGACGCAGACTCCCTCTCCCCTCAGTCTCGCCGGATCGTCTTGGCCTTCTTCAGCCTGTAAGGCTTGGAGGGGTCTCTTGTTGACGAGAGCCAAGGGGCGTATCGAGTGGTCTTGGGAGCGGTCACTCCCTGTGTGGCGGCAAGACGAGCCATCATTCATTTCAAAAGCGGCCGTGCCGTTGGCTTCATGAACGACATAGCGAGTGCCCTGAGGGAGAAAATGAGGAACAATGATTAGAAGGTGGGCAATCTAGAGACAACAGCTGGAGCTGTATTTATAGCTAAGTGGAGGGCTACACCAAGAAGATTCCCTCCAGGTCAGCAAGGAACTCGCCGAATTTTTATGGTTGGACTCTTCTTTCCGAGCGTAGGACTCGCTCGCAAAGAGCGGGGATTGTGTACAACCCGTGAAAGTGAGGTTAGATCTTAGATTTACTCTAGAGGGGGGGGGGGGGGGGGGGTGAATAGAGTATTAAAAGGTTTTTTACTTTTTTTATAGCGGAATTAAAATAGTGATACTTATATGTGTATTGAGTGAGTAATAAAAACAAACACAAAGAGAGCACACAGCACAATACAGAAAAAATAAACACAACACAAAGGACACAAGGATTTTATAGTAGTTCCCTAATAAACCTGGGTACGTCTACTCTTCTACCACCCTTGGTAGGATTCCACTACAGGTTTTGATCAGGTGCCCTGCCACTAATGGATTTTTGATCAGGTGTCCAAATCACCAAGGAGCTTTTGATCATGTGCTCTAACCAAACAACAGTTTTTTGTTCAGGTGCCCTGCCACCAAGGGGTTAACTTTTGAAGGGAGTTATAACCCTGTACAACAGGGGATAAAGAGGGTTTAGATGTTCTTCTCTGTCAATAATCTGAGAGAAGACTCTAGTGGGATGTTGTTGTAAATCTCCCCCCTGTCAGATCGAAATTCTTGACAGTTTGAGGATGGATCTTTCACTTGAAAGTAGATCTTCCTTTGATAGCTGATGAATCTGGGAGACAAAATTTTTCTCAGATTTGTTTGTTGCTCTCGAAGATCTGATCTAGAAACTTGCAGCAGAAATCTGTGAGATGATTTGTATTGTTGTTCTCAGAGAATGAGATGTGCTGCTGAAGAAGATGAAGATCTGTAAAGCTTTTCCTTTTATTCTTTCTGTATATTTTCTCTCGACAGTATTCTTCTTCTCTTTTTTTTTCCTGCTATTTTTGTTATTCTGTAATAATACTGTATATCTTCTTCCTTTTCAATTTCTTTTGAAAATATATCTCTGACTGATTTGAAATTCAAATCCCTTAATTTAAGGAATAAAATATTCTGAAAGAGATATCCTGGGAACTGCAAATCTGATACGCTTTATTTCTTTTCCTTTTCCACGAAAGTGTCCTTTTCCAAAGTAAGTCAACAGCTATTTTTGAAATAGGAGAATAAATAAAAGGAAATATAATATCCTGACTTATGTGGAAGAATAGAGCCATTGCTGAAAGAAGATCTGAGTTCAGAGAATAATATAACTGATCTTTTGAAATAAATCTGCTGTAGAGAAATTTTCGTCGATCTGAGAAACAAGTTCATCGAACAGAATTGGATTCGTCGATCTCAGAGATGAGTTCGTCGACCTGAAGATATTCGTCGAACGCAGACTGAGTTCGTCGAATGGACGGTGGAGTTCGTCGAACTGAAGAATAACATCTGATAAGCTAGCTGGAATATTTAATTCGTTGAGCTGAGAAGATTTTTCGTCGATCTGAATCAATTCGTCGACCGCCGAGACTTGGTCAAATGCTGAGACTTGGTTAACCGCTGAGACTTGGTCAACCGCTGAGACTGAGGTTCATCAACCGCTGAGACAAGCTTTCGTCGACCGCTGAGAGCATTTCATCGAATGCAGAGAGGAGCTCGTCGAACGCAGACTAGAGTTCGTCGAACGCAGAACCTTGGCAAGTTCGTCGAACACAGGAGCATGCCGTTCGTCGAACGCAGGATTGAGTTCGTCGAACGCAGTATGGAGTTCGTCGAACGCAGAAACTGATTTTTTTCCTTAGTTCTATCAGCCTAAAAGCTTGACCCTTAAGACTATACATTGGGGTCAACTTAGCCCTAATAAATAGATAGTGATCTAGCCCAAATCAGTAATAGGGTTGTTCCAACAATCTCCCCCTATTTGGGTTAGGACACTATTTGACAAAAATTGAATAATAAAACAAACAACAAAACAATAGAGCATATATATCTGATAGATTTTAAATATTTCATCAGATATAAAATATGATACTCTGAGTTTTGAAAATTTACAATGAAAAAAAATAAATAGAACCTTTTGACTTTCTCTGAATTCTGACATTGCCTTCAGCTTTCTGAATTTGATTGTCTGAACTGTATCTGAATTTGATATCTGATCTGTATCTGCTATTTTTCAGCTTTCTGAATTTGTTTTTCTGAACTGTAGCTTTATAATCTGAATCTGCTTTGCTACCAATCTGAAACAAAAACTAAAACTACAAATTGTTGTGAGCTTCTTCAAGAACTGAAAATATGCTTCTTCATACAACATTTCCTCTTGAGACTTGAGCATCTTCATAAAACAACGCCCCCTATCATAAAGGAGTTTCTTCAAAACCTCTCCCCCTGTCAAAAGGAAAGTATCTCCCCCTGACAAAAAGGAGCTTCTTCAAGAAATCTCTCCCCCTGCCTAGTTTCAGGAAGGCCTGAAGCTAGGCCCCTAGAAGAAGGGACATATGAGGAGGTAGGGAAGGATGCAATCTTTATATTGCTATTGTTCCTGCAAAATAAAATAGAGATCATATGCAAAGGAACTGGAAAGAGAAGCAATTCTGTAGGCATTCGGAAATAAAATATTTGATTAAAATGAAAGATCAGAAACAAAAGCTTCATCAAAATTGCGTTCGACGAAAAATAGATTTTTGTCGATCTCAGTTCGACGATCTTGATGACTTCGTCGATCTCCGTTCGACGAACGACTAGATTTCATCGATCTCAGTTCGATGAAGGATGGGCTAAGTAGAAAATTTAATTTTTAGTAGATTGAATCTCCATCTATCATTCCTAGCTGATTTATAAAGAAAATATGTTTCTTTTCATCCAATGGCTTGGTGAAAATATCAGCTCTTTGTAAGTCAGTAAGAATAAATTGTAGGCAAATTTTATTTTTATCCACATTATCTCTGATAAAGTGGTGCCTAATTTCTATGTGTTTAGTCCTACTATGGAGTACTGGATTTTGTGCTATAGATATTGCACTAGTATTGCCACAAAATATAATTGAATTATTTAGATTGATACCATAGTCTAGAAGCTGATTTTGTATCCATAATATCTGTGAGCAGCAACTTCCTGCAGCTATGTATCAGCTTCAGCTGCTGATGTTGACACGGATGTTTGTTTCTTACAAAACCAAGACACAAGCCTATCACCAAGAAACTGACAAATTCCTGATGTGCTTTTCCTGTCTACTCTGCATCCAGCATAATCAGAATCTGAGAATCCAGTTAATTCAAATTTTGATGCTGTTGGATACCAGAGTCCTAGATTTGGACAACCCTTTATATATCTCAAAATTCTTTTTTAATAAAATAAGGTGAGATTCATTGGGGTTAACTTGGAACCTAGCACAAATACAGGTAGCAAACATTATATCAGGCCTACTTGCGGTTAAATAAAGTAATGAGCCAACAATTGCTCTATATACTTTCTGATCAACAAGTTTCCCTGATTCATCATTATCTACAACAACATTTGAGGGCATGGGTGTTTTCATGGTGGAAGCATCAGACATACCAAACCTTTTCACTAATTCCTTAACATACTTGGATTGTGATATGAATATGCCATTTGGAGTTTGCTTCACTTGAAGACCAAGGAAGTATAATAATTCACCCACACTACTCATTTCAAATTTAGATTGCATTAGGTTAGAGAACCTTTTGCATAGATTTGAATCAGTAGAGCCAAATATGATATCATCTACATATATTTGAACTAGTAAAGTTTGATTTTTTATGTATCCTGAAAAATAGGGTTTTATCAACTATGCCTCTACAGAAACTGTTCTCCAAAAGAAAATTAGCTAAGGTCTCATACCATGCTCTGGGAGCTTGTTTGAGACCATAGAGAGCTTCATTAAGCTTAGATACATAAGAGGAGTGAGTTGGAGAGATGAAACCTGGTGGTTGTTCCACATAGACTTCTTCTTTGATGTCTCCATTCAAGAATGCACTCTTCACATCCATCTGGTAAACTTTGAATTTCTTGAATGCAACAAAGGCCAGAAAAATCCTGATAGCTTCAAGTCTTGCAACAGAAGCAAAGGTCTGATCATAGTCAATTCCTTCTTCCTGTGAATATCCTTGGGCTACCAATCTTGCTTTGTTTCTTACTATGTTGCCTTGATCATCTAGCTTGTTCCTGAAGACCCACTTGGTGCCAATGACTGGATGGCCTTTTGGTCTTGGAACCAAATCCCATACCTTGTTCCTTTCAAATTGATTGAGCTCCTCTTGCATTGCAAGAATCCAATTTAGATCTTGTTCTGCATCTTTTATGGATTGAGGTTCAATCTGGGATATGAAACAAGTGTGCATCTGATTTTGGTGTAGTTGATGCCTTGCATTTAAAATTGAATTTTTGGAATTGGGAACACCTGCTGAAATATCTCCAATCACTTGAGATATTGGATGATCTCTAACTGTGATGTGATCAACAGTTGGAGTTGGTTCAACAATGATATCCAATTGGGGAATTTGTTCAGCTGTCACTTGATTTGAACTGTCAGCAAGATCTGGATTATCCTCTTCTTCACTGTCTTCAAGATTTTGAGTTGATTGAAGTAGAAAATCTTCTTTCTGTAGATCCAATCCATTAAGCTCTTCACATAGAGCTGGTACCTGTAAAGTATCTTTAGTAGAGGTGGTATTCCTCTCCTCAATTAACATGTTAGTTTCATCAAAAGATACATGCATGGACTCTTCTATCTTAAGAGTAGATTTGTTGTAAACTCGGTATGCTTTACTAGAAAGTGAATATCCAAGGAATATGCCTTCGGCAGCTTTTGCTTCAAACTTCCTTAGATACTTCTTGTCATTGTTATGCACATAACATTTACATCCAAATATCTTAAAATAGTTAACCTTAGGCTTTTTATTCTTGAGTAATTCATAGGGAGTTTTACCCTTAAGCTTATGTATCAGGCTTCTGTTCAACACATAATTTGCTGTGTTCACTTCCTCTGCCCAAAAAGAGAGTGTCAAGTTTGCATCAGCAAGCAATGTAGTTGCTGATTCAATTAGGTTTCTATTTTTTCCTTTCAGCTACCCCATTTTGTTGAGGAGTTCTAGGAGCAGAGAAACATTGCCTGATCCCTTCTTTTCCACAGAATTTTCTCATCAGAAGAGATTCAAACTCAGTGCCATGATCACTTCTGATCAATGCAACTAGAGTAGAGTACTCAATCTTGATGGACCTGAGAAAGTCTGTCAGAACACTGAAGGTGTCAAACTTGTTCCTAAGAAAGACCACCCAAGTGAATCTTGAGATGTCATCTACAATAACTAGAGAGTAATGCTTCCCTCCTAGACTTTGTATTGCAGTAGGTCCAAAAAGGTCCAAATGCAGTAAATTCAAAATCCTAGGTGAATCACTCTTGGATTAAGATTTAAAATTACTTCTAGTTTGCTTACCTAATTGACATGCCCTGCAAAGTCCTTCCTTCTTGTATGAACCAGAAGGCAGTCCTCTAACAAGATTGTCCTTAGATGTCTTAGATATAGTTCTAAGGTTAATATGTCCTAGCCTTTTATGCCATTATTCATTTATTTTACTTATAGAATTAAATAAGCAAATATCAGAATTGGCAGAGTCAAAATTGACTAAATAAATATTTCCATGTCTAATACCAGATAAAACATTAATGTTTTTATAATTGGTAATAAGACATAAGGAATTATTAAAAGTTACCTGATAACCTTCATCACATAAATGGCTTATGCTGATGAGGTTGTGCTTCAGACCCTTGACATAAGCTACCTCCTTGAAGGTAACTGCTCCAACTTTGATCTTCCCATATCCTTTGGTTTGTCTACAGTTGGAGTCTCCAAAGATCACCTTGGGTCCAAGCTTTGCCTTGTAGTTGCTTAGGTTGGCCTTGTTTCCTGTCATGTGCTTTGAACATCCACTATCCAAATACCATTGTTCATTTAATTTTGGATAGCCCTGTACCTGCACAACAGAAAAAAATAAACTAGTTGTTTTAGACCCAGACTACCTTGGGTCCTTTTGTTTTTCCACAAAATTCTGAAATGAAAGACATCTCAGGCTGATCCTTATAACCTTATGGATGATATCTCCTTGGAGGAAATATCCACTCAGTGAAAGGATTTTTAGTATGTGAAGAATACGAATTCTTTTGATATTCAATAAATTTTCCGTTCGACGAACTGGCTGAGTTCGTCGATCGCCGTTCGACGAAGTGAAGTGCTTTCGTCGAGCGCCGTTCGAATGATAACTATACTGGAAATCTGTCTTCAGAGTTCGTCGATCTCCGTTCGACGAAGTGAATTCATTTCATCGAGCTTCGTTCGACAAATTCTGCTGAATTCTTTTATTCTTAACAGCCTTTCTTGAAATGTTTTCATCTATTTCTACAACCTCTTTGCTCTTGGCAGAGATGAAATTTATTGGTTTAGAAAGTATGTTCTTCTTAATAAGAGGTGGCTCACTTAATGATGCACCTAAGCCCAGTTTTCCACTTAATCTGGCATTTACTGTGCTTGTGATGTCCATCAGTTTGATGCTTCTCCCATTTTGGGATTCTTCAAATTTCTTAGCTTCAGACAACTTGCTCTTAATGAGAGCAATGTGTTCTCTGGAGGCAGTCAAATCTTTCTTAAGAATAGCATTTTCTTCACTTAGTTGGTTCATTTCAGCCAACTTATTTCTGAGAGAGATTATTTCCTTCTCAGATTTGATTAAGTCTAAGCAAAGAACTTTGAATTCATCTTTGAATTCAATTGAATTGAAATCAAAATTAGAGATTACCTGATCAGCATCATTGTCAGACTCTGATTCTGATTCTTCTGAATTACTTCCTGAGGCATTGACAGCCATCATACAGAAATTTCTTTCATCCTCATCATCACTAGAGCTGGATGATGATGCATATTCTGACTCACAGTTTGAGTCATATATTGCCATCAAACATTGGTCCTTGTCATTTGATTTTTCTTCATCTTTAGATGAGCTGGATGAAGACTTTGATTCTTCAGCAGAACCTTCAACCATGTTGTTGAGGGAATTCCAAATATCCCTGGCTGAGGTGCAGTCCACAAACTTTTGGAATATGTCATCAGATATTGTTTGTGCCAATATATTCATTGCTTTGGCATCTGCATTTCTTTGCTTCTTCTGAGCATCTGTCCACTCAAGTGGTGGAACAACATTGTTGTTAGTTGTGGTTTCAGCACTTGTTGTTGTTGTAGGTGTAGGAGGTCCTGTCAAAATAACATTAAAAATATCCTCATCAATAGAATTCATGTACAATCTGATCCTTGCCTTCCATAGTGCAAACTTTTTTAGATTGCATATAAGAGGTCTTGTGCTTGAATATTCTTTGTTTTGTGCCATGAGTTTTTAGAAAAAGAAAACTCTAAAATAAATTTAAGATCTAATTGATCTTTGGATTCATGTATTAGCCTGTATACAATCAACAGCCCTCTGATACCAATTGAAAGTGAGGTTAGATCTTAGATTTACTCTAGAGGGGGGGAGGGGGGGGGGGGGTGAATAGAGTATTAAAATTTTTTCACTTATTTTTATAGCGGAATTAAAATAGTGATACTTATATGTGTATTGAGTGAGTAATAAAAACAAACACAAAGAGAGCACACATCACAATACAGAAAAAATAAACACAACATTGAGGACACAAGGATTTTATAGTAGTTCCCCAATAAACCTGGGTACGTCTACTCTTCTACCACCCTTGGTAGGATTCCACTATAGGTTTTTAATCAGGTGCCCTGCCACCTATGGATTTTTGATCAGGTGTCCAAATCACCAAGGAGCTTTTAATCAGGCGCTCTAACCAAACCACAGGTTTTTGTTCAGGTGCCCTGCCATCAAGGGGTTAACTTTTGAAGGGAGTTATAACCCTGTACAAGAGGGGATAAAGAGGGTTGAGATGTTCTTCTCTGTCAATAATCTGAGAGAAGACTCTAGTGGAAAGTTGTTGTAATGCTCCCCCTGCCTGATCAAAATTCTTGACAGTTTGAGGATGGAGCTTTCACTTGAAAGTAGATCTTCCTTTGATAGCTGATGAATCTGGGAGACAGAAGTTTTCTCAGATTTGTTTGTTGCTCTCGAAGATCTGATCTAGAAACTTGCAGCAGAAATCTGAGAGATGATTTGTATTGTTGTTCTCAGAGAATGAGATGTGCTGCTGAAGAAGATGAAGATCTGTAAAGCTTTTTCTTTTCTTCTTTCTGTATATTTTCTCTCGACAGTATTCTTCTTCTCTCTTTTTTTCCTACTATTTTTGTTATTCTGTAATAATACTGTATATCTTCTTCCTTTTCTATTTCTTTTGAAAATATATCTCTGACTGATTTGAAATTCAAATCCCTTAATTTAAGGAATAAAATATTCTGAAAGAGATATCCTGGGAACTGCAAATCTGATACGCTTTATTTCTTTTCCTTTTTCACGAAAGTGTCCTTTTCCAAAGTAAGTCAACGACTATTTTCGAAATAGGAGAATAAATAAAAGGAAATATAATATCCTGACTTATGTGGAAGAATAGAGCCGTTGCTGAAAGAAGATCTGAGTTCAGAGAATAATATAACTGATCTTCTGAAATAAATCTATTGTAGAGAAATTTTTGTCGATCTGAGAAACAACTTCGTCGAATAGAATTGGATTCGTCGAGCTCAGAGATGAGTTCATCGACTTGAAGATATGCGTTGAACGCAGACTTAGTTCGTCTAACGGACGCTGGAGATCGTCAAACTGAAGAATAACATCTGATAAGCTAGCTGGAATATTTAATTCGTTGAGCTGAGAAGATCTTTCATCGATCTGAATCAATTCGTCGACCGCTGAGACTTGGTCGAACGCTGAGACTTGGTTAACCACTGAGAATTGGTAAACTGTTGAGACTGAGGTTCATCAACCACTGAGATGAGCTTTCGTCGACCGCTGAGAGCATTTCATCAAACATAGAGAGGAGTTCATCGAACGCAGACTAGAGTTCGTCGAACGCAGAACCTTGGCAAGTTCGTCGAACACAGGAGCATGCCATTCGTTGAACGCAGGATTGAGTTCGTCGAACGCAGTATGGAGTTCGTCGAACGCAGAAACTAATTTTTTTCCTTAGTTCTATCAGCTTAAAACCTTGACCCTTAAGACTATACATTGGGGTCAACTTAGTCCTAATAAACAGATAGTGATCCTAGCCCAAATCAGTAATAGGGTTGTTCCAACACCCCGTATTCGTCGAGTGGGTCCCCAAGACCCCGTGGAGGGCCGAGGAGTAGAATAGGAGTCCAAGGGTCCATGAGCGAGTGAGGCCCGCACTCGCGGGCCACTCGCATGGAATCATGACAGATAGGCGAGAGCGCCCAAGATCTTGCCCATCGAGCGAGTCGAGCACCTGGCGAATGATGACCTCATGAGCCATTCGCCCGATGAACCATGATGGGCAAGGAGCCTGGCAAGAGTGCCTTCATGGACCACTCACTTAGAGGGCTTTGAGGTGAAAATTACCAAAATGCCCCCCTATGGGCTGCCAATAGCCCTCCAGAATAGCGGAGTTATGCTGCTAGCAGACCAGTTTGGGGTGCGATTAGTAAAACCAAAAGGCGGATTTACGCTATTTGCAGTCCAAGACTAGAAAATCTATAAATAGACCCTTAAGGGCACCTTGGAGAAGAGCAGATCTCTTGAGCTCTCTCCTCCAGGATATTTTCGGAGTCGGCTGCTAGTGCCCTCCAAGGTGCCCGACTGAGCATTGGTTTGGGAGGGGAAGCTCTCTAAGATCTTCCGGGTGTGTGGAGGGACCTCCTCGCTACAGCGTTGGGTCCGTTGCAGATTTCCATCCTCTGTCAGGAGAGTTTAGTGAGGGAGAAACTAGCGCAGGCTACACCCCCTGTGGGTCTGAACTCAGAGACCGGTTGACAATTTCAACAGCGGGGCCGTTGGCCGGAGAGCAAAGTGTAGAGGCAGGAACTAGGGAGTGGAGTGCATGTGCGCCCTCTAGAGAGAGGAGTGTGGTGAGCCCTCAGAAGAGAGAAGCATGGTGGCGCATACTAGAGTGTAGAGTGCGCATTGTATAACGAACCACTAGAACAATCTATAAAGTTGTGGGTGAGCTAACATAGGAGAATGGTGCACGATGTGGACAGTGGGTACTCGTTGGTAATTTTTTTGATGTCGCAACTCACAAGGCACAAGATTTGTACTCTTCCTCCAATTCCCCTGCCCTTTTATATGAAGGAATAAGGCTTATTTTATAGATTTTGGAGGGGCGTACAAGAAATTTCATCATTATAATCAATCGCCTAACAAATAGAAACACTTGATTTATGTCCCTCGGATCATCATCTTTGATGGTCAGACAACTTTTCCCCCTCGGCGGATCTGGGCTGCCCGGATAGGTTCGCCAACGTTGGGTAGGCGGGTGGTGGCGGTCGGCTCCCCGGAAAAGTCAAAATGCTCAAAACTTGATGAAAATTTCAAGGAAACTTCCTACTATCACCGCAAGATCGATGATGGTGATGGTTTATCGATCAAAGGTCTAGAAATTCAGCAATCGTTGATAAAAGGGATATTTGGGTGAAAAGTTCGCCCCACCAAAACTCCACCAGAGCTCGACCAAAACCTTAGATTGAATTGCCCATCTCATAATATTTTTCAAAAGCAATCTAGTCTGCTATTGGAACCTCAAAATTGGTTCACATGAGTTCAAAACAAATGGGTAGCCCGAGGTTAGGGGGTCAACATGCAAGCCAGAGAAAGAACTAGAATCGTATATAAACAAGACTCGAGTGTTGCATCAAGGAGGTCCCGCCACATACCTGAAAGTCTATAAGAACTTTCTCCCCAATTCCAATAGTTGAGCTAGGCATAAGGAATGCACGAACTTGAGAAACAACGAGCTCGGGGGGGGGGGGGGGGGGGCAACATGCCTTTTTCTTGCACCACCAGGGTCATATTTATAGACCATCTAAGTGTGTGTGTTGGGGGGGGGGGGGTCTGCGAATAGCCCCTCCTTGCAAAATTCCTGACCCGTCTAGTGGGCGAGAGGACCTCAGGGAGATTCTTGGTGCTGTTAGAAAAGAACGTCAATAGTGGGAAATTGGACTAGTAAAATCCTTCTGTCGAGTTGGTGAGGGACTCCGTGTTACAAAACCCTGTCACACTAAGTGTATAGAAATCATTTTTTGTGTATTTACTTTTGTCTATAATTTGGATGGATCTAAAATTTTATACATGCATGATACATGACCAAATACACCTTCTCTGTGAGTTTTGGAATTTTTGGTGAACATTTTTATATAGTAATATGAGATTATTAAGATTTAATACACTTGTGATATTATTGAAATATTTGGTGTCAAATCAACCTAAAAAACGGCCAAAATTTTGTAGATCCAACATTAGGCCATATGTTGTCTGTGGTAAAAAATGTTAGAACATTTGGACTAGGAATCTGCATGCAATGCCACTCAAAAAATTGACCTAGAAATTAGGTCATGGATTTTGGGGGTGCTAATAACAGAACTTGCAATTGGTGCTCCACTCTGGTTCCTTGCCTAGGTGACCTAACAATTTATACATGGCAGTAATATCACCTTCTAAATGCCTCCCAAAAATTGTAGAATTTTTGGGGCATATAATTACTAAGTTTGTGGAAGTATTTAACATTTGTCACACATATGTACTAATGAAATAAATTGGGGGTAAACTAACTTACAAAATGCCCAATTTCCTGTAGCATCAATGTTAGACAACTCATGGTCAGTGGTAAAATTTTTGGGGCAATTGGAATAGGGATTTGCATGATTTACCACTATAGTACTTTGACCTAGGAATGGGTCATGTAGGATGGTGTGCAATTAGCATAAATTAGAACTTGCATATCACTCCGGATTATTAACCAAATGACACGAAAATTGATATATAGCAGTGACATCAACTCATGAATAACTCAAATTATTTTTAGAATTTTTGGAGCACAATTTTCTTAAGTTTTAAGTGACATTTGAAAATTGTCACCCCAATAAATTAGTGAAATTTAGAGGGCCAAAACATTATGAAAACTATCCAAATTTTGGTAGCTACCTCCTTAGGTAATACATGGTGTGTGGTAAAAATATTAGGACATTTGGCTTATCGAATTTTGATATATTTCACTTTGAATGTTTTGACCTAGAAAATATACATGCATGCATGGGGCGCTTATAGCAAAAATTTAGATCTTGGGTAGCTCTCTGACTACTAATCCAAATGCTGTGAAATTTGACACCTGTAAGTATCATGATCTTTGGTGCAAATTTTGGAGATAATTTTCTATGTTTTAAGGAAAAAAATTAATTTTTGTCACACTAGTAAATTAATGAAATTATTATGGTTAAAACACTTTGTAAAATGCCCAAAATCTTGTAGTATCATCTTTAGACCATGATAGATCTCTGGAAGAAAATTTGGAATGTTTGACTTAGTGATTTTGGATATTTGTCACTCAACATGTCTTGACCTAGGAATTGATCATACTTGTTTGGTGGCGCTTAACAAAAACTTAGATCATGAAGAACTCCATGTATACTCATCAAAATGACTTGGAATTTGTTACATGACAGTGGCACAACTTTAGAAGAGGCTCCAAAAATTTGTAGAATTTTTGGAGCACACTTTTATAAGTTTTGAATTTAATTCAATTAATTGTCACATAAGGATATTAATGGAATTAATATATCAAGATGGCTGAATCAAATCCTCAAATTCTTGCAGTAACATAATCTTGGATTTTACACAGAGTACAATGAGTAATCCTTAGGATCACGAATAGATTACCCATATGTTATACTCCTCTACACTTGAGTTGGGCCCTAGGGAAATAGGGTATTGTTAACTCAGGATTAGTGATACTGGGTTCTTGTTGTGATGGAAGGATATGGCTATATCCCGGTTTGTATGGGTAAGCACTTGGTTGTTAGTCCTGTTAAAAAATTTGAGAGGGTTGTCGGTGAGGCAAATAAAGCGGAATGCTTCACAACTTTCCACAAGTGTAGCAACACAATGATAATGGGAAGATAGGATAATGCACTTGAACATTGACTGCAGTTTACTCTTTACAATGCGAGGTATACATGACGAGACATGATTCATAAGAATCACGAAGGAGAGAAGCACAAGACAATAAAAACAACAAGTCCCAGTGAACTGCCAAATAGAAGCCCCCAGAGACCGCATCACCACCAGACCGCATGGCAAACTCCTGAGACCGTGGGAACAAAAGCAGACGAGATGACCTGCGAGCTGCCATACTGTAAATCCAGAATGCACAGACTGCTGCTTTATTCCACTGCTGAAAATAGAACCTGTCCACACTTCAGACCACCAGACCAAGAGGTCGCCCGATCAATGAAGCTGCCCGCAAATAGAACCAGAAGAAACTGTTCTAGCTGTCGCCTACCCGCAACTCGAGATCACCTGACCGTTGAGGTCGCCTGATCGTCATGCTTGTTGCGAACAACATAAGTGTTGGATCTTTAGGCGCCCTTAGAGGGGGGGGGGGTGAATAAGGGTTTTAAAATTTTTGGGATTATCTAGAGAAATTAAATCTCAGTAGCTACCGCCAGCGTTAGTGTTAACGCTCGGCGTTAGCACCAGTGAAATTTCTTTCAGGGTAGAACAGTGAAAAACATTCAGCATGAATTATAGGTGAAGAAATAAACATATTTTCATTAATCATTAACTGGAGGTAAATACAATTACAAAACTTTTCCCAATAACGCTTGGAAAGAGGCGACCAATGAAAAAATCTTTTTCGTTTTCTATACCGACCCTTCTCCCAAGGACCGGTTGGCTTTAGCCTATCTCTCCCTAGACAAGGCCTCAAGCCGCTCTAGCCCTTCCCTCACCAGAAAGGCCTCAAGCACTGCCTAGATCTACACCCTAGACCTAGTCACCGTATGGCGAATTCCCCCTAGTCCCCGCAAGGCCCTAGTCACCGTGTGGCGAGTTCCTCTACCGAACAAAAGATATAAAGGTTATAAATTGAAACTAAAACAAAATTCAAATTAAAAACTCCCTCAAAAATAGAACTTGGTGTCGATGTAGATGTGATCGGATCGGTCTCCAAGTTCTTTGCTTTCTCGAATGTTGACGGAGTTATCTTGGCTGCTTCTGAAGGCTCTCACGAGTGCTCTACAATAAGGCTTCAATAACTTCTATATCAGCAAAACGTAATGGAGGAAGCACTGCTCTTTAAATAGATTCGACAGCTACCTCCTGCGCTAGTACTACCGCCCCGCGATAGTGACACGACGCGTACACAGATCGTGGCAGTTAAGGCAACTTCTGAGCGCAAACGGTTGTGACAGCCTAGCGCGCCGCGGTAACACTATCGCCCCGCGATAGTGCGATTTCCTTCTTCAGCCAATATCTCTTTCCAAATTTCCCCCCTCAATCAACTGCACATGAATAAACTCTTCAAACTTCACATGAATAAACTCTTCAACCTTTTTAGATTTTTTATTATATACTCTATATGCCTTGCTAATGGAAGAGTAACGAAGAAAAATACCTTCATCACATTTTTCATCAAATTTGGCTAATGCATCCTTGGTGTTTAAGATAAAACATTTACAGCCAAAGACATGAAAATACGATACATTAGGTTTCTTTTGAAAATACAATTCATATGGAGTTAATTTTAAAATAGGGCGAAGCATAACACGATTAATGACATAACATGAGGTATTTACTGCTTCAGCCCAAAAATAACTAGGCATTCCATACTCGGATAGCATGGTGCGTGCAAGTTCTTGAAGAGTTCTATTTTTCCTCTCCACCACACCGTTTTGTTGGGGGGTGCGTGGAGCAAAAAATTCGTGTTTAATACCTAAATTATTACAGAAAGTGGTGAAGCTATCGTTTTCAAATTCCCCTCCATGATCCGATCGGATACACTTGATTTTTAGATCTAATTCATTTTGGATACGATTGCATTGTTTTGTAAATTCAGTGAACGCATCAGATTTGGAGGTGAGAAATAAGGTCCAAGTAAATCTAGAAAAATCATCAATTAAAACAAAAGTGTACTTTTTACCACCAAGACTACATGTGCTAATGGGTCCAAGAAGATCCATGTGAATTAGTTGAAGAGGTCTTGAGGTGGATATTTCTTTTTTACTTTTAAACGATGTTTTTGAAAATTTTCCTTTTTGGCATGACGAACATAAAGAAGATAGATTTCCATTCAGCATAGGCAAACCTTTAATGAGTTTATTTTTTTGACAATTTTAAGATTAACTTGGTGCTATAGTGACCAATACGCCTATGCCATAATTCAAGTTCTACATTTTTTGATATAAGACATTTGAGAGACGCAAGTGATAGATCATGAAAGGCAATGAGATATACATTATGAATTCGTGGTGCGGTGAGTACAATACTATTGGTTTTAGGATCTATAATTTTGCACAAATCAGTAGAAGACTCAAATAAAACATTTAGACCTTTATCACAAAGCTGACTAATAGAAATCAAGTTGTGTTTCAAACCTTCTACATATAAAACATTAGTAAGAGAGAAAGAATTGTTACCCACAATACCGGTGCCTAAAATCCTTCCCTATCCATTGCCCCCAAATGTCACCATTCCTCCTTTATTCTTAGTGAGGCTAAGGAATTTTGTTTTATCGCCCGTCATGTGTTTGGAGCAACCTGAGTCCATGTACCACATGTCTTCCTTCTCCTTAGCCTGCCAACATACCTAACAAGAAGATGAGAGTAAAGATCAAGATACCCAAGTGGTTCCTCCCATAGAATAGGTGGAAGCCTTAGGCACCCAAATTTGTTTGACAGTACATTGACCCTTCATCCTGCAAGAGTCCAGGGTATGCCCAAAGTGATGGCACTTGGCACATAACACAAAAGGGGGTTGAGACCTTTTTCAGTTTTTGTTGTGGACTCTTGCTGGAGGATGAGGAATCAGCAGAATAAATTCCAGATTTATGATTTTTCCAAGAATTATGAGGTTTGTTACTACCGCCAGCGTTAGTAGTTACCGCCGTGCGATAGTTAGTAGAGTCAAAACCTAGACCAGTTTTTGCAATACCATGCCTTTGGTTGGCCAAAATCATATCAAGACTTTTCTGGCCAACGCCGAATTTTTCTATGGCTAAATTAAGGTCATGGATTTTAGCTTTTAATGCAACATTTTCACTAACTAGATTTCCGCATCTATTTGCAAAATTTTTCTTTTCGTTTTCAACATTAGAAAGAGATAGTTTCAAATTTCTTTCTAAGTCTCTCTTTTGTTTCGAAAGTGATTCGATATTGGAGAGAGCATTAGAAAGAGCAGTTTCAAGTTTGCTAGTCCTTGCCAAAAGATCATCATTCTTTTGGCAAGACTCCATCTCCTTTCCCAAAGCAAAAACTTCCTTACATAATTTTTGATTTTGTTTCAAAAGAATTTATTTTCAGTTTTAAGTAAATCATGATCTTTTAAAGTTTTGCCAAAAGATTTTCAAGTTCTTAAATATTCGGAATACAGATCATCATAGTTAGAGGGGATTACCTCAGTGTCGCTTTGGACACTGCACTCGTCATCAGTTGATTCATTGCTTTTCCCCATAAGGCACAAGTTTGCCTCATCATCATCGCTTGAGCTTGAACTACTTGAGCAACCGGGGGAAGAGTCATCCCATGTTGCAGCTTTTAAGACCTTCTTCTTCTCCTTTCCTTTAACCCATTTTTCTTTTTGCTCTTTCAGGAATTTTGGGCATTGACTTCTAATATGCCCGGTCTTCCTACAGTGGAAGCACTCGGGAGGTGTCTGCTCTTCGTTGTCGTTGCTAGACTTCTCCTTCTTCTCTCTTTTGGATGAGGAGCCTTTCCAAAAAAAATTCTGGAAGGTGTTTCTCCTTTCCGGATTTTTCATGAATTTAGTGAACTTCTTCATAAATAAACTCTCCTCGTCATCTTCCTCATCGTCATCTTCTTTTCTTGACTTCAGTGCCAAGGCTTTCTTCTTCAGCTCCTTGTTGTACTCCTCTTCTTAAATCTTGAGTTCTACCTCATGGGTTTTGAGGTTCCCAATGAGGCTCTCAATTTGGAGCCGCCTAAGATCATGCGATTCGAAAATCGCCGTCACCTTTGGAATGAACTTTGGTGGGAGTGATCGAAGAAGCTTTCTCACTAAGTCACCGTTTGAAAATATTTTTCCAAGAATATTTGAAGCATTGACGATCTTGGTGAATCGAGTGTACATGGCGTCGACGTCCTCATTTGGATCCATCCTGAACCTTTCAAATTCAGATTCCAGTTGGAATAGTTTTGAATCTTTGACCTACGAAGTACCTTCATGCATTATTTCTAATAAGTTCCAAATATCATAAGCAGATTCACATGCGCTGACTCTATTAAATTCAGTCCTATCAAGAGCACAAAACAGAGCATTCATAGCTTTCACATTATACTTACACCTAGTCTTATCTCCATCGTCCCATTTATCCCTAGGTTTTTCCATGGCAACTTCTCCAACAATGTATGTAGGAGAAGTGTATGAAGTTTCAATACATGCCCATACATCTAGATCTAAACTTATCAGAAAACAACGCATACATGTTCTCCAGTAATTATAATCAGTTTCGGTAAACAACGAAGGTCTACTTATTCTTTGCCCCTCATGGAAAGCGAGATCACGGAGCGCCATTATTTCCGGTTGTTAGACCGAATTGGAATAACCTACCTCTGATACCACTTGTTGGATTTGTAGGCGCCCTTAGAGGGGGGGGGGGGGGTGAATAAGGGTTTTAAAATTTTCGGGATTATCTAGAGAAATTAAATCTCAGTAGCTACCGCCAGCGTTAGTGTTAACGCTCGGCGTTAGCACCAGTGAAATTTTTTTCAGGTTAGAACAGTGAAAAATATTCAGCACGAATCATAGGTGAAGAAATAAACATATTTTCATTAATCATTAACTGGAGGTAAATACGATTACAAAACTTTTCTCAATAACGCTTGGAAAGAGGGGACCAATGAAAAACTCTTTTTCGTTTTCTATACCGACCCTTCTCCCAAGGACCGGTTGGCTTTAGCCTATCTCTCCCTAGACAAGGCCTCAAGCCGCTCTAGCCCTTCTCTCACCAGAAAGGCCTCAAGCACTCCCTAGATCTACACCCTAGACCTAGTCGCCGTCTGGCGAATTCCCCCTAGTCCCCGCAAGGCCCTAGTCGCCGTATGGCGAGTTCCACTACCGAACAAAAGATATAAAGGTTACAAATTGAAAGTAAAACAAAACTCAAATTATAAACTCCCTCAAAAATAGAACTTGGTGTCGATGTAGATGTGATCGGATCGGTCTCCAAGTTCTTTGCTTTCTCGAACATTGACGGAGTTGTCTTGGCTGCTTCTGAAGGCTCTCACGAGTGCTCTGCAATAAGGCTTCAATAACTTCTATATCAGCAAAACATAATGGAGGAAGCACTGCTCTTTAAATAGATTCGACATCTACCACCTGCGCTAGTACTACTGCCCCGCGATAGTGACACGACGCGCACATGGATCGTGGCAGTTAAGGCAACTTCTGAGTGCAAACGGTTGTGATAGCCTAGCGCGCCGCGGTAACACTATTGCCCTGCGATAATGCGATTTCCTTCCTTCAGCCAATATCTCTTTCCAAATTTGCCCCTCAATCAACTGCAGACGGGATGTTTCCAAAAGCTACCGCCTGGCGATATACCTAGCGCGCCGCGATAGTACTTGCCAAACATAGCGACCCATCGACATTCCTTTTTCTCCACTTTCCTTTCTGTCAATAGTTTCCATATATGCTAATGCCAGCGTCAGTGCTAACGCTTCGCGGTAGGTCATTTTGTCGAGCGCATCTTCATCGAGTTGACCTCAGCTTTTGTCGATCTCAATCTGGTTCGTCGAACGGAAACTTGTTTTCGTCGATCTCAATCTGGTTCGTCGAACGAGATCTTATTTTCGTCGATCTCAATCTGGTTCGTCGAACGGAATCTTATTTTCGTCGATCTCAATTTCGTCTTTCGGACACAAGCGCCAGCGTTAGTGCTAACGCACCGCGGTAGAGCTGCAGTTCATCGATCGGGCCTCAGCTTTCGTCGATCGTCGAACGCCCTGATATGAATTTCGTCGAACGGGCTTCCGCGTTTGTCGTTCGTCGAACGGAGCACCAAATTCGTCGAACGAACACTAGCGCCAGCGGTAGTTTTAATGCTGCGCGGTAGTAACAAAAACACAGCACCATGAGAATTTGAAAGCACAGAATCCTGCATACTATAAACACAAAACAAGTATGATCAAATACAATAGGATTTGTTATTGTCAAACCAAGAGATGCAGAAAGCATGTTCCAACAACAAGAACTATAACAATCTAGGTCGCATACCGCTGACGAACTGATTATTCAAGCCACTGGAAGGTCACCAAGGAAACAAACCGCTCGCTGCTGGCCGCAGACCTGTGAACATAACAAAAGGTCAAACCTATTCCAAGACCACACGACCTCAAATTGAGATCGGCACAAACAATCCAGGCTCTAGTTCTTACAGTTCTTGGTTAGTTGTGACCGGCCCTGCACCCCTATTTATAGGCAAGAGGACAAATGTCGTCACCGCCGAAAGAGAGATGCAATAACCGCCCATCAAACCGCACGCGGTCTCGCAACAGAATGCCCGGTCTCACAAGCACTTAGCAACAATCGTCTAAGGCAAACCCGGCCAGAAGCATACCCGCAGACAGAGCGGACTCCGTGATCATCTTTCCTCAGGTTGCTCAGCGCAATAACAAAGAAACCGAAAATACTTGAGCATCCTGACCGATCAGAACATATCGCCAGAACAAACCGCGCAGACCGCGCGGTCTCTGCGGTTATCAAACCGCAGACCGCCCGACTTCCTTCTTCCACTTCAAAAAATTCAACCCCCCCTTGAAGTGGGAAGTGGAAGTCAGCCCAAGTAAACTCCTCAACCGTGTAAACGGTCCCTTCGACAATGGCTTAGTAAAGATGTCAGCAGTGTTATCCTTGCTCTGCACATGCTGCACAATCAGAGATCCCTCCAACACCTTCTCACGAATGAAATGATGATGAATCTCAATATGCTTGGTCCGAGCGTGACAAACAGGATTGTTCACCAACTTGAGAGCACTCTCATTGTCACCCCGATGCAGAGTAGGACCTGACACCTCTCCATGAATGTCCTCTACAAGCCTCCTAAGCTAGATGGCTTCCTGAGCTGCAAAAGATGATGCTTTGTACTCCGCTTCTCTAGTAGAGTCAGACACAGAATCCTGCTTCTTACTGCACCACGAGATCGCTGAAGGCCCATCCATAAATACATATCCAGAAGTCAACTTCCGATCATCTGAATCTCCCCCATAATCAGTATCAGTGTAGCCATGCAAACAGAAGCCTGAGTTCTTCCCATAGAAGATACCCAGATCAAAGGTAGACATCACATACTTCAAAATGCTCCTTGCCGCCAACAGATGAGGCTTCCGCGACTCTTCCATATACTGACTCACCCGGCCCACCGCAAAAGAAATATCCGGCCTCGTGATCGTCAAGTATATCAGACTCCCGACCTGATGGCGACGACGGCCCTCAACGTGAAGATGTTGGTAATGGTGCACCTACGGAGGATGGCGTGCTTATGGATGAAGGCGACATGCCATCCAAGGATTTATGCCATCGCTGCGCGGTGATAGTGATGCACGCCGTTCCAATCTCCGCTCAAGGCGCAAGCAAAATAATTAATAATTATAATAGTTTTATTTTAATTATTAATTTTATCTTCATTATATTTTATGTCACTTTAATGTTTTAATTTTTGGTCATGTTTAATTTTTGGACTGCGTTTAGTCAAAACTGCGGCAAAACCTATAAAAGGCCATGATGTAATAATTTTTAGTTAATTTTTGATGAAGTGAAATTGAAACCCCAACTCCCTCTCTGATTCTCTCCCTCTCTCTCTTTGGGCCGCCCCCTCTCATACCCCTCTTCCCAAGCTCGGCCAAGGAGGCCGCCCCCATCTCTCCTCCTCCTTCTATCCGCCGGCCGCTCATCTCCTCTAGGAAATCCGGCCCCCTCTTCTCCCCTCTAACCTCTCCCTCCACCATGTATTCTCTCCACCACCATTTCTCTTTCCTATTCTAGGACGGATCTTTCCATCCTCAACAGATTCTGCCAAGGGGTCTAGGTGGTACTCGGTGGATCTTGGTTATGGTGAAGCGAAGACGGCGGACGGATTCCTCTCCAAACAACGCGCATCCGGTGGATCCATAGAAGAACGGTCAGGCGAGGGCATGCTTGAGGCCAATCCTATCTCAAGCGAGGTAACGAACAAACCACTCGTGTGAATTCTTTTCTTGATTTTTCTTATGGTGGAATTCTGTGGCGTGATCTTCGAATCACCGATTTTCGTGGGTTTTCTTCATATTAAAATTTTGCATTGCATCCTTTATTTTTAATTTTTGAAGGGGTTTGGCAAGCCCCGCTTCTTGTTGGGAGAGATCAACCATTTTCGGAATCGCTATTTTTCGGTGGATCTCTTTTGGTACAATGCATAGCTCGATCGGATCGGGTGGGTCCATTTAGCCTAAGAAAATATTGGCATATAGCCTCTATTCAATCTCTAGCGGGTTGGCTATCCGTCGAGGCAAATTAAAATTGATAAAATTGCCTTTAAGTTTTGCTGCATTCTCTGTTCACGTGCGTAGTAATCGTGATACGTCGGGTAGGAAAGTGAATTAATTCGTAGCATACGCGTTGAAGTGTAAACATTGCATCACGACCAAAGCCCGAAAAACCAAGGGATCAAGTAAAACCTTCCCCTCATCTTGTCGAAGATGTATCCCAACTTCCAATGGAGTAGAGCTGCTCTTCCCTCCTTCCATGCCAAATAGCTTAACGATTCTCTCAGCATAACCCTTCTGGGAAACAAGCACACTGCTCTCTTTCCTTTCCACCTCGAGTCCAAGGAAATGGTGGAGCTCACCCAAATCCTTCATCTCAAATCTGATAGCTAGCTCACCACGAAGCCTAGCTACCTCCACTTCAGAATTCCCCGTGACGATCATATCTTCAACGTATAGCAGCACCAAGACCTGAAGCTCCCCCATCTTTTTTACGAATATGCTTGAATTAGGATCAGAAGCAAAATATCCATAGAAGTGGAGGTATTTTGCGATCTTCCCATACCACGCCCGAGGCGCCCGCTTGAAGCCGCAAAGAGCCTTCGTGAGCTTGAACACATGTCTTGGGAGCTCTTCAGAAACATAGCCAGGTGGCTGATCCATGAAGATATCCTTGTCAATCTCGCAGTATAAGAAAGCATTCTTCACGTCGAGTTGCCAAATCTTCCACCCTTGGCAAGCTGCCAACGCGATCACCACCCAAACCGAAGTCATCTTGGCAACGGGGCTAAAGGTTTCTTCATAATCCTCCCCATACTTTTGAGAGAAACCTCGAGCTACAAGGCGAGCCTTGTACCGCTCAATACTTCCATCAACCTTCTTCTTTAGTTTGAAAACCCACTTGTAAGTCACCGGAGTAACTCCCTCAACCTTAGGCACCAAGTCCCAAGTTTCATTCTGTAACACCCTGCTAGTACACATAATATAACAGTAGGTCTGGCCGGGACCCCACGCCATACTATACACACTAGCTAGACATTATAAGGTGATAAACAGAAAAGAACAACAACTACACGAGAGTATAAAAAGCGCAAGCGGAAGCATTTGGATTAAACATCTTTTAGAATTGTCCACTATCCCAGGAATGAAACAAATAGAGTTTCGGCCTTAAGGCCTTACATTTGCCAAATGTATAGAAACTCAAAACATACATCGCCACACAGGCCGGCAATACATGTAAAGCAGAAAAGAGGCTGGCCTTCAAGGGCCAACACAACAAAAGGGCCACCGCCCGCTATTTCCCGCTAGGCTCACCTGCACCTGCAACCAACATCCAATAATAGGTAAACGAGGGTTAGCTATGAGCTGACCACAAACCGCATAACGATCCCACCCCCCGGCCATCTAGCCGGCTCAGGTGCGTGTCACCGCTAACCTGCAAGCAAGCCGTACATGCAACATGTAATAATATAAAGAAAGTGCAAACTACACTACACAAGGTGAGGTTTCAAGCACAATCAATCTTCTAGGTTGAGCATCAAGTAAAAGGGAACCTAGGTATGCACATGATGTTGGTTGGGTTGACCCGAAGGTTCCCCACAACCGCCTAAGCAACCGCATGAGGCTAACATAACATCAATACAACACAAACACTCCACCCTAAGGACATAGCCTTAGGTGGGGAAAAAGAGCTTTTGGTCTGTCTAGGTAAGACACCTTCTATGACCTCTCCCATGATCACACGACTTACATGAGGCATGGACCTCTCACCGATCTGCATGGAAATGGGTTCGGTTCAGCTTTGCCCGTGCTCTAACCATCGCGATCTATCGCACGACGCGGGTACGACTTCTCCTCGGCCCGTAAGGGTTTAGCACATCAAGTGCCCACATAATTAAGCTACGCATCTAATCCTTTCACGCAGACTTAGACTTCACAAATAACAACAAGAAGGAGGTACAAGACCCGCAACACAATAGAAAATCTCACGGAGACATTCTCAAAGGCACCTAAAACTCAAGTCCCTCAACACAATAGAAAATCTCACGGAGACATTCTCCGGCACGCATTCTAGGCTTAACCTAAATGCAACATCGCAATCCAAGCATCACCGATCCGGGCTCACGGCCACGAATAGGCTTCACACAAAATGCCTAAATCCGCACGACTATTGGATTTCTAAATGCAATATGTCGGGGACGGACACAATCGACCTGGAGTTCCGAAGAACTGGAGGAAATCCTACACTTCACCCATTTGGTGAAAGGGATTCCTCATGCAAGCATAGAAAAAGGAATGAGAGGACAAAACACGTCCTAAGACTGGGAGGAAGGATCGTTACCCTTGGAGCTTTCTTCTTTGCCATAGATCTGACATTTCACTCGAATAGAAAGAACCTCAACGGGTTGTTCTTTCCAGATCTAAAAATGGCTTGCGATTCGGAGCTCCGAAGCTCCGGCAATGGTAGAAAGCGTCTCCTTCTTCTTCCTCGCTGTCGCTGTTTTTCCTCGGCTCCCATCTTTTTCACGCTGGAAGAAGATAAGACTAAAGATAAAGAGGATATTTATATATACCCCTCTGGACAAACCCTAAGATAACCCAGAAATAAATCCCAGCCCTTGGATTTAAAGCCCTAGATTTGACGGCCACGATCAAGAAGTCACGGGTCTGTTAATTCGCAAATCGCTGATTCTGTCTGCGTTCGACGAATAGCTTTAAGACTGCGTTCAACGATTGGCAGTAAAGCTGCGTTCGACGAATGCTAAAAATCCTGCGTTCGACGAACAGCTAACAAACCTGCGTTCGACGAACGACTGAAATGCTGCGTTCGACGAACGGCTGCTAAACCTGCGTTTGACGAACGGCTGCTAAACCTACATTCGACGAACGGCTGCCTGCATTTGACGAACGGCGGCCTGCGTTCGACGAACGGCTGCTAAACCTGTGTTCGATGAACGGTTGCCTGCGTTCGACGAACGGCGGCCTGCGTTCGACGAACGGCTGGGAGAAGGCATTTATTGTTCCTGAGAACTGGCACTGCCTGCCCTTACGATTTCTCGAGAAGTAATATTTCTGCATATTAATTTATCGAGTGCTTAACTTCTTCCTATTTGAATTCTCGAGAAGTATAAACGTTAGCCTTTTAATCTCTCGGGAAGTATAACTTCTGCATTAAATTCTCTTCCGAGAAGTAAACTCCTGCCACTTAATTTCTCGAGAAGTTTATTCCTGACTACTTGATTTCTCGAGAAATCAATCCTCTGCTATTTAAATTTCGAGAAGTATATTCCTGCCCATTTGATATTCCTGACTATTTGATTTCTCGAGAAATCAATCCTCTTGCCCTTATGATTTCTCGAGAAATGCATTTCCAGAATTTGGGGTGTTACACATTCTTCCTGAGGGCAGTCATCTCTTCATCCATGGCTCCTTCCCACTCCTTGACTCCAATGGCATTTTTCATAACAAGATGGCTCTCTCTCATCCAGGGGACCTGCGAAGAAACATGAGATGAAGCTTACCAAGTTTCCTCCCGTATACCGATCTGGTGGAATAATAGTCCTCTTGGACCTCCTCAGAGCTTTACTCAGATCCACCTCTTCAACTACCTGTTATGAACTACCTCTCTTTTCAGGCACACTTGGAGCATCACTCCCCCTGCTTCCTGAACTAGAAGTACCTGACCTAGAGCTAGAAGAATTTGGAGCACCTGGAGAAATAGGCAACTCCACCAGAACTTCCCATGTAGCTTCCCTTTGGCCACCATCCAACCTTCTCTCCTGTAGCTCCACAGATGAGCTACCCTGGTATGACGTCAACTCATCAAATACCACACCCCTTGAGACCACATATCTCTGTGTCTTAGGATCCAATCATCTCCACCCTTTCTTCCGGTCATCATAACCGACGAAGACTAGTTTCCTTGCTATCGCATCTAGCTTCGTTCGAAGGGCATCCAGAATATGCACATAGCAGGTAGATCCGAACACTTGAAAGTGTTCCACAGAAGGCTTCTCCTTGAACATCAGCTCATGTGGAGTCTTCATATTGATTGGACTAAGGGGCATCTTATTGATGACAGAAGCTTCATAGGACATACCCTCCGCTCAAAAGGGCTTAGGAATATTCTTGGCATGAAGCCAGCACTTCACGGTCTCCGTCAAGTGACGGATCTTCCGCTCAGCAACACCATTCTGTTGTGGAGTGTGAGCACAAGTAAGCTCTCTCTGGATTCCATGCTTCCTGCAAAAGTTGAAGAAAGAACTTGAGGTGAACTCCCCTCCATTGTCTGTTTTCAACTTCTTGATCCGCAGGTTAAGCCGACCCTCTAGCTCCTTGAACTCCACAAATTTTTCGAACAATTCCGACTTCTCTTTCAGAAAGTATACCCATGTATACCTTGTGAAATCATCAACCAAGATCAGCATATACCTGCTACCCCCAAGATTGGCATTCTCGATTGGTCCACATTGATCACCATGGATGCACTCCAATGGCACTTTACATCTACTTTGTGACTTGTCAAATGGAAGATGATGAGATTTTCCATATAGACATCCAGCACAAACATGACCATCTCCCATGGATGAAAGACTTGGCATGCCTCTCACCAGACCTCTCGTCGCCATAGCCTTCAGCTTATCCATTCCGACATGCCCAAGTCTTTCATGCCAGATAGCAGCGCTATCATTTGTCCGCATCTTATCAACATAGGAACTTGTTGACAAAACAAACAATTCTTTCACCCTTTTTTCCAACATGAGCGACATCAGCCTTCACTGCTGATACGTTCTGAAGGAACTTCACTTCTGTTGGCCCGAACATAACGTGATAACCAGCATCTACAACATTAGTCACCAAGAAGAGGTTTTTCTTCATCCCCGGCACATGATAGACACTCCTCAACGTGAGTGGACCTCTATCACTACCCAAAGAAACTACACCCTTCTTCTCAACTGCATGTATAGTATCGTTAGCAGTAATGATAACATCATTACCTGAGTATGTCTGCAACGAAGAGAACTTTGACTCATCCCCGGTGAGATGATGACCACATCTAGAGTCCACGATCCAATCATCCTTGTATTTAATGGAGGCCATGTCCTGAACAAACATTCCCGTCATGAAGGCTCCATCTTGCCAACTACAATCAGCATTTGAAACCATCTCTCCCTTTCCTGCAGCATGACCTGGCTGAAGATTAACCCTGCAGTCTCTTTTGTAGTGACCAGGCTGATTGCACCTGTAGCATCTTGGTCCTTCCTTCTTCTTCCCATCATGCTTAGGTGCCTTACTCCTCACTTGCTGATATGAAGTTGAATGCCCATCACTATCAGGTGACTTCTTCTTCTTGTCCCATCTCTTATTCTTCCCAGAAAAGAGAACCTCAATATCTCCTCTAGAGACAGTCATCCCAACCATTTGCTTTTCTAAGCTCTCCTGCAAAGCAAGCAAGTTCTCCAGCTCAAGCAACGATGGCTGATTGGCCCAGCCTTGGACAGAAGTAACGAAGACAACATATTCCCTCCTTAAGCCGCGGATTATGTGCCTCTTCAGCTTTGCTTCTGAGATAGGCTCATCCGGGTCCAATGCTAAAATTTCAGCACATCGGTTCTTCATCTTTAAGAAGAACGAAGAGATAGACAAATCTCCTTGAGTTGATTTCACCAACTCATTTTCCAAGAACTGTAGCCTTGCTACATTCTTCTTGTTGAACAAGCCATCCAAGGCTGTCCAAATCTCAACAGAAGACCTACATCCAATGATATGGTCGAACAACTCTGGAATGATAGCTCTCTTGAGAGTGAACTCTGCCTTAGCATTTGTTCTCTTCCAAGCCTTCACGAGCTCAGCATTCCCCTCAGCAGGAACAACAGGTTGTCTTGCTTCTCCTCAAACCACCTCCCAAAGTTCCTCACCATGAAGATAACTCTCCATGCAGGACTTCCACTTCTTAAAGTTAGTCTGCTTCAGGATTTTAATTCTAAGACCTCTCGCATAATCTCCTTCCATTGCTATCATACTGATTGCTAACCACCTTGAGGAACCCGAGTGAAGTAACAACGACTACTGCTCAGCAACCTCCGACCTGTGGGTTATGGGCCCACTACGCTTCCGCTGCGCCACTCTGATACCATGTTAAAAAATTTGAGAGGCTTGGAGGTGAAGCAAATAAAACCGCCAAAACAAACCACGCAGACCGCGCAGTCTCTGCTGTTATCAAATCGCAGACCACCCGACTTCCTTCTTCCACTTCAAAAAATTTAACAAGTACTTGGATGCCGGTAGCTCCACTATATGTATGGGTTTGGGTGTCTTGGTATACACATATGCATATGTGGTGGATTGAGTTACTCGTGGTGGGTCTACGGTGCTTGAACGGTCATCACACTGATGGAAGTTGATCGTAGACTCTTGGTAGTGGGTTGAGGTCTAGTGGGCCAGCTCAACTGGTGTCTTGGTGACGTTTTCCCAATGACCCTTCCCTTTGCTTTGGAAGACTCAACTGGTTAGAGACGAGCAAGAGTACGTAGTGTCTCCACGACACTCACACATCGAGGCGTACATAAGGACTAGGTCTAGTAGTGTGCATGCCCACCTAGTAGTGGAGGAGCCCATTCCACTGCCTTCGTTTGACCACGACGAGAAGTGCCTGAGATGTTATCTACCCTCGAAAAGTGGACACTAAAGGTACACGTCAATATAGAGTCATGTGTGTGGGTAAATCATGGGTGGGTCATTATGTATCATTCATGACATCGCATTGCATTCATACCACCATATAAAATAGATCCTCATCATATAAATTAGTATAAGCTCTATTATATGATGAGTTACCATTGTATACTTGCTTATCCTTAATTTATAAATTGTATGGGCATTTTTATAAGTTACGTTCCAGTACTTAATTACTTACTACTATTAATTTCTTTAGATTGCTTTCTTATATGTTGTTATTAATTGCTTTAGATTGTTTTCTTATATGCTGATATTAATTACCTTAGATTGCTTTCTTATATGATGTTAGTACTTGCTTTAGATTATTACTGCAGACAGAAATACACCATTGCTCATAAAGTAATTATTGATAGTACAACATTATACTCCGACTTGTCAAATGTTTCTTTATATACATTCAGCTTATATTGTAACCTTCCTTTTTTCATCCTCCCGCCTGGTGCCTAGGAGTCGCCGAGGGAGCAGATGCCGAAACTGTTTAGTCTGTCTAACTAACGGTTGTCTACCACATCATTTTAGGAAATCGTGTAGCCATAGCAGGATCACCTCAAGTAGAAGGACCACCAGGCCAAGGAGATAGAGCCTAACATGACAACGCAACATGTTCTGATCCCTCCCACAGTTGATGTGAAACCTTAGAGATCTTCCGCATTATTCTATATTGTATTTCATATTGCACATGTATCAGACTTTATAGTCTTCCTTATTATTTTTTCTTTGTGGACTACTATTTACTATTAATGTGATGTGGACTTATGTATATTATTCCTTATGTAATTGTGGTTGGCTTGTGATTATTGGAAATTTCCAGCAAATTAGGCATCTTGTGGTGGTTGCTAACCCGTGTGTTGGCACGACCGCAAGGCTTCTGTTCTGGGCATAAGACTCCCCTCGACCGTGCTCATATTCTGGGAGGGCGGAGTCTTAAAGCTCGCTTCATGATTGTTATGAAATGACATTCCTTCAGTCATAGACGAAGACATGATGGAGGCGAGAAGAGATACCACAAAAAAGGAAAGACTTCTCATATGACTTCAGAGAAGGAGATTTCAGTTGAAGGTTGGCCTCCGGAAAGGAGCGAGTCGAATAATTCAGAAGTGGGTTGTGAGGCCTTAGATATCGCCGATCTGGGATCTGATGGTGATATTCCAGCTATGGCTCGCCTCGGTAGGTTGAATCACATTCTCTTTGTTTGGTGTGAAATACTGTTTCTGATCACTCACGAAATTTTCTCTTGAACTCATGTAGCTCCTTCCCTTGGCCAGAAGAATGAGGGACCTTCTTCCGGTGGACCTCCCTCCACTGAGGAGAGCATCATCCTGCATTCTAGCAAACTTCCTACGGTTCGATACCTCAGCGAACTGATCTTATAGTGATAGAGCTACCATTGGCTCAAACCAGTTTGAGGTTTTTCGCTCCGCAAGACCCTAGACCTGCTCCTCTACATGGGTGCCGACACTCTGACCGTACCCTCAATGAGTAATCTTCTGGAGACCCTTCCTACAACTTCTGCAGGTCACGCTGCAACGAACGCAATCTGATTTGTCGAGCCTCTGGCCGTCTTCCTACACGTGCTGCCGCAAGATCTCCTACGAAGGAGCATACCATAGGAGTTACATCTTGGAAGTCGCCTGCCCTTGGGAAGGTCCCAATTGACCATCGATGTATTTTAGGTCGGCTCAAGGTGAGAGCGTGTGAGGTCGGTCTCCACCGCAAGGCCGTTCTTTACCGCAAGTTTGTTCTCTACCGCGAGATCATTCTCATACGATCGAGTGAGGCCTCATGCCGATTCACCTCACCGCGGGGTGAGGTCAAATGAACCATGCCCAGGTATAGCTCTTTGTTAAAGGCAATGTTTTTTTAAGAATAACTTTCTTATATGATAAATATTTTCAGGTGTCGCCACCTCGCCCGGTGCTAATTTCATTGATGCCATCGGCACCCCTCAGGGTGAGTTCCTGATTAGACTCACCTCGACCAATCTTTCCCTGGAGAAAAAGGTCAATCAGTTAGTAGCATGCGAGCCGAACCGCCGACTTGCCTCGCTAGAAGTTCAAGCGAAAACAATGGAAGAGTTCGCGTGATGCTTGGAGGGGGTTGAGGCGAAATATTATGCCATTAACGATCTGGAGCATCGACATGATTTACTTCAAGATGATATATGCGGTCTTCGTGCGAGCATAGGCGCAATTAACACTCTTTCAAGAATAGAAGACCACATCCACCACAGTGAGGAGCATATTATGCGAGCGAACGAATAGCTTTAGATAGATCACAAGCTAGGATGGCAGGGTCACTATGCTCAAACCTCAAATCGCCGATGCAATCTGCCTATGATTTAATTTATCTAATAATTGTCTGCTTGTAATATGTGTAGTATTTGTATGGCGAGATCTAGAACTCTTCAATTTTGGTTTTTGATAAGTTATGCGTAGGAGGGTAGGTTTAACTATTTTCTTGTTGTTTATTGTTTGTTTTTTATGGTTGGATGCTTGCAAGTATTTTCAATTTGTTTTTTCCTGTGAGTCCCTCTATTTTCTCTAGAGTCATACATAATGAACTTGCACCACATTTTGATGAGAAATATGTTTTTTCGCATGAGCCAAGGTCTCAACTTGCGAGGTGTCTATGGACAAGAGTTTTTGGGTACGCTGGCCCCTCTGTGCTTGCATCGCGATGAGCTCCCTTTCCCTTCGTCTATAAATAGATGAGTCTGGGTCTGCAATAAATGCATTTTTTGTTTTAGCTTTCATTTGCAAGTTGATTCGAGCGAGTGTGCAACTCAGATTACTCCAACTCGCGATGTAGATTCTAGAGAAAGAGTATGCTGGTTGCCTGCATTATGCAACAAAGTTCTCTTCAGTTTTTTCAAGAAGGTGATAACCCTTGATGATGAGCTGAAGTCTTTTAAGGCTCAATTCATGCCTTCTTCCTACTAGGCAAGGTTTCCCAGAAATGGTGAGTACATCAATATGTTCTTCGCATATCAACTCACTTTCCCACTTTAACAATTTGAAGTGGGGTTGCGATTTCCGCTATGGCCGGAAGTGTCACAACCCGCATTTTCTCCGAATTTAAGAATATCAGAGTAAGAGAAAATACACGTCATGATGCCACACATACAGGAGACAACTGTAGACGCTCAGGCGGGAACCTATTACTTAACTAAACAAACATGATTATATGATAAGTCATCATTTGAAATCATTTATTAGGGGTTTTGAGATAAGAACTGTGTCTCTCAGTTCGTGGATCAACTAGTCCACCGAGAATGTATATATACTTGCAGCGGAAAGTACTTGATTTAGTTTACTTAAAGTCCTACATGTATGCAAACGACGGAGCATGAAGTAAATGATATGCACATAATTAGGCGTACTGTAAGAGTAGAAAATACCTTTAGGCGACTTTAAAGTTAAGGGTTTCAGTTAGAAAGAATGCAATGAGGATGATGAAAAAAACCATTTTTATAACTATAGTGCACCTAACATAAATCATTCCCAGAGGGTAAGATACACAAGATCTAAAAGTAGTGGCATAATCTGGCAAATAAACTATAAAGTATAAAAAGGGGCACAATGGGCGTCAACAACATGACACTAACCCATCGGCACCAACTAGTATGTCTGAGCACAAGAAGTAACTAAAAACAACTACCTCGCAGCAGCGGGGTGAACAGCTACTAAAACTCTGAACTTCAGGCTACACCACTAGCCGCTACGGCTCTGAACCTGAGGCATTCAATAAGACAAAGAACGCCTCAGCAAGGAATTACAAGTGGCAGAAAACTAACAGAAAAACAAGCAAGGCATAAGGGGTACCAACCCAAGCCAAATTTACCGAAAGAGAGCTCTGAACAAAGAACCAACAAGCATCAAGTGCACTAAATATCAAAAGAGGAACAACACGTTCATTTATTTAGTTTCATCAATTAAAGAGACTGATCAGCTCAAATTATACGGGAGCGGTTAACTACCTCCGCTACCCACAGCCCAAAACCAGGTGGGGGTACCACTAGACCCAACCACCCAAACACGACTACCGTGCAAAGCTATAACATTTTCCCCCCACTGTCCCCCAAACACAACTACTGTGTAAGGCTAAAGACAGTAGTTCTTATTACTTAAATTTTTTTAATTAAACACGGGACGCTGCCCGAAAGGATAATCACTAGAAGGTCCTAAGAAATAGGGTCAAGGCAAAGTACACATCGATCAATATGAATCATAAGAGTAACTCAAATGTTAACAGACCGCAACGAGTAAGAAGAAGTTCAAACGAGAGGGATTCGAGATCAGGAGAACTGAAGGGTCACTGGCAATCATCCAAGTACACCCGAGGGAACACGAGATTCAAACACGAGAACTCAACGAAATCACATGCGTCCCGGGCGGGGTTCCAAGGGGCCGCGCCCCTGGCGGCGTCTTAGGGGCAGAGCCCCTAACGGGGTCCAAGGGGCAGAGCCCCGTCCAAATTTTGAAATCCCACCACCGGAAACCACGCCAAAAACCACCTCAAATTGAGGACTTCTCGAGAAATAGAAGGTTGAAATCTCGAGAAAAAGGCAGCCTCTCGAGATACGAAAGGTGATTTCTCGAGACATGGAAATGACTTCTCGAGACAAAGCAAGGGATTTCTCGAGACATGGAAAGGATTTCTCGAGACAAAGCAAGGGATTTCTCGAGACATGGAAAGGATTTCTCGAGACAAAGCAAGGGATTTCTCGAGACATGGAAAGGATTTCTCGAGACAAAGTAAGGGATTTCTCGAGACATGGAAAGGATTTCTCGAGACAAGACAGGAAATTTCTCGAGTAATAAGTAGTTTCTCGAGACATAAGGTAGGTGATTTCTCGAGTAAGCTAGAATCAGCAAGAAAAATGGAATTTATTCAGCTCACGGTTTTCTCCAAGGAAAAACTAGATACTAGGGTAAGATTGAAGAGGAGAAAATCAAGGGGAGGTTCTAGATCATAAGTTACTACACCAAACACACAAAACTCTTGCTAATCAGCATGATAAGAGCTCAAAACGAGCAAACCAATCGTCAAAAGAATCAAGAGAGAAGGAGGAAGAAACCACTTGCCTTAACCTTGCAAAACTCGAGATCCTCCGCTCCGAAGGCTACGGAAACACTCAAGCACGAAATCCTGGAACGATTCGGACCAAAAGGAAAAGTTAGGTCACTGCCAAATCCCCCGAAACTCCTCGAAACGAGAAAAGCTTATCGCTAGAACGAAGATCTCGCCGAGAGCTTTCCAAATCTTCAATCCAATCACGATTCCGACCACCACAGCCCTAGAAATCGCCGGCCGGAAGATTTCCGACACTCCGCACTCGCTTCTCTCGCTTGGCGGCTACTTTTGATCGAGGGAGAAGATGATGAATAGGAGGGGATGCTTTAGGTATTTATACGAAAACCTAATTTAATATTTAATTAATTAATTAATTCCCTTATTACTTAAACTGCGAGGGCAACCAGAACAACTCGGATTTCTACGAAATTCGCACCTTAACTAAAACACGGCGCTACGAATCCAACAGCGAAGTCAGAATTCAATTCCGACGAGCCAAACTCCGAATAAAGCCTTCCGAAGCTAAAATCTTGATATCCACTCAAAATCTTCACTTTAACTCGAAACGACGCGAAATCTCGCACGCTCGACCTAAATCACAAGCTTTAACTAAGCTAAAGCTCAAAACACTACCAGACGAGCTGACATAACGCCCTTACGCCAAAATTACGTCACAGAGGGTACGTAAAATAATTAACGAAAATCAGGGGCGTTACAGGAAGTCTGCCAGATTCTTCGCTACAATTGGTTGATCCTGACTCAGATCAACCCCAATGGTAACGCGACCATCGTCGGGTACCTGCGCTTCCTTCGTGAGGAGGGGATCACGTTTGACCTCACAGTCTTTCGTAAGATCTTTAACATGCGGTTGGCTAAGGACGATGTTTCCTTTTTTGGCAGTCACACCTTCTCGCTGGTGGGGACTGTTGGAACAACCCTATTACTGATTTGGGCTAGGATCACTATATGTTAACTAAGGATCAAGTTGACCACATTGTATAACTTAAGGGTCAATTTTTTAGGCTGTTAGATTAGCTAGAACTTAAGGAAAATTCAAGTTCTCTGCGTTCGACAAATGGCGAGTGGCGTTCGACGAATGTCTATCATCATTCGAAGAATTGTTCTCAGCAGACTGAAGTATTATAGCCAGTCCCAGCGCTCGACATTCTCTGAGCAGTGCTCGACGAATTCCAGGCAGCGTTCAACAAATTCCAGCCAGAGCTCGACAAATTCTCTATTAAAGCTCAGTTCGACAAATACAAAGTCCAGATTATTTAATTCTTAAATATCAGTTATTTGTCAGTACTCTGAACACAGATCGACAACTCTAACACATATATTCAATATGTTTGGACGTATTCAAGACAGTTAAGTAAGGATATTATATTCTTTGAATATATTCCCTTCTTTCCTTTATTCCAAGGCAAAGATAGTCGTTGACAATTAATGCAAAGGAGTATTTCACGGCTACGGAATTAAAGGACCTGCCAAAGTCATTTTTTCTTTGTTGTTATTCCAAGAAAGAATTAAAGTCTGATTATTCTATTTCCAAAAAGAGAATATATCAAAGACAAACTTCATTGTCTCAGAACTTGATAGAATTAAAAAAAATATTCTTACAAAATATAGAGAGAGAACAACAACAAGGATAGAGAAAGAAAAAGAAGAATACTCAGTCAAATATTCTCAGTCTTCTTCTTCCTCAAGCAGCAATCACCACTTCTCTGAGAACATCTTCTTCAAAGATCCATCTCTCAGATATCTGCTGCAAGTTCAAGTCTTCTAAAAGAGCAACAAAGAATCTGAAGAATTATTTCTTCCAGATCAATCTGCTACAGAATATTTCTGTTTCAAGAGAAAGCCTCTCCACCATCTGTCAAATACTTCAATCAGACAGGGGGAGCTTTACAACAAATCCACTAGAGTCTTCTCTCAGCATCTTGACAGAGAAGAACACTATAACCTCTTTCTCACCTCTCTTGTACAGGGTTAATACTCCCTTCAAAAGTGTAACTCCCTGGTGGCAAGACACCTGATCAAAAAATCTAGTTGGTTTTGAGCACCTGAACAAAAGCTCTGTGGTGTGTGGACACCTGATCAAAATCACCTTGGTGTTAGGGCACCTGATCAACACTCCTTGTGGACTCCTACCAAGGGTGGTAGAAGAGTGGACTACCCAGATTTATTGGGGAACCACTATAAATTCCTTGTGTCCTCTGTGTTTGTTTGTTTCTCTGTGTTGTGCTGTGTGCTTTTACTTATTTAGTTTTCTGCTTATATATATATATCTCACACTGCTTACACATATATATAACACTACTTTAATTATGCTATAGAAACTAAGGAAAAGTTTCTAATACTCTATTCACCCCCCCCCCCCTCTAGAGTAACTTAAGATCTAACCTCCACTTTCAATTGGTATCAGAGGAAGTTGATTCTTTACAGGCTAACACCTGAATCACAAAGATCAATTAGATCTTAAATTAATTTAGAGTTTCTCTTTATCTATTTTCTGTTAAAAACTCATGGCACAAAACAAGGAGTACTCAAGCACAAGACCTCCTATGTGCAATCTTAACAGGTTTGCACTTTGGAAAGCAAGGATTAGGCTTTATATGAACTCAATTGATGAAGAGATTTTCAATGTTATTCTAACAGGGCCTCCAGCACCTACAACATCAACAAGCACTGAAGCTACAACAGACAACCATGATGTCCCACCTCCTGAGTGGACAGAAACACAAAAGAAGCACATAAATGTAGATGCTAAAGCCATGAACATTCTGGCTCAAACTATGTCTGATGACATATTTCAAAAAGTGGTTGAATGTACTTCAGCTAGAGAGATTTGGATCTCACTAAATAATATGGTTGCAGGTTCTGCAGATGAAAGGAAAGACAGAAGATCACACTTGATCTCTCTGTATGAAAACTTCAAGAAAGGAGAAACAGAGACAGTTGCAGACATGTATAACAGACTCAGTCTCATAATCAATAAGCTGAAATCTCTGGACAAAGTGATATCTGTCACTGAAGTCAATGATAAGATCCTAATGTGCTTCCCCAGCACATGGGACTCTAGGATCTGGCCAATCAAGGAAGCCAGAATCCTCAATGAGATTACCACTGAAGCTTTGTTGGGCAAACTCAAATCTTATGAGCAGCTCATCAAATCCAGGGAAGCTGAATCATCCACTTCATCTCCAGCAACAAAGAAAGAAAAGAGCATAGCTTTCAAAGAAGCTGATGCAGAAGAAGAAAAGACTCCAAAAGATGAGGAGTTTATGAGTCTCATAGCCAAGAGATTTTACAAAATGGCTAAGAAGGACTTCAGAAAGAAGGAGTCCAGATCAAGAGAAAATCAAATTTATGACAAATCAATTCCTAAAGAAGTTATTTGTTATGGTTGCAGGAAACCTGGACACTACCTGACAGAATGTCCAGAAAATCAAAAGAAAGAAAAGAAAAAGGAAAAAGAAGAGAAAAGGAGCTCCAACAAATCTTCTTCCCACAAGCACAAAAAGAAGGGAAGAGGATTTATTGCAGAATCTTGGAGTGAAACTGAATCTGAATCATCATCCAGTTCATCTAATGATGATGAAGAAAAATCAAAGGAAATTGACCAATGTCTGATGGCAATATATGACTCAGGCAGTGAGTCAGAATATGCTTCCTCATCCAGCTCCAATGATGATGAAGAAGAAAGAACATTCTGCATGATGGCTATCAATGCCTCAGGACATAATTCTGAAGAAAATCAGAATCAGAAGCAGAAGATGATGCAGATCAGGTATTATCTCACTTTGATTTTACTTCAGTTGAATTCAAAGCTGAATTCAAAGTTCTTTGCTTAGACTTACTAAAATCTAAGAAAGAAATAATCTCACTCAGAAGTAAGGTAGCTGAAATGAAAATTATTAGTGAAGAAAATATAAATCTTAAGAAAGAGTTGGCTGCGTCCAGGGAACATATTGTTCTAATTGAGAGCAAGTTGTCTGAAGCCAAAGAGTTTGAAGAATCCCTAAATGGGAGAAGCATCAAACTGATGGACATAACAAGCACAGTAAATGCTAGACTTAATAGCAAACTGGGCTTGGGTGCCTCATCAAGTGAGCCACATCTGATTAAGAAGAATATATTATCTACACCCATAAAATTCATATCTGCTAACAGCAAAGAGGCTGTAGAAGCAAATAAAGATATTTCAAGCAAGTCTGTTAAGAATAAAAGAATTCAGAAGAATTCGTCGAACAAAGCTCAACGAAAAGATTCCAATTTGTCGAACGGAGATCGACAAAAACTGAAAACAGATTTTCAGTATAGTTATTACATGGATGGCGTTCAACGAAATCATGTACATACATTGAACGGCGATCGACGAATTTACCCAAATTTGTCGAACAGATATTATACACAGAATTTCAGGAATTCTAATTCTAAACACACTAAAAATCCTTTCACTGAATGGATAATACCTCCAAGGAGATATCATCCACAAGGCTATAAGGATCAGCCTGAAATGTCCTTTATTTCTGAATATTGTGGTAAGACAAAAGGACCCAAGGTAGTCTGGGTCAAAAACAACTAGTTTATTTTTCTGTCTTTGCAGGTACACAGCTATCCAAAGATACAAGAATATTGGTACTTGGATAGTGGATGCTCAAAGCATATGACAGGAAACAAGGCCAACCTGAGCAATTATAAGGCAAAGATTGGACCTAAAGTTGTCTTTGGAGACTCCAACTGTGGGCAGACAAAAGGATATGGACAAGTCAAGGTTGGAGCAGTCACCTTCAAAGAAGTATCATATGTCAAAGGTCTCAAGCACAACCTCATCAGCATAAGCCAGTTATGTGATGAAGGTTATCAGGTAACCTTTAACCCTCCCCAATGTCTTATTACCAATAATAAGAATATAAATGTATTATCTGGTATTAGAGAAGGAAACATTCATCTAGTAAATTTTGACTCTGCCAATACAGACATCTGTCTATTTAATTCAATAAGTAAGACAAATGAATTATGGAATAAAAGGCTTGGACACATTAACCTTAGATCTATCTCTAATCTTTCTAAGGACAATCTTGTCAGAGGACTGCCTTCTGGTTCATACAAGAAGGAAGGACTTTGCAGGGCTTGTCAATTAGGTAAGCAGACTAGAAGTAGTTTCAAATCTATATCCAAGAGTGATTCACCTAGGATTCTGTATTTATTGCATTTAGATCTTTTTGGACCTACTGCTATACAGAGCTTAGGAGGGAAGCATTATTCTCTAGTTATTGTAGATGACTTCTTAAGATTCACTTGGGTGTTCTTTCTTAGGAACAAGTCTGACACCTTCAAAGTTCTAACAGACTTTCTCAGGTCCATCAAGACTGAGTACTCTACTGTAGTTGCATTGATCAGAAGTGATCATGGCACTGAGTTTGATTCTCTTCTGATGAGAGAATTCTGTGGAAAAGAAGGGATCAGGTAGTGTTTCTCTGCTCCTAGAAGCCCTCAACAAAATGGGGTAGCTGAAAGGAAAAATAGAACACTAATTGAATTAGCAAATACATTGCTTGCTGATGCTCATTTGCCACTCTCCTTTTGGGCAGAGGCAGTGAACACAACAAATTATGTGTTGAATAGAAGCTTGATACATAAACTTAAGGGTAAGACTCCCTATGAACTACTCAAGAATAAAAAGCCTAAGGTTAGCTATTTTAAGATTTTTGGTTGTAAATGCTACGTGCATAACAATGATAAGAAATATCTAAGGAATTTTGAAGCTAAGGCAGCTGAAGGCATATTCCTTGGATACTCTCTATCTAGTAAAGCATATAGAGTCTACAACAAATCTACTCTTAAGATAGAGGAGTCCATGCATGTTTCTTTTGATGAAACTAACCTGTTAAATGAGGAGAGGAATTCCACCTCTACCATACATACTTTGCAGGTATCAGATCTATGTGAAGAGCTAAGTGAGCTAAATCTAGAGAAAGGAGATTCTTTACTTCCAACAACTCAAACACTTGAAGATAGTGAAGAAGAAGATCAACCAGAAGATCTTGCTGACAAATCAATTCAAGTGACAGCGGAACAAATTCCCCAAGAAGATATCATTGCTGAACCAACTCCAAATGTTGACCACATCACAGTTAGAGATCATCCAATATCACAAGTAATTGGAGATATTTCAGCAGGTGTTCAAACAAGGCATCAATTACACCAAAATCAGATGCATACTTGTTTCCTATCACAAGTTGAACCTCAAACTATAACAGATGCAGAACAAGATCCAAATTGGATTCTTGCAATGCAAGAGGAGCTCAACCAATTTGAAAGGAACAAGGTTTGGGATTTGGTTCCAAGACCAAAGGGCCATCCAGTCATTGGCACTAAATGTGTCTTCAGGAACAAGCTAGATGAACAAGGCAACATTGTGAGAAATAAAGCAAGACTGGTAGCCCAAGGATATTCACAGGAAGAAGGGATTGATTATGATCAGACCTTTGCTCCTGTTGCAAGACTTCAAGCAATCAGAATCTTTCTTACATTTGCTGCATATAAAAAAGTTCAAAGTATATCAAATGGATGTGAAGAGTGCATTCTTAAATGGAGAAATTAAAGAAGAAGTGTATGTGGAACAACCACCAGGTTTCATCTCTCCAACTCAACCCTCTTTTGTATTTAAGCTTAAGAAAGCTCTTTATGGTCTCAAACAAGCTCCTAGAGCATGGTATGAGACTTTAGCTAGTTTTCTTTTGGAAAACAATTTCTGTAGAGGCATAGTAGATAAAACCCTATTTTTCAAGATACATAAAAATCAAACTTTGCTAGTTCAAATATATGTAGATGATATTATTTTTGGCTCTACTGATTCAAATTTGTGCAAATGATTTTCTAATCTAATGCAATCTAAATTTGAAATGAGTAGTATGGGTGAGTTATCATACTTCCTTGGTCTTCAAGTGAAGCAAACTCCAAAAGGAATCTTCATATCCTAATCTAAGTATGCTAAGGAATTAGTGAGAAGATTTGGTATGTCTGATTCTTCCACCATGAAAACACCCATGCCCTCAAATGCTATTGTAGATAATGATGAATCAGGGAAACCTGTTGATTCAAAAGTATATAGAGCTATTGTTGGCTCACTACTTTATTTAACAGTTAGTAGGCCTGACATAATATTTGCTACCTGTATTTGTGCTAGGTTTCAATTTAACCCCAAAGAATCTCACTTAATTTTATTAAAAAGAATTTTGAGATATATAAAGGGTTGCCCTAATCTAGGACTTTGGTATCCAACAGCATCTGAATTTGAATTAACTGGATTCTCAGATTCAGATTATGCTGGATGCAGAGTAGACAGGAAAAGCACATCAGGAGCTTGTCCGTTTCTTGGTGATAGGCTTGTGTCTTAGTTTTGTAAGAAGCAGACATCTGTGTCCACATGAACAGCTGAAGCTGAATACATGGCTGCTGGCAGTTGCTGCTCACAGATGTTGTGGATACAAAATCAGCTTCTAGACTATGGTGTCAACTTAAATAATTCAACTATATTTTGTGACAATACAAGTGCAATATCTATAACACAAAATCCAGTTCTCCATAGTAGGACTAAACACATAGAAATTAGGCACCACTTCCTTAGGGATAATGTGGATAAAAATAAAATTTGCCTACAATTTATTTCTACTGATTTACAAAGAGGTGACATTTTCACCAAGCCCTTGGATGAAAAGAAGCATATCTTCTTTATAAATCAAATAGGAATGATAGATGGAGATTCAATCTGTTAAAAATTAAAATTTCTATTTATCCCCTCAATTCGTCGAACGGAGGACGACAAATTTGAATCATTTGTCGAACGACAGTCGACGAAACCTTCTAACTTCAGAATCGATAAAGAAAATTTCACCTATCGAACGGTGGTCGACGAAAAAGATATTTTTGTCGAACGCTGTCTGACGGAGACCTAAAGTCTTTTCGACTTCTGCTTTTTATTAGGTTTTTGCCGAACATCGCTCCACAAATGCGCCCCCTTCTCCGGTCTATATAATCTCTATTTTATTTCTTAATAGATTGCGCCTACAGAAATCGTTTCCCTCCAGTTCCCCTCTGCACTTGATCTTTCTCTCTTGCAGGTACTAATGGCGATTTCTCAAGCCGCGCTCTATTCCATGAAGTTTGACGCCGGATTTGACATTGATATGGAATCTTTCGCACAATCAGACCAAGTATTCAAAGATATTCTTCAACTTTTTGAAGAACAACAGTTGAAGAAGTTCATGAGCACGAGGATAAAGTTGCATACTGCAGAAATAAAGGAATGGGTTTACACGGCTAAGCCAGAAGATGAAAGTTTAACTGGAACCATCTCAGGTCATCAGGTTTCTCTTACCCCAACCATTCTATCTGAAATTTTTGGTTTTGTGAATGGTGATGATGATTTAGAGCTAAGCTCTGTTGAAAATGGTGAAGCTTTGATTAAAATGGGTCATTCTACTAGAAACCCCAATCATTTGCTTAAGAAAAACTTGTCCTTGGAATACAAGTCACTATCTGATATTGTTGGAAATGTGTTGTTAGGCAAAACAACAGATCATGATTACACTAATAGGCACCAATTTCTGTTGATGGTGGCCTTGATGGAAAAGAAGAAAGTTAACTGGGGATCAATTCTTTTTGGATTGATTAAGAAGAAAATTTCTAAGGATAATGTCTGTTTTGGAAGAGTTGTTGACATAGTTTTGCAGGAAAGGCACCAAGACCTTCTGGTCTCTCCCAAGGTAACAATAAATGCTAGCAAGAAGCTGACCTCAGATCTCTTTGCCAAATGGGACAGGGTTATTCCAAAGAAGAACCCAGGAGCAGTTGCACCAAAGAAATCTTTTGAAGGCACTAGGACTAATCCAGTCACTCCCTCAACCCTTCCAGAAGCTCTTCCTCTTGTTTCTTCTCCTCCTCTCCTATCTCCACCTCAGCATATTTCTCCTGCACAAACTCCACCTCCAAATTCTCCTACACCCATTGATGACATTCCACCTCCTTCATTTACCCTTCTACCTCCTCATACCTCTCCACCTCCATCTCCCATGCATGATGAACATCAGTCACCCATCCATCGTTCTTTCCCTATTCATTCAGACACCCCTCAACAACATGCCAATGTTGCAAACATCTTTGTACCAACTTCCATTCCATCCACTTCTCAATCATCTTCATCTCATCCACGTGAATTTCAATTTCTAAATTTCCAATCTGTTGCTGATCAGATTCTTGATTACATTCTTCCCAAGCTAGATCAAATCCTGGATGCAAAACTTGCTCCAGTTCATCACATTCTTTCTAATCATGACTCCACCTTGGATGCAAAACTTGCTTTAATTCTTACAGCAATTTCTGAATTATCTTCTACAATATCTTCAATCCCTTCCTCTCTTTCTTTCCCTTCTTCTAGGGGCCTAGATTCAGGTTTCCCTGAAGCTAGGCAGGGGGAGATGCCTTATGAAGAAGCTCCAGAAGCTCCGGTTTTAGAGGCTACAATTTTTGTTGAAGATACAGTTCCAGTTTCTGATTTAGAAATGTTTGATTTGCTTGAAGATACAGTTCCAGTCATAGAGGAGACAAATAATATCTACATTCATCCTTCTTTAGATATTATTCATTTGCTGTCTAAGTTCAATATTGTTTATTCAGTTTTGCCAAAATATCATGAATATTCTAGAGCAATTGTTCCATACACTGCTCCCATAGATAAAGTTTTGTTGAAAAAGATTATCAGAAGCTTTGAAGTTCAGATTCCAGATCCAGTTCCTGTTTCAGTTCAAATTCAAAGTCATACAGAGGAATCAGTTGTACTTTCAGAGGAAATTATCAATAGTTTTGATGTTCCAACCTTTGTTTTTGATGAATCCCCAATTCCTGATTTTGATGAAATCTGGAAAGCAGAAGATGAAGCTTTTGAAGCTGAAGAGCAAAAGATTAAAGCTCTTAAATTGGTCAATGCTTTATATGATGAACCAATTCCACCTTCTAATTCTAATGAAGAAGATAGTGATAGTGATTCTGATGATTCATCATCAAAGAAGAGAAAGAAAAGAAAAGCAAAGTCATTGGCTGTCCCCAAGCCTCCAAAGCCTGATAGTGATATCCCTTATTATATTCTTCATAACATTACCCTTGATAAAGATACTCCACACTGGATGAAATTCTCAAGGAATGAAAACAAGAGAAGAAAGAAATTTAGGAAAACTGGTTATTATTCAGATAAGCCAGTTAAGTTTAATCCTCCTCCACCTCCTCCTCCAGCAGGATCAGCGGGTTCAGCAACACCCTCTTCCTCCTCTCAGAAGTTCACTTCTCAGCAATCAAGTACACCAGCTAACACAAGTGGTTATCAGAGTTCTTGGTCTTCAGGACTGCCTTCAAATTCTTCCAAGAATGTTTCCACAGAATACAAGTATCAAATATCTGATGGATCCTTGCACAGGAAAAGAAACATTCCTTTTGAACAACCTTCATTGTAGGCCATTGATCCTGATGAAAGGCCTTATTCTCCAGTTAATACAGAAGTTGAAGAAATAACACAGATGGCTAGATTCAAGGAGACAATTGCCACAGCTCAGATTAATAAGGCAAAAGCTGAAGGAAAAGACTACTCTCAATATTCAACCATGTCAGAATATAGAAGAAAAGAATTTGAAAAGTATAAATCAAAGAACCTTTTCAATGCTGAAGAATTTTTGATGCAGTACCCTCAAGCAGTTGTTATTCAAGGCAAATCTCAGACTATTATAGGAGCTCAGGATCTCTATATAAGTAAGAAGAAATCTGAAGATCCTAACAGGGAAATTATCTTCAAACCCTCATCAGCAAAGTAATGAAAAAGGTTCAGTCTCTTTTATTTTGTTCTTGTTTGACAATTTGGTTGTAATGTTTAAAAACTCAGAGCACTATATTCTATTCTATCTGCTGAAATGAATTTACATTCTGTCAGATATATTTCTATGCTCTGCTGTTTATTTTTTTTCTGTTGTATTTATTTGATTGATTGCCAAATAGTATCCTAACCCAAATAGGGGAGATTGTTGGAACAACCCTATTACTGATTTGGGCTAGGATCACTATATATTAACTAAGGATCAAGTTGACCCCATTGTATAGCTTAAGGGTCAAGTTTTTAGGCTGTTAGATTAGCTAGAACTTAAGGAAAATTCAAGTTCTATGCGCTCGACAAATGGCGAGTGGCGTTCGATGAATGTCTATCATCGTTCGACGAATTGTTCTCAGCAGACTAAAGTATTATAGCCAGTCCCAGTGCTCGACATTCTCTGAGCAGTGCTCGACGAATTCCAGGCAGCGTTCGACAAATTCCGGCCAGAGCTCGACAAATTCTCTATTAAAGCTCAGTCGACAAATACAAAGTCCAGATTATTTAATTCTTAAATATCAGTTATTTGTCAGTACTCTGAACACAGATCGACAACTCTAACAGATATATTCAATATGTTTGGACGTATTCAAGACAGTTAAGTTAGGATATTATATTCTTTGAATATATTCCCTTCTTTCCTTTATTCTAAGGCAAAGATAGTCATTGACAATTAATGCAAAGGAGTATTTCACGGCTAAAGAATTAAAGGACCTGCCAAAGTCATTTTGTATTTGTTGTTATTCCAAGAAAGAATTAAAGTCTAATTATTCTATTTCCAAAAAGAGAATATATCAAACACAGACTTCATTGTCTCAGAACTCTACAGAATTAAAAAAAAATTCTTACAGAATACAGAGAGAGAACAACAACAAGGATAGAGAAAGAAAAATAAGAATACTCAGTCAAATATTCTCAGTCTTCTTCTTCCTTAAGCAGCAATCACCACTTATCTGAGAACATCTTCTTCAAAGATCCATCTCTCAGATATCTGCTGCAAGTTCAAGTCTTCTGAAAGAGCAACAAAGAATCTGAAGAACTATTTTTTCCAGATCAATCTGCTACAGAAGATTTCTGTTTCAAGAGAAAGCCTCTCCACCATCTGTCAAATACTTTAATCAGACAGGGGGAGCTTTACAACAAATCCACTAGAGTCTTCTCTCAGTATCTTGACAGAGAAGAACACTATAACCTCTTTCTCACCTCTCTTGTACAGGGTTAATACTCGCTTCAAAATTGTAACTCCCTGGTGGCAAGACACCTGATCAAAAAATCTAGTTGGTTTTGAGCACCTGAACAAAAGCTCTGTGGTGTGTGGACACCTGATCAAAATCACCTTGGTGTTAGGGCACCTGATCAACACTCCTAGTGGACTCCTACCAAGGGTGGTAGAAGAGTGGACTACCCAGATTTATTGGGGAACCACTATAAATTCCTTGTGTCCTCTGTGTTTGTTTGTTTCTCTGTGCTGTGCTGTGTGCTTTTACTTATTTAGTTTTCTGCTTATATATATATCTCACACTGCTTACACATATATATAACACTACTTTAATTTTGCTATAAAAACTAAGGAAAAGTTTTTAATACTCTATTCACCCCCCCTCTAGAGTAACTTAAGATCTAACCTCCACTTTCAGGGACCTCGAACAAGGTTCACCGCTGGAATGAGAGGTTCATCTTCTTCCAAGGCGAATTCGGCAACATCCCCCATCAACCACAACAGGAGGGGCCTAGAGTCTTCATTCCTCGCATCTTGAGCGTGCAGCGGCTCGATCTTCTACTCGAATTTAAGAAATAGAAGTTTGTCATTGTTCGCTTCTGTCGGCGAGTCAATCAACCTACTTATATTAAACCCATTGATGGTAAATTTTTAAGAGTGGAGCAATTTTGGCCAGTCATTTTTTGTCTCGCCCTTTCTCTATGCTTATGTAAATATATCATTATGCTTTTTTTATTGTAGGAACTCGCATGACTCCTACGACCATTCTTCTTCCTGTAGGCAAGGTGACCCCGCCGGTGTCTGGCGAGATTATCCCTTAAAGAGGCAGTGATGGTTTTACACTCACCCTTGCGAGGCGACTTCCGGCCAGCGGGCCGAATTTGTTGATCTTGACTCTCCATGGAACTTCTCACTGAATCGTCTCACCGTTTTTTGGCGGAATCCTCTGTGCCTAAGCGTCGAAAGATGATCGCTCATAAGTCGCGCCACGAAGAGCACCGATATCTCGGGTGATCCCTGATTTCTTGGAATGATGACAAAAATGAGGTCCACTTTATTTCGTGCCTCCCCTCTTGGTTAGTGGATGGAGAGCCAAATGACAATGGTTTCAAAGTCGCGTTCGACCTGTATGGGCTCGACGACGCATAAGTGCATGGTCCTCACCTCGCTACCTGGTAGATCAGTGTGCCAGGTCTCTCCTTTGGAGTCTCGAAGTCGCTTACCAGACCTCACAAAATCTTCTCGTGACAGACGATAAGATCTGCCTGTATGAATCTCTACATGACAACTTTCAGTGATTTGTTAAAGAGTCCAAGGAGGAGCTGGAAAATACTGAGGTGAGGTTGATACCGAAGCAAAAATGTCCTAAGGGAAATCCTATGAAACTTCCCTGGTAAGAGCTTGCTCCCTTTCTTCTATTCGTCAATACCTTCCTACTTTCTCTAATTTTGACAAAATATAACTCGCAGGAAGACGAGCTCCTCGCGTCGAAGAGGATTTCGAAGCTGGAAAAGAACTTAAATGATAGCCAAGCAACCTTAGAGGCTTCCCACATTCAGATAGCCGAATTGGAATCTAGCCTCACATCCAGTGAGTGCTCGGGGTGGGACTTCTGGCGGCGGGAAGGTCATCTACATATCTTACATGGAGCTCAAGGAGACACATCGAGAGATAGAGAGAAGCATTGGTGCCATCTACATCGCAACATCGTATTATTTCTTGATGTTATTCACACCTATCATTATTTTAGTGCATGTTTATTTAGCGCACGTTATTTTGTATCTCACATGTACTTGTTTATTTTATTTCGCGCACATCGCCCGTGTTCATTGTGACTGCTCATTGGGGTGATCGTCCAATAAGTCCATGAATAAAAAGATTGATCAAATTAGATATAATGATAATTAAGCCAAACACTCAAAATAATCAATTAAAATTAAGCAAATTTTAATTTAGGCAACGTTAGATTCAAAATCACAATCTAATTTCAGAATTAAACTAAGATGGAAATAAGACTTTTGAAAATCGTATATTTGATTCCTTAATTAAAAAAACATTTCCTAGCTTGTTTCAGCAAAATACCTAAACGATAATCTCTATTAAAAGTTGACTTCTCCATCTCCAAAAAAAAGTTGGAAAAGATTCCGAATAGAGAAACCAGTTTCTCTGTTTCGGGAACGTTCAGTCCAACTGTAACATCCCGCCAGCACAAACAATATAACAATAGGTCCGTCCGGGACCCCACGTCATATTGAACACACTAGCTAGACACTAATAAGATGATAACAGAAAAGAAACTACACGAGAGTATCACAAGCAAAAATGGAAGCATTAATTACATTATTTACCAAATTGTCCACTATCCCAAGAATGAAACATCAAAGAGTTATTACCTTAAGGACTTAAATTAAGACACTGTATCTAAATGAAAACATACTTCGGCAGGTAGGCTGACAATACAAGGAAAGCAGTAAAAACAGAGGTTAGCCTTCAAGGGCCAACACAACATATGGATTCAATTTGCTAATTTTTGCTTGGCTCTCCAGCACCTGCACCAACATCCAATAAGAGGTAAACGAGGGTCAGCTATGAGCTGACCACAAACCGTGTAACGTTCCTATCCCCCAGCCATCTAGCTGGCTCAGGGGCGTGTCACCGCTAATCCTGCAAGCAAGTCGTACATGCAATATGTAATCAAAGAAAGAAAGTGTAACTACACTACACATGGTGAGGTTTCAAGCACAATCAATCATCTAGGTTGAGCATCAAGTAAGGGGAACCTAGGTATGCCCATGATGTTGGTTGGGTTAAGTCGAAGGATTCCCACAACCTCCTAAGCAACCGCATGAGGCTAACATAACATCAATCCACAATCAACTCCACCCTAAGTAATACAAACCTAGGTGGGAAAATAGCTTTTGGACGGTCTAGGTGAATACCTTCCACGACCTCTCCCATGATCACACGATGTACAAGAGGTTGGCACCTCTCACCGATCTGCATGGAAACGGGTTCGGTTCAGCTTTGCCCATGCTCTAGTCATCGTGATCTATCGCACGACGCGGGTACGGCTCCACCTCGGCCCATAAGGGTTTAACACATTCAAGTTCTACACAAAATGGTGGCTACACAACCAATCCTTCCAAGAGGACTTAGGCTTCGCACACATTTCCAAGGAAGGAGGTACAAGACCGATCCACTTCAAAACTCGTGGTGAAGGTTTGCATTCAACCAAATTCCAAGTATGTAGCTTCCGTTAGGCTCTCCGAAAGACACCTAAATCTCAAGTCCCACAATACGATGCCATTTTTCATGGAGTCATTCTTAGGAACGTAATCTAGGCTTAACCTAAATGCATTTCACAATCAAGCATCACCGATCCGGGCTAACGGCCACGAGTAGGCTTCAAACAAAATGCCTAAATTCATACGTCTACCAAAATTTTACATGCAATATATGCCGGGGACGGACACAATCTACCCGGAGTTCCGAAGAACTATAGGAAGTCCTACACATCACTAATTAGTGAAAGAGACAACCTCAAAATGCATAGAAAATGGAATGAGAGGACCAAACATGTCCTAAGACCGCACCGGGCCGCTTTCTTCGGCATCTTGAATCCGAGATTTCAATTGGATGGAAAGAACCGCACCGGGCCGCTTTCCGTAGATCTGAAAACGTCTCGCAATTCAGAGCTTCGGAGCTCCGTCAATGTCGGAGGATATCTTCTTCTTCTTCCTTGGGATCTCAGATTTCTCACGTTTGGAGAGAGAGAGAGAGAGAGAATGAAGATAGAAATAACCCTATAGTTATCTCCCAAACATCCTTTAAAGGATTTCGAAATGATCCTAGCCGTCGGATTCACTTTTTAGAAGGATTAGAATGATTTCAGACAGGATTTGACGTCAAGCTCCGTCCAAATCGAAACAGGTAAAACAAGCGCTCTGTTTTCATTCGTCGAGTTGTCGTGATAATTCGTCGAGTTGTCGTGATAATTCGTCGATACATCATAATTTGATGAATCATTACGATGATTCATCGAGACCACTCTAGACCCTTCGATAATTCCTTGAAACATAGTGTTCATCGATACTCACTGAACCCATTCGACGATTCATTGAGTTCCTTCGACTATTCGTCGAGATAATTCATTACCATTCGCCGACTAAGTATAATTCGTCGAGACCACTAAAGACCTTTTGACGAATCCTAGCAGTACTTCTTTTCAGCCCCATTTTGGGAAAAGTGGGGTGTCACAACTCCAGCTCCCTTAAAAGAATTTTTTTTTAAATTATACCTGAGGGGAATAGCTCGGGGTACTCCGCAAGCTTTGTTTGCTCTCTTTCCTAAGAGAGCAAATCTCTCCCGCAATTGTTCCATTGGACCTTTACCATTCTGATGGCTTTGTTTCTCAATTGCTTCACCTCTGTATCTTTGAGGCGTATGAGCTTGACTTTAGTCTCCATCCCACCATCAATCGACACCTCGTCAACCACAACAATAAGTGTAGGCTCTTTCACAGCCTTTCGTAGCACGAAAATATGGAATACGTCATGCAGACCGCTTAACTCCTCAGCTAGAGCAAGCCGGTAGGTAGCTTCACAAATGCGTTCCAAGATCTCAAACAGTCCTACGTACCTTGGATTCAGCTTTTTCAAGCGTCGGATCCTTGATACTCCTTTGAACGGTTTGATCTTCAGGTACACCCAATCACCAACGACAAACTCGACATTCCAATGATTTGCATTGTAGTACTTTGCCTGCCTATCTTGGGCAATGAGAAACTACTCTCGTATTGCCTGAATTGACATATTCGCTTCATCCACATATTTGTGCATCAACAACATTGTGTCACCCATTTCAGCCCAAGCCAATGACGTACGCCATTTTCTACCAAAAAGGGCTTCGAACGGAGCCATTTTAATACTTAACTGGTAGCTGTTGTTATAGGAGAACTCGATCATATAGAGATGGTCCTCCCATCTCTTTTCGAAATCTAGGGTGCACATCTAGAGCATGTCTTCCATCGTCTTATTGGTCCTTTCAGTCTGTCCATCTATTTGCGGGTGGAAGGCCGTGCTAAATTTTAGCTTGATACCCAATAGTTGGTGGATTAGTTTCTAGTAATTAGTGTTGGTGTTTCTACGGTGATCCAGAAGTAATCAAGCAGTTAGTCTTACTGCCAACACAATATAAGCCTATAGGGTCGCACATAAGAGTGTTTGGAGAAATTGGACAAAGGATTGTGTTGGCTTTACTCATATTGGATATGAGTGATAAGACCAATCCTATGACTATTTTGAATATAGTTGGTTCGGGAAGACTGCTCCTAGATATTGTGAATATTGTATGGAGCATGTCAGAAAAGTTTCAAGACGATATTATGAATATTGCCGAGAAGACTTCAAAATGACATTGTGAATATCGTCGTGATAGATGGCCTGTTGTCAGGATCACAAGTCGATATTATGAATATCGACTCGTGAACAATGTCGTCGAGATTTTCTCGATTACATGAACTAATAGGGAATTAGTCGAGAAGGTCTCAGAGATTTCGTCGAGAGTTTCTCAACGATTTCATCGATATGTTAGGACGAGTTCGTCGAGATATTCGTCGAGACTATCTCGATGAAAGACTATCACTGATCATTTCATTGAGACTGTCTCAACGAATGATTGTTTTTGTCGAGATGTCTCGATGAATCCGTCGAGACTGTCTTGACGATTTCGTCGAAATTATCTTGACATTTTCATCTAAATGTTTCGACGAATTCGTCGAGATGTCTCGACGAATAAGTGATCCCGACAAAACTGTATGTTTCATTTTAACTGGGTCTGCGGATAGAGAAAACTTATGTCTACGTTATACTCTTGGGTATATACGGCAAGACTTTAGTTTTTCTTATGTGAGAACAAGCCCGACAGAAAAGCTAGGAGAGCGACGATATCGATAGGACAATCCCGACCTGTTCCCGTGCGTGAAATCCATTGTCACTCCTCGAGATCTGATAGGGAAGGTTTTTGTCAATTTCGCTGTTGTTCCTATAGTCCCGTCCCTTCCTCTCATTGTCAGATCTAGCAATCCATAGAGATGCTGAGGGCTCTCCTTCTCCAACCTAGCTCTTGTCGGACAAGAGGCTTAGGGTTCTACTTTGCTCGTGTGGACCTCGGTAGTGGTGTGTACTTATTTCTTCACTAACTCCTCCGATGAGTAGTCCAATCTGGACAGAGCCGAAGGAAGCACAAAGGAAGGACTCAGAATAGGATTTTGATTCCTAGAAGAATTTTTCTTGGAGCATCTGTTTGAGTCATGACTCAATTTTGCAAAGGTAATTTTATTATTGCCGCAATTTCTTGACTCATGGTTTTAACAAGATCCATATGTCTCTTTTGGGTAATTATTGTATATTCTGCTGCGCACATGTGATGAGACTATCCCTAAGGAAAATCCAACAGTGGTATCAGAGCTAGGTTCGTGCTAATTCTATATTTCAGAAATTATTCCCTTAGCAGTTATCGTCTCTCTTTATGTTAGTTTGAGAAACTAAAGCATAGAAAGGCGAATTTGTCTACTGCCTTAAGGGTGTGTGCTTGTTTCTGATACATGTAAATCCGAATATTTTGAAATATTCTAAATACTCAAAGTTAATCCAGACATCAATTGTCGATGGTTATGCGCATCTGGAATGTATCTGTGTTGTATTTCATGCTGATGAAATTATGTGCATATTGATTAAATGTTAATCAATATTATGTGTTAATCCAATTTTTTGACAAATCCCTTAAAATTAATATTAAGTATTCGGATGTCTTCCGATGGATGACACTCTTCCTACCTCGATCGATGAAATGTGGGCTTGCCAAAGCAAAGTGCATTAACCTATCTTGGTAAGGGTGCGAGCGGATAATTGTGATATCCCACTGTCGACATCGGGTCCAGCTTAGCTAGGTGACCTCAATGGTTGAGTGCCTAGAGGCATATGGTTGACATGCACCATATGATGGATGCGAATAAAGAGTTATTCACCATCCTTACAATAGTTGCATAGTGATGCAATTTGCAAACGCTGTCTACCTAAATAGCCATATTGTGGGTGATCTGCCAAAGCTGACTTACGATGGCGGTGTAATACGAATCTTGTCCACTAAAAGGGTAGCTCGCATAAACTCTCTGAATTGATATTAAGGGTTATCAATTTGAATAAAATAATGGGAGATTTTAATAAAAGTCCTTATTAAAATAAAAATGTATTTTGAAATATAGTACTAAAATGTTTTGCAAATTTATTGTAGAATTTTCATGGCAAGTACATCACACTCCACTCTATCCCTGAGAGCCATCCTTGAGAAGGACAAGCTCAACGGGACGAACTTCCTTGACTGGTATAGGAACTTGAGGATTGTCCTCAGGTAAGAGCGCAAGCTCTAAGTCTTGGAAAGGGAAGCCCCCACAGAGCCAACTGGAAATGCTCCCCGAGCAGACAGAAATGCCTTTAAGAAGTATCAGGATGATACCCTGGATATGGAATTTTTCATGCTTGCTACCATGTCCTCTGAGCTTCAGAAGTAACACGAGAGCATGTGTGGTTATGAGATAATCGAGCACCTCAAGAAAATGTTCGAGGGGCAAGATCGGCAAGAGAGGTTTTACATATCCAAAAAATTATTTCAGTGCAAAATGGGAGCTCGAGACTCAGTCGGGACTCACATACTCAAAATGATTGGGGTATATAGAGAACCTTAAAAGAACGGGTTTTCCCATGGGCCAACAATTGGGCACTGATCTGATCCTGCAATCGTTGTCGGACAGTTATGAGCAGTTCATCTTGAACTATAACATGAATGAAAGAGACAAGACACTGCCCGAGCTCCTAGGCATGTTGAGAGCTGCCGAGAATAAGATGAAGAAGGACAAGCCTGCTAGCCCCATACTGATGGTGCATAAAGGCAAGGGCAAGGCCAAGGGATCAAATAAGATGAAGATAGGATCTATGTCTCATCTTGATCCCAAATCTTCTGCACTAAAAAGGAAAGGTCTAACGAAGGAAGGAAAATGCCATCACTATGGTAAGGCTGGCAATTGGAGGAGGAACTGTCCCCTCTATATTGAGGATCTGCAGAAATAAAAGGGAAGTATGACTTCCGCTTCAGGTATTTTCGTTATAGAAATAAATCTTTATGTTCCTTCATCTTGGGTATTGGATACCGGATGCGATTCTCACATTTGTACAAATGTGCAGGAACTGAGAAGGAGAAGAATGCTGGGTAAATGGGAGGTAGACCTGCACATTGGAAATATAGCAAAAGTTGTTGTCGTTGTCGTTGGTGTCTATCGTATTTCTTTGCCCATCGTGCTTGTAATAGAATTAGATAACTGTTATTTTATTCTAGCCATAACTAGAAACTTTATATCCATCTCATGCCTTTACATGAAGGGTTTTTCATTTATAATTATGAACAATTGTTGTTAAATTTTTATTAATGATGTTTGTCATGGTGTAGCCCAATTGTTTAAAGGTTTATATGTTTTGAACTTAGACTATCCGTTCTATAATGTAGAAAATACTAAAAGACTAAGAACAAATGACTCGAATTCTTCGTACCTTTGGCATTGTTGTTTAGGCCATATAAATAAGAAACACATATCCAAGCTCCATAGAGATGGACTACTGGACTCATTTGATTATGAATCATTTGAGAGATGCGACTCTTGATTATTAGGCAAAATGACTAAAACTCCTTCCACTGGTCATACTGAGAGGGTTGATGTCCTTTTGGGTGTCATACATAGTAATGTATGCAGATCCATGAGTTCTACGACCAGAGGTGGGTTCCACTACTTCATTATGTTTACTAATGATTTCAATAGATACGGATACATGTTTTTATGAAGAACAAATCCAAAACCTTTGAAAAGTTCAAAGAGTTTAAGAATGAAGTAGAGAATCAACTGAGTGTATATGACACAACTTGAGGGTTTTGTATCTCCAAGTGAATCCACTAAAATATGCAAGTTGAATCGATCCATTTATGGGTTGAAACAAGCTTCTCGAAGTTGGAATCTCGGTTTTGGAATTAGTGGGAGCAATGTCATTTTCCTGATATTGTATGTAGATGACATACTGCTGATCGGGAATGACATTCCGACCCTGTAAGCTGTTAAGAACTGACTGGGGGACTGCTTTTCTATGAATGTCTTGGGTGAAACAACTAACATACTTGGTATTATGATCTATAGAGATAGATCAAAGAAGTTGCTGAGTTTGACCCAGAGTATATAAATTGAGAAGGTGTTGAAACGGTTCAACATGCTGAAGTCCAAGAAGGGATTCTTACCCATATCACATGGTATAAGTCTCTCTAAGGACCAGTGTCCTAAATCTTTGGAAGATAAGGACAGCATGAAGTTGATTCCATATGCTTCCACAATTGGATCAAACATGTATGCAATGTTGTGTACTCGACCCGATGTCTCATATGCTTTGAGCTTGACTAATAGGTATTAGTCTGATCCTGGTGATGATCACTGGATAGCTGTCAAGAATATCCTAAAGTATATGTTCATGGGGTTTGGTGGAGAGGAAGAGCTCGTTGTAAATGTTTACACGGATGCTAGATTCCAAACTGATATAGACGATTCAAAGTCCCAATCATGTTTTGCATTTTGCCTTAATGGAGGAGTTGTAAGCTGGAAGACTTCCAAGCAAAAGGCAGTTGCCGATTCTACAATAGAGGCCGAGTATATCGCTGCTACAAATGCAGCAAAGGAGGTTGTATGGATTAAGAAATTCATCAGCGAGCTAGATATAGTTTCTAGCAATGTTGATCCAGTTGTTCTCTACTGTGACAACAACGATGCTATTGCACAATCTAAGGAACCTAGATCTCATCAGCACTCCAAGCAAATACTTTGGCGGTTCCATCTTATTCGAGAGATTGTCGATCGAGGAGATGTGAGCATTTGCAGAGTACCGACTGAAGAAAATATAGCGGATCCATTGACAAAGCCTCTTGCCAAAGGAAGCATGATGGTCATGCTGGATCAATGGGTATTAAATACTTGAGTGATAATCTTTAGTGGGAGCCTTGTGGAATATATATTTGTTGGTTGTTCATTCATTTGATGAAGTGTGATTTGTAATATGTATTTCATTTTACATTTATGACAAGTTCTTTTACTATGTCAACTATTTCTATATGATTGATTAATTAACTTAATGAATGCCATTAGAGTGTTTGCTTCCATAGGAATTCAAGTGCGTGACTTGAATGTGAGAGCCTATGTTAAAATGAAGCTTCATTCTTAAATGGTCCTTGGTCGTGGTATCATCCTAGAAATTAGGGCGAGGATGAGACCATAAGACTAGCATGTGCGTTGACTGATGACCGGTTCTCACAGGTCATGATATTGTGATATCAAGTCATCACATGGGTACTTGGTAGAAACAAGTTGTACTGGACAGACCCACCGTGAGACTACATTGTGGATTATTATATGAACGTGTCACAAGTAGGTCTCAAGTGACGATGGTGTTTATGGTTCTTTGACCCGAAGTCACAACATTCATCAAGTGAGGAAGAGCGTACTTCGATGCCATCTAAAGTCTTCCTTGAGAAAAGTTGATGATAAGGGTGGTTATTGGGTTTGTTACGCATCATTTGGGTGTTTGTGTGTGGGAAAAAATGGAATTTGTCCTCCTATATGACAGGAGTTACATCCATGGTCCCCTTGATGGAATGAGATTGAGAAATGCATGACCATGTTGGGTTGAGCCAATATGTGATATTGAGCTTACCACTCTCTAAAGGTCTATTCTAGATCAAGAAAACTTGGGTTGAACAATCATGAGGGTGACAAGGTCCATGCCTCTAGTTCAATCTAAATGTAAGGGACAAAGGGACATGACAACGCTGATACATTGGTCATGGATAGGCTTGTTTGAATTATGAACTCTCATTGCTTGGGTAACAATGATACATTGCTAGAAGCCGCTCATTGTTTGTGAGACTTATGTTTGATATCTTTTACATCAAGTGGGAGACTACTGGAGTTTTTACGGTGATCCAGAAGTAATCAAGTAGTTAGTCTTACTGCCAACACAATATGAGCCTATAGGGACACACATAAGAGTGTTTGGAGAAATTGAAGAAAGGATTGTGTTAGCCATGCTCATATTAGATATAAGTGATAGGACCCATCCTATGACTATTTAGAATATAGTAGGTTCGGGAAGACTGCTCCTAGATATTATGAATATTGTATGGAGCATATCGGAAAAGTTTCAAGACGATATTGTGAATATTGCTAAGAAGACTTCAAAATGACATTGTGAATGTCATCGTGACAGATGGCCTGTTGTCAGGATCACAAGCTGATATTGTGAATATCAACTCATGAACAATGTCATCGAGATTGTCTCGATTACATGGACTTACAGGGAATTCATCTAGAAGGTCTCGGAGATTTCATCGAGAGTGTCTCGACAATTTTGTCGAGATGTCTTGACGAGTTCGTCGAGATATCTCGATGAGTGAGAACCTACCAATCTTTTTCCCCTATCTACCAAGATCATCCTGATCTGAATGAGAACTTCACACCTCCACTTACACTTGCCTCTGCCTCTCAGTCTACCCCTTCCATTAACATTGAGCAAGTCATTTCTAAGGCAGTAGGTTAGGCCTCCAACACATTTGCTGACCTACTGGCCAGCCAAACCAAAAGATTTGAAAAGAAGAACTCCCAAATGGAGTTTGAAATCCTAGATTCAAAGAGGTCTCTCCTGGGACTCAAAGAATTCATGTCCTTCTCCTTGGTGACAAAGGATTTCTTAACCTCACTAGCCAGCAAGGTTAAGAAGGGGGTGAAAATTCAGGTGGAGGAAATACCTACTCTAGAGATGAGTGGCCATGAAAAGGGCAATGATGTTGAAGCCCCTGATAAAATTACTATCTTCCAAAATGCGAATGTTCAGGGGGAGTCTCAAGAGAATCAGGGGGAGCTTCCAGCTCAAGAACCAGCTAGAGAATTGAACTAAGGGGAGGTGATTGCCTCTGCTCATGGAAAAGCTATTCCAGATGTTCAAAGAAATATGGAAAGGGAAATGATTGTTGAAGATACAACATTAAACCAGGGGGAGGAGATTCCCTCTACTCTGGGGGAGCCCCATAAAGATGATCTGCTGGATGAGTTTGCTAATATTTCTAAGAAGGCTGCTCAGACTGCTGTACATGATCAAATCAATCAAGAAGCAGCAATATCTCCTGAAGACGACGAGCCTCTGAAGTTTGCATCAAGGAAGGAAATTCCACAGGTCTTCTCTAGAAAAAGGAAATCTCCTGATAAAGGACAGTGTGGTCCAGGTACTCTATTTTTGAGGAGTTCAATACACTTCTAGTTCCTGGTGGATACAATTATTAAGAACAATATAATTTACTTGACAATGTATGAAATATTCCGTGATTTCATTCTGTCATATTTTATTGTCTATAGTGTCTTGTATGTATTTCCGCCTATATACAAAAGTGTGTAAAATCACTTTAAAACAATCTTTAAAATTTGTTAAGATAAATATGGGGAGATTGTTGGGAAAAGCTCCTTGTGATTTAAGTTAACAAATTACTTATAAGTGATTTTACCTCTTAGGTTTATTACCCACATTATATAGTAAGGGTAATCTGGTCATTAGATGTCTTGTCCATCATTTTGATACTTTTCCCATTTAGGGATTCTTCAAATTTCTTGGACTCAGAAAGTTTATTCTCAATGAGAATGATTTGTTCTCTAGAGGCAGCCAAATTTTTCTTAAGATTAGCATTTTCTTCACTTATTTTCATTTCAGCTAGCTTATTTCTGAGTGAGATATTTCTTTCTCAGATTTTATTAATTCTAAGAAAAGAACTTTGAATTCATCTTTGAATTCAACTAAAGTAAAATCAAAATTAGATATTACCTAATCTGCATCATTATCAGTTTCAGCTTCTGATTCTTCTTCTTCTGAGTTTTTTGCTGAGGCATTGATAGCCATCATGCAGAAATTCTTTTCTTATTCATTATCTTCATCATCAGAAGAGCTGGATGAAGATGCAAGATCTGACTCATTGCCTGAGTCATAAATGGCCATCAAGCATTGGTCATTTTCTTTTGATTCTTCTTCATCATCAGAAGAGCTTGATGAAGATTCTGATTCAGTGTCACTCCAGGTTTCTGCTACAAATCCTCTTCCCTTGTGTTTTTGCTTGTGGGAGGAAGACTTGCTGGAGTGCTTCTTGTCTTATTTCGCTTTTCTCTTTTCTTTCTTCTAGTTGTCTGGACACTCTGGCAGAATGTGTCCAGGTTTCTTGCAACCAAAACAGATAATCTCTTTAGGATTTGATTTATCATACCTTGGCTTTTCTCTGGATCTGGAGTCCTTTCTGAAGTCCTTTCTAGCCATCTTGTAGAACCTTTTGGCTAGAAGGCTCATGAACTCCTCATCTCTTGGAGCATTTTCTTCTTTTTCAGTAGCTTGGAAAGCTATATTCCTCTCCATCTTGAATGCTAAAGATGAAGTTGATTGTTCAGCTTCTCTGGTTTTGATAAGCTGCTCATAGGATTTGAGTTTGCCTAACAAGCTCTCAATTAAGATCTCATTAAGGCTTCTGGCTTCCTTGATTGGCCAGATCCTTGAGTCCCATGTGCTGGGGAAGCACATAAGGAACTTATCATTGACTTCAGTGATAGAGATCACTTTGTCTAAGGTCTTCAGCTCATTGATTATGAGGCTGAGCCGATTATACATTTAGGGGCCTACCAAGTGGAAGTGGCATGTAGTTGGTGTACATGGTCAGGTTGAGAAGATGTGAGGCCACCAAAAGGAGTTTAGGTGATGAGAGTGTGCTTGGTGAGTTAAGGGTAAAGTTGTGCTCGGAATTAGCGATTAATAGCATTTCCCCTAGAGGGTCATAAACAACCTAGGGTTAATACAAGTGAAATGGTAAGAGGGCTATGCTTACGGGTAGCTAACAATAACATTAAGTACCTTGGAAAGGGAGCTTTGGGGTGTAATCCCAGTATAGCTCCTAGTACCGTAGCAAGCACCTAACAGGGTAATCCTCGGAAAGTCCATGGTTAACCATAAATTGTAGGGATAAGTTGTTGTACTAGATTAACTTAATAATACACTCCCCCATTATTAGTAATGGAACGTTCACCTAGAGGGGGGGTGTTAGGTGATCTGGGTTCTTTTGAAACTATTTGCATGAGTTTCGAATATTCAAGCACAGCACAAAAATATCGCACAAATAAACACAGATAAAACACGCCAGACGACACAAGATCTATAGAGGTTCCTCAATACGGGTGTCTTGAGTAGTCCTCTGTCCCTCTGTGCCTACCCAGCAGTGTGCTAGGATCGGCAAATGCCTCCAAAAACTTCAGGCCCTCAAGCCTTACAACACGGACCCGCAAGTCCAACAGCCTAGGCCCGCAAGCCCCTACTGCCCCCGAGCCCGCAAGCTCGGCACTCAGGCCCTCAAGCCCTACCTAGCCAAACCCTCAAGTCTAACCTCTGCCTTGGCCCTCAAGCCTCACAGGTCTCAAGCCCTCAAGCTTGACAATCAGGCCCGCAAGCCCTACCTAGCCAGACCCGCAAGTCTAACCTCTGTCCTTGACCTCAAACCTCACAAGTCTCAAGCCCTCAATCTTGACAATCAGGCCCGCAAGCCCTACCTAGCTAGACCCGCAAGTCTAGCCTCTTCCCTGGCCCTCAAGCCTCACAGGTCTCCTACCCTCAAGCCAGACAAATAGGCCCACAAGCCTTTACAAGAAATTACGGCAAAAATAACTGCTTCTTCTGCCGGATGAAGATTGGCAACTTTAGCCTGTTGAAGATCGGCTTCTTAAGATTGAAGAAGGTGCTTCTGAATCAGATCTTGAGTGCACAGATCTTCTTCAATCTTTTCTTAGCCTGATGAGGATTGGCTTCTTATCAGTCGATGGAGATGACTGCTTCTTCTTTTTCACTTTCTTTCTTGCGCTGCTTTTTCTTTTTTATTTTATGTATGCGCAAGTTTTTTCTTATTGATCGATTGATTTTAGCATTAGGGCAACCTCTTATCTATTTTATAAGACTGCGAGGTCCCCAACGGTCTTCTAAAAAAGTGCCTTAAGTGTCAGACACTCCTTTCCTTAAGAGCACGCGCTGATTAGACAATCAGGCGGCGACATTAAATGCTGATAGTGCGTCCGCAACTTTTGAATCTGTCTCGACGATACTTCCATTGTTACGACGAAATGGATGATATCTCGACGACAGGACTTTGTCGATGCCTTGAACTTGGTAGATCTTCAGTTCTCCTTGCTTCTGCCTCTGATGCTGATATCTCGATGATGCAAGACATTCTGGCGCTTCTACATATACGACGATATGCTGTCTCTGACTGTCTCATCGTAATCACCTTGTCCTCTCGACGACATTAGTGATAACATGTCGACATATCATATTTTATCAGCTGCTTGTCTTCAGCTGTCCTTCTTTAGTCTTCTCGACGACATGCCTTCTTTATGACGATGATAAGCGCCATCAGTCATACTTAGACTTTTCAGCGACAAGGCTTCTTCACGACGATGTCTATTCTTCTTGACGACAAGGCCACTTTGGTGAAGTCGACGATACCGCGTCTTCTCTGCGTTCGATGATCTTGCCGAGTCTCAGCGGTCAACTTAATCGATAAGTCTCAGCGGTCTACGATCTTCCCTCTGAGTTCGACGATCTTCCTTCTGCGTTCGACGAACACGCCAAGTCTCAGCGATCGTCGATCTTCCTTCTGAGTTTGACGATCTTGCTTCTGCGTTCGATGAACATGCCAAGTCTCAGCGGTCGTCGATCTTCCTCCTGAGTTCGACAATCTTGCATCTGCGTTCAATGAACACCCCAAGTCTCAGCGGTCGACGAACTCGTCAATTCTCAGAGTTCGACGAACTTCATTCTTCGTTCGACGAACTTCCTTCTGCGTTCGACGAATCTTATTCTACTAACTTACTGAGATTTATAAGCTAGAGAAGTGATCAAATACAAAGTGAAGTTTTCTTGACCTGGTGACTTCTTCAAATCAGGAATCATGTGGGCAAGATTCCCAATAATCTCCCCCTATTTGAAGAAGTCAGAATCTCAATTCAAGGCTACTTTCATTTGAAAATATATATTTTAATCTTAACTTTTGAGCATGTAAGATTGTACATATCTTTGCTGAACTCTCTGAGTACATCAAGCTTGTAGCTCCCCCTTGATTTGATGTCTCTTCTTTTATGGCTCCCCCTACTTCTTTGCTCCCCCTATTTTTGAGGTCTTCTTGAGCATCTTATCTTGAACATTTGATGTGATGCCCATTCCTTTCTCCCCCTTTCTGACTTATTTCCTGGAGCTCTTCTTTAAGTAGACAATAGTCTAAGGCTCCCCCATGCTCGATCATTGTTCATCCATACCCTGAGAGTTTTTCTAAACAATTCTCTAGAAAGGGATTAGTGAAAAATAAGTAGAGGATTACTCTAAGTTTAACATCCCCAGTTGGAATTTGAAGAAATTAAACATAGCTTCATCCAGGGGCTTTGTAAATATATCAGCCACTTGTTTGTCGGTTGGGACAAACTCAAGGGTGATATCATCATTTTCCACATGCTCCCTGATGAAGTGATACCTGATCTCAATATGCTTAGTCCTGCTGTGAGAGACAGGGTTCTTAGTAATTGAGATTGCACTTGAAGAGTCACAAAACAGGGGTGTTTTGGTCATCTTTAGGTTGTAGTCTTCAAGTTGATGTTTGATCCATAGCAATTGGGCACAGCAGCTCCCAACAGAGATATACTCTGATTCTGCTGTTGAGATTGCCACACTAGTCTGCTTCTTACTGCTCCAAGAGATCAGTCTTCCACCAAGGAATTGACATGTCCTTGATGTACTCTTCCTGTCTTCCTTGCACCCTGCATAATCTCCTCTTTGAGGTCACCATTTAGGAAGGTTGACTTCACATCCATCTGGTAGACTTTGAAACCTTGGTATGCTGCATAGGCTAGAAACAGTCTTATTGCATCCAGTCTGGCTACTAGAGCAAATGTCTGATCGAAATCTATCCCTTCCTTCTGTCTATAGCCTTTTGCCACTATCCTTGCTTTATTCCTGATGATGATTCCATTTTCATCCAACTTATTTCTGTAGACCCATTTAGTTACTATGATCTTCTATCCTTGGGGTCTTAGAACCAGTTTCCAGACCTTGCATCTCTTGAACTGGTTCAGTTCCTCCTACATTGCTGCAATCCAAAATGGATCCTGATTTGCTTCCTCAAATTTCTTGGGCTCAATTTGAGAGAGAAAACTCAGGTACAATTCTTCATTTGCAGCTCTGCTCCTTGTCATCACACCTTGATTGACATTTCCTATTATATGTTCTTGGGGATGATCTCTTACTTGTCTCAAGGCATTCAGTAGCATTCTCGGCACTTCTACATTAACAACTTCTTCAGGTTGCATTTCTTCAGCCATTTCTGAACTTTCTGCAGGTTCTTCCTCAATTTCAACTATTACTGACTGATTCTTATCTCTTAGTGAGGTGCCAGCATTGTCTTCAATGGATAATTTCTCTATTCTCTCCACTGTACCTGCATTCACTAGAGAACCATTTGAGATGCTGCCATAGCCACTGGTCACTCCCTTTTCTAAACCTCCAAAAATCATTGTTGGTCCATTCTCCACAGGGGTGAACTCTTTCAAGTACCTTCTGACTCTAGTCATGTGCCTGGAGCAGCCACTGTCCAAATACCAAATCGGAGATTGGTTGGCATTTGGACCTACCTGCAAGACAAATTACTTCCCCTTAGGTACCCAATATGGGTTCGGTCCTCGTTTTCTGTTAGGTTGGTATACAGGAACACTAAACCTCGAAGGGTTCTGCACTCTCTTTGCATTGAGCCCTATTGGGTTGAACCAACAGTCCAAGTCAAAGTGGCCTACTTTCCCACAGCACTAGCATTCATGTATGTTGTATCTTCTCTTCTGCTTCACCATCTGAGTGGGGTGACAGTGCTGATGAGCAGAAGAGCATGCTTCTTGCCTAACAAATTTTAGGTGAACCTCATATGTGTGAGTTTTGGGTGGAATCGGCCTCACCACATTTTGATTCACCTTCTTGGGAACAGGCTTTGTAGGAACAGCCTTTCCCCTACCCTTGACTGCTGTTGATGCAGGTTTGTGGGCAGAAGGACTTGACACCAGCACCTTCTTGTAGGAAGGTCTAGCTTCAGAATCTTTGCGCGCGACTGTCAACTGATTAAAACCAACACCAGCTCTTAACTGTCCAGAGAAGGTATCAATGATAGGCAAGATAGTTTTGGGCATTGAGAAGCTTGAGGCAAGTTTCTTCTCAGCCAACAACATTTCCTCAAGGTCCGTGATGACCTTGTTCTTCTGTCGCAATTCAGCATTCTTAAGCCTTATGGCTTCCTTGAAATTGTCCACTTCTTTGCTCATAGCAGCCAGCTTCTCAGCTGTCTTCTGGAGCTCAGATTAAACAGGCTTCAAGGAATCTAACTCCTTGGCCTGGACTTTGAGGAGTTTCTTACAGCCCTTGGAGGCTTTCCACAAGGATTTGAATTGCCTTATTAGTTCAGATTCAACTTCATACTGGGATCTTGAGGCTGTGTTGTTGGCAGCAGATACATCCTCATCATCATGCAAAGAATCTGCTACTGATTCAGAATCAGAGTCAGATAGTGGAGTTCTGTTGGTTACCTTCCCAGGAGAGATGTCATCATAGTTGTCTTCACCTATGGCCATCAAGCCAATGAGTGCATCTTCCTCAGTGCGAGAGGAACTTGAGTCATAATCACTCAGTGTTCTGACCTTCTTTGCCATGAATCCTTATTCTGATTTCCTCTTGCTCCTTGAGCTTCTTCTTTCTTCATAGTTCCTTGACTCCTTCTTAGAAGGGCAGTCAACAACCATGTGACCTATTTTGCTGCAGGAATAGCAAACAGTATTATTTAAATCATGTTTACTAGAGTTGGATCTGTACCTTTCCTTCTTGGGAGCTTAGTATCTGTCACGATAGTCAGATCTTCTGGAGCTTGGGGAGGAGTTTCTGTGATTGTCCCTCCTCCTTCTGTGTATCAGCTTCCTGAATAGTTTTGAGAGAAGGTCCACCTCTCTGTCAGTGTCATCGGAATCTGAAGAGCTAGCTTCTAATTCTTCACTGCTCACAGATCTGCTCTGAGTTGCAGTGGTCTTGCCCTTGGCTTTTCTGGTGCTCTCAGCCTTTAGGGCCACAGATCTCTCTCTTGAGCTCACCTTTGAGCTTTCTTCTTCAGCCTTTCTGGTGTTGAGCTGAAGTTCATGAGACAACAACTTCCTATACAAATTTTTGGGCTCCATGGTGCCCAGCCGACCCATCTCTCTGATGGCACAGATCTTGATGTCCCATTCCTTTGTGAGGGATCTAAGAAATTTGTCATTTATATTAGAGTTTGTGAACCCTCTATCATAGTTTCGCAATCCATTCACTATCTTGAAAAATCTCTCATGACAGTTGGAGATTGTTTCATTCTTGCCTTGCTTGAAGGCCTCACACTCTTGGTTGAGAAGGAATTTCTATCATCCTTAACCTCTTCAGTACCCTCCAAGTATACGATCAGGGAGTCCCACATCTCCTTGGCCGTTTTGGAGTGAATCAGATTTTGGAGGGTTGAGTCATCTACGACACTTACAATGACATATTGTGCCCTCTTATTTAGGCCTACCAAGGCTAGCTCGTCCTTGGTCATGTCCTCATATTTCTTTGTTGGATCAATGGTGGAAGCAGTTGTAGGGATAAAGGGTCCCTGTTGGATTGTCAGATAGATTCTTGGATCAGCCGCTTCCATGAACAACCTAACCCTTTCCTTCCAGATAGGAAAGTTCTCCTTTGAGCAGATTGGAAGTTTCATAGATCTCATCTCCCGATTCTGATCTCCACCAGCCATAGTGAGTCGTTCCATGATCTAGATCAGATGGTTAAGTATTCTTTTGATCAACCTGGCTTTGATGCCACTTGTTAGTAATGGAACGTTCACCTAGAGGGGGGTGTTAGGTGATCTGGGTTCTTTTAAAACTATTTGCGCGAGTTTTGAATATTAAAGCACAGCACAAAAATATCGCACAAATAAACACAAATAAAACACGCCAGACGACACAAGATCTATAGAGGTTCCTCAAGACGGGGTGTCTTGAGTAGTCCTCTGTCCCTCTGTGCCTACCCAGCAGTGTGCTAGGATCGGCAAATGCCTCCAAAAACTTCAGGCCCTCAAGCCTTACAACACAGACCCGCAAGTCCAACAGCCTAGGCCCGCAAGCCCCTATTGCCCCCGAGCCCTCAAGCTCGACACTAAGGCCCTCAAGCCCTACCTAGCCAGACTCTCAAGTCTAGACTCTGCCCTGGCCCTCATGCCTCATAGGTCTCAATCCCTCAAGCTTGATAATCAGGCCCGTAAGCCCTACCTATCCAGACTCGCAAGTCTAGCCTCTGTCCTGGCCCTCAAGCCTCACAGGTCTCAAGCCCTCAAGATTAACAATTAGGCCCGCAAGCCCTACCTAGCCAAACCCGCAAGTCTAGACTCTGCCATGGCCCTCAAGCCTCACAGGTCTCCTGCCCTCAAGCCAGAAAAATTGGCCCACAAGCCTTTACAAGAAATTATAGCAAAAATAACTGCTTCTTCTGCCGGATGAAGATTGGCAACTTTAGCCTATTGAAGATCGGCTTCTTAAGATTGAAGAAGGTACTTCTTAATCAGATCTTGAGCACACAGATCTTCTTCAATCTTTTCTTAGCCTGATGAGGATTGGCTTCTTATCAGTCGATGGAGATGACTGCTTCTTCTTTTTCACTTTCTTTCTTGCGCCGCGTTTTCTTTTCTATTTTCTGTATGCGCAAGTTCTTTCTTATTGATCGATTGATTTTAGCATTAGGGAAACCTCTTATATCTTTTATAAGACTGCGAGGTCCCCAACGGTCTTCTGAAAAAGTGCCTTAAGTGTCAGACGCTCCTTTCCTTAAGAGCACACGCTGATTAGACAATCAGGCGGCGACATTAAATGCCGATAGCTCGTCCGTAACATTTGAATCTGTCTCGACGATACTTCCATTGTTAGGATGACATGGATGATATCTCAACGACAGGACTTTGTCGATGCCTTGAACTTGGTAGATCTCCAGTTCTCCTTGCTTCTGCCTCTGATGCTGATATCTCGGCGATGCGAGACATTCTGGCGCTTCTGCATATACGACGATATGCTATCTCTGACTGTGTCATCATAATCACCTTATCCTCTCGACGACATGAGTGATAACATGGCGGCAGATCATATTTTATCAGCTGCTTGTCTTCAGCTATCCTTCTTTAGTCTTCTCAACGACATGCCTTCTTTACGACAATGATTAACGCCATTAGTCATACTTAGCCTTTTCAGCGACAAGGCTTCTTCAGGATGATGTCTGTTCTTCTCGATGACAAGGCCACTTTGGTGAAGTCGACGTTACCGCATCTTCTCTGCGTTCGACGATCTTGCCGAGTCTCAGCGGTCGACTGACTAGACAAGTCTCAGTGGTCTACGATCTTCCCTCTGAGTTCGACGATCTTCCTTCTGCGATCGACGAACATGCCAAGTCTCAGCGGTCGTCGATCTTCCTTTTGAGTTCAACAATCTTGCTTCTGCGTTCGACGAACATGCCAAGTCTCAGAGGTCGTCGATCTTCCTCCTGAGTTCGACGATCTTGCATCTGCGTTCGACGAACACCCCAAGTCTCAGCGGTCGACGAACTCGCCAATTCTCAGAGTTTGACGAACTTCATTCTTCGTTCGACAAACTTCCTTCTGCGTTCGACGAATCTTGTTCTACTAGCTTCCTGAGATTTATAAGATAGAGAAGTGATCAAATACAAAGTGAAGTTTTCTTGACTTGGTGACTTCTTCAAATCAAGAATCATGTGGGCAAGATTCCCAACACCCACACCCCGTTGTTACGGGCATACTAGTCGGTTTGGTCTTACGAGCGGTAGGCTCGGTGGTTGTAGCAGCAGACTAATTAGTCTGGTGAGCTTGTGACTCAGTAATGTTTGTTGGTGCGGACGGGTTGGTCCGGCGAGCCGATAGCTCGGAAGGTTATAGTGACGGGCGGGTTAGCCCAGGGAATTTATGGCTCGGGATATAGTAGAACATGTTTGCATCTGCATGAAGGTGGTGGGTTTTAGGTATTGGACGGTCATTAACACCGACGTCAATACATTGACTCGGCAAGTGTGGAATTTGCACTTAGCCATGAAAGTCTGGTGGTCCAGCCAGTAAGAGTACGCAGATGCTCCGCAGTTTTGCGTTGAGGCGTACGATAGGTTTAGGTTAGGTAGTGTGAATACCAACCTAGAGGTGGGCGAGGCCCAACCCACCGCTTTCGTTTGCCACTACGGGAGTATCCTGGGAGTCTTGCTAGCTCCAAAAATGGGGAACTAAAGGTCTGTGTGCATAGAGTCGAATTGTGTGAGTTGCACTTGAATGAATATAGCATAAACTTCATAACTCTGTATGTCATGGCATAAACATTCCATTTCAACCCCTACCCATATCGTATAAATTGGTTATGGGACTCTTTATACGATATGCCTTGCTAAACGACCCCTTGGTCTATAGGTTTGTATGGACATTCCTATAAATCAATGGTTACTTTTTCTATTATATACACGTCTTTACTTACTGTACCTTACTTGTTCTTTACCCTGTTTTACTTACTGCTTCAATTATCTATATACATATGTGTAGTTGTAGAAACATTCCCTGTAGATTATGCCCCTGTCACCTGCTATTGTTTATACCCCTTGATGTCCTCCGCTTCATCCTTCCCGCACGGTGCCTAGGAGTCACCGGGGGAGGGGTGGGGGATTGGGTTAGTCTTTTGACTAACGGTCGGTGGACCTTATCATTTTAGTGGACCGAGGAGATGCTGTAGTACCAGAGGCCGGTGCAGACGGAGGCGGGCCAGTCTAGTACAGAGGCGGGCTAGTCTAGTATAGGAGCACAAGTTTCAGGATCAGTGAGTGATTAGTAGTTATCTTCCGCGAGTGATCTTGTAGTGAGGACATCATGTACAGGGCATGAGCCCTTTATTATTGTAACTTTGTTGTTTCAGTTATACCATATAGACATTTATTATATATATCATGTGATTGTGGACTTGAAATTCTTTTCGTTCGTTTATAATTTTATTCTTCTGTGATCGATATGGCCGGTAGGATCGGCGTTTTGTAGTGGTGACCTTCCCGAGTGAAGGTGTCACCGCAAAGCGATAGTTCTGGGCATAAGACCCGGGTTTTTGAAAAAAAATGGGGTCTTACAAAGTGGTATCAAAGCAAACCTCGATCCGAAGAAAAGAAGTCCACAAACCCTGGGCCACCCCGCGTGAGTTTAGTTTGAGAACAAACTAAGCAGCGGAAGCAATGGTGTGCCCATATGGGAAAAACACGTGAAAAAGTCCACTTTTAACTGAATCTTGTGACAAGTTTTATTTTGTAGCCTGCGACGAACCCTGCCCCCAGCAGGGAATACCTCCGGCTGCAAAGATCTCCTTAGATAGGCCTTTAGTCAATGAGTTAGACTCAACCCCACTAGGACACGTGACTTACCATGACAATTTATACAATGCCCTAGTCTGAAATAGATCGTAGGTATAATTTTGGTGAAGGTACAAGGATACCCCAAAGAGGATAGAGAAAAAGATTGACTCATAAACAAAATGGTAGGGGACTCGTAGATCTAACCCTCGTACCGGTGACATGTTAATATAGATACAACAACCATCAGATAAGAATTGAAGTTATGAAGATACCCGTTTGGGATTGGGACACATGTTGACCCTGATAAGGTTGTCGTAAAAGGGGACCTTGAAGAGTCTAAAGTTTGGAGTATATCAACAAGTTTCAAGATAGAACCCCAAGTCTAAAGTTGTATGCCCTAAGGATTGTTTGCATACCTAGGACGAATATAACATAGTGATATTGAAGATACATAGCCCAAAATGGATAGTGGCTTATCTTTTGTTTATTGGGGCTTACCTTTTGTTTATTGGGCAAATTAGTTACTGACTTGGGTTTCCCCTTAGATTTAATTTAAAAAAATGTTGGGTCGCGAACATAATGATTTTGAAGTTGATCACATTCGACGTTACGCAAGCAAAGATGAGATGGTGTAACAGTAGGTCTGGAATGATGATCTGAAGTATTACCAGGACAATGAAAGGACATCGTAGATCGAGCAACGACTTTACCTTAGTTGAAGCATTAGAAATGTAAAGTTGCTAGGTTTAGTCACTTAGGGATGCAGATGCCTTTCTGGAAGTTGGGAACTGAAATTAGGTTGTGCAAGCTTTAGTTATATTTGAAAGTTCCAGTAGTTTGGGGCTTTCGGAAGTGATTAACATATGATTCGTTATAAATCATGCCCTATCATGGTAGAAGATTTTAACTACAATAATAGCCCTTATACCTTGGGAGCTATGATGACGGATAACCAGTGATCTTAGACGATAACTTATTGGAATTAGAATATAGTGTTTGAGTTTACTATGATAAGAACGATCTAAGTTCATCTTACTTTGGACCATCCGAAAGTGATCAAGACTAGCATATGTGGAAATAATAGGAATTTGGTGAAATAAACGTGGTGATACTTCCTTGATGAAATTGACTTGTGAAAAATCTTAGGGTTTCAAAAGATATTACCCATATACCTTATGAATCAAAATCCATATAGAAAATGATTGGGAGCTATCTTACAAACATTGATACTAATAAAGATTTGTTAACATATACTCATAAGGTTCACAAGTGCACCACCATAAATTTGAGGATGATTGGAATGCCTGATGATCTGATCAGTCCCACCAATGGTAAGAACTGGATAAGTTGTAGAGTGGAGATGATTGATCACTCGGACGTACTTGAAGGAATAAGAACCTAAACATGCGTAGAAAACATTATAGAAGCGTTGTCTACCCATATTAACAAGAGCTTTAGTCACCGGGAAAATGGTGTATTCCGGAACACGTATGTCCTCGGAATGAAGAAAGACGACATAAGTTTTGTGATGCGCGGTGAAGGACAAGTGCAAAAGTCTTTGGAGAACTACCATAGTCACTGCCCGTGTTAGAGTGGAGTTCGAGGACATAATTATGGATTTCATACACAGGTTACCACATCCCCACTCTAGGCAGAAGTTCGTTTGGAACATCGAAGATAAATTGACCAAGGTAGCTAGGGTCACCCCGGGCTTGAAGGACGCTCCCGTTGGTGTTTGGTGGGATTTGTTGAGAAGTTTGTCTATTATCGTAGTATGACCAGGACGATCGTGTCGAATCAGGATGGACGGTGTACGTCCAAAAAGTGAAGATCAGTCCAGGATTATTTGGGCTCTTGGTTGACGTCAGCACAGCTTTCCACCCTCAGAGGGACAGATGCACAGGACTCCACTATCTTGGATCCAGGATAAGGATCCCAGGGCACTCGGCTCGGAATTTATGGAGGACATAGATACCCAGGTGCGACTGATTTGAGTTAGGATGTTGGGGACTAGAGCTGCTAGGTCAGGTTTTACGATGCGTGGTATCGTCAAGTAGAGTTCCAGGTTAGAGACTGGGTGTTCCAGAAGATACGTCCGATGCATGGAGTCTTGCGGGTTCACAGGCGGAAGAAGCTCAGTCTGAGATAGATGGGGCTCTACAGGATCCTGGAGTGGATCAGCCCGTTGGCTTATAGACTGGAGTTGCCACCAGAGTTAGCGGGATTGCACGACGTCTTCCATGTCTCCTCCTTTAGGAGAGCTCTACTACGGTCGGAGCAGCAAATTTCTACTATAGATGGCCCGGTAGCCTCCAATCGATTGATTCACCTGAGAGCCACTAGAACTGGTGTGGCAGAGATAGTCGGTGTTCTTCGAGTTAGAAATAACTTCAATTATTAGGGGATGTTACGTTCAGTCACTCTCGGTGAAAACCCTGCGAGCCTAGCCTGAATTTTGAGGATGAAATTATTTTTTTTAGTGGGATTTATAACATCCCCCAAAAAACTAGACCCCTACAGTGGTTTTGTCATGACTAGGTCATGACAAAACCCTAGGAAGCTTGAAGAGACCACTTGGCCTTAACCAGGAAGAAGGAAACCACAGTGGTCGGCAAATAGCAATTTCCAGTTAACAAGCATAGGGTTGGACTTAAGGGCCTCACCTTGACCCTTTGAACCCATCATAGCATACCTAACCATTAGGGGTCCCCTTAGAGCACCAAGGACCCATTAGGGTCAACCAAAGAGGCAAAATTGACCAAGGTTAATCCTAACCCCAAATTGGTCAAAGTAGCCTAATTAGGGTCAATTAACCTCCACCATGCCCAATTGACCTTTCCCCTACCCTTATAAGGTTATTAGGGACCTCATGGACCAAAAAGCCACATCGTGGGGCCACCAATTTGGACAATTTGACCCAAGTCAACTCTAGCTATGTTTTGGTCAAACTAACACCTTTTGGATAAATTGGCCCAATTGGGGCACCACCATGACTCGACCAACTTTGGGTGATGTCAAGGGACTCAAGACACACCACTTGGACCAGTCAACCCATCAGTTGACCAAGTCAACACCTCAAGTCAACACTTGGTCAACCTTTCCCAAAAAGTGGGGAAAAGGCTAACTCAAGCTCTATAGGGGGTGACTAGGAGAGAGAAATTGGAAGTTTCCCCCAATTTGAAGAGAGAGAAAAGGAGGATTAATGGCATTCATGGCCAAAGGAGGCCAATTGATCTCCCAATTGATGGGGATTCATCTCCTCTGGCTGTTACTAGAAGTTTGGGGGTTTTTCCTGCTCACATGGGGGCTGAATCAAGAGGAATTCAGTTGGCCGAAATTCACCATTAATGGTGATTGATGATTCTGCTCTTCCCCTCCCCCAATTGGACCTTATAACACCTTCAATGGATGAAGAGGAGGAGTTTCCCCACCTTCCCCAAAGAAATCGAGCACCAAAATCTAGGATCGATATGGCGCCGAAAGCTCCACCTCTGGCCATGGCGACTAGCCGGAATTCGCACCACCAAACCCCCACACAGGTCCGATCTGCCTCCTCTCCCTTAGTGCTAGATCTTATGATAATTTGGGGCTTGATCCGAACTCAATTGGGCTCGGAGCGTGCTTCCGAAGGGCTCAATTCGAGCTCTCTTTCCCCTCCTCTAAACCCCGATTCCGACCACCTCCGACCTGCCAACCACCCCCTATCGCCGGCCACCACCTCAACGGAGGTGGTGGTGGCATTGGCCTACTGGGAAGAGGCACAGTTGGCTGGGAAATCGTCCCACAAAGAAGCCCAGGACGGGCTGTCGCGCGCCGTCCATCCATCGGGGACGATGACCATGAGCCATCGTATCTGCCGTGATCAGTTATTCGCAGATTTAAATGATTATGTTATACTGTTATTTCATTTTGAAAGTGAGGCCGTTGATGAATAGTTGATCTGAATTCGGAGAAAATAGATAACTGATCCTTCAGAGATTGTTAAGATGGAGAAGAAATTCGTCGAGCTGAAGGCTGAGTTTGTCGAACTGAAAGTTGAGTTCGTCGAACTGAATCTGGAGTTCGTCGAACTGAATCTAGAGTTCGTCGAACTTAATTAATTCATCGAACTGAGAGATAATCTGCTGAACTGGCTGGAGAACTGAATTCGTCGAGCTGGGAAGCAATTTCATCGAACTGAAGCATGACGTTCGTCGAACGCAGAACGAATTTCGTCGAATGCAGGTTGAAGTTTGTCGAACGCAGGGACTTGGAATTTCTAAGTCCTATCTACTCAGACACACTTTAAATCTTGACCCTTAGACTATACAATGGGGTCAAGTTAATCCTAATCAACAGATGGTGATCTTAGACCAAATCAGTAATAGGGTTGTTCCAACACATTTTGTCACACTTCCTGCAGTATTTCATTTTAATTATTAAAAATACTAGGACCCCTCAAATGAAATAGTGCCCAACATGAATGTTGTATCCCTTGGCGTCTAGATTAATTAAAAATTTTGTTTCAGGTCAATAGAGGCACTATAGCTCCATGTGGAGTCATTTTTCTAGGACTGGTCCCTAGGGTAAGACAGTCATAAATTCTTGAATATCTTTCTATTGGTAAATGGTATGGCCTTGAAATTTAAAACCTAGGCTATTTACACCTACCCACACATCATACCCAAAGATGAGAATTTTAGGAGAACCTTTTTCTAAGTTTTTTGTTATAATTGCATAAATCAAATATTAATTATTTAATGGGTCATGAAATGACCTCCAATACCCTCCAAATTTTGGTGGGTGCTCCTTGGGGTTATTGTATGACCTTGGTAAGAATATCAGCCCAATTGGAACTGTTTTGGTTTCGTAAATTGTCAACCCAAGTTAGGTCAAATTGTGTCAAAGTTAGGGCATGGTGTTTATCTTGGGGTATGGTGGTCAGAACTCATCACCATGAGTTGAAACCTTGGCCACTGGTTTAGGATCACCTAAAACACCTTCATGTGTAAGATGGGGTGGTGTAGAGGTGGATATGCCCTAGGATGCTAGTTTTACCCCTCGGGGTGCATATAGAACCTTGTGAAGGCCATGTGGCCAAAAGCCCTAGAATGTCCATGGAATTTAGGAGATATGTTCATGGGGTGTGATTATGCTCTAGGGAATTTTGAGAGAATTTTAGGAGTACTTATTTCCCCTAAATTAGGCCATAACCCCTTTAGGGAAATTTCTTATAAGAGATATTTACATGTTTAAATGACCTTGGATGGTGATGAAACCTTGGTAGTGACTTTATAATCATATGATGGACCACTGGTAATTTTTGTGTAATTAATTAAGTGATTTAACCAGCACTTCATTCACAAGGCAATTATTTTACCTTAATATCAAGAAATATAATTGAGGCTCCAAAACTCTCTGGAAAAATGTGCAACTTGGTGATAGGACATTTCAGAGCAATATGAATCTCTGTAAATTTTTATATAATTTTTGGAGGTGCTTATCAGTAGGCTACTTCACAACATGCTCATATTAGGATTTCTTTGGAATGTTTATTTAAGTGGTTAATATGCCTTTATAAATTCTAAAATTTGGCTTGAGAACTTTTCTGATCAATATAAATGTCTGGTAATATTCTCATAATTTTTGGACAAATATTGTTGGTGGTTGCTTCTTTAATATCTAATTTTGGTTAAATAGTCAATATTATAATTAGAGGACAATTCTTGATTGTAAAATTGTGACACACTATACTTACAGTTATTTTGGCATGATAGATTTATCCTAATTTTATGAGTGTCATGTCATAAGAATACCTTACACTTCATGTTCATATTCATACTTGGCAATTTTGAACATTCATCGAATTCTCGCCTGTTCGTCGATCTCCTGAATTTTCGTCGAACGCAGCAGCCAGGGGTCACGCTCGTGACCTGGGGCGTGTACTTGGAGAATTCTTCACGGAATGACTCTGGGGTGACAGAAGCAGGTCTGGAACACATCTTTGGCTGTCACGCCGTTGGTCACGCCCGTGACCTTGGGCATGTACTTGACAATTTTGCTCAAAATGCCCAAAAATCCTGAAAAACACAGAAAAGGCTTAAGTTAGTTTATAAAATTAAAATGGAACATATTAAATAAGAAAATACATATAAATTATATAAATTCAAATTAAAACTATATTAAAATTATACTAAAAGATGAGTACAAAAAGTACTCATCAAACACCCCCATACTTGAGCTTTTGCTATTACAGAGCAAAAGAGTAGGGAAAGAATTACAAGACATCGATATTATTTCTAATTGACTAGAAATTTATTAAACCAAGAATAAGTCAAAAGCAAATTTTAGGAATTCAAGAATTAAGTCATAAATTAGGTTGATAATTTAAAAAGAGAAATTTGTTTAGCTAACTACTTCTCAAGATAACTATTTAGCAATCGAAATTATAAAAATTTTCAAACAAAATTAGATTGAAATTATAGACACTTTAACATAAAAGAAACTTAAGGAAAAGACACCTACCAAAATATTGCTCTCTTAATAATTTAGTTTAGGACTAGAAACAATGAAATTGTCTAGGGATGGGTTTAAAACGAAATGGCAAAATGAAGAGATACTAAAATAAAGGTGATGAATTTTATCCTCTCACCTCATTTGAATAGGAATTTGTATATGTTTAGGAAAATAATGAATTTTATCCTCTTATTTTCCATGCCATATAATCTTTTAAAATTCTCTTCGAACAAAAACCCAAAATGTATATGTTTTAGTTGTAATGAATTTTATCCTCTTACATCTTGACATAAAATCTTTTAAATGATTTTGGGTGCATATGTTTTAGGAAATAATGAATTTTATCCTCTTATTTCCATGACATATGATCTTTTTCTACATTTATTTTTATTTGCCAACAAAGGGTGAGGGGGAAGAAATACTTCTAGTTTATAAATTAAACTATTTTGAGGGCAAATTTTAGTGGATTGAAATTTCCTAAGATCTTAAAGTTAAAAGAGAATATAATAGAAATCTAGAGATGTTTAGCCAATTTAGCACAAAGTGAAGCTATTTAAAATTAAACAGAGAAGTAGTGCTAAATAAATTCTCTAATTAAATTAAAAACATAAAATGTTTCTTAAAACTAAATTACATCAAATTTAAGTTTAACAAATTCCGATAAAACAAAATATTAGCTAAATTAAAAATGTAAGAATACTTATAACCAAACCTCAAACTAAATTTCTAGAAAAATAAAAACAACAAGGCTAGGTGTATTTATTATTATTATTTTTTATAAATATTATTTCTTGGACTTCCCGAGGGCTACCCGGTGAAGGGTTCGCAAGGCACAAGGAGTTGTGATGGGAGTTCAAGCCCAAAGCGCCCTTTCCAAGAATTTTTTTTTGTTTTTTTTATAAATTTTTTTCAAATAAAAATACTATGAACGTAAAGCTACACCCCCATACTTAAAATTAAACATTATCCCCAATGTATAAAACTAAGTATGAAGAACACTTGAAAGAAAAGACACTTTAAGAAAAATACATAAAATTAAAGATAAGCAAGGGGTGCCTCCCAAGAGCGCTTTCTTTTTCCCATCTTCAAGCTAGACGGTTATTGTTAGGAAAATAGAAATTTGAAAGAGAAGTGAATAGGCAACTCCCCTAATTCACGCGTAGGTGAATATGTCGGCGTTAGTCGCACAGCTACTCCTCCGCTTAACGTGTAATTCTCCGTTTGTCCTTTTTCTTGAATATGCAAATCCAAATCACCTATATATACTTGAGGTGATTTGAATGTATAAAGATTAGCGGCAAAGGGATCATCAATTAATTGGGGTAGCAACGACTCATCTTCAACCTGGAAATTATTAGTATAAAGAGAATCACAATTAAATGTGTCAGATAATATTTCGCAAGGAGGAGGCGCTTGCGAAAATATAAGATTAAGCTCTGGTTGTTCCTTTTCTAAAATAAAATTTTTATTAGGAAAATCTAGTGCATTACCAAGCGGAATAAAATTTTCGGACACAAAATTTTCATGAATTTTCGGTTGGAAAGAAGAAATTTGCGAAAATTCATGATAAAAAAAATAAGATCCGGGTGGAGTAGGGGAAGAAACTTGTTCTTCTTCTATTTCATCCCGGGTGCCCATAACATTAAGAAATTCTTGGTATAATAAGTTTTCTTCATCTTTGCTAAAAGAAGTTATGGGATTACATGAAACCACATGTTCCTCCATAACTAAATTATCCGAAGATGGAGAAAAAACACTAGAAGGAATAAAATTCTCCTCTAAATTTTGGGGGAAAGTATCAAATTGATTCGGAGGAGATTCCCCAAAATTAGAGAAAGAAAATTACGGCGCAAAAGAAGATGAACAAGAATTCGGATCGAAAGATTTATCTTCATCGCTCCGAGAGCTATCCGGGTGACCTTGCCACCAAGAATATTCTACTTTGGGGCTAGAAGAACAATTATTAGAAGCCGAAAAATTATTCTCGTGAATATTAGAAAAAACATTAGATGAAATAATATTTTCCTCTAAATTTTGGGGGGAGGTATCTATTTGAATCTGCGGAATTTCTCCAAAATTAGAGAACGAAAATTGTGGTGTATAAGAAGAAAAACAAAGATTCGGATCTAAAGATTTGTCTTCATTGCTACGAGAACTATCCGGGTGAGCTTGCCACGGGGAATAATCTACTTCGGAGCTAGAAGAACAATTATTAAACGCCGAAAAATGATTCTCATTAAAATAAGAAAAATTATTTTCATCAAAGTTTGGAAAAATATTTTCATGAAAAAAGGAAAAATTATGATCGTAATTATAATCAAAATTATTTGCATAATATTGAGGATAATTATTTTCATAATAATTATTTTGAGCATATGAATGTAAATAACATTCCTCACTTTGATGAGATGCATTACAATAATAACAACTATTTTGGCATTTTTGTGCCGCTTCCAAATGATATACTTGGCTTTGAAGCTCAGCAACCTTTACGGTCAATTCAAGTGACTCCATTTAATCAAAAAAAAAAGAAAACAACCTTTACTCAAATGAATGGAATTTTAAAAATATTTTTATTATATAATTTTTTTTCAAAAAGCGGGTTAAATTAGTCCAGGACTTCCCAAGGTCAACCCGGTGAAGGGCTCGCAAGGTACTAGAGGCTATGATGGGAATTCAAGCCCAAAGCGTCCTTTCCGAGAATTTAGATAACGCTTTTTTTAAAATATAAGAGAAGGGGGAGAAGAAAGAGAACAATAAAATCAATTGATATTCTCGTTCGAAATATCAACTCAGATCCCCGACAACGGTGCCAAAAACTTGATGAGCAAAACTATGCTTGCAAACGACAATGGCAAGTGTACCGTATCGAATGTAGTATAGGCTTATAAAAACCAAGGTCGTATAAAATCCGGGCGTGTTGATTACTCTTACTCAAGAAGATCTCTATTGTTTTATCAATTAAAACTTTGGGTTGGTTTGCAAAAAGAAAATAAAACAATGAAGAAAAGGAAGAATGAGAAAATAAAACTATTTTATTGATAAAAGAAATTACAAACTATGAAAAGGAAGCTACAAATTATTTAATTGAAAATACAAATTGCATAAAGAAAGAGGATTACAAGAACTACTAAAACATGAAAAGAATATAAGAAATGAAAGTTCTAAACCTAAAAATTCGTCTCCAAAAATTCCTCCTCAAACATCTGCTGGAGCTGGCTTTTTATAGCTGCAAAATTGAGGTTACACGCCCTTGGTCACGCCCGTGACCAAGAGCATGTAAGGGGCGTGATCGGTGCTGGTGCAGAGAGGGCGCGTTCTGGCTTCGATGCAGGCATTTCAGATGTGTCACGCCCTAGGTCACGCCCGTGACCTGAGGCATGTAATCTTTGAATGTGCTGCTGGCGGGAAATCTTTGGCGGGAAGGCGCGTGGGGCGAGTCACCCCCGTGACTGGATGTCACGCCCCATGGTCACGCCCGTGACCTGGGGCGTGTAACTTTAATTAACGTGGCAGGCGTGCTGGCAGTTGGTGGGGGGGAGGGGTCCCGATCGTGACTTGGATGTCACGCCCTTGGTCACGCCCGTGACCTGGGGCGTGTCATTGACAATTTTGAACATTCGTCAAACTCTCGCCTGTTCGTCGATCTCCTGAATTTTCATCGAACGCAGCAGCCAAGGGTCACGCCCTTGGTCACACTCGTGACCTGGGGCGTGTACTTGGCGAATTCTTCACGGAACGACTCCGGGGTGACAGAAGCAGGTCTGGAACACATCTTTGGCTGTCACGCCCTTGGTCACGCCCGTAACCTTGGGCGTGTACTTGACAATTTTTCTCAAAATGCCCAGAAATCCTAAAAAACACAGAAAAGGCTTAAGTTAGTTTATAAAATAAAAATGGAACATATTAAATAAGAAAATACATATAAATTATATAAATTCAAATTAAAACTATATTAAAATTATACTAAAAGATGGGTACAAAAAGTACTCATCAAGCAGCAGACTAATTAGTCTGGTGAGGTTGTGACTCAGTAATGTTTTTTGGTGCAGACGGGTTGGTCCGGCGAGCCGGCGGCTCGGAAGGTTATAGTGGTGGGCGGGTTAGCCCGGGGAATTTATGGCTCGGGATATAGTAGAACATGTTTGCATGTGCATGAAGGTGGTGGGTCTTCGGTATTGGACGGTCGTTCACACCGACGTCAATACGTTGACTCGACAAGTGTGGAATTTGCACTTAGCCATGAAAGTCTGGTGGTCCAGCCAGTAAGAGTACGCAGATGCTTCGCGGTTTTGCGTTGAGGCATACGATAGGTCTAGGTTAGGTAGTGTGAATACCAACCTAGAGGTGGGCGAGGCCCAACCCACCGCTTCCGTTTGCCACTACGGGAGTATCCTGGGAGTCTTGCTAGCTCCAAAAAGGGGGAACTATAGGTCTGTGCGCATAGAGTCGAAGTGTGTGAGTTGCACTTGTATGAATATAGTATAAACTGCAAAACTCTACATGTCATGGCATAAACATTGCATTTCAACCCCTACCCCTATCGTATAAATTGGTTATGGGACTCTTTTATACGATAGGCCTTGCTAAACGACCCCTTGGTCTATAGGTTTGTATGGGCATTCTTATAAATCAATGGTTACCTTTTCTATTATATACACGTCTTTACTTACTGTACCTTACTTGTTCTTTACCTTGTTTTTTTAACTTCTTCAATTATCTATATACATATATGTAGTTGTAGAAACAATCCCTGTAGATTATGCCCCTGTCACCTGCTATTGTTTATACCCCTTGATTTCCTCCGCTTCATCCTTCCCGCACGGTGCCTAGGAGTCACCTGGGGAGGGGTCAGGGATTGGCTTAGTCTTTTGAATAACGGTTGGTGGACCTTATCATTTTAGGGGACCGAGGAGATGCTGCATCATCAAAGGCCGGTGGAGACGGAGACGGGCTAGTCTAGTACAAGAGCACAAGTTTCAGGATCTGTGAGTGATTAGTGGTTGATGAGTCCCAATTATATACACATTTATGGACTCATCTGGGCTGATTTTCTAGTCTTTGCACTTCACTTAGGCATGTTTTCATTCCTATTTAATATTCCATGATAAGTGCACTTCTAGGCCCGTTTTGGTGTTATTTCTTGTTCATCTTCGTTACTAGTTTTCATGCAGTGTTAAGTGCCACCTTCAGTGGCTAGACTGGTGTTGTATGCTGGAACAGGAGTCGTGCAGGTGTTCCCGGTACAATTCTGTACAGGAACACTGCGCACGAACACTGGCTCTATCGCGCACGACCACTGGTCGTGCGCCACTGATCGTGCGCACTTAACGCCCATTTTATGAGTTCTGTTTTGCTTATCGCACGACCACTTACGATAGTGCGCACGACCACCGGTCGTGCGCAACTGGTCGTGCGAACATGTATTTTATAAATTTCTTTCATTTCAGGCTCCGCCCAGGCAGCGCGCACGATCACAGAACTCCAGTGCGCACGACCACTGGTCGTGCGCCAATGACCGTGCGCAGTATTCAGTCCAGCGCCTATATATATGCCTGTTCCGCTTTTAGGGCGGGATCGAGCCGCCAGGAGCGCGAGTGGCAGTCCGTACGCCGGCAATTTCCTTTCCTGGACACCTCCACTTCATCTCCTACGCAAGGGGAAGTCCTCTCCAACCATTCCAAGCATTTCTCCATTGTCCGGGAGCATTCTCCACCATCCGCAAGCCCTCAAGCAGCTGTTTTTCCACTCCAGTCCGGTGAGAAGAAGAGGAATCCTGAGGTAGAAGACGACGGAACCACGTAGAGAGATCGTGTCAGTCTCTCTACACCGGAAGCACAGTCCGCCCGAGTCCGGAGGTAGCTTGACAAACTACCATTCCGGCCATGAACGGCGGCTAGTCTTCATCCATTGGTTATCTCTTTCCTCTCTCCTTCGTTGTAATCTTTGAATCTTTTAAACTTGAATATCATGATGTTTGGTTTAAATGAAATGAATGTTTCTTCTCTTTTCATCATTACTTGCTTGTGAATTGCTTTGCCTCCACTCATCCACTCACTCACTCACGCACTCAAGGTGTTCGATCCGCGTTAGCAAGAGCTAACGGAGTTTGTGAAGAGGTGTTTGCAACCCTCGCCTTCCCGCACTAGAGCACGCTCCATCCGCCTTACGAAGCACGGCATCGCGGCCGTTGCATCCATCTCGCCTTGCGAAGCGGTGCTTTCGACCCGCATTTCCTTCATTGTTGTTAAGAGTAGGAAAACCCAACCAAAACCCCCCTTTTGTGTGTTTGTTTACGCTTGTGTAACAATAGTCACACAACACGATTCGTTTACCCAACCTGCATTCCTCAAGATACCGACACTCGGGGATCCTATTCCCAAACTTTATTACTTGCGCGACCGGCGCACTTGCCGAAATATCGCATCAAGTTATTGGCGCCGTTGCCGGGGAATGTTCAGGCGTGTAACGTCTTGAGTTGTGAGCTTTTGTTACAAGAGAAGTTGTTTTTTATTTCCTTTGTTTTGTTTTCTTTTTGTTGTGACTGTGCATGCAGAGACAAGCCGCGAGGGAACTTTCACCCTTTGATCCAGAGATCGAATGGATCGCTCGCGCACAAAGGCGCGCAGCAGCCGTACAGGCGGCAATGGGTGACAACATAGACCCAAACAATGCTGACCCAAGAGTGCCCGATGTGGGGCAGCACCAACCTGGAGATGAGCAAGAGGTAGTGAGGCCTCGACCCAGAACGATGAGAGATTATACCACTCCGACAGCTGGGAGTGTGTATCCGGGATTTGGTCCCAACATTATGAACAACCAGTTCGAGATCAAACCTGCGATATTGAACATCATCCGGAACAATGCTCAGTTCTCCGGGATGACCAGTGAAGACCCGCACCTGCACCTGGCAGAGTTTTCCGATATCTGCGGATCTTTCCGCTACACTGGAATAACTGACGATACAGTCAAGCAGCGACTGTTCCCATTCTCACTTCGCGACAAGGCCAAGGTGTGGCTCCATTCTATTCCTCCTGGGACCGCCGCGACTTGGGATGCTCTTGCATCCAAGTTCCTGGCCAAATTCCACCCCGTTGATAAAATTGTGAGCCTGCGGCGGGAGATCGCCACCTTTCGCCAAGCTGACCAAGAGACCCTTGCCGAGGCGTGGGAGCGCCTTATTGATCTTCTCCGCCGTTGCCCGAACCACGAGCTCCAACCGTGGAATGTGGTAGAGACATTTTACTTTGCAATCGAGCCCAACTATAGGGCAATGATCGATGATGCTGCGGGTGGTACTCTAATGAACCACACTCCAGAGGAGGCCCTTCGGATTCTACGCGACACCGCCTCCCACAGTACATTCTGGACTGCTGGGAGAAATGCACCAAGGAACGCCCGCGGTCTCTTTGTGGTCGACTCACTTCCTCCTACACCCGCGCCTACTGATGTCATTACGTGCGAGGGATGTGGAGGCGGCGGCCACCACGCGTATGAATGTTCAGGGAACAATGTATCAGGTGACTTCGCGCACTTATCCTTGAATGAATCCGTTAATTTTGTAGGAAATCAGTCTAAGGGGGTGCCATTTAATAATGCTTATCATCCGGGAGTGAGAAGTCACCCGAACTTCTCATGGAACCCAAACACGCATGGCCAACGATGGGCACCGGGGCAGCATCAAAACGATGCTTACGCCTCCGGGATCCAACCGAGGCCACCACACCCGGATTATAACCAAGGCCCCCCTGCCCAAAAAAAGAGTAATCTGGAGGAGATGATGGAAACATTTATGCAAGCGGCTACCTCAAATATGGTGAACCAAACCGCATCCATGCGGAACTTGGAAACGCAGCTGGGCCAATTGGCCCAAGTGCTAACTGAGCGGTCGCATGGGACCCTTCCTAGCAACACTGAAAAGAACCCAATAGATCAAGGGAAGAGTCTCAGCGATGTGGTAGAGGCTGATCCAAGTGAGTTAGTGATTTCGTGTTCCATCAATAATATTGAAACGAAAGCTTTGTGCGATTCCGGCTCCTCCCGCAACGTCATTGCGTTGCAAGACGTTGCTAAATTGCAACTTGAGATGAACACGGAGGATCTGAAATCCCTTATGCTTGCTAATGGGACCGTTATACAATCTGAGGGGGAAGTGAAAAATGTAGAAGTGATAGTTGAGCGGACGATTGTGGTTGCTGATTTTCAGGTGTTGGGACCCCAGGAAAATCACTCTATCCCTAACTTGGGCGTGCCGTTCTTGAAAGAGAGCGGTGCCACCCTTGATTTCGCTACGGGGTGTGTCTTCCTACCCAATAAGGTGCCGCAGCCCACTTACCCCAAAGCTATAACTGAAACATCCACTCCTCCCCCTCTCTTTATTTTTGATGAATCTCTGAGTTGTGTAGGAAATGAAGAAGATAAAGAACCAATTGAAGGAGAAAAGGAGGAGCACCAGTCTAGTGAGGAAGAAGTAGATCTTCGGAGAGAATTTGATTCCAAGACGGAGGAAGATTGCATTTCGAAAAATATTGACTTGAATTTAGTTCGGGACACTGTCCCATTATCTTCTTGTTTTGATTCTTGTAATAAACAATTTAAGCGCTCCATCTCTTGGGATGATCCGGTAGTCACCGCGACGCCGGAAGTGACGCCACCCACCACCAAGGTGGAAAAATCTGAAAACTTTCAACGTTGGCAGTCCCCGACTGTCACTAAACTTAAACAGGAGAAACTTCTGCACGACGCTCGCACTGCCGCTCTCCGTGGCAAGAGGGCGGAGGTTAGGGGAACACTGGGTGACACCAGTGTTGGCCCTAAAGCCTTCACCTCCCGGCTATGAGCTACGGGAGACGCGCACCATAAGAGCGCCTATAGCTGATTTGTGTTGTATGAATTTGTGAAACTGCTTCTGTGAACTTCTCCTTTAATTTCTATGCTCTTTAAACAATCATAATACAGGTATTTGGTCCAGCTTAAGGACATAAAACAAAAGCGCCGCTGGGAGACAACCCAGATTTCCTAATTTTATTTTTATCTAACATGTTTAGTTCAGTTTTATATTTGTTTTTGCTGTTTTTAGTTTTGTGCTTGCAGGTGTGTTGTGTTCTTTGGTGCGGATGCTGCAGACTGCTCTTTATCTTAATCGCCAATCGTCTGGTATGCTCAATTCTGAGCATTGGGTAACACTTCTTCCCCCCTCAACTTCCAATTTCTGTGATGTAATGTTTAGACTAGGTCTGGGGGAGAGTATGTTGTCATCCACTGTGCACGAGTTGCACTACATACTAGAAGTTTGTTTATTATTTAACTTTATCATCATCATTGTTTTCATGCTTCTTGCACCACTTCACCCACATGAGCACGCGCTTTCCTATTTGTGTTGTTTCTAAATAAACAATTTTGGTTAGGAATGTGAAATAGGACGTTAACTTAGGAATTACTATTAGGAGCGCGATGATGACTCGTGTAGTGTTCTAGTCACTTCGCATGCTATGGTAGAATTTAAGTAGAACCAGATTGTCTCTATGCATCTAATTTATGTTTAGTATTTTTGCGTAAATTTAGATTTGTTATACTCAAATGGTGAATGTGAACGAAATTGACGATAACCCGGTGTTGTGTGTGTACGAGCACTAGTTGTGTGTTGCTCGAGTCGGGAGGAAGGTTTACCTTTCTCGTGGGCTAAGAACTTGCCCCAAGCGACTCTCGAAGCATGGGCGAGAGCGACTCGTCGAGTTAAACGTGATGTAGGCCACCTTTTGGCTAGTTTGAGCCTTGTCGTTCCATGTCCTTTTCGCTCACCCTTGCAAGCCAAAATTGTTCCTATCACTCTTTTGTTCAGCTCCTCTTCATCCACCAAATCCCGAAGCTTATCCTACGCCCGCAACCAAATTGCTGTTTAACTGCGCTCATAATTCTCAATTTGTGTGATGTTTGGAACTTGTGCGTTGTGAAGAAAAACACGTTTTATTTTGCTGAATTTGAACCAACCGGAGGATAAGTGAAAGAAGAAAAGTATGTTGTTAAAAGGAAAAAAATCTGAAAAAGAAATATGTCGTAAAGAAATCCTTCCGAGCTAAATAGAAAAATCTGTTGGTAATTGTGAAGTAAGCCGTGTGCACACCTAGTTTTCATGATAAGTCTGGGGGTGTGTCACACGAGCATTGTTTTTGGTTTTGTGTGGTGCAGCGTTCCGTTAGCTCACTTGGGTTGCGTAGCCATCGTGTTTAAATTTGAATATCATACCGCAACCTAAGCCCCAATATAATCCTAAAAGCCCTATTGATTTGACTTGTGAGTTTGCTAACGCCGTGGAGAGAGTGTGATCGGGCGAGCGTATGGTTCACGACGTTGATGGATTTCAGCGGAGTTATCCCTAAACCCCGACCTTGTGCAACACCCGCCTTAGTGTCTTGTTACTTTCACACCGGGCATGATCGTTCGAATTCTTTATAATTCACCAACTGAGTATAACTAAATCTCTACTTACGCTCTAATACTTTCGTAAATTAGTTAGCATAGTTAGAATCTCTTTTTACTAAATTTCTATTTGCATGTTTTTGTTACTTCGCATTGTACTCCTTTGTGTAATTTTCTTTGTTAACTACCATTTCACACTCCGCCGAATTCGTTTGCTCGGGACGCGCAAACAGGTAAGTCTGGGGGTGTGATGAGTCCCAATTATATACACATTTATTGCCTCATCTGGGCCGATTTTCTAGTCTTTGCACTTCACTTAGGCATGTTTTCATTCCTATTTAATATTCCATGCTAAGTGCACTTCTAGGCCCGTTTTGGTGTTATTTCTTGTTCATCTTCGTTACTAGTTTTCATGCAGTGTTAAGTGCCACCTTCAGTGGCTAGACTGGTGTTGTATGCTGGAACAGGAGTCGTGCAGGTGTTCCCGGTACAATTCTGTACAGGAACACTGCGCACGATCACTGGCTCTATCGCGCACGACCACTGGTCGTGCGCCACTGATCGTGCGCACTTAACGCCCATTTTATGAGTTCTATTTTGCTTATCGCACGACCACTTACGATAGTGCGCACGACCACCGGTCGTGCGCAACTGGTCGTGCGCACATGTATTTTATAAATTTCTTTCATTTCAGGCTCCGCCCAGGCAGCGCGCACGATCGCAGAACTCCAGTGCGCACGACCACTGGTCGTGCGCCAATGACCGTGCGCAGTATTCAGTCCAGCGCCTATATATATGCCTTTTCCTCTTTTAGGGCGGGATCGAGCCGCTGGGAGCGCGAGTGGCAGTCCGTACGCCGTCGATTTCCTTTCCTGGACACCTCCACTTCATCTCCTACGCAAGGGGAAGTCCTCTCCAACCATTCCAAGCATTTCTCCATTGTCCGAGAGCATTCTCCACCATCCGCAAGCCCTCAAGCAGCTGTTTTCCCACTCCAGTCCGGTGAGAAGAAGAGGAATCCTGAGGTAGAAGACGACGAAAATACGTAGAGAGATCGTGACAGTCTCTCTACATCGGAAGCACAGTCCGCCCGAGTCTGGAGGTAGCTTCACAAACTACCATTCCGGCCATGAACGGCCGCTAGTCTTCATCCATTGGTTATCTCTTTCCTCTCTCCTTCGTTGTAATCTTTGAATCTTTTAAACTTGAATATCATGATGTTTGGTTTAAATGAAATGAATGTTTCTTCTCTTTTCATCATTACTTGCTTGTGAATCGCTTCGCCTCCACTCATCCACTCACTCACTCACGCACTCAAGGTGTTCGATCCGCGTTAGCAAGAGCTAACGGCGATTGTGAAGAGGTGTTTGCAACCCTCGCCTTCCCGCGCTAGAGCACGCTCCATCCGCCTCACGAAGCACGGCATCGCGGCCGTTGCATCCATCTCGCCTTGCGAAGCGGTGCATTCGACCCGCATTTCCTTCATTGTTGTTAAGAGTAGGAAAACCCAACCAAAACCCCCCTTTTGTGTGTTTGTTTACGCTTGTGTAACAATAGTCAGACAACACGATTCGTTTACCCAACCTGCATTCCTCAAGAGACCGACACTCGGGGATCCTATTCACAAACTTTATTACTTGCGCGACCGGTGCACTTGCCGAAATATCGCATCAGTGGTTAGCTTCCGCGAGTGATCTTATAGTGAGGACATGATGTACAGGTCATGAGCCCTTTATTATTGTAACTTTGTTGTTTTAGTTATACCATGTGGACATTTATTATGTATAGCATGTGATTGTGGAGTTGAACTTCTTTTTGTTTGTTTATACTTTTTTTCTTCTGTGATTGATATGGCCGGCAGGATCAGCATTTTGTAGAGGCGACTTTCCCGAGTGAAGGTGTCACCGCAAAGCGGCGGTTCTGGGCATAAGACCCAGGTTTTTGAAAAAAAATGGGGTCTTACACACTCCAGCACCAACACTTGAAGATCCCTACTAAAAAATGACTTCAAAATCTATGTATGGAGAATGAAACATACAACAAGTCTGTTATAAAATTTTTAAGGATAGAATCTTTTCAAATCATCCCCACTCCTGGCTCGGCCGAGAGGTACCCCTTCCACATCCTGGAGGTGGTACCCTTCATACTTGAGCACTTCGCTTACAATGTAAGGCCCCTCCCAGTTGGGCTCAAGCTTACCTACAGCGGCCCCTCTTATTGCCGCATCTACCTTCTTCAGGACCAAGTCCCCTCTCTCGAACTGTTTTATTCTGATATGTTGATCATAGTACCTGGCCATCCACCTCTTTACTTCCTTCTTCCAAACAGTAGTGAGGTCTCAGAGTTCTTCTACTATGTCTAAGGATAGCCTTTGTTCTGCATCATTTTCCACTAGCCATTCTTCATCCCCTTCGCCCGCGGAGACCACCCTTGGGGTTTTCACCTCGAACTCTATCGGTAGGATGACCTCGGACCCATGAGAGAGTTTGAACGGAGTCTCCCTGGTGGCGGTAGTTGGAGTAATCCTCAAGGCCCAAAGGACCGATGACAGCTGCTCTACCCAGTTGACCCTGAGATTCTCCACTTTCTTCTTGAGTAGGTTGACAATTATCTTATTTGCTGCCTCCACCTGACCATTACTCCTCAGGTAGTGGACCGACGCGAACCTGAGGTCTATGCCGAGTTGGGTGCAGAAACTGACAAACACTTCGCTGCCAAATTGTGTCCCATTGTCCGTCACTATGGCCAGTGGGAGCCCGTGCCTGCAAATTATCTCACCCCACACAAAATTTCTTACCACTTGGGACGTTACCTTGGCCAATGCCTTTACTTCTATCAACTTGGAGAAGTAATCAATCATCACCAATAGAAACTTCCTTTGGCCACTAGCTTGCGGGAAAGGGCCTACCAGGTCCAAACCCCATATAGCAAAGGGCCAGGGAGCTGTGATGGTTTAGAATCTTTTAGCTGGCAAGAGTTGGAGAGGAGCGAACAACTGACACTTTGAACATTTCCTCGTTAACTCCACTGCATCCTTGCTGAGGGTAGGCCAAAAATTGCCTTTCCTCAACACTCTACCTTCCAAGGTTCGGCTCCCGAAGTGACAGCCTCATTCCCCGAGTGGATTTCTTCTAGGACTCTCGGGACCTCCTCCTCTGATACACAACGGACCAGGAGCCCCGAGAGTGCTTTCCTGTATAGTCCCTGTTAGTTTATAAGGTTTGTAGTCAAAATCACCTAGAGGGGGGGGGGGGGGGGGGGGGGTGAATAGGTTTCTTTAAATTTTCCTCTAAGAACCCTAGCTTATTTCTGGCTTAGTTTAAGCAAATCAACAAACACAGAAAGCACACAAGTATTTATAGTTGTTCCCCAAAGATAATGTGTCTATGGGTAGTCCACTTACCCCCTTCACCATTCTAACAGTATGTTAGACAGGGCCAACTCCTCCAACACAGCTCCAAGAGCTTACAACTCAGATCCCTCAGGATCTCTCAGGTTTTCCCAACCCTACCTCAAGCTAAGCAGCCCTACAACTCAGATTAGCTCATGATCCTACAACTCAGACCTCAGCAGGTCCTACAACTCAGGCTAAACATCCCTACCTCAGATCAGCACCTGATCCTACAGCTCAGACCCCTTCCAGGTCCTACAACTCAGAGGAATCCTCCTCCTACAGCTCAGGCTATGAAGCCCTACAACTCAGATCAACTGATCCTACACTCAGTCCTTCAGCCCTACAACTCAGAACCCTCAGGTTCCTATAATCTCAGACCAAAACGTCTTACAACTCAGGCAAAATGCCCTACAGAAAAGTGATTATTAAACTTACTACAGATGACAGCAAGTCCCCTGTAGTTCCTGCATAGCTTGTGCTTCCTGTAGCTGGTGATGTTGATGTCAGCCACTAACTGATCTTCTTCTTCAGATGAAGGTTGGAAGATCTCCCTGCTCCTTCTTGCAAAGGAGCTAACTTTTTCTCTCTTCTTCTTCTTGCTTGTTCAGTGAGCAGCAGGAGAGAAGACAAGAGCTTCAACCGTCAATGAAACAGTTGATTTATTTTTGTACGCGACGGAGACAGTTCAAATGTGCCATAACACTTCCTTTTATACATCTCTGATCTTCAACGGCTCTTAGCTGTTCTTCTGAGAAGTATGGGAGAAACTGGTGGACCCCACACAGCTTTTCTGCAAATTGCGCCACGGGAAGAACATGCAATTTGCGTTCGACGAACACGCTGTACTGTGTTCGACAAACTTGCCAAACTCTACGGTCGACGATCTTACTAAACTCTGCGTTCGACGAACTTGCCAAACTCTGCGTTTGACGAACTTGCCAAACTCTGCGTTCGACGAACTTGCCAAACTCTGCGTTCGACGATCTGCCTTGTCTCTGCGTTCGATGATCTGCACTGTCTCTGCGTTCGACGATCTTGCACAAGTCTCAGCTTATTCTTCCTTTCCGTCTCATCTCAGCGGTCGACGAACTGAGTTCTGCGTTCGACGAACGGCACTCTGCGTTCGACGAACATGCCCTTTGTTCCTTCTCAGCGGCTCCTTCTCTGGTCTCATCTCAGCGATCGACAAACTGAGTTCTACGTTCGACGAATGACACTCTGCGTTCGACGAACATGCCCTTTGTGCCTTCTCAGCGGCTCCTTCTCTGGTCTCAGTGGATCCGCTGAGACAGTGACCTTGTCTCTGCTGTTTTGACCCTTTGTCTCAGTGGTTCTGCTGAGACAAATCTTCATCTTCTTGTAGATGATTTCTCCACATCTAAGGGCATGTTTGGCCCTTCCTTTTGAGTCATCTGTACCTATATATACTACACAAGTATAGCTTTATCAAATACAATATGTCCTTAGCATTGAGAGTGATGCCTCTTCAAATCAAGGTAATATTGAGGGCAATATTCCCAACAATCTCCCCCTATTTGAAGAAGGCAGAACATTCCCAATGCTAAGGTACATGACCAACAAAAGCATATCACAATAATGATCTATATAGCATGGGCCCTAACACCCTAAGCATTGGCCCTATCTAGCATTGGCCTAACCTAAGCATTGGCCCTATCTCCCCCTTTCTGGTTTCTTCAACTATTTAACCTTCTATGGATTGGGAGGCAACATCTATAGATCCCTTTGGATCAACTTATAGGTCAACCTATACACTCTTAGCATTTGCCATCTCCTCCTCAACCTGAGCAGGGAATTTGCTCCCCCTCAATTAGAGAGCTATTTTCTGTAATAGTTGATCTTGTTCAATTTAAACTACCCATTCTAGCTCCCCCTCAATGTGAGTACTATTTTATATTTAACATTCCTAGTTCTATCTTGAAAGCATTTAACTTGGCGTCATCCAATGGCTTAGTGAAGATATCAACCACATGACTGTCAGTGGGGACAAATTCAAGGCTGATATCTTTACAGTCAACATGTTCTCTTATAAAATGATACCTTATCTCAATATGCTTAGTCCTGCTGTGAGAGACAGGATTCTTAGCAATGGAGATAGCACTGGTTGAGTCACAATAAAGAGGAGATTGGCTTACCTTGAGGTTGTAGTCCTCTAGCTGGTGTTGAATCCACAATAGTTGTGCACAACAGCTTCCTGCAGCAATGTATTCAGACTCAGCAGTGGAGATGTCCACACTTGTATGCTTTTTGCTGCTCCATGATATCAATCTTCTTCCAAGGAACTGACAGGTGCCACTTGTGCTTTTCCTGTCTTTTTGCAGCCCGCAAAATATGCATCTGAGAATCCAGTTAGTTCAAAGTCATTGTTCTTAGAGTACCAAAGGCCAAGATGTAGGCTGCCTTTAAGGTATCTCAGAATCCTCTTTGCAGTGTGTAGTGAGGTTCCTTAGGACATGCCTGGTACCTAGCACAAACACATGTAGCATACATAATATCTGGTCTACTAGCAGTCAGATATAACAGGGATCCAATGATACACTTGTACATGGATTCATCAAAGGTCTTCCCCTTTCATCCTTGTCTAATGATACATTAATCCCATGGCTGTCCTCATGGTGGAAGCAGACTCCATCTGAGCTCCTTAGTGTACTTAGTCTGGGAAATGAAGATTCCATCCTCAGACTGTTTCACTTGGAGCCCAAGGAAATATTTAAGTTCACCCATACTGCTCATCTCAAACTCCCCCTCCTTTAGATTGGCAAATCTCTTGCAGAGGTTGTCATCAGTAGACCCAAATATTATGTCATCAACATATATTTGGACTAGGAGAATCTTGCCCCTTATTTCCCTAAGAAACAATGTGCTGTCTATCTTTCCCCTCAAGAACTTATTCTTGATGAGAAAGCTAGACAATGTCTCATACCAAGTCCTTGGGGCTTGCTTAAGACCATACATGGCTTTCTTAAGAAAATAGACATGAGAAGTGAGAGTAGGATGGACAAAACCTGATGGCTGCTCTACATATACTTCCTCTTTCAGATTTCCATTTAGGAATGCTGACTTGACATCCACCTGGTAAACTTTGAAGCCTTTGTGGGCTACATATGCAAGGAATAGCCTTATGGCCTCCAACCATGCAACTGGGGAAAAGGTTTGATCAAAGTCAATTCCTTCCTCTTTCCTGTATCCCTTTGCAACAAGCCTTGCCTTGTTCTGGATGATAGTTCCATTCTCATCCATCTTATTTCTGAAAATCCATTTGGTGCCAATGATGTTGTGTCCCTGTGGTCTTGGCACCAACTTCCATACTTTACATCTTTTGAATTGCAAAAGTTCTTCCTGCATTGCCTGGATCCAGAATGGATCCAAATTGGCCTCTTCAAACTTCTTAGGCTCTACCTGTGACAGAAAACTGAGGAACAAGGTCTAATTATGAGGTCTGCTTCTGGTTGTCACACCTTGCTGGACATTTCCAATAATCTGTTCCAAGGGATGATCCCTTAGATGTCTTGTAGCTGCAGGTAGTCTGTGCTCTACTTGCTGAACTTCTTCCACTAGTTCAGCAGCTTCTTCAGCATCTTGCACCTCTGCTTCTTCTAGAACTTCTGCATCAGGATTTGCTTTACTGCTGCTGGAAGGTTTGTATAGATAGTTCTTCCATTGCTTCTTCACTTCCTGTCAAAACATAAGAACTGGGCCAGCCCTTGTAGATTAGGCTGGACTCATCAAACACTACATGCATGGACTCTTCAACAACATGGGTTTTCTTGTTATATACTGTTGGGTATTATTACCACAATAACCTTGATTTGAAGAAGTATCCCTTAAACTAAGATGAATTGACTTGTATTTGATGGTATCTCTAGTTATGTGTTTGCAGGTTCTAAATTGATAAGTGCAAACCAATGTCAAATTACTATGGATCATCAAATGCAGTCCTAGACAATGTAACTCTTCATTGTGTAAGACTAAGTGTTGATTCATGAGTAATTTTTCTATTGGGGTGTACTTTATATTCAAACACAAAGGAAGAGCTTAGAAGAGTTGCTGCTAAAATTTGGAAGAAAGGATATTTTGCTTAAGAAATTTTAGTTCGACGAATTGGGAAAATTTCGTTGAGCTCAGTTCAGCTAACTGAGAGAATTCGTCGAACACAAAATTTCGTCGAGCGCTATTGGCTGAAGATTTCATCGAGCGCTGCTTATATATATTTCGTAGATCACGTTAGCCGATCTCTGTTCGATGAAAGGAAGGTTTTTCGTCGATCGCAATTTCGTTCGACGAAATTTTGACAGAATCTGAATTTTGGTCTGCGATGTTTCGAAATTCAAATCGATGGCTTCCTTATTATCTGCTTTCCATATAGGCTTCCTCCGTGTGAAGTATTCATGGAATTTTATTCCTTAAATCTAGCAGATCAGCCGTTAGAGATTTATTTTCATAACCGTGGAAAGAGATCTTCCTTAAATCTTGCTGTTAAAGAATTAATCTTCATTAATTATTGCAGAGAGCCGTTGGAGATTATATTCAGCCGTTGACAGAATTAATTTTCATTATTCATTCTCTATAGCCGTTGGAGAAAGATATAGACATATATATTCTATTCTATTTTTCCTGAATAGAACCAATCGTGAATTGAAAATCAGAAAGGAGAATTTTCGAATTTCAGCCATTTTCTTCTCTCACTCTCTCAAAAGTTCAGATCTCTTGTGGCCGACATTTTGTGTGCTCGATTCTTCATCAAGTCTCTATTCAACAAGATCACTGCTCTTGGATTTCATCATCTCTTCTCCCAATCTTGTTGAGTAGATAAGTTCTCAGATCAAGAATTTCAAGAAAGAAAAGGAGTCTTCTTCTTCCTTATTTTCATTCAGGATTTCTATACTCAAAGAAGAAGAAGAAGATCTATTTTATCAGATCTGAAGAAGAAAAAGAATTTCTTGAAAATTCTTAGAAATCGGATTTGTTAATCCAAGAATTTTGTAACACCCCTTTTATAATTTTTGTAGGAGTTGTTTTGCTCCGAGTTCTTGTAGGAGTTGTCTTGCTCCGAGTTTTTGTAGGAGTTGTTTTGCTCTGAGTTCTTGTAGGAGTTGTTTTGCTCCGAGGTTTTGTAGGAGAGTTTGTTCTACGAGATTGTAGGAGTTTGACTCCGAGTTGTAGGATTGTTGATAATCCGAGTTAGTGAAGTAGCCTAGTCTAGCCGGTCATGCTAGATAGGTGAGGTGCAAAGTGGACTACCCAAGTACGGGGAACCACTATAAATCCTTGTGTGTACTGTGCTCTTTGGTTTTCTGTGCGCTTTATTTCTTATATTTTTAATTCCGCAAAAAGACATAGAAACCACCTATTCACCCCCTCTAGGTGATTTAGGTCGCAACTAGATACTTTCAATTGGTATCAGAGCTAGGTTGTTCGTTAAAAGGCTAACACCTTGAACAAGATCTCTAAATCTAGTTTGCAAGAGACAGTATGTCCGGAATGGACAAATCCAAGGATTCAGTCAAGTTACCAGTCTGCACTAAAGAAAATTTTTTGATGTGGAAAGAAAGAGTAAAATTCTTCATGGAAGCTGCAGATCCAAGAATTTTTCAGATTGTGGAAGAAGTCCCTCATGTTTCCATGAAACCTTCTTCAATTAATTCTAATATTCAAATAGCCAAGAAAATGCTGGAATTGACCAAGGATGAGACTGCTCTCGTCTCTTTGGATAAAAAGGCCAAGAACATCATTGCCGGTGCAGTGGATGATTCTATGTTGCAAAATCTGATACATTGCAAATCTGCAAAAGAAATGTGGGATTCCCTAGTGGTTCTCATGGAAGGTACAGAATAAGTGCGAGATGATCGACGATCTTTGCTGAATCAAGAGTATGAAGCATTTAAGCAAGATCCGAGAGACTCCATCTCAGACACTTTTGAAAAGTTCTTCAAGATCATAAACGGTCTTAGAAATTATGAACGGGAATTTACCGTAGGAGAATTGAATGACAAGTTCTTGATATCCCTGACGAAAGAATGGGATACCAAGGCAATTTCCATCAGGGAATTCGGAAAGTTGGCTACGATGGAGCCACAGATATTATTTGGAAAGCTATTATCACATGAGCTTAAGCTCAGCGTCAGGAAAGCTGAGGAAGAGGGCAACAGGACATCCGGGAAGGAAAGATCCATGGCTCTGAAGGCTGAAGGATCTAAGAAAAGCAAGGTCGTAACACCAGTAAGAACTCCGTCATCAGAAGAGGATAATGAATCTGTAACTAGCTCGTCAAACTCAGAAATATCCGATGGAGAATTCTCTCTTCTCTCAAAGCAATTCAAGAAGATTCTAAATAAGATAAGGCAGAAGAGAGGCCAATCCTCCACTTCTGATAACAGAAGATCAAGACGTGATGGTGAACATCACAAGAAAGATTACATTAATGGCAGGTATAAATCAAAATCGAACAAATAGGTCTCTACTGACATTATTTGTTATTGTTGCAATAGGCCAGGACACGTAATAGCCGAGTGTCCATACAAAAAGAAGGAAGGATCAAAGAAGGAAGAAAAGAGATCTTTCAAAGGAAAGAAGAAAGAAAAGAGCTTCCTCGCTAAGAAGTCTAAAACTCTGAGCGACAGCGACTCAGATCAGTCAAGCTCAGATGAAGAAGCTTACTTTGGGCTAATGGCACAATCAGATGAGGAAGGAAGCATCTCCTCATACAAGGGGAAGGTAAACTCTCACACTCCTCTTTCTACTTCTGATAATGAGACTGCATCCATAGCAAATGAAGGCTATTCATCAGAGGAGGAATCAGATTTGATGACTCAGTACGAAGCCCTTTTGAAGGAATTCGACAGGTGCCGCAAGGTCGTCAGATCCCAGTCAAAAGAGATTGCATTTCTTAAGACTTTGGAATCGGAACTGAAGGTGGAAATCGAAAGATTGACTCCCTTCAGAGAAGAAGTTCAAAACTTGAAAGATGAACTAAAAGGCTCCACTGAATTATTAACTCTGAAGGAGAAAATGATAAATGAACTGGAAGATAAGTTGGTGGTGGAAAGGAAGCTCGTAGAAAGCTTATCGAAGCTAAAGACTATTCTTCCACTCATTGACAGATTTTCTGCTCCTGCGAAGGGTAGTGGCCTTGGTCATGAGGCTGAAAGTAGTAAGGCTGATGAGAAAAGAGCCGTGAAAGGAAAGGGAAAGGCTGATCAAAGTCAACCTTCATTCAGGAATGTAGTTTTTCCGACAAACCCATTTGACTTTGAAGCATCCTATGGTCACTTTGCTAGACCAACAAATGTTGAATCTAGCAACAGATATCAAGGATGGACCAGACCCCAGAACTTTGACGTGTCTCCATTCAAAGCTCCTCACGAAGAAGTAATCCTCAAGGATCATGGTCCATTTGTTCATGGATCAGCTGCTAGGAAAGCACCAAAAATCAAATCGACTGCACCCAAATCTATTGAGAAGAAGTTGGAGCCATGCGTGTGTTGTAACCATGAGGCCCCTACTTCTAAGAAAGCTACTTACAAGAAAGCTGCTCCTGTTGTACCCATCATCCAAAAAGTAAAACATGAGACAAGAAGAAGGTACAATCGATTCGATTGTTGGTGCTGTGGAAAGGTTGGTCACTTTGCCATAGATTGCTGGTTTAATCTGAGAAATGCCAAGACTCCAAGAATTAACAATGCAAGAATGACCCCTCGCAATGTTAGCATTCCTAGTGGCGGTCATCTAACAAGAAGCCAAGGACCCAAATTGGTTTGGGTTCCTAAGGGCAATTGATTGTTGATTGCAGGTATGTCCAAAGGCCAACTCAAATCTTATATGGTACTTGGACAGTGGATGTTCACGGCATATGACCGGGACAAGAAGCCTATTGCAAGATTTTACTCTAGTGAAAGATGGTCCAAAGGTTATCTTCGGCGGATCTGATCCGGGAGTTACTAAAGGTTACGGTATGATTTCTAACGGTATAATCTCTTTCACAGACGTGGCTTATGTTAAGAGATTGCAACATAATCTCATCAGCATAAGTCAACTATGTGACAAAGGCTATATAGTAGAATTCTACAAGGACAAGTGTTTGATAAAGTCGTCTGATTCGTCAGAAACTATTTTAACAGGCACTCGGAGTAGAAATATTTTCTGCTTGAATTTTCTATGTTTAGACTCTTCTACACCAGTGTGCTTTTTAGCAAAGATAGTGCATCTCTTTGTGACCAATGGCACAAGAGACTAACACATATTAATTTCAAAACTATTAGTATGCTATTTTCTCACAACTTAGTTCGTGATGCTCCTGATGTTAAGTGCATTAAAGAGAGACCTTGTCATGCATGCCAAATGGGTAAGCAGACTCGAGCTACCTTTAAGAGCATCATTGGCAAAGATTCTACCAGATGTTTATATCTGCTCCATATGGACTTGTTTGGTCCTATGTCAGTCAGCAGCTTAGGAGGCAAAGCTTATACTTTGGTAATAGTTGATGACTACTCATGTTTTGCTTGGGTATTCTTTCTAAAACACAAGTCAGACACCTTCGATTCTTTCACAGCATTCGTTAGGCAAATTCAGAATGAACTAGAATGTTCTTTGGTCAAAATCAGAAGTGACCATGGTACAGAATTCAAGTCTGGGCCATGACCGAATTTTGTGAAAGCCTAGGAATCTTTCATGAGTTTTCCTCTCCTCGTACTCCACAGCAAAACGGAGTGACCGAGAGAAAGAATTGAATACTCATAGAGGCCTGCAGGACAATGTTGAGTGATTCTTCATTACCGGAATACTTCTGGGCTGAAGGTATCAACACTACTTGCCATGGGCAAAACAGAGCACTAATCAACAAGAACCATCATAAGACACCTTATGAACTTATGAAGGGCAAGAAACCAACCCTGTCTTATTTTAGAATTTTTGGCACTAAGTGCTTCATACTTAACAATGGGAAGCATTACAAAACTAAATTTAGTGAAAAATGTTTTGAAGGTATTTTTGTAGGCTATAGTAGCCATAGTAAGGCATATAGGATTTTCAACAAGAAAACCCTGGTTGTAGAAGAAACTTACAATGTTATTTTTGATGAGACGAGTATGCTTCACAGCAGCTCCTCTAGTGTATTTGTTGAAGATGCGGGTTCAAAACTCAAAGAACTCAATTTGGAAGAAGCTCCCAATGAAGATACTTCAAGGTCTACAAAAGTAGAAATTCTAATTCCACATGAGGAAGAATCTCAAGAGGAAGAGCTCCAAGAAGTGGAAGAAGTGCCGCAAGTAGATGTACCAGTTGAAAGTGTACCTGGAAGAAGCTGGGTGATCAGACATCAAAGGGATAATCCTATTGATCAAATCATTGGAGAACCTAATGATGGGATTAGAACCAGGAGAGGTACTGCTAATCAAGTTTTACACTTGAGTTTTCTTTCTCAGATTGAGCTAAAGAAGTTCGATGAAGCAAAGAACGATGCCTCTTGGATCATTGCAATGCAAGAGGAACTCAATCAGTTCAAAAGATGCAAAGTATGGAAGCTAGTGCCCATACCCAAAGGACAAAATGTTATAGGAACAAAATGGGTTTTTAGAAACAAGCTAGACGAAGATGGAGTAATCATAAATAACAAGGCCAGACTTGTTGCACAAGGGTATAGACAAGAAGAAGGGATTGACTTTGATCAAACCTTTGCTCCCGTGGCAAGACTCGAAGCAATCAGATTATTTCTAGCGTATGCTGCTCACAAAGGTTTCAAAGTCTATCAAATGGACGTGAAGTCAGCCTTCCTTAATGGTGATCTAAAGGAAGAAGTATACGTAGAACAACCCCTAGGTTTTGTTGACTCCTCTCTACCTGATCATGTATATTATTTATGTAAAGCTTTATATGGTCTCAAACAAGCTCCCCGAGCTTGGTATGAGACGCTCTCTAGCTTTCTTCTTGAGAACAAGTTCACAAGAGGAAAGATAGATAAGACATTATTTCTTAGGGAAGTAAAAGGCAAGATTTTGCTAGTGCAAATCTATGTCGACGATATTATTTTTGGTTCTACGGATGATAACCTCTGCAAAAAGTTCTCTAACTTGATGCAAGGGAAATTTGAAATGAGTAGTATGTGAGAGCTGAAGTATTTCTTAAGACTTCAGGTAAAGCAATCTGAAGATGGAATTTTCACCTGTCAGACGAAGTTTACCAAAGAGTTAATTAAGAAATTCGGAATGGAGAATGCAACTTCTATGAGGACTCCAATGGGATCAGCTATGTCTCTAGACAAGGATGAGAAAGGGAAACCTTTTGATGAAACCAAGTATAGAAGCATAACTGGATCCTTGCTCTATCTTACTGTGAGTAGACCTGACATAATGTTTTCAACATGTGTATGTGCTAGATTTCAGGTGAACACTAAGGAATCTCATTATGCTGCAGCAAAGCGGATTTTGAGATATCTTAAAGGCACACCAAATCTTGGCTTATGGTACCCAAGAAGTAATGACTTCGAGCTAACAGGATTTTCAGATGCAGATTTTGCAGGTAGCACGGACAATAGGAAAAGCACTTCCGGGACTTGTCAATTCCTAGGAAGAAGGCTAATTTCTTGGAGTAGCAAGAAACAGAATTGTATTGCAATTTCAACCGCAAAATCGGAGTACATCTCCGCAGGCAGTTGCTGTGCACAATTACTGTAGATAAAGAATCAACTGGAAGACTACAATCTGAAGTTAAAAGAAATTCCGATGTATTGTGATTCATCATGTGCTATTGCAATTGCTCACAGTCCAGTATCACACAGCAGGACAAAGCACATTGAAATTCGTTATCACTTCATCCGAGAACATGTGGAGAACAAGAACATCAACCTCAGTTATGTTCCGACAGATAAACAAGTTGCAGATATCTTCACAAAGCCACTTGATGAGACAAAGTTTAATTATTTCAAAATGGAACTTGGAATGCTTAACATTGAATAATCTTCAAGTTAGGAAGAAAATCAAGACATGCTTAAGGCAATCAGTTAAGAAACTGAAAATTTTAGTCTAAGAAAAGACTGAGGGGGAGGACTGCTTGCTGGACAAAGATTCTTGATTTGAAGGCAAAGAATTTAGGCTCTGAAAAATTTTCAAGAGAAAACATAGCCTATATCTCGGGTAAACTTAAGATTCGTCGACCTCAAATTTCGTCGAACTCCAAATTCGTCGACCTCAATTTTCGTCGAACTCAGAATTCGTCGATCTCAGCTGCATATAATTTCGTCGATCTCAATTATTCAATTTCGTCGATCTCGGCTGAATAAATTTCGTCGAACTCAAAATTCATCGATCTCAGGTGCATATAATTTCATCGATCTCAAGTACTTAAATTTCGTCGATCTCAATTACTCAGTTTCGTCGATCGCATCATTATTCTTCGCCGAACATATTTTTGGCAGGCGAAATATTGTCAATCTGGCGGAAATTCTTTTCCAGCAAATAGGATCAGCCGATTTAGTATTCACAGCTTCAATTCCTAAATCAATCAGCAATCAGATCCGACGGTATTAGAATATAAGGATTTAATTCCTATTCATCCAGAAATTGGATCCGTCAGATTTATATCTAAGGATTTAATTCCTAATCTCCAACGTACGCGTCTTTCTCTTTTTTTTATATATAAAAAGGTTATAAGGGTTAGCCGCATCACAACATCTGCTCCTTCGCCGAATCCTAAGTCAGTTCTGCCGAATTTTCTCCAAATCTCTATTCTCGCTGCAAGTTCTTGCTGCTTCCTTCCATCAATCTCGACATGGCCAAGCAGATCAGTCACGAGTTTCTTGAAGTAGGGGGAGAAATCAAGTGTACAGATTTCGGTTCTGCTCAAGATATTGGTGGTAATGAAGAAATTAAAGCTTCTGAATCATTTCATACAGAAGAAATGGCAAAATCTGAGGGGGAGCAAAGCAAAACAGTGGATTTAAATCAAGAAGAGAAACATGAATTCTTCAAGGAGGTAAATTCTTCAAGACCAATTCCTGCAGCACTTTCTCCAAATAATTTGTTGCACTCTATTGAGGATCTGCTCAGGACTCAAGCAGATCACATAGAGTTTTCTCTCCAGCTTGTTTACAACAAAATTTCAGAAGTTGAAAAGGATGTCAATAATGGTCTAGCAACTGTCAATCATAATATGGGTGTTCTAAGAAGAGAACTAGATGAAAAATTTGACAAAGCTGCTGAGGCAATGAATCTCTCTGCAAAGGGAATGTTCTCTCTGTATGAACAAGCTAATAATGTAGAAAGAGGTCAAGATATGTTGCTGAGGTCACAAGAAGCCAATATTCAAATACTCCACTCTACTATCAAAAGCTTCTCTGAAACAGTTATCCAAACCCTTCTTGAAGAAGTCAGAAAGGGGGAGGAAACTATGGCAGCCAAGCGGGTTGAATTAAATAGTTTAGTGGAGAGCAGATTTCAAGAAAGCAACATGTACCAATCTCAAAATGCTGGATGGATTCATGATGTCTTCACAGGAAAGCAGTTGTTCAAAATCAAGAAGTTTATCCTGAGCAAGTCTTTGAAAATCAGCCATCTCTTGTTCCTCCTATAAATTCTGATCAAGTGGAGATTGAAAAATCCTCAAAGCATCCAGATGTGAAGCCTGTCCAAGAGGAAAGTGCAAAATCTTCAAAGATTCCATATTTAAAGACAAAGGCTGGAAGAAAAAGAAAGGGAGCTGGCATAGCCATCAGAGAGCCAAGATATGAAAGGAGAAATATTAATGAAAATTGGAGTCCAATTTCCAAGAGTATGATTCTGAACACATATAATCTGATAGAGATTTCAAATGAAGATCCTCAGAATTATTATTCTCAAGAAGAAATCAACAAGCTGAAGGCTTCAAAGCTGAAAAGAAAAATTCATTTTAATGAGCATGGCTACAACAATCCAGAAGCTACTCCTCCTCCTCCAAAGTATTACCCAAAGCCCAAGGCTTATCTTGTCAGGTAGTTGAAGAAGGCCAAGTTAGAGAAGGCTAAGATAGAGAAGGACGGGATGCCTTAAGGAATGTGTTGTGACTGCTATTAACTTTTTAAAATCTTTTTATATTACTTAGGAATAAAATTTTGCTATTCCTTTCTCTTTGATAATTATCTTTGCTTGTTGTTATTAGTTTTATGTGTGAAATTCATCTTAGTAGATAGGGTTCTGACTTCTTCAAATAGGGAGAGATTGTTGGGTATTGTTACCACAATAACCTTGATTTGAAGAAGTATCCCTTAAACTAAGATGAATTGACTTGTATTTGATGGTATCTCTAGTTATGTGTTTGCAGGTTCTAAATTGATAAGTGCAAACCAATGTCAAATTACTATGGATCATCAAATGCAGTCCTAGACAATGTAACTCTTCATTGTGTAAGACCAAGTGTTGATTCATGAGTAATTTCTCTATTGGGTTGTACTTTATATTCAAACACAAAGGAAGAGCTTAGAAGAGTTGCTGCTAAAATTTGGAAGAAAGGATATTTTGCTTAAGAAATTTTAGTTCGACGAATTGGGAAAATTTTGTCGAGCTCAGTTCGGCTAACTGAGAGAATTCGTCGAACACAAAATTTCGTCGAGCGCTATTGGCTGAAGATTTTGTCGAGCGCTGCTTATATATATTTCGTCGATCACGTTAGCCGGTCTCTGTTCGACGAAAGGAAGGTTTTTCGTCGATCGCAAATTTGTTCGACGAAATTTTGACAGAATCTGAATTTTGGTCTGCGCTGTTTCGAAATTCAAATCGATGGCTTCCTTATTATCTGCTATCCATATAGGCTTCCTCCGCGTGAAGTATTCATGGAATTTTATTCCTTAAATCTAGCAGATCAGCCGTTAGAGATTTATTTTCATAACCGTGGAAAGAGATCTTCCTTAAATCTTGCTGTTAAAGAATTAATCTTCATTAATTATTGCAGAGAGCCGTTGGAGATTATATTCAGCCGTTGACAGAATTAATTTTCATTATTCATTCTCTATAGCCGTTGGAGAAAGATATAGACATATATATTCTATTCTATTTTTCCTGAATGGAACCAATCGTGAATTGAAAATCAGAAAGGAGAATTTTCGAATTTCAGCCATTTTCTTCTCTCACTCTCTCAAAAGTTCAGATCTCTGGTGGCTGACATTTTGTGTGCTCGATTCTTCATCAAGTCTCTATTCAACAAGATCACTGCTCTTGGATTTCATCATCTCTTCTCCCAATCTTGTTGAGTAGATAAGTTCTCAAATCAAGAATTTCAAGAAAGAAAAGGAGTCATCTTCTTCCTCATTTTCACTCAGGATTTCTATACTCAAAGAAGAAGAAGGTCTATTTTATCAGATCTGAAGAAGAAAAAGAATTTCTTGAAAATTCTTAGAAATTGGATTTCTTAATCCAATAATTTTGTAACACCCCTTTTATAATTTTTGTAGGAGTTGTTTTGCTCCGAGTTCTTGTAGGAGTTGTTTTGCTCCGAGTTTTTGTAGGAGTTGTTTTGCTCCGAGTTCTTGTAGTAGTTGTTTTGCTCCGAGTTTTTGTAGGAGAGTTTGTTCTACGAGATTGTAGGAGTTTGACTCCGAGTTGTAGGATTGTTGATAATCCGAGTTAGTGAAGTAGCCTAGTCTAGTCGGTCGTGCTAGATAGGTGAGGTGCAAAGTGGACTACCCAAGTATGGGGAACCACTATAAATCCTTGTGTGTACTGTGCTCTTTGGTTTTCTGTGCGCTTTATTTCTTATATTTTTAATTCCGCAAAAAGACATAGAAACCACCTATTCACCCCCTCTAGGTGATTTAGGTCGCAACTAGATACTTTCATATACTCTATAGGCTCTACTATGTGAGCTATATCCAACAAGAATCCCCATGTTGCATTTTTCAGCAAACTTGGTTAACTGAGATTTTCCATTGTTTAGAATGTAGCAATTAGATCCAAAGATCCTAAAGTATAAAATTGTTGGTTGTTTGCCTTTTAGAATCTCATAGGGGGTAATTCCATGATCTTTATTGATGGAAGCTCTATTGAGAACATAACAGGCAGTATTGACTGCTTCAGCCCAGAAATATTCTGGGAGTGAAGAGTCACTAAGCAATGTTCTCCCAGCTTCTATCAATGTTCTATTCCTCCTCTCAGCCACCCCATTTTGTTGTGGGGTCCTTGGGGAGGAAAATTCTTGAATGATAACTAGTTCTTGACAAAACCTTGTCATGGCTTCAGATTGAAACTCTGTGCCATGGTCAGACCTAGTTCTGACCACAGAACATTGAAAATCATTCTGAATGGCCTTGACATGGTTTATGAAGACATTTAGAGTATCAGATTTCTTTCTAAGGAAAAATACCCATGTATATATTGAGTGATCATCAACAATCACTAAGGTATACAACTTCCCTCCTAAGCTCTGAATTGGCATAGGACCAAACAAGTCCATGTGCAATAGATAAAGGCATCTCTTTGTGTCTTTGGAGCCAATACTTTTAAAAGTGGCCCTTGTTTGCTTGCCCATTTGGCAAGCATGACATGGGCCATTTTTAACACATTTTAAATTAGGACTATTTCTAACCAAATTCTTAGAGAATAGTCTATGCATTGTCTTGTAGTTGATGTGGGCAAGTCTCTTGTGCCATTGAACACATAGAGACTCACTCTCATCTTCTACAAGACATACAGGAGAGGAAAAGGAATTGCAGAAGAAATCTAAACAGTAAACATTTCCACTCCTAGTGCCTGAAAGAATGGTCTCCAAGTCATTAGACTTTTTGATGAGGCACTTATCATTGTGAAATTCAATGACATGGCCAAGATCACACAGTTGGCTTATGCTGACAAGGTTGTGTTGCAACCCTTCAACATAAGCCACTTTTGTGAAGGAGACTATGCCATTAATGATCATACCATAACCTCTGGTGACTCCCTTTTCTGATCCCCCAAAGATGACTTTAGGTCCATTCTTCACTGCTCTGTAGTCTTGCAGTAAATCCTTGGTGCCAGTCAAATGTCTTGAGCACCCACTGTCCAAGTACCAAAATTGGTTGAGGCTGGTACTTGAACTACCCTGCAAGGAATGATTTAGTTATCCTTAGGAGCCCAAAAAGCTTTGGGTCCTAGGTGCCTGTTAGTTTGATGAGATAATCTCACACTTGCTACACTCCTAGCAGGAAAGCTCTTCTTTGCATTAGGTACATTGGGATTGTACCAACAATCTATGGCAAAGTGTCCCGCCTTGCCACAGCACCAACAATCATGAATATTGTATCTCCTTTTTTGAGCATTTTTTTGAATTGGTACAACACTGTGCACATGTTCAGCAGAGGAGACTACAGCATTCTTCCTGTTTCTTTCAGCAATAATCTGACTGAAGCATAATCTGTGGACAGTCTTGCTGCTCTTTGTCCTGATGGCCTCAGCTTGCTTTGGCTTCACATCCATACAAGATCTGATGGAATCAGACACTGAGTAGTAGGCCTTGTCAACAGATTTGATAGCAGTCTTGCTTTTTGCTGAAGCTGATTTGGAAGTGCTTGCTTCCTTGTTCTTGACTGAAGGTGCTGAAGCACCAAACACAAATGGTCCAGATTGGGCCATGTGTATTTCCTCATGGGGAGCTTTCATTGCACTCAATCCCATGCCCTTTCTTTCACTATGGGAAGGAGTATTTCCCTTCCTATAGCAACTCCCAATCTTCCAGTGACCATGAATTCCTTCATGGTCATACTTGTTGGAAGGAAGCAACACCTTTTGAAAGGTGGTTTGAGGCTTAGCCTTCCTCTTGCTCTTCTCTCCACTCCCTTCACCTACCTCCATTTTATTGAATCCTGGTCCTCTCTTATTGGTTTGAGAGGAGAAGGTGTCAATAATAGGAAGCACATATTTGGACTTGGAGAATTGAGCCACCAGGCTCTTTTCCTTCTCAAGTTTTTCCTCAAGGTCCTTGATGACCTTGTTCTTCAGGGAAATAGTGCTTAATTGCATAATAGTTAACCCCTGTAGATGGCTAATCTGTCTACTCATCTGAGCCACCAGGGTGGTAGGTTCAGTGTCGTCATTCTTAGTCATCTTGAGGGAAACAATTTCCTGGGCCTGCCTCTTGGCAAGCTTCTTGCTCTTCTTCAGAGCTTCCAAAAGAATGCCATACTTGACAATCAATTGATTGAATTCTTCCTCAGCATCCTTACCCCTTCCATCAATTGTTGGAGGTGCATCAGATTCTGGACTAGTCTCATTATCAGAAGAGGATATGGAATGAATTAATACCTGCTCATGCTCTGAATTATTGTGGCTGTCCTCATCTTCAATTAGAGCCATCATCCCATGGTCATTGTGAATGACCTCATCCTCCTCTACATCACTGTCTGAATGTGATAGACGGGCCCTGATTGCAATCCTGCCAACAGCAGTTTCTTCAACAGCAACCAACCCAATGAGGGCTTCTTCCTTTTCAGATTCTAATGAGCTAGAGTCTGATTCACTCCAGCTCTTCTTCTTCTTCTTCTTAGCTAGAAAGGATTTCTCTCCTTTCTTGCTTCTTTCTTGACGAGCCTTCTTCTCATCCCTCTCTCTTCTCTTCACAGGGCAGTCAACAATGACATGCCCAGGCTTGCTGCAGCAATAGCAAACAACTTTGGAAGAATTATATTTTGAGTTAGACTCATACCTGTCACTTCTGGAGTGATGCTTTGGCTCCTTGCTGTCCTCCTTGTTGTGATATGAGGAGGAAGGCTTGTTCTTCTATTGCTTCCTCCTCAACAGCTTTCTGAAGTGCCTTGCAAGAACAACAATTTCTTCATCAGAAGAAGAACAGCTTGATGAGCTAGGCTCAGAATCTTCTGGTTCTGTAGATCTTCTGGGAGGTGTGTGAGCCTTCTCTCTCCCTCTTCTTGTGCTTTCAGCCTTGAAGGCTAGGGTATTCTCCCTGGTATCACCCTTTGCCTTCTGCTCTTCTTCCTTCCTGGCAGTCAGCTGCATTTCATAGGAGAGCAGCTTTCCATAGAGAGTTTGGGGAGGAGTTTCAGTCAACTTAGCCACCTCCCTTATGACACAAATTTTTGTGTCCCAATCCCTTGTTAGAGATCTGAGGAACTTATCATTTAGCTCATAATTTGTGAACACTCTCTCATAGGTTCTTAGTTCATTTATTATTCTAAAGAACCTTTCATAGCACATGGAGATGCTTTCCTGGCCTTGCTGCCTGAAAGCTTCATATTCCTGATTGAGGAGAGACTTCCTGTCACTCCTCACATCTTCAGTCCCTTCCATGTACACAATCAGTGTATCCCACATCTCTTTAGCAGATCCACAGTGCACTAAATTTTGAAAAGTTGAGTCATCAATAGCATTGACTATGATATTTTGAGCCCTTTTATCCATAGTAGCCAATGCTATCTCATCCTTGGTCATTTCAGTGTATGGTTTGCCTACTTGCCTGGTAGGATCAACAGAGGAGTGTTTTGTGATAATGAAGGGGCTTTCCTGAACAGTAATGTAGATTCTAGGGTCTGAGGCTTCCATGTACAGCCTAACCCTCTGCTTCCATATGCCAAAGTTGGATTTGTTGCATATGGGCAGTTTCATTGAGCTCATCTCCTTCTGCATTACACTGGAGGCCATTCGGTTTTGATTTGACTATACCTTTTTAGGATCTGGTCAGACTGTTAAGTCCTTCTTGACCAACCTCGCTTTGATCCCACTTGTTAGTTTATAAGGTTTGTAGTCAAAATCACCTAGAGGGGGGGGGGGGGGGGGTGAATAAGTTTCTGTAAATCTTCCTTTAAGAACCCTAGCTTATTTCTGGTTTAGTTTAAGCAAATCAACGAACACAGAAAGCACACAAGTATTTATAATGGTTCCCCAAAGACAATGTGTCTATGGGTAGTCCACTTACCCCCTTCACCCTTCTAACAGTGTGTTAGACAAGGCCAACTCCTCCAACTCAGCTCCAAGAGCTTACAACTCAGATCCCTCAGGATCTCTCTGGTTTTCCCAACCCTACCTTAGGCTAAGCATCCCTACAACTCAGATCAGCTCCTGATCCTACAGCACAGACCTCAACAGGTCCTACAACTCAGGCTAAATAGCCCTACCTCAGGCTAAACAGCCCCACCTCAGATCAGCACCTAATGCTACAGCTCAGACCCCTTCCAGGTCCTACAACTCAGAAAATTCCTCCTCCTACAGCTCAGGCTATGAAGCCCTACAACTCAGATCAACAGTTCCTACACTCAGGCCTTCAACCCTACAACTTAGAACCCTAAGGTTACTACAATCTCAGACCAAAAGGTCTTACAACTCAGGCAAAATGGCCTACAGAAAGTGAGTTTTAAACTTACTACAGATGACAACATGTCCCCTGTAGTTCCTGCACAGCTTTTGCTTCCTGTAGCTGGTGATGTTGATGTCAGCCACTAACTGATCTTCTTCTTCAGATGAAGGTTGGAAGATCTCCCTGCTCCTTCTTGCAAAGGACCTAACTTTTTCTCTCTTCTTCTTTTTGCTTGTTCAGTGAGCAGCAGGAGAGAAGACAAGAGCTTCAGCCGTCAATGAAATAGTTGATTTCTTTTTGCACGCGACGGAGAGAGTTCAATAATTTTCAGACCCCTTCCAGGTCCTACAACTCAGAGGAATCCTCCTCTTACAGCTCAGGCTATGAAGCCCTACAACTTAGATCAACAGATCCTACACTCAGGCCTTCAGCCCTACAACTCAAAACCCTAAAGTTCCTACAATCTCAGACCAAAAGGTCTTACAACTCGGGCAAAATGCCCAACAGAAAAGTGAGTATTAAACTTACTACAGAGGACAACAAGTCCCCTGTAGTTCCTGCACAACTTGTGCTTCCTGTAGCTGGTGATGTTGATGTCAGCCATTAACTGATCTTCTTCTTCAGATGAAGGTTGGAAGATCTCCCAGCTCCTAGCAAAGGAGCTAACTTTTTCTCTCTTCTTCTTCTTGCTTGTTCAGTGCAGCGGGAGAGACGACAAGAGCTTCAGCCGTCAATGAAACAGTTGATTTCTTTTTGCACGCGACGGAGACAGTTCAAATGTGCCCTAACTCTTCCTTTTATACATCTCTGATCTTCAACGGCTCTTATCTGTCCTTCTGAGAAGTATGGGAGAAATTGGTGGACCCCACACAGCTTTTCTACAACTTGCGCCACGGGCAGAACACGCAATCAGCATTCGACGAACACGCTGTACTGTGTTCGACGAACTTGCCAAACTCTGCGGTCGACGATCTTGCCAAACTCTGCGTTCGATGAGCTTGCCAAACTCTGCGTTCGATGAACTTGCCAAACTCTGCGTTCGACAAACTTGCCAAACTCTGCGTTCGACGAACTTTCCAAACTCTGCGTTCGACGATCTGCCTTATCTCTGTGTTCGACGATCTGCACTTTCTCTGCGTTCGACGATCTTGCCCAAGTCTCAGTTGATTCTTCCTTTCTATCTCATCTCAGTGGTCGACGAACTGAGTTCTGCGTTCGACGAATGGCACTCTGTGTTCGACGAACATGCCCTTTGTGCCTTCTCAGCGTCTCCTTCTCTGGTCTCGTCTCAGCGGTCGACGAACTGAGTTCTGCATTCGACGAACGACACTCTGCGTTCGACGAACACGACCTTTGTGCCTTCTCAGCGGCTCCTTCTCTGGTCTCAGCGGATCCACTGAGATAGTGACCTCGTCTCAGCGGTTTTGACCCTTCGTCTCAGCGGTTCTGCTGAGATAAATCTTCATCTCCTTGTAGATTATTTCTCCACATCTAAGGGCATGTTTGGCCCTTCCTTTTGAGTCACCTGTACATGTATATACTACACAAGTATAGCTTTATCAAATACAATAGGTCCTTAGCATTGAGAGTGATGCATCTTCAAATCAAGGTAATATTGAGGGCAATATTCCCAACAGTCCCCCTGCATGCAAGGAATAATAATTCGACTTATACCTGAAGAGTCGTTTATCCACGTCCCCTTCGGGGAACTTCCCCGATGTCAGGAAGGCGATGAAGGGATCCATACATGATGCTCGCTGATCTACATCCATCAGCTCCCCTTCCTCGATGGAAGGTCGGAAGAGTTCTGATACTGTCCCCCCAGGTCGAGGGACAAACTTGGCTAGGAGGTCCACCGGGGTGCTCTCCTCCCTTGGCACATGCTTGATGGAGAAAGTGCAAAATTGCCAGATGACCCCCTTGACCTTCTCCAGGTAGCGTTGGAGGGTCGGCTTATTTGCCTCGAATTCCCCTCTAACTTGGCATGCAACCACCAGGGAGTCCGTTGAGACCTCCACGTCTTATATTCCCAGCTCCCGGGCCAGGAGCAGGCCTGCTATCACTGCCTCATACTCGTCCTGGTTGTTGGTAATTGGAAAATGGATGCTTAAGGCTTGCTCGATCTTAGTCCCTTGGGGGCTTATCAGGACGATTCCTCCTCCATAGGAGTGTTTCCCTGACTCACCATCCACCAGCATCTTCCATGCCACCGGGGGAGGTGATTCATGCTCCCCCACTTCGGTTGCGCAGTCCGCCATGAAGTCTGCCACTGCTTGTGCCTTGATCGACATCCTAGGCACAAACGCGATGTTGAACTCACTTAGCTCCATAGACCATTTTGCCAGCCTCCCTAAGTGCTCCACCCCTTCCATTACTTTGCGAAGCGGGTGGTCGGTCACCACTTTAATCGAATGCGCTTGGAAATAAGGTCAGAGCTTCCGGGCCGATACCACCAATGCGAAGGCCAACTTTTCTAAAATGGGGCATCGAAGCTCCGCCTTCCTCAGAACTCGGCTGACGTAGTAGATTGGAAACTTCCTTCTCCCTTCTTCTCGGACCAATACCGAACTTACTGCCTCGGATCATACCCCCAAGTATAGGGATAGATCCTCTCCTTGCCTTGGCCCCTGGAGTAGAGGAGTCTGTGTGAGTTGCTCTTTCAAAGCTTGGAAATCTTCCTCATACTCTGAGGTCCATTCAAATTTTTTGTTTCCCCTTAACACCTTGAAGAAAGGTGCACACTTCTTACCCGCCTTAGAGAGGAGCCTACTGAGCCCGGCCAACTTTCCTGTGAGGCTCTGAACCTCCTTCGAATTTCTTGGCGACCCCAACCCCATGATTGCTTTAACTTTATCTGGGTTAGGCTCTACCCCTGCTGAGGTGAGCAAGTGACCTAGGAACTTTCCCCGACTAGCCACGAAGACACACTTCAGGGGGTTGATCTTCATCTTATACTTCCACAAGGTTCCAAAGGTCTCTTTGAGGTCTTAGAGGTGGGACTCAAGGTCTCAGCTCTTTATCATGAGATTGTCAACATAGACCTCCAGATTTCTTCCCTTCTGCTCTTGGAAGACCCTGTCCATCATTCATTGGTATGTGACCCCTGCATTCTTGAGCCCAAATGGCATCATCTTATAACAATAACACCCATCCACCGTGATGAAGGAGACGTCCTTGACGTCGGGGGGGGGGGGGGGGCATGCGAATTTGATGATGATGATAACCTGATAATGCATCTAAAAAAGACATTATAGAGAGACCGACAGCTGAATCAACCAGCACATCGATTCTATGCAAGGGGTAGCAATCCTTGGGGCATGATTTATTAAGTAGTGAGAAATCAACACACATGCGCCACTTACCTGTTGGACATGTGTGTCACATCCCTTTGTTTGAGAATAACAAATCCCAAATTGTATTTGATCTTGCTTGTCGTGTGTTTATAGTGTGCAGGAACTATAGGTGCAATACTCCAAAGGTAGAAAGCAGGTGAAATCAAAAATCTGGAAGAATGCACTACCGCCAGCTTTAGAGCTACCGCCAGGCGCTAGCTCAGGTTCCGTTCGACGAACTGGAAGCTGCGTTCGACGAAATCTGAAGGAAGCTCCGTTAGACAAACGAGGAGCTCCGTTCGACGAATTTGGCTGCGCTCGACGAATTTGTGCTCGACAACTGGGTTCGACGAACTTGAAGCTCCGTTCGACGAAAATTTCATTCGATAAATTCCATTCGACGAAAGTTTATTCTGCCACGCCGCCGACGGTTTCGCAACCGCTACCGCCAGCGCTAGAGCTACCGCCGGCGCTATCTCAAGTTCGTGCACAGCGTCACGCCGCTGACGGTTTCACAACCGCTCCACACGAACTCTACCGCAGGCGCTAGGAGCTACCGCAGGCGCTATCTTCAAGATCTATAAATTGATGGGCTCTTTCTCGTTTTGGCTATCGATCCCAGAGAGGTTGCAAGTGCCACAATTCTACTGCTGCTATGCTGCCGAAGATGGATCTCCCACTAAAAGCTTAAGGAGAATTCTGGAGGAGGACTACGTCACGCTTCATCTGAAGGACGATCGCTTCGACCTCGCTTATACTACAGCGATCCTTCATCTCCGACTTCAAAAGATCTCATATAGGGAGTTTTATTATTGTTATCTTTATTTTTCATTCCATACATTCTTTGTAACCGTTTAGTTAATTTGTCTTATGTTGGCGACTAGGTCTGGGTAGGACTTAGGGGGGAATTCGCCTTGTGTTGGCGACTAGTTCTAGGTGATTAGATCTAGGGGCTCGAGGCCATATCCGGGGAAGGATTGGCTAGAGCGGCTTGAGGTCTTATCCGGGGAAGGATAGGCTAAAGCCAACCCGTTTGTGGGGATACAAGTCGGTATAGAAAAGGAAAAGATATTTACTTTTCTACGCCTCTGATTTCTAGCGATATTGAAATCAAATTTATGTAAACACCTTTTTATATAAATACAATCATGTCTCTATTTGTGTTTACTTGATTTCTCTCCTTTGGCATTATCTCTAAAATATTGGTTACAAAGTTTTCAATTCAAATTACATTATCTAAATTGTTTATTTCAATCTCTTAATCATAAAACAATTTAGTACTTATTTCTAAGCTTGAAAATTATGATATTCTCACAAATTAGCTAAATTGTCATTTTGCCTTTCTCATATTATAAAACAATTTAGTAAATTTCATAAAATTATAAGAAAGAAATTTTTATTCACTTATTCACCCCCCCCCCTAAGGGCGCCATAAGATCCAACAAGTGGTATCAGAGGGCAGGTTATTCCAAATCGGTTTAACAGCCGGGAATAATGGCGTCACATGATCTCGCTTCTACTAGTGGGGGAAACTTTCTTATAAATGAAAAATCTTTAGCACCACCTTTATTTGAAGGCAAAAATTATAATGGGTGGAAATTTCTTATGGAAAAATTTCTTAAATCTTTGGACATTAAAGTATGGAATATTACAATTAAAATGCCCCCAAGTATTTTAAATAAAAATGAAATGTTTTTAAATGCCAAATCTATGAATAGTCTATATTGTGCATTAGATCAAAATATTTTCAAACTTATTTATACACTTCCTACTACTTATGAAGTTTGGAAATTTCTTGAGAATACTTATAGTCTTCCTTCCACAGATGATGAAAAAGAGGAATTCCTTATGGATCCAAGAGAAGAAATCAACAAGGACTCATTCTTGGAGGAAGATATATCTAAGAGAGAAATCGACGAGAAATTCCTTATGGATCCAATAGAAGAAACTGATGAGGACTTATGCTTGGAGGAAGAAGAACATAACGTCACAATATTGGACTCATTTGTTGGCAACACATCAAGCAAAAGAGAAGACGGAAATTCAACTTTGGAAAATGAATGCAAAGAAGATGGAACCGTTGGTCCAAATCTTGCCTCATCCCATAACAATGTAAGAAAATCAAAAACTCCTCTTTTTGTAATAAATTCCATTTCTAGTTCTCGTATGCTTAAAATTGCTAATCGTAAAATTTTAAAGTTAAAAATTGCTAATTCCAAATTACGTTTAGAAAATAAATCTTTAAAAGCAAACGATAACGTAGAATCAAATATTGATGTGTTAAATCCTCTTTCATGCTCTTTAGTTAAAATTCCTATTCCTTGTCTTAATTGCAATTTATTAAAAGAGAAATTCAAGGAAATTGAAAAAGGGCTCTTAATTTCAAAAAAACATAATGAAAATTTGATAATTGAAAATGATGCTTTATCTTGTAAGTTAATACAATTAAAATCTTTTGTTAAAAAAATTTCAAATGTCATGTAATGAATTTCATCATAAGATTTTGAATAACAAGGATAAATTAACTTACAAAATCATTTCTAAAAAGGACCATTTTCACACATTAAATCAAAAGGAGTTTAGTTTCACAAAGAATTATGATCCTCATAAAATTCTTAAGAGTCACTATTATAAGTCTCAATATATTTTCAATCATGACTCAAATTTAAAACCTCCTTTTCATGAAAATCAAACTACAAAATATAATCCTTCATATTATAAGAGTATGTCTATAAGAAAGAGTAGAAATGAAAATCAACAAAATAAGAATCAATCTTTTAAAACATATTGTAACCCACTCTTTCAACAATCACTTCTAAAGAAAGAAAATCACTCTTATAAACTTTCAAAGAATCCATGTAATAAAATTCATTATGATTATCAACATCAATCTATTTTGAAAAATAATTTGAATAAACATAAATCACAAATGAATTATTTTTCAAACAAATATAGTCATATAAAGATGTCACATAATCATAATATGAATTTAAAAGATAAACCACCAAGGTATGAATGGAGACCCTTAAAGAAAAATGATACATCAACTTTAATTGAAAAGGCCCATTTATCCTTGTCTCCTAAAAAATCATCATGTCATATTTGGGTACCCAAAGGAACCATTACACATGGTCAACTTTGGATACCTAAATCTCTTATCATTTAGTATCTTCCAATTGCATGAAGTAGAAACAATTAAAAATGAAATATCAATACTCTTCTTCATGATATGCTTATTGTCTCTTTTCTTTTGTTTATTTTTTATTATTTTTTTGAACAAACATGCTATGTTCACTTTATATATCATGAAATATGACTTTCATAAATTAAGCCTAATGATTATCAAATCAAATTCGTATTAAAATTAAACATTAAGTCATATATTTTTCAAAGTGATCTATCTCTTATCTTTGATTGCTCTTTATCCATTTAAGTCCTAACGCCCTCGACGCTCAATCCCAGAGGAAAGGGAGGGGGTAGTGGTCGAGCAGCTGGTTACTTGAGTCGCAAATGAAGAGCCGAGAGAGAGGAAGAGAGGGCCGCTTGCTTGCGGCGAGGCCAGAGTTCGCCCGCCACGGCAAATGCCACTCCTGCGGCGGGCTTTCCCTTTATTTAATAATCTGTATTACAACTTGGTGTGTTTAGTACATGGAAACAGAATCAATAAAAGAGAGTTGCGGGTAAGAAAAGTAAGCCGCTCGGTCTGTTCGCAGAGGTCGCCCGGCCTGTTCGCAGAGGTCTCCCGGCCTGTTCGCAGAGGTCGCCTGGCCTGTTCGCAGTGTTCGCCCGGACAGGTCACAGCTTGGTGCGGTCTGACTGTTTCTAGCCTCCGGTTTTGCCCCCAACATGCCTGTCCTTTCTTCATGGTCGAGGGTCCTAATTTATAGGCTCTGGGTCGATGTCGTCACCTCCGGTGAGCCGGTGACTGGAGTTCAACCCGCGCGGTCTGAAGGAGGAGGCCGCCTACCCGCGCGGTCTGAAGGAGGAGGCCACCTACTCGCGTGGTCTGAAGGAGGAGGCCGCCTACCCGCACGGTCTGAAGGAGGAGGCCGCCTACCCGTGCGGTCTGAAGGAGGAGGCCGCCTACCCGCGCAGTTTGAAGGAGGAGGCCGCCTACCCGCGCAGTCTGAAGGAGGAGGCCGCCTACCCGCGCGGTCTGAAGGAGGAGGCCGCCTACCCGCACGGTCTGAAAAAGGAGGCTGCCTACCCGCGCGGTCTAAAGGAGGAGGCCGCCTACCCGCGCGACTTGAAGGGAGAGGCCGCCCCACCTGGGCGACTTGAAGGGAGAAGCCTCCCCACCTGGGAGACTTGAAGGGAGAGGCCACCCCACTTGAGCGGTTTGAATGGAGAGGCCGCCCCACTTGGGCGGTTTGAATGGAGAGGCCGCCCCACTTTGGCGGTTTGAATGGAGAGGCCGCCCCACTTGGGCGGTTTGAATGGAGAGGCCGCCCCACTAGGGCGGTTTGAATGGAGAGGCCGCCCCTCTTTGGCGGTTTGAATGGAGAGGCCGCCCCACTTGGGCAGTTTGAATGGAGAGGCCGCCCCACTTGGGTGGTTTGAAGGAAGAGGCCGCCCCTTCTTACCACTTTGGGTGTAAAAAGAGCCTTTGCGTAAGGTCTAATCCTTCCCGGGCGCATAATCTGCAAAAATGTAGCAAAAGAGGCCTCCTAGGGGAGGATCGCCGATATCTGGGTCAACATAATCCCCGCACTTTTTCAAATTTCCAAGAAACTTTGAAAAAGTAGGTATTGACCCACAAAAATCGTGATCCGCTACTGGTAAACTATCAAAAGAGTGGGAAAGACAAAGAGGGAACGAGTACCTGATGCCTCTCCACAAAGGAACTAGTGAATGCTTATTCTTTATCCTGTGAGGTAAGAGAGTCATAGCAAATATAAAACACAATTCACAAGTAACTGATGGGAACTTGCGAACACTTGCTAATCTCTGCAAAAGAGAACTTAAAGCAGGCAAAAGAATCTATAACGCGAGTACCTGAAGAGAACTCACGATCACCTGCTAATCTCTGCAAAAGAGAACATAAAAGCAGGTAAAAGAATCAATAGCGCGAGTACCTGAAGAGAACTCGCGAACACCTGCTAATCTCTGCAAAAGAGAACTCAGAGCAGGTATAAAACTTAATGCGAGTACCTGAAGAGAACTCACGACCACCTGCTAATCTCTGCAAAAGAGAACTCAAAGCAGGTATAAAAAAACTTATAACGCGAGTACCTGAAGAGAACTCGCGAACACCTGCTAATCTCTGCAAAAAAGAACTCGAAGCAGGTATAAAACATAATGCGAGTACCTGAAGAGAACTCGCAAACACCTGCTAATTTCTGCAAAAGAGAACTAAAAGCAGGTATAAAACATAATGTGAGTACCTGAAGAGAACTCGCAAACACCTGCTAATCTCTGCAAAAGAGAACTCAAAGCAGGTATAAAACATAACGCGAGTACCTGAAGAGATCTCGCGAACACCTACTTATCTCTGCAAAAGAGAATTCAAAGCAGGTATAAAATATAATGCGAGTACCTGAAGAGAACTCGCGAACACCTGCTAATCTGTACAAAAGAGAATTCAAAGCAGGCATAAAACTTAACGCGAGTACCTGAAGAGGCCTCGCGAACACCTGCTAATCTCTGCAAAAGAGAATTCAAAGCAGGTATAAAACATAACGCGAGTACCTAAAGAGAACTCGCGAACACCTGCTAATCTCTAAAAAGAGAATTCAAAGCAGACATAAAACTTAATGCGAGTACCTGAAGAGACCTCGCGAACACCTGCTAATCTCTGCAAAAGGGAATTCAAAGCAGGTATAAACATAACGCGAGTACCTGAAGAGACCTCGCGAACACCTGCTAATCTCTGCAAAAGAGAACTCAAAGCAGGTATAAAACATAACGCGAGTACCTGAAGAGACCTCGCGAATACCTGCTAATCTCTGTAAAAACAGAACTTAAAGCAGATATAAAACAACCTATATCGCGAGTACCTGAAGAGACCTCGCGAACACCTGCTAATCTCTACAAAAGAGAACTCAAAGCAGGTATAAAACATAACGCGAGTACCTGAAGAGAACTCGCGAACACCTGCTAATCTCTGCAAAGGAGAACTCAAAGCAGGTATAAAACATAACGCGAGTACCTGAAGAGAACTCGCGAACACCTGTTAATCTCTACAAAAGAGAATTCAAAGCAGGCATAAAACTTAACGCGAGTACCTGAAGAGAACTCGCGAACACATGCTAATCTCTGCAAAGGAGAACTCACAGCAGGCATAAAACTTAACGCGAGTACCTGAAGAGAACTCGCGAACACCTGCTAATCTCTACAAAAGAGAATTCAAAGCAGGCATAAAACTTAACGCGAGTACCTGAAGAGACCTCGCGAACACCTGCTAATCTCTGCAAAAGAGAATTCAAAGCAGGTATAACACATAACGCGAGTACCTGAAGAGACCTCGGGAACACCTGCTAATCTCTACAAAAGAGAATTCAAAGCAGGCATAAAACTTAATGCGAGTACCTGAAGAGACCTTGCGAACACTTGCTAATCTCTGCAAAAGAGAATTCAAAGCAGTATAACACATAACGCGAGTACCTGAAGAGACCTCGCGAACACCTGCTAATCTCTACAAAAGAGAATTCAAAGCAGGCATAAAACTTAACGCGAGTACCTGAAGAGACCTCGCGAACACCTGCTAATCACTAAAAGAGAATTCAAAGCAGGTATAAAACAACCTATATCGCGAGTACCTGAAGAGACCTCGCGAACACCTGCTAATCTCTGCAAAAGAGAACTCAAAGCAGGTATAAAACATAACGCGAGTTCCTGAAGAGAACTCGCGAACACCTGTTAATCTCTGCAAAGGAGAATTCAAAGAAGGTATAAACCATAATGCGAGTACCTGAAGTGAACTCGAGAATTCCTGCTAATCTCTACAAAAGAGAACTCAAGAGCAGGTATAATACATAACGCGAGTACCTGAAGAGAACTCGCGAACACCTGCTAATCTCTGCAAAAGAGAATTCAAAGCAGGCATAAAACTTAACGCGAGTACCTGAAGAGACCTCGCGAACAACTGCTAATCTCTAAAAGAGAATTCAAGCAGGTATAAAACAACCTATATCGCGAGTACCTGAAGAGACCTCGCGAACACCTGCTACTCTCTACAAAAGAGAACTCAAAGCAGGTATAAAATATAACGCGAGTACCTGAAGAGAACTCGCGAACACCTGTTAATCTCTGCAAAGGAGAACTCAAAGCAGGTATAAACCATAATGCGAGTACTTGAAGTGAACTCGCGAACACCTGCTAATCTCTGCAAAAGAGAACTCAAAGCAGGTATAAAACATAATGCGAGTACCTGAAGAGAACTCATGAATACCTGCTAATCTCTACAAAAGAGAACTCAAGAGCAGGTATAAAACATAACGCGAGTACCTGAAGAGAACTTCGCGAACACCTGCTAATCTCTACAAAAGAGAATTCAAAGCAGGCATAAAACTTAAGGCGAGTACCTGAAGAGACCTCGCGAACACCTGCTAATCCCTGCAAAAGAGAATTCAAAGCAGGTATAAAGCATGACGCGAGTACCTAAAGAGAACTCGCGAACACCTGCTAATCTAAACAAAAGAGAATTCAAAGCAGGTATAAAGCATAATGCGAGTACCTGAAGAGACCTCGCGAATACCTGCTAGTCTCTGTAAAAACAGAACTTAAAGCAGATATAAAACAACTTATATCGCGAGTACCTGAAGAGACCTCGCGAACACCTGCTAATCTCTGCAAAAGAGAACTCAAAGCAGGTATAAAACATAACGCGAGTACCTAAGAGAACTCGCGAACACCTACTAATATCTGCAAACGAGAACTCAAAGCAGGTATAAACCATAATGCGAGTACCTGAAGTGAACTCGCGAACACCTGCTAATCTCTACAAAAGAGAATTCAAAGCAGGCATAAAACTTAACGCGAGTACCTGAAGAGAACTCGCGAACACCTGCTAATCTCAGCAAAAGAGAACACAAAGCAGGTATAAAACATAACGCGAGTACCTGAAGAGAACTCGCGAACACCTGCTAATCTCTGCAAAAGAGAACTCAAAGCAGGTATAAAACATAACGTGAGTACCTGAAGAGACCTCGCGAACACCTGCTAATCTCTACAAAAGAGAACTTAAGAGCAGGTATAAAACAATCTATAACGCGAGTACCTGAAGAGAACTCGCGAATACCTGCTAATCTCTTCCAAAATAGAACTTAAAGCAGGTATAAAACAATCTATAACGTGAGTACCTGAAAAGAACTCGCGAACACCTGCCAATCTCTGCAAAAGAGAACTCAAGAGCAGGTATAAAACAATCTATATCGCGAGTACCTGAAAAGAACTCGCGAACACCTGCTAATCTCAGCAAAAGAGAACTCAAGAGCAGGTATAAAACAATCTATAATGCGAGTACCTGAATAGAACTTACGAATACCTGCTAATCTCTGCAAAAGAGAACTCAAGAGCAGGTATAAAACATAAAGCGAGTACCTGAAGAGAACTCGCGAACACCTGCTAATCTCTACAAAAGAGAATTCAAAGCAGGCATAAAAATTAACGCGAGTACCTGAAGAGACCTCGCGAACACCTGCTAATCCCTGCAAAAGAGAATTCAAAGCAGGTATAAAACATAACGCGAGCACCTGAAGAGAACTCGCGAACACCTGCTAATCTGTACAAAAGAGAATTCAAAGCAGGTATAAAGCATAACGCGAGTACCTGAAGAGACCTCGTGAATACCTGCTAATCTCTGTAAAAACAGAACTTAAACAGATATAAAACAACCTATATCGCGAGTACCTGAAGAGACCTCGCGAACACCTGTTAATCCCTGCAAAAGAGAATTCAAAGCAAGTATAAAGCATAACGCGAGTACCTGAAGAGAACTCGCGAACACCTGCTAATCTGTACAAAAGAGAATTCAAAGCAGGTATAAAGCATAACGCGAGTACCTGAAGAGACCTCGCGAATACCTGCTAATCTCTGTAAAAACAGAACTTAAAGCAGATATAAAATAACCTATATCGCGAGTACCTGAAGAGACCTCGCGAACACCTGCTAATCTCTGCAAAAGAGATCTCAAAGCAGGTATAAAACATAACGTGAGTACCTGAAGAGAACTCGCGAACACCTGCTAATATCTGCAAAGGAGAACTCAAAGCAGGTATAAACCATAATGCGAGTACCTGAAGTGAACTCGCGAACACCTGCTAATCTCTACAAAAGAGAATTCAAAGCAGGCATAAAACTTAACGCGAGTACCTGAAGAGAACTCGCGAACACCTGCTAATCTCAGCAAAAGAGAACACAAAGCAGGTATAAAACATAACGCGAGTACCTGAAGAGAACTCGCGAACACCTACTAATCTCTGCAAAAGAGAACTCAAAGCAGGTATAAAACATAACGCGAGTACCTGAAGAGAACTCATGAATACCTGCTAATCTCTACAAAGGAGAACTCAATAGCAGGTATAAAACAATCTATAACGTGAGTACCTGAAAAGAACTCGCGAATACCTGCTAATCTCTGCAAAGGAGAACTCAATAGCAGGTATAAAACAATCTATAACGCGAGTACCTGAAAAGAACTCGCGAACACCTGCTAATCTCTACAAAAGAGAACTCAAGAGCAGGTATAAATGAATTCATAAATGCTAGTCTTTGCTATTTTACTTTCTTGCGGATATTCATATGCGATCTTCTGCTTTTAGCGTTATTCTTTATAAAACTTCAAATCCTTTCTGAAAAACCTCTAGGGAAAAGATATCTCCAAAAGAATAATTGCCTCAGTGAAGATGAATCGCGGCCTGAAACTGCCAGAGATTATATCTCCATAAGCTCTGATTGTGAGCAATGAGTCGTGCAGTTAGAATGCAACCCAGAGGATTAATAAGTACATTTCCCGACAATCCATTTCCCGACTATTAGAGTGAAAGCCTTGACTTGATTATCTCAAGTCGGAAATATTGCCTTTTGGCTTCCTGTTGTAGCCCGCTTTCCAGCTTTAAAGCCAGATACATTTTACCCACTTGGCTAGCATATTATGCAGCCATTTTTCATAACTTGTAGTACTCTTTCAAACCGACCGGCTTGATAGATAAAATCGCCCGGTCTAAAAGTTTTTCAACTTTTAAATGACCAAGTGGGCCAATATTTGTACCTGTTAGATACTACTTTCTCCAAATGATCGAGGATCATAAGAGAGATAATTTTCCTGTAAAGAAAAAGGAATGGCTATAGACTCAGATGACCAAGTGGGCAGGTGGGCCTAGGCGGCGAACATTGCTTTCCTCAAGTGGTCATAAGAGCTGTAGAAATAAAGAAAAAGTAAGTACAGACCCAGATAACCAAGTGGGTAGGTGGGCCTAGGCGGCGAACATTGCTTTCCTCAAGTGGTCGTAAGGGCTGTAAACGACTCAACTGCTCTCTTGCCTAGGGCTACAAGCCGAGTTGATCAATTGGGCAGGTGGGCCTAGGCGGCGAACATTGCTTTCCTCAGAGAGATCAACTCAGTGGTGGGTCCCGCTTAGGCATCGCTTGAGAGTACCTAGGAGTATTCGATGGTCACAGACTAAGATGATCAGTTGGGCAGGTGTGGTTATGCCGCGGAGGCTATACCGATAGTGCTTTCCTCAGAAAGATCATCAAAGCTGTAACTATATCCCTCTCGGGGCATGATAGAGCCAACATTCACCTAGACCACCCTTCATGCAGAGGTGTGTCGGATATCAGCTGGGATCCAAGGTTTCGAAGACCACCGCACGGGAATTGGCAAGCTACCACTACACGTGTGCGAAAAGTCCCCGCTACACATGATCTTCGTGGTTTTATGCTAATGACTACAATCCGAGGGGGTTTGAGCAGAACTTGGCGATGTCTCCCTGGTTCAGTGAGTTTGATAATAAGGAACAGACAAGTCACAAGGATGAGTGTCAGTATTGTATCCACTTCATTCGATATCAAAATGCAAACAAATGAGAGCATTATTATTATGGACAGAACCGTTTTGAGATCGTCGCTGCTCCAAGTATGAGAGATGTCTTCACCATCACTAGTCTGATAGTAGCTTCATCTTGAACTGAAGTTCTTAATGAAGTAGTCGCCTCAAATGCTTGTAGATGAAAAACTGGATCACTTATCCCAGAATAGAAAGGTAGCCTCGGTTCAACTCGGATGTTTAATAATGGGAAAGATCTTGGTATTATCCTGCCAGAAAAGTTAGCCCATCAACATGATATGGAGAAATACTCAAGCACACCTTATAGAACTCATGGTGAGGAGTAGAGGGCTCTTCTACTTCAAGTTGTGCCAAATGTTCTATATGATTGCTGAAAAGTTTGTCATTTGTAGTTGTTGCAGTATGAAGTTGAGAATCCACTTGTCCTTTGAGTGGAATGTTCTCCGCTAATAGGTGATGGATGTCATTGTTTTGCACACACATTTCTGGATGATCGGAGGGATGTCCGAGGCCTTCTGACGGATGATCCATGAAAACAGAAATTGCCGAAAGAGAAAAACTGAAATGACATTCAAACGGAGCCGAATTTTTGAAATCTGAGGGCTGAAAAGTGCCTGAACGGGGAACCCTATTTAATTTTTGGATAGTTCATCTCGATCCGGTCACAACAGGCTTTGAATTTCTGAATTCCGACACCCGAATCAAAAGTTATGACCGTTTTAAAATTGAATGTATTTTAGGCCAAATCTCGCATCTCCATCGCAACTGTTGTTCATCAACCACTCGCTATTTGAAGGTCGCGTGTTTATGTTGAATCCAAAATTGTCCCCACGCCCTCGACGCTCAATCCCAGAGGAAAGGGAGGGGGTAGTGGTCGAGCAGCTGGTTACTTGAGTCGCAAATGAAGAGCCGATAGAGAGGAAGAGAGGGACGCTAGCTTGCGGCGAGGCCAGACTTCGCCCGCCGCGGCAAATGCCACTCCTGCGGCAGGCTTTCCCTTTATTTAATAATCTGTATTACAGCTTGGTGTGTTTAGTACATGGAAACAGAGTTAATAAAAGAGAGTTGCGGGTAAGAAAAGTAAGCCGCTCGGTCTATTCGCAGAGGTCGCCCGGCCTGTTCGCAGAGGTCACCCGGCCTGTTCGCAGAGGTCGCCCGGACAGGTCATAGCTTGGTGCGGTCTGACTGTTTCTAGCCGCTGGTTTATCCCCCAACTTGCCTGTCCTTTCTTCATGGTCGAGGGTCCTATTTATAGGCTCTGGGTCGATGTCGTCACCTCCGGTGAGCCGGTGACTGGAATTCTACCTGTGCAGTTTGAAGGAGGAGGCCGCCTGCCCGCGCGGTCTGAAGGAGGAGGCTGCCTACCCATGCGGTTTGAAGGAGGAGGCCGCCTACCCGCGCGTTCTGAAGGAGGAGGCCGCCTACCCGTGCAGTCTGAAGGAGGAGGCTGCCTACCCGCATGGTCTGAAGGAGGAGGCTGCCTACCAGCGCGGTCTGAAGGAGGAGGCCGCCTACCCATGCGGTTTGAAGGGAGAGGCCGCCCCACCTGGGCGACTTGAAGGGAGAAGCCGCCCCACCTGGGTGACTTGAAGGGAGAGGCCGCCCCCACTTGGGCGGTTTTAATGGAGAGGCCGCCCCACTTGGGCGGTTTGAATGGAGAGGCCGCCCCACTTTGGCGGTTTGAATGGAGAGGCCGCCCCACTTGGGCGGTTTGAATGGAGAGGCCGCCCCACTTGGGCGGTTTGAATGGAGAGGCCGCCCCACTTTGGCGGTTTGAATGGAGAGGCCGCCCCACTTGGGCGGTTTGAATGGAGAAGCCGCCCCACTTGGGTGGTTTGAAGGAAGAGGCCGCCCCTTCTTACCACTTTGGGTGTAAAAAGAGCCTTTGCGTAAGGTCTAATCCTTCTCGGGCGCGTAATCTGCAAAAATGTAGCAAAAGAGGCCTCCCAGGGGAGGATCTCCGATTTCTGGGTCAACACGCAACATTTTTGATTCTTTTCTATTTTTGTCTGCTGCATATGATAGCCCTTATAATGAAGAATATTTTCTAGAAAATTTGAAAACAAAAATTCATCTAAACGCATGTTTAATCCTTCAAAAATGCGAGTTTACGATCAAAACTTCAAACAGCCATATCTTTTGATCCGCTCGTCCGATTTTCGCGTTTAACATATTATCGGAAAGAGCACAGAAATCTCCATCCACCGGCAAACTAGGCTTGCCCATTTGAGTTCGTTTGGTGCTGTCAATTGCCCAATTTCAACTCTGTTAAAAAAAACTATCTTAGTTTGCTTGATTTTGAAATTTCTGTGTTTATGGATTTTTCATCACATACTATCCTTAGTATAATTGTTTCATATATTAATTTAGATATTATGCGTGTGATGTGTGTCACCAATGTTTGCATGTAATTTAGACCTTAGAATCATCTTGTATCATTAAGATCAAATCAAAAGTTTAATCATTTCATTCTAGGTCTAAAGACAATTATTTGAAAACTTCTCATATTACATGCAACATATCTCCATTAATCCTATGTAATAACATTTCATTCAAACTCATCATCCTAGCATCACTTCTTAGTCTATGCTTATATATTTATGCTAGGTATACCACTTACAATGTTATTCAAATTTCATGATAACTATGTGATTTGAAATTATAATAGAATACTAAAATTCCAACAAACACATAGTTTATGGATTAATCATTAGAATATATATGAATATTGTATCATGAATCATATATTATCATGCAAAACCAAAGATCAATAAATTCAATTATTGAAAGCAATCTTATAAATTTCAAAACTTTATATATGTGATCTTTGTCTTTTATATGATTAGATGGTCATCATTTTTTTAGACTCACAAATCAAAGATGCTTATTTAAAAGAAAATAACCAAATTATTTTGTCATAAGTCTAGGAGAATAGGAATTTACATACATCATGATGATCTAACATATATTATATGCAAAATTCTCTATAATCATAAATCATAATTCATGTTTTTATCAGGAAATATGTCAAAACAATAATGTTTATCACCTAGGAATTATGAATCTTATGATAAAAATATGAATAGTGTTTTCTTTACATTGTTTGATTTATTGATTTGCTTTGCTAGTAATTGCATGTATCTTTCATATTTGTAGACTCTAGAATCAATTTTGTAATGAAAGTATATATCAAACTTAATCATCACTCTATTCTAGATCTATAATTTGAAACTCTATTTTGGAATACATGCAATATTAATATTAATCTTATGACATGACATTAAATCCAAAACTAATCATACTAGCTTTATCCAAAACTGAAAGGAGGTGTCTAGTTCTTATTTATCTTATTAAAAGATCTTGTTTAAGTTTTTCTTTAAAGTAATGATATATATATATATGTGTATGCTGGGTGAGGAATAGAATCAAGCACTAACAGTGCATAAGAAAAATCACAGCACAGCAGAAATAAATGTAAAAACAAACAAAACTAGATGACACAAGATGTATAGTAGTTCACCTCAGCTGGGTACATCTACTCTTCTACCCACTGGTAGGAATCCACTATGAGGTTGTTGATAAGGTGCCCCCACACCAGGTGAGCTGTTGATAAGGTGCTCTAACCAAACTGCAGGTTTTTGCTAAGGTGCCCTGTCACCGGGAGTTAACTTTTGAAGGGAGTTATAACCCTATACAGGATGGGGTAAAGGAAGTAAGAATAAATGCAGAAATTATATTGTTCTTCTCTGTATAAGAAGACTCTTGTAGATCCTGGTTTGAAGTTGAATGGATCTTGATGAAGATGTTTGAAGAGCTCCCCCTGTCTGATGAGAGTTGATGACAGTTCTGGAGTCCTCTTCTCTTGATTGTACAAACACTTCTTTCTTCCTAATCAGAGATGATCCTGAGCAAATGGTTGTGATTGGTGTCTCACGATATATGTGATCTGCAAGAAGATGTTAGCAAAAGAAAAATGATATATGAGAATAGATCTTCCTTTCTTTGTATCTGTGTGTGCTACTCTACGTGTGTTCTGCTCCTCTGTACTCTTCTGTAAGTTTTCTTTATAATCTGAGGACCCTTGCTCTTAATTTGAATTCTCTTCTCGGGAAGGAGAGAAGTGCTAAAGTCTCTATCATTGATTTGACTCTTCGAGAAGATAACCTGCCGTTACTCTTCATTAAAGCTGATCTGCAACGGCTATAATATTTATTGATCTGCAATGGCTAAGTTAAATATTATAAAGAAAGAGAGCAGAATAATATTTGTCGAGCTTCTGGCTAGAATTTGTCGAGCCCTGAACGGCATTTGTCGAGCGCCTTTCTGAAGGTTTGTCGAGCTCTTCACATTTTGTGATTCGTCAAGCGCCTTACTGAGGCTTTGTCGAGCTCTTCCACTTTTTGTCGAGCGGCGTTCAGAGAATAATTTGTTTGACCGCTGTGACTGGCTGTCTGGTGATTGGTCAATGAAATGACAGATTCGTCTAACATCGTTTGACAAATGTCGAGCTCCGTTCGCCGAAAGCCGAGAATAAATATTTTTGTTTATTTAATTTTCTCTGATTCGATCGCATCATATTTAATTTATGTTCACTTAGATTGATCTAAATTATTAGATGACTTATTAACAAAAGGATGGATCCTAACTCAAATCAAAAGCTATGGTTCCAACAAAAACGCATAGTTTAAAAGCATAGGTTGTCCAAAGATTATTCACCTATGACTTGATATCTCACAATAGCGGGGGCATAGGGTTATATGCATTAGAGACCTAACCTCTAAGTCATGTCTTGTCCTTAACCAGGGAGGGTTCCAGTGGGGCCTTGCGAGGCACTGGGGGGAAAGAGTGCTAGGTTGAGCGTTCTCTAGTGTGTGCATATGGGATTAACACCCCAACCTACGGCATGTGTGCAGCTCCTCAAGCCCATCCGTCACTTAGTACGTGGCTAGGGTGTAGACATTTAGTCGGGGTAGTCTTTAATCTTAGGACATACTTATATTACTCTTTGCATGATCATTTTATTTACTTATCACTTAAATCATGCATATTTTGGGTTGTTTAATAAAAAATGTCCTCTTGTGTCTTCATAATTTATCTTTTCATGATTAAATGGTTTTGTAAAACACAAGAATTTGAAAAAGGCAAAGTTTCATGCAAATTTGATCCACCTAGAGATCTCCAAAAATTCTGAAATTTTAGCATGGAACTACTCTAAGGACACTTAATCAAAATAAAAAATAAAAAATTTAAAATTCTTAAAAAATCGTGTACTGTTTCCAGCGCTAGCGTTAGCGCTGGCGCTAGCATGGGTGTCTGATTTTTCTGTGTTTTAAAATTTTGAAAATCCATAAAAATATGTTAGTTCATATTTACTACTTATTTGTTGTGTTTCTAACTTTTGTTATTTTAGTTTTTATTCATATTATAAAAAAACAACTATAAAAGTACAAAAAATATGTTTTGAGATTTTCTGTTTTTATTTATATTATGGAAAATCAATTATAAAATTTCAAAATTCAAAAATACAAAAATATGTTTTTGTGGTTTTCTGTTTTTATTTATATTATGAAAAATCAAATACAAAAATTCAAAATTCAAAATTACAAAAATATGTTTGTGTGATTTTTCTGTGTTTATTTCATTAAAAAAAATTCAAAATAAAAAAAACTGTATGACCTTTATTGCTAATATCAAGCATGAATGAATTCTATTATTAGACTTATTTACAATGTTAAAACACATTCTTTCAAATTACTATGAACATTGTTTTGTTTATCATGCTTTGATATATCTATTTAAAGTGCATCAATTGTATTGAAAAATATGTGTAGAACCAAGCTTAGCATGCCTCTAAGTATGAGTAAATGTATTATGATTGATAATGATACCTTTCACTCACTTATTTTGGTAATCAATATGTATGTTTAAATCTAAAAATGCTTGCTTGTGTATTATTTGTACAATGAATTAAAACTTGCATAAGTTTATTGCCTACACTACATTTGAATTGCACTTATGAAATTTAGAAAAGTGGTTAAGTTAAAAATTTGGGTTTGCAAAACAAGTGTATTCGGAGAATGTTGTCTCACAAATGTGAACCAAGAATTATATGTAGACAAATATAACTCCACCAAGCACTACTTGAACCTCCTGATAAGTCTTCATAAGCATTGTGAGGTTGAGCACCTTGGAAAGAATAGTAAAGTGTCTTGTGCAAACCTTGGTTATTACACCACTTTGTTAAAAATTATGTGCATTAAAAGTGTGTGAAAGTAATTTACTTGTGTTTTATTTTGCACTTTACTTTACATATGTCTTGTATTTTGTTGATTTAAATGAATTGTTAAAATTGCCCAAAATACACTTATGTGCACATCATTATCTTTCATAACACTTCTTCTCATGAGTATTGGATTCTAATGCTTTATCTATACTACTCTTTATATAAGAAATGCACTAGATAACCTAGCATGATCTCTACAATGTTTTGGTATGTCTTGAACTTAAAATTAAGTAACATTGTAGTATAATCTCTTTTTGATATGTTCATTTCATGCTTGGTATCTTTATGAAAAAACTTTGAGATTTCAAAAAGGTTCAACATCTTTCAATTTTGAACTATAACTCATATTTTTACTTATGCTTTTCATGCTTACAAAAAGATGTTTCTTATAATCTTCCGCTTGCTTACAACTCTTATCTTTTTATTTGAAATCTCTTATATATACTATGCTTAAACTCTTTATCATTTCATATATTACAAAAGCTAGATCATGATTTATAACTAGCCTAAAGAATGCCTCCTTACTACCCTCACCCCACCTTCTTTTGATAATACCAAAAGGGTGAGATTAATTGAAGAAATCTATATAGGAGAAATATAGAAGATTAAGGGGAGAATAATTCATGTAATCTATCATTTAGGGGGAGTAAAACATAAATTGCATTTATGTAGGGGGGCATTAAGATAGGGGAGTATGCACATTATCATGCTTATCATATACTATAGTTGCACTAACATCGTGCTTATCCTATACTATAAACACTATTGTTGATTTCTTGCTAAGTGGATTTGTTATTATCAAAAGGGGGAGATTGTTGGACATGTGTGTCACATCCCTTTGTTTGAGAATAACAAATCCCAAATTGTATTTGATTTTGCTTGTCATGTGTTTATAGTGTGCAGGAACTATAGGTGCAATACTCCACAGGTAGATGATATAGATTTTGCGGTTTTGAAATTATGCGAAGGTTAAAGATTTTTCTCCAAAACTATATTCGATTAAGGCAAGTGTACCTTATCGTCTATAGTATAGGATATTTAGGAATATCAAGGTCATATTCCACGGGGCGCGTTGATTACTTCTACTTCGAGGAAAATCACCATTATCTTATCGATGAAAATTTGAGGTTTTGATTACTTAGCTAAAAAGAGGAGCTAATTGCAAGCTAAATGAGAAGATTAAACATTGCATGAAGAGAAAGGAAAATTAACATTCATAAAAGAGAAAATACTAAGGAGAGAAAGAGAACAAGAAAGAGGAAACTTAATTTTATTGAAAACCAAAACGATTACAAGCTTAAAGAGAGATTACAAAGCTAGGAAAGTAAAGTTACAAGCTTTAATTAACTAGTGCAAGCAAGAAATAAAAACTAGTACATTACATGAAAAAAGGAGAACATGAAAGCTTAAGGAAGAACATGAACATGAAAGACTCACTATCAGTTCTAGCAGCACCTCCCCCACTCCAAAATTCTGAACCCTGGACTCAAGGAGAGCCTCTGAATTTATAGGCAAAAATTTCAGATTACACGCCCTCGGTCACGGGCATGACCAAGGGCGTGACTGCACTATTCACATAGGATCTGACAGCGGCGTGGGCTTTCTGGACAGCGCGGCGAAAAGTAGCATGTCACGGGCGTGATATGTTGGGTCACGGCCGGGACTTTGGACGACTTCATTAAATGCAGCGTGTGCTGGAATTCGGCGCGGCGGCGAAGCAGAGATCACGCGGGCAAGTCACGGCCGTGACATGTGGGTCGCAGGCGTGACTAGGGTTGACTTCTCGACAGCATCTCCATGTCTCGACGGCAGCCAGCTGGAAGATTCTAATATTACACGCCCCTAGTCACGGGCGTGACACTGGGTCACGGGCTTGACCGAGGGCGTGACTCGCTGTGGACTAGCTCAATTGGCGCGACATTGAGTCTGGACTGATCTTTAGGTTACACGCCCTTGGTCACGGGCGTGACTGAGGGCGTGTACTTGTTAATTTCTCCAATTTGTCCCAAAATTCTGCAAAAATTGAAATTAAGCTAAATTAGAAACAGAATTTCAAAATAAACACTTATGACCTAGAAATGACATAAAAAGGAAAATACAAATTAAATATTTACAAAATTTCCATTAAAAAGTTATAAAAATACTACTTATCAAATACCCCCATACTTGAGGTTTTGCTATTGTCACAACCCGCATTTTCTCAATAATTAAAATGTATCGGAGTGAGAGAAAAAAACGTGTCGTGATGCCACGCTGTGCAGGGGACAACTGCAGACGCTCAGGCAAACTCCTAAATCTAATGCTCTGTTATGAAAACACATGTTATTATGATAAAACAATATTTAAGTTTAAGTTGAGAACCGTGTCCCTCGGTTCAGTGGATCAACTAGTCCACTAGTAAAAAGTATATGTAGTCGCAGCGGAGAAATACTTGATTTAATTCTTTTATGGTCCTATATGAGCCCAAAGACCTAACATACAGCTAATGTTATGCATGACTCTAGATTTATTATAAGTAATGAAAAGGTTTTATAACGTTCAAAATATGATGGCTTTCAGTTAAAGATATGCGATGAATCTAAATTAAATGCAGCTTTTTATATTTAAAGTAACTAACATGCATCCTAACATAAATCCTCCCCAGAGAGCAAGAGTAAGAGCTAACAATAGGTAACAACAGTAAACGCTAGCAAGTAGTCTAACATCCAAGACAAAACACTATGGGCGTCCACAAACAGACACAAACCCATAGGAGCAAATCTAGTCAGAAAGGACAAAACTACCTCACAGAAGGAGGTGAAACAAACGCTGCCACTACCTGCAGCACAGAAACCTCGAGCTCTACCAGACAAACCTGCTACTGTTCTGAACCTGAGACATTCAAAAGAAGAACACCTCAGAAACAAGTTGCAAGTGGAAAATTCATATCATATACCCTAACGAGACGAGTCGAAACGAACGCCCTACGGAATCGAGTGACAAAACAAAACGTTCAAGATCGCAGATCGGGCATAGCGGTGCGTCAAATACGCATTTGTAAACGAATAATAAAAGATTTTACCATGATTGGAAGAGGAAGAAAGGAGGGAAAACCACCACTTGCCTTGGCTTCGCCGGAGACGTCTTCCGAAACGCGCCACGTCGTAGATCGGGGCAAAAGAAGATGGGAGAAGTTGAAATCTATAAGAAATCGGGCGAAATAGGGGTTAAGGTCAAAAATCCTATCGCGAAAACGTCGAGGAAACGGGGAAAACTTACCTCTATAGCGAAGCTCTCGTCGACAGCATTCCAGATCTACCCTCGATCGAAGATTCCGAGCTCTGGATCGCCAACGGCGGCCACCGGAAGGTCCACGAACCCACAAGCTCTCGCCGTCTTGCGCTCCCTGGTTTGGTCGGGAGAAGATGAAGAGGGGGAAGGTAGCTTTCCATGGTAAATTATTTACCTTTTATAACTTTTATAATATAATATTAATATTTATAATATAAGTGTGATAATATAGTAGTATAAGTATTATAATATTACGAAGGACTAAATGCACACCAAAACGAATGAAACTCGCACCGTAGGCAAAAGTCGGCGCTACGAATCCAACGGCGAAGTCAAAACCAAATTCCGACGTACCGTTCTTGAGATATAAATCTCCAAAGTTTACACTAGACGTAAACCATACAAAACATCAAACGCGCGCCGAGACTCCAAAAATGATCGGATTGAGATGAAACTTGACGGGGATTTCTAAAATTAAATAACTTAATTTCATATCGTAAAATTTTCCAATTTCGGTAACTTTCAAATTTTGTCGGCTTGACCAAACGGACACGCGAACGCACTAACAGCGATGCGTCGTTAACTCTGCATTAGCGTAATGCCCTTACGTCATTATTACGACAATTAAAATAATTGAAATAATAGTCGAAAAATAGGGGCGTTACAGCTATTCTAGAGCAAAAGTGTGAGACATAATTTATAAGACATCCTTAAAAATTTTTAATTTAAAACTAAAATTTCATTTAACCAAAAGTTAAATTAATAGTAAATTCAAGAGGGAGTTAAGTCCTAAATTATGATGATGATTTGAAAAGAGGAAAAATGTTTAGGCAAGATCTTCTCAAGAAAATTAATTAGTTTGACAAAATTGTAGAAATTATAAAACTAAATTAAATTAAAATTATAAGAACTCTACCTTAAATGAAACTTAAGGAAATGTAAATTACTAAATATTGCTCTCTCCATAATTTTCAACTAAAACTAGAACAATGGTAATTGGCTAAGGGGGATTTCATAAAATTTGGCATAAGAAGAGATATTTTTGAATGGAGGAAATGGAATTTATCCTCATCATGAAATTTCTTTTTTTTCTTTTTTTTCTCTTCTAATAAAAACCCAAAATGTATATGTTTAGGAGTAATGAATTTTATCCACTTACTCCATGCCATATAATCT